>CM057340.1:691753376-693003376 GCA_030015575.1 Agapanthus africanus
CGCGGTGTTTTCTGTATATCTGAACTAATTCAATTAAGAAAGGAATGGACCAATCAACGTGTAAACATCCACCCCTAGGCTCCACAGTTGACAGAGTTCTCCATAAGTGTACGACAATCATTAGTTCCAGTAACCAATTCACTTATAGCAAAGTTAATGTACGATCAGAATTAAAATCAATTCAACCGAAATCAAACTACTAGCACAAAATTGTCCATTCCAGCAATCAGCTCACTTATATCCCAAAAATTAGTCCATCCTAGGGTTTCAGTAGAACCAAACCGCTTCAATTTCAATAGCAAGCATAATTAACGCAGGGAAAAAAATGGAAAAGAACGAACCAATCAAGGTATATTCATCAAGCCCTAGGGCTCTAACGTTGGGCCCGCGCTTGCGCTTGGCCTTGGGCATGAGATCCTCGAAATCATCGAAGGATCCATCGCCAGACCCTTGGTCCGGTTCAGTCGAACCGTTCGACTTGCTCAGACCGCCTTCAGCAGCGGCCGCGGCCCTTTTCTGCAACAAACAACACAAGAAAGTTAGAGAAAGACGGGTGGGGTGGGGTGGGCAGGAACTGGGGGAGATGGGGGAGAGAGAAAGTACAGGGTGGCGAACTGAGGATTCCGATGCGACGCCGGCAGCCTCCATGGCTGAGAATTCTGGGCAAGTTTGGGGGAAAGAAATGGAAACCCTAGAAATTTTGAGAGAGAGAGAAGATATTTGGGGGTGGAGCTTTGAAAACTGATAGATCTACCCGCCTATTATTTTCGTGAGAGAAAGCGAGAAGTCAACAAATTTATCCGCGAGGCGCTAGAACAGCTACTTTTTATTAAAAGTAAACTTGTTTGTAAGGGCTTCTATCAAATAAATAAACATTGGCTACAATCTGTTTTTCCGAAAAACAAAAGTATATAAATTTATAATTGTTGAAGGATTTATACGCATAAAATACTAGATTAAAAATTCTTTATTCCTTAAGCATGGTTATAATAACCTGTTCATTCTTGTGTTTCCAACTTTATTTTCCCTCCATTTGCTGGCATTTTCCTTGTATTTATAGTTAATATCGAATAACTTAATTAGCCGTCATTTTAAGAAAAATTATTCTTTTGCCTTTAGAATTCAATTTTTATTTTTGAGAAATTAAATGGTTTTTCTTCTACTTCGGAATTCCATGCCGGAACACTCTTCTGAACAACCAAAATGCCACATTGAAAAACAGAGTTTCAGTGCAGAAACTATCGGTTCTTTTTGACAATACACTTTTCAACTTTAATAACAATATCATCAGGAACTACTATTTCATCCACTTTATAAAAGAATCAGCTGTAAGGAAGTAAGAGCCTGAGAAAAGATAGTATACATCTTCAATACTCTTCATATGAATTCCACATATTTATCTTGGGAAATTCTTCACCAGTTACATAAATAATGAAAAGACCAACAGTTTCCAGCCAAAAGCACATTCATTAATAATGAAAAACAACAGCTAAAAAGGAATTGCTACCAAAATTTCACCCAGTTAACAAAAAAAAATGTATTATACATCACCAGCCTTGTAACTCATTCCAAAAAGTTGAAATTTCTATAAATATCTTCTACCTCCTAAAGTTGCTGGTTAATCTGCAACCATGAAAGGATCCACATCCCCCAGATTGGCAACCAGGGGCTCAAGCTCGGACGTTGCTTCATCCTTGGGAACGAAATAAGTGGGAAACGGTAGTTCCAAGGATTCGTCTTTAATAGGATTCTTGTATTGAGCATCCTTGATGAATACAAAGTTGCCTTCGGCACCAGGAACCTGCAAAATATTAGGGTGAACAGCATTTTCCATTATTACATGCTCACAAGAGCATCATCATCATCACAAAACTTTGGGTAACTTAGTTCGACAGAGTTATCTAAATTTAGCTTCAAATTACCAACGTTTTGCTTTGATATTGGATTAATCTATCGACCTAAAAGTTGACACAATGCTCTAACAAACAGTTGGACAAGCCCCCCCCCCCCCCCAAACAAACCATCAGTAAGGCTTAAACAGGACACAAGAAAAATACCAAAAGGGGGAATAAAATAAAAAGGCAGTAAAAGAGAAAATACAACTCCATCTACATCACCAGATCATGGTTCCATTATGTCTAAACATAAACATCAGTCCTAAATTGAGACAATATTGAGTTACCTAAAATCCACCTTACCCTAATTTATGATCTCCAAAATAAGAGAAGAGTTAAAACCAAACAGCACATCATGAGAGAAATGAAATTATCTGTTTAATTGGAGCCACAATGATGATGCTCACAAGTGGTGTCTCCTCAGATTACAACACATGGCGGATCACGTGTCCCGAAGACTATGATGGTGGAATAAATGAGTTGCATCAGGGACATTCCTTGGGATCCCCTTCTCGAGGAACGTATCTGACCTTTCGAAAGACCTCCCTGAATACATTCAACCTTCACCTAGGAAACTACCAACAGCTCGTCTCCAAGCTTTCTCAGTCTCCTTGCTCGTCTCCGAGCCGTCTGACGTGCCGAGCTTCCTTGGCCTCCCGGCTCGTCTCCGAGCTCCTTACGCGCCGAGCTTCCTCGGCCTCCCCCGATCAACCAAGAGTGTGGATCCCATGAACCCCGCAACAGCTCCGCGTATATCGCCAATGCGAGATATCCGCCTCCCCACGATCCGCGTCCCACGCTAGCGCATCCCGCCGTTCAAAACGAGAATAACGCTATGGCGTAACTGACGGCGAACATCTCGCGCCTGCTCGCTCCATGCGACCCCTATATAAACCACTCTCTCAGACGACTCAGGTAACTCAAACTCATTCCAATACGCCACTACTCTGCACTTATACATTGACACTAGCATGATCGTCGGAGGATCCTACGGTGGTCACCCATCCCGGGACTTCTTTGCAAGTAGCTCAGCGTCAAACACCACCCATTGAGATCCACACTTAACACCTCTCAAAATAAATCTCAGTCGTCAAAGACTGCCATCTCAAGATCGACGGAGGACAACATCTGAAGGAGATCCCAAACTCCATCAGTTGGCGATGTCTGTGGGAACGCTTCAGAAGCTTCCATCCAAAAGTTGATCTTCCGCCCTCGACCCGATGGCGAGCGACAACCGCGACGGTCTGAATACGAGCCGCTACAACGGAGGCGGGAGCGGCTCGTCTCCCCCTCGCAACACCATCAACGCCTTATCCGTCCGGATAGACAGGCTCACATCTCTGGTGGATGCCCCCGTCCGAGTTCAAGCGGCGGGCCTTACCCACAAGACCGCAGCTCCCCCTCCCTGGGATAACGACGTCCGTAGGAGGACGGCTGGGCATGCTCAAGCCTTCGAGCTCACTCACCCTCACCTCAGCGCCAGCAGGCCGACTCTGGCCACTCTAACCTGCATGCGGTGATTGATTCCATGACCCGCTGAACGCCAGACAGCTCCACGCCACGATCTTAGGGAAGACTGCGCCGTCACTTCAATGCTCGCCGCGTGCTCTCTCTCCTGAGAAGGTGTCGGTTAGCTCGCCTACTTTCAGGTATGACCGACGTCCCCACTCTTGCTGGGATCGTGCAAACGATGAGCACAGGGACTACTCGCGGAGGGCCTCACCCGAGGATTTGAGACACTTGATAGAGCGATATCGAAACCGCACCATCGTGCAGACCCAGAGCGGGGATAGCCACCACTCCGACTGTGCAGAATCCTCGGAGTACCACTACCGGCTTGAAGCCCTCGAGAAGATCGAAAACATACGAAGGGATGGCCACACGTCCGGCGAAGGGGCCATGTACTCCGCCGACTCGCTAACAAAGCCATTCACAGAAGAGCTGCTTGTCGAGCACGTCTCGTCCAGGAACAAGCCGCCAAAAGTGGCCCTCCGACGGAAAATCTGACCCGAAGGACCACCTAGACGCATTTACGGCGGGCATAAGCTTCCAGGATAATTCCGACGCGGCTCAATGCCGAGATTTCCCCACCACCCTTATCCGGGCTGGCCGGGACTGGTTCCGAGGACTTGCGCCATGCTCCATCTCGACCTTCGACGAACTGGCCACCCAATTCCTCGGTCACTTCGTCGGGAATCGACAACAGAATAGGACAGTCGTTTACATGTTCACCATCAAGAGCGGAGACAGAATCCTTCAAAGGATATGTCACCCGCTTCTACAATGCCCTCCTCGAGGTCCCCGAGCACCGCGATGAAACAGTCATCACCGCGCTGAGGTCGGTGTAGGGTGTTTTTCATCACCCCATTGAGATGGGAATACGCGCGCGCTTGTCAGGCGTACTACAGATTCCCCCTGCGTAGGGTAGGCCGGGGTTTATTGATTGTGGGGATCCGAATCTCCGGCAGCCGCGGACTAAGCTGCCGTTAATTACCTCTCGCCTTTGGGGCGAGGGAATCTTCGATTAACGGGTTAAACTGGTCATGCGAACTCAATGTGCAGTGTTGTGTTTTGAAGGGGTTTTGGATATATCGGGGGGCCCGCAGAGTTTTTACGAGAGTCCCGCTACCCGGATAGCGGGCTGGGGGTCAAGGGGCTAGCATCCCTCTTGCGAGGTGCGGGACAGCGCCCCGTTAGAAATTTTTTTCTAACAGGGACAGTGTTGTAGAGTATGTGTGTGTGCGTATATATATATATATATATATATATATATAAGAGAAGGGAAAGGGCATCCAAAGGATGCGTGGGAAAAAGCGCCAGCGCTCCACGTGTCAGCACGTGGGCGCTCGCTCTTTGGACGCTAGCGCTCCACGTGGGCGCTCGGGCACTAGCGCTTTGAGCGCAAGAGCACCACGCGTCAGCGCGTGGGCGTTAGCGCTTCGAACGCTAGCGCGCCACGTGTCAGCATGTGGACGCTCGGGCGCTGGCGCTCCACGTGTCAGCACATGGGAGCTCGGGCGCTAGTGCTCTGAGCGCAAGAGCGCTAGCACTTTGAGCGCTAGCGTTCCACGTGTCAGCACGTAGGCACTCGGTGCGCAAAAAGGGACTTGGTCCCTGCAATGGGAGTTGTACTCCCAAGAAGGAGCACTTATTATTTGGGGTGTGTGTGTGTGTATGAAGAGTTAAACTCCTAGGATTTCTTGAAGCTGATGAAGGGCTTATCCCCTTGAACCCTAATTCTTCCCCAAAGTGGGGTTTCTGGAGATAGGTTTCCTTTGTTTGGCCGGATCTTGAAGATCAAAAGATGTGAGATTTTAAAAATCTCTTCTTTTTGAGATCTGATGGCAGATCTGAGTTCCCCTTTGTGGGTTTTATGGTGAAAAACTATGTAGTTTTGGAAAAGGAAGAGTAAAACTCTTGATTTAATTCAAAAAGAAAGAAGAAGGTTTGAAACCTTGAGAAAGGGGAAAGAGGCACAAACCCTAGGTTTTTTGGGGAAATGAAAAGTGTATGCTTTATTCATCATCATGTTGCCTTATATAGGCTTACACATTTACATATAGCCCCTTGGGCTTTACAAAATGACATTTTGCCCATCCCATGGCTCATGTGCCATTTCTTTTTTGCACATAAGCCATGGACTTACAAAATATTGGCTTTATGCCCATTTTGCATACATTCATGCATAAAAAATTACATAAAAATTATTTATTACATGATTTTGTTGTTGGCATGGGGAGGCTGGCCGTGGGCTCGACTTGGGCATGGGCCCGCTTGACCTGGGCTTGGGCCCACCTGGCTTGGGGTTGACCTTGACTTTGACTCGGTCAACCGGTGTGCAAATTTTTACCCCAACAAATTGCCCCCCATCAATAAATGCATACAGCATATGTGGGTCGTGTGCATGAAATTGATGGATCTTCTTTCACGCGGAGGCGACTTGCTTTGGTCCCCACTTTTTGGGATGCTCTGCCTTTTTTACGACATGGACGGTCGACGCTTGACGCGTCTTCGAGACAGAGTGTCCGTGGTAGACGTTTCCCTGGCCCGGAGTGATCTGGTTCCTGTTTTGTAGAAAGTCTGCACTGCCCATTTTGCGATATGGCCGGTCGACGCTTGACACGTCTCCAAGACGGAGTGTCCGTGGTAGACGTTTTCCTGACCCAGAATGATCTGGTTCCTGCTTTGTAGGAAGCTTGCACTGCCCTTTTTGCGACATGGAGGTCGGCGCTCTGACCTGGAGCGATTTGGTTCCCAATTTGTGGGAAGCTTGCACTGCCCTTTTTGCGATATGGACGGTCGACGCTCTTGATCCGGAGCGTCTGCTTGATGTTTCCCCGTTACGGAGAGTCTGTGTTGACGTTTTCTCGGCACGGAGTGTCGTTGTTGGAGTGTCTGCTTGACATTTCCCCGTTACGGAGTGTCTGTGTTGACGTTTCCCCGGCATGGAGTGTCGTTGTTGGACGTTTCCCTGACACGGAGTGTCTGTGTTGGACGTTTCCCCGATGCAGAGTGTCGCTCCTTTGTGAGTCGTAAGGATCTCATGCGGGAATTTTCTCCTCACAGAGTCGAGAGGACCTTGCGAGTGCATTTCATCTCTTTTTTTACGAGTTTGCGCCCTTTCGGGTTTTCACAAACTCGCCGGTAGTCCTGCTGTTTTAACTCACGGAGCCCTTTCGGGTTTTCATCCGTGCCCGTTTTGCTTGTGGACATACCATTTTTTTGGGACTTTGAATGTGGTCTCACTAGTAGGACTTGGGAGATATTGGGATCGTTTTAGGCCCGTGGATTGTATACGGTTTTGCAGGATGTATGATCCAGACCGTAGGGCCGGAAAAATTTCAGGACTTTGTCGGCGTCTGCATCGCTGCACTGGAACATGGTACCAGGAGCGACTCATCATTCGCCACTTGGGATTTGGGGAGCGATGGCTTAGAAGACAGTTTTAGATCCCTATCGCCTAAGGCTTTTCAATTTTATGGGCCGTGAGGGTCCCATAAAAGCATTTTCTCCCTAAGAGTCGTAAGGATCCCGCAAGTGTATTTTCTCCTTAGGAGTCGTGAGGACCCCTAAGTGTTTTTCCCTTGCGAGTCGCAAGGATCCCACAAAGGTTTTTCTCCTCATGTATCGTGAGGACACATGAATGGGTCTTCTCAATGGAGCATAATTCCAAAGGCGGAGACTAGCCGCGTGACTGGTGATTGTGGTGGGGCATGGGTATGCTGAGAATTATTTGAGCCCATGGATTGTATACGGTAGTCAACTTGAGGACTAACCGTAGGGCCGGAATTTTTTTGAGAAATTGGATTTTGGTTGGCGTCTGCATCGCTGCACTGGAATATAGTACCAGAAGCGACTCATCATTCGCCGCTGTTTTGTTTTTTTGTTTTTTTTTGTTTTACCGCGATTGTTCTATCATTTCAGCTTTTCTTATCGCGAAGATTGCGATTGCCCCATCATTTCGGCTTTTATTCCCAGTTGCCCTATCATTTCGGCTTTATTTTCATCTTTATTTTACTCGCTGATTTTTATTGCGAGTTGCCCCATCATTTCGGCGTTTCTTTATTTTTCTTTTATTTACACATTTTTGTTTATTTACATTCTCAGTTTAACGACTTAGAGGTCGATTGTTCCCAGTTTAACGACGTGGTGGTCATCGGTTCCCAGTTTAGAGACTTAGAGGTCTACTATTCCCAGTTTAATGACGTGGCGGTCGATGGTTTTCAGAGAAAGGCAGATGTCTGAGAGAATCAGGTCCCTGAAGGACTTCGGTCTCCTGTTTGTATGAAATTGGCGGTCGCAGCTTGATTGTTTGTTAACACGCCATGGGACAATGATATTTCTCCCACCTTATATTGTTTCTCGACCCAATCCTTGAAGATGCAACGGTCTTCAATAGTGTGCCCCAGCACTCGGTGGTATGGGCAAAAGTTAGGATGATCAGTCATGTTCGCTTCACTTAGCCTTTTTGGTTCTGGTAGCTGCAGGCCATTCTTCAGAGCATCTTTAAAAATTTTGTGGACCTTGCCCCTTCGGAATGAATAGACCTTATTTATTCTTTCCTCCAAAGTTGGCTCTTGAGACTAGTAAGTTTTTGCTCCGCCCGCTCTCTGCTTATTTAGAGAATCGGTGTTGTTAGAACTTCCGCCTTTTCGGTTGTCGTTCCTCTAAGGTTTCGGTCTGTTTGTGAACTGAAGATCCTGAGCGGACTCGGGCTTTAAGCGTTCCAACGTTTGAACCTTTTTGGTCAGCTCTTGGAATGTTTTAAAGCCCGCGGTGCATTGAAATGGGGCCATCCAATTGTTGAGATTTCCGACAAGGAGACTGACAGATTGGTCCTCCTCTATCGGCGGTTCACATTTGACAAAGAGATTGCGTCATCGGGTTATAAAATCCGTGCTGCTTTCGTTATTCTTGGGCTTGGTCCTTACGAGCTCGGCAATGGTGATCTTATCGCCGACGCTCATGAACCTTTATCGAAACAAAGATTCCATTTGGACAAAAGTAGTAAGGGAGCCATCCGGTATGCTCGCGTACCAGTCGAAAGCAACATCGATCAAGCTATTAACGAACTGGCGGAGGAGAAACGCATCATTGCCCCCAGTATTCCCGCATGAGGCTTTGAAGTGGGCGATGTGCTGATTCGCATTTCCCGTCCCATTGAATCTTCCGAATTTAGGGATGACACAGCCGCTAGGAAATTCTACCAGATCATACTGAGCAGGATATGGTTTCCCACTCTGCTGATATCTTTTTGCGCTTCGGCTTCGGCCACCAATGTTTTGACTTTGCTGGAAACCAAATCCATGATTTGATCTTGAGTTAGCGGGCTACTGTCATCGGCAGCCAAGAAATTTCCCGAGATAGGATGCGACTGATTTTCATGCGGTCCGCCCACTTTTGGATTTGAGGGAACGGGCGTCTGCTGTTTCGGGACACCGTTTCCCGGTTAATGAGCAGAACCCTATGCTTGATTGGGCGGCTGAGAGGCAAGTCGGGCCGTGAGCTGCATCACGACATTCGTCAAGTCGTCAATTTTGGAGTAGAGTTTGGCCATCTCCTTGTCTTTGCTTTTGAGCTGTTTTCGGAGCTCTTGAAGAAGTTGCTGCTCCGCGTTCTTGGGACGGAAGATTGGCTCATCTTCGCTCTCCGAGCCCGACTCCTCATGGACCGAAAGGTCTTTCCGTCTATCATCCTTATCGAGAGGGTTTTCATCACCCAGCGGAGGTGGCTGTTCTTGGGAAGCGGCAACCACATTCAAGCCAGATTGGATTTGAGATGTGGTGGCCCCGTCCTTGCTCTTGCTGCGCGTGCCCACCATGTAGACAGTGTGGACCACATACCCAGCCATTTCCTCATCTTCGGCGGGGTAACCCTGTTCTTCAAACCTCACGAGGTTCAGCTTAGCAAGAGCCCTAGCCCTTTTGTTGGCTCTATACCTGAGCCTTTTCTGCCTTAGCTTCTCAGTTTTAAGGGCTTGGCGGGCATCCATTTCCTGGGAAGCCACCGTGATTCGATTAGCGGGGAGCTTAGAGAAGACACCCGATCGAGCAGTGGTCAAGGGCACCGCTGGAGCTTGCTTGGGACGCCCTGTTGCTTTGTTAGTGTTGATGGCCTTGCCCCCAGCTGGGGCCATGGAGAGTCGTTCGGAAACGGACTTGCGCTTTGACTGAGGTGCCCTCGCGACCATGACATTCGGCCTTTTCCTCTTTGAGACCGGTTTGTCTGTTACCGGAGCTTAAGGAGCTGGGACGGCGTTAGCTGACACAAACATAATAGAGCCAAATGGTAGCGGCTCCTCCTCCCATTGTCGCCCGAGACTGGCCGAAAGGACCGTCCTGGAGTCCCTCTTCATCATGTAGGAGACGGGGGTTGTGTCGAGAGCTGAGTTCATCTTTGGAGACATTGTTGAGAAGTGATTGCTTGAAAACCTGCATGAAAGAGCATTATTTCGGTATAAAGATAGATATGTATATTGATTGAGTTCGCATGAACGTTTAACCCGAAATATGGGAGGAGAGATAGTCCCACCAGACGTGCCAGAATCTGTAGGGTGCTTTTCGTCACCCCCATTGAGATGGGAATACGCGCGCGCTTGTCAGGCGTACTACAGATTCCCCCTGCCTAGGATAGGCCGAGGTTTATTGATTGTGGGGATCCGAATCTCCGGCAGCCGCGGACTAAGCTGCCGTTAATTACCCCTCGCCTTTGGTGCGAGGGAACCTCCGATTAACGGGTTAAACTGGTCATGCGAACTCAATGTGCAGTGTTGTGTTTTGAAGGGGTTTTGGATATATCGGAGGGCCCGCAGAGTTTTTACGGGGGGCCCGCTATCCGGATAGCGGGCTGAGGGTCAAGGAGGCTAGCATCCCTCTTGCGGGGTGCGGGACAGCGCCCCGTTAGAAAATTTTTTCTAACAGGGACAGTGTTGTAGAGTATGTGTGTGCGCGCGTATATATACATTATATATATAAGGGAAGGGAAAGGGCATCCAAAGGATGCGTGGGAAAAAGCGCTAGCGCTCCACGTGTCAGCAAGTGGGCGCTAGCGCTCTGGGCGCAAGCGCTTTGGGCGCTAGCGCTCCACGTGTCAGCACGTGAGCGCTCGGGCGTTAAAGCACTGGCGCTCTGAGGGCAAGAGCGCTAGCGCTCACGTGGGCGCTAGCGTTTTGGGCGCAAGAGCGCTGGCGCTTTGAACGCGAGCGCTCCACGTGTCAGCACGTGGGCGCTCGGGCGCTAGCGCTCCACGTGTCAGCACATAGGAGCTCGGACGCTAGCGCTTTGAACGCAAGAGCACTAGCGCTCCACCTGGGCACTCGGTGCGCAAAAAGGGACTTGGTCCCTGCAATAGGAGTTGTACTCCCAGGAAGGAGCACTTATTATTTGGTGTGTGTGTGTGTGTGTATATATATATATATGTATGAGGAGTTAAACTCCTGGGATTTCTTGAAGCTGATGAAAGGCTTCTCCCCTTGAACCCTAGTTCTTCCCCAAAGTGGAGTTTCTGGAGATGGGTCTCCTTCCTCCTTTGTTTAGCCGGATCTTGGGGATCAAGAGATGTGAGATTTTAAAAATCTCTTCTTTTTGAGATCTGATGGCAGATCTGAGTTCCCCTTTGTGGGTTTTATGGTGAAAACTATCTAGTTTTGGAAAAGGAAAAGTAAAACTCTTGATTAAATTCAAAAAGAAAGAAGAATGTTTGAAACCTTCAGAAAGGGGAAAGAGGCACAAACCCTAGGGTTTTTTTTGGGAAATGAAAAGTGTATGCTTTATTCATCATCATGTTGCCTTATATAGGCTTACACATTTACATATAGCCCCTTGGGCTTTACAAAATGGCATTTTGCCCATCCCATGGCTCATGTGCCATTTCTTTTTTGCACATAAGCCATGGGCTTACAAAATATTGGCTTTATGCCCATTTTGCATACATTCATGCATAAAAATATTACATAAAAATTATTTATTACATGATTTTGTTGTTGGCATGGGGAGGCTGGCCGCAGGGTCGACTTGGGCATGGGCCCGCTTGACCTGGGCTTGGGCCCACCTGGCTTGGGGTTGACCTTGACTTTGACTCGGTCAACCGGTGTACAAATTTTTACCTCAACAGTTGGGTCTTAGGCATAAAGAGTGGCTCCGCTCTTTTGCATTAGCGCAACCTAAGACCATGGCCGAAGTAAAAGCTTGGACCGAGCAAGAAATTCAACTCGAGTGCGAGGTAAACTCAAACTTGCCCCGAGCCGACCAGATGGACAGAAAGAAAAGGGACAGGGAGGAGAAAAAGACGGTCGATCGTCTGAAGTCTTACTCCCTGAGGTTTCAGGAGTACATTCCCCTAAACATCTCTCAGACCGAGTTGTTGGAGGAAGTTAAGGGTGAGAGGTTCTTCAAGCTCCCGCCAGTCACCCAAAGGGCAGGCAAGCAACTCCGCGGCCCATACTGCGCCTTCCACAGGTCGCAGGGTCACCCGATAGAGAACTGCAAACAACTCCGTGACTACATCGAGGAGTTGATCCGCTCAGGCCACCTGGCGAAGTACCTGCGGGACAAGTGGCAAGCGGAGCAGGAGCAAAATGACTAAACCCCTCCCGGGGAATTAACGATCGGGCAGATCATGGTCGTTACGTCGGATCCAGCTCGAGAAAGCGAGGGAAACCGCCACATCCTCCCAATCGAGGGTACAAGCGGTATGCCATATAAGAGGTGCAGGAGGATGAGCCGATCACTTTCATAGATGAAGACCTCCACGGCATATCGCTCCCCCACAATGACCCTCTCGTGATAACGGTCAGGGTCCACCGTTACGAAGTCCAGAGGATATTGATCGACTCAGAGAGCTCAGCGAATATCCTGTTCCACGACTGTTTCCAGCGTATGAGGCTAAGACCATCCGACGTCCGACCTACCTCCCATGTCCTCTCTGGGTTCACCAATCATTTTGTCCCTACAGAGGGATTGGTCACCCTCCTTCTCAACATCGGAGAAGCGGGCAATACGCAAACCATACCGGTGAACTTCCTCGTCGCCAAGGTTCCTTCATCCTACAACATTCTCTTAGGACGTCCGACCTTAAACGCTCTCCGAGCCCAGATCTCGACTTATCACCTTGCGATCAAGTTTCCTTTAGATCAAAGGGGAATAGGCCGGGCCTATGGAGACCAGCAAATCGCTAGAATTTGCCTCGCCTCGACGTCCACCGCAGGAGATCAAGGCGACGATTTTAAGGACATACCCGACTTCCAGGGGTCTTTAGATACACGCGATGACCAAATGGAAGTTAGAGGTGCCCTGGTAGAAGCATTAACGGAAGTACCCCTCGCAGAAGGGGTCAATGGCCGGACAGTCCAGATCGGCTCTCTCGTGACTGAGGATCGCCGCAAAGAACTGATCTGGTTCTTCCGAGATAACTCGAACGTATTCGCTTGGACGCCGGCGGACATGCCCGGAATCGACCCCAGAGTGATCTCCCACAATCTCGGGGTCGACCCGAAAGCAAAACCCGTCCGACAAAAGAAGAAAAGCTTTGCGCCGGCAAAGCAAAAGGCAATAGAGGACGAAGTGGATCGCCTACTCGCCGCTGACTTTATCAGGAACATGGACTACTCTGATTGGCTGGCGAACGTGGTCATGGTCAGGAAGGCAAATGCGAAATGTCGCATGTGCGTTGATTTCACGGATTTGAACAAGTCATGCCCCAAAGATAACTATCCCCTCCCTCGAATAGACTAACTGGTAGACAGCTCAGCGCCACGAATTATTAAGCTTCATGGGCGCTTTCTCAGGTTACAATCAGATCAAGATGAACTAACCGACGAAAAACTTAAGGCCTTCACCACTGACCGGGGGTATACTGCTACAAAGTGATGTCCTTCGGACTAAAGAACGCCGGGGCCACATATCAGCGACTGGCCAATAAGCTGTTCAAACTCCAGATCGGCAGAAACATGGAAGTCTACGTCAACGACATGCTCGTAAAATCCATCTCATCAGCAGGGCACACTAAAGACCTTGGGAAGACATTCAACGTCCTGCACAAATACAAAATGAAGCTGAATCCAGCTAAGTGGGCGTTCGGAGTCACCAGCGGGAAGTTCCTCGGGTTCATGGTAACCCACTGAGAAATCGAAGCAAACCCTGAAAAGATCAACGCCATCCACAAGATGGTAACGCCCAAGAGCAATGTCGAAATCATGCGGCTCACGAGAAGGGTCGCTGCCCTGAGTCGCTTTATGTCCAAGTCCGGAGAGAAGTGCCTCCCGTTTTTCAAGGCCCTGAGGAAGATCCTTAAGTTTGAATGGTTTGAGGAATGCCAGAACGCTTTCGAGCAACTTAAAGCACATCTAGCGACCCCACCGTTGCTCATCCGACCAGTCGAAGGTGACGAACTATTGTTACATCTCTCCGACCAAGCAACATGCTTGGTTGCTTACCAGGGAATGCGAATGCATACAGAGGCCGGTCTATTACGTGAGCCATATCTTCAAGGACGCAGAAACGAGATACCCGGCCATAGAAAATAGTCCTAACGCTTGTCGTTGCCTCCAGAAAACTTCGGCACTATTTTCAAGCGTACACAATCCTCGTCCTCACCGAGCGACCTTTAGGGTCGATCCTCGCCTCTCCCGAGTCATCAGAACGACTGGAGAAGTGGAGGTGGGAACTATCCCAATTCGATATCAAATATCGTCCTCGACAAGCCATCAAAGCGCAAGTCTTGACAGATTTTGTTGTCGAATGCACCATCCCCGCTAAAGAAGCGCCAACCCGGGTCCCTGAACCACGACCCTCGGTCGAAGAGGTGCCCGACCCAATCCCGGATTGAGTGCTCTATGTGGACGGATCCTCTACCGAGGAGGGGAGCGGGGCTGGCCTGATCATCCACGGCCCGGACGAACCTGAAATGGTATACTTCTTAAAGCTCGGGTTCAGAGCATCAAACAACACCGCGGAATACGAGGCCTTGCTGGCAGGACTGTGAATCGCCTCCGGGATAGGACTGAAGACCATCAGAATTCGCAGCGACTCGGCATTGGTCGTCGGCCAGGTAACCGGGCGCTTCGAAGCCCGGGAACCGCTCATGATAAGTACCTAACCGAGGTAAAAAGATTTCAGAAAATTTTTGACGAAGTCCAAATGGAACAGATCCCCAAGAACTTGAACACCCGGGCAGACACTTTGAGCAAGCTTGCTTCTTCCTACTCGGACACCCATAAAAGAAACATTCTCTTCGAAGTCTTGCCACAACCCAGCATGGAAGAAGGAGAGGTAATGCTCCAGATCTACGCAACCCATGAAGAAGGTCAAGATTGGAGGATACCCCTCGTGGAGTTCTTGAAAGACGATGTACTCCCCGAAGACTGAGAAGAAGCTCGCCGGCTGCGGGCCAAAGCACGCCACTTCGTCTGGAGCAACGAAAACCTGTACAAGAAGCCGTACACTCAGCCTCTGCTCCGGTGCATCGACCCCCACGAGGCTAACTATGTTCTGCGAGAAATTCGTGAAGGGGTCAGGAAGCGCACCAAGGAGCACGCACCTTGATCCAGAAGACGCAGCTCTAAGGGTACTACTGGCCGAAATTACTCCAGGACGCTGAGAAGCTGGTCAGAAGGTGCAAGAACTGCCACTCTTCAGCATTATACCTCGTCTTCCCGCAAACGAGCTAACGCCACTTACCTCCCCTGGACCGTTTGCACAATGGGAGATGGATATGGTCGGTCAACTCCCCACCGGCATGGGCGGACACCGATACATCCTTGTCGCCGTGGACTACTTCACAAAATGGATAGAAGCCGTACCCATCAGAAAACCAGACGCAACCTCTATAATAAAGTTCCTGCAGAACAACATAATTTCTCTATTCGGAATCCCGAGATGTATAGTTACCGACCATGGGACTAACTTCGAAAACGATAAAGTCAAAGAGTTTTGCAGCAACTACCACATACTGATGAAGATTGCAGCGGTTGCCCATCCTCAATGCAACGGGCAAGCCGAGGTAGCGAACCGAGGCGTCATCCGCGGTCTGAGAGCCCATTTGGAAGGAAGACAGGGCGGCTGGGTCGAGAAACTGCCGCAGGTGTTGTGGACATTACGAACATCAAAGAAGACACCCATGGGAGAAACCCCATTCAGCCTCTGCTACGGTACCGAGGCAATGGTTCCCGCGGAGATCGGATTGCCCAGTTACAGGGTAGAACATTTCGACGATGAAGCTAACACCTCGACGCTCCGAAGCAACTTGGACATCTTGCTGGAAAAACGGGATCGAGCGCAAATCAGAGCGGCCGCCTACCAGCAGCAAACTGCACGCTACTACAACGTCCGAGTTAAACATCAGGCCTTCAAGAGGGGAGACCTGGTCTTACAAAGAAACAAGTTCGTGGACCAAGAGAGATTGCACAAATTCTCCCCAAAATAGGACTGACCATTCCTCGTAACGGAAGTATTGCCCGGTGGAGCGTACCGCCTGCACGACGCCAGGGGGCATAATTTTCCCCGGCCTTATAACGCTGAAAAGCTCAAATTGTATAAGTAAATATGTATCCTCTTTTTGATATAATGTAATTCCTCTCTGCGTTTAACTAAGTCTTTCAGACTAGGTCCACCATAGGACTCCAACCCTTCGTCTCTTTTCTCGGTTCCGAGACTCCAAGATTTGTTCTAAGAAAAAGTATAAAATGTACTGAAGGGAGAGAAAAGAGACAACACACTACTGCCAAAAAAATGATTTATTAATTAATAGGTATTATGGACTCCCCAGCCTTACAATAATTACAACAAAGGAAGGCGAGGGTTAAGGAAGCACTGTTGATGGTACTCCGTGGAAATCTCTTCCAGCTGAGCCCGAGCATCCTCAGCCTGCTCCCTTTGACGGTGCCCGTGGACCCTAGAAGCCACGGAATCGCCGGGGACCCTATCCGCCGGACAAGAAATAACGATCAGCCTTTTCTGGAAACACTCAAGAAGAAGATTCAATGATCGTTCCCACCTGCTCTTCGAGATTAGGCCAAGGTGGTAGATCGTGTGCATCTTGTCAAACGCCTCCATCAGCAGCGAAGACAGGACGTTGTGCAGACCCGGAGATGTCCTCCAGATCACGTAAATGAGCACTTAGAGGAGAGATCGCCGAGGAAGTAGGCGCCCAAAGCGGCCCTCCATGCGGTCTATTACCGCCTTGTACGCCTGCTCGGAGCGATCGAGACTATAAAGGTACACATCGTCACAAGAGATGATCTCCCTGATGGTGTAAATGCGCCCGACCATCTTCAGAAACACAAAGCTAGAAAGAAACCAATACGTCTTCGCTATTTATAGCCTCAACAAAAATCTTTCAACGGCCGAAATTTACTCGCGCAGCGACGCGAATCGCGGGATATCTCAATTTCCCGATATAAAACTGCCACGTGTCGGCTATACCGATCGTCACTCTCGCTTATGCGGACCATGGAAGGTTGAACGACGCCCCACGAAGGCGCAAGGGAGTCCAGAAAGCCCTCTTCACGAGGCCACCGTGCAGCTTCCTGCTCGGTCCATCCGCAGCAGGCAGCCTCCTGCCCAACTACGCTGTGGATCAAAGCCCTCATCGCGAGGCGGCCGAGTAGTTTCCTACTCGGTCCATCCCTAGCGGGTAGCTTCCTGGCCAACAACACTAAGAATCTAAAGCCCTCTTCACGAGGCCACCGAGTAGCTTCATGCTCGGTCCATCCAGAGCGGGTAGCTTCCTGCCTATGGATCAAAAGCCTTCCTTGCGAGGCCACCGAGCAGCTTCCTGCTTGGTCCATCCGCAGCGGGTAGCTTCCTGCCCATTAACGTTGTGGATCAAAAGCCCTCCTCACGAGGCCACCGAGCAGATTCCTGTTCGGTCCATCCGCAACTAAGCCCTCCTCACGAGACCACCGAGTAGCTTCCTGCTCGGTCCATCCGCAGCGGATAGCTTCCTGCCCAACAACGCTGTGGATCAAAGCCCTCACCACGAGGCAGTTGAGTAGAAAGGAAGATACCGACCTTCTTACACTTAACCGTCAATCGACTCATACTCGATGCGCGGTCGCTACCTCGACTCCGGGGGAAAGGAGGGTACCGACCTTCCTACACTTGGCCACCGTTAAGCTCGACGCGCGATCACCACCTTGACCCCGGGGAAAAGGAGGACGCCGACCTTCCTACACTTGGCTATCATTTGACGCTACTCGAGGAACGGTCAGCAAGTGCGGGAGGGGTGGACACCGGCCTAACACTTGCAAGATGAAAAGACCTGCGAGCTAAAAGTACTTGCAAGATGAAAAGTACACGAGATAAAAGGACTTGCACAGTGGGCAGACATTTGGGCAAAGAAAAGGTGTACTTTATTTATAATAAAAAATAAATACAAGGTATTATGGGCTCTTCAGCCTTACAAAAGTGCCCGGAGGCTTGCAAAAATTTTGAAAAAGAAAAAATCCCCAAGGAAGGAAAGCTCAGTCCGCCCGCTCGGAAAAGATCTCGCCCTGCTCAATGCCAGCCTCGGGACCAAAACTGCGACCTCGGGATCGGGGCTTCCACCGGCAGCCTCGCCCCCAATGGCCGCCTCGGCAACTTCCCCCTGCGACACCTCCTCGGCCAGGGGATACTTAGCACGGAGCTCGCTGATATTGAACCCCGGCGCAGACTCCTTGACGGCGTCGAGGGCGCTGTGCCACACGACGGCCGCAGATTCGGCAAGATCGGTGTAGAATTGATCTGACGCCTTATAGGCATCCACGGCCTTCGCCGCCCGGCACTCGGCGAGCTTCACCGCGTCCAAGGCCACCCGAACATCCCTCTTGAGGGCGTCCCTCGACTTCTTCATCGTGTGGTAGAAGCTGTTCACCTCCTCCAACTTGGCTTGAATAGCCCGGTTGGGCTCGTCCATAAACCGATGCGACTCCTTTAGCCTGGAGCTCGTCGGCCCCTCAGAGACCAGACGAGTGTCGAGGAGAGCCACCTTCTCCTCCGCTTGCCGCGGTTGGAGGCGAAGCTCCTCCTCCAACTTGGAGGACTCACCCGCCTTTTTCATGGCTGGGGCTACCTTCTCGGATTCCATGGCGATGAGGAGTGCGCAGTGGTGGAGGACCTGTGGAAAGCAGCAAACGGGTTAGAAAGTCCAAACCAAGGAAATAAGACTTAAGAAATATTTCGAGAAAAGATAGGAACCGACCTGAACCGCCTCTTGTGCTATGGCGGCCACCTGGGACTTCATGGTCCCCCGGAGTATTTTAACCCCGGCTGCCTGCTCCATGTCGGAAAGCAGGCTGTCGACGAGGGAGAGCACCGATGGCACCTCAATACAGAAGTCGCCCTCTTGCACTGGGGTCCTGGAAGGAGGTGGCCGAGAGACCGTCCGTTTCTGCCTTTTGAAAGGGACTTCGGCGGGGCCAGCCTCCTCCTCTCGCGCCTGGGGCGCCGGGTCCCGTGAGTGCTTGTGGCTCCCCGCGGTGCTCTTCTGGAACTCGAGGAGCGGCGAAAGGCTTGGACGGTAGAATTGGCCTTGGGGCCGAGCTTGGACCGGGTCGGGACGAGCTTGCGCCCCCGGGCTTTTTTCCCTGAGTCTTGGCGACCTGGGCAGCTAGGATTTTAGCTCGGTCCATGGGCTCTGCAAAAAAAAGGACACGCAAACAAAGAGGGGTTAGCGACATTAAAACTTCGAAGGAAATTTGGTAAAGTCTAAACAGATCGTCGAAAGCCCTAACTTACCCAAGAAACACACAGGACTAAGCCCAACCCAGCTTAGTGCCTGCTCAGATAGCAGGACATCCACCCGTTGGATCGGCTCCCACTGGGACACCACCCTCGCCTCGGGGGAAATCGACCGCTTTGCCCTCGGGCAGTCGGCCCTATGCCACTGTGTAGGCACAGACCAATCCTCGCCCTCAGGCGGCCCGACGAAAACAAATTTCTCCTTCCATTCGTGGATGGAAGAAGGGACGGCTACTACCCCTGACCCGGCCACTCCACCCTTACGTTTTTTGAACGAGAAATACACCCAGCTCGGCTTATCCTTACTGATGCCAGGGTGATTCTTATAACAAAGAGACAAGGAGAGTCAAACTGAAGGGGATATTTTCAATTTTTAACCGGACCAGAAAGCCGAAGAGAATTCTCCACGAGTTCGCCGCTAGCTGGCTCGGGGAGAGATGAAAGCAACGAAGCACCCCGCAGACCTCGGTTGGGAAGGGCAACGCATTCCTGCCCGAAACGCTTCCAAATACAGGGCAATCTCCTTGCCCTGCACCTGGTTTGCCCACTCGCCTTCTCTAGCTAAACGGATAGGATAGTTAGAGGAGATGTGGAATCGAGTCCAAATTTCAGAAAGCTCATCCAGACTCCTTAAAAAGGAGGGCGCATCGTGGGTGTTCCCGATACGCACCTTGGGGGCCCTTGTCGCCGCCCGATGGCTAGTGACAAGGGCAGACTAACTCTAGGGGACAAACCTGACACAAAGGACGACGAAGAAGAAGAAAAACCCTCTTGGCTATCTGAAGCCGAAGAGGAGGAAGACCTACCGGACTCGGCCCCAGCAACGGGTGCCTCATCGTCCGACTCCACCCTTACTACCTCTACGGACTCCTTAGATAAAGACATCAAACTTGATTCAAAGGAAAGGACTCACCGAGGAAAAATCAATAGAGGGTCCAATCTAAAGGAAGGAACGCCGGGCAATCTTCAGTAATGAAAGAGAATTTGAGCAAAGTATCAGCCGTAGGATGGTCCCCTCCTATTTATACACCCCAAAAGATAACATCCTGAGGATCCAATCTAAAGGAAGGAACGCCGGGCAATCTTCAGTAATGAAAGAGAATTTGAGCAAAGTTTCAGCCGTAGGATAGTCCCCTCCTATTTATACACCCCAAAAGATAACATCCTATGGCCCAGATTGATTCCCGCCAAAACGAAACGGCACGCCCAGCAGAGCTCCACGTGGCGATCAACCATTGAGGACGCCTCTTCGACTGCAGGAGTCAGAGAAAGCTTGTCGCCTCCGCCAACCAACAGCTGACACGTGGCCCGTACTTCAACTGGCGAATCGACTGAAACGGCACCCCCTCTTTAAAGTGCAATCATTTCGCTGATCCGCTGACGCCATCGGGGGTACGCGTGAAAATTCAGGCGAACGACAAGACGACACGTGGGCCCAAAGATCGAAACGACGCAACCACCAAACGCCATGTCGTTCCCGGGCGATCCGCATTATGATTTCTTGGCACCAAAATGAGCAAAGGAAACACCGAGCAGGCCACTCTCGACCCGATCAATGAATAGGTCGGAACAAGAGTGGGGGGCTAATGATGATGCTCACAAGTGGTGTCTCCTCATATCATGGCATGCGGCGGATGACGTGTTCCGAAGGCTACGAGGTGGAATAAATGAGTTGTATCAGGGACATTCCTCGGGATCCCCTTCTCGATAAACGTATCCGCCCTTTCGGAAGACCTCCCTGAATACATTCCACCTTCACCTAGGAAACTACCAACAGCTAGTTTCCGAGCTTTCTCAGTCTCCTTGCTCGTCTTCCTCGGCCTCCCGGCTCGTCTCCGAGCCGTCTGCCGTGCCGAGCTTCCTCGGCCTCCCGTCTCGTCTCCAAGCTCCTGACGTGCCGAGCTTCCTCGGCCTCCCCCGATCAACCAAGAGGGTGGATCTCATGCGCCCCGCAACGGCTCCGCGTATATCGCCAGGGCGAGATATCCGCCTCACCACGATCCGCGTCCCACGATAGCGCATCCTCCTATTAATGGGCGCATCCCGCCATTCAAGATGAGGATAACGCTGGGGCGTAACTGACGGCGAACATCTCGCGCCTGCTCGCTTCACGCGACCCCTATATAAACCCCTCTCTCAGACGACTCAGGTAACTCAAACTCATTCCAATACGCCGCTACTCTGCACCTATACCTCGGCACTAACTTAATCGTCGGAAGGTCCTACGGTGGTCACCCACCCCGGGACTTCTTTGCAGGTAGCTCGGCGTCAAACACCACCCATTAACATCCACACCTAACAACTTTCAAAACAAATCTCAGCCGTCAAAGACTACCATAGCAGGAACAACATCTGAAGGAGATCCCAAGCTCCATCACACAACCTTGCAAACATCAGTTTGCATAACCAATACTTGCACTTGTACCAATGAGTAATAGCTAAGTTGGAATGGCACTTACATTCATGGGGAGAGTGCGGGGTTCGAACCTCAAGAAGAGAAGTAGCCACAAATCAACGCTTTTGTGGAAAATTCATGGGTCTCCTGTGCGCGAGCGCTGTGAGCGTGGGTGTGGGTGTGATGTGTGATTGGGATGAGGCTTATGGACCAGTTCAAAAAAATACTTGCACTTATAAAAATGACTCAGATTATCCAAACTCAAAATGTCCAGAAATAGAATCAGCTATGAGTTAAAGCTACTTGAAAGATTTGATGAAGTTTTAAGACCTAACATCAACTTAACAGCAATTTATTTATAGTCAGCGCAAAATCCTTGACACATGAAAATGTTGCATTTTCATATAATTGGAGGAAATCTAGAAGTAGTAGACAAATGATAGGTTTGATATAGTTTTTAAGTTCAACTTCAAGGCACATGTAAAGCCAGGAAGGAAATAGAACATGCTCGCATAATGCATGCTGACAAGAATCAAGTCAGAAATACTGGCCCCACCCACAATAACATGAGTCATACCTGGCCTTTCACCCACATCAAATTTCTAGCAGGATCTATTTTGTAGACCCATACATTCTTCACTGTCCGTTGCTCCGCACCCATGCGCCCAGGCATTTTCTTTCCTTTAAACACCTATCATAAGGATCACATTATACAAGTCAAAAAGTAACGCTAAGCACACAGAGGATAAATATCAAAACATTCCATTGCCAATTTTTACTAATACATCACTCGGTTAAGTTGGGTTAGGAAATGCCAATAATTATTTAGACATATTTTAAGGAAGGGTTAAATGGGGTTGCAGTCGACCACTGGATCTCCGCCCACCCCACTCCCCTCCCTCTCTTTCAGCGAAACCATAAAGGATCTTCCCTGACCTGCACTCCCCTCACCTGCAATAAGAACCCTATAGCGACGAAATCCTTGATCTTCTTTTTGGTACAAAAGAATTGTTGAGTTATGAATAGATTTTATGGCAGAATTTTGATAAAAATCATGGTTTTTAACTTTGATGGTTGGAATTTGGGAAATTGCTATAGGGTTAATGAGATTTTCAATTTTTTTTCTTTTTTTAAAGTAATTATCATGGGTTTATCATTTAGTATAAACATTTTCTCTGAATATATTATTACAAAATGCTCAATGAATGAATAGCTAGAAATTGAGAGAACTTTGTGGGAAATTCGAAGATGGGTGATGATGATAAAATAGTTTATGGGCAGTCAATGTTAATCTGCGTGCACTATATTAAGAATTGCATTCAATAATTAATCTTGCCTTCCAAAAATCTTTTCCCCCCTGATGCAAGGAGAACTATTAGCATAGTAGGTTACTATGTGGTTCACGTTTGGAGTAAATCCCAAGAGTTTACGATTCTTGGCCAAAATATAGCTGATAAGTGATTGGATAGTCAGCCACAACTTTTAAAAAGTTTTCATTATACGAAAAACATGCAAAAGTTTTCAAAACCACTTTGCAAAGAAAAATATGAAGCTGAAAATTCTCGATCACAAGAAGTTAAAATTATTCCAACACCCGAAGCTGAAGTCATTTCTTTACTTGAATACAAAATTGTTTTGCCATCCGTCAAAGATGATATTTTTGTTATTGTTGGGTAGGAAAATAAAGGCAATGTAATTTGTACTTTTTTACTAATCTGTAGTTTTTTACAAGTTAATGTAGATGAAAAATTGTTGTAGCAGTTTATGAATGTTGTGACTTGTTGTAGTTAAAAAAATGGATGCCGAGTTCGTAAGAATATCGATGCAATTTCAAGGATTTTGATTTGTTCGTAAGAACTTAAGATATGAAATACTCTTTCAAATTTTATAGTACTTGGAAATAAGAACAATGTTACATTTTTTCTAGCAGTTGTGATAGTAAAATTTGGTTCATCTTTTTATGGAGCAAGTTGAGCTTGTTCTAAATCAATACAAGCATTTCTTGTTCGAGTTTACCGTTCTACGTTGTTGTCTTTGGCATACTACATGCGGATAAAAACTTATAAGGCTGTTCGTATGTTTCTAGTTGTTCTTTTCCAGTATCAAGATTTAGGTTTCAAAATAAAAGTAAATTTGTGTATATTTGGCTGAATGAAAAAGGCTTGCATAATAAAATGAGTTGTTCAAATATTTTCTTTAAAGAAAGCCAGACCATCCAATCACTTGTGAGCTACATTCTGCCCAAGAATTGTAAACTCCCTTTTTCCCAACATATAGTAATATAATATGTTCATAGTTCTCATAGCATTAGCAGAAAGGAAAAATCGATTATTGACTCGGTATAGCCAATGTAGATTAAACACATTGCAGCAACTAGAATGTTGCCGTCAGTATCATTGCATTGTTGTAAAAGCACCATAAAGCTCCACAAAAGCCTCACTTTAGACAAAAACGGCCACAAGACGCTTTGTTTCTGCATATACTAGTTGTATATAACATTTATGTTGCTCAAGAAGCTTGAAGCCTCACTTCGGCCTACTTTATAAGCTTGAAATCCCGCTTAAACCCACTTGAATATAGGATGGAGCTTTCATTTTGTAGGATACTATAAATTGTTGTATTAAATAATAGGATAATCAAATCTAATTGTTGTCTCTAATCTTCAACATTAGATTATAATGGAATCTAATTGTTGCCTCTAGCCTATAACATAAGATTTGGACTTTGGACTTTATAACGATGAAATATTCATTAATGTTCTCTTAAAACGATTTCAACATATTTTATTTTTGCATATAAACTTTAGATATATGTGTGTGCGTGCGTTATTTTTACTTTGTTTGTTTGTGAAAGTTTTTAATTATCTCATTTCCCATCATTATTGAACTAAATATTAAAAAAGTCTAGGCGCTTTTCCCGCTAAGTCCTTGCTAAAGCCTAAGGCTCAGCATTCTACTACGCTACGCTTTCCATTTTCCAATTCATTGCACCATTGACAATAATTAAATTAGCGCGTCATATATCCTTTACATAGACTATTTAATAAGTACAGTCAATTCCCGATGTCACACAAATTTTCTCAATTTCTAGTTACTCACTCGTTAAGCATTTGTCGTAGTTTATCTTTAAAAATACATTTCATGACAAAAATAAACTTTCACAACATATAGATGTGCAACTAGAGCCAAATGATAAACTCTTTGCAGTTTTTTCTTCATTCCATGAAAATCCTATAAACATTATAGCTATCGAGCAATTGAGCAATCAAGATTTTATGGTGTTTTAAAAAATAACCATATATTTTTTTACAAAATTAAGCAATCAAAATTCCATTTGATAAACCCATAACAATTGCTTAAGAAAAAAAGAGAAACTTACAACCTCATAAACACTACAAATGTTTTCCCAAACTCCAACTACCAAGTTAAAATTCATGAAATTTAAGTCAAATTTCTATCATAACATCTATGCATCCTTAAAAAAAATCATTTAACCAAGAAGATCTTTGATTTCGTTGCTCTAGGGTTCAGATCGCAAGAGAGAGGAGATCCTTTAAGATTTCATCACAGGTGAGAGCAAAAGACAATCCTTCTAAGGCATGATCGCAGGAGAGAAAAACGGAGAGAGAAAGAGAGGGCAAAAAAAATTATATTTTTAAAAACACGTGCGTGAAACCTACTTCTCTAAAGAGTTAAATATGGCTCGGTCCAATCGCGGCTAACTAGTTGTGATCGACTGCAGCTCCTTTTAACCATTTAAGGAATTGCTGCTTATGAAGAATAAAAATTGTAGATATTCTAGCCCTGCACACTAAAGAAATGATAGAAATGAATCATTTTAGAAATAATATAATAAGGTATCATGTACAAACGCACTCACGCATCTAACCATTTTTTTTTATAGTTTTTACGTCAACGAGAAGTTCCAATTATCTCAACATCCCAGTCTAATATAGTAAATAAAAAAACACCATGCCGCCATCTATAATGTTTTGTTTATCGTTATTTAATGTTATAGGTAGGCCGAACTAAACCTTCCCCACCTCCACCCAAACAAGAAAGCTTCAACCTCTCCCCATTGTGCTGGGTTACATGACTTGCCAAAATTCTCATATCCTACCAACTCTTCCAGCCTCTTGGGTATTATTATAGTATGCAATATGCTTTTCTAATAAAATCCATTTTGGTAACTTGAACCGGCAAATATAATACATCTGGTATGAGAAGATTGATTGACTATAAAATTCAGCTACCTCAAATCAAATTTCCTTTTGTATATGAAATTAAGCATAGATGTGTCAAATTTTAGTTGTCCGGTGATTTAAAAACAATCAACACTAACATTCTTCAAGAATTTCTTACAGCGATCATACCACACATGAAAGAACTTAGAAAGATAGAGAAGGCCGCACCTTTCCAGGAGCATCTCTTTGCCCAGTAGAACCAATATTTCGATGTGTTAGTGAAGTACCGTGACTTGCCGGCATTCCTTTAAATCCCCACCTCTTCATTCCACCCTATCAAATGAAAGAATAACAAAAGGTTAGTTATTAGATATTCAAGGAACCATATACATACTAACATTACGGTATTAAGAAGGCAATATTTTCAAGCATATCATCTTTTTAAGCAGGCATATATACCCATATGAAGCAAAGACCATTAAACTTAGAATAAGTAGGAAATACGATACACAATTCTTGCTTTTTTTAATGTGCTATATGCATAGGGACATAAACCACACTATAGACAAACAGGAAGACAACAGAAGATGAAAGATTTATAAACATCTAGAATAAGAACATAATGACAACCTTTCTGAGGTAAAATTTTTGTAAGTTTTGTTCTTTGGATGGGATAACATGATATACATGGAAAGTTACTCTATTAGGCATGATGTCAACTTGGGCTGGTTACAATATGGTATTCTTACCATTTTTGTGTCAAAGGAGAAAGGTGTTGTCAATATCAATATAACACTTCATTGGTTAATGAATTAGATATACCATTTAAGACAATAAATTAACATCAATGGTGGATTCTTTGGCATTTAGGTGCTATAAATAAGATTTAGAGTTCTCCAATTCTCAAAATTCTTTGACCAAGTATTTCGACATCAAACAAAGAATGGAAGGAAGAGAAATCGTCAGAAGGAAAAGGACAGAAGAGTAAGGTAAGAAGAATAAGCAGGAGACGCCAAGGAAACTAGAAGCAAACAATGATGGTAATCACCGTCGTCCTTTAGGCCATTTTTATCCTATTGATAATAACTCAGGAGCACAGGTGTATATCAATAAGGCTTCTGTGACTAACTGATAAATTTTTAAGACCTAATGATGACCTGAAGCTGGCCTCTGGTCAACCTCTCAGTTGGTTCCAATGAAATGAACACCGCATGAGGAGGTTTCCATCAAACCGAAAAAGGGAGCTGGAGAAGGAGAAACTACGTCAACCCATGCATATCATTCACAGTACGAGAATGTTTTCAATTGTTATAATGTCGGTAAAGTCTGGCACAGCTACGTTATCCATAGTTTCGTCCACTGAACAACTGAGGAGTGCAAGCACATTGCAAGAGTAAAGCCAAGGTATAAAATAAAGAACATAATTAGGTAACTGTTGGCCTGTACTTAAGAAGTTGCAAGAACTGTCAAGTCTAAATCATTACTGAAAGAGATACAATTTCAAAATATAAGTGTTTGCATTTGATACCATCCCTACAAATTAGAGTATCATCACAATCAGAATTTTTTTTAAGAAGTGAATACCGAACAGGCTAAGCCATTTTACATACCAGAATATATTGGGAAATCACAAGTATAATGCAGCATACGATATGCTGATGTTTATTTGAACTGCCCTATAATTATGATGATATCTAATGCAAATGTTAAAAAGGTCTACTATGCAAGCATCTCACCATCATTTGATACACAGGTAGCACATGCTATTGATTCCAACAGGAAGAATTAAAAAATGCATGAACTTCAGCAGTAAGTTATTTGATCTAAATACCTGAAAACCTTTACCCCGTGTAATACCAACGACATCAACATATTGGCCAGGAATAAAATGGCGGACAGTGATGGGAGTACCAACAGGAAGAAGGGCGTCCTCTGTTACAGGGAACTCCTTCAACTTTCTCTTCATAGGCACTCCTTGAGCTCTAAAATGGCCCACCTCAGGCTTTGTCAGATGTTTCTCCTTCTTTTGTCCTGCCCCAATCTAACTAACACCACAGCAAGATTATAATGAGTAAGAACCTAACTCAAAATTCAAATTCAACAATTGAACTTCGTAAAACAATATTTAAAGGCCAAAAACTCGTGGCTAATGTTTTAAGTCAGTAACCACATCGAATAGGATTAAGCAGACGAAATTGGTACTATGAGAAATATGCAGGCAAATAGCCATATACAATACGCATAACCTATTTGATATCCAAAACAAGATGCTCAAACTATATACTGATTTAATAAAGGCTTGGTCTTCCAATTTTCTACCCATCGCCGTATTTTATTTTTCTATTATTTCCTAACTTTTAGTGATTTTTCTAAACATATAGTTTTAAAAAGGTCTTTGTGTAATTCCCATAATCCAATTATGCGGCATGAAACAACTTTTATTTTGCTTTGCGTTGGATGTGTTTTACAAAACTGTTTTAATTAAATTATCCACCAATTGATTGCATATAATCATAACAAATATGAAACGGACAAGAGTCAGTTGCATATAGCAACAATCATATACCTCATTCAACAGTAATAATCCCTCAACTGGTCTATTGGCACCCAACAATACTGAAGTTAGTTGGTTGTAGGGTGTAACTGTTATTCCAGTCCAGATCAAGACTATTTGCCGGGTGCTAATAAGCATGTTGACGAGTACAAGTATTGAATGATGGATAGTTGTATGTTGTTAATATGCAATTAGCCCGGCTTAAACTAAACATGTGAAGTTCATATATCTAGCAGGTTGTTTGCCTCAGTTTAGTTGGAGCCATTTTCAACTTTCCAAGAGTTGTTACTCCAATTAGTAGTTTAATACCATTTGAACACACAGAATAAAGAGAAAAGCAATCATGATACAGCAATTACATCTACCACAACACATTTTATAGTTGGAGTTGAAATTTTACCAAATAAAAAACATCTAGTTTCAACTGCAGTAGCCAAATCTGCATGTAGTTGGAAATGGCATTGCATCTCAAATACTTGCACCTTTACTTCCAGTTGAAAAGGTTCAAATTTAAAATTTTACAATAGCGAACTACAAATTTGCTGCAGAAACACCATAATAAAAAGAAATGAAACCCTAAATGAAGATCATCGAAATCACATTTTGAACAGATTATTTTACCTGAAGAGCGACGATTCCCTCCTTCTCAGGGGTTTTGACTTGAGTGACGACGTTATCATCCAACCAAAGGATCGTGATAGGGACTCGAGCCCCCCACTTGTCCCATAACGCCGTCATCCCGCACTTAACAGCGATCGCACCCGTTCGAACCGATCTCTTTGTTCTAGGCCGAGGCTTAGCCTCTAAACCCCTAATGGCGTGAGCTTCAGGATCGCCGACGGCCGCCGCAGCATCCGCGGCGAAGCTTCTAGAAGAGTGGAGCTGATGGAGGGCGGACCTCGATGAAAGGAGGCGGCTGATCAGGCCTCTTGACGCGGCGGACATGGCGTCGGCGTGGAGATTTGGAGGGAGGCGGCGGAGCTAGGGTTTAATCAAGGGTTTTGGAGATGGCGAAATGAGAGCATTTCTTTTGTGAAAAAGGGAGAGCGCTGCCTTTGTAATTGCTTTGAACACGGAATGTAAATTAGGTATTTTGAAGGGGTTTTCAGATATACTCCTTCACAATTTTCATATTTGTAGCACACCCTCGCAAAAACTTTATATTCTGTTTCAGACTCCAAAAAATAGACCTCCATTATTTATTTCGAAAATCGGCTCCAATAATCATTATCTTTATCATGTAAGATGAGATACACCAAATTCCATGTGATTTCACCACTTCTCACCGTTGATTTAGTTGGGGCAAAATTAACGGTTTAGAACAATAAAACTTTTTACATTGATAATTCAACAGTGAAAAGGTTGTGGAATCACATGAAATTTGGAGTATCCACATCATACATGATAAAGATGATGATGAGGGAGTGTCGATCGTCGAAAAAAATCATGGAAGATATAAATATTTTACGCCATCCAACGAAAAAGACTTCTAGAGCCTCTTTTCTTTATTATTCTCATAGAAAATATTGGTTTGTTTAAAATGATAAATCGTAAACATAAAATAATTGCATCTTATGTTTTTTCTTTTTGATTAATTTGCTTTCAACTTCAATTTTGTAGGAATTTTCAAAGAGTTTTACTTGAACTAAAAGGAAATGAAAACTCACAATTAGCTCAAAATCCGCAAAGAGAGGGAATGGGAGGCCTATGTAAGAATCAGATGCATATGCATGATACTTCTTGCAATTGCAGCCTCAGCAAAAACACTCCCCTAGAAAGGCCTTGAATTTGAATCCCCACCGCCAAAAGCTTACATACAGTTGCAGAAAAATCCACTGGATGGGAGATTTGGATTTGAATCCCCACCCACAAAAGCTTACAACGGTTGTAAAAAAAAAATGTTGCGATTGCATCTTTACAAATAACGGATCTAAATATTACAATCTTCTTTGGCAATTCACAATGTCACCTTAAATTTTCTAGGTAAAGGCTAACATAACATTGAAAATGTTTTATTTTTGCCACAAACGTCACATGAAAGCTTTATTTTGCAACCACCAAACAGCAGCCAGCCCCCAGATACAAAATAATAAAACAGATATCCCTACAAAAAAAATTATAATACATAACATACTCTTATTTTTAATTTTATTTATTTTAGTAGAGAGAAAAAAAGTAAGTGCAACTAAAACATACTTATCATGAGTTCATATTATCTTGTTTCACATTGTATACATGAACTATTATCATCAATAATATACTAGGCTATATCTCCAAAGAGTCGCAGCAACAACAAAAAATTAAAAAAAAATATTATAAAAAAAATCCACTGCCTTATTTGACCATTCCTTGCTCGTTTTGCTCAAAGTAATAAATAACATAAGAATTTTAACATTCCAGAAACATCATATGTTAAACATATGCAGTATCAAAATCGAGTATCCAAAACACATGGTCGTCTGATATTAAACTTATTACATCAATATATATAAATATTCTTCAGCGATTGTCGAAAGAAGCCCCAAACTTAAAAAATCAAGGCAGTTGGATCCTTTGACTCGTATCCTTCAAGCCACGACTGATGAACACTCGATATAACAAATCCTCTCGGGACCTCCGGCTGAGAATCACACAAAAAATCGGTCCCTAACATTAGTAACTGCACTAATGAATTATCCTAAAAATTAGCAGTTTTGATAATTTTTCTGCGGCACGTGCAGATCACGAATGGAGATATAAGTGCGAGGCAATAGGCAACAAGAAGATCTCGTATCAAAGTACCTTCAGTTTCAGCTGAACGGTGGTCACACAACATTGCCGAGCTTCATCTGTATTGAAATAGTGGATCCAATCTTTAGTTACTTTATCAAACAATCAAACCAAACGCGAAAATATTACATCTTATTTGCTTAAAATCGTATTTTAGAAATGTATATACATAAAAGTAGCTAGCAAGCATCCTAAGAGCCCGCAACAAGTAAAAGCATATAGAAGCCTTAGATTGGTGTAGCAGGACAAACCATAGCAGAATTATAGATGTTAAGGTGAGAATTTGGTGAAGAAACAAAGAATGATCGTTTCAATAATGAAATTTCCGAAAAAGTATTGCTGAAGAATTACGTTAAAATAATTGACTGGTCTTACTTCGATCTATCCCTAATATATAGAAAAAAATGCAATTGAGAAGAAGACTAAAAGAGTGATGGAAACTATGGTAAGTGGATGACAGCGCAATTGATAGATACAAAGTAAAAAATATATATTGTTTGTCGCGCAAACGGATGCATGTGTAATTCAACAGCTAAAGAGAAAAACTGCAATTAAGGTACGCCGCCAACTAAAGCTTTTGGGCATAACAATTATGAACTTGATATCATAACAATGACAACAGAAGATGCCCGGTTCAAATCTTCATGCAAACAGCCAAAAGGAAATTTTTCTCTCGATTGTTATGCATTCCACATGTAACGCTTCGTGGGTGCTTTATTTCTCGAGAGGGGTTGTCTTGGATGCTACAGCATAAAACAATTAATTTGTCTAACGCTCACCAACTTAAGTGAGCTTTTAGGTAAAGTGGATCCCAACATAAAGAGATAGAAGGGGAAAAAAGAAGACGACCTTGAGTCATAGCAGAGATGAAGTTCGATGGTAATGGCTAATTCTCAATAGTTTGGTTATTTTAAAAAAGACCTAAAAACTATATCGGGAACAGGAAATTGAAAGGTTTACTATGGAAATTGTACACTCACCACACATCTCCCACTTATCAAATTTCACCAGCCAAGAATCTGAATCGGTTGGTGAAACCGACACTTTATCAACCCATACGCGAAATTGCTTTCCCTTTTTATCACCATAGCACGTGGCAAATAAATCGATGCGTTCATGAAGAGACTGCTCAACTCCAGAAGGATTTACAGCAATTCCAGTTGGGCACTGCAATGATATAAAACAAAGATATCAATCGACGAATGGCATATCACCATGCAGCACAACCTCAAAACTATGCACTGAAGCTAGAGGTTAGAAACAAAATAATTGTACCGTGAATTTATCATTAAAAAAGGGTAAAATTGCACTTAACTACCCTTAACAATGAGCATGTTTCCATTAGACTACATCAATGTCTTTTTATTACAGTAAGCTCCCGTAAAGAGTTCAAGTGCTGCAACAAAGGGTATTTTGGTCCTGTAAAACTAAAGTTAAAAGAGAGTTTACTGCGATTGAAAAAACCTTCAAAAGGTAGTTTACTGAAAAATGGAGATAGTTAAGGTTAGTTTGGGTTAATCTAGCCTTAAAAAACTAGCTATGTAAAATTGCAAGATTCAGCTATTTAATATAAGGTTATGTGCAGGAATTCGTCTCGCTGTTGCCCCCCCCCCCAAACAAAACACACACCCAAACTATTTTTTAATTGTCCCCAGCTTTGGCACACGTTTTTCTGTTTCTGCAAATTTTCTTCACTAAGCACCACCGATTTTCAGCCAATTTTTCAATGATATTGCAAGTTTTATACTACTTTTCCAAGTGTTTCTAGAAATAAAAGGTTGCAAAAACTGAGAAAAAGAGTCTTGAAAAATTGTAGCAAGCTGACGTTAAAGTTCAACTTTTAATGAAATTAAAAACCTAGGTTGATGGGGGTTTCGCGCAAAGTAGCCTTGAATTAATTTGAGAATTATATGACGTATAAACATGTCGATCTACAGTACCCTTCTCATTTGAAAACAGTCCTCTGATGATTTACACAAAATATGTTGAGATACGATTAACAATGGGTGTAAACTAGAAGATTAAACTTACACAGATACTCTTCAGATATTGAATAGGCATATCGGATTTCTCAACTTCACCCCTATGCCACCTCTCATAAAGCAAGTAGAATGTAACCACTTCATGTCCAGGACTGAAGTTCTCTAACTTGCAGCATGAGAAGTCCGAAACATCTCTTGGTGAGGTATTTGGACCAAGCTTAAAATGACCGATAGCTTGAATAATACCAGCAGCACATCGTTCAGTCGCATGGATAATCCTAGGGTTATCTTTGGCATTTTCCGCGTGCCATTGCAATAATTCTTCTTGGGCATTCTTGACCTGAAATTTGATGAGGTAAAAGATGTTAAATGCCAATAGATAGACAAGATAAAGAATGTAAAATTATACAAAGTATTGAGCAACTTCAACATAATCTTTGCTATTCTAATGCAAATGCGACTGTTCTTAATTCATAACCACATATTGGCATCTTCATAGGCAAAAGAAAATCAACTATGGGAGGAGATGTGTGCATTCCCTTTTATCTACAAATCCATCGTCGTTTAGTAATTATCACAGAAACCCACCCACCCCTATCCATATTTTAAATATATACTAACTAGCATGATTTAAATATGATTATAAGATACCACACGAGTCATATTCGCGTATGCAGAATTTTCCAATAGTTTGGGATGCAATTTATTGGGATACGCTAAATTATCTTGTTGGCAAAAAGTATACATACATGCAATTTAACAGAAACATGATCTTTCCTATCAGTCTTAGAAAATCTAAACTAAGAATGCAAATAATTTGCAAGTGTTGATGAATATATTTTTGGCACATCATAAAATTTATATATTATTGTACATGAATCTATGACAATCCGAAAGAATCTGATATGGATAAGCGTCCATGAGGCTGTGCAACACACACCCTCTGAGCCCCCCTATTACCATGAGTCTAAACATTCAATTTTGCTTTGGAAAACTTGCATTTGTACAAAAAATAGATAACTCAAATTTTGCATGTCCAAGATATCGAAATACTAACCATGACACCATACACTTCTGGGATGCTGAATAGTTCGGCATCATTTCCCGAGTCACCGCAAACGAGAGTATTCATTGGAAGCTTTCCCTCAGCCTTGAACTTGCCGAGCAAATATGCAAGAGCCTGCCCTTTGCCGGCGCCTTGTGGTAAAATGTCAAGATCCATGCCGCCGCTATAAATTATTTTCACATCCAACTGATTTACAATTAAAGGGAGCGTAAAGACAGTTTCAAAGTAATCATGGGAATAAAGATAATATTATTTTTTATAGTTGCTTCTCTTACCCCACGTTTCTCAAGAGTTTCTGAAAGAGACTTTGTCACTTGTTGAGCAACTGCCTTGTCAACGTAAAAGCTAATTTTGTGTGGTCGCAGCTCTGTATCTGACTGTATTTATATAAATGTACGAACAAGCTCATATATTAGTTGAAGTTGACTTGACTCAGTTTATCTCTACATTTTTAATGTGAACTCCCTCAAGGTCACATTGGTGTCAAAACCATCTAGATTACCCCTTGGCATTCTAAGAATGAGAGAATAAAATTACAAAAGTATGGAAAAGAAACATTTGAGATATGCTGATAAAAGTATTTACATAATGTGTGCCCACATAAAATAATTTTATAAATCCTTAACATTGACTGTTAAAAAATGTAGGCATTGGCTTTCTACGTTTAAGGCCTTCCAATATAATAATTTGCCGAGGAACCATCCACATTAAATGACTAGAATAACTTAGAATTTCTTTTTTTTTATAAATAAATTAATAGAAGGTTTAAAGTTATAAAACTAGAAGTACAGAAAATGCTTCTGTTTTTTCTCAATGCACTAAGGTTGTTATAAAATGTGTACATATTGCATTTGATTTTAAAAAAAAGCAAAAATTCCGATGCATTCATCATGATGCACGATATATGTAAGTGGGCATAACGCGTTCAGAAATTTGTTCATCTCATACTTATTCCTTAACTGATTATAATTTTTAATTTGATATTAATAGCAGCAGTAGAGACTAAAAAGCAGAAATTTTACCTGCAACGAGAGTTGGGGAATCTTGGAGGCCTCCTCAAGGACAATATTCCTATCCCATTTGTGATCCAAAACATGTTCCCAGCCATCATCAGGCACCATGGATTCACCATAAGTAATCTCTGTGCCCACGGACATTATAGTTACATCTGGTGTCAACAATGGCTTCTCTTTCCTTAGTTCCTTGTATAGTGTAGGTGATCTCCCAGTTGAGAAAACTAACAGTGAATCGTTGAAGTAAAGGGATTCCCATAATGCATTGAATCGGAGCAGTGAGAGATTCTCAGGATCGTGATGATCAACCTAATAAGAAAATCAGACAAGTCCTCAAAGGCTTAATTTCACTAAATTACAAAGGCAATTTTGTAAATTACAAGATATTGCCAAACATTTACACTAAAAGAACCCTTTTTTAGTGAATTATTACCCTTGTTCTAACATAACGACAAAATTTGAAAAACGTTGTTATGGTAGTTTTGTGAAAAAAAGGATACATCGATGCTAATACGAAAGTTGGTTCTTCTTTGTAGATTATTAAGTTTTTGCTAGTTTAGTGAAAACAGATACTCATTGATATTCACTAATTAAGCATATAGCAGGAGCTCATCCTCAAGACGACCCGATTTCTATTAGGCCTGATAATGAACTTAAGTATATTCTCCTATAAAAAATGGAAGGATAAAGTAACCATTGTATGATCCAGATCTGAAACAATCATGAGGCGTGCAGAACCCTTGAGCGTTTCCATTGTCTCCAGAGGAGCACTGGGCCCTGCAAAATTGACAATAGAGGATGTTTTTGAGAATCGTCAAGGATAAATTGGTAAAAATGCAGGCATATTGTGGTTCTTGAACGGCATATCGAGGTATTTTATTTTGACTTTCGCAATGCAAACAGAATATTTATAATGAACAAAGAATAGTTTCATCCAATACACCTTCCGTATATATATATAAACACTTGAACATTTAATCTCAATAACATTATGACTAAACTGCACAAATACATATCATACATGTTTTAGGAAAAACCACATGAATTTACTGCAAGAAAACTACCATGAACTACCACCCTCGGCTGCGAAAAAAGAAAAAAATGTAACATGCCGAATCAGGACATCAGCAAACTTTAAGTCAGGCACTTACTCTGCCAACTCATCAAAAATTGATATGTTCACAACTCGGTTGCATATGATATCATGTCTTGCATATTACATGGCAAACTTTCAGTAGATTGTCACCCTGCTAGCCCGAATCATATACCACGAACTACTGTTTTCCCCTTTGAAATTTCCTTTTAATCAGTGAACTTGAAATTTTGCCCACACATCCTATGATATAATCTCCAAATCTAACCCTACCTAGGAACAGTAAGAACATCGCTTCCTCTTTTTTACTTGAAAAAATTTCTTGTTCACCTTATTTTACAGATGGAACAGTGTTGAAGTATGAAAATCACTACAAGATATAAGATATATGAACAAATCCAATCGCAGCAAGATAGACAAAATTCAATGATTCAAACCCCTAACAAAGAAATCTAGTAACAAAAGGGGAAAAAAAGTTCCTCCTTCACTATGTTTTATAGATCGAACAGCAATCAAAGCTTGCAAATGAAATGATATGAATGAATGAATGAATCTAATTGTAGCAATCTACAGATCAACAAGATGCGAAATTCAACAGAAATAGTCACCAAATCAAGCAACCAATCGAACAATTACCAGAGAGAGAGAGAGAAAGTGTGAGAGAGTGAGAGAGGTAGCTGCACTGCAGATCGATGCAGTTAGGGTTTGGAATTTAAAGGAATCTGGGATGTAATTCTCTAAATTATTTGCATTTTATGCTTGGGGCCGTGTAAAATTTACGCTTTTCGATGAGGATAGAGAGAGGAGTGGAGGAGGAGAAAGAGGAAGAGGAAAGGGTTAATGGGGAGAATTGGGATTCGATCCAAATTCCTTGGCGCTTCTTTTGTGAAATTCCCTCACTCACACACGCAATTGAAGAGAAAGAATATGATGTGTGAAAGTTCCAATATTGGACAAAGATATTTTTTTAAATTTTTTTATTTATTTCCAGTAGCTGCTTTTTGTTCTTTTTAATAGGAAAGAGACGAGAGATACTTTGAGGCTCAAAGGATATGCTAAAAAAAAGGGTAATAGAAAAAGGCCAAAATCATTTTTCTGGCTCTCTCTTCTCTTGCTGCCTTTTTTTATAAATATTTTCTCTGGATAAATTGTTGATAACTCAGCTTTGTTAACACTAATCAATGTTTATAAATAAATTATATACCAGCTTCAATAAAAATTAATTCCTTGGCCTTGATTCATTCATTTGAATAAATCGAAACCTTTTCTTATTTAATGATCATAAAACTTAAAACTGTCAATCAGATGGAGGATTCATATCACCATTTCCCCGCATGCACATGAACTCGCCCACACACGAAGAAGAAAGCGAGAGACCGAAAATTGTATGATTTACACATTCCATACCTAGAACAATCACAAAGTCCTTTGATAATGAAGAGTCCTCTTTCATTGATAAAAAGCCCTTCAATAACATGCTACAGTATCAGAGCATCGTGGGTAAAAGACTGCACAAACTGCTCATGTGTCAAAATTTGGATCGATATGCATAAGGTTCCGAGAAGAAATAATCTGACAGAAACTTACAAAAGCAAGTACAACACAAGAAATGAAAGAAACCATTCTGTCAAAGCTTCGACACTAGCTACTTCTTCATGGATCAGACTACAAGATTGTATGCATATACAGTTAAAAGTTGGATGCAGCAATAAAATTACATTGAGTCAAACATTTTGCATGCAAACTTCAAACTCCAAAGTATTATCTAGAAAAATATCTTCATGAGACAGAGTGACTTTATCCTCATGAATATTGATGGTGTTTATGCCGCTCCTTCTCACGAGAGGAATGAGAGCTGTGGTATTCGCTACGATCTGTAACAAAAGGAAAAAACAGTGTTGACTCAGGATATATAGCTGCTACTCGCATCAACAACCAGAAAATAAGTTAGCTACAGACGGTACCTCTTGATGAATGACGCCTTGATTTCTCCGAGTGACCTGCAATAGATAAATGTTCTAGTAAATTAAAAAAACTTATGATGACTCAATCAACTAATATTTTTTATACTTGGCAACTGAACATTTCCTTTAGCGAAACTAGTTCTTTTGGATCATGCAACAAAACTATAATTGATTTTACATAGACAACAATAATCATTTATTCCGTAAACGCTATTTTTAATGCAACATTATTGTTCTTTAACGGCGTATCCATAAAAAGGAGATACAGATAAAGATGTTTGAATTTTTATATTTTTGGTGAGAGGGGGGAGGGGGATTATTATCTTATTATCCAAAATAAAAGACTAGGTTGTCACTTGCATTGTGCTTATTACTTATTTATTAGCTTGTAAACCTATCACAAATTAGCAAATTCCATTTAAGAAACTAAAAAAGATATAGGGTGTTCAGGGAAGATGATTCCTTTCTGTATGGGCATAAAGACAGATAACATGAGAATAGAATTAGATGCTAAATTACTACAGAGAAAAGTTGTTTCTATGAAAATGGAAAATCAGTATCAGTAGAGGAAAGAGATTGGAGGACGAGATGCTTTTTAACAGTTCTGGAAGTAACGCAAAACAAGCAATCTAATGATGGTTTAGCTCTATAAAAGATTTGAGGGATAATGCAGAAATCAAATAGGAATAGGCAAGTATAACAAGTAGTGATGAACTTGTAGGTGTTCGTGATGAAAGCGAAGATTTAAGCAGAACAAGGGAAAAGGGAGAAAAGAAAAATTGAATGAGACCCTTAGCGTTGTACTGTTTAGAGATTAGAGAGTACACGACTCTGAGGATTCTAAGCAAGATAGACGACAATAGCCATGCAAAAAAAAAACAATGGAGGTCCCAACTAAGAAGCCATATTAAAATTTGAATTGTAAGGTTAAATGAGTACAAGAGACCTTTAGTTGAGGGACCTATAACAAAATGACTGAAAGTATCCCAAAGAAAATGTTTTTCCCCTTGATCACAAATGAAAATATTCTTTATTTTTATAAAACAACCTATATACTAATTTTTTTTTTAAAATTCAGGACTAATTTTGATATTACACCCAAATTCTTTTGTGTCTCTACGAAACACCGTTTAATCTAAACTATTTTTAAATCTCACCTTTACATTCCGCTTCAAATTTTGAAAGCCCCCCCCCCCCCCCCCCAATCTAAATATTTTAAATGATGGAACTGTAGAAGAATCTATCTCAAATATAAAAGAAGCATGAATTGCTGAAGATATATTAAAAGACTGAGTTTGAAGTTAGTTTGGAATAACTAAGAGATTTAGCAAGGAGATTTAAAGTGGGGAGGGATACTAAGGTTCGAAGTGATTTTAGAAAAACTTATAGATTTAACAGGGTGAATTAAAAAAAAATACAATGAATAAGAGGTGTTTTGTTAAACTAAAGAAGAATTTAGTGTGCAACTTAAGAAAATCCCCAAAGAAAATTTAAATGTTTGGAGTATTTGAGAAAACTACCATGCTTTAGGATAAGCTTCCACAGTCGTAATACTAGGAGAGTAAAAGTTATAGCTTAATCTCATACCTGACCCTTTATCCTTAGATCTATGGCTTCGCTCCTTGAGTTTTTCCCTATCTCGCTCCTCGTCTTTCTCTCGCTCCCTATCAGAGTCTCTCCCTCTACTCTCGCGATCTGAGTCTCTACCGCCCCTACTACTATCCCGGTCTTTAGCTTTCATCCTCACTCTTTCTCTCTCCCGATTCCTTTCTGTTATTGCATTTCCTGAAGAATTGTCTTTTAAGTCGACATCAGTATGCCCGGATTTAGAGTCGTCATCATTTTTCTTCAATTCCTTCAATTTGTCAAGGGCTAGTTTTATCTTCACATCCTTGGTAGAACCAGCATCTAGATTATCATCTGTAGGTTTGGAATTGTTGTTATCCTCGGCGGCACCATTGACCGAGGTTTCCTGATAAAAATAGCAACAAGAAGATGTTAAGCAAATATAACCAAGGCTAAATTGCAAGAAACCTCCATTACTTCTGCCCATACAAAAGTGCAACACTTTTCTTTTCTTTTTTGGTGCTTTGTCCCTGCTTTAATAGCCATTATTTTTTCCCTTTCTGCAACTTTTTTTAGTCGCCAAATACGATAATTTTCTGCCATTCTCTCCCACTTTTTACTAGCATTGCATATATAATACTTTAACTGTGGGCAGCAATATAAATTAAAAAAATATAAAAAAATAACAGCTGCTAAAGTAGGAGGCAAAGTCCTTTTTAGAAAACAGGGGGTGGCATAGGAGTAATGTGAGGGGAGTTTCCTGCAATTTGGCCTATAACCAAGTGCCTTTGCTAAAAATTGAGGCTTCTTTCAAATAAATTTACCTTCAGAACTTGAGCCTGTGTGTCTGGGGTCTTACTTATAGACGTGAAAGAATCATTATCTTTGCAGACAGGTAAGTAGTGAGCCTTTGGAAGAGTGTATAGATGTGCAAGATCTCTACAAACTTCCTCAATCCCATTTTGATTCGCATCAAAAACTAACCACCATGATGGGTTTTCTGGAAGTGGAATCTGGAACCTGCGTGCTGCTGCATAAACTACACCGCATGCAACAACTTCGCTCTTGAAACGGACACATAAGGTTGTCCGCAAACTGAAAACAAAATCATCACAGAAGATTAAATTAAATGATTAGACACTAAAGTAAAAAGGTTTGCAAATAATACAAAGAATGATAAAATGGCAGTTACAATAATTTCTGAAATTTTTTTAGGGTTAATTGCACAAAATACCGCTGTAATTTACCCGTACAGCATTTATACCATTGTAGACAATTATTACCACAAACACCCCCTGTTCAAACCAAATTTTTTATTTAAAAAAATTCAAATTCAACATAACCAGGTCCTAAAGTTAAATTAGGAAGAAAAAAAAGACTACGATTTGTTTAGAGTTGAATTTGGGGTTTTTTCAGAAGGGGTTTCCATCAATGGCAGAGGGGGTGTTTTCAATGACAAATCACTTGAGGGGGTTATACATGCTATACATGGTAAACTACAGGGGTGTATTGTAGAATCAATCTTGAAAAAATTTACCTACTCTTGGACCTCAAAGCAATTTGTAAGGTCTTAAACTTCAGAGTTGCTGGAAATTCTAGCTATAATACCAGGATGATAATTGCATGTTAAGATGACTCGCAAATTAGCTGATTCAGATATAATAGCACATGCTAATCACCTACTGGTGTTAGAAATAGAACCTGTCATTGGCAAGATTCCAAGCTTCCTGTCTGAGTTCGGGTGGAGTTCCGAGGATTGCAAGGTAGTTTGAGATGAACTTATGAGGGTGTTCAACATGGCATATGAAGCCCATTTCCTTCAACAAATGTCGCTCGGTCCTTACCAAGTCATTTTTCAACTCTGAATATTTCTGTGGTCAACAAAAAGGGTACAAACATTTGAGTAGAGCATGAAGAAACAAATAACAAACCTACAGCTGTCAAACTGATCTCAAAATCAGCGTATTCTTTATGGCAGACTCGAAAGGAATCCATGAAATTGAATAAAATACATAATCCAGATAAAAAAGAAATTCCAAAGACATAGAAAAAGAAGAAAGGGGTTAAAAATCCCAACCTTTGAGAACACGTCTAAATGCTCAACTGGCAGGTTCTCCCTCCGACATTCCATTCGATGGAATACAATAAGCACTTGCTTTGCTTTTCTAGGACTCTCCTCCAATTTTGATGCAAGCCAAACACAACTTGCAGCAACCCTCTGCAAAGAAAAATAAAAAACACAACAGATTATATATCTCAGGAAATACTACACCAGGCAAATGCCCCAGAGCTATCTTAATGAAACTTACCTTAACACTGATGCGGGTGAATGACTTCTTGCAGTAGAACCGTTGGAACAGAACCTGCCCTGTTGCCATCACAGCTTGAGGACTTCGACAATCAAGGAACTCAAAGAAAGATATCTGAAAAGGCTGGCCTATTACCCATAAAAAAATTAAACATTGAAGTAATACGTAACTATTGTCATAGATAAAGAGGATACAGTCTCAGTAGAATGCCACTCTCCTGGATGAGATCGCATCCATAGATTCGAAGGATCATTTCTGTGTGTTCATCGATACCCTCTTTCCTGGAGGGTGAATCTTTTAATTGCTCATCAGTAAGGTAGAATGTGTCAATGGCAGTGTAAATCATTCTGATAGAGGAGCTGGATCGATATCCTTAATTATCCGCTGCAAAATTGAAGGAAAGTTTTAAATACATGTGTCTGGAAGAATAATATTACAAATAATTAGGCATTGAAATTGATGATATGAAAACGCAGTAAAATAAATTAAAAATAAACTCTGCAACGATAATATAACAACATAAACATAAAAATAAGTGAAAATTTATACAAATGACAAAGCATACTCTATACTGCTGCTGCTGCTGCTGCTGCTGCTGCAGGAAATACCACAACAAGCCTCTATCCCAAACTTCCGGGGTCAACTATATGGAGCCATTTTTTCCATTCTGCATAACAAGCCTTTATACCAAACTTTTGTAGTCAGCTATATGCTCTTCTATGCTACTTTGTTAAGCCCCGTCTCCTCAATTAAATTGCCGATTAACATATCTTTTTTCCTGTCCCTATCCATGTATGTTTATGTCTATCCCTACTGTCATTGCCCCACCAGAACTTTGTCACTTCTCCAAGCTAGAGCATTTATTGTAACCATCTCAATCAATTCTTTCTCTTTTTATCCTTTTCGGTGCGACCTAAGTCACCTACCACTTCTTACGCATAAATTCATTTCTTATCCTATCTTTTATAGTATCGCCATCCAACACTCTTGTTTTAGCTACACCCATTCTCTCAACTGCTGTCTCTATAACTATGAAGTATGGATACTTGTATATGCCTCTGTTGGGATAAAAAATTACACCCAATTGCCAAAATCAGAAATCAAATTCAAGTTCAAAATCAAAACCAAAATCAAAATCAAAAGGCCAAGTGGGTCCGAGCCCGAGCTCAAGCCCAAGCATGAAGAGGGACCGGCCAAAAGAGAAGAAGAAAAGGAAAAGATTAAATATAATTTTTGTTTATTGAATTAAATAGGCAAAAACCAATTTTGTACAAGCCATGAGACTAAATGAAAAGATGTAAGCCTATAAAAGGCCCCCCATGATGATTTGAAAATGGAGAAGAACTAATCTTGATTCCCCAAAAAACAAAATCTTGAGTTTTGAGTTGCTCTTTGGCGCGCAAGTCCCTCTTTCTCTCTCTTTTTTTTTTAAGTGCACACGTCAGGAGGCTTCGAAAAAGGGGGAAAAAACCCTTTCGATCTTCAAAAGTCAAAATCTTTGTGTTTTTGGACTGTTGCTTCATTGGGTTTCAACCATACTTGCACCGTGCTAGGTGCCCACTTGGCTAGGTGTGCATCCCGTTGGGTGCACATCAAGCCAAGTGCACACCTGCCCAGGTGCACACTTTCTTAAGTGCACACCTTACTGGACCTTTTGGCCTATTCGGAACCCTTCGGCCCCCTTCACTCCCTCACACCTTGCCAAGTGCGCATCTCGACAGGTGCGCACTTGTTATGTGCATCCCTTACTAGGTACACGTCTCGGTAGATGTGCACTTGTCACATGCGCACTTGATATATATACACTCATCGCCTCTCTCAGGCGTTGTCCCGTACCTGCAAAGGGAATGCTAGCCCCCTTGACCCCCAGCCCGCTATCCCGGTAGTGGGACCCCCGTAAAAACTCTGTGAGGCTCCCGATATGCCCGAAACGCTCCCAGCTTGTTCCCAAACACAACACGCACATATTGCATATTAGGTTCGCATGATCTGTTTGACTTGTTAATCGGAGGTTCACAACCTTTAAAAGCGAGGGGTAATTAACGGCAGCTTAGTCCACGGCTGCCGGAGATTCGGATCCCCACAATCATTAAACCTCAGTCTATACCATGCATGGGGAATATGCAATATGCCTAACAAGCGACGTACGTTTATATCTCAATAGGGTGACGAAAAACACCGTACAAATTCTGGCACGCCCGGTGGAACCTTTCTCTCATCCCATATCTCGGGTCAAACATTCATACGAACTCATTTAACATATATACCGATATTTGTACTGAAATAATGGCTTTTCATACAACAATCAACTTTCAACAACTAAGGACGATGTCTTCCAAGATGAATTCAGCTTCCGACGCAACTCCGATCCGGTACGTGGTCAAGATCAATACTCGCATGGTTCTCCCCGCAAGTCTAAGCCGACAATGAGAGGAACCGCCCCGTCAATTTGATTTCGTCATCTACCCTGCCGGAAGCGCTCATCTGGCGGAGGCCCCTGCAAACCAAGTGGCCAAATTGTCTTCAAGAGGCAGGAGGCCAAACGTCATAGTCACAAACCCTAAGCGCAAATCTGTAGTTGAACGGCTCTCCATCGTCCCGACTGGAAGCAAAGCCGTCAACACCCATAAAGCTGCAAAGCGTCTTAGTAAAGCTCAGACGGTACCCTTGACAATTTCACAATCGGGCGTCTTTTCTGGACTCTTTGTCAATCGGTCTACGGCGGCTTCCAGAAAAGCAGATGTCTGCCAAGCTCTCAAGACAGAAAAGTTGAGACAAAAGCGGTTCAGATATAGAGCCAATAAGAGGGCCAGAGCTCCAACCAAGTTGAATCTTGTGAGGTTTCAAGAACAGGGTTACCCCGTGACGACAGCTGAGTCGGCCGTGGAAGTCAATTCATTCGAACCCCTGAAGTGGATTCAGAAAAATACCATGACCCCCAAGATCAAGAAGACAACAATCCGAACGATGCTACAAAAAGGCGTGTCTAAACCCCAACATAGAAGGCATGACACCGTCTTTTCAAGAGTCTATTGGGCGCTCTGTGCTGCACAAAGGCAGCGGGGCAAAACTAAAAAAGAAACGCCAACGCCCTTTAAGAACCCAGTCAGGCCAGCCATCTTCAATCAATTTTTCTTTCCCGAAGCTGAAGGACCACGACATCGGTCCGCGAAATAAGCTGCTAGTGATAGCAAGATGGCCGAATATGTTATCCACACGGTCTACATAGCAGGCATGTGTCCCAGCGACAACTTGCTCAGTAAAAGAAAGGATGGGGTCGCCACATCCCAAACCCAATCTAGCTTGAATGTGGTTGCCACTTCTCAAGATCAGCCGCCTCCGCATGACGATGAAAGCCCTCTTGATGAGACCGATAGGCAGAAAGACCCCTCAGTTCATGTGGAGTCAAGCTCGGAAAGCGAGAAAGAGCCGACTTTCCGCCCTAAGACCGCAGAGCAAGAGTTGCTTCAAGAGCTCCGAAAACAGCTTACGAGCAAAGATAAAAAGATGTCCAAGATTTACTCCAAAATTGATGACTTGACGAATGTCGTGATTTAGCTCACCACTCAAATTTCCCGAATGCCTTCCAATCAAGCGCAAGTTTCCACTCATGAACCAGGTGATAATGAATCGAAGCAATCAATGCTTGTCCCTTTAGGTCCGAGTATAGGTGAGCCACGTGACTGCCGGCCACATTCCACTTCTGGGGTTGCCTTGGCCCCAGATGGCACCATTCTGTTAACACAAGATTGGATAATGGACATGGTCGCCAGCAAAGTTAAAATATTGGTGGCCGAAGCCGAGGCTTATAAAAACATTAGCAATAGTGGACGGCCATATCCCGCACAGTACGATCTGATCGAGTTCCTTAATGGTTACATCATTCCTAAGTTCGGAAGATTTGATGGGATGGGAAATGTGAATCAACACGTTGCTCACTTTAAAGCATCGTGCGGAAACACAGAGGGCAATGATGCACTTCTTCTCCGCCAATTTATCAACATCCTAACCGGCGTCGCTTTCGACTGGTACGCAAACATACTAGACGGTTCTGTCACTATTTTCGCCCAAATGAAGTCTCTATTTGGGCAAAGATTCATGAGTGTCAGTGACAAAATCTCCATTGCTGACCTTGTGAGACCCAAGCCGAGAAAGAACGAAAGCAATACGGACTTTATCGCCCGATAGCGCAATCTCACTGTCAAGTGCGAACCGTCGTTAGAGCAGGACCAATCCATCAGCCTCCTCATCGAGAACCTTAGCAATTGAATGGTCCTATCCCTGTGTACCGCGGACCTCAAAATGTTTTGGGAGCTGACCAAGAAAGTCCAAATGTTGGAACGCTCGAAACAAGAGTCTACCTCGGACTCTCAGAGTGACAAGCCTTGGAAGAGCAAGAGAGACGACAACCGTAGAAGTGGGAATTCCAGCAACCGACGTCTTCAATGCATCTGACAATGAAGACAAGCGAAAGGCAGACGAATCCAAAACAAACCGGTCTCGAAAGCCAGTGCTGGGAGGTGAAAGGACTTTTCCTGAAGGAGAAAAAGAACAAGGTCTACTCTTTCAGGAGAAACAAAGTCCGCAAGATATTCAAAAATGCTTTGAACGGTCTACAATTGCCCGAGTCGAAGAGGCATCATGAAGAAAAGATGACCGACAACCCTTTGTATTGCCCATACCGCCGAGTAGTGAGCCATGCGATCGAGCATTGCTATATTTTCAAAGACTGGGTCGAAAAGCAATACAAGACCAGACAGATCGAACTTGTCTAAAAGTATGTTGGTGAACAATTAAGTTGCAACCATCAACTTTATACAGACAGAAGATGAAGCTTTCTGCGAGCAAACAACTGAATCCGCTATCCCGAAAAATGAATCCGACTCGCCGCAGCCTCCATGAAGCATGCATATATCTAAAAAGACGAAGAAAATGTTAAAACTGCTTTAGAAGGAGCCTATAGCTGAATGGGAGGGGCAGAAGGAGCTTATCGTTCCAGCTACCAATTCGGCTCGATCAGGCTTAAAGTCCAAAGATCTTAAGAAGAAGGGAAAAACGCAGATCAACGCGAAAATAAGTCTGCGAGGAAATCGAACATTCAAAAGTATATTGATTCTCTTGAAGACTACGAGCAAAAGAAAAGAACTCTAATTTAATTGAAGGAGTTCTTCCTCGTATAAGCAGTTGAAATTCTGGAAAAGTTTGAAGAAGACTTTGATGGTGAGGTCCCTATTATGACCTCCTACGCCATCCATCTTAACAGCGACTCTGAAGAAGAGCTCAATTTTCCCGAAGAGGGCGAGGAGCTTGACACAAAAGCCAATCAATCCAGCTCAAAAATGGCAAAGCTCTACCGCCAAATCAGGATAACGCCCTAAAAGAAAAGGAAAAACAAGTCGCTGGTGAAGAAAATGGCGGAGGGCTGACTTATGAAGACTCAAGTCCTTCCCCAGTGGACTATAATATCTTGGCTCATCTCCGGAAGCTTCCGTCTCTCCTGAGCATTTACGATGCCCTGGTCCTATCCAAAGAGCTTAGAGATGTTCTCATCCACGCTCTACAAAACCCCAAGCGGTACCAGGCTCGATTCACGGAAATTAATATGAAAGAAGCTCGGTACACTCTGCATGCAGCCATGGTCACGTTTAAGGACAAAGACCTGCTACTGGGAATAACTGAGCATAACAGGCCGCTTTACGTGACCGGGTACAGCGACGGAGATCGGATTAATCGCATATTGATTGATCCGGGGTCTCAATGAATTTCATGAACTTACGGACTCTGAAAAGTTTGTTAATGGACGTCCGACACCTGTCGAGAAAAAGGATTGTTATTCAAGGCTTCAATCAAAATTTCCAGCAAGTTCTGGAATCCATAGCTCTGCCGATCAGGTTCGGGGACCTACAAACCGAAACCAAAATATACATGATCGACACCGACACGTCTTATAAGATTCTCTTAGGACGGCCATGGCTTCACGGTATCGTTCCGTCAACACTTCATCGGTACATGAAATATAAAAAAAAATAGCAAAGAAAAACGTATTGACGGAGGCATACAGCCGTTCGGTGTACATGAAATCCGATATGAAGACTCTCGGTACTTTGTGGACCCCAAAATGTTGAGCCGCAACTGACTAAAGACAGAATGGCTCCGAAACCCAAAAGCAAATCCGAACCGACTGTCACCTTTAAAAGTAAAAACCCCAAAGTGCGCCCGCGTTTCAGCAGTGACACTGATGAGTCCGACGCTGGAAGACCGTCTTTCCGTAAAAACCGTCCTCTTCTTGGTGGCGATACAGACGAGTTTGATATAGAAGGCTGATCCGGCAGAAAAATTCGTTCTCGTTTAAGCAGCGACACTAAAGAGTCGGAGGAAGAGGACCCGACTTGCAACAGCTTTACATATTGGGCCCTCATGCAAAAAGCAAAGATAAGCGAAACTTTCGAAATTACATAAGGGTCCCTAGCAATCACAAGGGTGCCGGAGTAGATGTGCAAGAAGCTAGATGCATTGTCGATCTCTACAGTGGACCAACTGAAAACTTTCTACATTCCCAGAAGAAACGGCGGATAGAAAGGCATTTATGGGTCAAACCCTGTCGTGCACCCGGACGATTTGTCCATGACATGCCTTTCCTATGAGAAAGGTATAAGAGCGTCCGAGATGCGGAAATATTTTAAAAAGTGTGAGTGTCGGTTATACCAAACGGACTCTGAAGCGAAGTTTTACGCGGGGGTATGGCATCCGCCTTAGGTCTAACCGCTCATCGACGGACGAGTACCAAATAGATGGGGCATAGGTTTTATGCAACCCGATACCAAATCATGCTACATGATCCATGTTAGTGAAGCCAACGAAAATTCAAATGATGACAACGAGCTGGTCGAGCCAGAAGAAGCCTCTCGAGACCTTGAAGATGGCGAGCAAATAACCTTCGCCGAGCTAACCGAGATCGATTTGGAAACGCCCGATAATTTAAGGCCGACCTACATCAGCTCACACTTGTCAAAGAAAATGAAGGAGCAAATAATCGCCCTGCTGCGCGAGATCGTCGACTGCTTCGCCTGGACGTACAAAGAAATGCCCGGCCTCTCTCTTGAATTGGTCGTGCATAAGCTGGCTATTTCTCCTTATTCCAAGCCAGTCAAACAAGCTCCACGAAAAATGAGAAGGGAGTTGGAAGAAAAGGTCATCGAGAAAACCAAAAAACTCATCGATGTTGGTTTCATCAGAGAAGAGAAATATGCGGATTGAATGGCATGCATCGTCCCAGTGAAAAAGAAGAATGGGCAGATCCGCATCTGCGTCGATTTCAGAGATCTTAACAAGGCATGCCTTAAAGATGATTTCTCACTTCCGGTCATGGAAATGATGGTCAACGACACCTCGAATTATGAGCTATTCACCTTTATGGATGGTTCATCTGGGTACAGCCAGATAAAAATATCGCCCAAGGATGAGAAGCATACGGTATTTCAAACCCGATCGGCATATACCATTACAAGGTGATGCCGTTTGGATTAAAAAAACGCAGGTGCCACATATCAAAGGGTAATGACCAAGATCTTTGACGACAATCCATAAGGTCGTCGAATGTTACGTTGATGATTTGGTCGTCAAGACTAAAACCAAGGCCGATGCCATCCAAGATCTCAGGACCGTTTTCACTAGGCTGAGAGAATGCGATCTAAAGACGAGTCCTCTAAAGTGCGCTTTTGGCGTATCATCGGGAAAATTCTTGGGCTTCATAGTCCGACATCGGGGGATCGAAGTCGACATATCAAAGATAAAGACCATCATGGAGATGCCCCTCCAAAGAATCTGACGCAGCTAAAATCCTATCAAGATAAGCTCGCTAACATATGAAGGTTCATCTCGAACCTATAGGATAGATGATGCCCTTCTCAAAACTCATGAAGAAAGGGGCACCTTTAGTTTGGGACGCTGAATATCAAGAAGCATTTGAAAGTATCAAACAGTACCTAGTGCGCCTTCCAATGCTTGCTGCTCTCATTCCATATAAATCGCCGATTCTCTACATTGTCACGCTAGATGAATCGCTCGGCACGCTCCTTACCTAGAATAACAAGAAAATATACCTTCTACCAGCTCAGTCAAACTTTGATCTGGCAAAACATATAACTATTTTCCAATCGAAAAGCAATGTATGGCCCTGATATTCGCTGTGAAAAAGCTAAGGCACTATCTGCTCGCTCATCGGGTTATGCTCATCTCCAAGGTCGACCCGCTTAAATACTTAATGACCAAAGCAAACCTAGCCGGCAGAATGGCAAGATGGGTTATCATGCTGCTTTTAGCTCGACATAGTCTATATTCCACAGAAAGCAGTAAAAGAACAAGCCCTCGCCGACTTCCTCGCTGTTCATCCTATATCTGAAGGGTCACCGCTCAATTGCGAGTTACCCGACGAACAAGTGATGCATCTTGAAGATAACGAGCCATGCTGAGAGCTCTACTTCGATGGAGCCTCGTCAATGAGGACCTCCAGCAAATCAAGCATCCCGCAAATAAAAACAGAGATAGAATTGGTGTTCATCATGACATCGATGCAAACCCTACGACGTTTTTTCGCTCTCACCGAGCGTCGCACAAACAACGAAGCTGAGTACGAAGCTCTGATAGCTGGTCTGGAGCTCGCCATAGAAATGAAAATCCTTCGGCTACGAGATTACGGTGACTCCCAGTTTGTCGTCAACCAAGTAAGCGGCGACTACAAGATATATAAGTCCGAGTTAGCACGATACAGAAGTCGGGTGGTGGAGCTCGTAAAACAGTTCACCCACATTGAACTAATAAGAGTTTCTAAGGCGTTGAACGGAAAATCCGACGTACTCGCTCGCCTAGCCAAAGAGCTGGCTGATTCCGACATGGATGAGATTCTGATCACAGTCAAAAGCCGGCAAAATCTGCCTCCAGTCTCTTTACGAGAGGAAGAAAGTATAGAATAAAATAACAGTCCTGCCGAAGAAATTTTAATCATTCAAGACGAGCCCGATTGGAGAGAGCCCTTCATAGAGTACCCCCAATATGACAAGCTACCAGAAGAAAAATCTGCGAGAGTTCAGCTGAAGAAGAGAGCTCTCCGACACGTATTTGTAAATAATACTCTATACTGCAGATCATATGACCAACTCTGGCTCAGATATCTGTCATCGGCCGAATCTCAACAAGTCATGAAAGAAATTCCCTCGGGTGTCTGCTGAGCTCACCAGTCCAGCCCCAAAATGCGGCTTCAAATCAAACGGTTTGGATATTACCGGCCTACCATGATAAGGGATTGCGAAGAGCATGCAAAACGTCACCTCTGCCAAATTTACGGTGACTTCATACATCTCAATCCGTTCATCTTACGGTAGCTCCATGACCCTTCGAAATTTGGAGCACCGGCATAGTAGGCCCAATTGATCCCCGTCATCCAAAGGTCACCGATTCATATTGGTCGCAACTGACTATTTCTTCAGATGGGTTGAAGCTGTCCCACTAAAAGAAATCAAGACTGAAGATATTCTGACGTTCTTCCGGTATAATATTATATACCGCTTTGGTACACCTAAAAGAATCATTCTGACAACGGGTCTTCTTTCCAGAGCTTCAAAGTCTCAAGTTTCGCTACACAGCACAAGATAGACTGGAGATATTCATCCATTTACAATCCAAGAGCCAATGGGCTACCTGAAACTTTCAATAAAACTCTATGCAAGCCCCTGAGGAAAAATGCTTCAGCCAACAGGAAAGACTGGAATCTCAAATCTCACAAGGCGTTGTGGGCATATCTGTCACGCCCCGCTTCCCAGAATACGCAAGATTGGGCACGTGACATAGCCAACCATGCTACCTGTGGGTAGGAAGTATCCATCCACAGTCACATTACGGCTGTAGAGATATCAAGAACAAGATAAAACTATCTAACGCATGTCCACAATCCAGAATAACAAGAGTCAATGATAAATAAATGCGGAAGCAAATGATCCAATACAATAACAGAAAAGTATGTCCCATAATGCGGGCTCACATCTGGAAATAAAAATGCAGGAAATAAACTAACCACTACAGAACTCACAACTCAGCCTGCTGGCTGAGGTACTCTTGCTCGGACAGCGACAGTGGTAAAGAATCTGGGCCATGCAAAACCCAGACGTCAGCGCGTCATGTCAACCAGTAATATAATATGAACAGTGTAATAGGCAATGCAGAAATAAACATGAATAAAGCAATGGTATGAAACAAGCAGTGCAGGGTAGTGTGCAGTGGGTAACTAAACTGTTCTATCGGGTTTTCTATTCTAAAGTCTTTGAAATCAATTTGAGTAATCCTCCATGTAACTCAAAGGATATGTCCCGTTACCCCCCGGGACCACGGATCAGGAATATGTGAACCAATAGTGGTTCTGTCCCGTTACCCCCCGGGACCACGGATCAGGAAAATGTAAGAGTCACGAATGGCTCTGTCCCGTTACCCCCCGGGACCACGGATCAAGTAATACCCTTTTAAGTTACACTTTAATTTACACTTTTGATTTCCCCATACCCCCAAGTTATATGTGTCAGGTCAGGTATTCAGTAATCAAGAACTAATGCCAACACATGATCAGGTAACAGCAGGTTTTGTCTGGATAGACAACAGGAATGGTCCATGAGGACAACATGTCAGGTTTGTTGGCATTAGACACGAGATCAGGTAACAGGTCGGGTCATGGTACATCAGGTTAAGTCAACAGTAAACGGTACCATGTCAAGTGTATCAAGTAGGAAGTGTAACAGGTCATGTCAGGGAGCACAAGATGTCATGTGGGTGCTCATAATCAAACTAACATAAGCATGTGTATAAATAAACAAGCATGAGTACTATCAGAACAATAAACTGGAACATGTAATATGATATGCAAATAGATATAATTTTAAGGATATGGATGCACAGTTATCGATTAGGGTTACATTTATAGTTCCAATATTAATTAGGATGCAATTTATTAAACATGGAGTGTTAATATCACATTATTATGTAGTAATGTGATCTATGGATGCAATTATATGTATCTTAAATGCGATGGATGCAAACGGGTATCCGAAAAGTTATAAAACTATAAAATGGTAATGTGGGATATACAACTAAGCAATATGTGATATAAATATTGATATAATAATATTAATATGGATAGCATATTCAAAGCGATTAATAACAATAAAAGTGGTATTGATTAACCATGCACAAGAAGGTTCCGTTCAGAAATTCAGCATCACCCTAATTTGTAAAATAGCTTAAAAATAACAAACGTTCTCCAAAAGGGACGTGTCTTACATCAAAACAAAGATAATTCAATAAGGTTTTCAGTTTTATAAGTATAAGCATCTCAGGTTGTCCCTACAAAAAGTTATGAATATTCGAAGTTGAAAGTTTGCTGCTGGAATTTCCCTGGACAGCGGTTTGGAGATATTTTCATTTGCATTTTACGTTATTTAAACAATTTATTTTGCAAGTAAATATTTCATACATTTATAGTATTCTGAGTTAGCTTCGTAACGAACTAAAGAACGTATACTAATGATTTTTCTATAATTTATAATGAAGTTTATAAGATAAGGTGTACAGTAAATTTCAGATTTGTCTTATCCGATTTTTCAACGACGTTTCATGTGTAAACTATAAGATTTTCAATGTATAACATTATAAAATGAAGATTATAAACTAATTAAAGATAATAATAATAAATATTACGACGATATATATTTTAAATGATATGGTTGCAGTATAATGTAATCTAGTATGTCACAAGATAAGTTTTCATGATCTAGATTTAATATGATATAAACGGATGCCAACGGAACATCGAAACGTTATAAAATTAAACATGGGGCACTAGATTTAAACTATAGGTATGGTATTTATTTAAATAGGTATAAAATGAATTATATAGCATGTAGCAAGATTAACTTGCCTCGATGGGTCGCGAATCGGGAAAACGGAAAGTTAACCGTCGGCGGGAAAAACTCGCGACGGGCGGACGATTCACGGAATGAACCCAAACGACGAACAAAGGAATCACCGGGGTCGGGGTACCTCACTGGAACGTCGAGAAGCGTCACCGGCACGACGGAATTCCGGCAACAAAAGAACAATTAAAAAAATGAAAAACGGAACATGAAGCAAGAAGAGAAAAAATGATAAAGAGAAGTACGAGAGAATATATGAGGGAGAGGGAGAAAAAAGTGGAGAGAGAGAGAGAAAGTGGGGCCCACAGGGTTAAAGGGGAGGTTGCGATTGGCTGAGAGAATAAATTGAGAAGGATATAAAAGATTGTAAAAATATTATATGGTTAACTTAAAGATTTAAAAGATAGGTAATGAACAGTAAGATATCAGGTTAGTTAGAAAAATATATGCGATGGTTTTAATAATATTAAAATTTGGGATTTTGGCGCCAAATGAAACATTTCCAAATTGCGCCCGGGTTGGGTCCAAAAATTCGAAATTCAAATAATAGGATTTTAAGCGGGTTCCAAATTTTAAAATGAAATGTTTTATGATAAAAAAGCATACCCCCAAAACGGACATACGTACGTGCACGTAGCCGTCCAAACTCGCCCGTTTCACTGAACGGGATGAGAACACGATGCACGGACGCTACAACAGGGTTAGGAGTGTCAAGCAGGCCAAGATGAATATTTTTAATTTTATTTTAGATGCTAAAATTTGTTATATGCAGAATGACTTAGCCAGATAAAATTTTACAGTAAGACCCCAAACAAGCAAGATAAATGAAATGAGTAATATCTAATGCTCAACCAATAACAGAAAATAGTAGTATTGGGCTCGGGTGTTACAATATCGTACTACGCACCGCACACCAACTTAGTCTACTCCATACTCACAACTCTTCGGAGTGGAGGCGATTCTCCCCCTCGAAATCGAAGTTCCAAGCTTCAGGATGGCCGTCCAGCACGATTTGACGAAGGAGGAAAACGTTCTCTTTCGTCTTGAAGAACTTGACGCTCTTGAAGAAAAAAGACTCACAGTACAACAAAATCTGGAGTTGTAACAAGCCCAAATGTCACGGGCCTACGATAAGATAACTTGTCTCCGCGCTTTTAACAAAGGCGAATTGGTGTTGGTCCTCAAAAGACCGATCATGCTCAATCGACACGCCAAGGAAAAATTCAAGCCAAATTGGGAAGACCCATATGTCATCGAGAAAGTGTTTGATGGAGGATTCTACCAGCTGATAAATGCCGAGAGAGAAAGGCATATGCCACCCATCAATGGCCGATATCTTAAAAAATACTACACGTGAATGCTCCAAGTCACAGACGAATTGAGCACACCGACCCTACGGTCTGGATTATACATTCCGTAAAACCGTATACAATCCACAGGCATAAACAACCTCTATCTCTCCCAAGTCCCACCAGCGATGCTACATCCGAAATCCCACTGGTGATGAAGCTCCACCAACGAGGCGGCTGCAAAAATAAAAGAAAAAACGATATGTCCGCAAGAAAAACGGGCACCGATGAAAATCCGAAAGGTTTCCTTAAGTAAAAACAAGACTGCTGGCGAGTTTGTGAAAACCCGAAAGGGCGCAAACTCGTGAAAAAGAGACGAAAATACACTCGCAGAGTCCTCTCGACCTTGTGAGGAGAATATCCCACGTGAGATCCTTATGGCTCACAAAGGAGCAACACACTTATCCTCATGATTTTTTGGGAGAAAATACACCTACGAGATCCTTTAGACTCATAGGGAGAAAATACTTTTATGAGACCCTTACGGCTCATAAAATTGAAAAGCCTTAAGTGACAAAGATCTAAATATGTCTCCTAAGTCGTCGCTCCACAACGGGCAACGACAAATGATGAGCCGCTTCTGACATTACGATTCAGTGTTAACGGTGCTTATGCCGACCCAAAACCCAAATCTCAAGTTTCCCACGGCAAATGATGAGTCGCTCCTAACACTATTACAGTGCGGCAATACTGATTCCAAACAAAATCCAAGTTCCAAGTCCCACTCAAATTCAAAAGTCCCACCAAACAAGACAGAAATCAAATAAATCAAATTAAAATCCCACCGACAGTAGTTCCAAACTCAAAAGGTTCCGCGGAACGGACAAGAATTCCAAAACCAATCAGATCAATCGCTCAACACTAATGACCTCCTCGGCGAAATCAAGCTCCATCTTGGAAGCAAGTCAACCAACGACCTCTCAGGCGGAATCAAGCTCCGTCTCGGAAATAATTCAAATCCCGACACCGCAAGAAGCGGAGCAAGTCAACTTCAACCTCGACACTGCAGAAAGCGGAGCAAACCATATCAAGCATCGACCGTCTACGTCGTAAAAAAGGCAGCATCGACGTCTACGTAGCAAAAAGGGCAGCACCGACCGTTCAAGTCGTAAAAGAGGCAGTACCGACCGTCCAAGTCGTAAAAGAGGCAGCACCGACCGTTCCGAGTCGCAAAAATGGCAGCACCGACAATCTAAGTTGCAAAAATGGCAGCACCGACCGTCCAAATCGCAAAAATGGTAGTATAGACTGTCCACATCGCTAAAAGGGCAGTATTGACCTCCACGTCGTCAAAGAGAACTAAACCAAATCAATCTCCATATAGCACAAGATCCATCAATTTCATGCACACAACCCTTATGCGCAGTGTGCATTTATTGATATAGGGCACTTTGTTGGGGTCAAAAATTACACCCAATTGCCAAAATCAGAAATCAAATTCAAGTTCAAAATCAAAGTAAAAAAAACAAGTGGGCCCAAGCCCAAGCATGAAGAGAGATCGGACAAAAGAGAAGAAAAGGAAAAGATTAAATGTGATTTTTGTTTTTTAAATTAAATAGGCAAAAACCAATTTTGTACAAATCATGGGACTAAATGAAAAGATGTAAGCCTATAAAAGACTTTCCATGATGATTTGAAAAAAGAGAAGAACTAATCTTGATTCCCCAAAAAACAAAATCTTCAGTTTTGAGCTGCTCTTTAGTGCGCAAGTCCCTCTTTCTCTCTTCCTTTCTTTTTTTAAGTGTGCACGTCAAGAGACTTTGAAAAAGGGGGAAAAAACTCCTTTTGATCTTCAAAAGTCAAAAACTTTGTGTTTTTGGACTGTTACTTCATTGGATTTCGACCCTACTTGCACCGTGCTAGGTGTGCACCATGCTAGGTGCCCATTTGGCTAGATGCGCACCCTGTTGGATACACATCGAGCCAAACGCGCACCAGCCCAGGGGCGCACTTCCGTAAGTGCATACCTTACAAAACCTTTTGGCCCATTCGGGACCCTTTGGCGCTCTTCACTCCTTTACACCTTACCAAGTGCGTGACTTGCTAGGTGCGCGTCTCGGCAGGTGTGCATTTGTCATGTGTGCCACTTGCTAGGAGCGCGTTTCAGCAGGTACGCACTTGTCACGTGCGTGTCTTGCCATGTGCGCACTTGACATATATACACTCATCATCTCTCCTGTTAGAAAAATATTTCTAACGGGACGCTGATCCACACCCCGCAAGTAAGCTGCTAAGCCCCTCAATCCTGTAAAAACTCTGTGCGGCTCCCGATATGCCCGAAGCGCTCACAGCTTGTTTCCAAACACAACACGCACATATTACATATTGAGTTCGCATGATCTGTTTGATTTTTTAATCGGAGATTCTCTCGCTCTAAAAGCGAGGGGTAATTAACAGCAGTTTAGTCCACGGCTGCCGGAGATTTGGACCCCTACATTAAATCTCAGCCTACCCCAGACAGGAGGAATCTGTAATATGCCTAACAAGCAATACGTATTCCTATCTCAATAGAGTGACGAAAAACACTCTGCAGCCTAATGTCCTCGATCGCGTATCGGAGTCCAAAACTCTTGGATTCTTTCGGGTTTGCTTGGACTTGTAAATATCCCAACCTCTCGAATCGACGCCCTATGGAGCACGGATTAGGATACCGGTACGGGATACGATACGGATAGAATATAGCGATTCACAATTTTCAAAAAACCTACAATACGTGGTACATTTTTTAATCGAATTTTTAATTAAAAACTGACTATGAAAGGTTCGAATTCGAATCTTGTAATGTTAGTGGTATGATTCTCGCTTTTGGTGCTTTCTAGCTGGGAAAGAAAGCAACTCTGACCCAAGGAGACGGAAAGAAAGCAACTTATTAGATGCTTGAATTTTTAATTAAAAATGAATATAGTTTAAAATAACAAAACAAGATTAAGCTGCAATCATAGTCCTAGCACTCCCTGCTTCGCTACCAACAATAACAAAAAAAAAACAGTTGAAATTTTAGCAATCCAAGCATATTATAAACAATCGAAACTATAAAATAATCCTAAATTAAATATCAAATTGAAAACTGATTGCTATTAAAAGAACAGTTCAACACAATCACATGACTTTGTAAATATAGATTATATAATATCAAATTAAATTAACTCCAACTAAGTGTTAGTATTAACAATCAGCAATCACATTCTTCACAATCACGATAACAGCTTTCACACACATGGAGAGAGTGTGTGTGTGTAAAAGAGAACGGGGTACCTCTGAAGAGACTCGTTGATTTGATGGAGATGGGTGTTAGTTCGAGGGCTGTAATCGGCTGAAGTTCTCCCTTCCTCGAGCTACTTCGCAGAAAAGATGAGCCTCTGCTGATCCGGAGGAATCCCTCCACAAATTTAGGGTTTCTAATGATAATTTCAGGAAAAGATGCAAACTTTGAGAGAAAATCGAAGGAGAAGAAGCAAACAGATGAACGATTGAGACTTGTCTTGGATCCAAGCCTTCATGTTGCTGATGGTGTCGCTGCCCCTCAAGGGTGATGGAAAGACAGACTTCAATTTAAGAGATAGAGAGAGAGGGGGGGCATCGATTCTAACTCTTCGACGAGGCTTGCTTCACCGGCAACACACCGTCACCGGAAGCCAAGGGAGGAGAGAGAAGAACGCAGAATAATAGCCAAATAATAGTCATGTAATAATATTTGGGTTAAATAAGTGGGTTGGGTTTGTATTTAAACCCGATCCGAACTGCTAAAACAGCCCAATTACTGAGCAAGTCCCGATCGGCGAATCGGGGATGTGAATCGGGTCGAATCCGGAAGTTCCCTTGGCCTTTTTTTATTTATTAAGTTCGGATACTTAAATTCCTGTTTCTGAGTCATGTTTCCTATTCCGATTGAAGATTGGAAAGGAATTCATGTGGCAATTACAAGTACCCATGCTTCATAGTCAGACGTCTCTCTTTCTCTCTTTCAAAAATTAAGACTCAAAAATTTGAAAATGTATTGAATATCTAGCATAATGCAATTATTTATTTATATTATTACATTTTGGTATGTATACCTTCATATGTATTCATAGTTATTTAATTTAAAATCGATAAAAAAAGTATCCCGAGTTCTCGATCTTTGAAAAATTGCGAATTCGCGATCTCCTATATCCGAACCAGTGCTACAGCTCTATAATATCTTAAATTTTTTAATCACACTTTATTATTCTTTATCTTCCATTCAGATATTTCGTGCAGCATAAGAATATGCAACCTAATTAGGAGGTAATGAAAAGAAATCAGAAAACGGATTGAGGTCGACAATATTTATTGTGTCAGTACTCCAATATAAGCAGAAGGCTAGGAGCCTAGGAGAGGTAGGTTTTCCTAAATGGAGATGATGGTTTTTAGGGCTATGCACTTTCATGTGAGATGATGGATTTGAACAAACGAAGATTTTACAATTAAAGGGCAAAATTGAAGATTTTACAATTAAAGGGCAAAATTGTATATGACCGCACAATCTTTATTGCCATGGTTTAGGATCGTGCAAAAAACACACACACACACATACATATATATATATATATATATATATATATATAACTCATGTATAATGAGTTGCCAGCTTTGTTTCAAACTTGTTGTATGGTAACACTATGATGCAGCACTTGTGTATTTAATTGACATGTACATCAAAAATCTTACTACTTCTAGGATAGGGTAGTGAATAACTGCAAGATTAATTGTAAACTACCTTCTGCTATATTTGAACGCTTTTTAAATAGTTAGTTACATGGATCCTAATGCTGACATATTAACTTGATACGGTTTGTATTCTGGATCCAATTAGACCCTGCACCAATCAATTTGACATTACCATGGTCTGAAAGTGATTAGATTAATTTGACCATGTGCCAACCAAATTAAACATGTTTAGTTAAATCCACATCACAACAGGAGCTAAATGCATCGGGTATATTTGTGAGGAATAACAATTTCTAGAAAGGGAAGAGCCGAAAAATAACCGAAATCAGGAAAAACGAAATATTACAAATTATCGGAGGCAAAGTCATGGGCAGAGATAATGAAGGCAGCCACGGCACGGTAGTTTTTCATCGGAGGCTTGTATAGGGGCAGAATTCCGGTTGTAGGCGGTTAAGTGAAGATGGGAAGAGAGAAAGGTTAGAGCTTACCGGGTCAATGTTTTTTGTTTTAAATTCCAACTTGCTACCATAAACTATTGGCACTTTCCCCAAAATGATACCATAAACTTTTAAAATGATGGATTGATACCTTGAACTTTCAAAAGCATAAAAAAAACCTAAGGAAAATTACAAAATTATCAAAATACCCTTCCTTTTTTTGCACATATAGTCTTTTTTATTATATGAGATGTATTTTGGTAATTTTGTAATTTTCTTCAGGTTTTTTTTATGCTTTTGAAAGTTCATGTTATCAATCCATCATTTTGAAAGTTCATGGTATCATTTGGTAAAATTGCCTATAGTTCATGGTAGCAAGTTGAAATTTAGCCTTTTTTATATGGTTTGAGTTCGAGTCCGGGTTCTGTTTGATTAAAGTTTTGATCTAATTGGGTTTCGTTGATTTGTCTATGGAAGTGAGAGTAGCTTTAGCTGCCTCATACCCCAATTCGAAGGTGTTGCGGCTTCCAGAAGCATAAATCTTGCGGTAAGAAAACAAAATTAATCAACATACTAAGAGAACTTTTGTCAGATACAGAATAAGAATTAGGGTTTCGAAGAGAGTTTTAGGGTAAAAGAGGAAACAATCAAGATTGGATCGAAGAACAATCGTATCTGAAGGTCGGCGAGTTTGGAGGCTAAGGACGGCCGGGACGGCGACGTTGATTACAACACGGTGAGGCAAAAGAGATTCAACACATGAATTAAATTAAATTAAATCCGACGTTTTCTTTCTGTAAGCTTTCAAAACTTTTTCACCCTTCTTTTTTATCGACCAAATCCAATTGATTTAACACATGACTTTCACTACAAGAATCATCCATTTATTCCGTCGGACGAAGTCCAACGGAATAAAAGACGACGAATAAATCTATTTCGTCGGCATAAATCCGACGGAATAAGGTCGAAAAATGGGCAAAACTTGCCTGAACGCAGCATATCATCATGAATTAAATTAAAGTTTTGTTCTCTGACGCGACCTGGATCGCGCCAAGATGTTACTTTCCGTTGATCTGCTGATGGCGGCGATGGGTGGCTGAGATTGGATCTAGAAGTTGTCACTCCTGAAGCGTGTGGATCTCAATGGGTTTGATGTTGTCTGCGCCGAGCTACCTGCAAGGAAGTCCCGGGGTGGTTGTACCACCGAGGACCCTCCGACGGTCAAGTTAGAAAGGAAATCCGAGCAGAGTAACGGTTTAGTGGAGTAAAAATGGCTTACTTGAACCGTGTGAAGAAGGGGTTTATATAGCGGTGGCAGCAGGCAGGGCAGGCACGAGAATCACGCCGGCAGTTACGCTCCCGACGTCACGCCTGCGTGATGAGCGAGATCTCCCATTAATGGCGAGACATGCTTGTTAATAAGGGATCGTGATGGCGTGGAACGTGGGATGTGGCCGGCGGATATCTCACGCATGGCGAGATTCGCGGGATGGCGGTTGTGCCTGTGAGCGGTACCATTGGTCGGTCGATGAGATCGAGCAAGATGACCTCGGGAGAGCTCGTGGAGAGCAGGAGAGCCGAGGTATCTTGGTTCCGTGGTAGCCCGGAGACGAGCTGGTAGGCCGAGGAGGCTAATTGTGCAGGGGCTCGGAGGTGAGCCAGCGCTTGTTTGTGGGACGGGCACAGGAGTGGTCTGGTCGGTCATTATAGGTTCTTTCTTGCATGCCCTGGGACACGTCATCTGCCACGTGTCATGATCTGGGAGATCACCGATATCGAGCATCATCATTCCCCACTCTCGTCCCAACCAACTAATGGGTCGGGTCGAGCGTGGTCTGCCGGGCCACCCGAGGTGAGCTCCTTTTCGAAGATATCGTCGGACGTGTCCCCGGGTAATATGTTGTATTTTCTGGGTGATGCCAGCGAATCAGGGCGAGATCCTTGCATTAAAGAGGGTGCGCCGGATTGTGTGTACTTTTGCTGAAGCGACAGCCCAAGTGTCGGACGCTGGTTGGCTGACGTGACAGGCCGCAGACCGCTGGCGTCTGATGGAATACGGCCAATGCGCATGCGGCATGTGGAGCGATCGCGGTCGTCGAATTCGAAGGGTCGTTTGGCGGGAGTCGACTGTCGCCGTTGGATGAGGACGCCGGTGGCTATAAATAGAAGTGGGATCCGCTTCACGGCCCATCTCTCTTCATATTTCCCTCACTCTTGATCTTGTAGGCTCGGCGCTCTCCTCTTAGGTCGGATTTCTGCGTTGTCGAGGACTTCCCCATCAAGTTAGATATCTTCTTTTGAGGAGTTTGTAGATGTCGTCAGGGTAGATTCTAGGGGTCCCTCCGCCGAGTCGGAGTATTCCCGGGGAGTTAGGGTCAGATCTTCTTCCCGGGGTCACGCATCAGGGGCGGATCCCAGAGCGGAGGTGGCGGATGCCCCTGGCGCGCCATCCTTGGTGAGGTACGAGAACGAGCTTGCCACCGCTCGGGCTCGTTTCCATATCCCATCCGGCTACACTCTACGTTTGGCCGAGGAAGGAGAGAGGGCGAATTAGGTACGGGGTAAAGAGATTGCCTTGTACCCGGAATCCTTTTGGGCCGGAATGCGCCTGCCCTTCTCTCCCGAGGTTATTAGGGCGCTAAATTACTTTGGGCTAGCCCCGAGCCAGCTAGTGTGGAACTCATGGAGGATTCTCCTTGGGTTCCTGGTACGCTTGAAGTTGCAGATGATTCCTTTTGGTCTGTCCATCCTTGTCTCCTCTCTTGTTTACAAAGGCCACCCCGACACCCGCACGGGCGACCCGAGGTGGATTTATCTCTCCTTTAAGAAACGACGGGGGAGTACACCCGGGTCGGGTGTTGTCGCCTTGCCTTCTTCCATCCACAATTGGAAGAAGAATTTTTTCTTCGTTGGGCCACCGGAAGGTGAGGACTGGCCCGTGCCCACCCAGTAGTCTAGGGATAGGTGCCAGCGGGGAAGCTCGTCCAACGACCCCGATGCGGTGAGAGTGGCGGAGTGGGAGCCCATTCCCCGGGTTGACGCGCTGCTTTCCGAGCGGGCCCTTAGTTGGGCCAGGCTCAGCCCCGCCCGGTTCGTCGGTAAGTTAGGAGCTCGTAGGTGTTCTGTTAGGCTTGCGTTTATTTTCATTTTTGTTTATGTTGCTAACTTCATTGTACCTTGCCTTGTGCAGAACCCATGGACCTGAGCTACCTTCGAGCGACTATGTGCAAGCCGAAGAAGGGGTCGAAGGCTGGAGGGGCCAGCTCTTCCCGTCAGACGTCGATCCCGGTCCCCCAGCAGCCGTCCTGCCTCCGCGCTCGAGTGCGGATCACACCCTGGAGTCCGGCAAGGCTCCGAGCCGAAAGCAGGTTCTGGGGCAGGAGGCCCCGGCTTGGGAGGTAGAGACCAGCCCTCCGCCGTCGGCCCTCAAGAGGTTCCCCCGCGCAGTCCCGCGGACCTCGGCCTCCCCGATATTGGTGGACGAGGGGGAGATCCTCATTGAGGTGCCATCGGGTCTCTCCGTCGCTGACAGCTTGCTGTATGACATGGAGAGGTTGGCCGGGGGCAAGGTCCCTGGGGGGACTCTGAAGGCGCAAATGGCGCCCATCGCCCAAGAGGTCGTGCAGGTTAGTGCTCGTACTTCACTCGATTTTTCACTTTAGCGTCTCATCATTCGCGAGATTTGGTGCTCCTTTTTCTTTCTGACCCTCTTCTGATTTCTTCAGGTCCTCTAGCACGTCGCTCTTGAGTCCGGATGGAGGAGGATGAAATAGCTCTGGCGATGCGAGCCGCTGGCGAGCTCTCCTCACTGGAGGAGAGCTCGAAGCGGGAGCTGGAGGCGGCGATGGCAAGGGTCGCTGTCTTTGAGGCCGAGGAGGCGGCAGGGAAGCAGGAGGCGGCGGCCGCGAAGGAGGAGGCGGCGCCCGTGAAGCAGGAGGTGGCGGCCTCGAAACAGGAGGTTGCTAGGTTCCATGAGGCCGCCCAGGCTACCGAGGTCAAGCTTCGGGACTCCAGGATGCTCGTCGGCACCATGAAGAAGTCCGCGAGCACCCTCCGGAAGGAGTTGGAGGCTGCGGTATAGGTGGCGAAGCGAGCCGACCTCAGAGCGGCGAAGGCGGTGGAGAACTTCCAGAAGTCGGAACAGTTCTACACCGTCCTAGTCTCGGCCACCACCGCCATCTGGCACGAGGCCCTCGATGCCGTCAAGGCTCGGATGCCGGAGTTCGCTGACGAGGAGATTCGAGCCGAATATCCTCGTAGGTATGACGAGCAGGGGACGGCCCCGGGGACAAGGTTGGGGAAGAGATACCCGGCGAGGGCGACGCCGAGGCTCCTATGGTGGGCGCTGAGTTTCCCGGGGTTGCGCCTGGCCCTGTGGCCTGAAGCCCTTTGTCTTCTTGTTTTTTCTTCTTTTTGTTGCCTCGGGAATTTTGTAGGCCTCCAGGCATTTTGTAAGGCTGGGGAGCCCACAATACCCTTGTAAAAGCTTTGACTTTGTGAATAAAGATTTTTTTTTTTGCAGTAGTGTTTGTGCTCATATTTTATTATGTCGGTGAATGCTTGTATTTACACAGTACTACCTTCATGTTGTGTCGGTTCTTCGTCTAGCGATTACGCATCGGATTGAATCTGATCATTTGCCAAGTGTGCGAAGACCGGCGGGAAGGCGGTATCTCCATGGCCCCGAAGTCGAGATGGAGATCGCTTAGACGTAGAACCTGATACCTCTTGGTGAGGTCATGTTCCTTAGCGTTGAAGGCTCGGAGGGGTATGCTGATGATAGACCGAGCAGTGCAGCTGTCCGGTGCCTCTAGACGAGGGCTTCGATCCCTTGAGTTGTAAGGTAGTGGTTTTCCAGTGGGGGATGGCCGAGGAGGGTAGCCGCTTAGCTGCCTCTTGAGAGGGCTTTGATCCTTAACGAGGGAGGGGCCGTAAGGGGCCTACTAAGGATGGGGCCGAGCAGGATAGCTGCTCGGAGCCTCTTGGCGAGGGATTTCATCCCTGGTGTGTTGGGATAGGGGAGCTACCAGCCAGGGATAGCCGAGCAGGGTAGCTGCTGGGCTGCCTCTTAGAGAGGGTTTTGATCCCTGGTGTGTTGGGGTAGGGAGCTACCGACCAGGAATAACCGAGCAAGGGCGGGCCCGGTTGCCTCTTATGAGGGCTTTTGATCCTTAGCGCGGGAGGGGCCGCAAGGGGCCTACTAAGGACGGGGCCGAGCATGGTAGCTGCTCGGCTGCCTCATGGCGAGGGCTTTGATCCCTGGTGTGTTGGGGTAGGGAGGTACCAGCCAAGGATAACCGAGCAAGGGCGGGCCCGGTTGCCTCTTGCGAGGGCTTTTGATCCTTAGCGCGGGAGGGGCCGTAAAGGGCCTACTAAGAATGGGGCCGAGCAGGGTAGCTGCTCGGCTGCCTCATGGCAAGGGTTTTGATCCCTGGTGTGTTGGGGTAAGGAGCTACCATCCAGGGATAACCGAGTAAGGGCGGGCCTGGATGCCTCTTGTGAGGGCTTTTGATCCTTAACGCGGGAGGGGCCGCAAGGGGCCTACTAAGGATGGGGCCGAGCATGGTAGCTGCTCGGCTGCCTCATGGTGAGGGCTTTGATCCCTGGTGTGTTGGGGTAGGGAGCTACCAGCCAGGGATAACCGAGCAAGGGCGGGCACGGTTGCCTCTTGCGAGGGCTTTTGATCCTTAGCGCGGGAGGGGCCGTAAGGGGTATACTAAGAACAAGGCCGAGCAGGGTAGCTGCTCGGCTGCCTCATGGAGAGGGATTTGATCCCTGGTATGTTGGGGTAGGGAGTGTTCCCCTCCGAAACACAGGGACGCGACCGCGCAGGTCCGTCTTGTCTGAAATTTGGGGCAGATGCTAATTGGTGCTATCCGTCCACCTCTCCGAAAATGCCAAGTTGATTTATGACACCATGTATTGAAGGTTCAGATGGATGCGGCCGATGTAGCAGACTTCGTCAGATTCCCCCTCGTTTGAGGGGTTTTTGATTGTGGGGACGCTCTTCCCTGCAGGCGTAAGCCCTTGCAGTTAATTACGCTAACGCATCGCGGAAACAACTTTCTCCTTCTCCATATGGTCACTTCGTGTCGTGGGTGTTTGTTTTGTGTTTGGTTGCCCATGGATTATATACGGAGACTAATTTATGTTGTCGCCCGTAGGGCGTGGACTAGTCCAAATCCGTATCTTTCTTAGATTTGGGTTTGGGGGGTTTGTGTTTAAGGATACGTTAGCCTCATTTGAGACTAAGATCAACTTAAACGTTTGTTAAGGATACGTTAGTCTAATTTTAGACTAAGATCAACTTAACGGGATCGTTTAGACCCGACAAGAGAGTAATTGGGCTCTAATGTTTAGTTTAGGGACATTGCGGTCGATTAGTTTAAGGACGTTACGGTCCATTGTTAGTTTAAGGACATCTCGGTCCGTTGTTAGTTTAAAGACATCGAGGTCGAGGTTAAGGATATCATAGTCCATGAGTTTAAGGACCCCACAGTCCAATGTTAGTTTAAATACATCACGGTCGAGGTTAAGGACATCATAGTCCATGGGTTTAAGGACCCCACAATCCAATGTTAGTTTAAAGACATCACGGTCGAGGTTAAGGACATCATAGTCCATGAGTTTAAGGACCCCACAGTCTAATGTTAGTTTAAAAACATCACGATCGAGGTTAAAGACATCATAGTCCATGGGTTTAAGGACCCCACAGTCCAATGTTAGTTTAAAGACGTCACGGTTGAGGTTAAGGACATCATAGTCCATGGGCTTAAGGACCCCACAGTCCAATGTTAGTTTAAAGACATCACGGTCGAGATTAAGGACATCATAGTCCATGGGCTTAAGGACCCCACAGTCCAATGTTAGTTTAAAGATATCACGGTCGAGGTTAAGGACATCATAGTCCATGGGTTTAAGGACCCCACAGTCCAATGTTAGTTTAAAGACATCACGGTCGAGGTTAAGGACATCATAGTCCATGGGCTTAAGGACCCCATAGTCCAATGTTAGTTTAAAGACATCACGGTCGAGGTTAAGGACGTCATAGTCCATGGGCTTAAGGACCCTACAGTCCGTAGTTTAGAGACGTCATAGTCTGTGAAATGTGTGGTTGTCGGGACCCGTCACCTCTTTGAAGACGTTGAGGAATTACAACGACAAATATCAAAGGAGTGAAGAGATGTACCCTTGAACCAAGGTTGATTGAGTGATCTGTAATCCAATTTGGAACTAAGATCAATTAATTATATTATGAGCACATTGGCTCAGTTAAGTCTGAATTGAGAACTTATGACCAGTTTGGGCTAAGGCCAATTAAGTTTGAAATATTGGCCCTTTGTTGGACCATTAGACATTTGTCTAGGTTCAGCCCACATTATTTAGCAATGCTAAACAAAAGTTTGAGGGCTTTGTTAACATTTTTTATCTTTGATTGAGCGGTGGACATTATAGCTTTGAATTTTACTCAATTTTGAGATTCAGTTAAAGAGGAGTCTTTTGCCTCTGGAAAATTAGCCAATTTGGCTAAAAGTAGTGTTAAACACTGAAGAACAACAGTGTTAAACACTGGAGATAAAACTCTCAAATTAGTGTTAAACACTAAAAGATAATCAGTGTTAAACACTGAAAATATAATCCTCAATTTAGTATTAAACACTAGAAAATGACAGTGTTAAACACTGGAAATAAGTCCTTTAAATTAGTGTTTAAACACTGAATAGGAATGGGTCACGTGAGGCCACGTGAGGGCACCCAAAAGTGGGACCGGATCCCCTTTACTTTTCTTTGCAAATAAGTGTTAAACACTTTTTTATATTTATATTTTTTGAGCATCACGTGTTGGCACGTGATGGACATCTGTGCGCTGATCACTAAGGCATTTGCTAAGAGGTCACGTGGTAACACGTGAGAGCGCCCAAAGCTTAGATTCCCTTTTCTTTTTCTTTCTGTGTTTTGGAGGTCACGTGGGAGGACGTGAGGCGTTGCCTCAGAACTTTTTCCTTCTCATTTTTGTGGACCTTTTCAGGGGTCACGTGGGGACACATTACCTTTGTTCCTTGCATGTATGAAGATCTTTTAAATCTCTTTATCTTTTAAGAATTAAATTCTCTGTAGGGTTAAACCCTAATTATGATTTTGGAGGAATTAAATTCCTATTGTGAAAGAATTAAATTCTTATGTAGGGTTATGTAACGACTTAGATTTCGGTTAGTGTTCGTTTAGACGTTAACGCGGGTTTACTGTAAAAAGTTTACCAATTTGGGTTCCTCATATTTTATAACATTTAATTAATAATTTATTATCATTTGTTATAAGCATGCACGCACGTGTGCACGTAAAAGTGAGGGTTTGTTTGTGCTAATTTTTGTTATTAGCAACCTTGACTTTTAACCCTAATCTTATCTCTTTGCTTTAATCCACCATTTTCCTTAATCCTTTTCTTTTGTGAGAATGAGTGAGAGAGAGATATTATTTGTGTGAGCATGGTGCATTAATGGTGAGGCATGGCTTGCATTCAATGCATGATACACTCACTCTCTCATTCTCCCTACACTCACCTCCCTCTCTCTTCTTCATTTCTTCTCTTTCTTTTCTTTTCCTCATTTTTTTTATCTCATTCTCTCTCTCTCAAAATTCTGATCACTCTCCATCCTCTTCACAAAATCCATCAAAATTCACCCAAGTTTTCACAAAAATCACTTTTTCCTTCACATTTTCCCTCATGGATGCCTTGGAGTGCTCAAAGCTTGGATCTTTGGTTTCTTTTGATTAGGTAATGTTTCTTTGCTATTGTTTAAGTTATTTTTGTGTAGCTTAGCATTAAAGTTGCTGTTTTGTCGCGTATCGTATCGTTTCGGATAAAAAACGTATTTTTAGGGTCATTTTATGGTCTCGGATGATCTGCCGTGAAACTAAAATTGTGTTGCAAAAATTGACTGGACAATAACCTAGTATAGAGACCTAGAACCTACCCACCAAATTCGAGCCAATTTCACCATGTCATGGCCGCAGATTTATTGAATCTGGCCGCAATTTGCGGCCAGACTGGGGAATTAGGGTTGGGGTTTTGGTGTAGGAGGTCTCTGAGGTTATTTGTAGGCTCATGGTACTTGCAATTTTTACAATTGGTTAGCACAGAAAAATCTGGGATCATTTTGCCTATTTCTTGTGTTTCGTTTCGTGCGATACGTTATCCAATACGATGCGTGTTACGTGTTGCTGTTGCGCTGAGTTGGTTTCGTAGTGTAGCTATACGCGTTAGCTACAATACGAATCCTTTAGTGTACGTAGGTGTGTCGTATTGGTCCGTGTGGAGTGTGAGTATTTTAGGTTATTATTAATATATATTTGTTTTATTGTTATTGTTGCAGGTTCGCAGGCGGGGACTACGGACACTGCTACCAAAGGGAAACAGGTTGCAGGTTTCACCTAGCTTGAAGCGTTGGTGAGTAGATTTAACATCTACAGGGGAATCGCCTGCATGGCGTTATGCGTCAGGGCTAGAGATTTTATTGCTTGTCGCATATTCTACGTTATTGTTAAAATTGCGCCTTTACCTTATTACGTAGATGTAGTGTGCCTGGATTACTAGTAGTAGGACACTGCACATATTATTGACGGTTCATGTTGCACGAGCACGGATTGTATGCTACACACACATACCGTCAATAATTGCCATGTCACACACAACCCCTTATAGATACTATATTGCTTGATTAGGGACCTTGTGACATTGATTTGTATTGCTTATCACACATGACATCTAGCTTGTCGGTATACCTATAGTGTATCATACCATTAGTGATAGGTACATTTACACCTTACGATACAACTACAGGTATAACTTACACATATTTTACTTATACCCAGGGGGGTATCTTACATATTCTACTTATACCCAGGGGGGTATACGACATCATTTACTTATAGGTAGACACCTATACTCAGCTGTACCTTATTGATTTCGCATACATCTGGTTTCAGCTACGTATTTTCCTTTATATGCTCGCATTTCAGATATATCGCATATATTTATTCCTGGATTTGCGCATTGTTTATTTGAATTTTACATGATGTTTTCTGGATTTGGAAACGCGGAAGTTCATGAAATTATGCATACATTGAACAACCCGGTTTCCTTGATATGATATTTGCGCAGCCACCATGAGATTTATCGGTTCTGATTATATACTCCATACGAGGTGTGGTTGCCGTATGAGGGTACATGGTGGGGCCCGGTATGGTTCCCCTCGGCAAGATGATCGATGGACTTTGCCGATTGAGCCCGGAGGCAGGCGAGTACCTACTGGTGACAGTACCAATGACTCGGCGGGGATCATGGGGATACCATTGGGAGTCATGCACGTATGCATACGTCGAGAGGCGAGGGTCAGAGCTAGGCACTCGTGCTTTCGGGATAGCGTATGATACGTACCTATCAGGATTTCTGTGTCGATGCCTGGCACATTGTTTTCATGATATTTCTTTTAATACCTTTGTATAATAACAGGGGATTTAGCCGTTATATATACCCTTACACCAATATTAGTGGAGTGAGACGCTAATATATGTGTATTGACCCCATCATATTTATTTCTGCAATATATATATATATAGGATGTTAGAATTTTACTTGAGATTCGACCTGGGACGTAGGTGATTCATTGAGATTGGATATTGGATATAAAAGAGATTGTTGATTTGTACATTCGAGATATAGGAAATCTATTCGATATTGTACATTGAGGAGATGTGAGACTTATATGATGTGAGAGCCCAACTTGAGGGTTGATTTGAGGAAATTGTGGATTTGAATGTCTTGATGGATTGTGATCCTACCACGATATCAGGTTTCCGTGGAAATGACATATTTCACCCCATACCTCACACTTATCTTTTTATGTACAGTTTCATATATTGGTAATACCTGTTAGTGTACCCTTATGATTGCTGCATATCTACATTCTCATATCCCTATTGCATGGTTATTGCATACTATTGTCATGTTATTATTGCTTCATATATTGATTGTACCTGCTAGTGTACTTTCCTTTATGCTGCAATTCACATGACCTGTTATTACTGCAAATTACATATCTTAGATTCATGCTGTACGTACATTCCTGCGATTACCTGCATATGTTATCTACTATTCACGAGTTGGCAACTCACCCCCGTTATGCCACAGTTGTTTTGCAGGGTGTTTCCCCAGAGTAGTCAGGGCTGGCTATTCCTCTATCATCTTTTGCTACAGATACCGCATCGGCTCACAGTGTGCTATTTTGCTTAGGTGGGTATTGATGGTTATCTGTATTTTGTATTGTACATTCGTTGTATCTTATACTCTCCATCTACTATTATGTTGTTGACTTAGAGACTTGGTGAGGACGTTATTGTATATTATTTGTGTATTTGTTGTCTTTTATATACAGTTTCCTTCCTATTGTCTCTTATTTCTTCGCTACGGCGTCGTATTTTTGTGATGTGATTGTTTTCCATGTTTGGGCTAGTTTTTACAAAAAAGGGTGTTGCCAAAATTTTAAAGAAGGAAAGTTGGACTTTTAAAGAATTTGGGTTGTGATTTCAAATGTTTCAAAAACTTATATTGTCTTTTCCGTATTTTCATGGTTTAGATTTCTGGGTTTTGGTTTTCTTTTACTGCGTTACGTCTTTAGGCGTTGCGTAGTATTAGGGCCGTCACGTGCCAAATTTCGGGTCGTGACAGGTTAAACCATAGTTTTTGTCCATCTTGAAGGAATTAAATTCCTATAATTTTAGAAGAATTAAATTCTCATATAGGGTTAAACCCTAGTTTTATCGTCAAGGAATTGAATTCCTGTGAGTTTTGAGAGAATTAAATTCTCATATCTTGGAGGAATTAAATTCCTATAAATTTGGGAGAATTAAATTCTCTGAACTCAATCCTCCCTCTAAGTCTTGGATCTGCATGGCAAAATCTCAACCCGATGAGAATTAAATTCTCAACCTATGGGGAGATTTGCTTCTGCAGATCTTCAACTAGAGGAAGAACTAAGTTCTTTGCAGAAAAGTTAAACTCTTAGATTTGAGAATTAAATTCTCTTTTTGAAGTTTTGATCCCCTTTCTTTTCTCACTTAGGGTTTTCTTTGTTGAGAATTAAATTCTCCTTTCTTTTCTCTCTGCAATTTCAAGATCCCAGAATTCTCTATGCCAAAATTCTATATCTTTCCTTCTCTCTTGGCTCCTATTTATATGAGAAGGAAAAGAATCAATTTGTTTAGTAAATCTTTCATTGAAAGATTTTGTTTGTTTTCATAATTAATATGATCTTTTAGATCATTCAGTGAATTTTATTCACCGTTGGATTTTCAATCCAAAGATATTCTGTTTGTTATTTTCAGTGAGATTTAGGGAAATCTTTCATTGTCCCATAAATTGGTGATTTTTAATCACCCTTGGATTTTTAATCCAACGGTCCCTATAATCCTTTTCCATTTGGAAAGATTTAGAAACTTTTAGAATTTAATTATATTAAACTATAAGGCTTTTAAAGCCAGTCACGTGCTGGCACGTGACCCTTGGTCACATGTGAGCACGCGACCCCCAATTGAGTCCTTTTCTCAGCCGCTTATTTATGCTTCTGTTTTAACCATCACGTGTCAACACGTGACCATTGGTCACGTGTGAGCACGTGATACCTCATTTAGTTATTTTCCTGATTTTTAATCAGGGAACAAATGCCCTCACAGCGTTGCTCTCACGTGTCTGCACGTGAGTGCAACGCTGTCACTTTTGTGACCGTTGGATCCATCTAGGGAATATGGGAGATGAAACGTTTCCATCACATCCTATAAATGCAGAGGTCTCTTCAGAAGCGCCTCCACTCTTGCTCATCTTCTTCCTTGTTAACTTTTCCCTTTGAGAATTTAATTCTCCTTTCCAGAGCTTAGTTCTCTGCCTCAAAAATTTTCCAGAGTTTAACTCTGTTCAAGAAAGACCCTTTCTTCAGATAATGATCTTTGAACGATCGGAGAACTTTTGCAAAAATCTCAACTGGATTTTAAATCCACACCAAGGGTTTTCCCTCTAATCAAGAACCCATCTCTTTCTTTAAGTTCTTTAACAAGAAACCCATTCATCCTTTAATCAACAAGCTCTTTAGGGTTTCTCTGATTTCAGGGGTTGATGGTGTCGTTTGTCTTTTCCATGGAATTTAATTCCATCTCAAAAAATGTTTCTGGGAATTTAATTCCCCTTTTCAAAAGGAATTTAATTCCTACGAAGAACTGAGTTCTTCCCATTGGGACTTCTTGGGGTTTTCTTGCCATGAGTTGTCTCTCTGTAACCAAGAAGAAGAGGCTTGCAGTGATGCTTTCTGGGAATTTAATTCCCTTGATTCTGTTTGATTTGTCACAGAGTCCAAGATGGATTTCTCTTAGGGGAATGTGTAGGGTCATTTGAAATCCACTGTTTATTTAATGAGAATCTTTCTTTTGTCTCATTCCAATTGCTTTGCCTTTAGCAAGCCGCTATCCTGATTTTGTGGGACCCATGTGTTTTGTAACCAATGGTCCCATAAAATGAGTCCGCTGTCGTTTTCTTTCATTGTCTTTATATATATATATATATTTATAAGCATATATATATATATATACACTGTTGGCTTTGCTCTAACGGTTTCCCTTATTTCATTTCAGGTACAATGACGTTTGTTCCGTATTTCCCTTTCACTCACTCGGAAGCCGCTTTTCCCCAGTCGCCATCTGATGAGGAAGTGATGACGATGATCAGGGATCACGACCCGAATCGCACCAACTTAATTCTGTGGGGGACCTGGTACGGTCACATCATCCGTGGTCGCCGGAGTTTCCTTTGCGAAGTACCGACGGAGCCTACCTATCCGTTCCTGTCGATGGATCCTCCAAGGACAGTCTTTGCCGTGGAGATGCCGAATTGGACTCCGATGGGATGGCTTGAGCCTTTGACGACTGGCATCCTAAATCATCATATCCCGACCATAGATATCTGGGACGCCGCATTTCCCAGGGCGAGGCCCAACCATGGGGGCAGATCTACAAAATAGGGCTCACCCCTCGACGCCCAACGGGCTACCTTCTTTGGGCTCGCTACATCCTGTCCGCCCATCGTGCGCGACTGCAGAGGGTTAGGCTTTATCAGGCGATATATGCGTCCCTCTTCTACTACCAATCTCCTCACGTTTGGTGGGTTAAGGCTTTCCTGAACCAGTGGAATCTCCCCACCAACACTTTCCTCTCAGGGGATCGCGAAGTTTCGATTTTCTTGGAAGAATTTTACGAGATCTTGGGGCTGCCAATCATGGGGACACTTTATGAAGAGCTGCTGCCTCCCGATGAGTACGTCTTTGAAACTAAGACTGCAATGCTTGACGGCTTGTCTACCGAGAACGTCGTTCGCCACAAGCGCCCGAGTTTGATCAAGGCCCTGGGCATCTTTGACAAACTGTTCACAGAATCTGAGGAGCAGGGCATCACCTTTAAGAGCTTCATCGCTTGCTTCCTTCGCGAGGGTGTCTTATCGAAGACGGCTCCGAAGTTTGCGAATATCAATGACCCCCTTGGGTTTGGTGTGAACAGGCGGCCGACTAAGGAAGAGGACTTGCCGCAATATTACATTCCTATTATGTCGGCGGTATCTTTCGAATCGATTGTAGCCCCCGGCATGGATGAGGAGACATTCTTTGTGGGCTTTATTAGTGTCTGGCTCAGCTGGTTCGTCATCCCTATGCATCGCCGCTTCATGAGAGTCTCGGTTATCTACCTTGCTCATCGCATTGCTGAGGGGACACGGTTGGCCATGGGCATCCCAGCGCTGGCGCATCTTTATCATGGGTTAGGCGCCGCGACCAATACCTCAACTCCCGGTGTGGACGTAGTAAACTTCTCCCTTCATTACTTCACATCTTGGATTGAGATGCACGTGTTGGGGGCTTTTGCTGCGCACCAGAGACCCGCATTTTACGACGCCTACACTTTCCTGCGACTCATGCGGCTAGTGGATGCTTCTGCCCCTGACCCGATTCAATTTGGAGCCATTCGCGTGTTGATTGCTCCTTACGCTAGCACGGGCGGATTGGTATTCGTTGATCGGGTTCTATCTGCTCCTTCAGGTCCAGTTCATCAACTCTGCGACCTGTCGAAAGATGAGGTGCCTTCTCTAAAGCCCCGGGAGGCCACGCACTTATACACGATCAGACTAGGTTATCTGGTATTCCATCAGAACAGTGCGGCCCTTTTTATGCGGTATAACCCGCACCGCTTCGCCCGGCAGCTTGGATATGATCAGGGCGTTCCTTTCGAGGCTTTCACAGTCGCGCCGGTCCCTTCACCCAAAGTTGTTCGTGATGCTGCTCATCACTTCGTGAGGCTGAACAGTGGTTCCCGCTTCATGATTCCTAAAGCCGACCATATTCCCCGATGTGTGGGGTCCTTCATGGGCTGGTATCTTCATCGGGTCAGCCCAATCATTGCTGAGGAGAAGAGGGTGCTTCTTGGCCACGATGCTCCTATTCCGGTTCAGGCCGCGGGAGTTCCGCTGCGACCGCGCGCACCGGTCCGCTTTCCCCTTAGGGATACCAGTGTTGCGCTTATTCCGGGGGAGTCGGAGGTGGACCTTACTCCCACAGTTGGTATGCCATTGGGTACCCGGGCTCAGTCGAGGGGTAAAAGGGCGCTAGTAGCAGTACCACTGCCCGCGGCATCGACAATGGCCGTGTCGTCCTCAGTCGCAGCACCAAGCGAGGGCGTTGGGAGTGAGGGCGTTGAAGGTGAGTTGGGTCGGCGTCGTGCCAAGGCTCTACAGGGGAGGAAACGGTCATCCTCGGCGGTCGGTTCCGGATCCAAGAGACGGAAGAGGACGGCTACTAATCTGCTCGACTCTTTAGTAGAGTCTGAGCCCATTCTTCAGGATGAACCATTGTCTATGCAAGAGTCGGATGCTGGCCTACTTTTTCCGAGTTCAACTGCCGAGGAAGCCGCACAATTGGCTGAGGCTATACGACGTTCACAAGACGAGTCAGAAAACGTAAGGATTCCGAAGAAGCCCTATCCCGCCGTAATCTTTTATGAAGACCCTCCGTGGATCCGGCGACGATTCATCGGCCTTTTGGAGGAATGGGGTGAAAGGACCCTTAAACAGGCTGCTTCGGAGGACGCCGCGGACGCGCTTTCACTATGGACTGGCGGCCACGAGTCCACCCTCGGACCTCTGCGAGCACACCTCCTTAGGAAGGAGCGTCGGCTTGAACAAGCCATACTGCAAGCTTCCTTGCGCATCGGTATGTTATGTATTTCTTCATAATACTTCATATTGTCTGCATGCATATATATGTATTCTTATTCTTGGGTGAACTGTGCAGAGACTTCGGCGATGGGGGAGGCTCTAAACCGTGCTTTGACCGTAGAGCCTGCTGATACTCCCAGTGAAACACCGCTCAGTGTGGAGAGGGTTGATGAAACTGTCCCTCGTTCTATAGAGCCACCTGCGGTAGCTCCTGCTCCCGAAGCGCTCGCTCCCTCGGGGGAGGCACCTTTGGTGGTCGCCATTCCAATGGATCTCCCTGAGGGCGTCCCAGAGGCTAGGGTGGAGGTAGTCGGGGCTACCGTCCTTTCGTTGGAGTCTGCAGCGGCAGCCGCTGCTCCTTCCTCAGAGGCCGCTGCACCAGCCCACGTCCCCGATGATGTGCCCGAGGCTACGGCAGAGGACGTTGAAGCTGCCATCCCTCCAGCTCAGAATGGGAAGAGCGTTGAAGGTAACCTTCTATATTTTAAATTAGCAATCTTTCCATTATCTGAACTCTTTCGTCTTTTCAGAATCGCGCGTATTGGCGACTTCCATTGCAGACTTGTCTCCCCGACAGTCTTTTCAGCGCTTGTTGGAGATGGCTGCCCCACAAGCAATACCTTCTCAACGCATCGTTCTCTCTTCTGGGCAAAGTTAGTGTTGTTTACCCTCTTTTCACAGCACTGCTATTATTTCGCAAAATGACATTGATGTCCTTTACAGTCATGGAGGCCGATGATGAGGTTGAGGTTCTCGAAGGGCCTGGGGAGCCTTCATATCCCTCTTGCATGACCGTGGGTAAGTAAAGTCTCAACGTTGTTCCATTTGTTCTTTGCTTGCAAGTTTCACTGACTGTTTATAAATCTGAACAGCCCTGCCAGTTCTCACTGCGCTGGAGTCGCGCATCGCCATGCCACCCGACCCCTATGCTCTGCGAGCCTCGAAACGGATGGCCAAGCTAAGCCTCGCCTCTCTGTCATCCCTGATCGAGGAACTTCGTGCCGGCAGTGTAATTACGGCCGAAGCGTTTGCTGCTGAAGATAACGGCTCTCTTCCCTTTCTTTCCACCTATCATAGAGAAGCAGTGATGCAAGTCTGGGTCGAGTTTTGCCGGCAGGTGGAGGCTTGCTTGCATGTGCTTGAGTGTACCCACCTTTCTTCAGAGGCTGTGGCTGCGAAGGCAGGCTTGCGGGGTCTGATAGAGCGGTGCGCGACGAACATGGTGTCGTGCGAGAAGAGGCTCGGCCGCAAGTTTTCGGAGAGGGAGCTGGCTTCAAAAGCGCTGATAGAGCTTCAGCCCAACCTTACAGCCAAGGCCAACAAAGCGTATGAACTTTGGCGAGTGCTTCAAGAGGCCATCAAGGAGGTGGTGTCCATCGACAAAGCCGCGGTGCTCACTCGTGAAAGGGTTGAGGCTCACAAGGCTACTGAAAAAGAGCTTGAAGGCCGGCTCGCCTCATACCAGGCCCAGCAAGCTCACGTGGAGGCCCGTCTTTTGATGATACCGAACTATGAAGGCGAGGCCTAGCGAAAGAGGGACGAGCTGGCCAATCTGTTGAATCACCCGCCCACTTGAAGACTTGTAGATATATTTTTTTTATTCTTTCTTTGTACACTCCTGAATAAGAGTATATTTTTTTTGTTTCTTTCACGAATTGTACTTTGTATTCATTTTGATTCATGAATAAAAGATATATTTTTCTTCTCGATGGTGTGTCCCTTTTTATTGAATGTATTCTGTGGATAGTCTGTCTCGATCTCTTTGCAGGACAATGATGGCTTAGGATTCAGGGTTAAGATCTGCCTCCTAAGACTTTTCAACTTTATGAGCAGTGAGGGTCTCATAAAGGATTTTCTCCCTACCGGTCGAGAGGATCCCGCAGGTGTAATTTCTCCTTTGGAATCGTGAGGATTCCTAAGTGTGTTTTTCTCTTGCAAGTCGTAAGGATCTCATAAGAGAGTCTGCTCCCTTACGAGTCATGAGGACTCGCAAGTGATGAGTGAAGTTGCCCTTATCCGCATTTCACGGAGTCAGGAGTTGCTCTGGATGCTTCCCACGGGTTCACTGCCGTGTTATGTGAAGACCAGGCTCTGCTCTGGACGTTTCCCACGGGGTCAGGGTTGATTATCCGCATTCCACGCGACCAGGAATTTTGCTCTGGTTGCTTCCCACGGGTTCACTGCCATGTTCGGCAAGGACCAGGCTCCGCTCTGGATGCTTCACACGGGGTCATTGCCGTGCTCTGCGAGGACCAGGATCCGTTCTGAACGTTTCCCACGGGGTCAGGATTGACATAAGCTGCGTTCCACGTAGCCAGGAATTTTGCTCTGGATGCTTCCCATGGGTTCACTGCCGTGTTCTGCGAGGACCAGGCTCCGCTCTGGATGCTTCCCACGGGTTCACTGCCGTGTTCTGCGAGGACCAGGATCCACTCTGGACGTTTCCCACGGGGTCAGGATTGACGTAAGCCGCTTTCCACGTAGCCAGGAATTTTGCTCTGGATGCTTCCCACGGGTTCACTGCCGTGTTCTGTGAGGACTAGGCTCCGCTCTGGATACTTCACATGGGGTCATTGCCGTGCTCTGCGAGGATCAGGATCCGCTCTGGACGTTTCCCACGGGGTCAGGATTGACATAAGTCGCGTTCCACGTAGCCAGGAATTTTGCTCTGGATGCTTCCCACGGGTTCACTGCCATGTTCTGCGAGGACCAGGCTCCGCTCTGGATGCTTCACACGGGGTCATTGCCGTGCTCTGCGAGGACCAGGATCCACTCTGGACGTTTCCCATGGGGTCAGGATTGACATAAGACGCGTTCCACGTAGCCAGGAATTTTGCTCTGGATGCTTCCCACGGGTTCATGCCGTGTTCTACGAGGACCAGGCTCCGCTCTGGATGCTTCACACGGGGTCATTGCCATGCTCTGCGAGGACTAGGATCCGCTCTGGACGTTTCTCACGGGGTCAGGATTGACATAAACCGCGTTCCACGTAGCTAGGAATTTTGCTTTGGATGCTTCCCACGGGTTCACTGCCGTGTTCGGCAAGGACCAGGCTCCGCTCTGGATGCTTCACACGGGGTCATTGCCATGCTCTGCGAGGACTAGGATCCGCTCTGGACGTTTTCCATGGGGTCAGGATTGACATAAGCCGCGTTCCACGTAGCTAGGAAGGGTTGACTTTATTCGCATTTCACGGAGTCAGGGTTTGACTCTCTGTAAATCCCCGTTTCCATTCTAATAAAAATTTCCTATTCTCTGAAATCCCAGTGACTTCTTCTCTTTTCCTTCATATTTTGATTTGATTATTTAAACTTAATATTTATATTTTCCAAACCCTAAAAGTAAAATCCAAGATTTAAAACCAAAGCCGATTAAACTGAAACCTAAACTAAAAAGCCAAAATAAAATCAATATTAACATATTCTTAAACCCAATCCATTTTTATCAAATTCTTTCCAGCCACTAAAAACCCTAAGTTTTATTCAGCCACTTATGTTTTATTTTAAGGGAAAATTTTTAGCCCAGCCCACACATTATTCTAAATAAATTTCCTATACATTTTTCCCCTGGCCCGTTCTCTTTATTATCCCTCAGCCCAACTATAAAAGTAAAGTCCCTCAGCCCAATCCCTTTTCAGCCCATTTCTTCTAAGGAATTATTTGTTTTTTTGCCGGCCCAAACATCTTCAGCCCGCCTCCCTACAACCCGACCCGCCACTGCACTATTCATCTCCTTCAAAAATTCCCACAACGGTAACCCCCCAAAATCGCGCGCGACCCGCCTCCTCCGCCGTCGCCGTCGCCCTGCCGTTGCCCCACGTTGTCAACATCGTCGCCCTCTCTCTTCTCTCATTCTCTCTCAATCACTCATTTCTCTGTCCCTCAAACTCAAAACCGACCACCTCCCACTACCTCCCTCTGCTCTTCGCTAGCCACTCACATCACCGGCATCACCTCAGCACCACCCTCATCATATCCCTCCACCCAAAGATCCTCCACTACTTCCTTCACCAGAGCACCAAGCTCCACCCCGAGCTCCCAAACAGCTCCACCCCGAGCTCCCTACAGCCCACACCCGAGCTCCCCTCACCACCGTGACCACGAGCACCTCGCCTCCGTCACCTCCAGCTCCTCCAACCTCTCCGCCGTCGACTAGATCCGTTTCCGGCCCCCATTCCATCAACCACCAACTGCCTCCAGCTGTACCCGAGCAACCCTCTCCTGTGACCCTCATCAGCGCCAACTCCTTCAACCCCCATCAAACCCCATCTCAACCGCAACCACCGAGAACCCCTCGACTTCACCCAAGGCACCCAACTGAGACGAGAACCTATCTCGTCGCCACAGAACCCATTGCTGCACCCTCACCAAGACTTCACCTTCTAAACCCACCACGGTCACCGAGCATCCCTAGCCTCCAATCCCGAGCACATCTTCAGCCGACTCCTCACCTTGCCGCAGCCATCTCCTTGGACTTGAGAACCTGTCGCAGCAGCACCCATTGTCGCAGCAGCACCTTCGTCGAGATCCCCTATCCGAGCTTTACGGCATTTCATCGAACCCCAAAACCATTTTCAAACTTTTTACACCACTGTGAAACCGCTCTATACAAGTTGCCGGAGCGACGCCGTCGACCTTCGGAAACCCCAACACTTCTCAGACGGACCAGAGAGCACCCCTAAGCTTCCAGCGCACGCAAGACGACTCCGGGAAAACTCCGACGCGAAATTCGTGTTTCGAACTAGGCTCGCGGGAATCCGGAACGTGGCGCACAACGCGCGTTCGCGACATCGTTGCCGTCGTGCGACCCCAAGGCGTTCTCCAGCCAAGTGTTTACTTGCTTCATGCAAAAATATTAGTGGTACAACCTTAAAATTATATAATGATAACTTATCGAATAACGATGTATATTGTGACGTATGTGTTCGATGTATGATACCAATGGAAATGATTGTTTATTTTGACGGAAATTAATGCTTACTGTTGGCCCATAGGATGATAAGTATAGTGTAGAAATCTCGCTGGAAAATACGATTGTTAGTAACAAAAATCGATACCCCCAAACATGCCGTTAAAACTGATATTTCCTCGTATCTGAAAATGAATAAAATCACCGTAAATTACATATATGCTGGAAAGATGCGTTCGAGGGCTTAAATCGAAGCCGACTCGACGAACTTTAATCCTACATAAAATTCTGATCATTTCTGTTTTGCGACCATGAAGATAATTGGATCGGAATACGACTCTGGACTGCAGTCCAGAGCGTTTCTGATTAGTGTGTTCTGTCTAAAGTCCTGCGTCCCCGTGTTTCCTGAAATCGTGTGATACGGAACCTTACAGTAGTTATAAGATATTCCTGTTAGTGAAAGAAAACAAGTGGTTTCATTCCGATTCATCGCAGTTTGTTATTTTAAACTTATTTTAAAAGGGCAGAATGTAAAGCTGTTCAGAACACTTTCTGAAATGACATTTGAGATTGAACTGTGTATAACTTTCAACGTACAGATGCGATTGAAGATCCGTCTGTTGCGTTGAATACTTTATCGAGAACCCTAAATTTCATCTAACTGTGACATCGCTAAATTAGGAGCCCAACTGGGTGCAATTCGTGTCGCGAAACAGACGTTCAGTTCTGAAATTGAAATTCCAGCCGCGAACACTTAAACTGAAACAGTTATATCTTGAAAACCGAAACTCCGATTAAACTGAAACAAATTTTGATGAATTACTGACTGATTGTTCTATATATCTTACCTACATCATTTTTGCTGAATTCGTAACATATTAATTTGTGCAATTTATTTTAATTCATGACATGCATGCTAATTCATAACATACCGTGCTTATTGGTAGCATACAATACATATATCATACCCTTGTCATTTACACAGTGTTAGTGCGTGTGGACATTGCATTATCGTGCGTGATAGATGTTGGTTTAGGAGTGACGAGTACACCAATGGAAAGTGAATATTCGTGACAGTGATTGATACAGTGGACAGTGATGAAACCGTGCCATTGGTATACTTGTACACAACTAGATCAATATCATAAATAGTGCAACCTGGGGAAAGAGGGGAAATCAAAGTGGAAAGAGTATCGTATTTAGCGGGACCGTGTTTAGAGGATGATCATTCGAACCGTGATACTTATACGTGTAGGACAGGATCTAGCGATCCGGCTGACAGGGTTATGTCCCGGGCATGTGGGCCGTGGTCTCGGGTATGTACGAGACTCCTGTTAAACATGATCCTCCTTCCACTATGAGATTTCAAACATGACCTAGAGACCGATAGGGACACATAACATATTCTGCATCATATTATGACATAGTGATTACTTGCATTATTCTCATACCAGTATTACCTCATTTACCTGTTACGTCTGATTATAATAATATTATTATTTGTGTCGCTCTGACGACCTGAGTATGCATGCTCAGATTCCGCGCGAGGACCAGCACCGGAGACGGATCTATCCTTTGAGTTCACGGAGATATAGTTTGGTGTACCTCCTTCATTTACTGCTTTCTATAAAAGAGATTGTGATATTGAACTCGGTTAGTTATTGTTCTTATTATCTGTAATTTGTGAACAATGGAATTTTAATGTAATAAATTAGTGATGTGATTCCTTTAATACTGTGCTTTATTACTGATTACCATGTAGTGCTAGAAGCCGAAGTGTGACTACGGCGGGACGATCCCTTGACCGTAGGAGCATGGCTGGTCTAGTCATACCTCGTATTCCGTATTTTGGGAAGCGGGGCGTGACATGGTTTAGTTGGTATCAGAGCCTGTGTTTAGTATCAAGGGATAACATTAACTATGCTGTATTACGTTATTCTTGTTTCACTACTCTTGATTTCTATCCTTGAATCTGAACTTATTCTTTTGAATCTTCCAGTGATATGACGTCCCCGAACGACCCCTCCTCGGACTCCAGCTCTCAGGATCGCACGGAAAGAATACTCAGTGCACTGACCACTCTCGCGGAAGCTCAGGAGAGGAAGACAGATTTGCTTGCTGAGGGACTCAGGGCGATTACCGCCGCAGGAGGACCCTCCGCACTGATTACCACCTCCGAGGGCGCTACTCCACCAGCTTATCAGGCTAGGGCGGGTACCGTATCAGACTTTCGACGGTTACACCCAGCTGCGTTCACAGGGCTAGCTGAACCCCTTGAGGCTGAACAATGGCTGGTAAACATGGAAAATTTATTGACAGCCGCCAGGGTTCCAGAGGAAGACAGAGTGGATGTGATAAAGATACAATTAGAAGACGAGGCCCGTACATGGTGGTCAGTAGAAGAAAGCAGACTTGAAGGGCCGATCGAATGGAGCAAGTTTAAGGAGTGCTTCTTAGATCATTATTTTCCTCCACAGCCAAGGCAGAAATGGAGGAAAAGTTTATCCTTTTAAAGCAGAATGGACGCCCAGTGGACATTTATGCGGCAGAGTTCAACCGTTTGAGCCGCTTTGCTCCATACATGGTCAAATCAGAAAGTCACCAGGGCCAGACGTTTCCTTCAGGGGTTAGATTTTGAGTTGCAGCAGCTGATTGCATCATTGGATCTACAGACTTTCGCACAGGTACTCAACGCGGCGAGAGTTCAGGAGCAATTGATTAACAAGTTCAGGAGACCCCCTGTCGTTCCAGCACGTACCCACGCGCCTTCTCGAGGAGCTATACCGGTTCACAGAGCAGGGACGACGCAAATGAAGCGCCCGTTTGTACCATAGCATCGCCCCCAGAGACAGGGCGTAACTTGCGGCTATTGCGGTAGAGGAGGACATACTCAGAAGGACTGCCGCCGTGCCAAGGGACAGTGCCTGATTTGCGGTTCCAGTCAACACAGGATTAACAGCTGTCCTGAGCGAGCAGAAATACAGGAAGGTTCTGGACCGTCACAGCAGAGGCCGCAGGAGCAGAGACAACCATTTACAGGTCGCGGTCAGGGACGGGCTTTCACCTTGACCGCCGAGCAGGCAGAAGCGTCAGGAGATGTGGTTACAGGTACTCTACTCGTACATGCCTTGCCAGCTAGAGTACTATTTGATTCAGGAGCATCGCATTGTTTCTTGTCTGAGCATTTCACAAGTACACACTCAATACCACATGAACCACTAACCAAGGGATGGGAAATTCATACGGGTAATGGCATTATTATATCTAGTCGAGAATGTAGATTATGCCCGGTTGTAGTGTGTGGCAGGGAATTCTATGCGAATTTCCTCCTAATTGGGACATGCAGTTACGACGCAATTCTTGGGATGGATTGGATGAGCACTTTTCATGCTGTAATCGATTGTCGTGCAAAGAAGGTGATCTTCCGCATTCCCAATCACCCGGAGTTTGTTTTCGAGGGCGGAAGCGAATCTTTGGAGCCAGCTAAATACAGAGCAAAGCCTAAGGACCTGACAGCTATGGAGATTGATAAGAGCCCAGCCCCAGAAATTGTTCGGGACTTTCTAGACGTATTTCCTGAAGATCTACCAGGTCTACCACCTCCTCGAATTTTGGAGTTCTCGATCGATTTGATTCCAGGTACAGCCCCAGTATCCAGGGCCCCATACAGAATGGCACCAGTTGAGTTGGCGGAATTGAAGAAGCAGGTTGAAGAACTGTTGGAAAAGGGATTTATTCGGCCAAGCGCTTCACCGTGGGGTGCACCAGTTCTATTAGTAAAGAAGAAGGATGGATCGCTGCGAATGTGTATAGATTATCGGGAGCTGAACAAGGTCATGATAAAGAACAAGTACCCAATACCGCGCATTGACGATCTATTTGATCAGCTAAGTGGAGCCAAGGTTTTCTCGAAGTTGGACCTCCGTTCTGGATATCATCAAATCAGAGTAGCAGCTGAGGATATATGCAAGACGGCTTTCAGGACCCGATACGGGCATTACGAGTTCCTTGTGATGCCGTTCGGTGTTACCAATGCCCCAGCAATATTCATGGATTTAATGAACAGGGTGTTCGCAAAATACTTGGACACGTTTGTCGTTGTGTTTATCGACGACATACTTGTCTATTCGAAGACCCGGAAAGAGCATGCTGAGCATTTGCGCACGGTACTGCAGGTTCTTCGGGAAGAGAAGCTGTACGCGAAGCTAAGCAAGTGTGAATTTTGGCTTGACAAGGTTCAGTTTTTGGGACATATTGTTTCAGGCGAAGGCATCTCAGTGGACCCGGCAAAGATAGAATCTGTCAGAGATTGGCCGACGCCAAAATCAGTAGCAGAGATCAGGAGCTTTCTGGGATTGGCAGGTTATTATCGGAGATTCGTCCAAGATTTCTCAAGGATCGCGGAACCATTGACAAAGCTGACAAGGAAGGACGTGCCGTTTACATGGACAGAAGAGTGCACTCAGGCATTCGACACTCTGAAGCAGAAGTTAACCACAGCACCTATACTTACAGTACCAGATAATTCCGGTGGTATGGTGATACACAGTGATGCCTCGGGGAAGGGTTTAGGCTGTGTTTTGATGCAGCACGGCCGAGTGGTTGCTTACGCCTCTCGACAACTGAGAAACTACGAGAAGAACTACCCCACACATGACTTGGAGTTAGCCGCGGTAGTCTTTGCGTTGAAGATTTGGAGGCACTATCTATTGGGTGAGAAAGTGGAGGTATACACGGATCATAAAAGTCTGAAATATGTTTTCACTCAGAAGGAACTGAACATGAGGCAGCGCCGATGGCTAGAGCTGATGGCAGATTATGACTTGGACCTTCAGTATCACCCGGGGAAGGTCAATGTTGTACCAGATGCGCTCAGTCGCAAACCAGCGGTCATGATGTTGACCGATCAGAGGAGTATTATTGAGGATTTTCAGAGACTTGAACTTGAAGTCGTTACGCCGAACGCACTCAGTCAATTTTGGCAACTACAGGTGCAATCTTCCCTAGTGGATCGCATCAAGATTGCACAAGCGGATGATCCCCGATTACAAAAATTCAGAGAGCAAGTGGAAGCTGGATTGAGAACGGATTTGATTATACATGAAGATGGCTCTTTGAGATTCGGTAGCAGACTCTGCGTACCTAAAGGAGACGTACGAGAAGAAGTTTTGGCTGAAGCATACAGTTCAGCTTATTCTGTGCATCCAGGAGGTACAAAAATGTATCAGGACCTAAAGCATCACTTTTGGTGGAACGGAATGAAGCGGGAAATTGCGAGGTTCGTATCCAGGTGTTTGGTATGTCAACAGGTGAAGGCGGAACATCAGAGGACAGCAGGATTGTTACAACCATTGCCGGTACCTGAATGGAAGTGGGAGCACATTACTATGGATTTTGTGACGGCCTTACCACGGAGCCCTAGAGGCAATAACGCTATTTGGGTTATCGTCGATCGCCTCACAAAAGCTGCACACTTTCTACCTTTCCGAGTAGGAAAATCGACAGAATCACTGGCAGAAAGATATATGCAGGAGATTGTGCGACTTCACGGTGTTCCAGTCAGCATTGTGTCAGACCGGGACACGAGATTCTTGTCGCATTTTTGGAAGAGCTTACAGGAGAGTTTGGGAACCCGTCTTAAATTCAGCACAGCTTATCACCCACAGACGGATGGACAATCCGAGCGTACAATTCAGACGCTCGAGGATATATTGAGAGCCTGTATGTTGGACTTTTAGGGTTCCTGGGAGGACCATCTGCACCTAGTCGAGTTTTCTTACAACAATAGTTATCAGGCTAGTATTCAGATGGCTCCTTTTGAAGCGCTATATGGGCGGAAGTGTCGATCCCCAGTATGTTGGGATGATGTGGGAGAACGAAGATTACTGGGCCCCGAACTCATTGTTCAGACAGTGGACAAGGTCCAAATGATCAGGCAGCGTATTAAGACGGCTCAGGATCGACAAAAGAGTTGGGCAGATACCAGCAGAAGGGCACTAGAATTCGAAGTTGGAGATCATGTGTTCTTGAAGATTTCCCCTACTTGTGGAGTTATCAGATTCGGAAGTCGGGGAAAACTTAGTCCCCGTTTTATCGGACCTTTTGAGGTGCTAGAGCGGGTAGGAGAGGTGGCCTATCGACTTGCCTTGCCTCCATCGCTAGCTGGTGTGCATAATACCTTCCATGTGTCACAGTTGCGGCGTTATGTCCGGGATGAGAGTCATGTCCTGGACCATTCAGAGCTAGTCTTGGGTACTGACTTATCGTACGAGGAGCAGCCTACTACCATTCTCGACCGCAGAGAGAAAGTGCTGAAGAATAAGGTCATTCCGTTAGTCCGAGTGTCTTGGGGCGGTCGTTCCCCAGGGGAATCCACCTGGGAGCGGGAGGATGATATACGTGATCGTTATCCACATCTCTTTGTTTAGTACTTTTGTTTCTCTGTATCCTTGTTAATTTCGAGGACAAAATTTTGTTAAGGGGGTAGGATGTAAATCCCCGTTTCCATTCTAATAAAAATTTCCTATTCTCTGAAATCCCAGTGACTTCTTCTCTTTTCCTTCATATTTTGATTTGATTATTTAAACTTAATATTTATATTTTCCAAACCCTAAAAGTAAAATCCAAGATTTAAAACCAAAGCCGATTAAACTGAAACCTAAACTAAAAAGCCAAAATAAAATCAATATTAACATATTCTTAAACCCAATCCATTTTTATCAAATTCTTTCCAGCCACTAAAAACCCTAAGTTTTATTCAGCCACTTATGTTTTATTTTAAGGGAAAATTTTTAGCCCAGCCCACACATTATTCTAAATAAATTTCCTATACATTTTTCCCCTGGCCCGTTCTCTTTATTATCCCTCAGCCCAACTATAAAAGTAAAGTCCCTCAGCCCAATCCCTTTTCAGCCCATTTCTTCTAAGGAATTATTTGTTTTTTTGCCGGCCCAAACATCTTCAGCCCGCCTCCCTACAACCCGACCCGCCACTGCACTATTCATCTCCTTCAAAAATTCCCACAACGGTAACCCCCCAAAATCGCGCGCGACCCGCCACCTCCGCCGTCGCCCTCGCCCTGCCGTTGCCCCACGTTGTCAACATCGTCGCCCTCTCTCTTCTCTCATTCTCTCTCAATCACTCATTTCTCTGTCCCTCAAACTCAAAACCGACCACCTCCCACTACCTCCCTCTGCTCTTCGCTAGCCACTCACATCACCGGCATCACCTCAGCACCACCCTCATCATATCCCTCCACCCAAAGATCCTCCACTACTTCCTTCACCAGAGCACCAAGCTCCACCCCGAGCTCCCAAACAGCTCCACCCCGAGCTCACTACAGCCCACACCCGAGCTCCCCTCACCACCGTGACCACGAGCACCTCGCCTCCGTCACCTCCAGCTCCTCCAACCTCTCCGCCGTCGACTAGATCCGTTTCCGGCCCCCATTCCATCAACCACCAACTGCCTCCAGCTGTGCCCGAGCAACCCTCTCCTGTGACCCTCATCAGCGCCAACTCCTTCAACCCCCATCAAACCCCATCTCAACCGCAACCACCGAGAACCCCTCGACTTCACCAAAGGCACCCAACTGAGACGAGAACCTATCTCGTCGCCACAGAACCCATTGCTGCACCCTCACCAAGACTTCACCTTCTAAACCCACCACGGTCACCGAGCACCCCTAGCCTCCAATCCCGAGCACATCTTCAGCCGACTCCTCACCTTGCCGCAGCCATCTCCTTGGACTTGAGAACCTGTCGCAGCAGCACCCATTGTCGCAGCAGCACCTTCGTCAAGATCCCCTATCCGAGCTTTACGGCATTTCATTGAACCCCAAAACCATTTTCAAACTTTTTACACCACTGTGAAACCGCTCTATACAAGTTTCCGGAGCGACGCCGTCGACCTTCGGAAACCCCAACACTTCTCAGACGGACCAGAGAGCACCCCTAAGCTTCCAGTGCACGCAAGACGACTCCGGGAAAACTCCGACGCGAAATTCGTGTTTCGAACTAGGCTCGCGGGAATCCGGAACGTGGCGCACAACGCGCGTTCGCGACATCGTTGCCGTCGTGCGACCCCAAGGCGTTCTCCAGCCAAGTGTTTACTTGCTTCATGCTAAAATATTAGTGGTACAACCTTAAAATTATATAATGATAACTTATCGAATAACGATGTATATTGTGACGTATGTGTTCGATGTATGATACCAATGGAAATGATTGTTTATTTTGACGGAAATTAATGCTTACTGTTGGCCCATAGGATGATAAGTATAGTGTAGAAATCTCGCTGGAAAATACGATTGTTAGTAACAAAAATCGATACCCCCAAACATGTCGTTAAAACTGATATTTCCTCGTATCTGAAAATGAATAAAATCACCGTAAATTACATATATGCTGGAAAGATGCGTTCGAGGACTTAAATCGAAGCCGACTCGACGAACTTTAATCCTACATAAAATTTTGATCATTTCTGTTTTGCGACCATGAAGATAATTGGATCGGAATACGACTCTGGACTGCAGTCCAGAGCGTTTCTGATTAGTGTGTTCTGTCTAAAGTCCTGCGTCCCCGTGTTTCCTGAAATCGTGTGATACGGAACCTTACAGTAGTTATAAGATATTCCTGTTAGTGAAAGAAAACAAGTGGTTTCATTCCGATTCATCGCAGTTTGTTATTTTAAACTTATTTTAAAAGGGCAGAACGTAAAGCTGTTCAGAACACTTTCTGAAATGACATTTGAGATTGAACTGTGTATAACTTTCAACGTACAGATGCGATTGAAGATACGTCTATTGAGTTGAATACTTTATCGAGAACCCTAAATTTCATCTAACTGTGACATCGCTAAATTAGGAGCCCAACTGGGTGCAATTCGTGTCGCGAAACAGACGTTCAGTTCTGAAATTGAAATTCCAGCCGCGAACACTTAAACTGAAACAGTTATATCTTGAAAACCGAAACTCCGATTAAACTGAAACAAATTTTGATGAATTACTGACTGATTGTTCTATATATCTTACCTACATCATTTTTGCTGAATTCGTAACATATTAATTTGTGCAATTTATTTTAATTCATGACATGCATGCTAATTCATAACATACCGTGCTTATTGGTAGCATACAATACATATATCATACCCTTGTCATTTACACAGTGTTAGTGCGTGTGGACATTGCATTATCGTTCGTGATAGATGTTGGTTTAGGAGTGACGAGTACACCAATGGAAAGTGAATATTCGTGACAGTGATTGATACAGTGGACAGTGATGAAACCGTGCCATTGGTATACTTGTACACAACTAGATCAATATCATAAATAGTGTAACCTGGGGAAAGAGGGGAAATCAAAGTGGAAAGAGTATCGTATTTAGCGGGACCGTATTTAGAGGATGATCATTCGAACCGTGATACTTATACGTGTAGGACAGGATCTAGCGATCCGGCTGACAGGGTTATGTCCCGGGCATGTGGGCCGTGGTCTCGGGTATGTACGAGACTCCTGTTAAACATGATCCTCCTTCCACTATGAGATTTCAAACATGACCTAGAGACCGATAGGGACACATAACATATTCTGCATCATATTATGACATAGTGATTACTTGCATTATTCTCATACCAGTATTACCTCATTTACCTGTTACGTCTGATTATAATAATATTATTATTTGTGTCGCTCTGACGACCTGAGTATGCATGCTTAGATTCCGCGCGAGGACCAGCACCGGAGACGGATCTATCCTTTGAGTTCACGGAGATATAGTTTGGTGTACCTCCTTCATTTACTGCTTTCTATAAAAGAGATTGTGATATTGAACTCGGTTAGTTATTGTTCTTATTATCTGTAATTTGTGAACAATGGAATTTTAATGTAATAAATTAGTGATGTGATTCCTTTAATACTGTGCTTTATTACTGATTACCATGTAGTGCTAGAAGCCGAAGTGTGACTATGGCGGGACGATCCCTTGACCGTAGGAGCATGGCTGGCCTAGTCATACCTCGTATTCCGTATTTTGGGAAGCGGGGCGTGACACTCTCTGTCATCTGTGCACTGCCGAGTCATGGAACTGGAGGTTTCCGCTGTTCCGCTTTTCTTGAAGTTGTGTCTGTTGTAATGAGACGAATGTTGAGATGATCTCCAGGTTATCTGTGAACCGTTGAGATTTGGCTTCTTCTCCTGATGAAACCTGGGGAGGAAAGGTGTGATTCTTTTTTTGTTTGCGCCCCTGGATTGTATACAGGGATTGATGTGATATCACCTGTAGGGCAAAAATTTCATTCATTTTTTTTATTTTATTTCTTTCCGCGATGCTCTATCATTTCAGCTTTTATATCGCGAAGGTCGCGATTGCCCAATCATTTCGGCTATTTTTCGCGGTGCCCAATCATTTCGGCTATTTGTTTTATTTTTACTCGCTGCTTTTTATTGCGAGTTGCCCAATCATTTCGGCTATTTTGCATGCATACATTTTTACTTGCTGATTTTATTTGCAAGTTGCCCCATCATTTCGGCTATTTCGTATGCATGTGTGGCTTGCTGGCTTTTTAATGCAAGCTCGGAATTAGACACCGATTTCGGCATCAGCATCGCTGCGACTGGGATATAGCCAGGAGCGAATCATCATTTGCCTCTGTCGATGTCGAACAAAGGTGCCTTAGCAAAAGGGTTAAGATCCTGTCGACTAAGACTTTTGACTTTACGAGCCGTAAGGGTCTCATAAAGGTATTTCTCTCTACAAGTCGTGAGGATCTCGTAGGTGCGTTTTCTCCTTAGGAGTTGTGAGGATTCCTAAGTGCGTGTTCTCCTATAAGTCGTAAGGATCTTACAAGAGGGTTTTCTCCTTGTAAGTCGAGAGGACTTACAAGGGTTGTTCACCGTGTAGACATATCCCTAGTCACGGATGGGACTTTGTTAGGGAAATGTTTATTCGCGCCCGTGGATTGTATATAAGGGTCAGCATCGAGCCTCTTGTAGGGAAGTATTGGAGGTTTGGGGGCTGCTTAAGAACAGGTTCATGTCCCTGTAGTTTAGGACTTTTGAATCTTATGAGTCGTGAGGGTCCCATAAGAGGATTCTCCTTACGAGTCGTGAGGATCTCGCAAGTGTAATTTCTCCTTAGGAATCGTGAGAGTTCCTAAGTGTGTTTCTCCCTTGTGAGTCATAAGGATCTCACGCAGGTGGTTTCTCCTTACAATGTCGAGAGGACCTTGCAAGTGTCTTTTAACGAGATTGCGCCCTTTCGGGTTTTCACAAAACTCGCTGGTAGCCCTGCCGTTTTTACTCACGGAGCCCTTTTGGGTTTTCATCCGTGCCCATTTTGCTTATGGACATACCGTTTTCTTTCTTTCTTCTTCTTCTTCTTTTTTTGTTCTAATTGTTAGTGTATATGCCCTAGAGGCCATTACTGTATCATACTAGTTTGTATATTACTTGATGGAAGCTTGGGATATTCACAGTTGTATATACAATATTGCTCGAAATGGTAGTATGCTACTTGGTTTGTCTCTGCTTTAATATGTGCATGTGTTTCTTTTAGCATATTGCGGATATACATATTAGTAGAGCCCTTAAGATCTTTACTTGATTACCAGCGTTGTGATGGCGCTCACACTCGTGGGAGCTGGGTGATCTATAAGCACATCCTTATACAGGTCCCTAGTCGTTGGACTATCGAGACAGGGCATCGATACTCCAGAGTAGACTAGCGTATGCGCTTCTCATCCCAGTATGGGAGACGGTCTGTCCCACAGCTGTCAGTACGTCGTACTTGAGATAGTATGCGGGTGCTCGTTGGGTTACGAGTACACTGGACAGGACTCGTCGGGGACTGTTGCTTGGTATTATACCTATCGTCAATTATCAGTTCCCAGGTGACATGAGTACAGCTTAGTCCGCTGACTTGACACTGTCACTTCGCCTCGAGTGTGTTCCCACTGCACTTTAATTACTACCCTACCACGGCTCAAAGGAGTCGTGCAAACAGGTAGTTTTTGGGTGCAGTCCCGAAGCACTTGGAGGCAGTGACGGTTAGACAGGATTCGTCTCTCCCGGTATTGGGGGTTGACATCGCGCTGTGTCCAGGAGAGCCATTACACGAGTAGTCCCTGGCCAGGGCAAGCGAGATATACTGGTAGGTTTCCAGTGTTATCTCAGGGTGTTCTGGGCTACACTCCGACACGACTTGTACCGCTATTAGGGGACTGACGTTCACCGCCCCCTAGGCCCGCCATGCGATGTATCAGACGAACAGACCGGACTGTACGGAGATTGTCACATACAGGCTCAGTAGGAGTTCAGATGGGGTTCACCTCGTCAGTCTTCTTATCGACATCTACCTGGGGACCGTTACGTACAGCTAGTGCCGCTTGCGGTCTGTGGTTAAACCCACTGCCAGCGTAGTGTCGAGTCTTTAGAGTCCCACACAGAGAGCTATTCGCCTTTAGGCAAAATGAGTAGAGGTCGCATGGTTTTGCGACAGGGTTCGTTCACATCCGCGCACTTGTGCACGTTTGCTGTCCGGACAGTTTATACTAGCGGGCTTTGGTTTAAGCCGGATCCTAGTATAAGATTTGGGATTGGTTTTTCTCATTGTATTCATGTTCCTCGGATCACGAATGCGGGTGCGTATGCACAGTTGCTTGAGACAGAGGGAGAGGACCTTGATTAGGGTTAATGGCTATTGTCATTTTATTAACCCTAATATTATGTGTGTATTATTGTTAATTGATAATTAGTTTAATAATTGTGCATGGTTATGGATGTTGACCATTTGACTTCCTTGACTTGTTGACCTAGGTTGACACTTTGACCATCATCATTTCTTTTGGAAGATGCTTTTTGATCCTTGCAAATTGAAATGATAATGGTCATGTCATGATTAACCATGACAATTATCTAGCTAATTATTTAATTAGAATAATATACACATATTAGTGAGAAGGCTTGATATTATTCTCACTCTCTCATTTCATTTCTCTCTCTTGTTCTTCCTCTCCCTCAAGCTCTCCCCTCTCATGTGTTGAGAAACACTTGAGCTTGAGAAAAACCCTCTCTTGATCATCTCTACTCTCATCTAGGGTTGAAGGACTAGCACTTCTTGAACCCTAGTTACTTCTAGCATGGAGTTGAAGCCAAAGGTTGAGGCTTTCGGGTGGATCTTTCTTCGGCGTGAGAAGACGAGCAAGGTGACCTCCTTCCACCACTCCAAGGAGCAAGGAGAGAAGGACTTAGAGCCCAAGGTATAACCTTTCTAGCACTTAGCTAGTTATTAGTTAGCTTTAGCAAGTTTTTGTTTAGCAAAGATCCTTAAAGCATAGTCCATGTTGCCTATAGATGATAAAAATCCGATTTTTATTCCGTTTTCCACCTCCCCGTAAGCACCGGGTGGGCAACGTGGACTTACAGTGGTATCAGAGCCTAACTAAACATAAACTAGCTAGGTAGTGAAGTGTAACGAAGTTCGAAACCGAAAAATCCAAAAACCAAAATTTCAAAAACCCTAGTTTCTGTTAAAAATTTTTCTGGTCAAAACAAAATTTGTTATACTCCAAAAATCGTCTCAGGGTTTTTTAAAGAAAACCACCAAACCCGGTCCAGTGATTCGTCGGAACCGCCGCCGTTTGGACTCTTCATTGAGTCGAGTTTGGTGCAGTTTTCTTATGGCTTGGTTTTAGGATTTTTAAGATGGTTTATACGTGCCCAGATTTTCCAGAATAGAAATTTATTTTTGGGGGCCTATAAATCCGTATTTTTTCCGAACTTCACTACACTTTGACTATGACGGTTATATCTGTAATGTTTGCATGTATTGAACGTCGGCTAATCGCTATATGTCGATTAGTCGGGGTTATACATATCTGTGATCTATGGTTGATGATGGTTTTTGTATATGAATGGGTTGGATTGTCGCGGGTGAATAGCCGGGGTGGATGTGAGATGAGTGTTGTTTCTCTTTCATTCATTTGTAAAATGTAAATTGATGTAATATTATTATTTGTATGGCCGCGCAACCGGGTCGGGGTTGTAGCCGTCATTGTATAATTCTTTTTACTGTTTTTGCTCCTAAGATAGACCCATGGAGGGGTGCACAAACTACCGGGTATCTCGAAGTGCCGAGTGGCCTACTCACGGCGTTGAGAGAGGTTGCTTCGCTTCGGGTACTTGGCGGGTAGTTTGCCGCACCCGTAGGGGTCTTGGGTGGGGTATTGGCTATTCACCGCGACCGTGTAATCCGCTTCTCGTTGCAGGCTCGAACGGATTGCGGATTCCTAGTATATCCAATGTATTCATCTGTGATCTGTAATGTCTATCATTGCTATATATTTATATAAAATAACTATTTAGGCGTTGTTTATGTTTTACAGCCGCGCTAGCCCAGCCCCCGCTCTGTCGTTAGTTAAGTAACCTAACGGGTGATGACGGGCCCCGTGGCGAATGCGAATGGCATAAGCGTACGTCATATTTTGGTTGTTTTCTGCAATGGTAGGATTAAATGATGGGACGCATTAAAAGAACTAATGCAAGAAAATAAACCAAGTAAAAGTCGATTGGAACACTTTGAAAACCATCGGTTCTTTTCAAAACTAGACTTTTAAACGCGGAGCTTGAACCACTCCTTTTAAAAGCTATCTCGTTCCATCGATTAGATCAAGTTCACTACGTTCACGGTTTCGCCAAAACCATCCGTAGCCCTCCGTCGTTTTATATGAATATTCAACAGTATTCAAGCTGTGTTTGTTGGCCTTAGTCAAGGCACAGTGTTTGGTAGCTGGTGAGTATTCATATGTTGCATAGATAGAATGCGTTGGTTTGGGACAGTCGTATTGCTTTGTTGGTCATAGTCAAGGGCATATACGGGTGGGTTCAAATTAACCTGGATAACGACGGGTAGAACTTGACATGTGACTTATGATTTGTTGGCCTTAGTCAAGGTCATAAGAGCATGGGGCAAAAATCCACATCGGGAGTTTCAAAAGTACTGAAACTTGCTAGCGCTGCATACCATTTGGAGTGTGATGATTCTGGTAGGATTCCTTCGGTTTTATCACACGATGATATTTGGATCCCGATCCTACTGTGAGTATATGCTACTCCTCGGGGACTTTCTCACTTAACGATCAATGCTATAAACCAAGTAGGTGTCTAGAAAGGTGTTAGCGGGGCTACGCCCACAGGGAAAAGAGGTTACTTAATTAAGGAACTTCGCGAAAGCGTTGGAAAACCTCCCTCGAAGTACCGACACTGGCCTGGCTGAACGGTTAAGCAAGTATTGTACGGTGAGAAAGATCCCGACTAATTCTTCCTTTGTGGTTTGAGGAGGGATTCGAGAGACAGTGGGAGCCATCCTGTTTAGATAAATTAAAAACCAATCTAAACTTGTAAGAGCATCATGCTAAGTGTTTTCTTCTCTCTCTCTTAATTGCAGCGACCAGATGACCGCACCTAGGTTACATCTAGATAATAAGATGACTGAATCTGACTGTTTTGAATGGCAAAGGTCTGTCCAGATGTCCATTGCCCAGGACAAACTGGGACACCTCTTGACTGATCCAACCCCTGCCGTCTCAGGTCCAGTTTCCCCTGTCACGGATATTGATATCCACAGGACATCGGAAGAAGACTATGCGAAAGCCAAGTGCCTCGTGTTAGCCTCAGTTGAAGGTATATACCAGAGGCAGCACGAGAAGATGGACTCAGCTTCTATCTTCCTCCATAACAAAGTTTTATATGGAGAGCAATCTCGTATCGCAAGATATGAGACCTCGAACGAATTGCTTCCAGCGAGGTTGGCTATCGGGTCATCTGTAGGGGGAAACGTCCTTACAGAGACCAGCTCTTTTGAGCTCTCGGACCTGAAGACCACGTTGAAGAACGGGTCAGATGCTGACTCAGTTCAACAGTCTCTACCTACTACCCTAAAGGAAACTAGGGAAGTAGAAAGAAAGGGAACGGCAGAAGTTTCAGGAACAGATGTAGTAAAAGATGGATGTTCCTATTGTTACGGGAATGAACATGGGCAGAAGGATTGCAGGGCTTGTAAAGCCAGTAGCCAGAATTCGAAGCATGTTGTGGCTTCGGCTTCGGGTGTGTTTATGATAGAGAACTGTATGTCAGTTAACCCTACTTCCTGGGTATTGGATACCGGATCAGGATCTCATATCTGTAATTCGTTACAGGCTTTGAGAAACCGTAGGGTTATCAGGAAAGGTGATATGACTCTCAGGGTTGCTAACGGAATGAGCATGTATGCTGTATCCGTAGGGGAATATCATCTAGGACTGACAACTGGGCAGATATTGATTCTGCGTGACTGTTTTTATGTGCCAGGTGCGACTTGTAATATCATATCTGTATCCTTACTTTCTAAGGAAGGATATGATTTTACTTTTGTAAGCGATGTGGTAAACATCTACCTAAATCAAGTACTGATTGGGTCAGGTACATTGAAATACGGTATATACGTTTTGAATCAAGCTCAGGTCTTCAGTGTCCAGAACACACTTAAAAGAAAGTCTCCGGAAACAAATCAGGCTTTCTTATGGCATTGTAGACTGGGTCACATTAATGAGACACGGTTGACAAAGTTACATAAAGAAGGATACTTGGATCCGTTCGAGTACCAGTCTTATGCCACTTGTGAATCTTGTCTCATGGGAAAGATGACAAAGACTCCGTTCACTGGACACGGAGAAAGAGCGAGTGAGCTCTTGGGACTCATACACAGTGACGTGTGTGGTCCAATGTCTACACATGCGCGAAGTGGTTATTCATACTTCATTACTTTCAAAGATGATTTCTCTAGGTTTGGGCATGTCTTCTTGATGAAGCACAAATCAGAAGCCTTTGAGAAATTTCAGGAATACAAGAATGAAGTTGAAAAACAAACAGGCAAAAGTATCAAGATACTAAGATCTGATCGAGGTGGTGAATACTTGAGTGCCGAGTTTCTGGGCTTCTTAAAAGAGAATGGAATTCTCTCTCAGCTTACTCCTCCATACACACCACAACACAACGGTTTATCGGAAAGGCGGAATCGAACCTTATTGGATATGGTTCGTTCCATGATGAGTAAGGCTGAGTTGCCGCGATCCTTCTGGAGTTATGCACTAGAAACAGCCGCATATCTTTTGAACCAAGTTCCTACTAAGTCAGTGCCTACCACACCATATCAGATGTGGAGTGGGAAGAAACCCAGTCTTAAGCACTTTAAGACATGGGGGTGTCCAGCTTTTATAAAAAAGCAGCATGCGGACAAGCTCGAGGCACGTTCAGTACAGTGTAAGTTTGTGGGATACCCAAAGAACTCCAAGGGGTATCTTTTCTATTACGCAGAGGAACAAAAGATTTTTGTTTCTCGACATGCCCGCTTCTTGGAAACTGAGTTTTTGGAAAATCAGATAAGTGGGAGCGCAATAGAACTGGAAGAAATTCTAGAACCACAAGCTATTACTGAAAGCTTAGTAGAAACAGAGGGTTCGAAAGAACAGGACATCCCAGCGCCACTCCGCAGGAGTAGTAGGCAGTCTCATCTGCCCGAGAGATACTACGGTTTTCTCATTGACGGGGATAGAGAGGATTGCACCATGGATTATGGTGAGCCTACTAGCTTCCAGCAAGCCATCCAGAGCGGCGACTCGGTAAAATGGCTGGATGCAATACGGGCCGAGATGGAGTCTATGTACACCAAAAAAGTTTGGACTTTGGACTTTGCTCCAGAAGGGGTAAAACCCGTTGGAAGCAAATGGATCTTCAGAAAGAAGATTGGTGTAGATGGGCAGGTTGAGACCTATAAAGCTAGACTTGTAGCAAAGGGTTTTCGTCAAAGACCTGGTTTGGACTATGACGAGACCTTTTCTCCAGTGGCTATGCTGAAATCCATTCGGATCCTTCTTGCCATTGCTGCCTTCCACGATTATGAAATCTGGCAGATGGACGTAAAGACGGTTTTCCTAAATGGAAATTTGGAAGAGTGCGTCTATATGGATCAGCCGGAGGGATTCATTCAGAGTGGGAGCAGCGGTAGAGTGTGCAAGTTGCTAAAGTCCATCTATGGACTTAAGCAGGCATCGCGGAGTTGGAACATCTGCTTTGATGATACTGTCAAAGAATTCGACATTATCAAAAACCCAGATGAACCATGCATTTACTGTAAGATTGTAGGGAGAACTGTAGTATTCCTCGTCTTGTACGTGGATGACATTCTCCTAATAGGAAATGATATTCCTATGCTACAGTCAGTCAAAGGATTCTTGTCGCAGAGGTTCTCCATGAAGGACCTGGGTGATGCCAACTACATTCTGGGGATCCAGATCTATCGTGATAGATCTAAGAGGATGTTGGGACTTTCACAGTCAAGGTACATCGACACCATACTGAAAAGATTCAGTATGGAAGATTCCAAGCGCGGTAATCTACCGGCTTGTCACGGGATCACCCTCTCCAAAGAGATGTCTCCCAAGACTGATTTGGAGAGGGATCGCATGTCTATTATACCCTACGCTTCTGCGGTAGGCTCTATAATGTATGCGATGTTGTGTACCAGACCAGATGTAGCATACGCATTGAGCGTTGTAAGCCGGTATCAGTCGAACCCAGGGGAGAAACACTGGATAGCGGTAAAGAACATTCTCAAGTACCTGAGAAGGACTAAGGAGATGTTCTTGGTGTATGGCGGAAAAGACCTCCAGCTTGAGGCCTTTGCTGACTCCAGCTTCCAGAGTGACAAGGATGACTCCAAGTCCATGTCGGGTTATGTCTTTACCCTCAATGGAGGGGCGGTTTGCTGGAAGAGTTCCAAGCAGGAGACCGTTGCTGACTCAACTATGGAACCGGAGTACATAGCTGCTTGCGATGCCGCAAAGGAAGCTGTCTGGATGAAGAAGTTCCTAACGGAGCTTCAGGTGGTTCCTACCATTGTTGATCCAATACCACTGTATTGCGACAACAACGGAGCTATAGCTTTAGCGAAGGAACCCAGGTCCCATCAGAAGTCCAGACACATTTTGAGGCGGTTCCACCTGATCAGGGAGATCATAGATCGCCAGGAGATCGAGGTAAAGAGAGTAAATATGGAGAACAACACTGCAGATCCACTCACAAAGGCCCTACCCCAGACTTAGTTCGAGCGGCTGATCGAGATGATAGGTCTTCGATACGCCAGTACATGGCCTTAGTGCAAGTGGGAGATTGTTAGTGTATATGCCCTAGAGGCCATTACTGTATCATACTAGTTTGTATATTACTTGATGGAAGCTTGGGATATTCACAGTTGTATATACAATCTTGCTCGAAATGGTAGTATGCTACTTGGTTTGTCTCTGCTTTAATATGTGCATGTGTTTCTTTTAGCATATTGCGGATATACATATTAGTAGAGCCCTTAGGATCTTTGCTTGATTACCAGCGTTGTGATGGCGCTCACACTCGTGGGAGCTGGGTGATCTATAAGCACATCCTTATACAGGTCCCTAGTCGTTGGACTATCGAGACAGGGCATCGATACTCCGGAGTAGACTAGCGTATGCGCTTCTCATCCCAGTATGGGAGACGGTCTGTCCCAGAGCTGTCAGTACGTCGTACTTGAGATAGTATGCGGGTGCTCGTTGGGTTACGAGTACACTGGACAGGACTCGTCGGGGACTGTTGGTTGGTATTATACCTATCGTCAGTTATCAGTTCCCAGGTGACATGAGTACAGCTTAGTCCGCTGACTTGACACTGTCACTTCGCCTCGAGTGTGTTCCCACTGCACTTTAATTACTACCCTACCACGGCTCAAAGGAGTCGTGCAAACAGGTAGTTTTTGGGTGCAGTCCCGAAGCACTTGGAGGCAGTGACGGTTAGACAGGATTCGTCTCTCCCGGTATTGGGGGTTGACATCGCGCTGTGTCCAGGAGAGCCATTACACGAGTAGTCCCTGGCCAGGGCAAGCGAGATATACTGGTAGGTTTCCAGTGTTATCTCAGGGTGTTCTGGGCTACACTCCGACACGACTTGTACCGCTATTAGGGGACTGACGTTCACCGCCCCCCTAGGCCCGCCATGCGATGTATCAGACGAACAGACCGGACTGTACGGAGATTGTCACATACAGGCTCAGTAGGAGTTCAGATGGGGTTCACCTCGTCAGTCTTCTTATCGACATCTACCTGGGGACCGTTACGTACAGCTAGTGCCGCTTGCGGTCTGTGGTTAAACCCACTGCCAGCGTAGTGTCGAGTCTTTAGAGTCCCACACAGAGAGCTATTCGCCTTTAGGCAAAATGAGTAGAGGTCGCATGGTTTTGCGACAGGGTTCGTTCACATCCGCGCACTTGTGCACGTTTGCTGTCCGGACAGTTTATACTAGCGGGCTTTGGTTTAAGCCGGATCCTAGTATAAGATTTGGGATTGGTTTTTCTCATTGTATTCATGTTCCTCGGATCACGAATGCGGGTGCGTATGCACAGTTGCTTGAGACAGAGGGAGAGGACCTTGATTAGGGTTAATGGCTATTGTCATTTTATTAACCCTAATATTATGTGTGTATTATTGTTAATTGATAATTAGTTTAATAATTGTGCATGGTTATGGATGTTGACCATTTGACTTCCTTGACTTGTTGACCTAGGTTGACACTTTGACCATCATCATTTCTTTTGGAAGATGCTTTTTGATCCTTGCAAATTGAAATGATAATGGTCATGTCATGATTAACCATGACAATTATCTAGCTAATTATTTAATTAGAATAATATACACATATTAGTGAGAAGGCTTGATATTATTCTCACTATCTCATTTCATTTCTCTCTCTTGTTCTTCCTCTCCCTCAAGCTCTCCCCTCTCATGTGTTGAGAAACACTTGAGCTTGAGAAAAACCCTCTCTTGATCATCTCTACTCTCATCTAGGGTTGAAGGACTAGCACTTCTTGAACCCTAGTTACTTCTAGCTTGGAGTTGAAGCCAAAGGTTGAGGCTTTCGGGTGGATCTTTCTTCGGCGTGAGAAGACGAGCAAGGTGACCTCCTTCCACCACTCCAAGAAGCAAGGAGAGAAGGACTTAGAGCCCAAGGTATAACCTTTCAAGCACTTAGCTAGTTATTAGTTAGCTTTAGCAAGTTTTTGTTTAGCAAAGATCCTTAAAGCATAGTCCATGTTGCCTATAGATGATAAATATCCGATTTTTATTCCGTTTTCCGCCTCCCCGTAAGCACCGGGGTGGGCAACGTGGACTTACACTAATGAGATTGCGCCCTTTCGGGTTTTCACAATACTCGCCGGTTGCCCTGCTGTTTTTTCTCACGGAGCCCTTTCGGGTTTTCATCCGTGCCCATTTTGCTTATGGACATACTGTTTTCTTTTTTTTCTTTTTTTCTTTTTTATATATATCGGCTTTGGGATGCTGCAATCCATCGTAGTTTATCGACATCTCGGTCAACGGCTAGTTTTAGGACATAGTTGTCTGTTGTTAGTTTAAGGACGTTTCGGTCCGTCGTTAGTTTAAGGACGTTTCGGTCCGTCGTTAGTTTAAGGACGTTTCGGTCCGCTGTTAGTTTAAGGACGTTTCGGTCCGCTGTTAGTTTAAGGACGTTTAGGTACGTTAGCCGGCTACTACTTATAGAGTTTGGGCTTAGGAAGATAGCAAGCGGATATAGTCGTCGTCATCTATCATTGACCTAGGCCGTGACTCGTTAGGCGTAGTACTTCTTCAGGAAGCGACCATTTATTGGCCTGAAGGGCCTTTGCCATGCATGTCCATGAGTAGATAGGCTCCACCCTGGTAAACTTTGTCTATGATATACGGGCCTTCATAGTTCGGCTCGAATTTCCCTCATTTAGCGCGATTAAGGATCATAGGTCTTTTGACCACTAGCACGAGTTCGCCTTCGCAGAATGTCCTCGGCCTAGTCAACCTTTCATATGAGCGCGTCATCTTAACTTTATAAGCCTCCAGATTTTGTTGCGCTATGAGCCGGGTTTCATCGAGGGCATCGAGCTCCTCAAGCCGAAAGTGAGCATTCTCTTCGTCCGTTAGCTCGTAATGAACTGCCACTCGTAGAGAGGGTAGCTCTATCTCGAGGGGGAGTACCGCCTCTGTACCGAATACCAATGCGTATGGAGTTGTGTTCGTGGCCGTTTTGAACGTAGTTCGGTACGCCCAGAGAGCTTCATGCAGTCTTTCGTGCTAGTCCTTTTTACTTCGGGACACCGTCTTTTTCACGATCTTCGTCAAGGTCTTATTGAAAGCCTCAGCTAGACCGTTAGCTCAGGGATTATAGACTGATGAATATCTCCAGTCTATGTTATGTTGTTGTGCGAAGCGACTGATCTTGTGGCTTCTATAGGCTGGCCCGTTATCGGAGATAATCCGTCGCGGAGTTCCAAACCGATAGATGACGTGTGTCTTGAAGAAGTGGAGGATATTCTCCGTCTTTACTTCTCTTAGCGGTACTGCTTCTGCCCACTTGGAGAAGTAATCAGTTGTCGCCAAAATGAATCGATGTCCTCTGGACGACGCTGGTTCGATGGGGTCGATTATGTCGGTTCCCCATATTTCGAACGGCCAGCTAGCCACCGTTGGATGTAGTGGATTCGGGTGCTGATGGATAAAATCCCCATGGATCTGGCACGAGTGGCATTGTTTCGCGTATTCGAGGCAGTCCTGGATCATCGTGGGCCAATAGTAGCCCATTCTTTTAATCTTCAGTTTCATCTTCGGCCCGGCTTGGTGAGAACCGCAGAGTCCGTCATGAGTTTCTTGGACGACTCTCTTTGCCTCTTCAGGTCCCAGGCATCTTAGCCATAAAGGTCAAATGATCTTTTATACAGGGTACCATTGACGAAGGCAAAAGATAGAGCTTGCTTCATGAGCTGATGTTTTGAGGACGCATCTTCAGGAGTTCGACGGGATTTGAAGTAGTTTATAAAGACTTCTCTCAAATCCTCGGCCTTTTCCTGGTCTTCTATTTGCAGGGCCGTTTGCTCAGTCGCTCCCTCCGAAGATATTTCTGCTGGTGTGAGGACTCGACGGCTTTGCACAACGATCCTCACGTCATCGAGGTTCTCGTCCGCTAGTTCCTTAGCGAGCTTGGATAATGCATCTGCCTTGCTATTTTCCGTACGCAGTATGCTTTCCAAGGTGTAGGAAGGAATTTGAGTCAGCAGTTGCTGTACTCTCTCGCCGTACTTCACCAGTTCTGGCTTGCACGTTTGATAGTCGCCGTTTACTTGACTAACGACTAGCGGGGAGTCTCCGTATATGAAGAGGTTTTCAATCCCCATGTCGATGGCGATCTCGAGACCTGCTATCAAAGCTTCATACTCGGCTTCATTGTTTGTCCTCGGCTCTGTTAAGGAGAAGGCAAAGCGCATTATCCCTCTTTGTGGAGTTACGAAGATGAGTCCTACCCCTAATTTGATTATGGGGGTGCTTTGTTTGCGCTTCTTCATGGAGGATGCTTCATCGAAGTAAAGTTCCCACCGGGTATCATCTCCGTCGATTGTGTCAAACGCATATTCGTCTGGAAATTCGCAGTTCAAGGGAGAATCGGCAGGTATCGGATGCTCAGCGAGGAAGTCGGCGATGGCCTGGCCTTTCACTGCCTTAAGAGGCTGATAGGTTATTGAGAACTCCATCAAGAGCAGGGCCCATTTAGCGAGTTGTCCTGTCAGTATGGCCTTCGACATCAAATACTTGAGATGATCCACTTTCGATATGAGACGGACTTCATGCGCCAATACATAGTGCCTGAGTTTCGTTATCACGAAGATCGGTGTCAGGCAGTGTTTTTCGATAGGAGAATAATTGCTTTCTGCCCCCAGTAGAACTCGACTCAAGTAGTAGAGGGCTCTCTCCTTCCCTTGGTTGTTCTCTTGTGCCCATAATGCGCCTAAGAAACCTTCGAGGGCGGTTGTATACAGAATGAAAGGCTTTCCCTTGACTGGAGCAGCTAGCACTGGCGGGTTCTGCAGGTATTGCTTGGTTTCGTCCAGTGCATTTTGGCATTTGTGATCCCAGACGAAAGGGGTTCCCTTCTTCATCAGGTGACTGTAAGGACGGCACTTGCATGAGAGATTGGCTATAAATCGCCGGATATACGCGAGCTTCCCTTAGAGAGACCACAATTGCTTGAGAGTTCTTGGCGGAGGCATTTCCATAATCGCCTTGATCTTTGACGGATCTATCTTGATGCCTCGATGTCGGACGATGAATCCTAGGAATTTGCCCGAGGAAACCCCGAACGCGCATTTGAGGGGGTTCATCTTCAAGTTGTTTTGCCGGAGGCGTTGAAACACGATTCTCAGATGCTCTAAATGTTCCTCGTATGATTTGCTTTTCACCACGAGGTCGTCGATATAGCATTCGATGATTTCATGTATGAGGTCATCGAAGATCTTCGTCATGGCCCTCTGATAGGTAGCGCCGGCATTCTTTAGACCGAAGGGCATCATCTTGTAGCAGAATATACCCAAAGGGGTCCGGAAAGCGGTATGCTTCTGGTCCTCGGGATGCATCTTTATCTGATTATATCCCGACGATCCGTCCATGAATGAGAAAATTTTGTGAGTGGACGTATTGTCTATCATCATCTCGGTGACCGGTACTGGGAAATCGTCTTTCATGCAAGCTTTATTGAGATTCCGAAAGTCCACACATATGCGCACCGTCCCATTTTTCTTCATCACCGGGACGGTGTTAGCAATCCAGTCGGGATATTGAACCTTTTGGATAAAACCAGAGTCGATTAGCTTCTTAACCTCCGCATTGATGCTCATCTCAAGCTCGAGCCGCATTCTTCTCGGTGCTTGTTTGATTGGCTTGACGTCCGGGGATATGGCCAGTTTGTGAATCGCAATCTCTGGGTCTAGTCCTGGCATCTCGGAATAGTTCCAGGCGAAGCAATCTTTATGCTGCATAAGCACGTCTTTTAATATGGCCACCCGTTCTTCAGACAGCAACTCACTGACGAATGTCGGCCGTGGGTCGCTTGTCGTCCCCAAATCAATTTTCTTGAGATCATCTGCAGTGGTATGTATTCCATCTTCCAGCTCTTTCGGCGCCGGTGGAAACTTTGAGATCACCTGGTCATCATTGTTTTCGAAGCACCAGGGGAGGTCATCCATCTCCTCGGGCTCTTCTTTTGATTGCGTTATCATATAACAAGTACGAGCTCGCTTCGAAGACCGATGTTGATCTGGTCCTGCTTTCGCTGTATGCGCGGCTTTTGGTTCGTGCTTCAACGGCGGATTTATCCTCCAACTGCTGGATAGAGTGAACTTGCCGAGCTGATATTAGTCTTCGACCCAATTCTTGAAGGTGAAGCAGTCTTCGAGAGGATGTCCTATCGCTCGATGATAAAGCAATAGTCTGGGTGAGAGATCTCGTTGGCTTGCTCGGGGTGTTTGGTCTCTGGATGTGTAATCATTTGATTTCTTATGGCGAGATCAAGTATCTTCCGTGTTTTTTTTTGAGGAAAAGAGTATGCTCGACTCATCTTCTTTATAAGAGATGAATCCGGATTACTCGATTCTCGATCGCGTGGCTTCTTGGTCCCGCTTTGTCGCTCTCGAATGCCTTTCCCGCTCTTTGATTTATTTTTGCCTCTATGTCGGGCCTTTTGTATGACGGGTCGATGAGGAAGAGTATTGCCATTCTCCGCGGCCTGTTAAAAGAGGCGCTGTGTCCTGGATTTTTCGTAAATGGCCATCTCGCGGTTATGGTCATCCCGGATCTTTTGACCCGTTTCCCTTACTAGCCTGTCCATTCGTTCTTCAAATGACGGACTCGGCACTTTGATGACCCGACCTTGTTTTGGTTCAGGATCAGCATCTTTTAACAGAATGTTTTCCTCTTTATCGAAGTCATGTATGACGTAGCTGCCATGGACTCGTTCTCGCTTTTTGGATTGGAGATATCCAAGCCCCTTTGTTTCCATTCTCCCATTGGGCAACTTGCGCTGAGTTCCTGGGACATCCCAAATCCTGTTGTAGAATCGCGCTTGTCGAGTAGTCTATCTGAAGGGTACCCCTTGACGCCTCAATAGCCTTTTCAAGCCATCCGTGTAATATTTGGGCAGACAGATGGGCTAGAGCCTGTCGAGCGTAGAATCGGTGCCGTGCCAGATTTCCTTCTCCACTTTGGTCTCCTCGGATTGGTAGAATAGGATCGCCTGTTCACCTTTTCGCCCGGGAGGGACGTAAAAGGTCTACAGTTCTTGCACACTACAAGTTTCAAGTGCATCGAGATCTTTGTAATGCTCTTGTGGAATCAAGGTAATTTGCAGATTCTGATTATCGCCAGCGAAGGCTTGTATTGACGGCCGAGCGGAAAATATAGTGTTAACCTCGTCTTCTGAGTCACTGCCGAATATCAACATGGGGGCGGATGGTCCCGGGTTGTTGCGTTGAGGAGGCCCTGAATAAACTATCTCTTCTTCATCCTCGGTATCACTCCCGAAGACTGGAATAGTGGTGATAGCTTTGTCCTTCAGCTTGTGACATCTCTCCGTGTCCTCGAAATCTGGTAAGAAGTATTTTGCATCTTCGTACTTTCGGACTTCGTTCACGGAGAATGGGTTCAGCTCTCCTGTTACGGTATACTCGAGACCATCCTTGAAGTATTTCATACACTGATGTTGTGTAGAAGGGATGATGTTGTACTCGTGTAACCAAGGCCGGCCGAGCAAAGAATTGTAGCATGTCTTGGCGTTAATGACGTGAAATTTAATATCCGTGATAAGTAGCCCGAAGCGTAAGGTCAGTATCACCGACCCGAGGGTCCGTGATGACTGGGAGTTGAAACCAGAGATGGTGATTTTATCACGAGCGAGGTGCTGAACGCTCATGCAGATTTCCTTCAACACTCGCACGTTGAGGAGATTAACGGAAGACCCATTGTCGACCAAGATCTTGCCTATCTTGACATCATGACAGTATCCGGAGACATATAGGGGACGGTTGTGTTCGCACGTCCCAAGGGGGAGATCTTCATCGCCGAAGGTGATATCGGCTGTATATGCTTCTTCCAGTTCGTCTTTCATCTTTTCTTCAGCGAGGAAAATTTGGAATTGCTCTGGCTCTTGTATCGCATTGATCAATGAAGCTCTTGCTTCTTTTGATAGTAAAAATGCATCGAGAATGCTGAGCTGCGAGGGTAATTTCCTCAAGTGCGCCAGAACGTTATAGTCCACCTTACTTTTCTTTGGAGGGTCCTTGGCGGTCAGCTCTTTTATGACTTGGTCATCTAGGGCGATATCCTCAGAGTCCTTTTCTTTTCCCTTATCTTTTCTATTCGTGGGTCCGAGATTCTTTTCAGGCAGCGTACGATTGCGCAGCTGGATATTTTTACAGGTCTTCGGCTCTTCCTCTTTTCCCGAAGTGGATTCTTTGAAGAGAGGGCCAAGAGTCATCTCTTCGTCGGAGTCTCTCCCGAAGGTGAGAACCTGTGATCCCCCGGCGTCGACCGTGCGACAGTTGCCGGTAATTCTTTTATGTTCCTCGATCGTACTTCTCTGCTCCCGACGAGTTTTGCATTTCATCCGCTTAAAATGTTGCCGGTGAGCAACATATCCCTGCCACCATTTTTTTAAAAGCGTTGCACTCCTCAGTGGGGTGCGCAATCTTTCGATGATATAAGCAGTAGCTAGGATGCATTTCTGCTTCACCAAGAGTGATTCCTTCGGAGGGTGGTAGCTTCATTCCCATTGATATGGCTTTAGAAAACCTTTTCCTCATCTTGAACTTGTTTTTATTCGCGACAGATGTCCTTTGACTCGGCGGGAGTGTCTCGACTCTTTCGTCCAGTCGCTGGCGTTTGGCCTTTTCAAATATGGCCATCTCACGCTCCTGATCGGCTTTACTTTTCAGAAGAACTTCGTTTAGAAATGCATCGATCATTTCGTCTGATGGCCCTGGAAGTTCCGGTTCAGGACCTGCCCCCAGTCTCTTGGTGCAAAAGGCTTCTTCATCGTCTACCGACGAGTGAGAGATCACATGGCAACTTGCTACGTAACCCTCAGATTCATCCGACGAGTCTTCTCCATCATCTCTGTCTTAAAGGACGTGGCCGAGAAACTCTTAGAGCGTGATTGGAGTTCGTGCCTTCTGGTTATATTCTTCCAGCGCGTCAATCTGCTTTTGCAGGTCCGTGCGCTTGTTGCCAGGCTTCACGGGCTTCTTAGATTTCTTCTTCTTTTTCGGAGATTCCGACGGCTGGGTGTAAACACTTTGGCTATCACCACCAATCTTTGAAATTGGGCGCGGCTTCAGCATCCCTTCGATGATCTGGGGTTCCAGCGGATTCTTCCACCTGATCACCGGGCATGTCTGGAGATCATTCAACATCCTTTTGGTTTTGGCCGAAAGAGCCACCTCCCATGGAGCTTCTTCAACAAAAGAGCACGTTGCTCTCGGTGTGTCCATCTTCTTAGGAGTGTGCGGTTGTGGTGGGTTTACTTTCCACTTCTTAGACAACGCAAACTTCCCTTGTAGATACTGATCCTCGATCCATCCCTTAAAGACGAAGCAATCTTCGATTGGATGGCTTTCCGTTTGGTGGTAAGGGCAATAATTGGGATTATTCGCTTCGCCGGGTTGCAATGGTCTCTTTGGGTTCGGCAGATTGATAAGCTTGTTGCGCATCGCCAGCTCGAACAGTCTCTTCGTTTTGTCCCGTGGGAACGAGTAAGGACGCTTCATTTTCTCATTATAATAGAGCCGTCTCTCTTCCAGTTGATCCGTCAGTTTCGGGGCACTGGGCTGCTGTTGGGTATTCGCAACGAAGGTCGCCTTCCCTTTACCTTTTTCGTTCCACGGCTCTGGCTTCGGAGGAGACGGTCTATAACCCATCTGATCCATCTGGGCTAGCTTGTCGATTAAATCCTGGAATGTGGTCGATTTGAAGAACATCATGAACTGTGAAATAGTTGCATGAGGGTCTAGGGTGCCCACGAATATGCCCACCACTGGTGCTTCTTCGATGCGCTGTTCGCACTTCGACTACAGATTCCGCCATCGGATTGCGTACTGAACCCACGTCTCGCCCGGCTTCACCCTGGCATTGATCAATGCCGTTATTGGGGTGCATTCACTAGCACTTGCGAATCACTGGGTGAACAATAACTCCATTTCTGCAAAAGCCTTGACGGAGCGTTTGGAAGTTCGCAGTACCACTCAAATGCCGTTTCCGACAAGCTGCTGACGAATTGGCGGAGCAAAAGCTTATCATCACCCCCAGTGTTGCCGCAAAGAGCCCTGAGCTGAGTGACATGTTGATGGGGATTGCCTGTCCCCTTGTACACATAGAATTTAGGGATCGTGTAGCCCGGCGGGTACTTTATCTGATCATACCAGCCTGGATACGGTCGCCCAGTTTTGACAACTTGGCCGGCTGCTTCATTTGCCTGGTGAACTCTTATTTGCTGAGCAATATAATCATCCAGGACGGCTTTAGAGATGGTCTCCTCCTTGGCTGCGAAACAAGCCGGAAGGGGATTTGACGTTTCTCCTCTATCATCTTCGATTACTACTGGAGGATCTTCGGCTGGAGGATCCGGCTGGATCATCATGCCCACCATGTCTTGGAACAGAAGGGCCATTTGTTTTATATTGGCCGCTTGTTCTGCGGCCTCTTTGTCCTTCTTCTCAAGCATTCTCCGAAGGAATTCGGCGTCTGTTTCCTGCTCACGACGCTGCTCCGAGGATGCCTCTAGGCTTGCTTTCGGTCCCGTGAGTGCGGCCATAGTTGTTAACATTTCTTGGAGCTTTTGTTGTTGTTGCTCCTGAGCCTTAGTCACTGATCGCGTAAGCGGTCGATGACCTGTGGAGATACGGCTATTCTCTTTTCCGGATGCCATATAGACAGTATGTACCACCATGCCCCCAGACTTGGGGCGTTTAGGCTCAGTGCCCTTGACATTTGTCGCAGAAATGGGGATTTTCTCCGGCCTTCTCCTCTTATGGGCGGTCGAAGTTGAGGGGGCCGTTGCAGTGGGCATCCAAGTAGCTGTCGCCTTCTGTGGCTTAACAGGACGGTTTTCTTCCTATCGGGCCTTCATCTTCTTCTGCCGGCGAGGATAGTCTTGATCGATCACTGACTCCTGGACCCGTCGCCAGACTTTGTAAACTTTGGAGGACAGCCGCTGAGGGGGTTGCTCCGGCTTTATTTTTTTGACGGTCTTCACGGTGGAGGAGATCTTTTCAGTACGGTGGTAGGCGAGTTCCTGCGCATCTTGTTCAGCAGTTCAAAGCTGTTCTCGGTTGGAACAGCAACATTAACTTCCACCGTTGGAGCTGGTGGAGTTAGCCCAGAGGGGGAGTTGCCCCCAGCCTTCCTTACTCGGAGCCAGTGGCGACGTCGAGCATGTCGAGCTGTTGGGATTGGTTCGGTGATGGGGATGGCTTCGTCTTGCCCCCTGTTCAGGTGAGGTACCGCCGGTACCAGCCTCTTGAAGACTGACGTTTGTTGAGAAGCGGTATCCAATCTGTCAAAGACAGACCTTTGAGCAGGAACGGGAGCTGAAGTAGGAGCCGGAACAGCCAGTCTTGTAAAGATCAACCTTTTGGCAGGAGAGGCCGCCTTGACGGCTTTGGGAGAAGGGATGGCTACTTTCTTCGGAATAGCCTTTTCTTGAATTGCAGGCTTGATCATGGGTCCACAGGAGCTTTGGCCCAATCTTGCGAAGACTGAGGCGCTGGAGCTGGACGACCCGTTGAGAGGGCCCGCAGTAGTTGTAAAACGATCAAAGACCGACTTCTTGGGAGCTTCCGGCGTTGGCACAGGAGCGGTGAAGCTTGTTGGCGGGAGCATAGTCCCCAAAAACAATCCAGTAGTGGCTTGCGTGACCTGTTCCACCGGCATCGTGAACAAGGAAGCCGCTTGGGGCCCATAAGCGATGCCTCCAGATGAGGCGGAGTGTGGGTTGCAATTGCAGTTAGAACATTTTGCACAAGTGGGCGCCATCGATCCTTCGCTTTCTGCACCAAGCAAAACGCCAAATCTTAGTATCTCGAAACCCAAGGTTAACCATTAGCAAACCGTGATTCGTTCGCGAACACGACACACGAAGTGTGGAGTGGAAAAAGGAAAAGGTTCCACCGGGCGTGCCAGAATCTGTTCCCCTCCGAAATGCAGGGACGCGACCGCGCAGGTCCGTCTTGCCTGAAATTCGGGGCAGATGCTAATTGGTGCTATCTGTCCACTTCTCCGAAGATGCCAAGTTGATTTATGACACCATGTATCGAAGGTTCAGACAGATGCGGCCGATGTAGCAGACTTCGTCAGATTCCCCCTCGTTTGAGGGGTTTTTGATTGTGGGGACGCTCTTCCCTGCAGAGGCAAGCCCCTGCAGTTAATTACGCTACCGCATCGCGGTAACAACTTTCTCCTTCTCCATATGGTCACTTCGTGTCGTGGGTGTTTATTTTGTGTTTGGTTGCCCGTGGATTGTATACGGAGACTAATTTATGTTGTCGCCCGTAGGGCGTGGACTAGTCCCAATCCGTATCTTTCTTAGATTTGGGTTTGGGGGGTTTGGGTTTAAGGATACGTTAGCCTAATTTGAGACTAAGATCAACTTAAACATTTATTAAGGATACGTTAGTCTAATTTTAGACTAAGATCAACTTAACGGGATCGTTTAGACCCGACAAGAGAGCAATTGGGCTCTATTGTTTAGTTTAGGGACATTGCGGTCGATTAGTTTAAGGACGTTACGGTCCATTGTTAGTTTAAGGACATCTCGGTCCGTTGTTAGTTTACAGACATCGCGTTCGAGGTTAAGGACATCATAGTCCATGGGTTTAAGGACCCCACAGTCCAATGTTAGTTTAAATACATCACGGTCGAGGTTAAGGACATCATAGTCCATGGGTTTAAGGACCCCACAGTCCAATGTTAGTTTAGAGACACCACGGTCGAGGTTAAGGACATCATAGTCTATGGGCTTAAGGACCCTACAGTCCAATGTTAGTTTAAAGACATCACGGTCGAGGTTAAGGACATCATAGTCCATGGGTTTAAGGACCCCACAGTCCAATGTTAGTTTAGAGACATCACGGTCGAGGTTAAGGACATCATAGTCCATAGGGTTAAGGACCCCACAGTCCAATGTTTGTTTAAAGACATCACGGTCGAGGTTAAGGACATCATAGTCCATGGGCTTAAGGACCCCACAGTCCGTAGTTTAGAGACGTCATAGTCTGTGAAATGTGTGGTTGTCGGGACCCGTCACCTCTTTGAAGACGTTGAGGAATTACAACGACAAATATCAAAGGAGTGAAGAGATGTACCATTGAACCAAGGTTGATTGAGTGATCTGTAATCCAATTTGGAACTAAGATCGATTAATTATATTATGAGCACATTGGCTCAGTTAAGTCTGAATTGAGAACTTATGACCAGTTTGGGCTAAGTCCAATTAAGTTTGTGTTTCGCCCAATCAGAGCAAAGCTCTGTTGAAATTCAAAATTCAAAATTTTGAAGCAACGCTTCAAATCTCGGGCGCAACGCGCCACATATCAGACGCTGATACGTCAGCGCAGCGCCCAAGAAGGCGCGCCCAATCAGAGCAAATCTCTATTTTAAGCAAAATTAAAGCAAGCAACGCTTCAGTCGCGCAGGCACTGCGCTGCGCGACACGTGTCAGCGCAGCTACGCAAACACTGCGCTGCGCGACACGTGTCAGCGCAGATGCGCTAGCGCAGTTGCGCTGCGCGACACGTGTCAGCGCAGATGCGCTAGCGTAGCGACACGTGTCAGCGCAGATGTGCTAGCGCAGTTGCGCTGCGCTGTGCGCTCCACGACACGTGTCACGCGCTGGGGCATTTGCGCCAAACAGAATTAAGATTTTAAAGAAATCTTTCTGTTATTGTTAAAACAAGAAAATTTTCTTCTGTAAAACAGAAGCCCTTGGATCGAAGATCAAACGGTGGGGAAAATTCCCCAAATCACTCAGAGAAAGATCTCTTCAACAAAATTAACTAATTTATGGGCACTATAAAAGAGACCCCAGACCTCAATTCAAAGGCATCAACATTTTCTTGGAAAAAGTCAAGAGCTTCAAACAGAGAGAGAATTCTGAGAAAATTTCAAAGAAAAAGGTAAAAACCTTCACGAGAGAAAAGAAATCTCTTTTAATAAATCATTGATCTAAAAACCAGATCAATGTTCTTCACATAATAAACAGTGCTTTGCACTTCTCATGAACCACTGGTTCTTTAAAAACAAGAAAACAACAAAATAAAAATAGTGCTTTGCACTTTTATGAACCTCTGGTTCTTGAAACAAAAACAAAAACTTATTTTTCTTTGATCTAAATTAGATCAAGAAATCAAATAGTGCTCTGCACTTCTGTTCTTGAATCTAGAAGATTCTTAGTGCTTTGCACTTCCAAACTGCGCTGTTGCGCTCTTGAGAGAGCGCCACGCGTCAGCTACAGAACAACTTGCGCTACGTGCTCTTGAAATAGAGCTTTGCTCTCTGGAATTGGCGCAACTCACTAGAGCGCGTCACGTGTCAGCAGCGCAACAGCGCAGCGCACTAGCGCAGCGCACAGCGCCGTTGCGCTTGCGCTCACCAGAGCATGACACGTGTCCTCACCACAAGCGCTTGCGCTCAGTAATTGGCGCAAAGCGCCTGACAAATGCAATGCATTTCTTTTCCTGAAGGGCCAGGCCCAATTAAAAGACCAAACATGCCTAATTAAATTGATGCTCTGCATCATTTATAAATGGGCAGAGCCCAAACAAAATAATAAAAATGCTATGCAGATGCCTTGCAGAGTCCAAAATAAATTGATGCTCTGCATCTTTTATGGGCAGAGCCCAAACAAAAAAAAAGAGAAAATAATGCAATGCATTATTTAAAAATGGGCTAAGCCTTAACACAGGTCTAATAGACCAAGAACAAATAAAAAGCGTTGAATACTTTGGACTTAGCCCAATCATGGCCGTAAGTCTTCAAATTAAATTGACTGAGCGATATTGCTCCCTTAAATCAATTTATATCCGGTTCGAGGGTACATCTCCGAGCTCCTCCGACACCTCTCGTTGTAATCCTTCAAGGACATCAGAGAGGCGACGGGTCCCAACAACCACACATGAATACGGACTGTGGGGTCCTTAAACTCGTGGACTGAAACGTCCCTAAACTAATATCGGATCGAAACGTCCCTAAACTAATGTCGGACCACCACGTCCCTAAACTGGAACATAGACTACCACGTCCCTAAACTGGAATACGGACCACTACGTCCCTAAACTGGAACATGGACCATTATGTCCCTAAACTGGAGCAATAGAGCCCCCAAATGCTCTTTTGCCGGATCTAAACGGTCCCGTTAAGTTGATCTTAGTTTCAAAACAGGACTAACGTATCCTTAACGAACGTTTAAGTTGATCTTAGCCGCAACGCGACTAATGCATCCTTAAACTAAAAACACCAAACCCAAATCTAAGTAAATACGGATTTGGACCAATCCACGTCCTACGGGCGACGGCATTACTCAGTCTCCGTATACAATCCACGGGCAACCATAAACAAAACAAACACACATGACACGAAGTGAAATTCTGGAGAAGGAGAAAGTTGTTACCACGATGCGGTAGCGTAATTAACTGCAGGGGCTTGCGCCTGCAGGGAAGAGCGTCCCCACAATCAAAAACCCCTCAAGCGAGGGGGGATCTGACGAAGTCTGCTACATCGGCCGCATCCGTTTAAACCTCCGATACACGGTGCCATAAATCAACTTGGCATCTTTGGAGAGGTGGACGGATAAAACCAAATAGCATCTGCCCCGAATCTCAGCGTCAGGACATCGCAGTCCTGTGCGCCGCCTTTCGGAGGGGAACAGATTCTGGCACGCCCGGTGGGACCTTTTCCTCTTTCCACTCCACACTTCGTGTGTCGTCTTCGCGAACCAATCGCGGTTTGTTAACGGTTGCCTTTGGATTTCAAGTTACTAAGATTTGGTCTTTTGCCTGGCGCAGAACTCAAGCATCATTGGCCTTTAACTGCGCCAACTGCTCGAAATGCCACTGCAACGGACGCTCCACCTCCCCCGGAGGTGTAGCATATGGGCCCCAAGCGGCTTCCTTCCTCGCTCTGCCGGTAGACCAGGTGACCCAGGCCACCACCGGCCTGTTTTTCGGGACCATGATCCCGCCTACAAGCTTTTCTTTGCCAATACCTGCACCGGAAGTGAAAAAGAAGTCAGTCTTCGACCGGCTCACTGCCACAACGGCCCCTGTCAACGGGTCGCCCACTACCAAACCAACAGCCTCTGTTTTCGCCAGGCTGGATCAGAACTCTAAATTGGCTGTCCCAAGGAAGGCAATAACTGCTGCTCCAGAAGTCGTTAAGGCGGCTTCCCCTGTCAAAGAATCAGTCTTTTCAAAACTGACGATTCCTTCTCCTGCCCTTGCTCGAGGATCCGTCTTCGACAGGTTGAATATCATCCCTCAAAAGACAACTTCAGTCTTTAAGAGGTTAACACCAGCGGCGCCTCATTCAGACAGGGGGCAAAAAGAAGCTATCTCTATCTCCGAGCCAGTCCCAACGGCTCGTCATGCCCGACGTCGCCATTGGCAACGAGTGAGGAAGGCAGGGGGCAACTCCCCCTCAGGGCTAACTCCACCGGCTCCAGTGGTGGAAATCAACGCTGCTGTTCCAACTGGGAACAGCTTTGAACTGCTGAGGAGGGTACGTAAGAATTCTCCAACCGCTACACTGAAAAGATCTCCCCCACCTGCGAAGAGAGTTCCGGAAACAAAACAGGAACAACCCCCTCAACGGCTGTCCTAAAAAATATACAAGGTTTGGCGAAGGGTTCAAGACTCCGTGATCGACCCAGATCACTCTCGTCAATGAAAGAAGACGAAGATGCAATAAGGAAAAGACCGTCCTAGTGAACAGCAGAGGACAACAACCGCTAGGGTGCCCACTGCAACGGCCCCTTCAACCTCAACGGCCCACAAAAGAAGGAGGCCAGAGAAAACTCCCGCGTCAGCGGCAAAAGTTAAAAATGGTGAACCTAAACGCCCCAAGTCAGGGGGCATAACAGTTCATACGGTTTACATGGCATTGGGAAAAGAAGACAGCCGTGCATCCACGGGTCATAGACCGCTTACACGGTCAGTGACCAAGGCTCAGGAGCAGCAACAGAAGCTCCAGGAGATGATGAACGCTATGGCCGCACTTACAGGGCCAAAAGAGAATCCTGAAACGTCCTCAGATGAGCGCCAGGAGGAAGAAACCGACGCCGAATTCCTTCATCGGATATTGGAGAAGAAGGACAAAGAGGCTGCTGAACAAGCAGCCAACATACAGCGTATGGGCCTCCTCTTCCAGGAATGATAGGGATAATGATACGGCAAGATCCCCCGGCTGAAGAGCCCCCGATCGTCCTTGGAGACGATAGGGGAGAGGCATCAAATCCTCCACCAACTCTATCGACAGCTAAAGAGGATACAATCTCCAAAGCTGATTTGGATGAGTACATCGTCCAGCAAATACGGGTTCATCATGCGACCGAAGCGGCCGGTCAGGTCGTAAAAACGGGGCGGCCATATCCAAGTTGGTACGATCAAATCAAGTACCCACCCGGTTACACAATTCCCAAGTTCCATGTCTATAAAGGGACGGGCAATCCTCATCAGCATGTTGCCCAGTTCAGGGCACTCTACGGCAACACCGGCGGTGATGACAAGCTGTTGCTTCGCCAGTTTGTTGGAAGCTTATCAGATACGGCGTTCGAATGGTACTCTGAGCTCCCGAACGACTCTATTAAAACCTTCGCGAAGATGGAGCTGCTGTTTACTCAGCGTTTTGCAAGCGCCAGTGAACGTACCCTGATGACGGCACTGATTAACGCCAGGATAAAACCCGGCGAGACGTGGGTTCAGTACGCTATACGATGGCGGAACTTATGGTCGAAATGTGAGCAGCGCATTGAAGAAGCTCCCGCGGTGGGTATGTTTGTGGGAACCCTTGATCCGCAAGCGACCATCTCACAATTTATGATGTTTTTCAAGCCAACTACCATCCAGGCCTTGATTGACAAACTAGCGCAAATGGATCAAATGGGCCATAAACCCCCTCTTCCAAGGCCGGACTCCCGAAATGACAAAGGGAAGGGAAAAGCGATCGTTGTCGCTAATGCTCAACAACAACCGAGCGACTCGAAGCCGGTTGCTCGTCAAAATAATATGCGCCCGTACGTACCCCTTGAGGATAGGATGGGACGTCCTTATTCCTTTCCCCGTAATAAAACGAGGAGGTTATTCAAGCTGGCATTGCGCAGCACACTCATAAATTTGCCGGATCCAAAACATCCGTTGCAACCAAGTGACGTCAACGAGCCCAACTACTGTCCTTATCATCGAGTACTAGGCCATCCGATCGAAGACTGCTACGTTTTCAAAAATTGGCTTGAAAACCAGTACCGACAGGGCAAGTTCGCGTTATCTGACAAATGGAAGGTGAATCCCCCGCAGCCCCACACCTCTAAGGGGACGAATACGCCGGGGGCAACATGCTCCGTCGTTAAAGAAGCTCCGTGGGAGGTTGTATTATCAGCCAAGACAAAGAGGATGCTAAACGATCTTCAGACATGTCCGGCGATTAGGTGGAAGAACCCGTTGGAACCGCAGGTCATTGAAGGGATGCTGAAGCCACATCCAACTCCAAAGACCGATGGTGGTGACTCAAGCACTCGCAACCAGCCGTCAAAATCTTCGAAGAAAAAGAAAAAAAAATCAAAGAAGCCCTTGAAGCCTAGCGACAAGCGCTCGGACTTGCAAAAACAAATTGACGCACTGGAGGAATACAACCAGAAGGCACGGACTCCCATTACACTCCAAGAGTTCCTCAATCACGTCTTCCAAGAGGAAGGTGAGGGAGAAAGTTCATCAGATGAATCTGAAGAATGCGTGGCAAGCTGTCATATGATTTCCCATTCGTTCATGAACGATGAGGAGACTTCTTGTACTGAAAAGCTGGGGGCAGATCTTGAACCAAAGGTTCTGGGGCCATCAGATGAAGTAATTGACGCATTCCTTAATGAAGCTCGGTTGAAAAGTAAAGCTGATCGGGAGCGCGAGGCGGCTATATTTGAAAGGGCCAAGCGCCAGCGACTTGATGATGGAGCTGAGACGATCTCGTTGGAGTTAAACACCTCCGCTATCGACAAAAGCCAATTCAAGATGAGGAAAAAGTTTGCTAAGGCCATATCAATAGGCATGAAGCTACCATCCTTTGAAGGAAACATCACCGGTGAAGTGGAAACGCACCCCTCCTATTGCTTATATCATCAGAAGGTTTCGCACCCTACTCAAGAGTGCAAAGCTTTCGATAGATGGTGGCAAGGGTATGTAGCTCATCGACAACACTTTAAATGGGAAAAGCGTAAAACTCGTCGGGAGCAAAGAAATACGACCGAAGGGATTAAAAGAACTACCGGCGATTGTCGCGTGGTTAACACCGGCGGGTCACAAGTGCCTACATTCGGGAGTGATTCTGATGGAGAGCTAGAACTTTTCCCTCTCTTTAAAGAGTCCGCTTCGAGAAAAGAAGAAGAGCTGAAGGTCTGCGAAAATATCCGGTTGCGGAATCGGACGCTGCCTGAAAAGAACGTCGGACCCTTGAACAGAAAAGATAAAGGGAAAGAAAAGGTCTCTAAAGATATCGTCTTAGATGACCAAGTGGTGGAAGAGCTAAGCGCCAAAGACCTGCCGAAAAAGAATAAGGTGGATTACAACGTCTTAGCGCATCTGAGGAAGCTACCCTCATAACTCAGCATTCTTGACGCTCTTTTGCTATCAAAGGAGGTGAGGGATTCGTTGATTAAGGCACTCCAAGATCCAGAACAATTCCAAGCATGCCTGGCCGAGGAAAAGATGAAGGATGAATTGGAGGAAGTGCACACGGCCGATGTCACTTTCGGCGACGAGGACCTTCTCCTTGGGACGTGCGAGCAAAATCGCCCCCTCTATGTCTCAGGATACTGTCACGATATAAAGATAGGAAAAATCCTGATCGACAATGGATCCTCCGTTAATCTCCTCAATGTACGGGTCTTAAAAGAAATCTGCATGAGCGTCCAGCACTTTACTCGTGACAAGATCACCATCTCCGGGTTTGACTCCCAGTCATCAAGAACTCTTGGGTCTGTGATACTGACGTTACGCTTCGGGCTACTCGTCACGAACATTAAGTTCCATGTCATAGACGCCAAGACATGCTACAACGCTTTGCTCGGCCGACCATGGTTACACGAGTACAACATCATCCCTTCTACACAACATCAGTGTATGAAGTATTTTAAGGATGGTTTTGAGTATACCGTGATGGGAGAACTGAACCCGTTCTCTGTGAACGAGGTCCGCAAATACGAAGATGCCAAATACTTCTTACCGGATTTCGAAGATACGGAGAAGTGTCACAAGCCGGAGAATAAAGCTAATGCCACCATCCCTGTCTTCGGCAGTGATACCGAGGAGGAAGAGGAGATAGTGTATTCGGGTCAGCCCCAACACAACAAGCCAGGACCGTCCGCCCCTACGTTGATCTTTGGTAGCGACTCAGAAGATGAGATCCATGCTGTATTCTCTGCTCGACCTTCAATACAAATGTTCGCTGATGAAGAGCAAAGTCTGCAAGTCGCCATGGTGCCGCTTGAACACCATAAAGAACTGGATGCACTTAATATTTACAATGTAGAAGAGCTACAAACGTTCTACATCCCTCCCAGGCGAGAAAGCGAGAAAGCAATTTTGTTCTACCGCTCTGAAGAAACCAAGGTAGAAAAAGAAATTTGGCATGGTGCGGATTCTACGCTCGACAGGCTTCAGCCCATCCGTCTCCCCAGATATTATACGGAAGGTTTGAAAAAGCTGCTGAAACGCCAGGAGATATCCTTCAAGCAGACCGTTCGAAAAGCCAAGTTCTATGATAAAGTCTGGAACGTTCCCGGGACTCAACGCAAACTGCCTAACGGGAGAATGGAGACGAAAGAACTCGGATACATCCGGTCAAAGAAATGGGAGCTACTAAACAGCTGTTACGTCATGTATGACTTCGATGAAGAAGCAGATGCTCAATGGGAGGACGCTAATCCTAAGCCAGTGAAAGTTCCAGATGCAAAGGAGCCCAGTCCGTCGTTCGAGGAACAAATGGACAAACTTATAAAGAAAGCTGGTCAAAAAGTCCGAGATGATCACAACCGTGAGACGGCCATCTACGAGAAAGCCAAGACGCAACGCCTTCTCCAACAGGCCGTAATGGATGAAAATTCCACTCCTTGTCAACCTGTTATAAAGAAGGCTCGGCACAAAAGCAGAAATAAGTTGAAAGCCCCAAAAGGCGCTCAACAACAACAAAGCAGGGCTAAGAAGCCATGCAAACGGGAGTTGAGCGTTATTGATCTATCCCTCATGAAGAAAATGGGTTGAGTGTACTCGTTTCCTCGGGACAAGACGAAGAAGATACTTGATCTTGCTCTAAAATATCAAATGCTTACACTGCCGAAGTCCAAGCATCCCGAACAAGCAAGCGAAGTCTCTGGCCCAAACTATTACTCTTACCATCGAGTAATAGGGCACCCGCTCGAAGACTGCTTCACCTTTAAGAATTGGGTCGAAGATCAGTACCAGCTTGGCAAGTTCGCTCTGTCTGACAACTGGAAGATAACGCCGCCACAGAAGCACGAGCCCAAGGCCACGAAAGAAGAACGGGTTCCACATTGGGATTGGAAGCAAATTCGCACCTGTCACATGATTACAATATTAAAAGAAGTGCCCGAGGACATAGATGAGCTCCCTTGGTGCTTCGAAAACAGCAACGACGAAATAATCTCAGAATTCCCACCAGCGCCAAAAGAGCTGGAAGATGGAATCCATACCACTGCAGATAACCTCAAGAAGATTGAGTTGGGGACAGCAAACGATCCACGACCGACATTCATCAGCGAGTTACTATTTGAAGAAAGGGTAGCTACGTTAAAGGATGTGCTTCTGCAGCATAGAGATTGCTTCGCGTGGAACTATTCCGAAATGCCGGGACTAGATTCAGAAATTGCTGTGCACAAATTGGCGATATCCCCGGACATCAAGCCAGTCAAACAGGGGCCGAGGAGAATGCGGCTCGAGCTTGAAATGAGTATCAATGCTGAAGTCAAAAAGCTGATCGACTCTGGCTTCATCCAGGAGGTTCAGTACCCTGAATGGATCGCCAATATCGTCCCGGTGATGAAGAAAAATGGGACAGTGCGTATATGCGTGGACTTTCGGGATCTCAATAAAGCTTGCCCGAAGGACGATTTCCCAGTGCCAGTCACCGAACTGATGATAGACAACACGTCCACTCATGAGGTTTTCTCCTTTATGGATGGCTCGTCAGGGTATAACCAGATAAAGATGCATCCAGAAGACCAGAAGCACACAGCCTTCAGGACCCTTTTAGGAATATTCTGTTACAAGGTGATGCCCTTCGGTTTAAAGAACGCCGGTGCCACCTACCAAAGGGCCATGACGAAGATCTTCGACGACCTTATACACGAAATCGTCGAATGCTATATCGACGATCTCGTGGTTAAAAGCAAATCATACGAGGAACATCTCGAGCATCTGAAGACCGTATTTCAACGCCTTCGACAAAACAACTTGAAAATGAACCCGCTCAAGTGTGCATTCGGATTTTCCTCAGGCAAATTCCTGGGATTCATTGTTCGACACCGAGGTATTGAAATAAATCCGTCAAAGATCAAAGCGATCATAGAAATGCCTCCGCCGAGGACTCTCAAACAGTTGCGATCTCTCCAAGGGAAGCTCGCATACATACGACGATTTATAGCCAATCTTTCAGGCAAGTGCCGTCCCTACAGCCACCTGATGAAGAAGGGGACCCAGTTCGTCTGGGACCAAAAATGCCAAAGCGCACTAGACGAGATCAAGCAATACCTGCAGAACCCGCCGGTGTTGGCTGCTCCAGTTAAGGGAAAGCCTCTCATTCTCTACACGACCGCCCTCGAAGGTTCCTTAGGCGCATTATGGGCACAAGAGAACGATCAAGGGAAAGAGAGAGCACTCTACTACTTAAGTCGAGTTCTGCTAGGGGCAGAAAACAACTACTCCCCCATTGAAAAACACTGCCTGGCGTTGATCTTTGCGATAACAAAGCTCAGGCACTATGCGTTGGCGCATGAAGTCCGTCTCATTTCAAAGGTGGACCCCCTTAAATACTTGATGTCAAAGGCCATATTGACAGGACGACTCGCTAAATAGGCCCTGCTCTTGATGGAGTTCTCGATAACGTATCAACCTCTCAAGGCAGTGAAAGGCCAGGCCATCGCCGACTTCCTCGCTGAACATCCGATACCCGCCGATTCTCCTCTGAATTGCGATCTTCCAGACGAACATGCGTTTGATGCGATCGACGGTGATAATATCCGATGGGAGCTTTGTTTCGACGGAGCATCTTCTGTGAAGAAGCGCAAACAAAGTGCCCCTATAATTAAATCAGGGGTAGGACTCATCTTTATAACTCCACAAGGAGGGATAATGCACTACGCGTTCTCCCTAACAGAGTCGAGGACAAATAACGAAGCCGAATATGAAGCTCTGATAGCAGGCCTTGAGATCGCCATTGACATGGGAATTGAAAACCTCCTTATATATGGGGATTCTCAACTGGTCGTTAGTCAAGTAAACGGCGACTACCAAACGTGCAAACCGGAATTGGTGAAATACGGTGAAAAGGTGCAACAACTGTTGACCCAAATTCCCTCTTATACTTTGGAGAACATACCGCGCGCGGAAAATAGCAAAGCAGACGCGTTGGCCAAACTTGCTAAAGAACTGGCTAACGAGAACCTCGACGACAGTAGAATCGTGGTACAAAGCCGTCGAGTGCTTGCCCCAGCAGAAATATCTCCGGAATCATCCGAAGAAAAAGGAGCGAACGAGCAGACAACCCTGCAAGTAAAAGATTGGGAAAATGCCGAAGATTGGAGGGAAGTCTTCATAGATTACTTTAAATCCCACCGAATGCCTGAAGAAGCGTCCGCAAGACATCAGCTCATGAAACGAGCTCTGTCTTTCGTCTTCTTCAACGATACTCTGTATAAGAGGTCATTTGATTCTCTGTGGCTGAGATGCTTAGGACCTGACGAAGCGAAAAGGGTCGTCCAGGAAGTTCACGATGGACTCTGCGGTTCTCACCAAGCGGCCCAAAGATGAAGTTGAAGATCAAACGGATGGGCTACTATTGGCCCACGATGATCCAGGACTGCCTCGAATATGCGAAGCAATGCCACTCATGCCAAATTCATGGGGACTTCATCCATCAGCATCCGAATCCACTACATCCAACTGTGGCTAGCTGGCCATTCGAAATGTGGGGGACTGATATAGTCGGCCCCATCGAACCAGTATCGTCTAGAGGACATCGTTTCATCCTAGCGACGACTGACTACTTCTCTAAGTGGGCAGAAGCGGTACCGCTGAGGGAAGTAAAGACGGAGAATATCCTCCACTTCTTCAAGACGCACGTCATATATCGGTTTGGAACTCCGCGACGGATCATCTCCGATAACGGGCCAGCTTACAGAAGCCACAAGAACAGTCGCTTTGCGCAACAGCATAATATAGACTGGAGATATTCCTCGGCTTATAATCCGGGAGCTAACGGTCTAGCTGAGGCCTCCAACAAGACCTTGACAAAGATCATGAAGAAAACAGTGTCACGAAATAAGAAGGACTGGCACGAAAGGATGCAAGAGGCTCTCTGGGCATATCGAACCACGTTCAAGACAACCACTAACACAACGCCATATGCGTTGGTATTCGGTACAGAAGCAGTACTCCCCCTCGAGATAGAGTTACCCTCTCTACGAGTGGCAGTCCACTACGAGCTAACGGACGAAGAAAATGCTCACCTTCGGCTTGAGGAGCTTGACGACCTTGATGAAACCCGGCTCATAGCACAGCAAAATCTGGAAGCTTATAAAGCAAAGATGACGCGCTCATATGAGAGATTGATCCGGCCGAGGACATTTCGCCAAGGCGAACTTGTGTTAGTGGTCAAAAGGCCTATGATCCCCAATCGCGCCAAGCGGGGAAAATTCGAGCCAAACTATGAAGGCCCATACATCATAAATAAGGTCTACCAAGGTGGGGCCTATCTACTCATGGACATGCACGGTGAAAGGCCTTTCAGGCCGATAAACGGTCGCTTCCTAAAGAAATACTATGCTTAATGAGCCGCAGCCTAGGTAAATGGTAGATGACGACGACTATGTCCGCTCACTATCTTTCTAAGCTCAAACTGCATCAGCAGTAGCCAGCCTTCTCAAACGTCGGACCGAAATGTCCTTAAACTAATAGCAGACCGAAACGTCTTTAAACTACTACCGCAGCATCTTTAGGCTGACAAGATATAAAAAAAATATAAAAAGAAAAAGAAAAAAAATGGTATGTGCATAAGCAAAAAGGGCATGGATGAAAACCCGAAAGGGCGCGACCTCGTAAAAAAAAAGAGAGAAAAAAAATATATAAAAATAAAAAGAATATAAAAAAAACGGTATGTCCATAAGCAAAATGGGCACGGATGAAAACCCGAAAGGGCTCCGTGAGTAAAAACAGCAGGGCTACCGGCGAGTGTTTGTGAAAACCTGAAAGGGCGCAACCTCGTTAAAGGACACTTATAGGGTCCTCTCGACCTTGTAAGGAGAAACCACCCGCGTGAGATCCTTACGACTCACAAGGGAGCAACACGCTTAGGGATCCCCACAATTCCTAAGGAGAAAATAAACTTGCGAGATCCTCACGACTCTTAAGGAGAACTCTCTTATGGGACCCTCACGGCTCATAAGAGTTGAAAGTCTTAAGTTACAGAAACCTAAACCTGTGCTTAAGCAATCCCCGCAACTTCCGATATTGCCCTACAAGTGGCTCAATACTGACCCTTGTATACAATCCACGGGCGCGAATAAACATTTCCCTAACCAAGTCTCATCCGTGACTGGGGATATGTTCGCATGGTAAACAACCCTTGTAAATCCTCTCGATTTATGAGGAGAAAACCCTCCTGTAGGATCCTTACGACTTACAGAGGAAACAAACACTTAGGAATCCTCACGAGTCCTAAGGAGAAAATACACCTACGAGATCCTCACGACTTGTAGGGAGAAATACCTTCGTGAGACCCATACGGCTCATGAAGCCAAAAGCCTTAGCCGACAGGACCTTAACCCTGTTCGCTAAGCCACCTTTGTTCGACATCGACAGAGGCAGATGATGATTCGCCCCTGGTAATATCCCAGTTGTAGCGGTGCTGATGCCGAAATCGGCTTACGGCAAAAAGCCAGTAGGCCGCACATGCATACGAAATAGCCGAAATGATTGGGCAACTCGCAATAAAAAACAGCGAGTAAGAATAAAATAAATAGCCAAAATGATTGGGCAACTCGCAATAAAAAACAGCGAGTAAGAATAAAATAAATAGCCAAAATGATTGGGCAACTCGCAATAAAAAACAGCGAGTAAGAATAAAATAAATAGCCGAAATGATTGGGCACCGCGAAAAAATAGCCGAAATGATTGGGCAATCGCGACCTTCGCGATATAAAAGCTGAAATGATAGAGCGTCGCGGAAATAAACAAAAAAATGATGATAAAACTTTGGCCCTACAGTTAAGATCACATCGATCCCTGTATACAATCCAAGGGCGTAAACAAAGAGGGAACCATACTTTCCCAACAGGCTCCGCTAGAAGACGAGGCCAAATCTCGACGGTTCAGTCCAACTCCGACGAAACCAGTGTCTTTAGCAGATACCTCGACTCACGGATACAAACACTCCTTGACGAGAGCTTCCTGATCCGCGTCGACTCGCAGAGCCACCAGTGCCTCCGTGGGAAATCCTCGACTCGTTTCAAACCCCAAGGAAACAAATAATCCTTGGCGCTTGGGAAACAAATAATCCCTAGCAAACTCCTCGACTCACGGATACAAACACTCCTTGACGAAAGCCTCCTGATCCGCGTCGACTCGCAGAGCCACCGGTGCCTCCGTGGGAAATCCTCGACTCGTTTCAAACCCCAAGGAAACAAATAATCCTTGGCGCTTGGGAAACAAATAATCCCTAGCAAATTCCTCGACTCACGGATACAAACACTCCTTGACGAGAGCCTTCTGATCCGCGTCGACTCGCAGAGCCACCAGTGCTTCCGTGGGAAATCCTCGACTCGTTTCAAACCCCAAGGAAACAAATAATCCTTGGCGCTTGGGAAACAAATAATCCCTAGCAAACTCCTCGACTCAAAGATACAAACACTCCTTGACGAGAGCCTCCTGATCCGCGTCGACTCGCTGAGCTACCAGTACCTCCGTGGGAAATCCTCGACTCGTTTCAAACCCCAAGGAAACAAATAATCCTTGGCGCTTGGGAAACAAATAATCCCTAGCAAACTCCTCGACTCACGGATACAAACACTCCTTGACGAGAGCCTCCTGATCCGCGTCGACTCGCAGAGCCACCAGTGCTTCCCTGGGAAATCCTCGACTCGTTTCAAACCCCAAGGAAACAAATAATCCTTGGCGCTTGGGAAACAAATAATCCCTAGCAAACTCCTCGACCCACGGATACAAACACTCCTGGACGAGAGCCTCCTGATCCGCGTCGACTCGCAGAGCCACCAGTGCCTCCGTGGGAAATCCTTGACTCGTTTCAAACCCCAAGAAAACAAATAATCCTTGGCGCTAGGGAAACAAATAATCCCTAGCAAATTCCTCGACTCACGGATACAAACACTCCTTGACGAGAGCCTCCTGATCCGCGTCGACTCGCAGAGCCACCAGTGCCTCCGTGGGAAATCCTCGACTCGTTTCAAACCCCAAGGAAACAAATAATCCTTGGCGCTTGGGAAACAAATAATCCCTAGCAAACTCCTCAACTCACGGATACAAACACTCCTTGACGAGAGCCTCCTGATCCGCGTCGACTCGCAGAGCCACCAGTGCCTCCGTGGGAAATCCTCGACTCGTTTCAAACCCCAAGGAAACAAATAATCTTTGGCGCTTGGGAAACAAATAATCCCTAGCAAACTCCTCGACTCACGGATACAAACACTCCTTGAAGAGAGCCACCTGATCCGCGTCGACTCGCAGAGCCACTAGTGCCTCCGTGAGAAATCCTCGACTCGTTTCAAACCCCAAGGAAATAAATAATCCTTGGCGCTAGGGAAAAAAATAATCCCTAGAAAATTCCGTGACTCACGGATACAAACACTCCTTGACGAGAGCCTCCTGATTCGCGTCGGCTCGCAGAGAAACCAGTGTCTCCGCGGGAAATTCCCGATTCGTCTCAAATTGCAAGATGAAGCCCCAGGCAGCAGGAATCAAAAAGCTTGCTTCCCGAACAATGGGACCCTGCAAGTCGATCCAAAAAGATGTCTTGCATACTATTCATGGGTCTCACTCTCCAAAGTCGAATCTCGACAAGGAGGGAAACAACCGCTTACGGGCTCTCTCGAATCGTAAGAGGGAAAAATTCTCTTATAGGATCCTTACGAATTGTAAGAGAAAACACACTTAGGAATCCACACGATTCCTAAGGAGAAAATCCACCTATGAGATCCTCTCGATCCGTAGGGAGAAAAATCTCTATGAGACCCTCACGGCTCATAGAGTTGAAAAGTCTTAGGCAGTAGATCTGAACCTGCGGCCTAAGCCATCGCTATCTTTAAAAAAAAAAAAACTAAGTTATCTGCCAATTATGTTTATCAAAGATAACATGCTGATAATAAGAGAAGGCAGAAAGCAAAAGAGCATACAAGACATTGCCAAAGAAAATGTGTATCTGTATTCATTGACTTCAATCAAATACAAGATGAATCGTACAAAAGAATAAAGAATGGATACATATTATTTAAAAGGAAAATTTTACAAATACATTGATACAAAGGCAACTATTGGGAAGGAAGCGTCTTAAGTAGCTTTATCAGTTGTTCGTACACTTCCTTCCATGCATTTTCCTGATTGGCCACCACTGCCAACTCCGCCTCCACTTGGGCCCGTTGCTGTGCGACAGATGCAAGCTGATCCCTGACGGCCTGATGAGCAGCTTCACGGCCTGGAGTGTCATGCTCTGCGACATCAAGTGCCCGCTTCAGTCTCAGCCCATTTGAGATGCGCTCCAGAAGGCCCTCGAAGACGGCCTTTACCTCAGCGGCGTTTGCCTCAACTTCAGCACGCAGGCGAGCAGTTTTGCTTGAAGATTCTTGGCACTCCTTCAGCCTCAAAGCTGCTTCTTGTTCCAAATGACGGAAATGAGAAGTGCTTTACTCGAGCCATGCTCCCCGTTGAGTGCTCAAGGCCAAAGTCTCAGGGGATAGGCGCATCGACTCCAGCTGATGAAGGCGAGCCTCAATCTCCCGACAATAGTTAACCCAAGAGGCGACAATGCCCTCGTCATGGAAGGTGGCAAATATCACCAACATCGGGTTAACCGTCGTAGCGAAGTCCTCAGCAGATGTAGGAGCCTCGACGTCGAGTTCCTCGATATAGTCGCTTAACATGCGCAGACTATTTGCCGCACCTTTTGAGGACGGACGTCTCTGGGAAGGGCCGTCCAGTATTGTAATATGAGACTCAAAAGGCACCGAGACTGGAACGACAGCTGAAAAAGACAAAATGCGATTAGATGATGATTCAATAGATATGGAGAAAGTCATTGATAAGATAGTTTACTATACCGGTTGAAGCAGGTGGCAAGGCCGGAAAGGCCGGTGGCGCAACCGATCTTTCTTCTCCCCTTTCGATTTGTAACACTGCAGTCAGGACAAGAGAGAGTTAGAAATAATTCTACCACTGAAAAACAAAGATGTCAATCGGGAACGGTACTCACCAGCGCCACCAGAGGGAGAGGCGAATTCAGATGGGAAGGAGAAGTGTGGGAGCAACACTTGATATAGATGGTCAAAAAGCACTCCTGGAAGACACAACAGTGTGACTTTAGTACACAAATTATGCATCTGGAAGATAAGATTAATAAATTGCAAACACATACCTTCCAATATCTTCGAGGGTATGAGAGAGGGCTGAGAGGTGACCACCGCCAAGGCAGTCGTTGAAGGCGCTCCCTCGAGCAGTAGGGCATCGGCACTGGCTGCACCTGCGTTACGAAAAGGTGAACTTGTCAGAAAAGATTGTAAAGTAAAGAAAAGCAGCAACTTGTGGTTTACCTGAGGAGCTCCCGGCTGAAACGGAGGCGACTCCCTCCTCTATCGACATGAGACCACCGCCCGTGGCCTCATCACCCGACTCGATGGGGACCGTCGTCGTGCTCGCGCGGCCAGGAGACGGCGGAAGATCATAAACGGGGAGGGCAATGATTGGAGCATTGCCGGACTCTTGAGAGAGAGTGGCTAACTCTTCCCCAAGAGTCGTACCCATCTCACCCGCTACTTCTTCGGGCTTCGCCATCTCCATCGGCTCATCCACCGTCACCACGAGGTCGCCGGCCTCAAGCGCCTCGTCCGCCACCACCCTCGGTTCAGTTGTAATGATCATTTCATCTGCCGCCACTTCAGGCTGGGCATCAATGACCCTCTCAGCTGCAGACCCCTCAACCTCCATCTCGGGCCCCGAAGCCTCGGCAACGTTGCCCACCGTCGGCTCAGGCTCGGTAGGAGCTGCCTCCTCTGTCTCCTTGGGATCAACGGTTTTTGCCTCCCCCTCGATCGGACTTGGCTCTGCAAGATAAGAGATATAAGGACCAATGACATTAAAATCCTTATAACAAAAACTCTGAGAGAAATATTACCTGAAGCGGATTTACCGTTTGCGCTCCGAACTGCGCGCGCCACCTCTCTGCGGGCAGTGGATAGGGCGACAGGGGCCTCTTCGGATGGAGTATCAGCGCGAGGGACGGTGCTGGGGCCCGCTCCCATAGCCAAGGCAGCCCTGCGCGCCTTCGCCTCACGCTTTAGCCGCTTTCTTTCCTCCCGAGCTGTCACAATGGACCTCTGTGATGCCTCTTTCACCACGGCGTCGTCATCCGTAAACAAAGACACCTCCAGAGCCTTTAAAGCGTCTCTCATCGGCTCCTCAAGACGGACTTCTTGCGGTAACCCCGAGGAAACAGGAACGTCGGCAGCCGGTAGGACATCTGCATCACTTGGCGGGAACGGCATTGAGGTTCCTTTGATTAAAAGGGAAAGGTTAGATTGACCATAACACAAGGGAAATGAAAACTTAATGAATCGAAACTTACTAAGGCCCATGGATGCTCTAAGACGTTCCTCCTCCTGGAAAGTCTTCAGAGAAGCGGCAATGGCTTCTTCATCAGTGATGCCTGTTGAAAGAAAAGAAAGAAAAGCGTTAGTCAAAGGCAATGAAGAGGATATGTTGCAATAAAGAAAAGGCGACTAGTAGTTACCTGATTGCGCAAGCTTAGCTAGCCACGCGTCACGCCTCGCCAACCACGCTGAAGCTTCGAGAGCAGCCTCCAAGTCTGTATCGTCCGGCGGCGGCATCACTAATCCTTCGTTAGTCCCGTATTCGATCAGGCCCTCGGCATAGGGAGCATGGGGTTCCCGACCGAACACGACGTCCGCAGCGAAGAGCGACTTCTTTTTCTTTTGCCCTCCGACCCTAGGCTCACGTGGGATCGACTTCCACTTGCAGCCACTTTGGGATGACGGGTCCCGATGTCCGCACCCACGCCAGACTCCGGCGAGGATACAACCATTGTCTCCACTAGAGCACAGGGTGCGGGAGGTGCATCCGTGATATCAGGGAGCGGCGACTCACATGGAGGACTTTGCGCACGCGATGGTCTGCCCCCGGCATCTTTTAGAGGAGGAACCACCGGGGTCCTTGGCACTAAGGGAGCGCTACGGTTGGTGCCAGGAGGTGCTTCTTTACGGTCGATCAACACCCGCCTCTCTTCCTTTATAACGGCCCCCGTCGCATGATTGTACCACTCTTTATATACATTAAGGAGTCGTGGAGCGCAGGCCGGCGCGCTGATGAAAAAACGAGAACCCGTGTTCAGGCGCATGAAGTGATGTAACGCGTTCTCCATCCCTTCTTCATTGGCAGCAGGTTCCAGTAAGAAAGCTTCCAAGGGTACCCCTTGATCGTAGCCTAGTTGTTGGGCGAAACGATGCGGGTTATATCTCATGAAGATTGCCGCACCGCACTGCCTGAAGACTAGGAAGCCCGGTCTAATAGAATACAAGTGGGGGGTCTCCCGGGCCGTCAACACTGAAGCTCCATCCTTAAAGGAGTCCTGTAATGGTCGCACCGCAGTGGTGGACGATTTTCCAATGGTTAATACCTTGTCAATGAAGGACATCCCGACTCCAACGATGTGAGGGCGAAGCAGTAAACCTCTGGCGTTCCGTGGTGAAGGGGTCACGATTGATGCGCTAATCAACTGAATAATGCGAGGGAAACCACACTTTTCAAAGAACGAGAGCCTTTTATGCATGCCGAAGACGCCCGCCGTATGCAGCTCGAACCACGACATAAAGTAGTGCATCGGGAAGACCACGTGCAATACCCCGGGCTCGTTAGCATCCGCTGCTCGGTTGAGACCATGATATAGGTGGGCCAAGCCAGCGATCCCAACAGCCACCTTTACCCCGATGGCCATCCGGTGGGCTGGGTAAAAGACAGAGGGCCACATACGATGAGAGTGCATTGGGATCGCAAACCAGCTCAGCCACAATCCAAGAAATCCTAAGAAAAAGGCCTCCTCATCCATTCCAGGGGCTGCAATTTCTGCAAATAACATGGTAGGGAAGTCCGGAAGGAAAAAAACCCTTTTGATCTATCTCTTTCTCCGGTAGGTTGTCCACACCTAAACCGAAAGGGTCATCCAGAGTGGCAAACTTGGCAGCCTCTGATGAGAGGACGCTTGGGCGAAGGAACCGAGCGATGAAATCTTCAAAGTTAACCCCCTGACTCCCATGTTGGATAAAAAGAGATTCATAGATGTTCAACACCTTAATCAAACTTGGGAATTGATGTTGAACGGCATTCTCCGGTGTGACCCCCCTTACCACTGGTCTAGCACCAAAGACGTACACATCTGTCGGGAGCAGCTCCTCATAATGTTCTCCCATGATTGGTAGACCGGATACCTCCGTGAACTCCTCCAAAGAGATGGACACTTCTCGATCCATGGCAAGGAAAGTGTGGGTGGGAATGTTCCACTGCTCCAGGAAAGCCTTAAACCACCAGGTGGGGAGCGTAGGATACTGGAAGAGAGAGACGTAGACCGCGGTGTACAATCCTAATCTTATCAACTGCGACTTCTTCGTCGACAGGATGTACCGGGCCCACGGCAGGTAGCCAATCGGATGGCGGGGGATCAGACCAATGTTATATGATTGCCCCCAGGGTCTCGCCTCGCCCTGACAGATACGACGTCCTAGGATATCCAAGACCATAGGATGTTGGACCGGAACCGCATCCATAGCGGGATGAAGAAAACTGTTCGCGGTCCAATCCACCATCTCCACGGCATACTGCACCGAGGGTGGGGTAGCATAATGAATTGCCATGATGGGCTCGGACGACATTGCGCATGTGAAGCTGCGTCGACCCATGATGATCTGGTTATACCAAGACCCCCAAAGGTGGAGGTTCTTGTACTCCGGGTCGTATTCTCTAATCATGGTCAGGACTTCATGGTCCAAGGGCGCCTCGGGAAATCCCTCCTCCGAGCGGACGAACGGGAATGAAGTGTCTAGAGACATGATCGCTGCAAAAGAACAATTTAGCCGTTAGTGTTGTAATTCCAACGTTTGGCGTCTAAAGAAGAAAATGCATTAATTAAATTAAATTAAAATTAATTAATTACACCATACAGCAGTGCAGTGAGTAGGAGACCAAAGAGGACCCACAAAATCTGGATGACAATACGTCAGTTAATAAGACAACCTCATCATTGGATGAGATTGTCAGTTGGTCTCCAGGAAAACATTCCCATTTATAAAAAAAGGGGGAAGAATCCCTAGAGACAAGGAGAAAAATCTCCTCTTTCAGAGCAAAGCTTTATCACAGAGTGACACTTGTCAAACTCTGATCTTAGAAAAATAAGATTCCTTAAAAGAGCATAGCTCTATGGTCCATCAGAAAATGTTACACCTAAAAGAATTAGAATTTTTGGAATCTTGGAAAATCCATGAAAAACTTGTGAATTTTTTTCATTTTTTAGATCTAAAAGATCTACAGATGATTCAAAGAGCAAAGCTCTGTTTATGAAACCCCAATGGGGATCTCTTTAGATCAAAAGATCTGTGAGAGCAAAGCTCTTTGGTTGAAGATTAAGTTCAATTAAGTTTAATTAATTTTACCTAAAGTTTTGACTTTAGAAATGAGCAAAGCTCTGAAAGTTCTTGAATGAGAGCAAAGCTCTGAGAAATAAAAAATCTTGAAATGATGAGATTTTTCTAAGGGCCAGAGGTCCTATTTATAAGGCGCTTGCGCCCCTTGAGCTCACCTCTTGATCCAACGATCAGGAGTTTGCCACCGTTGCACTCACGTGCGCGCCACGTGAGCGCAACGGTGGGGGGGCATTTGTTTCGCCCAATCAGAGCAAAACTCTGTTGAAATTCAAAATTCAAAATTTTGAAGCAACGCTTCAAATCTCGGGCGCAACGCGCCACATGTCAGGCGCTGATACGTCAGCGCAGCACCCAAGAAGGTGCGCCCAATCAGAGCAAAGCTCTATTTTAAGCAAAATTAAAGCAAGCAACGCTTCAGTCGCGCAGGCACTGCGCTGCACGACACGTGTCAGCGCAGATGCGCTAGCGCAGCTACGCAAACACTGCGCTGCGCGACACGTGTCAGCGCAGATGCGCTAGCGCAGTTGCGCTGCGCGACACGTGTCACGCGCTGGGGCATTTGCGCCAAACAGAATTAAGATTTTAAAGAAATCTTTCTGTTCTTGTTAAAACAAGAAGATTTTCTTCTGTAAAACAGAAGCTCTTGGATCAAAGATCCAACGGTGGGGAAAATTCCCCAAATCACTCAGAGAAAGATCTCTTCAACAAAATTAACTAATTTATGGGCACTATAAAAGTGACCCCAGACCTCAATTCAAAGGCATCAACATTTTCTTGAAAAAAGTCAAGAGCTTCAAACAGAGAGAGAATTCTGAGAAAATTTCAAAGAAAAAGGTAAAAACCTTCACGAGAGAAAAGAAATCTCTTTTAATAAATCATTGATCTAAAAACCAGATCAATGTTCTTCACATAATAAACAGTGCTTTGCACTTCTCATGAACCACTGGTTCTTTAAAAACAAGAAAACAACAAAATAAAAATAGTTCTTTGCACTTTTATGAACCTCTGGTTCTTGAAACAAAAAGAAAAACTTATTTTTCTTTGATCTAAATTAGATCAAGAAATCAAATAATACTCTGCACTTCTGTTCTTGAATCTAAAAGATTCTTAGTGCTTTGCACTTCCAAACTGCGCTGTTACGCTCTTGAGAGAGCGCCACGTGTCAGCTACAGAACAACTTGCGCTACACGCTCTTGAAATAGAACTTTGCTCTCTGGAATTGGCGCAACTCACCAGAGCGCGTCACGTGTCAACAGCGCAACAGCGCAGCGCACTGCGCCGTTGCGCTTGTGCTCACCAGAGCATGACACGTGTCCTCACCACAAGCGCTTGCGCTCAGTAATTGGCGCAAAGCGCCTGACAAATGCAATGCATTTCTTTTCCTGAAGGGCCAGGCCCAATTAAAAGACCAAACAGGCCTAATTAAATTGATGCTCTGCATCATTTATAAATGGGCAGAGACCAAACAAAATAATAAAAATGCTATGCAGATGCCTTGCAGAGTCCAAAATAAATTAATGCTCTGCATCTTTTATGGGCAAAGCCCAAACAAAAAAAAAGAAAAGAAAATAATGCAATGCATTATTTAAAAATGGGCCAAGCCTTAACACAGGTCTAACAGACCAAGAACAAATAAAAAGCGTTGAATACTTTGGACTTAGCTCAATCATGGCCGTAAGTCCTCAAATTAAATTGACTGAGCGATATTGCTCCCTTAAATCAATTTATATCCGGTTCGAGGGTACATCTCCGAGCTCCTCCGACACCTCTCGTTGTAATCCTTCAACGACGTCAGAGAGGCGACGGGTCTCAACAACCACACATGAATACGGACTGCGGGGTCCTTAAACTCGTGGACCGAAACGTCCCTAAACTAATATCGGATCGAAACGTCCCTAAACTAATGTCGGACCACCACGTCCCTAAACTGGAACATAGACCAGCACGTCCCTAAACTGGAATACGGACCACTACGTCCCTAAACTGGAACATGGACCACTACGTCCCTAAACTGGAGCAATAGAGCCCCCAAATGCTCTTTTGCCGGATCTAAACGGTCCCGTTAAGTTGATCTTAGTCTCAAAACAGGACTAACGTATCCTTAACGAACGTTTAAGTTGATCTTAGCCGCAATGCGACTAATGCATCCTTAAACTAAAAACACCAAACCCAAATCTAAGTAAATACGGATTTGGACCAATCCACGTCCTACGGGCGACGGCATTACTCAGTCTCCGTATATAATCCACGGGCAACCACAAACAAAACAAACACACACGACACGAAGTGAAATTATGGAGAAGGAGAAAGTTGTTACCGTGATGCGGTAGTGTAATTAACTGCAGGGGCTTGCGCCTGCAGGGAAGAGCGTCCCCACAATCAAAAACCCCTCAAGCGAGGGGGAATCTGACGAAGTCTGCTACATCGGCCGCATCCGTCTAAACCTCCGATACACGGTGCCATAAATCAACTTGGCATCTTTGGAGAGGTGGACGGATAAAACCAAATAGCATCTGCCCCGAATCTCAGCGTCAGGACATCGCAGTCCTGTGCGCTGCCTTTCAGAGGGGAACAGTTTGAAATACTGGCCCTTTGTTGGACCATTAGACATTTGTTTAGGTTCAGCCCACATTATTTAGCAATGCTAAACAAAAATTTGAGGGCTTTGGTAACATTTTTTATTTTTGATTGAGCAGTGGACATCATAGCTTTGAATTTTACTCAATTTTGAGATTCAGTTAAAGAGGAGACTTTTACCTCTGGAAAATTAGCCAATTTGGCTAAAAGTAGTGTTAAACACTGAAGAACAACAGTATTAAACACTGGAGATAAAACTCTCAAATTAGTGTTAAACACTAAAAGACAATCAGTGTTAAACACTGGAAATATAATTCTCAATTTAGTGTTAAACACTAGAAAATAACAATGTTAAACACTGGAAATAAGTCTTTTAAATTAGTGTTTAAACACTGAATAGGTATGGGTCACGTGGGCCACGTGAGGGCACCCAAAAGTGGGACTGGATCCCTTTTACTTTTCTTTGCAAATTAGTGTTAAACACTTTTTCATATTTTTATTTTTTGAGCATCACGTGTTGGCACGTGATGGACATCTGTGCGCTGATCATTAAGGCTTTTGCTAAGGGGTCACGTGGTAACACGTGAGAGCGCCCAAAGCTTAGATTCCCTTTGCTTTTTCTTTCTGTGTTTTGGAGGTCACGTGGGAGCACGTGAGGCGTTGTCTCAGAACTTTTTCCTTCTCATTTTTGTGGACCTTTTCAGAGGTCACGTGGGGACACGTGACCTTTGTTCCTTGCATGTATAAAGATCTTTTAATTCTCTTTATCTTTTAAGAATTAAATGCTCTGTAGGGTTAAACCCTAATTATGATTTTGGACGAATTAAATTCCTATTGTGAAAGAATTAAATTCTTATGTAGGGTTAAACCCTAGTTTTTGTCCATCTTGAAGGAATTAAATTCCTATAATTTTAGGAGAATTAAATTCTCATATAGGGTTAAACCCTAGTTTTATCATCAAGGAATTGAATTCCTGTGAGTTTTGAGAGAATTAAATTCTCATATCTTGGAGGAATTAAATTCTTATAAATTTGGGAGAATTAAATTCTCTGAACTCAATCCTCCCTCTAAGTCTTGGATCTGTATGGCAAAATCTCAACCCGAAGAGAATTAAATTCTCAACCTATGGGGAGATTTGCTTCTGCAGATCTTCAACTAGAGGAAGAACTAAGTTCTTTGCATAAGAGTTAAACTCTTAGATTTGAGAATTAAATTCTCTTTTTGAAGTTTTGATCCCCTTTTTTTTCTCACCTAAGATTTTCTTTGTTGAGAATTAAATTCTCTTTTCTTTTCTCTCTGCAATTTCAAGATCCCAGAATTCTCTATTCCAAAATTCTATATCTTTCCTCCTCTCTTGGCTCCTATTTATAGAAGAAGGAAAATAATCAATTTGTTTAGTAAATCTTTCATTGAAAGATTTTGTTTGTTTTCATAATTAATATGATCCTTTAGATCATTCAGTGAATTTTATTCACCGTTGGATTTTCAATCCAAAGATATTCTGTTTGTTATTTTCGGTGAGATTTAGGGAAATCTTTCCTTGTCTAAGATTTTTCCATGAATTGGTGATTTTTAATCACCCTTGGATTTTTAATCCAACGGTCCCCATAATCCTTTTCCATTTGGAAAGATTTAGAAACTTTAGAATTTAATTCTATTAAACTATAAGGCTTTTAAAGCCAGTCACGTGCTAGCACGTGACCCTTAGTCACGTGTGAGCACGCGACCCCCAATTGAGTCCTTTTCTCAGCCGCTTATTTATGCTTCTGTTTTAACCATCACGTGTCAACACGTGACCATTGGTCACGTGTGAGCACGTGATACCTCATTTAGGTATTTCCTGATTTTTAACCAGGGAACAGGGAGCTACCAGCCAGGGATAACCGAGCAAGGGCGGGCCCGGTTGCCTCTTGCGAAGGCTTTTGATCCTTAGCGCGGGAGAGGCCGTAAGGGGCCTACTAAGGACGGGGCCGAGCAGGGTAGCATCTTGGTTACCTCATGGCGAGGGCTTTGATCCTTGGTGTGTTGGGGTGGGGAGCTACCAGCCAGGGATAACCGAGCAAGGGCGGGCCCGGTTGCCTCTTGCGAGGGCTTTTGATCCTTAGCGCGGGAGGGGCCGTAAGGAGCCTATTGAGGACGGGGCCGAGCAGGGTAGCTGCTCGGCTGCCTCATGGTGAGGGTTTTGATCCCTGGTGTGTTGGGGTAGGGAGATACCAGCCAGGGATAACCGAGCAAGGGCGGGCCCGGTTGCCTCTTGCGAGGGCTTTTGATCCTTAAGGACAAGCCGGACAGGGTTGCTGCCCGGTGCCTCTTGGTGAGGGTTTTGATCCCTGGTTTATTGGGGTAGGAAGCTACCAGCCAGGGATAACCGAGCAAGGGTGGGCCCGGTTGCCTCTTACGAGGGCTTTTGATCCTTAGCGCGTGAGGGGCCGTAAGGGGCCTACTAAGGACGGGGCCGAGCATGGTAGCTGCTCGGCTGCCTCATGGAGAGGGCTTTGATCTCTGGTGTGTTGGGGTAGGGAGCTACCGGCCAGGGATAACCGAGCAAGGGCGGGCTCGGTTGCCTCTTGCGAGGGCTTTTTATCCTTAGCGCGGGAGGGGCCGTAAGTGGCCTACTAAAGATGGCCGAGCAGGGTTGCTGCCTGGTGCCTCTTGGCGAGGGCTTTTGGTCCTTAAGGATGGCCGAGCAGGGATGCTGCCTGGTGCCTCTTGGTGAGGGCTTTGATCCCTGTCGTTGTGAGGTAGGGAAGCTACCAGTTAGGGATAGCCGAGCGGCGTAGCCGCTCGGCTGCCTCTCGGTGAGGGCTTCGATCCCTGGCGTTGTGGGGTAGGGAAGCTACCGGCCAGGGATAGCCGAGCGGGGTAGCCGCTTGGCTGCCTCTTGGTGATGGCTTCGATCCCTGGCGTTGTGGGGTAGGGAGCTACCAGCCAAAGATAGCTGAGCACGGTTGCTGCCGGGCTGCCTCTTGGTGAGGGCTTTGATCCCTGGTGTTGTAGGGTAGGGGAGATACCAGCCAGGGATAGCCGAGCAGGGTAGCTGCTGGGCTGCCTCTTGGTAAGGGTATCGATCCCTGGCATTGTGGAGGTAGGGAGCTACCGGCCAGGGATAGCCGAGCAGGGTAGCCGCTGGGCTGTCTCTTCGTAAGGGCTTAGATCCTTGGTGCTGCAGGGGCCGTGGGAGGCATGCCAAGGATGAACTGAGCAGTGAAGACGCTCGGTTGCCTCTTGGCGAGGGCTTTGATCCCTGGCGTTATGGGGTAGGGAGCTACCAGCTAGGGATAGCCGAGCAGGGTAGCCGCTGGGCTGCCTCTTCGTGAGGGCTTAGATCCTTGGCGCTGGAGGGGCCGTGGGAGGCATGCCAAGGATGAACCGAGCAGTGAAGACGCTCGGTTGCCTCTTGGCGAGGGCTTTGATCCCTGGCGTTGTGGGGTAGGAAGCTACCAGCCAGGGATAGCCGAGCAGGGTAGCCGCTGGGCTGCCTCTTCTTGAGGGCTTAGATCTTTGGCGCTGGAAGGGCCGTGGGAGGCATGCCATGGATGAACCGAGCAGTGAAGATGCTCGGTTGCCTCTTGGCGAGGGCTTTGATCCCTGGCGTTGTGGGGTAGGGAGCTACCATCCAGGGATAGTCGAGCAGGATAGCTGTCCGGTGCCTCTTGGCGAGGGCTTTGATCCCTGGCGTTGTGGGGTAGGGAGCTACCAGCCAGGGATAGCCGAGCAGGGTAGCTGCTGGGCTGCCTCTTCATGAGGGCTTAGATCCTTGGCGCTAGAGGGGCCGTGGGTGGCCTGCCAAGGATGAGCCGAGCAGTGAAGTCGCTCGGTAGCCTCTTGGCGAGGGCTTCGATCCCTGGCATTGTGGGGCAGGGAACTACCATCCAGGGATATCTAGGGATAACCCCTTCACCGAGGAGCTTCTGGACGAAGCGCTCGCCACGGTGTGTTCGATCTTCCTGTTCAGTCTCATCTCTAAAGCCAGGCACGATCGCTCCTTGGGTCTCATCCTGGAGTGTTTCAAGATTAGGTACTATTAACAGAATTTGTTACAAACAGATTCTAACTAATCTGAGAAATATCTTACTGTTGACTATTTCCAACAGGTACATCGGGGGGCAAGGCTCAGAGGGTGGTGCGTCGGGTGCTTCTGTGGCGTCCCGGGTCCGCGCGCTGCATCGATCGGAGCGGGCCATGGTGGAGAGGGCTCGGTTAAGGGAGATCTACTTCGAGTATCATCATTATTACTTCCTTGATCCCGATCCGCCTTTGTTGTAACCTTCCCTCTTCTTTTTGTAAGGCCGAGGAGCCTATAGTACCTTTGTGGATGAAATAAGACTTTTCTTTTGCAATGTTCTAGCGTTCCCTTATTGTTATTTGAATGGAAAGGACTTTTTAGAAAAATTTACATTGCCTTTGTGAAAAGAGAGTACAAACTTGTGGGTATTCATTTTACTGGTACAGCTTGAGCTTCTCGGTGTTGTAAGGCCATGGAAACTTGCGCCCGTCCGCATCCCGTAAGCGATAGGCTCCGCCGGGAAGCACCTCGGAGACGAGGAAGGGACCGTCCCATTTCGGGGAAAACTTGTGCAGCCTGCCTTGATTGCCGAACTCGTTCCGCCGTAGGACAGATCTCCGGTCCTGAAAGAGCGACGCTTGACCTGCGCGTTGTAGTATCGGGCAGTTTGCTGCTGATAGGCGGCAACCTTGATCTGGGCCCGGTCCCGTTTCTCCAACAAGATGTTCAGGTTGGTTCGTAGTGCAGTGGTGTTTGCTTCGTCATCGAAGTGTTCGACCCGGTGACTGGGTAGCCCGATCTCCGCTGGGACCATTGCCTCGGTCCCGTAGCAGAGGCTGAAAAGGGTTTCCCCGGTGGGGGTCTTCTTTGACGTGCGCAGGGCCCATAAGACCTGGGGCAACTCCTCGACTCAACTGCCTTGGCGTCCTTCTAGGCGGGTCCGGAGACCTCGAAGGACGTCCTGGTTAATAACTTCGGCCTGCCCATTGCATTGGGGATGTGCGATCATGGCAAACTTCATGAGGATATGGTATTCATTGCAGAAATCCTTCACTTTCTCGTTGTTGGGGTCAAATTTGCACCCCAGTTGACCAAGTCAAAGTCAAGGTCAACCCCAAACCAGGTGGGCCCAAGCCCAGGTCAAGCGGGTCCATGCCCAAGTCAAGCCCGCGGCCAACCTCCCCATGCCAACAATAAAACCATGTAATAAATAATTTTTATGTAATTTTTTATGCATGAATGGGCATAAATCCAATTTTTTGTAAAGCCCATGGCTTATGTGCAAAAAGAAATGACACATGAGCCATGGGATGGGCAAAATGCCATTTTGTAAAGCCCAAGGGGCTATATGTAAATGTGTAAGCCTATATAAGCCAACATGATGAAAATATCTAATATACTTTTTATTCCCCTCAAAATCTAGGATTTGTGCCTCTTTCCCCTTTCTGAAGGTTCTAAACCTTCTTCTTTCTTTTGAATTAAATCAAGAGTTTTACTCTTCCTTTTCCAAAACTAAATAGTTTTTCACCACAAAACCCACAAAGGGGAGCTTAGATCTCTCATCAGATCTCAAAAAGAAGAGATTTTTAAAATCTCACATCTCTTGATCTTCAAGATTCTGCCAACAGAGGAGGAAGAAGGAGGCCCATCTCCGAAAACCCCATTTTTGGAAAGACCCAGGGCTCCAAAGAAGAACCCCTTTGATCAACTCCAAAACATCTTAGGAGTTTAACTCCACTCTAAATCCTTTTTTGGGATTTTAAATCCTATTTCTGGGACTAAAAACCCTATTTTCCTTGCCGGCGTCCAAGCGCCTAGCGCTCAAGCGTCCAGCGCCCGTGTGCTGAGCACGTGGTGCGCTAGCGCTCGAGCACTCAAGTGCCCAGCGCCCGCATGCCGGGCACATGGTGCGCCGGCGCCCGAGCGCCTGGCGCTCAAGCGCCCAGCGCCCCCGTGCCGGGCACGTGGTGCTCCGGCGCCCGAGCGCCTGGCGCTCAAGCGTCCAGCGCCCACGTGCCGGGCACGTGGTGCTCCGGCGCCCGAGCGCCTGGCGCTTAGGCGCCGGCGCACCACGTGCCGGGCACGTGGTGCGCCGGCGCCTAAGCGCCCAGCGCACGCGTGTTAGACACGCGAGGCGCTGGCCCCCCACATCCTTTGGATGCCCTTTCTTCTTATATATATATATACATACACACACTCTAGAATATTATCCTTCTCAAAAAAAATTGGGCCGGGGCGCTGCCCCTTACCCCGTAAGGGGGCTGCTAGCCCCCTTGACCCCCAGTCCGCTATCCGGATAGCGGGACCCCCTAAAAACTCTGCGGGGCCCCCGATATATCCAAAACCCCCGTTTTCAAAACACAACACACGTGCACGGTGCATTGAGTTCGCATGACCAGTTTAACCCCTTAATCGGAGGTTCCCTCACCCCAAAAGCAAGGGGTAATTAACGGAAGCTTAGTCCGCCGCTACCGGAGATTCGGATCCCCACAATTAATAAACCCTAGCCTACCATGGGCAAGGGGAATCTGTAATGCGCCTGACAAGCGTGCGCATATTCCTATCTCAACGGGGTGATGAAAAACACCCTACACTCGTTTTCGAAATTCGTCCCGTGGTCGATGATGATGCACCTCGGGATGCCGAACCGGAATATCAGGTTGTTCTGCATGAACTTGATGGTCGTGGCGGCATCCGGTTTCCTGATGGGGACGGCCTCGACCCACTTCGTGAAGTAGTCTACCGCGATGAGGATATACTTGTGCTCACCCGTACCAGTCGGGAACTGGCCTATCATGTCCAATCCCCACTGAGAGAACGGCCACGGGGAGGTTAAAGCGGCCAGCTCGGTAGCCGGAAGGCGAGATATGCTTCCATGGAGTTGGCAACTTTTTCACCTCCTGAAGAGCTTCTGGGCGTCTTCGTGAATAGTTGGCTAGTGGTACCCCTGGAGCAACGCCTTCTGGATTAACGTTCTGGCCCCTTGGTGCACGCCGCCGACCCCTTCATGGATTTCACGGAGGACGTAGTTGACTTCGTGGGGGTCGACGCACCGGAGCAGGGGCTGAGTGAAGGATTTCTTGTAAAGGTTCCCATTGCTCCATATGAAGTGACGCCCAGAGACGGCGAGCTGCTCCCCGATCTTCTGGGAGTGTACCATCACTTAGGAGTTCCACGAGGGGCTTCCTCCAGTCCTGGTCATCCTCGTGCGCTGTATACACATGAAGTATTGTCGCCCCATCTTCCATGCTGGGTCGTGGCAAGATTTCCAAGAGGATATACCGCTTGTTGTTGGCTGAGTAGGATGAAGCCAGCTTGCTCAGGGCGTCAGCTTGGGCATTGAGTTGCCTGGGTATTTGTTCTATCTGGACTTCGTCGAAGTTCTTCCGAAGTTTTCTTACCTCGGCCAGATATTTCACCATTAGAGGTTCCTGAGTCTCGAAGTGGCCGGTCACTTGGCCAACGACTAGGGCTGAGTCACTGCGGATTCGAATTATCTTCAGCCCCAGCCCGGAGGCCATGCGAAGTCCAGCCAGTAGGGTCTCATACTCTGCCGCGTTGTTTGAAGCCTTGAATCCGAGATTTAGAGAATATTCTATTTCCGCCTCATTCGGGCCCCGAATGATGAGGCGACGCCACAGCCTTCCTCGGTTGAAGACCCGTCGACGTAAATGACCCACTCTGGGACCGAGTTGGGTCTCCCCATGATCGGTGGTTGATCCGCGAGGGGCGGCGTGGACTTCGGTTCCTTGCGGGGGATGGTGCACTCGACGATAAAATCGACCAGGGCTTGTGCTTTGATGGCCCGCCTCGGGCGGTATTTTATGTCAAACTGGGACAGCTCCCACCTCCACTTCTCTAAGTGGCCCGAGGATTCGGGCGAGGCGAGGATAGCCCCCAGCGGGCGCTCGGTGAGAACAAGGATAGTGTGTGCCTGGAAGTTGTGTCGTAGTTTCCTTGAGGCCACAACGAGTGCCAAGACAATCTTCTCTATGGCTGGGTATCTCGTCTCTGCGTCTTTAAAGACGTGGCTCACGTAGTACACCGGCTTCTGCGCTCCGTCGACCTCTCGTACGAGCACTGAGCCTGCTGCTTGATCGGATACCGCCAGATATAGTGAGAGCTCGTCCCCTTCAACTGGCCGAGTTAGCAGCGGTGGCGTCGCAAGGTGTCTCTTTAATTGGTCGAAGGCGGTCTGGCACACTTCTGACCACTCGAACCTTGGGATTTTCCTCAGAGCTTTGAAGAATGGGATGCACTTTTCCCCTGACCTTGACATGAAATGGCTCAGAGCGACTACTCGCCCTATCAATCGCATGATTTCGACGTTGGTCTTGGGCGCGGTCATGTTGAGGACAGCTTCGATTTTTTCCGGGTTAGCCTCAATTTCACGGTGGGTGACCATGAAACCGAGGAACTTTCCCCCGGTGACCCCGAACGCGCACTTGGCGGGGTTCAGCTTCATCTTGAACTTTTACCTCGAAGGCCTCGCCCAGGTCCTTGGCGTGGTCGGACTGATTTGACGAGCATTTCGTCGACGTAAACTTCCATGTTCCTGCCGATCTGTGGCTTGAACATGCGGTTGACCAACCATTGGTACGTGGCCCCGGCGTTCTTGAGGCCGAAGAGCATCACCTTGTAGCAGTATACCCCCCGGTCTGTTGTGAATGCGGTGAAATCCTCGTCTGCCGGATTCATACGGATCTAATTGTAGCCGGAGAAGGCATCCATGAAGCTCAATAGCTCGTGGCCTGCCGAGCCGTCGACGAGTTGATCTATCCGAGGTAGGGCATAGTTTTCTTCGGGGCAGACCTTGTAAGATCGGTGAAGTCGACGCACATGCGCCACTTCCCGCTTGACTTCTTGATGAGGACGACGTTTACTAGCCATTCCGAATAGGGCGCATTCCGAATGAAGTTGGCGGCAAGGAGCCAATCTATTTCGTCCTCGATAGCCTTCTTTTTGACCGGGGCGAAACTTTGCTTTTTCTGTCTGACGGGTCGGTGTTCAGACCATAATATTGCATTTTTCATTCCCCTATTCTTATCCGTTTTATAAATAAACAGGTATTCTTGACGCACGTTTGTTGCATATTACAGGATACAGGCTTTTGGAGCGAATACAGTGAAAAGACGAAAGTTGATACAGGAAAGGGACTTTTGACCAACAAGTAGACGAATCCTGGTCAAGCCTAGACGGACAACAATTCACAATTGTATAAGGCAATGCAGTCCTAAATGTCAAAGTGAACGGTCAAAAGATCCTTACAAGTTTTCATTGAAGATCTGGAAAAGGCCAAGAAGCCAAACAGAGAAAAATAGTGAAGATTAAACAAACCCAAATACCCAGCATGAAGACCAGAAAGTTTGGTGAGCTGAGCTCACCAAAGGGCCGCGGAACCGCGGCCCAAGCCAACAAATGCCGCGGTTCCGCGGCCATTAAGTGCCCGTGTCGGTGGAAACTTCTGGTGTCGGTGCGTCGGTACGGGTGTTGGGATTTTCCGTGAGCAAATATGTAATTGCACATCTGCGAGAGTCTGTAACCCTAGTTTTCATGTTTTCCTATAAATTGTAATTACAGATCTGTAAAACCCTATGCCTCTTTTCAATCAATAAAATTCAGAATTGTTGGGAGTTTATTCAGATCTGTTCTATATTGTTTGGAGGGAGCCATCAAACTAGTAAGTAAATTTTATTTCTTTGTTTTAATTCTTTTAATTAGTATGTCTTTTCATCCCCTAATGAGCGAGTAATCTCCTCGCTTGTTAGGGTTAGCCTTAGGGAAAGGTTTGAGAGATGAGATCTCTCACCCCTTTCATGCCATCCACACCTAAGAGTTAGAACTCCATGCATGCACGCACAACCGCTCCCTACGGCATCCTACCCCTCGAGGTAACGATGAACCGTAGTATAAAGGCCCGGTTGCGCGTGTTTTCCATGGAGGTTAGGATAATTATCGATAAAGGAAGGACACGAATCTAGAGGAAGAAACATCTTCCCAAAAGATTCTTATCCACTTTATTGATAATTACCGCAACATCTAATAGATCAAAAATAGGGCAATGAAAGCGGTGAGGAAACCTTTAATCTCCAAACTTCCCCTAGACCTAACCCTAGCAAGAATTTAATTTAGATTAATTTAGTTTATTGATAGATTTAGGTTTTCTAGAATTAAATAATAAATCAAAACAACATTTGGAATCAACTCGTAAAAACACGTTAAGAAAACTACCCATCTCTGTGGATCGACCCGTACTCACCGGCTAGCTGCGAAGCGACGCCGTTTCTGATTGCGGTAAACTTATATTTTTAGATAATCAAATGGCGCCGTTGCCGGGGATGGCGTAATCTTTCTTTTGTGTAATTTCGGGTTGATATTAATCTTAAAAATCATAAAAATCTGAAAATATAAAAAGTACAAAAATTCTTTCATTATCTGTATCTGTTTGAAGGGTTCCTCGTTTGAATCTTGCAGAAACAGCGAAGACTCTCGGATCTGGAATTTTACAGAGGGCAAATCAGAAAAGTGAACATCAGAACAGAGGAGAATTGGTGAACAGGAGCTACAATTTTTTTCCAGAGCCTGATCTCTTTACCAGACCGCGGAACCGCGGCTAAGGAGCGCCCTAGACCGCGGAACCACGGCTGTTTGGCCACGTCACCACCTAAAAATCAGTTGGTTAGTTCTCTCCTTCTCCCCTCTATCAACCACCATATATCTCTCTGTAAAAACTTTCTGCAGGAATTCTTTGCGCTAAAAATTCTTTCTCCCCCTTCTAAATAACAGATTTTCTGCTGGTTTCTTTGCGCCGCGCTAAAATTGATTGCAAGTGAATTTTATTGTTTTGCATAATTTAATTGGACTTTAAGGGGCTAATTGACCAAACTCAGATTGGGTAGGGATTTCATCACCTTTCCCAGGACCCCAGAAAACACTTAAAGCATGTGCATTGACCACAATTAATTAAAAAAATATTAGACTCAGACCTAAGGACATCGAGCTCAATAGGAAAAGGACTAGTATAGGCATCGACCGTTTATCCTAACTGACTTTGCGGTGTCTAGGGTAGTGGTTATTAATTAGGCCCACTATTATGGTTCCTTCCCACTTACCTGGCCGTACTTGTCGGTGAAGAGGTGGTTTGAGGTCCTATTTCTAGCCCTAGTTAGGAGCTGTCTAGCAGACCTAGGCGACCCTAGATCTAGGCCTGATTGTGCATGTGTGGTTGATACATTTGTGTCACGAGTCTCTTTTCAAAACTTCTTTGCAAAACTCTCACATAAATAAAAAAAGAAAAAGAAAAATCTTTTCAAAACTTGCAACTTGCCGCTAAGAAAACTTGCAACTCACTTCCACTCACTTCCCTTCATTGACGTTATCTTACCCCCACATTCTGTTTTTCTATTTTTCTGACTACACTACCCCTCTAGTGTATGTCACTTTGGACTAGGGATACTAACGCCCGATTAGTCCGTGTTTCGTTGGTACCGACCGACGAACCCTTCAACACCGAAGTCGAAATTCCCTCCATTTCCTTACCTCCATCTTCAAATTCTTCTTTCGTAGGTATGTCGGGATTCAACCCCAACGATACCTTACCCACGGGAATGATTCCACCTCCGTTAGGTGCGAATAACCCGAATCTTCCGCCTGTTGTAGCGCCTGCACGAGTTGCGCTCCAGGATCTCTTCTACCCCGTCCGCACTTCTTTACCTACATGTCTTTCACCCCCACTGGCAAATGAGGACAATTTTGAAATAAAACCACATTTCATCAATATGCTGCCAAAATTTCATGGTTTGGAATCTGAAGATGCGTATTTTTTTATTAATAAATTCCAAAATGTGTGCGCTATGATGAAAACGACCCAATTAAGTGATGACGCTATAAGGCTAAGGGTCATTCCTTTTACCTTATGTGACCTAGCCGAGAAGTGGTTATACAGCACCGCATCACATTCCATTAGAAATTGGGAAGAGTTTGTTAGAGCTTTTCTGAAAAAGTTCTATCCTCATCACAAAACTGCTAGAATCCGTAACGAGATTATACAATTTTCACAGCTTCCTTCCGAACCATTTTGGAAGTGCTTCGAGAGATTTAAAGACCTACTTGTTCAATGCCCTCATCATGGGATTGAAAGTTGGCAACTTTGCCAAACATTATACGAGGGATTGAACTCCGCAACGAAGCAGTTGCTAGAAACCATATGTCAAGGTCATTTTCTCTCCAAGTCTAGCGACGAAGCTTGGCAGTTTCTTGAGGATCTTAGTGAGCAAACAATTCAGTGGGAGAATACCAAGACCACATCATCTTCTTCTGTTGGTCAATCTAGGGCAGGCATACATCAAGTAGATATGTCGATTGCTATGAAGGCCGAGATAGCCGCACTTATGAAAAAGCTAGAAGCCATTGAGACCAAAATCTCATCGTCTTCTCCTGCCCTGTTGTGCCTCCATGAACTGTTTGTGCTTGTTGTTCGGCCCCATTACATCTCACCGAAGAGTGTCCTTATAATGCATCTACTCAAGGACAGGATCAAGTCAATGATGCATTTTAGCAACGACAAAGAAACGATCCATACTCTTCGACATACAATCCGGGGTGGAGGAGTCACCCAAATCAACAGTTCCAAGGGAATAACAATTTTCAAAGACCTCCTCCACAACAACAACAAGCACCTTCACAAACTCAAAACCAGCAACCTTTCCAACAACAACCTTATACAAATCAAACGAACAATTTGGTTTAACCAAATGATGATAAGGTTATCTTGCTCGAAAAAAATCTAGATGCATTTCTCAAGCAATCTACAGAATCCGCAGCAAGATTTGAAAATTATGTTCAGTCATTGATGCATAACAATGCCTCACACGATCAAAGTATCAAATCTATTGAGGCACAAATTGCACAATTAACTGCTGCGTTGCGCGAGAGAGAAAAGGGAAAGCTTCTATCTCAACCATTGCCAAATCCCGGTCACACACAAAACGCATATCCCAATCACAATGTAAATGCGGTGACCACGTTGAGATCCGGAAGAGTGTTGCAAAATAATGTGGATACTAGTGATGACATCCCCGCCGGTGGTTCTTCGTCTTCTTTTTCTTTTTCTCCATCGTCATCTTCCCCTTCTTCATTCTCTTCACTTTCTTCTTCACCTTTTTCTTTAGAGCCTATTCTCCACCCTTCACACGGCTCTACTTCTTCTAGCTCGAACGGACCCATTTCTCACAACATGAACACATCTACACCGGGATCCGTTCCTCCTCCACATTCTACTCCACAGACATTTGACTCAACGAATTTTCAAAATGCTTCATTCCCAAACAGGTTGAGTCCTAATAAACCAAATGCACAAGTGAAGAAGATTGTGGAGATATTTAAGCAGGTTAGCATAAATATACCTCTCTTGGATGCAATCCAACAAGTCCCTTCATACGCGAAAATCTTAAAGGGCTTATGCACCTCGAAGAGAAATGCATCTCAAGTACCCAAAAAAGTGCTAGTGGCTAGTGCAGTGAGCAATACTATTAACCACCATTCAACCTTACCCCAAAAACGAAAGGACCCCGGCTGTCCTACGATTTCAATCACAATTGGGGATAAGAAAATTAATCGAGCACTTTTAGATCTTGGGTCTAGTGTTAACCTGATTCCCTACTCCGTGTACGAACAATTAGGGGTTGGAGAGTTGAAACCCACTCGTTGTACTCTCCAAATGGCTGATCGATCAATCACCCATCCAAGAGGTCAGCTAGATGATGTGTTGATCAAAGTTGGGGAGTTCATATTCCCCGTTGATTTTATTGTTATGGATACACAACCTGTTGCTAACCCAAGAAACCAAATTCCGGTGATTCTCGGTCGACCATTTTTGGCCACTTCCAATGCTATAATAAACTGTTGCAATGGCTCCATGACTCTATCCTTTGGGAAGATGTCTAGTGAGTTCAATATTTATACGATGGGAAGTCTGCCCCCCATGCCTAAAACTAGTACACGAGAAGTTTGCTCTATTCACGAAATCACGCAGGAGAACTGCGAGCTTGAAAGATTCTTGTTTGATGAAAACAGTTTTGACGCCACTAGTGCGTCCCTCCTTGAGCCTACCACCGTTGACACAACCGATATGGATTATGAATGTTTCACTTTTTCGGATGATGACGACTCACAGCCCGAATATGAGTCTTTTGAATTTTTGGATGAGTTAGTTGAACCATCTGAATCGGTTGTTTGCAGTGATTTCGAACCTGTGTTGGAGTCCTTTGAGTTCGAGGTAGATTCCGCAACGATTCTTTCGCCTCCAAAACTCGAATTCATGTCCTTGCCACCTCACCTTAAATATGCTTACATAGGAGAGAATGAGACTTTTCCCATTATAATATCAGCCTCTCTAGCCTTCGAGCAAGAGAATGCTATTTTAAAGGTCTTACAAGATAGGCGGCAAGTTTTTGGTTGGACTATGGCGGACATCGAGGAGATCAGTTACCTTATAATTGAATATCATATGCAATTGATGGATGATACCAAGTCAATAGAGGACCCACAGGAACATCTTGGGGATATTGTGGTTAGTCAACCTCCTCCTTTAGAAGTTGAACCACCCCCATTTCTTTTGAGAAGTTACGAGAATGCCAACATTCCACTGATTGCTGATCATTCGCATTCTCGTTTTGATTCATCATCACCTCCTGTCTATTCACCTCCATACCTTCCATACCACCACTTCAATATTCCCCAATTCTTTATGGATCGCTACGACTTATTCTTCCACCAACTGATACTCTTTACTGATAAATTTTTCAACTGGTTGGTGTTAACGTTTGGTCTATGCAAGGTTTGGCAGTAGTGTCTAACATAGTTTAAATGAAGTTTGGGGGATGTCCTTTCTGTAAATATTTTTGTTTTCCTTAACAATAAAAAAAAAGTATAAATAAATAAACAGGGAAATGCCGGTATTTTGACCCTCTTGGTTTAGCATGACAGTGAGGACACTGTCAAGTTCAAGTTTGGGGGTATGCTCGGTACGTCTTCTTCTTTCGCATTCATTTGTACATATTTTTGCATTTGCATATTTATTTGAAAACCCATAAAAATTTTAAAATTTTTAAAAATTATAAAAATTAATGTATTCAATTTTGGCTAATTGACTAAGAGTTTGACAGATAGGTTAACTGGCTAGGAACAACTAGATCTTTGACGTAGTAAATTAAAAACCCTAAAGATAACCTTCCTTAAAGTTTAACGGTAGAAAGTATATGCCTTTGTAGTTTATTTAGAAATAGGCAAATTTTGGGTTCACTTCTTGGGCTAAGTCAAAATAAGGGAAGAGTATTGATGTTTTTATTAGAGTATAAGTTTGAAAAATAGTTCCTAGCTTAAGTCTAGATTCTGAAAACGTATACCCTACAATTTGCACAATCACGCACCTTAAAACTTGGAATAGTAGAAGAGGCCTTGAAATGCTCTTGTCTAAAGTCCTAGTACAATGAAAATGAAAAAAAATATATAAGTGTGAATAAAGAAAAAAATGGACACTGGTTTTTGTGATTACTTAAGGCTGCAAAAATAGAAAAATATTTAGCGAGGGTGCTTCATCACCTAGTGCCTTAAACCAACTGGTTTAGGAGTCACTGCTAAAGCTTTGGGTGTTGCAAAACTAGGAAGTACGCTTTAAAGTGCAAACACATCTTGTAATCGATCGTTGGTACCTCAAGAAGTATTAACGGTCGCATGAAGGATGTGTAGGCAAATTTCATTTAAAAATTCACTATTTAATAAGTGCTTTGGACAATGGACGAGAGTACGATTGCTTGATTTGAATTTCCAAGTGTAGGGTGATATTTACACACACGTAGGGATATATGATTAGAGTTTAGATAAGAGAGAGGAATGAAGAATAAAACTTGTATCTTTAGTAGGGTTGATAGAAATTCCTAAGTGGAGATGGAACTTTAGAAGGAAAATTTAAGAGATGCCAAAAGCTAAGTAGGTCTACATAACATATATAATCTTAAGTTAGATTATGAGGAAGTGTGAAGAATATGGGTGGATAATTTGCGGGTCGATGATAATAGAATTCCTTCTCAGAAAACCTAATTGGAAAAAAAAAGTCAATGGGCCAAGTTGATAGGATTTTGTGGGTGTAATCCGCTGAAAACCCTCAGGAGACAACACTCCTCCTACTAGAGACACCTAGAGGTTTAACGGCTTGTTGCACGTGCTCAGTGCAATCGCATTTCCCTGTGAAAGTGCGGATAGGATTTTTAGTGAATAAAAAAAAAATAAGTTTGCTCGAGGACGAGCAAAAGATAAGTTTGGGGGTATTTGTTCAGACCATAATATTGCATTTTTCATTCCCCAATTCTTATCCGTTTTATAAATAAACAGGTACTCTTGACGCACGTTTGTTGTATATTACAGGATACAGGCTTTTGGAGCGAATACAGTGAAAAAGACGAAAGTTGATACAGGAAAGGGACTTTTGACCAACAAGTAGACGGATCCTGGTCAAGCCTAGACGAACAACAATTCACAATTGTATAAGGCAATGCAGTCCTAAATGTCAAAGTGAACGGTCAAAAGATCCTTACAAGTTTTCATTGAAGATCTGGAAAAGACCAAGAAGCCAAACAGAGAAAAAAAATGAAGATTAAACAAACCCAAATACCCAGCATGAAGACCAGAAAGTTTGGTGAGCTGAGCTCACCAAAGGGCCGCGGAACCGCGGCCCAAGCCAACAAATGCCGTGGTTCCGCAGCCATTAAGTGCCCGTGTCGGTGGAAACTTCTGGTGTCGGTGCGTCGGTGCGGGTGTTGGGATTTTCCGTGGGCAAATATGTAATTGCACATCTGCGAGAGTCTGTAACCCTAGTTTTCATGTTTTCCTATAAATTGTAATTACAGATCTGTAAAACCCTATGCCTCTTTTCAATCAATAAAATTCAGAATTGTTGGGAGTTTATTCAGATCTGTTCTATATTGTTTGGAGGGAGCCATCAAACTAGTAAGTAAATTTTATTTCTTTGTTTTAATTCTTTTAATTAGTATGTCTTTTCATCCCCTAATGAGCGAGTAATCTCCTCGCTTGTTAGGGTTAGCCTTAGGGAAAGGTTTGAGAGATGAGATCTCTCACCCCTTTCATGCCATCCACACCTAAGAGTTAGAACTCCATGCATGCACGCACAACCGCTCCCTACGGTATCCTACCCCTCGAGGTAACGATGAACCGTAGTATAAAGGCCCGGTTGCGCGTGTTTTCCATGGAGGTTAGGGTAATTATCGATAAAGGAAGGACACGAATCTAGAGGAAGAAACATCTTCCCAAAAGATTCTTATCCACTTTATTGATAATTACCGCAACATCTAATAGATCAAAAATAGGGCAATGAAAGCGGTGAGGAAACCTTTAATCTCCAAACTTCCCCTAGACCTAACCCTAGCAAGACTTTAATTTAGATTAATTTAGTTTATTGATAGATTTAGGTTTTCTAGAATTAAATAATAAATCAAAACAACATTTGGAATCAACTCGTAAAAACACGTTAAGAAAACTACCCATCTCTGTGGATCGACCCGTACTCACCGGCTAGCTGCGAAGCGACGCCGTTTCTGATTGCGGTAAACTTATATTTTTGGACTAATCAGTCCGGCCATAGGATCTACCCCGAGCTTGTGGGATATAACCTTGGGGTCGATCCCAGGCATGTCTGCAGGTGCCCAGGCAAACACGTCAGAGTTATTTCTGAGGAAATGAACTAGGTCATCTCACTGAGTTCCTGTCAGCAGCGACCCGATCTGAACGAGTTTTTCGTCGTCCCCTTCTACGAGGGGGACCTCTGTCAGAGGCTCCACTGGGGTCCCTCGGGCCTCTCTTCGCTCGTCTCGGGTGTCCAGAGAACCCCTGATGTCACCCTCACCTTCGACGTCGTCGACCGGCCTTTCCGACGAGGATGTTGCGGTGAAGTAAACCTTTGCAATTTGTTGGTCTCCATAGACTCGACCTATCCCGCTCTGGTCAATAGGGAACTTCATCGCCAGGTGGTAAGTTGATATCTGGGCCTGGAGGGAGTTCAGCATGGGACGGCCGAGGAGGATGTTGTAGGCCGATGGAATTCTCGCTATGATGAATTCCACCGGCACTGTCCGCGTACGGCCTGCCTCCCCGACGTTGAACTGTAGAGTGATTACCCCTTCCGCTGGGATGGAGTGGTTGGTGAATCCTGAGAGGACGTGGGAGGTTGGCTTCAGGTCCGCCATGGTGAGCCCCATGCACAGAAAGCAGTCGTAGAAGAGAATGTCTGCCGAGCTTCCCGAGTCGACCAGGATCTTGTGCACCTCGTATTGATGGACTCGAGCCGTAATCACCAGGGGGTCGTTGTGGGGCAGGGATATGCCGTGAAGGTCCCTGTCGTCAAAAGTGATTGGCTTGGTCCCCCTGGCCTTCTTCCTCGGGCGACTGTCGGCCTCCGCAGCTGGTGTGGGGGCGCTGAGTCTCATAGGCAGTCGACGTACCCCCCGCCGTCATGACCATGATTTTTGGCAAGCCTCGGTTCCTTTCAGTGAGGTTCCTCACGCCCCCCGATGGGGTTGTATTTGAGCTGCCGTGGAGAGTCTCGCGTGCGCGACCCCGTCGAGGGAGAGGGTGCCGATCATGCCTGCGAACAGGCGAGCTGACCGCCACCGCCTCGGGAAGGACAGAGGCGCGACGAGACTCGGGGCGAAACTCTCTGGTGTAAGACCTCGGAGCCAAACGAAGTGGCGCCCACCAAGTTACTTCATATGTCGGTCTGGGTGACCTCCGGCCGTTGGAAACAGTGAGGCGACGATTGGTCGTGGCTGCACGAGCGGAGCCTTCTCTCCCTCCGTAGGGGTACCGGTCCCGAGGTGGGGGAGCGTCGACCTGGGGATCTTGCCCTGCCGTTTGGACGCAGATGAGCACCTCCACGAAGGACGTGAGCCGATCTATTCGGCCGTCAAGGACGCTAATGGCATTCGGCGGAGGAGGTTCATCCGCGCTTCCATTGAGGGGGAGGTGGCGGCTAGTGCTTGGATCTTCATGATGATCGCTCGCCATTGGATTAAGATTGGAAAGTGAACTTTTGTTTTTGTAGAATAAAAGAGTTCCTACAGACGGTGCCAGCTGATGCGACCTGGATCGTGCCAAGATGTTACCTTCCGTTGATCTGCTGATAGCGGCGATGGGTAGCTGAGATTGGATCGGGAAGCTGTCGCTCCTGAAGCGTATGGATCTCAATGGGTTTGATGTTGTCTGCGCCGAGCTACCTGTAAGAAAGTCCCGGGGTGGTTGTACCACCGAGGACCCTCCGACGGTCAAGTTAGAAAGGAAATCCGAGTAGAGTAACGACTTAGTGGAGTAAAAATGGCTTACTTGAACCGTCTGAAGAAAGGGTTTATATAGCGGTGGCAGCAGGCAGGGCAGGCGCGAGAATCACGCCGGCAGTTACGCTCTCGACGTTATGCCCGCGTGATGAGCGGGATCTCCCATTAATGGAGAGACAGGATCGTTAATGGGGGATCGTGATAGCGTGGAACGTGGGATGTGGCCGGCGGATATCTCGCGCATGGGGAGATTCGCGGGATGGAGGTTGCGCCTGTGAGCGGTGCCGTCGGTCGGTCGATGAGACCGAGCAAGATGACCTCGGTGGGAGAGCTCACAGAGACCGGGAGAGCCGAGGTATCTTGGTTCCGTGGTAGCCCGGAGACGAGCTGGTAGGCCGAGGAGGCCAATTGTGCAGGGGCTCGGAGGTGAGCCGGTGCTTGTTTGTGGGACGGGCACAGGAGTGGTCTGGTCGATCACTGTAGGTTCTTTCTTGCATGCCCTGGGATACGTCATCTGCCACGTGTCATGATCTGGGAGATCACCGATATCGAGCATCATCATTTTCTGATTCAAGTTTCTACATCTACAGCTAAAACAGATCCCTCATTCTCCCCTCTACACCGTAACCCTTCATCTCCCTTCATCTCTTCGTCCCTCCCATCCTTCTCCTTCCCCAACCTCCTCTCTTCCTCTAAAACCGCAAAATGAATCGATAATCTCTCTCTATTTAAAATCAATAACATTGCAAAAACACCAACTTCATCAACAATCCTAACCACAACCACCCCATCATCAACTACTCTCATAACAACATCAATCAAAAATATTAATTAAAATTTAAAAAAATTAAGAAAAATACCATATTGTAAAATGAAGGAGATGAGGAAGTCAAGAACTCGAGAGAATAAGCTAGACGACGAGGCGGCAGCCTGAGCATAGAGGAGGCAGTGACCTGAGTTTGGAGGCGGCGGCGGCGTGGAATCAAAGACGAGGAGGAGGTGGCATCGGAGGATATAGGATAGGGAGGTTGGTGTCGAGATTGGAGGTAGGTCGGTGCCAGAGAATCTAGGAAAGGCATCCGATGGTGGTGGAGGCTGGCGATGGTTGTGAGTGAGAGAGACAATGAGTGAAAGAGAGGGGGCTTACCACGAGAGCGAGGGTGCTGCCGATGGCGGTGGTGAGAGAGAGAGAGATAGGGTGTTTTTTTAGGGAGACCGAAAGGGGGAAATGAATTAGAAAGGGATGGATATTTAGTCCGGCAAAAAGAAAATTTCTCGATTTGTTTTAAATTAAGGTTATTTCGTAATCGCCGACCAAATAGACCCTCCACGAAAAGGCCTTTATTTTCTTATTGTGTTTTCAATCTCTTTTAAATCCATCTAATTTAAAACCCCCAAAATCAATCAGAAAATATAAAAATTATGAAATATGCATGGAACCCTAATTTGATCAAACTAAAAAAAAGATACGTTTAATTATGTTATCGGTATATAAAAATCTCATTTTCTAGAATTAATTAAAACAGTAAATTAATTTTTTATCTTTCAAACCATTTATAAACAATTAAATGTTTTTTAATTGAGCTTATATGTATAATCCGGACTTCACCAATAAAAATAAAATAATCTAATATAGTTATAATTTTCAGTTCTTTTTTAGTTCCTGAATCCTATGAAAAAGTCTTGGTTCTATTACAATCCTATTGACGTGCGTCGGATCACGTCAAGATGTTACCTTCCGTTGATCTGCTGATGGCGGCAATAGGCAGCTGAGATTGGATCTAGAGGCTGGCTCCTAAAGCGTGTGGATCTCAATGGGTTTGAGGTTGTTTGGGCCGAGCTACCTGCAAGAAAGTCCCCGGGTGGTTGTACTACCGAGGACCCTCCGACGGTCAAGTTAGGGAGGAAATCCGAGCAGAGTAACAGCTTAGTGGAGTAAAAATGCCTTACTTAAACCGTCTGAAGGAGGGGTTTATATAGCGGTGGCAGCAGGCAGGCAGGCGCGAGAATCACGCCGGCCGTTACGCTCCCGGCGTCACGCCCGCATGATGAGCGAGATCCGCATTAATGGCGAGACGGGCTCGTTAATGGGGGGATCATGATTGCGTGGAATGCGGGATGTGGCCGGCGGATATCTCGCGCATGGCGAGACTCGCGGGAGTGAGGCGGTTGCACCTGTGAGTGGTGCCGTTGGTTGGTCGATGAGACCGAGGAAGATGACCTCAGCGGGAGAGCTCGCGAACGAGCGGGAGAGCCGAGGTATCTTGGTTCTGCGGTAGCCCGGAAACGAGCTGATAGGGCCGAGGAGGCCAATTGTGCAGGGGGCTCGGGGACGAGCCAACGGTTGTTTATCTGTAGGATGGGCATAGGAGTGGCCTAGTCGGCCACTATAGGTCCTATCTCGTGAGCTTCGGCACACGTCATCTGCTACGTGTCGTCATCTGGGAGATCACCGATATCGAGCATCATTATTAGCCCCCCACTCTCGTCCCTACCCACTCACGGGTCGGGTCGAGAGTGGTTTGCCGGGTTACCCGAGGTGAGCTCCTTTTTGTAGGTATCGTCGGGGGTGACCCTGGGCAGTCAGCTGTATTTTCTGGATGACGCCAGCGAATCAGGGGTGAGATCTTTGCATTAAAGAGGGTGTGCCGGATCGTGCGTACGTTCACTGAAACGACAGCCCACGTGTCGGGCGCTGGTTGGCTGACACGACGGGACGCAGACTTCTGGCGTCTGGTGGGATACGACCAATGCGCGTGCGACAGGTGGGGCGATCGTGGTCGTCGAATGCACTGAGCCGTTTCGGCGGGAGATGACTTTCGCAGTAGGATGTGTACGCCGGCAGCTATAAATAGAGGTGGGTCCCCATCAAGGCCCATACCTCTACAAATTTTCCTCGTCCCGAGTCTCGTTAGCTCGGCGCTCTCCCTTTCAGGTCGGATCTCTGCGTTTTCTCTCCCGAGGACTTCTCTCCATCAGGTTAGATGTCTTCTTCTGAGGAGTCTGTAGATGTCGTCGGGGTAGATTCTAGGGATTCTTCTTCTTCCACTAAGTCGGAGTCTTCCCGGGGAGTTAGGGTCAGATCCTCTTCCTGGGGTCGCGCGACGGGGGCGATCCCCAGAGCGGATGTCGTGGATGCACCTGGTGTGTCATCCATGGTGAGGTACGAGGATGAGCTTGCCACCGTTTGGACTCGTTTCCACATTCCTCCCGGCTACACGTTGCGTTTGGCCGAGGAAGGGGAGAGGGCGGATCAGGTACGAGGCAAGGAGATTGCCCTGTACCTGGAAGCCTTTTAGGCCGGAATGCGCCCACCCTTCTCTCCCGAGGTTGTTGGAGCGCTAAATTACTTTGGGCTAGCCCCGGGCTAGCTAGTGCCGAACTCCTGGAGGATTCTCCTTGGGTTCCTGGTCCGTTTGAAGTTGCAGATGATCCCCTTCAGTCTATCCACCCTTGCCTCCTCTCTCATTTACAAAGGTCACCCCGGCACTCGCACGGGTGACCAGAGGTGAGTTTACCTCTCCTTTAGGAAACAACGGGGGAGTGCAGCCGGGTCGGGAGTCGTCGTCTTGCCTTCTTCCATCCACGATTGGAAGAAGAAGTTTTTCTTTGTTGGGCCGCCAGAGGGTGAGGACTGGCCCATGCCCTCCCAGTAGTCTAGGGATAGGTGCTGGCGGGAAAGTCAGTTCAACGATCCCGACGCGTTGAAAGTGGCGGAGTGAGAGCCCATTCCCCGAGCCGACGTGCTACTTTCTGAGCGAGCCCTTAGTTAGGCCGGGCTCATCCCCGCCCAGTTTGTCGGTAAGTTAGGAGCTTGCAGGTGATCTGTTAGACTTGTGTTTATTTTCATTTCTACTTGTGTTGCTGACTCCAGTGTACTTTGTCTTGTGCAGAACCCATGAACTTAAGCCAACTTCGAGCGGCCATGCGCAAGCCGAAGAAGGGATCGAAAGCTGGAGGTGCCAGCTCCTCCCGTCCGACGTCGGCCCCAGCTCACCCGGCAGCCGCCCCACCCCGACGTTCTAGTGCTGGCCGTGCCCCAGAGCCCAGCAAGGCACCGAGCCGAAAGCGGGTTCAGGAATAGGAGGCCCATGCTTCGGAGATAGAGATCGGCTCCCCACCGTCGTCTCTCAACAGGTTCCCTCGAACGGTTCCGCGGACCCCGGCCTCTCCGATCTTGGTGGATGAGGGGGACCTCCACTTTGAGGTGCCCTCGGGGCTCTCCGTCGTTGACAGCTTGCTGGCTGACATGGAGAGGTCGGCCGGGAGCAAGGTCCATCGGAGGACTCTCAAGGCGCAAATGGCGGCCATCGCCGAAGAGGCCGTGCAGGTTAGTGCTCGCACCTTACTTGATTTTTCACTCAGCGTCTCATCATTCGCGAGATTTGATGCCCTCCTTTTCTTTCTGACCCCCTCTGATTTCTTTAGGTCTTCCAGCACGTCGCCCTCGTCGTCCAGATGGAGGAAGAGGAAATTGCCCCGGCGATGCGAGTCGCGGGCGAGCTCTCCTCGCTGGAGGAGAGCTCAAAGTTGGAGCTGGACGCGGCGATGGCGAGGGTCGCCGCCCTAGAGGGCGAGGTGGCGGCCTGGAAGCAGGAGGTTGTGGCCGGGAAGCAGGAGGTCGCCAAGTACCGTGAGGCCGCCCAGGCCGCCGAGGCCAAGCTTCAGGACTCCAAGGTGCTCGTTGGTACCCTGAAGAAGTCGGCGAGCACCCTCCGGAAGGAGCTGGGGGAGGCGATAGAGGGGACGAAGCGAGCCGAGCTCAGGGTGGCGAAGGCGGTGGAGAACTATAAAAAGTCGGACCATTTTTACACCGACCTAGCCGCAGCCACTACCCTCATCTGGCACGAGGCCCTCGACGCCGTTAAGTCTCGGATTCCAGAGTTCCCTGATGAAGAGCTCTGGAATGAATACCCTCGCGGGGACGACGCGCAGGGGGAAGCCCCTGGGGGCCCTGCTGGGGAAGGGACTCCCGACGAGGGCAACGTTGAGGCTCCTGTGATGGACGCCGATCCTTCAGACGCTTCCCGAGTCATGGTAGATATTGAGCTCCCCGGGGTTGCGCCTGGCCCTGAGGCCTGAAGCCCCTTGTCTTCTTGTTTCTCTTCTTTTGTTGCATCGGGAATTTTGTAGGCCTCCGGGCATTTCGTATGGCTGGAGAGCCCACAATACCCTTGTAAAAGCTTTGACTTTATGAATAAAAACTTTTTACAGTCGTATTTGCACGCGTATTTTCCTTTGTCGGTTAACACTTGTATTTGCACAGTACTGCTTTTGTGTTATGTCTGTTCTTCGTCTAGCGATTACGCGTTGAGTTGAATCTGTTCATTTGCCAAGTATGTAAAAACTGGTGGGAAGACGGTATCTCTATGGCCCCGAAGTCGAGGTGGAGATCGCTCAGACGTAGATAGACCGGATGCCTCTTGGTGAGGGCTTTTGTTCCTTAGTCGTGGGAGGCACGAAGAGGCATGCTAAGGATGGGCTGAGCAGGGTAGCTGCTCGGTCGCCTCATGGCAAGGGCTTAGCTCCTTGGCGTTGTGCGGTAGGGAGCTACCTGCCAGGGATGACCGAGCAAGGGCGGGCCCGGTTGCCTCTTGGCGAGGGCTTTTGATCCCTGGCGTTGTGGGGTAGGGAGCTACAAACCAGGGATAACTGAGCAGGGGCGGACCCGGTTGCCTCTTGGCGAGGGCTTTGATCCTTAGCGCGGGAGGGGCCGTAAGAGGCCTACTAAGGACGGGCCGAGCAGGGTAGCTGCTCGGTCGCCTCATGGCGAGGGCTTAGCTTCCTAGAGTTGTGCGGTAGGGAGCTACCAACCTGAGATGACCGAGCAAGGGCGGGCCCGGTTGCCTCTAGGCGAGGGCTTTGATCCTTAGCGCGAGAGGGGCCGTAAGAGGCCTACTAAGGACGGGCCGAGCAGGGTTGCTGCCCGGTTCCTCTTGGCGAGGGCTTCGATCCCTGACGTTTTGGGGTAGGGAGCTACCAGCCAGGGATAACCGAGCAAGGGCGGTGCCTCTTGCGAAGGCTTTTGATCCTTAAGGATGGGCCGGGCAGGGTTGCTGTCCGGTGCCTCTTAGCGAGGGCTTTGATCCCTGGCGTTTTGGGGTAGGGGCTACCAGCCAGAGATAACCGAGCAAGGGCGGGCCCGGTTGCCTCTTGCGAGAGCTTTTGATCCTTAGCGCGGGAGGGGCCGTAAGAGGCCTATTGAGGACGGGCCGGGCAAGGTCGCTGCCCGGTGCCTCTTGGCGAGGGCTTTGATCCTTAAGGATGACCGAGCATGGTTGCTGCCCGGTGCCTCTTGGCGAGGGCTTTGATCCCTGGCGTTATGGGGTAGGGAGCTACCGGCCAGGGATAGTCGAGCAGGGCAGCCGTTCGGCTGCCTCTTGGTGAGGACTTTAGGAAGAGGGACAGTCGTGGGTGACACGTGCCATGAACGCGTGGGGGGGCGAAGTGCCGGAGTTGCGTCGTTTCGATTTTGTTGAGAAAGGCTATGTGTCTGCCGCGTGGCGGCACAGTCGTGGGTGAGCGACTGTTGGACTCCCGAGGGGATGTTCGCTATAAAACGGAGGGAGCATTGATCACTCCATCTCTCACACCCAAACATAAGAATAGAGGACTTCCCTTTTACTATCCCCGACATAGTGAGCTTCAAGGATGTGTGCCTCTATGATCAGCACTGCACCGAGGACACGGTGTGGTTAGTGATTGGCCGTATTGAGGATCATTTCGGCCGACTGCTCCCCCGGCGTTCCCCCTGCTCCAGCTGTTGATGTACCCTATCTGGAGGGCGTCGCCGGGGCTCTACATCCCCTTGTCCGAGCAGCCGAGGGACGGGGTGGTCGGTAAGTTAAGGTCTCTGCGGCACTTCGGCCTGATTTTCGCGGGTCGGCGGGATCGCTCGGTGGCGCTCATCCTTGAGAGCTACCGATTGAGGCACGATGCCGACGTTCGCGGGCGGGATCGGGGGCAGAGGTCCGAGGTCGCGAGGGCTCGGCTGGCAGAGATATCCTCGGAGTACCATGAGCAATGTTCTCTGCACTGCCTTCCCCCGCTACTGTAATAATTTTCCTTTTTTGATGTACGGCTGAGGAGCTCACAGTACCTTTTGAATGAATGAGATTCTTTTCTTTTTTGCAATGTTTTATTGATTCCTTTTATTATATAAACAAAAAGATCTCAAGAAAGGTTTACATTGCCTTGAAAAGAAATACATGCCAGTAGATGTTCTTTTTATTCATGCAGCTTGAGCCCCTCGGATGTATGTTGGCCTCTACGCCCGGCATAAGGTACTGAGCTTCGTAGGTACCAGACGTATCCTCCGCTGACATGACCATGATTTGGCCGATTGTCAGCTCACCGGGAGGGGGATGCTGCTCCTGCTCGCGGTCAGCTTGCCGCTTGTCTCACAAGTACGCTGTGAGGTGTCCCGAACGGATGAGCTCCTCGATATAGTTTCGGAGCTGCTTACAGCTCTCCGTGGAGTGGCCTAGCGACCTGTGGAAACCGCAGTAGGGGCCCCGGGTTCGCTTTGAGGCCATTCACGAGATCGGAGGGAGCTTGAAGTGTAACATTTTGAAAATTAGAAATAAATAAAATTAATTAATTTAATAATAAAATGATAAATCAAAATGTTATTAAAAACAAATAAGTCAATTCCATAAGTTCTATGTAAAACAAATTAAATAAAAATTTTAGTATACAACATAAGTAAGTTATAAGGGTTTTAAAGTGAATTTTAGCTTCATTTTAATAAAATGAATGTTTTATAATAAACTAAGTTGTGAAGGGCTTTTAGGTAAAGTTTAGGATTTTGTGCAAATGGGATATTGTTAAGGGTGTAAATGAAAAAGGGGTAGAAAACAAATTTTTGCTCAGAATTTAATGATAAATTAAAACAATAATTAGAAGATAAGACAAGGACACCTCTTCCTTACATGCACACACACACCAACCACCTCCTCCTTGCATGAAGATATCACCCTTGGTCTTTGACACCTCCTACTACCACCTCCTTCTTTCCATCACCATATATATAAACCTTGTTCAGATCAGTTAGTTAATTAAAATTCTGAAAATTTAAAGAAAGGAAAAGAAAAACAAAACAAAATATTGAAGAACAAGAGAAGTGAAGAAGAAGAACAAGGCAAGGATCTCACCATCAAGCTAGGACAAGGAGCTTGTGCATATTGGAGGGTGTTATTCCAACAAATTATTGTGGGTAAAATTCTTAAACAAAGTAGAAAATTAAGGTTCTGCAACTAGTTTAATTTAAAATGAACAAGTTCTATAATATCGTATTTTAATAAAAGATAGGCTTTGTTGAATCTGCTTTAAATTGGAGAAGTGATAACTAAGCTAAACAGGACCTAAATAATGTATGTTGAACATAGAGCAAACCATAGGACCACGAACCCAGGGGACCGGTTTTGGGCTGGCGACTAAAAGTGAAATTCCAGTGTCGCTGGTTTTGTAGGTAGCTAGGGTATTTTGGATGGTTGGGTAGGTTTTTGTGTTTAATTGTAGCAATTTTGGTATTATTTAAACAAGTTAATTTCACTGAATTTAGAATCTGGAAGCTAATATCGGAAAAGATATCTAAAAAAACAAAATACGACACGGTTAAAACGCATCGCGATTTAAATTTTGTAGCGATGCAGGTTAGGATTAAAATCCAGTAAGGTTAAGTGTTAAATAGCTTGATATAGTCGTATACAATATAACTAGTACGTGGGAATGGGTGTTTTTCATATCCGTCATGTCGGAGTAGCCGTTTCCTTATATAAGTTAAATTGTGGTGTTAGATTCGAATACGGGATTTTCGGAGGCAGCGAGGAAAGGGAAAGGATTGGCAATTCCTGAGTAGATTCGACGTTTTCCGGTGAGTAGACTAAACATCTACCGGGGAATTTTGTAAAGATGGTGTGTTACGCCCGTAGTTTTATTTAACTTAATGCTTTATTTTGTTATGCTAAATTGACAATATGCATTCACAATTCACATATATTTTGCTTAGTTGCTAGTACACTGCACAAGTATCGACGAGTTATGCCACGTGCACATCTTACATATTACACACACCTCGTCGATATTGCCATGTCACTTTTACACTTAGTAAATTTCTTGTTAAAATGATTCATATCATATCTTAAACACCAATAACAGCAGTAAATTGCATCATTAATATCATGTTTAGTATTTGAGTATTTTATGTTGATATAAGAGGTAAATGTATTATCGAGGATTTATGGTTTTGAGTTTTGAATACTATTACATAAATCCAGTGATTTTCATGATTGATGTGTCATGTCCACCATGAGATATTTTATGATTTGGTTTTATTCCGGACCGAGTGGGGGAGATATACGGTCGCGGATTTTACGTTATCCATACCGAGTGGGGGAGATATACAGTTGGATACATGGTGGACCCGGTCGAGACCGAGGGGCAGGATAGCCGCATTTGAGACGGGGGAGCCTGGCGAGGTTACTCGATACCGGAGATAGTGGTAAAAATACGGCGTATATCTAGATGATAACGACCGGTATTGTTGATTTCAGGATTATTCGAGGAATGATGCCTGTGAGAAATGGAAGTTTTGTGTCGATGATGGACACGGGGAAATGAATTTTTATTGGAAATAAATGATGAGATTTCAGTTTTGATTATAAGATTCGTATTATAGATTCATGATTTCCACAAATAATCATACATTATACTTATTCCCATTTCAGTTAGTATGATCGTCATATTTACATTGTTAACCATTATATGTTAGTTATATTCACTGAGTTGGCAACTCACACTCATTGTGCCACAGTTCCTTGCAGGGGTAGAATTGACGGTTAGCAGCGGTGCAGATCTACTCTTTCCGCTTTTATCACATCTTTTGATAGGTGGGTTAGATATGTAGTAACCTTCTCTTTTGGGTATTGTATTTTGTATCTAGAAGATCTCCATCAGACCTGTATATGACTTAGAGTGAGAGATGATTATATATATATTAATTGACCGATGGGATGGTTTAGTTCTATATATTAGTAAATTTCTTACTTATTGGAAATTCTTGTTAATGTCTTATACTCCTGGATAATTGTCTCCTCTATTGATATTGTTGATCCCAACTAGGGATGCAACCAAAATTTACACTTTATACTGGTTTAATAAATTTAATTACACAAAAACAGTGATTTTTACATAAAAACTAAATTTTTATATAAAGAATTCCGCAAAAAGGATTTTGATCTTGGTTTTTGGCTTACTTGGACTGTATGCGTATCTTTAGATATTATACAATCTAGGTGCCGGTCACATCCAAACTTTGGGTCGTGACATGAAGAACCCCTCGCCTTTAGCCTCCTCCAGCAGTACTGTCTGGGAGACGTTGAGTGGGGTGTACTCTTGGAACTTCGGGGAGTAGGATTTTGATCGCTCAGGTCCCCTTCTCTCTTCCCTCGCCCTTTTCTTTTGGTCGGTTTGCTCTTCCCCGGGGAGATTTGCGTTCACCTCGGACTCCAGCTGGATCTCATGTTCGGTCCAGGCCTTCACCTCGGCCATGGTCTTAGGTTGCGCTAATGCAAAGGAGTGTAACCACTCCTTGTGCCTAAGACTAGACCTGAGCGTTGTAATGACCGTCTTATCTCGGTGCTCTGGGACCTCGAGGAGGGCGTTGTAGAAGCAGGCGACGTATACTTTGAATGTCTCTTTGTCCCCACTCTTGATTGTGAAGAGATGGTCGACTGTGTGTTTTTGCCGCATGTTCCCGACGAAGTAGCCACGGAATTGGGTGGCCAGCTCGTCGAAAGTTGAGATCGTGGCTCGAGTCCTCGGAACCAGGCTCGTCCGGTGCGGATGAGAGTGGCCGGGAAAGCTCAGCATTCGGTAGCGTCGGAGTTATCTTGGAAGCTCATTCCCACGGTGAATGTATCCAAATGGTCCTTCGGGTCAAATTTGCCGTCGAAGAGGGACACCTTTGGGGGCTTGTTGCGAGAGGAGACGTAGACGGCGAGCAGCTCCTTGGTGAATGGTTTAGTGAGCGAGTCGACGGCGTACTTAGCCCCGTTGCTCGAACGGTGACCTTCCCGTTGCATACCTTCGATCTTCTTCTCGAGGGCGTCGAGTCGGTCGTGGTATCCCGACGATTCGGCACATTCTGATCTTTGGCCTCTGCTGATAGAGGCCTGTACCTGGCCGCGGTTACGGTTCCTTTCAATGAGGTTCCTTAGATCCCCTGGCGAGGTAGTCAGCTGCCATGACGAGCCCCATCCGCGCGACCCCGTCGAAAGAGGGGGTGTCGGTCATGCCTGGTAACAGGAGAGCTGACCGACATCTCCTCAGGAGGGATAGGTGCGCGAAGGATCTCAGGGCGAGGCGCTCTGGCGACGGACCTCGGTGTTGAATTGTGGGGCGCCCAGTGGGTCGCAGAATGTATTGGCCGGGGAGATCTGTAGCCGTGGGAGGTAGCGAGGTGGTGGTCGGCAGTGCCGACGCGAGCGGAGTCTTCTCTCCCTCTGTAGGGGTCCTGGTCCCGAGGTGGGGGAGCAGCGACCTGGGGAGCTTGTCCCGCCGTTTGGACACGGACGAGCGCATCCATGACGGACGCGAGTCGGTCTATCCGGGCGGTTAGGGCGTTGATGGCGTTCGGGGGAGGAGATTCGTCCGCGCCTCCGTTGTGCGGAAGGCGGCGGCTAGTGCTTGGATCGTCGTGATGGTCGCTGGTCATTTGGTTGAGATCGGAAGATGAACTTTTGTTTTTGTGAAATCAAGGATTTCCTACAGACGGCGCCAACCGACGTGTGTCGGATCACGTCAAGATGTTACCTTCCATTGATCTGCTGATGGCGGCGATAGACGGCTGAGATTGGATCTGGAAGCTGGCTCCTGAAGCGTGTGGATCTCAATGGGTTTGAGGTTGTTTGGGCCGGGCTACTTGCAAGGAAGTCCCGGGGTGGTTGTACCACCGAGGACCCTCCGACGGTCAAGTTAGAGAGGAAATCCGAGCAGAGTAACGGCTTAGTGGAGTAAAAATGCCTTACTTGAACTGTCTGAAGGAGGGGTTTATATAGCGGTGGCCGCAGGCAGGCAGACGCGAGAACGTTACACTCCCGGCGTCACGCCCGCGTGATGAGCGGGATTCGCAGTAATGGAGAGACGGGCTCATTAATAGGGGGACCGTGATAGCGTGGAACGCGGGACGTGGCCGGCGGATATCTCACGCATGGCAAGATTCGCGGGAGTGAGACGGTTGCGCCTGTGAGTGGTGCCGTCGGTCGGTCGATGAGACCGAGGAAGATAAGCTCGGCGGGAGAACTCGCGGACGAACGGGAGAGCCGGGGTATCTTGGTTCTGCGGTAGCCCGGAGACGAGCTGATAGGGCCGAGGAGGCCAATTGTGCAGGGGGCTCGGGGACGAGCCAACAATTGTTTGTCTGTAGGACGGGCATAGGAGTGGCCTAATCGGCCACTGTAGGTCCTTTCTCGTGAGCTTCGAGATACGTCATCTGCCACGTGTCGTCATCTGGGAGATCACCGATATCGAGCATCATCACCTACGAAAATGTTCTAGTTTCAAAAGTTATATTTTTATCCAAAAGTCTCAATGGACTAACACGTCCAACATGACTCCAATCGGATCCCTTTGGAACTTAAATGGTTCTTATTACAACCCCTAAAACATTCTATTTCTAAATACAACATGTGAAATTTCTCTGTTGATCAGATAAGACTCTTTGTCAGGTTAAGGCAGCTCCATGTTTTGGTTAGGGCTAGCTTGGGTTAGGTTGTGATGGGTGTTTCCTTCTCTCAACTTAAAACCTCCAAAGCTGCTCATTTCCCCTTTCTACCCACGAAAATTTTTCATACCGATGATTATGAATCCTTGGAGTTGTTTTACCATTGCAGGTTGCATCTGTAAAACAACAGCCGAAAATCCTAGGCGTTCTTTAAAGATATAGATTTTCATACGGTCTGTTTGCTTTTGTTAACTTATATGGAAAAGCTCCCGCCGTAGGCAGCAATAAGAAGCGACAGCAGCAGTAAGCAAGTGAGGACCGTTAGGGGGCGTGTTTGTCATTTTAACCTCCTAACGCCTTTAATTAACGTTTTGGAAGATGAAAGATAATCATGGAGCCTTCTTTTTTTTTTTTGAAAAGGTAACCATGGAGTCTTGTTTAACCTATTAGAGGTTTTAGGGGTTGTTTATAAGTAGCCGAGTCTTAAGGTTCAATATATAGGGGCAAAAACCTATCTTTTAATATGATGATAATAATCAATTAAGGTATTTAATTTGTAATATGTTCTTTTCTAATTTGAAATTTTTTACATGATATACACCATGGATATTGGTGACGAATCGCCAATTTTTTTTACTAGACTAGATCTTTTTAAATTAAATTTTTTGCATGATGCTATGGACATTGGTGACAAATTACCAATTTTTTCCCCGCAAGTAAACAACACCAACGCGAATGAAGTTCATTTCCTTCGTCAGCACCATATTTCGGCAGACATAATCAACAAATTACATGAAGTTTACGATTTTTTGTTAACCTATGAATCTCTTTGTATTTTGATTATTTTAAAAAACCGTATTTTAAATATACTATATGTTGTTAACAATATTAGACAAGTTAAAGTACTACACAACTACAGTCATACAAGCATGAGGACAATCAACATTGCAACCGACAACTCAAAAGTAATATTGATAAAGATCAGCAAGACTCGGAAGATCTCAATGTAAATTCAACGAATATAACGGAGAAATCACACATCGGAGATATTCAAGACCTTTCTATTTTCTTTGAGTCTAGAGTTAAGTCGATTTCGAACGGTTAGAATCAATTTTCTTATCCTATTTCAATTAGATTCTCAAAAACCAAAAATCCTTTTCAAACTAAAAGTCTTGTATCTGAAATATTAGACATGGACGTCCCTATGGACGTCACATCCCTATGAACGTACATAGCAGTTTTAAAATCTTTTAAAATTTGGTTTTTCGAAAGACTAATAACCCAATAACTGTCATGTCTTTTTGGAGCAGTTATAATAACTGTCTCAACTGCCCGTTTTCAACTTTCTATATATAGAACTCATTTTTAATAAGTTTTTCACTGCATCATTTTTTAATGTTTCTATTTTCTAGTTTTTGGTGAAAACTATGTCTTTCTTAACTCAGAAGTTTTTCGCTACTCATTTTAGAGAAAAGAGATTTTTCTACCAGTTTAGACTTTTCTATTTCATTTATAAAAGAAAAATCTCTAAAAGTTTCGAAAAACTGATTGTTTTAAAACTTGTCTACTCTTTTGAAAATATTCTTCGATTTGGTTTTAAAAAATTTCTTAATCTCCAAAATACAATCTCTCATCTCCTTGAATCGAAAATTTGATTTATCCTTTTGAGATCGTTAGGATTGTTGAAATTGGTTTGTAAAGATTAGTAAAATCTTACTGTAACGATCATGTTTTTACTATAATACTATTTAATAAATAAAAATATATTTGTTTCGAAATTATTCATTTTGTAAAAAGAATGGTTTTTGAAAGTTTTTTAAAAAAAAGTTTTATTTTTATTTCTTTTAATATAAAGAATTTATTCGATTTTATTTCAAAAAGAAAATTTTGAAAAGAGAATTTATTTTATTTAAGAGAAAAGAATTATTTCAAGAAAATGATTTATTCTGTTTATCTTTTAAATTACTCTTTTGAAACTCTGCATATATTTATTTCTATTTAATTATATGTAATAGTAAGCTTGTATCCTATTAGTTTAGTCGTCGTATTTTTAGTCTACAGGCCACATGTTTGAATCCGAGACTTGCAATTATTTTTATCTATTTAAATCCCTCTCATAACTTACAAATCACATTTCATTTCATCTTCCTTTTAACTCTCAAATAATAAGAATGGTTATGAATATAATTAAGTGGAATTATGGTGATATAAACCACTCGTTATATTTTAGCCATCTCTTTCTTTTCTTCTTCATTCACATTTTATTTGGTTTTTTCTCCTTTCTTCTTCATCCTTATAACCTTAGCTCACTAGAAAAAAGAAAAAATCATTTGACGTTGGTATTCCCTCAACTTTCGAAGTCTCGCATAGGTCGAGGCTTTTTCTCACAATCGACGATCACTACTACAAATAGGGGAGCAAACCACTGCCCCTACGGATATATCCGTAGAGGCAAGAAATTACCCTGTAGGTGCAAACGCCGTAGGTGCAAATCTTAGCCTTAAACATTCCCCTACGGTTAAATACTTGCCCCTATGGCATAATGCGTAGGTCCATATGTCCCTACGGATTAGACTGTAGCGACAAAAAAGTTATTTAATTTATCGGTTTATAAAATAAAATAGTTGTCCCTACGGAGTTGTCCGTAGGGCCAAATGTCTGCCCCTACAGATACATGCGTAGGTCCAGATGTGTAGGGGCAAAATATCAGGTATCCTGATATTTTGTCCTTACGGATACCTGTGTAGGGGCATGTTTATGCCCCCATGGTCAAATCCGTAGGGACAAGTATAACCCTCTCTACTGAGATCATAGAGGCAAAATAACAGGTATCCTAATATTTTGCCCCTACGGATAAATCTGTAGGGGAAAAGTAGGACCCTACGGATTAATCCATAGGGGCAAGGTTGGGCCCTACGGATTAATCCGTAGGGACATATTATCAGGGTTTTTTTAAAAAAAAGGGCTGCTTGTTTTTTTCTCGTCCTGTGCACAATAATATATACATCATATATAAAATTAATCAACGAGCAGAATATATACCGCAGTATTCATAATCACATCTCACGTATAATATACAAAAAAAATCAACAAGCATAATACGATATCAATATAAACACGCAAACACCACCAATATCAATATCGTCCAAAATATATACAATATGTATCATATAAATAAATACATGTTTAAAATATAAGAATCAAAAAGCTACCCTAACTCGGTCCAGCTCCACCTCTGATAAACGCCGTAATCTGGCTCGCCTGCTCCTCGGATATACCCTGAGTCAATATCTCGAGCAATGCGGAGTGTGCGGGAGTCTGAGCGGGCTATGGAGCTATAGGAGTGGTCTGCGCAACCGCCGTCGAGGTAGTGGCTTGCGGAGCCGCAGCTGTGGGAGTCTGAGCGGGCAGTGGAGCTATAGGAGCTGTCTGTGGAACCGCAGCCGAGGTAGTAGCTTGCGGAGCCGCAGCCGAAGGAGATGCATGTGGAGGCTCGGCCGATGTACCCTGTCGCGTCTGTTCAATTTTGTGTGTAATAAACGAGTAAGAACGGTGTATTAGTCGAATTTGTATCATTATCAAGTTATTGCGAAATCCCAATCTATGTATACATAGGGACTTAGACCTCGTTTGGATATCTAGTTTGGAAAACCGCAGTTTATTTTAATTAGATATGTATGTATGATTAATCAAAGCTATGTCTATAACCAAATAAGCTCAGGCTACGTACTAATATTGGATATGTTGCTATCTATAATATGACATAATATTTTACTATTAAGTAGTATACATACCAACATCTCCTTCAACTCCTGAACGGTGGCCTTCAAGGTGTCCAGTTCTTGCTGGAAACGTTGCTCACGGGAGACAGAGGAAGTAACCGCCGGAGTGGAGTCCAACCTCATATGGGCCCTGCTAGGACCCAGTCTCGGCCTCTCTCCCAACCTCCGTGGTGCCCTCTGTGTGCAGCGTCTAGGACCGGGGTCAGCAGTATCGGATCGTTCTGTCCAGTAAAATCGATCCCCGATGCCTCCGCTTGCTCAACCACCCGCTCCTACACCCACATTAACCAGTAAAATATAAGTATATCATTTAAATTTGAACCTTTTAAAACAAAAATTTCAAATAGGGGTTGAATAAATATTAACACTTATGCAATACTTCTGGGTAGCGGTGTCGGGGTATCGAAGCTCGTCCGTGGCAGGATCTGTCGAGGTGCCGTGGACGGCAAGATTCGCGGACAACACGCTCGGTGTACCACTCTGCACCAGGTTCTGAGCTCTCTGCATTATTAGAAAATAACTCTTAATATTAGATATATTAGAAAATAACTCTTAATATTACATTATATCACAAAGACCGGTCTATTGTAATTTACCGATAACTCCATGGTACGAGTAATATTCGTCGAGCCACCTGTATAAGTGGGGCGACCCCTCTTCGCCGACTTCCTATTCTCTTTATTTTGATCGGCCTGTTTCTGCACAACACATTCAGATTTAGTTTTCTAATTAAGCAACACAAAAAAATAAATTATATACTAAACAATGAATTACATTTAAAATACATACCTGTTTGCGATGAGAATCGAAATATTGGCACAATAGAGGCCATGTATCTACGTCAACTCTAGTAAAGGCCGGAGTAGATAGGAAGCCGCTCACTCTGCCTCGGGGGTCGCCATCCACAGGTAATAGCAGTCGATCTTCAGCTCATTCCTGTTGTATCGGACCTTCGTCTGCATGTTCTTCATCAGGCTATTGTACAGAGCGTGAAGATCGAGCACCCTCCCAGGGTGATCAGGGTCGGGTACAGGCTGGAAATCGTAATTCAACTGAAAATACAAAAAAAAACATTGTTATTAGATTGCAAGTGTTAATAATAAATATATTGGATACAAATGAAAATATATATTAATACTCGAGCCTGATCCCAGAAGTGGGCAAATGAGCGCCGGTGCTGGTCGCCCCACTCAATGTGAAGTGGATAGTTCTTCACGAGGCGGCTCTCATCCCCCATATACCGTCTGAACCTCTCGGTATAATCGCCGGTATAGAAATAATCAGGGGTAAAATAGAGGGGGAATGCTGCCTCCCCCTAACTCTGTCGGGCCTCAGCCTGTGGGACTGATTCGGGTCTCGAGTCCCCCTCTCGGGATGGGGCGGCCCTGCGTCTACAAGAAATATCAAGACAATCAATATAAAGATAAAGTGGTATTAAGAAATCAAGATTTAACGAAAATTGAAGTGTGATATATACCTCCGGTGACTAAAGCACGAGCCTAGGCCCGGGTAGCAGCACGAGCGGGACGAAAGTTCCTCCGGTGAGGAACGGCCGGTGACCCGGACGTGGACGCATCTCCAACTAGAAAATAAACATCGATAAAATTACATGAAGTTCATGCTTATTCTTAAAGGATATGTAAAATGAATAAATATTTTATATTTATTCATACAAACCTACAGACTGAGCAGAGGGTATGGAAGTGACGGGAGCGGCCCTGCACCAGACGAGGACGCACCACCTATAATTAGACAATCAAGTATCGGCTATATAAGTAATTGCAAAAAGAATGCGTATATCAATAATATAACATTCTAAATCAACATGTATACACTATAAGATATATAAACTACCCGTAGGTATATGATATATAAACATACCTGGAGGTGCGGGAGTGACCTCTATCCCTGATGTAAGTACGTAAGAGCAAAAAGAATGTATGCATATTTATGATATAGCATTCTAAATCAATATACATGCACTATATGATACATAAACATACCTGGAGGTGCGGGAGTGGTCTCTGTCCCTGATGTGGACACATCACCAACAACTAGACAATCAAACATTGACAATATAAGTAATTTTGACATGAACATGCGTGTACATTTATAATATTACATTTAAAATGAATATGCGTGCAATATACCTGGAGGTGTGGCAAAGTCCACACGGAAGGAGGCATCCGAAGGGGTCTCCGATCGGGGTGCAAGACCGGCCCTCTTGTAGGGTTCCTAGGCACTCTTGTGAAGGTTCAAAAGGCATCAAACATGCCCGGATTAAATTTTAGACGTGCCGAACAACCCAAAGCCGGGATCATTGCTAGATTATTAGGGTTTAATATGCAAGATGATAACTTTTATCTAAGTGTGAGGGATTACAACCTTTGTAGTCCGCTCCTTCACTTCATAAGCTCCGAGTAGAAGTCCCTTTGCCGCGATCCACGATCTCCCGGACTCATGAGAGGCTCCACGACTCGAACGATCCATGCTAGCTCGAAGTATTCCAAATCTCCGATGATCTACCTTGAAGTTGCTTCGACTCAAGTTTTCTCACTCAAAAGAGTAGAACACACTAATCCCATGGGCTAGATGAGATGAGGATGAGAGAGTAGTAATTTTGCTTTCTTTTTAATATCATTTTCTCATATTTATTCATCACTTAAGAAAATCTAGCAAGCTTTCATGAAGAAGGAAGAAGATGATAATGAAAAGATAATGATCATCATTTTCTTTTGTGATGAATAGAATAAATCTATATGATTGATTATTAACCATGGTCAAGGATGAGTGGCTAAGAATGTGTAGAGAATAAACTAGGGTTAGAGTTTGGTTGAGTTAAGAATGTGTCATCAACAAATATCTTAATCAAGACAAAAGAATAAAGCTTCTAGAATGTGCATGAAGCTACTAACCCTAATCAAACCCTAACCTCATTTAATCATCCTTAAACATGTTTAATAATAAATCATATCATGTCACAATAATATATATCACATATATATTATATATTTGCAACAAAAGAAAATAATACAATTAACATATATCGCATATATATCAATGTATCATCCACTGAGAAAATGAAATAATAAAGCGAGCCAATATTAGATAATGTAATACAATATATCATATATATTATTATACATTAAATCATCGAATCAACACTTGATTCGACGATCCGGCTATATCGAATATTACCGACTAATATATCATGTACCGATTCATCGAATCAACACTTGATCCGATGACCCGGTTCATATCCATATATCGCGAGAATATAATACGGTATCCCATATCGCATTATTCACGCTCCTGCGCATATCACATATGCGCCACTACTCCGTTTCGCCTGAGCCAAGAAACCTCTGTGTAGGACTCTAAAGAATCGTCAATACGCCGGTAGCAGGTGATGATCATATCAAACACCCACAAGCTGCAAGCGGTCAGCTAAACGTAACAGCCACCCAGGTATTGAGCGATCAGAAGATCAACAAGCTAGCCTGTGCGTTCTCCTGTGAATCCAACCAGTAACACTCCCGTACAGTCCGGTCTGTTCGTCTGATATGTCGCATATCAAGTCTAGGGGTGGTATACGTCAGACCCCAGTAACCGATAAGTCGTGTCGATGTATGGCTCATAACGGGTCGAGAAACTACTAGTAACACTTACCAGTAAATCTCTATATCAGCCCTGGCCAGGGACTTCCAGTTATAGCCAATCGAACACAGCACAACATCAACTCCCTATACCGGGAGAGACGAATCCCCTCCTATCGCTCATTGCCTCCATGTGATTCGGGACTGTACCCAAAAGCCACCGTTTTGCACGCCCTCTTGGACGTGGTAAGGTGGAAATCAAAGCACAGTGGGAATCACACAAGACTCTATGACGATCTCGGGTCTTCAGACTACCCTGTACCTGTGTCACCGGAGAACTGCCATCTGACGTGTGGTATATCACCATCTGGGAGTTCTCGGCGAGTCCGTCCAGTGTACCCAGTCTCCACTGAGCACCCGTACACCATCTCTGATGTCTAACACCGATGGATATGGGATCATCCATCGCCCATCATATGGGTCAAGATGCGTATACGCTAGTCTACTCTGGTGTATCGATGCCCTGTCTCGATATACTCTCGACTAGGAACAGTTATAGGATGTACTCATTGACTACCGCGGCCCCACTAGTATGATCTCATCATAGTCCCAGTAGTCGAGTATAAATCCTAAGGGCTTTATCAACATGTGAGAGTTAAACAGTAAACCAATACAAGTCAACATGTTAAGATAAAGTGAAACCAAATAGCATACTATCATGACGAGCAAGAAAGTCATCTCTATATATAACCAAGCATCCATTATAATATACATCATATGTACAACAATGGCCTCTAGGGCATATACATAACTAACAATCTCCCACTTGCACTAAGGCCAGCTGCTGTAGTATCTCATACCTAGCATCCCGAATAATCTCTCAAACTGTATCTGGGGAATAGCCTTCGTGAATGGATCCGCAGTGTTGTCCTTCGTATCTACTCTCCTGACCTCGATCTCCCGGCGATCAACTATCTCCCTGATCAGGTGATACCGCCTCAGAATATGTCTGGACTTCTGATGGGACCTGGGTTCCTTGGCTAAAGCCACAGCTCCATTGTTATCACAATACAGAGGTATTGGATGCTCAATGGATGGAACCACACCAAGTTCACTAATGAACTTCTTGATCCAGACAGCCTCTTTGGCAGCATCGTTGGCAGCGATGTATTCAGCCTCCATCGTTGAGTCTGCAACGGTATCCTGTTTGGAACTCTTCCAACATACCGCCCCTCCATTGAGGGTAAAGACAAAACCCGAATGCGACTTAGAGTCGTCCTTATCACTTTGGAAGCTGGAATCGGTAAAGGACTCCACCTGGAGTTCTCCGTTACCATACACCAAGAACATCTCCTTAGTCCTTCGCAAGTACTTGAGAATGTTCTTCACAGCTGTCCAATGACTCTCTCCAGGATCTGCTTGATACCGACTCACTACACTTAGTGAGTATGCTACATCGGGTCTGGTACATAGCATCGCATACATGATAGAGCCTACTGCCGAAGCATAGGGTATCCCTTGCATGCGAGCTCTCTCCAAATCAGTCTTGGGAGACATCTCTTTGGAGAGAGTGAGTCCAGAGATCGTGGGTTGGTTCCCACGTTTGGATTCTTCCATACTAAACCTCTTTAGTATGGTGTCAATGTACCTGGATTGGGACAATCCCAGTATCCGTTTAGATCTATCTCTATAGATCATGATTCCCAATATGCAGGAGGCATCACCTAGATCTTTCATTGAGAATCTCTGTGATAAGAAGAGCTTGACTGATTGCAGCATAGGAATATCATTTCCTATCAAGAGTATGTCATCCACGTACAATACGAGGAAGACAACCTTACCCTCTGCTACCTTCTTATAGATACAAGGTTCATCTATATTTTTGATGAAGTCAAACTCTTTGACTACAACATCAAAACAGATGTTCCAACTCCGCGATGCTTGCTTTAACCCATAAATGGATTTAAGCAGCTTGCACACCTTTCCGCTGCTCCCACTATCTACGAAGCCCTCCGGCTGAGTCATGTACACGCACTCTTCTAAATCACAGTTTAGAAAGGCGGTCTTAACATCCATTTGCCAGATTTCGTAGTCATGGTATGCAGCAATGGCAAGTAAGATCCGGATGGACTTAAGCATAGCCACTGGAGAAAAGGTTTCGTCATAGTCCATACCTGGTTGTTGACGAAAACCCTTTGCTACCAGTCTAGCTTTGAAAGTCTCAACTTTTCCATCTACACCAAATTTCCTTTTAAAAATCCACTTGCTCCCAATGGGTTTTACCCCTTCAGGAGCATTTTCCAAAATCCATACTTTATTGGTGTACATGGATTCCATCTCAGATCGCATTGCATCCAGCCATTTCACAGAGTCACCACTCGTGATGGCCTGCTCGAAACTAGTCGGTTCATCATCATCCATGATGCAATCCTCACTTCCACCATCAATGAGAAAACCGTAGTATCTCTTAGGTGGACGAGAAACCCTACTAGATCGGCGGAGAGGCTGGGGTTCGTCGGGTACTACTGAATCCTCTGGTTCCACTAAATCTTCAGTTGCAGTTTGTGTTGCTGGAACTTCTTCCAGTTCTACCTCTTCGCCACTAATTTCTTTTGTAAGAAATTCCTTTTCCAAAAAGGTGGTATGTCGAGAAACAAACACCTTTTGTTCCTCGCGATGGTAGAAAAGATATCCATGTGAATGTTTGGGATATCCCACAAACTTGCATAGAACTGACCGTGCCTCGAGTTTGTCTGGATTTTGCCTTTTAACATAGGCCAGACAACCCCATATCTTAACTCGTTTAAGACATGGTCTTTTCCCACTCCATATCTCATATGGTGTGGTAGGTACAGATTTAGTTGGAACTTGATTCAATAGGTATGCTGCTGTCTCCAGTGCATGCCCCCAGAAAGAAATAGGTAACTCAGCTGTACTCATCATAGAGCGCACCATATCTAATAGGGTGCGATTCCTTCGTTCCGATACACCGTTGTGCTGTGGTGTATAAGGAGGAGTAAGCTGAGAGAGAATCCCATTCTCTTTTAGATAATCTAGGAACTCACTGCTTAAGTATTCACCTCCTCGATCAGATCGAAGAATCTTAATACTCTTGCCCGTTTGATTCTCTACTTCGTGCTTATATTCTCTGAATTTCTCAAAAGCTTCAGACTTGTGTTTCATCAGGAACACATATCCGAATCTTGAGAAATCGTCAGTGAATGTAATGAAGTAGGAAGAACCGTTCCTGGCATGCGTAGACATGGGACCGCATACATCACTATGTACCAGTCCTAAGAGTTCGGTAACTCTTTCTCCGTGTCCACTAAACGGAGCTTTGGTCATTTTTCCTTTGAGACATGAATGGCAAGTATCATAAGATGATAATTCGAACGAATTCAAATAACCATCTTTATGTAACTTAGCCAGTCGTGTCGCATTGATATGACCAAGTCTACAATGCCACAAGTAGGATTCGTTCATATCTGAACTTTTCCTCTTGTGTGTGTTTTGTATATTCAGAACTGTATTCTGATTTAGAATGAATATGCCATTACGTAACGAGCCTGATGCAATCAACTTTTGATTTAGGAATATGTTCATAACATTATCCTGTACTACAAAATTATATCCCTCTTTACTCAATAAAGAAACTGATATAAAGTTGCACATCATGTTCGGTATATAATAGCACTCATTTAGAATCAGTGTATTACGACTTGGTAAAACAAGGTGATATTCGCCAACTGCTTTGGCTACAATACTCGCACCGTTCCCTACTTGAACGGAATGATCACCTTTTTCCAGTTCTCTACCTTTACGTAGCCCATGCAACTGTTTGCATATGTGGGATCCTGATCCGGTATCTAATACCCAGGACGTAGGGTGAACTGAGAAACAGTTCTCAATAACTAACACACCCGAAGAAGATGCATCAACATGTATGTTCTTTTGGGCGGCTTGAGAATCCAGATATTCTCCTGTTTCCTGTTCAGTCTTATAACTCTTATAAGAAAGAACGGGTCCAACGTTCCCTTGCTCAGTACAATAATTAGGTTTAGTCAATACATCCATATTATTATCTTGATTAAGGCCTGACATGGTCGCTACCTGGAGAGAGAGAGAAGAAAACACTTTAGCGTATGCTCTTGCAAGATTAGATTGGTTATTATCTTATCTAATCAGGATGTCTCCCACTGTTTTTATCAAATCTTCCTTAAAACCCTAAAAGGTAAGATTAGCCGGGATTAATTACACCTTACAATTTCGTCAATCTTTCAGCCAGATCAGTGTCGGTACTTTGAGGGAGGTTCCCCGTGCTCTCGCACGGACCTAATTAATGTAAACCTCGTTTTCCCAGAGGCGTAACCTCGTTAACACTTTTCTAGACACCTACTTGAATGACTAATTGTTCTGTGTAAAACTCTCCCAGGAGTAACACTTACTCGCAGTGGGTATCGGGATCCAACTATCTCATAGGAGGTATGCAATCTCATTGCAAATTTCAACACTTGAAATTCCCGATAATGCTTTTGCCCCTAACCCCTATGACCTTGACAAAGGCCAACAAACCATAGGAAGCTAGTCAAGTTCAACCCGTCATTTCTTAATTGAAATTAAACCCACCCGCACGACCCTTGACAAAGGCCAACAAGGTCGTACGAATACCCTAATCCAATCACATCATATGTTTAAACAGATAAGTACCAGTTAGCTACCGCACACTACGCCTTGACAAAGGCCAACAAACGCAGCACGAATACTAAATAGTCTTTATCTGAAATGACGGAGGGCTACGCAGGTTTTTCAGAAAACCCTGAGCGTAATGAACTTGATATCGTCGTAGAATCGAGTGGAGTTTTGAAAAGGAGTGTTCTCGAGGCTTTTCTTAGTTTCTCTAAAGGGGTCACTCCCGGTGAAGGGATCGTCGGCCCTTTCCTTATCGAATAAGGTGCAGGATATATCATATATACCGCTGTGCAAAGCAAAACACTAAAAGCAATCAAAAGACAAACCGCGTTTTGTAGCATCTGCCAGTTTTGCTAAAGGAGTCACTCCCGGTGAAGGGATCTCGGTCCTTTCCTCATCGAATAAGGTGCAGGATATATCGTATATATCACTGTGCAAAGTAAAACTGTAGCTACCTTTTTTATAAAGTTTTTGATTCTACAACATCTTTAGGTTTCTTTTCTTTTATTAATCTCATTAATAAAAATCCCATCAGCTTATGCTTCCTAAGCATCACAGAAGAAACGAAAGCAGTAATATTTATATATCAGCATATATATATAGTATAAGCATTCGTCTCAGGCAGTAATATGATCTCATCACAGAACATTGCAGCAGAAGAACATATATGAAATATTGGATATACTAGGACGTCCGTGTTTTCAATACGAGCCTGTATAAAACACGGATTCCACGGTCGCGACGAATAGCCAAACCCACATCCCAAGACCCCTACGAGAGCGGCAAGTAACACTGCCAATTCTAGGGTTAGGAGACCCGGTCTCGACTCCTCGAGATGGCCTCCCACTGGACCCTAGAACCCGGTTACTTGTGCTCCCCTCCTTGGGTCTACCTAATGCGGAAAAGTAAATAATATACACTGGTGACAGCAACCGCAACCTGGAAGTGCCCCAAATAAAAGAATATTACATTACAAATGAATTTTACATGAATGAAAATAAAAACCCTCATCTCACATAAAACCCCCGGCTATTCAGAACGCGACGATCCAATATAACATATCACAGCAACACATAATATCACATATCATCAACGTAAGTAAATATGCGCATCCCAATTGTCGTTGAATCATATAGCAACGAAACCGGCGATATCACATATTACACTTACGGTCACAGAAAAGAAAGTGTAAAACTACAATATTTGGAATTCACAATCACTTTAGACATCGTAAATCCGAAATATCACATACTCCGTATTTCATGCCTAACTCTATGAATTCCACATATTGTATCACATTCCAGATAAATAGACATTATTAAACTTTCTGAACAGATAATCAAACACCCAAAATTTCCTAAACTGCTCAACACTTGAGCGGGGTTCAAATAATCCCAGAATATGTCACAGTACCGGTGATCCAGCCGTAGAAGGGTCAAGCCAACGCCTCACATGTGGCACGCCGTACTGCCCCAAACCCGAAGGTTCAAAAGGCAGTTCAAGACGGTCACATAATCGAGTTAAGGTTTGTTGTCTTCTAGAGGGTCCACCGCTTAACTTGTACAATTTTCCGAAAGATTTAAACCCGAATAAATTTCAACACTTGAAAGTTTGCCGTACCGGGAAACAGTAAGTTAATGATATCCGTTCAAAAAGTTTAACAGTTTCTAAATATCCGGAAAGAAATACGAATTTAAATATTCCGATCGAGTCTACTATTACAAAACAAACCCCAGAATTTTAAACACCTGGAACAGATTAAAAATATCCAGAATAGTCAGCAAGTACCTACGGGCTATACCATGAAGCCACGTGTCATGATCTCACAGTTCAGCCGCGGAACCGCCGCGAGAACCATGTTCCTGCCGCGGTTCCGCGCTCAGTTGGTGGAATTATGGGCACGTGTTTCATGGTAATTCCTAGAATTCCCTGCTGATTTTTTTACATATTTTTAATTCAGAAAAATCCCAAAATTTAAAAAATTTCCAGAGAGGGGTTAAGTTTCGTCGTTTCGGGTTCGATCGGAGTTTTAACTTCGTAAACACATCGCCTAATGCTCTAGCTAGGCTCTGATACCACTGTAGGGTTCCTAGGCACTCTTGTGAAGGTTCAAAAGGCATCAAACATGCCCGGATTAAATTTTAGACGTGCCGAACAACCCAAAGCCGGGATCATTGCTAGATTAGTAGGGTTTAATATGCAAGATGATAACTTTTATCTAAGTGTGAGGGATTACAACCTTTGTAGTCCGCTCCTTCACTTCACAAGCTCCGAGTAGAAGTCTCTTTGCCGCGATCCACGATCTCCCGGACTCATGAGAGGCTCCACGACTCGAACGATCCATGCTAGCTCGAAGTATTCCAAATCTCCGATGATCTACCTTGAAGTTGCTTCGACTCAAGCTTTCTCACTCAAAAGAGTAGAACACACTAATCCCATGGGCTAGATGAGATGAGGATGAGAGAGTAGTAGTTTTGCTTTCTTTTTAATATCATTTTCTCATATTTATTCATCACTTAAGAAAATCTAGCAAGCTTTCATGAAGAAGGAAGAAGATGATAATGAAAAGATAATGATCATCATTTTCTTTTGTGATGAATAGAATAAATCTATATGATTGATTATTAACCATGGTCAAGGATGAGTGGCTAAGAATGTGTAGAGAATAAACTAGGGTTAGGGTTTGGTTGAGTTAAGAATGTGTCATCAACAAATATCTTAACCAAGACAAAAGAATAAAGCTTCTAGAATGTGCATGAAGCTACTAACCCTAATTAAACCCTAACCTCATTTAATCATCCTTAAACATGTTTAATAATAAATCATATCATGTCACAATAATATATATCACATATATATTATATATTTGCAACAAAAGAAAATAATACAATTAACATATATCGCATATATATCAATGTATCATCCACTGAGAAAATGAAATAATAAAGCGAGCCAATATTAGATAATGTAATACAATATATCATATATATTATTATACATTAAATTATCGAATCAACACTTGATTCGACGATCCGGCTATATCGAATATTACCGACTAATATATCATGTACCGATTCATCGAATCAACACTTGATCCGATGACCCGGTTCATATCCATATATCGCGAGAATATAATACGGTATCCCATATCGCATTATTCACGCTCCTGCGCATATCACATATGCGCCACTACTCCGTTTCGCCTGAGCCAAGAAACCTCTGTGTAGGACTCTAAAGAATCGTCAATACGCCGGTAGCAGGTGATGATCATATCAAACACCCACAAGCTGCAAGCGGTCAGCTAAACGTAACAGCCACCCAGGTATTGAGCGATCAGAAGATCAACAAGCTAGCCTGTGCGTTCTCCTGTGAATCCAACCAGTAACACTCCCGTACAGTCCGGTCTGTTCGTCTGATATGTCGCATATCAAGTCTAGGGGTGGTATACGTCAGACCCCAGTAACCGATAAGTCGTGTCGATGTATGGCTCATAACGGGTCGAGAAACTACTAGTAACACTTACCAGTAAATCTCTATATCAGCCCTGGCCAGGGACTTCCAGTTATAGCCAATCGAACACAGCACAACATCAACTCCCTATACCGGGAGAGACGAATCCCCTCCTATCGCTCATTGCCTCCATGTGATTCGGGACTGTACCCAAAAGCCACCGTTTTGCACGCCCTCTTGGACGTGGTAAGGTGGAAATCAAAGCACAGTGGGAATCACACAAGACTCTATGACGATCTCGGGTCTTCAGACTACCCTGTACCTGTGTCACCGGAGAACTGCCATCTGACGTGTGGTATATCACCATATGGGAGTTCTCGGCGAGTCCGTCCAGTGTACCCAGTCTCCACTGAGCACCCGTACACCATCTCTGATGTCTAACACCGATGGATATGGGATCATCCATCGCCCATCATATGGGTCAAGATGCGTATACGCTAGTCTACTCTGGTGTATCGATGCCCTGTCTCGATATACCCTCGACTAGGAACAGTTATAGGATGTACTCATTGACTACCGCGGCCCCACTAGTATGATCTCATCATAGTCCCAGTAGTCGAGTACAAATCCTAAGGGCTTTATCAACATGTGAGAGTTAAACAGTAAACCAATACAAGTCAACATGTTAAGATAAAATGAAACCAAATAGCATACTATCATGACGAGCAAGAAAGTCATCTCTATATATAACCAAGCATCCATTATAATATACATCATATGTACAACAATGGCCTCTAGGGCATATACATAACTAACACCTCTGAAGCTCCCTACGCAGCTCTCTGGGTGGCAGAACCGCTCTGCCTTTGCCGGTGCCGCGGCTGGAGCTCTTGCCACCCCTCGCTGCTCCCGTCATCGTCATCAAATCTAGATAAAACGGTTTGTTCACGCATTAGACAATCATTACAAGTATTGACTATATATGTATAGACCGTAAAATGTGAAGTAATAATATAACATTACTGATAACCTTTTTCGTTTCATGGGCGCATTAGACATATTTACTTGGATTTCATCATCGATATCATTTCCAACCCACGTAACTTCATGATCAGCCGAAAACAATCCGTCTTTTGAAACAGACGGTCGGAGCACTCTAAGTCTTCTCTCTTCTTCATCCTCATCGCTGTCCTCGAATTCTGGGACATCATAGACATCCCTGGGTTTCTAACGGTATACGACACTCCATCCCGGATGCTTCAAACACTGTGAGTAGTATACTTGGAACGCTTAGTTCGGAAAGATAAACGGATCTTCCTGACCGTAAAATCGAAGTGTGTTCACACTGGTCAATCCATATTTATCTTTCCAATTCCCAAGATTGCTTCTCCACTTATCCGTATAGGTCCGCGTATCGTACCAAGTACATTGAAATATATAAAAGGGTTCTGATCGTCCGGGATAGTGGATGCCGAGTATACAATTTAAGTATCCATAATAAATCACACCATCCGATCCTACCGTCGCAATCCCACTATTCTGAGTGGTTCTAGATGTTTCTATGTCCTTAATTTCGAATTTGTATCTAAGGACACCGAATCCTTTATAATATGCAACCTCCATACTAGGAAATTGAGCTAAACATCTTGAATCACTCTCTAATGATGCAGACAAGTTCGGATCGTGGATCTAACAAAACAAATTTTACGACGAATACATAACGATATAAGTTTAGATTAAAACTGATAGCAATAACATGTTATTCGAATAACTTACATGATCTGCAACCCAATCGCAAAAATTATCCTGATGATATTTTTCCAATCGTTCATCGTTCCAATCAGGATGCCCCTCGCGTACCTCGTTAAAATGAATTCTGTTTTCGACAATAAATTATGACATTAATATTATATCATTTCATACACACACAAACATAAATATAACAATTAATCCAAATAAACTTACTCTCTAATTTTTTAAGACATGCGCAATTAAGCAAGATAAACTTGTATATCTTGTTGATAAACGTAGTATCTACCTTCTTATAATCGGCTTTACCATATGGCCCGTCTTAAATTCTTCGAGGCCGGTTAAGTCTCGTCTCAATGTTCTCGTCCAGATAGCGGGAACAAAATGTGGTTGCTTCATCAAGAAGATAACCTTGCATGATAGAACCCTCTGGCCAATTTCTATTGCGTATATACTTTTTAAGAATGTAGAGGTACCTAAAGAAAATATGTTGAATAAATAAATACTTGCATACAGGACAACAATAATTTTAAAAATTGCGCGAAACGAAAAATTCCACGTACTTCTCGACGGGATACATCCATCGATATTGTACCGGTCCGGCTAACTTAGCCTCAGTTGCAAGATGAACCGTCAGGTGTATTATGATATCGAAGAATGACGGTGGGAAAATACGCTCAAACTTGCAAAGTATCAACGCAATAGAATTTTCTAGTTTATCCAGCGTCACAACATCCAGTGTTTTAGCGCATAACTCTCTAAAAAAACAACATAGGTCGTTGATTACTAGACCAACCGATTCGTGGAGAGAAGTCCTGATGGCTAATGGGAGAAGGTGCTCCACGATAACATGGTGATCATGACTTTTCAGCCCACCGATCTTCCCTTTCATAATTTTTATCTTCTTGCTGAATGATCCTGAGAAACCTGTGGGAATTTCAAATCATGCAACACCTGCAGGAATCTTTTCTTCTCCGGTTGTGACATATGATAAGTGGCATTGGGAAGTACAAACTTGCCTGGTTTACCCGCTACCGGTATAGGATGCAATTCACTTCTTATTTTCCAGTGCTGTAGATCCATCCGAGCATTGAGCTTGTCTTTCGATTTCTCGTTTTTACAAAGAAGCAAGTTGAGTATGTGCTCGGATACTCCTTTCTCTATATGCATGACGTCCAGAAAATGACGCACTAAATTTGTTGACCAGTACAGAAACTCAAAGAAAATGCTTAACTTGTTCCAGAATGGTGGTTTGACCTGTTTTGTCGGATCCATCCCAAAGGTCATATTATTGTAACCATCCCACTGAGCAGTCATGTCCACTCCGGACAATGGGGATAGAGGTTCAAGAAGCTCCTGATTACCATCAAAGTGAACAACGTCTAACCTGTAGGGGTGGTCTAGAGGCAGGAAACGTCGATGGCCGCAATAACAAACCTTCCTGCTAAAATTCAAGAATTTTGATATTGTATGTTGATAGCAATGGGTACATGCTTTGTGACCATGTACGGACCAACCCGATAGCATTCCATACGCAGGAAAGTCATTAATTGTCCACATTAAAGCCGTACGCAGTATGAAAGTTGTATTTGTGTTTGCATCGTAAGTCTCTACACCATCAATGAACAAAGATTTTAACTCCTCGATCAGAGGTCGGAGATAGACGTAGATATTGTTTCCCGGTGAGTTTGGTCCGTCGATAAGAAGATGCATCATAAAGTATGATTGGTCCATAGCCAACCAAGGCGACAGATTATAAATTTTCATTACAACAGGCCTTGTACTGTGGCTTCCAGCCATATAGTTGAATGGGCAGAAACCATCACTAGCCAGTTCGAGCCTAACATTGCGAGGATCGCTACTGAATATTACGTGCCTCCTATCGAAATCCTTCCATGCCGGTGAATCTCTAGGATGGCTCATTTTTCCATCTTCACTTGGAGGAGCACGGTGATGCCAAATCATTGCCTCGGCTGTTTTCTTGCACCTGAATAGCTTCTGCAGCCTCTGTGTTATGGGAAAGTATCGTGCTATCTTGACAGGTATATCAGGCTTCTTATCAGAATCTTTCGGCTTATACCTGGCCTCTCCGCATGTTGGACACTCTTTAAAATCTGAATTCTCTTTCCGGTACAACACGCAATTTTTAGGACATGCTTGAATCTTCTCACACTTCAGACCCAAATCAGACATCATCTTCTGGGTTCCGTACCAGCTGTCGGGCATGTTATTTCCCGGGGGCATATAATCTTTCAAGAACGAAAGAAGCATTGTGAATGACTTGTTGCTCCATCCATTTAGGCACTTAATCTGGAAAAGTTGGACGAACCATGAGAATGTGGAATTCTTTGCATTATCATAAATTGGTTTTCTAGCATCATTCATGAAATTTTCATATTTATCCGCACGCGGTCCTTGACCGAAAAGAATGTCATCTTCGGTACGAATAGATTCACCTAGGGCAGCCTCTACTATATCCTCTATTTCTTCTGATGGAAAGAAATTACCGTCTTCTTCTTCTGCCGCATTACCGTCTTCTCTTTCTTCTCCTGCCGCATTATCGTCTTCTCCTTCTTCTTCTGCCGCATTACCGCGTTCTTCTCCTTCCCCGTGATATAGCCAAGTTTTATAAAGTCTAGTAAAACTATATTTTACGATATGAAGCTCTGCCAATTCTACCTTCTGCCAGTACTTATTCCCACATCTATCGCACGGGCAGAGAATCTTCTCTATCACGATCTTATTATGTGCGCGTGTAAATTCAATAAAAGCACCAACTCCTGCGATAAACTTAGGTTGCATACGTTGTTACGAATCCACATACATCCAGTTCTTAACTCTGACGTACTCATGGGTCATGTTAGACTGTATAACATATAAATTGTAGGTTATGATGACTATATTGAGAAATCTAAGAACGGGATGGTTACTGACAAAGGAGAAAATCCGTATATATGCTTTATGTGTGCGTTTGTCGTTGAAAAGAATAGATCATCGATAATCAAAGTTATATTTGAGGATACTCATGTATGAGAATATGAAAGTTTCATATTATCATCGAGTATCGTATATTGGTTTTAACTTGAACATCTTGAATCACTCTCTAATGATGCGTTTGTTGTGTATTCTTGTTGTATGTGTGTGTTTCGGCTGTCGAGGGTAAGGCTTCTATCCCATTAAGAATGTATATAGTGGATACCCATTCGCTTGTGCTTTCAACCGTTTCGAGTAAATTTCGGCAGTATCTCCCCGCTGTTCTCCGAGTACACTGTAATAGAATAGATAATCATTTCAAAGCTGTGAAACAACGTTGAAATGAACATCTAATCTATCTTTATACACGGAGAACCAGCGGAAAAGTATCGACGAAATATCTCGAAACAGATGAAAACACAAGTGAATGAAGGTGTTTGCTTTATACATTCCTAACTTGTCCACACGGGACAAATCTATCGGTTATCATACGATTGAATCTTCTCGTCACATAGACTATACGACGGTTGTTAGTATCGAGCTATACCGTCCGATATTTAACAACCTTCGTATAGTTCTATGTCACGACGAACATCGAACGTATGTTAACCGATAGACGGGGACTAAGTGGCGCTTTGAGTTTCATATATGAGTATCGATGAGAATATGAAAGTTTCATATTATCATCGAGTATCATATACTGGTTTTAAGTTGAACATCTTGAATCACTCTTTAATGATGCATTTGTTGTGTATTCTTGTTGTATGTGTGTGTTTCGGCTGTCGGGGGTAAGGCTTCTATCCCATTAAGAATGTATATAGCGGACACCCATTCGCTTGTGCTTTCAACCGTTCCGAGTAAATTTCGGCAGCACCTCCCCGCTGTTCTCCAAGTACACTGTAATAGAATAGATAATCATTTCAAAGCTATGAAACAACGTTGAAATGAACATCTAATCTATCTTTGTACACGGAGAACCAGCGGAAAAGTGTCGACGAAATATCTCGAAATAGATGAAAACACAAGTGAATGAAGGTGTTTGCTTTATACATTCCTAACTTGTCCACACGGGACAAATCTATCGGTTATCATACGATTAAATCTTCTCGTCACATAGACTACACGACGGTTGTTAGTATCGAGCTATACCGTCCGATATTTAACAACCTTCGTATAGTTCTATGTCACGACGAATATCGAACGTATGTTAACCGATAGACGGGGACTAAGTGGCGCTTTGAGTTTCATATATGAGTATCGATGAGAATATGAAAGTTTCATATTATCATCGAGTATCATATATTGGTTTTAATTTGAACATCTTGAATCACTCTCTAATGATGCGTTAGTTGTGTATTCTTGTTGTATGTGTGTGTTTCGACTGTCGGGGGTAAGGATTCTATCCCATTAAGAATGTATAGAGCGGACACCCATTTGCTTGTGCTTTCAACCGTTTCGAGTAAATTTCGGCAGCACCTCCCCGCTGTTCTCCAAGTACACTGTAATAGAATAGATAATTATTTCAAAGCTGTGAAACAACGTTGAAATGAACATCTAATCTATCTTTATACATAAAGAACCGGCGGAAAAGTACCGACGAAATATCTCGAAACAGATGAAAACACAAGTGAATGAAGGTGTTTGCTTTATACATTCCTAACTTGTCCACACGGGACAAATCTATAGGTTATCATACGATTGAATCTTCTCGTCACATAGACTACACGATGGTTGTTAGTATTGAGCTATACCGTCCGATATTTAACTAGCTTCGTATAGTTCTATGTGACGATGAACATCGAACATATGTTAACCGATAGACGGAGACTAAGTGGCGCTTTAAGTTTTATATATGAGTATCGATGAGAATATGAAAGTTTCATATTATCATCGAGTATCATATATTGGTTTTAACTTAAAAACGTGCCGTTGAAACAAATTATTGTTCTCCACCTTACGCTCTCTTAACAATGGTACATGCATTAAACAGCATGTAAGAGTTATCTATAACAACTCTAAACTTTCACCTGTTGGGTTCAATAAAAACATTTTTGATATAACAAACACAACCTTCCTCAATTTTTCTCTTGAATCGATGTGAAATTAATAGTGTCCATACGACACAATGGATATATTTTCCACACAAAAGGAAAAAGGCAAACAATAGTAAAGCAATTGTAATTCTATCAAGTATCCAGACTGAAAAAGAATAAATAGCAAACTAAAAATTAATCACTAATGAAAAACAAACAAAAGTGTATCATTACAACCAACAAATTAAAAGGAACATAAAGAAAACAACAAAGATTTAATTCTCATCTATGACAATTAAATCGGTGCTCAAGTATTTGCCATCGAAATTAGATATGGATGGAGCAATTTAATATGTAAGTCATGAAAGTCGACGGTCTTCACGCAAGTACATGTATATGCTTGTAAAAACGAATTAATCCAACCCTATGTGGAAGATGCCTATGCAAACAATGTAAAAATCTATTGATCTAATGACCTTACATGGTTTCAACTTAGTAATTTAACTAGTATTAATTTGTGACAAAAACAGCCGACTTTAGATGGGATCAATGTTATATGAGCTCACTTTTGATTACGGCTTCAAATTTTATATTCTTGCAAAGTCTTAAGCACCCACTATTGTTCACAAAGAATATGTTAAAGATGAAAATGCCCTGAGCTAATGAAATGCTAGAGCCTCAGCCCTAGCCTCAGCCCCAGCCGAACCCCAACCCCAACCCCAACACCAAACCCCAACCGAACCCCAACCCTAACCCTAACCCTAACCCCAGCCGAACCCCAACCCTAACACCAAACCCCAACCGAACCCTAACCCTAACCCTAACCCTAACCCCAACCGAACCTCAACCCCAACCCCAACACCAACCGAACCCTAACCCTAACCTAAACTGAACCCGATGCCTAACCCTAACCCTCATCCCTACCCGAACCCTGAACCCTAGCCCTAACATCATCAAAATTATGTTTAATTGGAGATTTACTAACCTGTAGGCGGTGGAGGAGACGACGAAGATGCTTAGCGGTCGACGACACGTGCAATCGGCGACGAGGAAGAACGGGGCGGTGGCGGGCCGCGAATGGAGGGTGGTGGCGACGAGGAGAAAATTGGAGACGCGGGAACGGGAACGAGATCACAGCGAATTTTGGGAATTTTGGGAACGAGGATAAAGACCGAGGCGTAGGGCATTTCTGTGCATTTTTTTTTATTAAATTCCCATTTAGATGCCCTTACGGACTTATCCATAAGTCATTGGTTTGCGGCTCCGTAGGTCCAAACAACAAATTATGATTTAATATTTTTAAATTAAAACGTCGGGCACCATAGGGATAACCATTTGGCCCTACGGCTTAGTCCGTAGGGGCAAGAAAAATCTGCCCCTACGGATTCCATTATCCGTAGGGGCAATCCCGTATTGCAGTAGTGGATATGTTTGTATAGCGTATGACACATCAAGTAAGTCCCTTCTCCCTCTCATCTCTTTTACTATTTGAATCTTGACCTCCTTATCATGCCTACTTCATGTCAATCCTGTGATATCGGTAAATCCTATATTAAAGTGTTTTTCTTTATAAACTACAACGTCAATATAAAAAAATATATAGTGGTCTAGTTGTAATAATCGCATATATGATTGGTATTTTGTCAAGTGAACTTGTGATTGCTTCTATTAGATAGTTTGGTTGAATATTCATATTTATGAAAACATGAACAATTCACGAAGTCTTAAAATAAATGAAGACGAAGTTTCAAATTAATACCATGGTCTTTTTAATATCAAATACCACTTTGAAGAAATACTTTTACCTTCAAAATAATTTTTAGAAAACCATCTTGATTTATGAAAATTCTAAGAACATTAGGATAAATATTAGATAGAATTTCAAATGCACAGTAAAAATTTCAGATCAAATCGCATAATGGTTTAGGATTTACGTCGTTTTTATTCACTGTTCGTAAAAACAGAAAACTGCTTTATTCGGTCATTTTCGAGGACACATAAATCGGTCTATCGATATCCAAATTGATCAAACTTAGATATTTTGGACATATAGATCGAAAGATATAACTTTTCTTAGTTATACTAATTTCCTGAAAATTGATGTAAAATATAGAAAACCTCGTTTTAAAATTAAGTGACGAATCGAGACAGAATTTGTCCTGATTCGCATACTGTTTTTAAATAGGACATAAATCGAACTCTTGATATCTGTTCATGACAAAATTTAGATGTATATATGCACAATTGATAGATCCATAATTTAAGATCTACTCGAAGACCCAAAAATGTATAGAAAAACCGATATATGCTCTACAATACAACATATAGTTGCTGTCCAGAAATCAGAATTTCTGTTTTAAATCCTAACGTTAAAATGCCTATAACTAGATATTGAGGAATCCAAATCGCATATGGCTTAGTATTTTGGATAACTACATCGAAAGACCTACATGTTTTTAATAATGTTCGAAACCTGAAACCCGAAGGAAATCAACTCAAACTGTGTTTTAAAAATATGCGACGGTGCTGGACAGATTCTGATATATTTTGCACAACGATACAAAAACGGGTATATCTTTCAAATCAGTAGTCATATTTAAGCGTTACTAGAACTCACGCGTGCACAACATTTAGGGGTGTGTTTTTCGTTTATATTCCGAATCCAATTGACTTGAGTAATTAATCGTACACAACACTTCTTTATAGCATTGTTTATGGTTGTTACTTGAATACTATACTTGTCTCATCTCATGCTATGTGACTGCTTATTTATTGTATCTATATGACTTACGTGATGAAATCTATTGCATGCCTGACTTGACCTGACCCAAACCATGAATACGTAATGACTTGACATGAACACTTGAAACTTGACATGAATACTTGATGCTTGATACGAACTCAACTTGACATTGAACATGTACTTTTTCTTACGTATTCATGGATTCGAGCAAGACTTTTGGCTTTAATTATAATCTAATATGCGCGGAGTGTTGGGGTAGTTTGAGTATGAATCCAACGGAATCTCAGGAGTTTTATTTCTCTTTTGACACGTGCCGACTCCTCCACAGCTTGGGGTCCCGTTATCGGGCCCGTGATTCCTTATCCCTGGGGCCATACTCTTAGGTTCGCGAATACTTTTGAGATTGGTTGATATTCATATTTGAACCATCGTTAGATTAGCTTACCTTTGTAGAGACCTTTAAGACATATTACTGTTTAATTCATGTTCATCACTTTTACTTGTTGCATACTTATGTTAACCGGCACTTTGCCTATTGTCACGCCCCACTTCCCAAAAGAGTAGTAATGACATGTCACAAGACTGGTGGCGTATTTGTTTCGAGAAGTCATTTTTCACAACAAATATGTTAAGCGTTTATAAGCAACATAAATAACAAGAATGATAAGTGAAATAAAATACAACATTAAATATTACATTCAACATTCCACAGAGTTTTGAACGGATACAAAATAACTTAAAACAAAAGTACAATAACAAGATGACTTAAACAATATGCGTACTGGAAAAGTAAATGCTGAATGGAACTAGTAGTCGGCCTGTGTCGATAACTGGGAGTACTCCTCTTTTGACCGTTTCTATCTCCTCTGTTTCAATACCATCTGACGAATATTCCAAGGATAGAAAGAAGTGGGTGGAATGCCCGTCAACGAACTAGCGCTCGGTAAGTCCCCAAAAGGATAAGTGTAGATATGATAATGACAAGTGTATAAATTGAGAACTACTATCATTAAGCTATGAACGAGCAACACTAATAATTAAGCATGGCAATTCTATATAACATGGCGGTTCTATATAACATGCAGTGTAACATGAGCTTGGAAAACAAGTATATAAGCATGACAAGATATATAAGCATGGCAATTCTATGAATATGGTTATTCTATTCTAATGTGGTTGTTTATAGTTTGATAAGGAAGGTATGCGTGTATACGAGAGTAGTCCAGCTTATCCCGTGGACCAAAAGTACAAGAAAGCATGAGGCTCTGTCAAACCCCACGGAATAACGGCAAAAGCATATTCAAGAGGTGTCTTTTTGTCACGACCCACCCCCAAACACAGATGGTATTGTCCGTTCTGGCCGAAACCGCACAGTTTTGTCCCTGTGGATGAACCCGGGGCTACTTCCCAGCAGGTCACCCATCCCAGAATTTCTCCAGCTCAAGCACGCTTAACTACGAAGTTTTTCAAACTCCAGAGTTCCGATTCATCCAAAAGGCGCCTCTGTGTTATAAGAGTGGTATCATTCCATTTATAGTTTAGATCGTGCCCTCTTTCGGAATGGAATTCGATACTCCTCATTGTTCTGGTGGGTCCCCGTGTGCATCCGTATCGGTTACATCCCCACCTCGACACCGGATAACATCTCACTTCTCATGGGGTAGGTGGTATTCGGCCCCAACTCCACCTGGGGTATTACATTCCCCCCACTTAGAACAATGGTTCGTCTTTGAACCACAGACATACTTTTGAGGGGCCGGCTTTGATATCATATTTGTCATGACCCACCCCCAAACACAGATGGTATTGTCCGCTCAGGCCGAAGCCGCACGGTTTTGTCCCTTTGGATGAACCGAGGCTACTTCCCAGTAGGTCACCCATCCCAGAATTTCTCTGGCTTAAGCACTCTTAACTACGGAGTTTTTCAAACTCCGGGGTTCCGATTCATCAAAAAGGCGCCTCTGTGTTATAAGAGTGGTATCGTTCCATTTATAGTTCAGATCGTGCCCTCTTTCGGAATGGAATTCGATACTCCTCATTGTTCTGGTGGGTCCCTGTGTGCATCCGTATTGGTTACATCCCCACCTCGACACCGAATAACATATCACTTCTCATGGGGTAGGTGGTATTCAGCCCTAACTCCACCTAGGGTATTACACTTTTAAATTGACCTCTCATGCCATGCCATACATTCCTTACCAACCTACCCCTTATCCCCGCGTATTTTATTGTATAGATCAAGTTTACATGTCTTGACCGAATCCATGAATATAGAGAGTAGAATTTCAAGTTCAAGTTGTGTTCAAGTATTCATGTCAAGTTGAAGAATTCGTGTTAAGTTGTATTCATGGTTCGGGTCAAGTGAAGTCTATCATGTAATAGGTTTAAATCAAACATATAATATCTAATTATGTCTTCATGTACATGCAACAATTCAGAGATTAAGAAAAACAAGGTATACATGTTAAAATAGCATGAAATGAGGCAAGTATATTATTCAAGTAATGACCATAAACGGTTCTGTAAAGAAATGTTATGTACGACTAATTAATCAAGCCAATTGTCACGCCCCGCTTCCTAAAATACATAAAATCGATAACGTAACAAAACCAACCATACTACATATGGTAAGAAAATATTCTCCCATAGTCACATTACGGTTGTCAATCAACAATCAAGAACAATAATATAACTATCAACCTCTAAGCATGCCCAATAACCACAAACGATAACAAGAAACAGTAGCGGAAACAATAAAGATCCAAAGAAAAAAATGAAGAATACCTACCATCAATAAGAGTTAGATCAGTGGGATGTCTTTCACTGATCGGCAATCCTGTCGCGATAATCTCAGTCCTCTTGTACTAAGGTTAAGTATCTAGGCCATGCAAAACCAAGACGTCAGTGTGTCATCAATATCGTAATAATAATAATAACTAAACAGTGTGCTATACAGGATATCACGTGCAGAATAAGGTATGAGTAATACAATCACAGGTGTTATACGACATGTTATAGGTATGTCACGTGTATCCTAAAGTTTGTGTTTCTAGGTTAACTATCCTACAGGTATTTGAAACCAATGAATGTACTCCTCCATATAACTCAAAAGTATATATCTCGTTACCCCCCAGGACCATGGATCAAGATGTATGAATCCAGAATGATTCTGTTCCGTTACCCCCCGGAACCACGGATCAAGTAATATGAATCACGAATGATTCTGTTCCGTTACCCCCTGGAACCACGGATCAAGTAATATCCTTTTAAGCTACTCTTTTGATTTCCTTATTTCCCCAGGTTCGTTTTCCAAGCCAGGTATGAATATAATATCTACTTAATACCTACGCAGGAACAGGAAGGTACATGTTATGTTTATCCAGACAACAGGTCACGTCCATCAGGACAACAAGTCAGGATTGTTGCCATCGGTAAATATTACAAATAAATAGGTACAAGCAAGACAGCATGTCACGCCCCGCTTCCCAGTAGACGGAAACGGTGACGTGGCAAGCCCGCGACGTATTTATTTCGAGAAGGTCATTTCGTGGAATAAATGCACTAAGCGTAGTATAAGCAATATATAAAGACAAGATAATAAACATGAGAGTAAAACTTCAACAACTTTATTTGCATTCAACTTGATTCATTTATAGTACATGATTTTTAACTGAAAGAAAAATACAAGAATTGAAACTCTTAAACAGGTGGCATACATAAACAGAGAAAAGGTAACTAGTCTAGGCCGGAGTCTTGGTCTAATGGTGCTCCTTCTCTGAGATGTCTACCTCTTCAGTCTCCACAGTATCTGACGAACATTCCAAGAAAACAGAGAAAGGTGGAATGCCCGTCAGCGAACTTTCGCTCGGTAAGTCCTAAGGAAATGAAATGAAGTGATAAAGTAAAACGTTTATTATGAATAATTGAGTATCTAGTATGTTGTGTCTTCATATCATTTAATATTAACTTGGCAAGTTTGTTTAGCATACAGTTTTATTGTAATACATGTGAACAAGTATGGTAATGTATGATAACATGAGCATGGCAATATAAAAGTACCATGGCCGTATAGTGTAGTGAACATGCAGTGAAGGTAAATGTTTTAATAGATCTCTACTTGGGTATACTAATTTAACGTAAGTTCAAAGGTGAATGTCAACCAATCTCAAGAGTGTTCTCGAACCCAACAGGCTGTAATACAGGGGTAGGGAACCACATGCCCGAATCAAGTGTTAGTAACAGGACTTCAACCTAGTATTGAAGTATTCCAAACTCAACAGGCTGTAATCCAGGAGCAAGGAAACACGGTCTCTCATGATAGCTTACTTGTATTAGTAGACATGGATTCATAATCTAGGGGGACTCCTGAGATTTCATTGGATTCACGTATGAACTACCCAGCACCCGTATATGCTAAGTTACAAGTATTATTTACAGGCCTTCCTCGAATCCATGAATACATCAAGTGTCCAGATAGAGTTCATGTTGATATCGAGTATTCATGTCAAGTATTCTTATATTCATGTCAATTTGTATTCATGGTTCGAGTCAAGTCGAGTCATGTTTGCATGTTGATATTGTTCTGGTATTCAGGTTCAGTTTCAAGAATGCATTCTAGACTTTGGGTTCATGTTTGAATTATATTCAGATTAGTCTGAGACCCAGATTGAGTCAGACACTTAAACATATTTAAGTCCTGAGTTAGGTTTAGGAGTTATCGGTAACTATTGCACATGGACAACAGGATTTGTGTTTTTTTCAAGATAATTACCATTGATAACCCCGTTTTAGTTTTCTACCCTAAATAGACAAGCACTCTCATTCTCCGGCTCCCTGAGGCTCAAGAGAAAGGATTCCCCTTAAACCTATATTTACTAAGGTCCTTATTGTAATTTAATATAACTTGAGGGGGTTTTATGAAAAATATTTTTAGTATACTTTCAAAATAAACCTCAAGTATTTATTTAATCGTATTTAGGGTTTTCATGGATGTAATTTTTAAAAGTGAGGTATTCTAGTGAATAAATACCTAGCTTGAATAATACATGGTGTTTTTTTGTAAAGATGACTTGTATGAATTCTTGATGGTATTTTCATGAAAATTGTAATTCTTTTCTTTTGTTAATAAAAACATGGAATTTATTATATATTTAAAATAGATAGTTTGATAATATTTATCTATAATTATTAAAAGTAGAATTCATTTATTAAATAGGAAATCACGTTTTTCTTAAAAATTGCATTAAGGATTCCATCGAGATCGGATGCTCTGCATCTCACTCTACTAGTCCCGAGGATGTGCGATAATCTGGACCATTCCGATCGGGTTCCCCAAAATGGGTTGTAGAGACGTAATTGCAAGAAATGTGAATAATACAATTTAAAGAATACGGTTTTAATAATAGTTTATGGTATTTTGATGTAAAAGTTGTATTGTCACAAAATTGTTATTCAAAGTAAATCGTGCTATGTCAAGATGTATATTTGTGAGAGGTAGGTCATTACCTCATGAGATTTTCTAAAGGTGATACAAGTAAGAATGATAAAAGATGTCATATATAACTTTATGGTATTTAAACGTAAAAACTTAATAAAAGTTGTTTTACAAGGAGTTTTAAATTGAAACTTGTTTCTAAATATTAGTTAATGTTCAACAAGCAAGATGTAATGATATGTTTTAGTAGTTCTTAAGAAAATATTGGAATTTTAAAGAGAATAGAATTAAGAGTCGGTATAACTCCACTTACCGACGTATTTTGAAAAGAGAGCATTCTAGGTTAAGAAGAGGAGAAGAAAGGTAGGATTTATAGGATGAAATGAGAGAGGGGAGGTTGAGGAAGGATTTGAAAGCTTGGTGGAGTCGCGGAATCGCCGGAATCGTCTTGAATCGTCGCCGGAACTTGACCTTGGGCTAACTCCACTTGTACTCTTCTTTGACTTAGAAAATTTTGAGGATTTTTGACAATAGATTTCAGAATGGAGAGAGTTAGGGTGTGATATTGTATTTATAGAGAAAATTAGGGTTTTGAGGATTGAAGAAAGAAATTAAAAATGCATTAAAATGGATTAAAAAGGTGAATTTAATTTCTCTGTAAATTTACAGAAAAATCAAACAGCAGAGGATTAGTGGGTGTAGGCCAAAGGACTAGGGTTCAGAAAATGGGAGCATTCCTGACAGAGGGCCCAGCGGCGCCGGCTTAGAGGCGATTCTCGCCGGTCGATTGCAGTGGGTTGGGGCTTGGATTGGTGCCATGTGTCCCTATCTGTTCATAAGACATTTTCCACATGTTTGTTTTTAGTGACTTTTCATTTTTACGTGTATTGCACGTGTAAACTTTTGGGCTTCTAAAAGTCTAAAAGAAAAAAATCATTAAAATAATATATGGCTGATGGGATTCGAACGCAGGGCTACGTCATAGTAGTGCAAGGTTTTACCAATGAGCTACAAATTGTTTCTTGCTGATCTTAAATAATTTTAATTTATAACTTGTGATCAGGCTTGAAACTTTATTCTGTATATTAACTTGAAAATTTTTGTACAGTAAAATTTGAGTCGTTACATTCCACCCTCCTTATAAAAATTTCGTCCCCGAAATTTATAGAAGGAAGTTGTAACAGATTCAAGAAAAATTTAATTACGGCGATAATGAAAGAACTATTGAAAGTGCATGTAAATGTTTGAAACAAGGAAAGGATGTGAGAGTTTGTGTAATACCCAGTCCCCTATAAATATTTATTGTATTTTAATAAATAATGTCCAAATATTTCCCCAAAAATTTTCTACAAATTTCTCTATATTTTTCAAAACCTAATTATAATTTCCTTACCCTAATTTTTCCTAATCTATTCCATGAGGCCCAGCCCATTTCCCTTCCCTCACTCTTCACCCCAAACCCGGCCCACTCCCTAACACACGACCCGACACCCATACCCGGCCCGCTTCCCTCTTCTTCGTCCCTCGTCTCCCTTTTCCCGCTCATTTCCCCCTTCTTCGCCTCTCCTCGCGCCACGACCCTCTCCCTCACCCACATCCCTGCGACCCGCTCCACCCCCAGCGACCACGTCCTCGCCTCCCTCAACAACCCCAAAGGCTCTCCCCCAATGCTCGCACTTACCCCACGAGACCCATGCCTCTCAACGTCGCCATTTCTCCCATGACCTTGCCTCGTCCCAACGCCCCGTTCACGCGCCCACCTCCTCCAAACCCTTAATGACTCTTTTCTCCCTCTACGACTCCCTCTCGTTCTCATTCCCTCTCTGCTTCATTCTCTCCTCCCCAAGTCAACTCCACCTCCTCCCATCAACATGACCACCACTGCCATCACCCACGTTCCCGACCGCGATGAACTTTAACCCTCGCCTCATCGCTGCCCCACCTTCGACCTCGCCTCATTTTCCCGACCTCACCCTTGCCTTCCTCCATTCCCCTGCAACCATCTCCCGGAGCTCCTTTTCTGCACACCCACCGCCTCAACCCACTACAACCCAAACCCCAGAACCCCGACGAGAATCCACGACACCATCGCTGCTCTCTCCTCGTCGACGATCCCTTCGGTCGTCGCCATCTCCCCGACCCCGACCTACTCCTCTCACCTCCCCCTTCAACTCCACGCCACCACCACGATTACAACTCCCGACGAACCCATCACCAGGCCACTACCTTCGCCCGCAACCCACGCCCGCGCTCGTTGCCGACGCCTGCAACCACCCACCATCAGCAGAGCACCTGAAGACCCTATTCCCAGAGCCACCTCAGCATCACCGCCCTCCACCTTCGACGACCACCAACACCTCGCCGACAGAGACCCGATCATCCCCTGCAGCACCCCGATCTCCCTTGCACCCATAGCCGCCTACCTCAGTCGACCTCGCTAGAGCCAGAGCCCACTATCTCCAGCCGCCATCCGAACTCGCTGCCGTCGCCACTGCCCGTGCCAGGCCGTGCCCTTTCCCAGGACCTACTCCCGCGTCGTGCCATGCACATCTGTGTGCCACGACAGCACCCACTCCGTACCCAGCACCGTGCCACATCGTGCCCACTACTATGCCTGGTCCAGTGCCCGCCTCCGTGTCACCGCGTACCCAGACGTGTCGCGGTCCGTACCCACTCTCGTTGCCACGTCATGCCAGCCCCTGTGCCACACCGTGCTCGATCCAGTGCACGCGTCGTGCCACTCCCGGACCATGCACCGAGTCCAGACCGTGCCCAGTGTCATGTCACGCCCGTGTCGCTGCCGCGTCCAGTACCGGATCTCCACGCATCGCGCCCGCGCCACGCGCCGTGTCCAGCATCGCATCGTCTCGTGTGTCGAGATGAAGTCCGTAAGTGGCGTCGCTTCCATATCAAGCGACCGAAGGCAATTGAACCCCTCACTTGCTTTACATGCTAATGTGCTACATACTGATACACATTTATTTTCATTGCTCTAAGTAATCAAGTGTTCGACACGAAACCCTAAACGAAAACCCTATTTAAAATGGCAGAATTTGTAACCAATAAATCCCTTTTCTAATAATGAATGTCATGTAGGGAATTGAGTTAAAAATAGCTAGATTATACCTTTGTATTGTTGCCCAAAAAGGCGACGTTAAATCTGGAAATCGTCATGCATATCGCGTTGTAAAATTAATAGTAAATTTGATATAACTCTTTTCATGACTTGATATGGCTTGTTACGAAGCAGACTGGATAATCTATGAACCACTGATGATTCTTACTGAATATTGTTCTTTTATGATGTTGAATACTGAGGCGATTCGCGGTCCTGAACTGCAGTCCGGGGCAGCGTTCGTTTTGGATACCTGGCTTTGGAACACCTGTATACCCCTTATTTAAACTGAAAATGCGCGAATCCCTATATAATTACGTAGATAATTTAATTGGATAACCCATGAATCTAGTCCCCTGTCGTTTCACTGTTGTTTGATATTTAATTCGTATTTTAGAATACCGTTGTGTCCTGCAGTTTTCTGCAGTGACAATTTATACACATTGATATTAAACTGAACATATCTCCCCTTATACAGCGGATATCATCAATCCATCTAATACGTTGGAAACCTGACTATTAAACCTAAATATTATCCAACTGTAGTGTCGCCTAATTATGATCCCAACTGGGATTAAAACGTGTTACGAAACGAGCTTCCAATTCAGAAATCGGATTTCCAGCAGTAAACACTTAAAATGAAATGGCCATAACTAGCAAACCTGAAACCTGATTGACACAAAAATAATTTTTATGGACAGATAATCAAACTTACTGCTTACCTCTTTTATATTGTTTTGTTTAATTCTGCACGTACGATTTATAGTAAATTTTGCAAATTGTACAACACTGGCTGTTGGTACTTTTATTCATATCGTAATTATTGCATTCTCACCATATCAGGTAGAGGTCATATACAGTGGCATCCTTTTGATCGTGTACATTAGCTAGTGATAGATATTAGTGATTGGATTGTGGCAAGTACGTTAGTGTTAAAGCGTGAATGAATAAGTGAAGTGACACGTACTTGTACACAATCAGCGGAACCAGTTAAATTATTGCATTGTCGACGTCTATGGGACATATATAAGTTTAACTATAACTGAAATTGGACGGTTATGGAGCACTTATATTAGTGTCATAGGTAAGACTCCAAACACTGTCTATTTATCTTAGGTACCAGTCGAGACAGCTTGATGGAGACCTTATCTCCAGTTCTCGCGTAGACTTGTCATGGACCGACTAGTATTTGGGTCTATGGTCGGTGTTTGATGTAGACTACGGAGTGTAGGGTAGTTTGAGTGTGATATCAACGGAATCTCGGGAGTCCCATTGCCGGCATATACATCGATTCTGGGAGTCATATGAGTGATATTACTGATTATTAGCGAGCGTTTCGGTCCCGTGTCCCCTTGCCCTTAGGGCCCTACCGTTGGGTTGAAGATACTTCTGCGTGGTTGACTCTCACACTTGGACCGACGATAGGTTTAGCGACCTGAATAGTGAGACTTAGGGACTGATAGACCTGTACATGCATTGATACTGATTTGATATACCTGCTTTACTGTTTACCTGTACTGGTTACTTCATGCTCATGTCATCACTCCATTCTTACTGTTTCATATTCATCATTATTGCACGTGTTTACATATGTATTTATATATATTTCTATTGTGTCGCTCTGACGACCTGAGTATGCATGCTCAGAGTGAGAAGTGGACTTAGCGTGGATCAGCACCTGTCGTACCTTGAGGATATTGCGGACATCTAGATCAGCGACGTCAGCACCATCTTTCCTTGATCTCTATCTGGTTAGTTTTTGTATCTGTTTTGATTTAGTGACTGCATTTCTCATTACCTGTGCATTGATTACTGATTACCACATAAAGCTAGAAGCCGAAGTGTGAATACGGTAGGATGTTTCCTCGACCGTAGGAGCATGGTTGGCCTTTTCAACCCCTCGTATTCCGTATTTTGGGAAGCGGGGCATGACAGTTTGAAACGGTTAAAAAGACGGAAAAGGATTTACCAGTTTTACCTTGACCTTCTACGGACCTTCTACGGCCGCTAAAGTGTAAGTCTGACGTCTCAGCACATTTCTCTGTGCCTGCTGGTACATCGATAGTTGACGGGGTAAAGGTGGTCCACGTGGAGGTGGTGTAGGAAGAGCTAAACAAGTAGGTGGAGTTTGGATAGATGGTCTAATTGCAGAAATAGGACCAGTTCGGTTGTGTGGGCAAGTTCCTATAGTGTGAGGATGATCTACATATAAGACAAAGACCGTTTGCTCGACGGCAATCCTTGACTTGGTATCCGGTCTTCTTACAATAGATGCAGAAGTTCGGTTCAGCCTTGGAAAATGATCCTCCGGGCCTCATAGCTGGCGCTGGGAAAGTTGGCCTAGAAGAGGCTCCTCCAGTAATCTGATTGCCTGAACATTTCATACCGACCAACTGTGGCCTTCCCTTCTTCTTAATAACAGTTTCGTAGCGACGGGTTGAATTCAAAGATGCTTCATGTGTTAGGTATTCTCCTATTGCTAGGGCAGTCTGGATCTCAGAGTCCAATCCTTGCTGGAAACGCCTGGCTCTGATTTCTGTAGTAGGAATTAGATGAGCGGTGAATCTGTCGAGCATAATGAATTCAGCATCGTACTCGTCCACTGACTTATCCAATATGGATCCTTGTTGAAGCTGGATGAATTTCTGTTCCATCTCGAAGTGCGCGGTTTCTGGAAAATACTTGGAATCAAAGAGATCACCAAAAGTCTTCCACACGATTGGTTGCTCAAGGCAGCTCTCTTCGGCCTTTACACCAAACTCTAGCATTGTCGGTGAGCTGTAGTTTGACTATTCTGACCCAAGCCACTTCTGGAACTTTGGCTGCGGCTAGATCATCTTCTATACTCTGAGCCCATTCCTTGGCTTCAAGTGGTTTCTCCTTCCCTGAGAAGTTCTTCGGGTGTAAAGCCCGAAATTGTTTCACTCTCGGTGCTTCTGCTTCAGAGCGGATGAAACCTTGTTAAAGGATAGCAGTCTGCTCCTGCAAAATCGTGCTTTGAACCTGCTGACCTTCAAGTAAGCTTTTGATAGCCTCCAGAAACATCATCTGTTCTGTGAGTGGAGCATCTACGGTAGGAGGAGGTGGTGGTGTACTTCCATTGACGTTGGTGCTAGGATTGTTGGGAGAATCCATCACCTTAGATAGAGAAGAAAGATTAAGATAGATTCAACGGAAATGGAATTGCAAGGAATGTAAAGTTGTTGAATCTCAAATTTCTTGTTTTATATTGCTTATGACTTCATGCAGAACTGGACCTGCATGGTCAAACGTCATGCAGAACTGACCCTGCATGGGCCACCAACAAAACTTGTCACGCTCCGCTTCCTAGTAGACGGAAACGGTGACGTGGCAAGCCCGCGATGTATTTATTTCGAGAAGGTCATTTACCAGAATAAATACGCTAAGCGTAATATAAGCAATATATAAAGACAAGATAATAAACATGAGAGTAAAACTCCAACAACTTTATTTACATTCAACTTGATTCATTTACAGTACATGATTTTTAACTGAAAGAAAAATACAAGAATTGAAACGTCTAAACATGTCGCGTACATAAACAGAAAAAAGGTAACTGGTCTAGGTCTGGGTCTTGGTCTGATGGTTCTCCTTCTCTAAGATGTCTACCTCTTCAGTCTCCACAGTATCTGACGAACATTTCAAGAAAACAGAGAAAGGTGGAATGCCCGTCAGCGAAGTTTCGCTCGGTAAGTCCCAAGGAAATGAAGTGAAGTGATAAAGTAAAAAGTTTATTATGAATAATTGAGTATGTAGTATGTTGTGTCAGCATGTCATTTAATATTAACTTGGCAAGTTTGTTTAGCATACAGTTTTATTGTAATACATATGAACAAGTATGGTAATGTATTACGAGTAGATAAGCATGATAGCATGAGCATGGCAATATAAAAGTAACATGGTCGTGTAGTGTAGCGAACATGCAGTGAAGGTAAGTGTTTTAACAGGTCTCTACTTGGGTATACTAATTTAACGTAAGTTCAAGGGTGAATGCCAACCAATCTTAAGTGTGTTCTCGAACCCAACAGGCTGTAATCCAGAGGTAGGGAACCACGGTCCCGAATCAAGTGTTAGTAACGGGACATCAACCTAGTGTTGAAGTATTCCAAACTCAACAGGCTGTAATCCAGGAGCAAGGAAACACGGGCCTTCATGATAGCTTGCTTGTGTTAATAGACATGGATTCATGATCTAGGGGGACTCCTGAGATTTCATTGGATTCACGCATGAACTACGCCAGCACCTCGTATATACTAAGTTACAAGTATCATTTACAGGTCTTCCTCGAATCCATGAATACATTAAGTGTCCAGATAGAGTTCATGTTGATATCAAGTATTCATGTCAAGTTGTATTCATGGTTCGAGTCAAGTCGAGTCATGTTTGTATATTGATATTGTTCTGGTATTCAGGTTCAGTTTCAAGAATGCATTCTAGAGTTTGGGTTCATGTTTGAATTATATTCAGAATAGTCTGATACCCAGATTGAGTCAGACACTTAAAAAGATTTAAGTCCTGAGTTAGGTTTAGGTGTTATCGGTAACTGTTGCACATGGACAGCCGAATTTGTATCTTTTTCCAAGGCAATTACCATTGATAACCCCGTTTTAGTTTTCTACCTTAAATAGACAAGAACTCTCATTCTCCGGCTCCCTGAGGCTCAACATAACAGATTCCGCTTAAACCTATATTTACTAAGGTCCTTATTGTAATTTAATATAACTTGAAGGGGTTTTATGAAAAATATTTTTAGTATACTTTCAAACTAAACCTTAAGTATTTATTTAATAGTATTTAGGGTTTTCATGGATGTAATTTTTAAAAGTGAGGTATTCTAGTGAATAAATACCTAGCTTGAATAATACGTGGTGTTTTTGTGTAAAGATGACTTGTATGAATTCTTGATGGTATTTTCATGAAAATTGTTATTCTTTTCTTTTGTTAATAAAAACATAGAATTTATTATATTTTAAAAATAGATAGTTTGATAATATTTATATATAATTATTAAAAATAGAATTCATTTATTAAATAAGAAATCACGTTTTTCTTAAAATTATATTAAGGATTCCATCGAGATCGGATGCTCCGTGAGGAGGTCTGCATCTCGCTCTACTAGTCCCGAGAATGTGTGATAATCCGCACCATCCCGATCGGGTTCCCCAAAATGGGTTGTAGAGGTGTAATTGCAAGAAATGTGAATAATACAATTTGAAGAATACGGTTTTAATAATAGTTTATGGTATTTTGATGTAAAAGTCGTATTGTCACAAAATTGTTATTCAAAGTAAATCGTGCTATGTCAAGATGCATGTTTGTGAGAGGTTGGTCATTACCTCGTGAGATTTTCTAAAGGTAATACAAGTAAGAATGATAAAAGATGTCATATGTAATTTTATGGTATTTAAACGTAAAAACTTAATAAAAGATGTTTTACAAGGAGTTTTAAATTGAAACTTGTTTCTAAATATTAGTTAATGTTCAACAAGTAAGATGTAATGATATGTTTTAGTAGTTCTTAAGAAAAGATTGGAATTTTTAAGAGAATAGAATTAAGATTCGGTATAACTCCACTTACCGATGTATTTTGAAAAGAGAGCATTTTAAGTTAAGAAAAGGAGAAGAGAGGTGGGAATTACAAGATGAAATGAGAGAGAGGTGGTTGATGAAGGATTTGAAAGCTTTGCGGGGTCGCCGGAATCGTCTCGAATCGTCGCCGGAACTTGCCCTTCGGCTAATTCCACTTGTACACTTCTTTGACTTGAAAATTTTTGAGGATTTATGACAAAAGATTTCAGAATGGAGAGAGCTAGAGTGTGATGTTGTTGTTCGCCACCGAAAACAGAGTCGAAACCGCGTAGGTCGTCTTGCCTAAATTTGGGGACAGATACTATTTGGTTTTATCCGTCCATCTCTCCGAAGATGCCAAGTTGATTTATGGCATCATGTATTAGAGGTTTAGACGGATGCGGCCGATGTAGCAGACTTCGTCAGATTCCCCCTCATTGTAAGGGGTTTTTGATTATGGGGACGCTCTTCCCTGCAGGCGCAAGCCTCTGCAGTTAATTACACTACCGTATCGCGGTAGTCACTTTCTCTTTCTCCAGATGATCACTTCGTGGCGTGTGTATTTGTTTTGTTTTTTGGTTGCCCGTGGATTGTATACGGAGACTAATTTATATTGTCGCCCGTAGGGCGCGGATTAGTCCAAATCCGTATTTTCTTAGATTTGGGTTTGGGTTGGGTTTAAAGATCGTTAATCTCGTTTGAGACTAATATCAACTTAAACGTTTGTTAAGGATACGTTAGTCTAATTTTAGACTATGATCTACTCAACCGGATTTTAGGATCATTTAGATTCAACAAAAGAGCCTGCGGCTCTGTTGTGTTAGTTTAGGGACATTGCGGTCTATAAGTTGAAGGACATCATAGTCCATGGAGTTTAAGGACATCATGGTCCATAGAGTTTAGTTTAGAGACGTTACGGTCCATAATTAGTTTAAGGACATTACGGTCCATGGTTAGTTTTAGGACGCTGCGGTCCATTGGGTTTCTGGTTGTCGGGATCCACCACCTCTCTGAAGACGTTGAAGAATTACAACGACACATATCAGAGGTGTGAAGAGATGTATCCTTGAACCAATGTTGGTTGGGAGATGCATATTCAGGTTTTGGACCAAGATCAATTAAAAAGATTTTTGAGCATATGGGCTCAATTAATCTGGATTAGGGATCTGTGGCCAACTTGTGCTTGGCCCACTCAGTTAAAATGTTGAAAATTTAATTAGGCTTAGTCATTTTTTATTTAACAATGCTAAGCATTGGTTTGGGTTTTGACAACCTTTTTTTATCTTTTATGACCGTTGAGCACTCATTATGACTATGGGGCTTTATTTAAAGAACAGTTTATGTTCACTCAGCACCCACGTGAGGAGCACGTGGCGCGCTTGGCGCTGAGCGCCAGTCAATGAGTGCAGAGCGCTTCTTGTGAAATAGCGCACACGTGAGGAGAACGTGGCACGCTTGGCGTTGAGCGCCAGCCAATGAGCGCAGAGCGCTCTTTATTAAGTAGCGTCCACGTGAGGAGCACGTGGCGCGCTTGGTACTGAACGCCGGCCCATGAGTGCAGATCGCTCCTTGTGAAATAGAGCACATGTGAGGAGCACGTGGCACGCTTGGCGCAGAGCGCCAGCCAATGAGTGCAGAGCGCTCTTGAATAATTTTGTGCTCTGAGAATTAAGTTCTTGTTTATAAGAGACTTTGTCTCATGGCTCTAAGAACAAGGTTCTTATTTTTATATGAGATATTACAATCTATTATGTTTTTTGTGAAAGACTTTGTCTTTATGGATCTGTGATCTGAAGAGAATTAAGTTCTTCTCCCCCCTTTTTATGATGAGATGCCATGATCTCTTTTTATGAAAGACCTCTGTCTTATAGATCTATGATCTAGAAAAAGAACTAAGTTCTTCTTCTTTTATGAGATGCTTTGATCTCGCTTTTACCTTGAAGAAATTCTTCTTTTCAGAGCCTGCTCTTCTCTTTTCTTTTTCTGAGAACTTGAAAACCTATGGGGGGTTCTTTTTTTACAAGACTTGAAGTCTTCGATCCTTTATATAGGGGATGCCGATTTATTAAATCAGTTAAAGAGATCTTTTCTCTGATCGATTTGGGGATGTTTCCCACCGTTGGATCTTTGATCCTAGGGCTTCTATTTCACAGAAGACAATCTTCTTGTTTTTTAACAAGATTGGGAAATATTTTCCCATACAGAGATTACTCTGTATCTTGGTGATTTTTAATCACTATTGGATCTTTGATCCTACGGTGCTCTGATTTACGGAGCGCAATATTTCTTGTTTGGAAAGATTTGAGGAGTATTTCCTCAACAGAATTTGATTGTGTAATTTGATGATTTTTTCAACTCAGTTGGATCTTTGATCCAATGGTGGAGAACATTTAGTTCTAGCACTTGGCGCTCTCGTGCTTTGCACGTGAGGCACTGCCTCAGAGTCTTTGACTCTTAGCGCTGGCACTCTTGGCGCGAGCGCTCTCGTGCTTTGCACGTGAGGCGCTGTCTCAGAGTCTTTGACTCTTGGCGTTAGCGCTTTTGGCGCTCTCGTGCTTTGCACGTGAGGCACTGTCTCTTTACCGAAGGTGTCTTTTCGCCTTCTTTATTTGCTTTTCCTGAGTCAAACTTCTCTTTCCCAATGCAAAGCTCGGAAACAGTTCCATCATGCACAAAATTTTATGTTCCTAGACCTAAATGTCTCTATTTATAATTTGAAGCAATACTTCTCTTCTCTCTCACTTTCAGAGAATTGTTTTAACAGAGAAGTGCTATGGATTGTAATCGTCCACATGCTCGCCGGCAACCATAGGAGGTGCCTATTGAGGAAATCGTTCCTCATTTTGCTGCACGCTTGGTGGACCCTGCTCTTACGAATGACCAATGCGATACGGTGCTGTACGAGCTCTTTACTTATAGAGGATTTCCTCTCCCTATTGGCTCCATTTGGTTTCGGATAGTCTTCTTGTCCGTGCTCGATGACATCCTTCCTCATCCAGCGGAGATGACTCTGGTAATGCTTCACGCCGCAGAGGACAAGATCGAGTGCCTTCAGGAGACACTTTTGATTACCACAGCTCTGAGAGATCGCTCTGTTCAGTTACTAAGCGAGATACGGGCTCAGCGGGTCGTCATGTCTGCCTTCACTGATGGGCACGGTGCTGACCGATGGGAAGCGACTGTTCGTGAAGATCTCCGCTTTGACATGGTGGAGAAGGCAGAGAGGGAGTTAGATAACTTTATCCATAGTTTTGTGAATCCATGTACTTTCGATCCCATGTTTAGTGATCTATTTCATGTAGAATAAAATGTTCAATAAAAAGCTTTCTTTTGGTCGTTGACCACCAAGTGTTCCCTTTGATGTGTGCATGTGCTTATATGAACGAGCCCGATTTCATATATATCTATAAACGAAGCTTAAACCGTTGTAAACATGCACAAATAGCTTTTGGCCGAAGATTTTAGCGGGAACAAATGCCCCCTACTATTTTTCCCACGTAAGTATGTACGTGGGTGAAGTAGTGCAGAGTTATGCATGGCCACAGAATTGAGGGCTTAGGAGACAAGTTTAGGGTCCTTGTAGCCTATGACTTTTTTTTGTCTTCATGAGCCGTAAGGGTCTTAAGGAGGTTATTTCTCCCTACGAGTCGAAAGGATCCCGTAGGCGTATTTTCTTCATAGGAGTCGTAAGAACTCCTAAGTGTGTTTTCTCTTGAGAGTCGTAAGGATCTCACAAGAGAATTTTCTCCCTTACAAGTCGAGAGGACTCGTAAGTGATTGTTTTCCTCCTTATCGATGTTCGACTTCGGAGAGTGTGGCCTGTAGACAGTCTATCTTGACCTTTCTGCAGGGCCACGATGGCTTAGGAGCTAAGGTCAGGATCTGCCACCTAAGACTTTTCAACTTTATTAGCCATGAGGGCCTCATAAAGAATTTTCTCCCTACGAGTCGAGAGGATCCCGTAGGTGTATTTTCTCCTTAGGAATCGTGAGGATTCCTAAGTGAGTTTTCTCTTGAGAGTCGTAAGGATCTCACGAGAGAATTTTTTTTTCTTACATGCGCAAGGACACTAATTTCCATGTGGTCGAGACGCATTGGGGGATTCTTGCAAAGGCACTGGTTTCCCTGTGGGTCGAAACAAACCGAGAGGTTCTCTCTAAGGATGCCGATTTCCTTGAATCGAGGGGTTTAGCCAAGGACACTGGTTTTCCTGCCGGTTGAGACGAGTCGAGGTATTCCTGCAAAGACACCGATTTCCTTGCGGGTTGACACGAATCGAGAGGTTCTCTTCAAGGACGCCGATTTCCCTGAATCAAGATATTTGTCAATGACACCGATTTCCCTGCCGGTTGAGACGAATCGAGGTATTCCTGCAAAGACACTGATTCCCTTGCGGGTCGACGCAAATTGAGAGGTTCTCGTCAAGGACGCTGATTTTTCTGAATTGAGAAGAGAAGCGATGGCTGAGGAAACAGGTTCAGATCTGCTGCCTAAGACTTTTCAACTTTATGAGCCGTGAGGGTCTCATAAAGATTTTTCTCTCTACGATTCGTGGGGATCTCGTAGGTGTAATTTCTCCTTAGGAATCGTGAGGATTCCTAAGCATGTGTTTTCTCTCGAGAGTTGTAAGGATCTCACAATAGAATTTTCTTCCTTACAAGTCGAGAGGACTCGTAAGTGATCGTTTCCCTCCTTTTCGATGTTCGACTTTGGAGAGTGTGGCCCATGAATAGTATGCAATAGTCTATCTTAGACTGACTTGCAGGGCCCCGGTGCTTAGGAAACAGGTCCTTATACCCATTGCCTAAGGCTTTTCCCTACGAGTCGAGACAAGTCGAGAAGTTCTCGCAGGAACATTATTTTCCCCACGAGTCGAGACGAATCGAGAAGTTCTCGCAAGGATGTCCTAACGTCACAGATAACTCCTGCTAATAGAAGTCCGTTAGGGTCTGTGGTACTAGGGTTTTTTACCTGTCGCACCGTCGCGTTGGCCGGTATATTCCCCAATATGCCATCTGGTTGTTCGGGTAGCCCCGCGACTGTCATGTCTCTGATCCCTTCGGGGGCTGGACAAGACGTCTTCAAGCAATTTTCCAGGTGGTATTACCGTCGAAAGAGCAAGCGTTAGGGATATTCCATGTTTCTTTTTACTTGAGGTTAGGCTCAGTTTGGGAGCCCCGATGGGTTATGACCACTCCGCGCTGGTGTGGGGTTATCTTCGATAGTCTTTTCAGGTCTCATTTGAGTTGCCGTCAAGACCCTGAAGCGAGGGATTTTCCTTGGCTTCGTTTGTTAACATTGTGTTTGCAATATTGCGACGAATGTCGAGATTGTCTCTGGGTTGTCTATGAACCGTTGAGGTTTGGAACTAGGGGACTTTGCCGTGGCTCCGTTTGTTGATGTCGCGTCTGCATCCTACTGGAGGAAGAACGCTGTTGGGGATCTCTACGCTGTAGATGTTGCCGTCGAGACTTGGAACTTGGGACTCTGCCATGGCTCCGAGGTAGTCTCTAGGTTGTCTGTGAACCGTCGATCTTTGGAACTAGGGGACTTTGCCGTGGCTCCATTTGTTGATGTCGCGTCTGCATCCTGCTGGAGGAAGAAGGCTGTTGGGGATCTCTAGGCTGTAGGTGTTGCCGTCGAGACTCGGAACTAGAGACTCTGTCATGGCTCCGAAGTAGTCTGTAGGTTGTCTGTAAACCGTCGAGATTTGGAACTAGGGGACTTTTCCGTGGCTCCGTTTGTTGATGTCGCATCAGCATCCTGCTGGAAGGAAGAAGGACGCTGTTGGTTGATCTCCAGGCTGTAGATGTAGCCGTCGAGACCTGGAACTAGGGACTTTGCCATGGCTCTGAGGTAGTCTTTAGGTTGTCTGTGAACCGTTGAGATTTGGAATTAGATGACTTTGCCGTGGCTCCGATTGGTAGTGTCGTGTCCGTGCTCTGCTGGCATGAGGAGGGACGCCGTTGTTGGTCTTCTGGGATGTAGATATTGATATCAAGATCTGACTTTCCCTTTTGACAGAGTTTGTTTGGGACATGTGATCCCCTTTTCGTTTTTGCCCATGGATTGTATACAGGGGTCAGTGTGGACTTATCTGTAGGGCAAAGGTTTCATCATCATTTTTTGTTTTTCTTTTCGTGATGCTCTATCATTTCATCTTTTATATCATGAAGTTCGCGATTGCCCAATCATTTCGGCTATTTTTCGCGGTGCCCAATCATTTCGGCTATATATTTTGTTTTACTCACTGTTTTTTTATTATGAGTTGCCTAATCATTTCGGTTGTTTTCGTATGCATATATTTTACTTGTTGATTTTGTTGCAAGTTGCCTCATTTGGCTATTTCATATGCATTTATGGCTCGCTGGCTTTATGTTGCGAGTAAGAGACTTGGGATCTGATACCGATTTAGGCATCAATATCGCTACAACTGGGATATTGCCAGGAGAGAATCATCATTTTCCTTTGTCGGTTCGAACAAAGGTGGCTTAGCAAACAGGGTTAAGATCCTGTTGACTAAGGCTTTTGACTTCATGAGCCGTAAGGGTCTCATGAGAATCGTGAGGATCTCGTAAGTGCGTTTTCTTCTTAAGAATCGTGAGGGTTCTTAAGTGTAGGCTCTCTTATAAGTCGTAAGGATCTTACAAGAGCGTTTTCTCCTTATAAGTCGAGAGGACTTACAAGGGTCGTTCACCATGTGAGGATATCTCTCGTTGCTGGTGGGACTCTGTTGGGGAAATATTTATTTGTGCCCGTGGATTGTATACAAGGGTCATTATTGAAACGCTTGTAGGAAAAATTGAGGTGTATGATGGCTTAAGAACAGGTTCAGATCCTTGTAGCTTAAGGCTTTTGAATCCTATGAGCCATGGGGGTCTCATAGGGGAAATTCTCCTTTCGAGTCGTGAGGATCCCGTAAGTGTAATTTCTCCTTAGGAATCGTAGGGATCCCTAAGTGTGTTGTTCCCTTGTGAGTCATAAGGATCTCACACAGGTATTTTTTCCTTACAAGGTCGAGAGGACCTTGCAAGTGTCTTTTAACGAGATTGCGCCCTTTCGGATTTTCACAAACTCGCTGGTAGCCCTACTGTTCTTACTCATGGAGCCTTTTCGGCTTTTCATCCGTGCCTATTTTGCTTATGAACGTATCGTTTTTTTGGCGTCAGCCTTGGAATGCTGCGGTTTGCAGTAGTTTAAAGACGTTTCAGTCCGTCACTAGTTTCAGGACATTTCGGTCCGTTCTTAGTTTTAAGACATCTCGGTCCGCTATTAGTTTTAGGACATCTCGGTCCATAGTTGCCATATTTGAGGCGAATTTCTAGTTTACGGACTTTTTGGTCCATGGCGCTTTTGAGGCGAAGTTTTGCAGGGCACTCCATGGACAAGTAGGTTCCCTCTTGATAGACCTTGTCACATAATCCAAGGATTTTTGCACTGCTCCTGCCCCCAGCTCCTCTATGTTATCTTCTAACGCCGAGTGAGCTTCTTTGTTATTTAGCGACGAATGAGAGATCATGTGGCAACTTACCACATAATTTTTGGGTTCCTCTGACGAGTCATCTCCCTCATCATTGTCGTTATTTCTACTTTCAAGGATATGGTTGAGAAACTCCTGAAGCGTGACCGGGGTTCGTGCCTTCTGGTTGTATTCCTCCAGCGCATCAATATGCTTTTGCAGCTCCGTGCGCTTGTCGTCAGGCTGCGTGGGCTTCTTGGTCCTCTTATTTTTCTTCGAAGACTCTGAAAGATGGGCTTGGGCGTTTTGCCTTTCGCTTTCGACTCCCGATGTTGGGCGTGGTTTCAGCATCCCCTCGATGATCTTTAGCTCTAGCGGGCTTTTCCACCTGATCGCCGGACATGTTTGAAGATCTTTCAGGATTCTTTTAGTTTTTGCTGAAAGAACAACTTCCCATGGGGCTTCTTCTATAAATGAGCATGATGCCCCTGGCGTGTCGACCTTTTTAGGAGTGTGCGGTCGTGGCGGGTTTACCCTCCAGTATTCAGAGGACACGAATTTTCCTTGCTGGTACTGGTCTTCAACCCAGTTTTTGAAGACGTAGCAATCTTCGAGTGGGTGACCCATTACTCTGTGGTAGGGACAATAGTTAGGATAGTTAATGTCACCAGGTTGCAAAGGATGTCTTGGATCCGGCAGAGTGATGAGCCCATTGCGCACTGCTAGTTCGAACAGTCTCCTTGTTTTATCCTGGAGAAATGAGTAAGGACGTCTTAACTTCTCATCGAGAGATCGCGGCTTGTTGCTTTGACGAACAACCGGTCTCTGGTTACTCGGCTGCTGCGGAGCGTTGGCGATGATGGTCGCTTTCCCTTTCCCCTTTTCATTCTACGGCTCTGACTTTGAAGGGAAAAGCTTATAGCCCATCTGGTCCATTTGGGTCAGCTTGTCAATCAAGCCCTGGAAGGTGGTCAGCTTGAAGAACATCATGAATGGGGAGATAGTCGACTGAGGGTCAAGGGTCCACATGAACATGCCCACGGCAGGAGCTTCTTCTATGCGTTGTTCGCATCTCGACCATAGGTTCTGCCACCGGATTGCATACTGCACCCATGTCTTTCCCGGCTTCACTCTGGCATTGATCAATGCCGTGATCGGGGTGCGTTCGCTGGAGCTTGCGAACCGCTGAGTGATTAGTAATTCCATCTCTGTAAACGTTTTGACGGAATCATTCGGCAGCTCTGAATACCATTCAAAGGCCGTCTCCGCCAAGCTGCCGACGAACTGGTGAAGTAGCAATTTGTCGGCACCTCCGGTATTACCGCACAAGGCTCTGAATTGAGCAACGTGCTGGTGTGGATTACCCTTCCCTTTATACACATGGAATTTAGGGATCATGTATCCCGGTGGGTACTTAATCTGATCGTACCAGCCCGGATAAGATCGTTCAGTCTTGATGATTTGGCCAGCCGCTTCGCTCGCCTGACTAGCTCATATCTGTTGAGCGATATAGTCATCCAGGATGGTTTTGGAGATCGTATCCTCTTTGGCTGCTGATAGAGCCGGAAGTGGGTTCGATGTCTCCCCTCTGTCGTCTTCAACGATATCGGGGGGTCTTCAGTTGGAGGATCTGGCTGTATCATCATCCCGACCATATCTTGGAATAAAAGCGCCCTTTGTTTTATATTGGCCGCTTGTTCTGCGTCCTCTTTGTCTTTCCTCTCGAGCATTCTTCGGAGGAATTCGGAATCAGTTTCCTGTTCTTGACGCTATTCTGACGATGTTTCTGGGCTTTCTTTTGGCCCAGTGAGTGCGGCCATATTCGTTAGCATCTCTTAGAGCTTTTGCTGTTGTTGCTCCTGATCCTTTGTTACTGATCGGGTGAGCGGACGATGGCCCGTGGAGATACGGCTATCATCTTTCCCGGATGCCATATAAACAGTGTGCACCACCATGCCCCCAGACTTGGGGCGTTTAGGTTCAGTGCCCTTGTGACTCGTCACAGATGCAGGGATCTTCTCCGGCCTTCTCCTTTTGTGGGCGGTCGAAGTTAAGGGGGCCGTTGCAGCGGGCACCCAAGTAGATGACACCTTCTGTGGTACGACATGGTGGTCCTTCTCTTGCCAAACTTTCATCTTCTTTGGTCAGCAGGAGTTGTCTTGGTTGATCACCAAGTCTTGGACCTATCGCCAGACCTTGTGAATTTTAGAGGACAGCCGCTGAGGGGGCTGCTCTGGCTTCACATTTGTAATGTTCTCCATAGGTGGGGGAGATCTTTTTAGCACAGCGATTGGAGAGTTCTTACGCACCCTCCTAAGAGGTTCAAAGCTGTTCCCAGTTGGAACAGCAGCATCGACTTCCACTATTGGAGCTGATGGAGCCAGTCCGGAAGGGAAATTGCCCTCAGCTTTCCTCACTCGGCGCCAGTGGCAACGTCGAGCATGTCGTGCGGATAGGACTGGCTCAGTTATGGGGGTGGAGGGTGTTTTTCATCACCACATTGAGATGCGAATACGCGCGCACTGGTCAGGCACATTACAGATTCCCCTTGTCTAGGTTAGGCTGGGGTTTAATGATTGTGGGGGTCCGAATCTCAGGCGGCCGCGGACTAAACTGCCGTTAATTACCCCTCGCCTTTGGAGCGAGAGAACCTCCGATTAACGGATTAAACTGGTCATGCGAACTCAATGTGCATTATCGTGTTTTGAAGGGGTCTTGGATATATCGGAGGCCCCGCAGAGTTTTTACGGGGGTCCCGCTGCCCGGATAGCGGGCTGGGGGTTAAGGGGGCTAGCAGCCCCCTTGCGGGATGCGGGGCAGCGCCCCATTAGAAATTTTTTCTAACGGGGGAAGTATTTTTAGTATGGAGTATGTGTGTGTGTGTGTGTGTGTGTGTGTGTGTGTGTGTGTGTGTGTGTGTGTGAGGGAGAAGGGCATCCAAAGGATGCGTGGGAGAAAGCGCTCAGGCACTAGCGCTTTTGGGCGCTGGGACGCTTTGAGCGCTGTGGGCGCTAGCACCCCACATTTTGGACACGTGGGGCGCTCGGGCGCTAGCGCAAGAGCGCTAGTGCCCCACGTGTCGGACACGTGGGCGCTCGGGCACTAGCGCTTTGGGCGCTAGCGCAAGAGCGCTAGGGCTTTGGGCGCTAGCGCAAGAGTGCAAGAGCGCTAGCGCTCGGACACGTGGGCGCTCGGGCGCTAGCGCTTTGGGCGCTAGCGCAAGAGCGCAAGGGCGCTAGGGAGGCAAAAGGGACTTGGTCCCGGCAATAGGAGTTGTACTCCCAGAAAGAAACACTTATTATTTTGTATGTGTATATATGTGTGTGTGTGTGTGTGTGTAAAAGAGACTTGGTCCTGGCAATAGGAGTTGTACTCCCAGAAAGGAACACTTATTATTTTGTATGTATGTGTGTGTGTGTGTGTGTGTGTGAGGAGTTAAACTCCTAGGATAATTTGAATCTGATAAAGGGGCTTCTCCCCTTGAGCCCTGGATCTTCCCCAAAGTGGGGTTTCTGGAGATGGGTCTCCTTCTTCTTCCTTTGTTGGTCGGATCTTGAAGATCAAGAAATATGAGATTTTAAAAATCTCTTCTTTTTGAGATCTGGTGGGAGATCTAAGCTCCCCTTTGTGGGTTTTGTGGTGAAAAACTATTTAGTTTTGGAAAAGGAAGAGTAAAACTCTTGATTTAATTCAAAAGAAAGAAGAAGGTTTAGAACCTTCAGAAAGGGGAAAGAGGCACAAACCCTAGATTTTGAGGGGAATGAAAAAAGTATATTAGATATTTTCATCATATTGCCTTATATAGGCTTACATATTTGCATATAGCCCCTTGGGCTTTACAAAATGGCATTTTTCCCATCCCATGGCTCATGTGCCATTTCTTTTTGCACATAGGCCATGGGCTTTACAAAAATTTGGCTTGATGCCCATTTTGCTTACATTCATGCACAAAAAATTACATCAAAACTATTTTTTACATGATTTCTATATTGGCATGGGTAGGCTGGCCGCGGGCTCGACTTGGGCATGGGCCCGCTTGACCTGGGCTTAGGCCTATCTGGCTTGGGGTTGACCTTGATTTTGACTTGGTCAACCGGGGTGCAAATTTTGACCCTAACAGGGGGTAGCTTCATCATGCCCCCTGCTTTGAAGAGAAGCTGTCATTGGTGTCAGCCTGTCAAAGACTGACGTTCGTTGAGAGGGGATGACCAACCTATCGAAGGCAGACTTTCGAACAGGGGAAGCAGCCTTGGTGACTTCGCCTAAAGTGGTAGTTGGAGCGGGCAGTCTAGTGAAGACCGATCCCTTAGCAGGAGGAGCCTCTCCGATGATTTCGTTTATTAGGATTGGAATGGCTATCCGCTTCGGGATAACTCCTTCAGGTATTATAGGCTTTTTCACGGGTCCACCTAAGCTTTGGCCCAGTCTGTTGAAAACCAAGGCGCTGGATTTAGGCGACCCGTTGAGAAGGGCCGCGGTAGTTGTAAGCCGGTCAAAGATCGACTTCTTTGGAGCTTCTTGCATTGGCAGTGGGGCGTTAAAGCTCATTGGTGGGAGCATGGTCCCAAAGAATAGCCCAGTGGTAGCTTGCGTCATCTATTCCACTGGTATCGTGAAAATGGAGGCCGCTTGAGGCCCATAGGTCACTCCTCCAGCAAGGACGGAGTGAGAGTTGTTACAGTTGTTGCAGTTGGTGCAGTTGAAAGCCATTGATCTTCTGTTTTCTGCACGGAGCAAGACACCAAATCTTAGTACCTCGAATCCAAGGGCAACCATAGCAAACTGCGATTCGTTTGCGAAACACGACACACAAAGTGTGGAGTGGAAATAAGAAAAGGTCCCACCGGGCATGCCGGAATCTGTTCGCCGAAAACAGAGACGAAACCGCGTAGGTCGTCTTGCCTGAATTTGGGGGCAGATGCTATTTGGTTTTATCTGTCCACCTCTCGGCATCGTGTATCGGAGGTTTAGATGGATGCGGCCGATGTAGCAGATTTCATCAGATTCCCCCTCATTGTGAGGGGTTTTTGATTGTGGGGACGCTCTTCCCTGCAGGCGCAAGCCCCTGCAGTTAATTACGCTACTGCATCGCGGTAACCACTTTCTCTTTCTCCAGATGGTCACTTCGTGTCGTGTCGTGTGTGTTTGTTTTTTTTTTTGGTTGCCCGTGGATTGTATACGGAGACTAATTTATGTTGTCGCCCGTAGGGTGTGGATTAGTCCAAATCCGTATTTTCTTAGATTTGGGTTTGGGTTGGGTTTAAGGATCGTTAATCTCGTTTGAGACTAAGATCAACTTAAACGTTTGTTAAGGATACGTTAGTCTAATCTTAGACTAAGATCTACTCAATAGGGTTTTGGGATCATTTAGATCCAACAAAAGAGCCTGTGGGCTCTATTGTGTTAGTTTAGGGACATTGCAGTCCATAAGTTTTAGGACATCATAGTCTATGGAGTTTAAGGACATCATAGTCCATGGAGTTTAAGGACATCATAGTCCTGGAGTTTAAGGAACTCATGGTCCATAGAGTTTAGTTTAGAGACGTTGCGGTCCATACTTAGTTTAAGGACATTACGGTCCATTGTTAGTTTTAGGACGTTGCGGTCCATTGGGTTTCTGGTTGTCGGGACCCGCCACCTCTCTGAAGACGTTGAGGAATTACAACGACACATATCAGAGGTGTGAAGAGATGTACCCTTGAACCAATGTTGGTTGGGAGATCGATAGTCAGGTTTTGGACCAAGATCAATTAAAAAGATTTATCAGCATATGAGCTCAATTAATCTGAATTAGGGATCTGTGGGCAACTTGGGCTCGACCCGCTCAGTTAAAATGTTGAACATTTAATTAGGCTCAGTCCTTTTTTATTTAACAATGCTGAGCATTGGTTTGGGTTCTGACAACCTTTTTTGTCTTTTATTGAGTGTTGAGCACTCATTATGGCTCTGGGGCTTTATTTAAAGAACAGTTTATATTCCCTCAGCGCCCACGTGAGGAGCACGTGGCTCGCTTGACGCTGAGCACCAGACTTAGAGCGCTAAGGCGCTTCCTGTGAGATAGCGCACACGTGAGAAGTACGTGGTGCGCTTGGCGCTGAGTGCCGGTCAATGAGTGCAGAGCGCTTCTTGTGAAATAGCGTACACGTGAGGAGCACGTAGCGCTCTTGGCGCTGAGCGCTAGCCAATGAGTGCAGAGCGCTCCTTATGAAATAGCGCACACGTGAGGAGCACGTTGCGCGCTTGGCGCAGAGCGCCAGCCAATGAGTGCAGAGCGCCCTTGATCAATTTTGTGCTCTGAGAATTAAGTTCTCGTTTATTAGAGACTTTGTCTCATGGCTGTAAGAACAAGGTTCTTATTTTTATAGGAAACGTTACAATCTCTTATGTTTTTTGTGAAAGACTTTGTCTTTATGGATCTGTGATCTGAAGAGAATTAAGTTCTTCTCCCCCTTTTTTATGATGAGATGCTATGATCTCTTTTTGTGAATGACCTCTGTCTTATAGATCTATGATCTAGAAAAAGAACTAAGTTCTTCTTCTTTTATGAGATGCTTTGATCTCGCTTTTACCTTGAAGAAATTCTTCTTTTCAGAGCTTGCTCTTCTCTTTTCTTTTTTTGAGAACTTGAGAACTTATGGGGGGTTCTTTTTTTACAACACTTGAAGTCTTCGATCCTTTATATAGGGGAGGCCGATTTATTAAATCAGTTAAAGAGATCTTTTCTCTGATCGATTTGGGGATGTTTCCCACCGTTGGATCTTTGATCCTAGGGCTTCTGTTTCACAGAAGACAATCTTCTTGTTTTTTAACAAGATTGGGAAATATTTTCTCATATAGAGATTACTCTGTATCTTGGTAATTTTTAATCACCATTAGATCTTTGATCCAACGGTGCTCTGATTTACAGAGCGCAATCTTTCTTATTTAGAAAGATTTGAGGAGTATTTCCTCAACAGAATTTAATTGTGTAATTTGATGATTTTTTCATCTCAGTTGGATCTTTGATCCAATGGTGGAGAACATTTAGTTCTAGCGCTTAGCGCTCTCATGCTTTGCACGTGAGGCCCTGCCTCAGAGTCTGACTCTTAGCGCTGGTGCTCTTGGCGTGAGCGCTCTCGTGCTTTGCACGTGAGGCGCTGTCTCAGAGTCTTTGACTCTTGGCGCTAGCGCTTTTTGCACGTGAGGCGCTGTTCATAGCATAATATTGCATTATTATATTCCCCATTCTTATTCGTTTTATAAATAAACAGGTGTTTTTGACGCATGTCTACTACATATTACAGGTTACAGGTTCTTGGATCTAAAACATTAAAAAAGGTAAAAGACGATACAAAAGTGAGACTACAACTAACAGATAGAAGGATATTGATCAAGCCTACATAAAAGATAAAGTTCACAAAGTATAAGGCAGCGCAAGGTCCAAGATATCAAAGCGAACGGTTAAAGTTCACTACAAGTATTCACAGGAAGATCTGGAGAAGACCCAGAAGCCAAATGGAGAAAAGAACCAAATAAATAGGAAGCCCAAAAGGCCCAAAGCCAGCATACAAAGTTTCAGCATGTGATCTTTCCATTGGGCCGCGGAACCGCGGCCCAACCCCTGCTGCGGCCGTGGTTCCACGGCCATCCTAAGCCCTTGCTGTCAACAAAAGTTACCATATCTTGGGCGGCGCTGAATAGGTCTTCCTAGGGGTATTTTGGTAAATGCAGGCGTGCGGCAATTGTAAACCTAGGGTTTTCTATGTTCTATAAATAGAAGCCCAATTCCTTGTATTAGGTTATGCCTCCATGCCTCTTTTTCATTAATAAAATTTAGAATTCTTTTGGAGAGCATCGATGCCTCTTTTCATATCATCTATTCAGATATGACAACCCTGTGTAAATGTTTGGAGAGAGCCATCTGTAAAGTAAGTAGGTAATTTTTCATTCTCTGCCCTAGATAAATGTTTTTAAATTCCCTAATGAGCGAGTAGTCTCCTCGGTTGTTAGGGTTAGCTTTGGGGAAGTGTTTTGAGAGATGAGATCTCTCATCCCTTTCTTGCCCATCACATACAATCAATAGGACTCCATGCATACATGCACATACCGCTCCCTACGGCACCCTATCCATCGAGGTAGCGGTGATACCGTAGTATAAAGGCCCGGTTGTGATGGTTTTCCATGGAGGTTAGGGTAAGGATTGATAAAGGAAGGACAAGAATTTAGAGGAAGAAACATCTTTCCAAATAGTTCTAATCCCCTCTAATAATAATTACCATAACCCCTCATAGATTTTCAATTGGGTATAGAAAGCGTTGAGATTTATTTACATTTCCAAACCTACCCTAGACCTAACCCTAGCAAGACTTAGATCTAGATAATCTTAGTATAGAATAATTTAGTTTTTAGATTTAATAATCAATCCGGCTCCTATCAGAATTAACTCGTAAGAGCGATTAGGAAATTCACAACATCCCTGTGGACCGACCCGTACTCACCGGCTAGCTATCAAACGACGCCGTTCTTGATTGCGGTTATAAGTATTTTTGAGATCAATCAAATGGCGCTGTTGCCGGGGATGGCGTGTTATTTCCTTTTTGCAATTTCGGGTTAATATAAACTAAAAAAATCATAAAAACTGTAAAATCAAAAAAAAATATAAAAATTTATCCTCTCTGTATTTTGTGAAGGGTATTTTCTTTGTGAATCTTTGCAGAATCGACGGATCTGGAAAAATCCAGAGTGCGAAATAGAAATCAGGAGATCCGAACGGAAGATATTTTCAACAACAGAACAGCCACAAAGATTTTTGGAACCAAGTCTGCCAACAGACCGCGGAACCGTGGTCGTAGTGCACATCAGGCCGCGGAAACGCGGCGGGACTGTCACTTCAGAGCGTGAAAAAATTTCTCGGGAACCGTGCCTCTAATTTGACGGCGAAAACGCGGCAGGAACGAGCTTGGGCCGCGGATCCGCTGCAGGTTGGCCTCTTTGGCGCGTGAAATTTGCACTGTAAGATCTTTTCTCTCTCCTCTGAATCTCCCGATATATCTTTTGTCAAATCTCCTGCAGGATTCTTTACGCTTTAAAAATCTTCCTCCTTCCAAATAACAAATCTTGCGCAGGATTCTTTGCGCCGCACTTAAAATACAAATTGATTGCAAGAAATTTTTTCTGTTTGCATACCTTTATCAAAAATCTTTTTGGCAGAAATTTCCAAATATAGAGAAAAAGGAAAAAGGAAATTTTTTTTTACCAAAACTTGCAAAGTTTGCCGCTAAGAAATCCTTGCACCACCTACCTAATTTCTCTTCTCTTTCTTCTATCATGGATACCCCACATCACAAATCTCTTGCCGAAATTTGGTATCCCGAACCTAACTTTGCTTCGTACGTCAATTGTTTCGGTTGATTTAAGGAAAATCTCTCCATGCCCAAAATTTCTTTAAAAGATCAAATAGAAGCGTCTAGGAGAAATAGTTCGATGTTGCAACCCACTTTTTGTCAACCATGTCAACCTTTACCACCTTCGTACGTTGATACCACTTTTTCGAGTTCAGTTGTAACTCCTAAGCCGATGTCTATTGCTGAGCACATTGCACAATCTCGTAGCCGATCTTTCACTCCTCTCCACACATCTAGTTCTAGGGATTCACAAGTCCATTCACCTTTTTATCCAACTGTTGATCCTACTCCTGTCCAACCATCCAATTCCTACCAGTCCTATCCGACTTTCCCACCTTCACTAGACATTGATTCTACACAGCCTTTTGGGAGTTTCACGTATCCAAACAATTTCGAACCTTTTACCGAAACCCCTTCACAACCCATGTCTAGTTTGGAACAGTCGTTGGAGGCTTATATCTTAGCAATAAACAAATTGATTAGGAATGTGGATGCGTCCGTAGCCGCCCTTATGCAACCTACTGAACCGGTAGCTAGTTTCTAACTTTCTAAAAAAAATTCAATTTATGAGGAAGCGGTTGGACAAAGGGAGAATTTGAGAGGAGCGAGTGAGTTCTACACATTCCCAAATCAGACCTACCCATACCCAATTGAATCCCACAACTCCTTTTTTCCATCGATTGTCCCAAATAGTTCACCGGTTAAAAATAAAAACGAGTTGTGTGACTTTGTAGTTCTTGATTTTCCAGACTGTGAAGAACCCCTTTCGAGTGAAACTGCACCTAATCCGTTTGACCTTTACACCTCCACTCTAGAACCTAAATTGATAAATATCCATGCTTTTGAGGAGATGTCAGAAAAAATTGATTTTCACTTGATTCAGGATATAGACGCCGGGAATATTTCGGATGATGAACCCGTCGATTTGATTGAAATTTTATGTCCAATTCATCATCCCGAGTCATTAAATATTTCTTCCGAACTTCATATGCGTCTTGATTTTGATGATAATGGTATGGATGAGCTAAATATTGAGGAGAATTATGAGGATAGTATTGAGGAGAGTATTGAGGATAATATTGAGGTTGAACCCTTTTTGTTTGATGTGTCGGATTTTCCAATTCATCCTCCTGAACCCTTACCTGTTATATCACCCTGCATCCTTTCCATCGTTCCGACCATGCACAAGATCACGCTTGAAGACTGTGAGCTTGAAATTTTTTCCTTTGAATCTGGTTCAGTTCTCATAGCCGATAACACTTACGAGTGTTTCACTTTTTCGGACGATGTTGAAGACTCACAGCACGAGTTTGAGTCCTTTAAATTTTCAGATGAGTTGGTTGAACCATTAGACTCGGTTGCATACAGTCGTTTCGAACCATTGATGGAATCTTTCAAGTTTGAGACAGTTTACTACGGTGAGAATGAGACTATCCCTAATTCACTCCCTTTCGTCATTCCTATCATTCTGACCTTGCAAGAGACTGTTACGCTTTCATCTCCTATACCAAGTTCGATGTACCCATGTTTTCTTGCGAATCTTGAGGGATTTGACCCCATTTCTCGACGGGTTGATAGATTAGCACAATCACTTTTAACACATCGGTCATCACAAATTGCGCTAATTTATTCACTCGATTTACACCCTCAAGTTCGTACTACACTTCTTTCTCTTTTCCGCCATTCTCCTCCTCCACCGAGACCATATTCTCCCTTTCTCTCCACACGGTCTCGTGTGTTTCTCATTTCTTTCCTTTACACCTCATTCTTTCACCAACCCTACCATTACCACGATAAGATTTTTGAATGGTTGGTGCTAACCTTTGGCTTATGTAAGGCCTTGTTTAGTTTGGGGGGAACCTTGTTGTATATATATTTTGTTTTTCTTTTAACAATAAAAAATAAAAAAAATTTGTAACTAAATAAACAGGGGAGTGCCGACAATTTTGACCCTCTTGGTGTAGCATGACAGTGAGAACACTGTCAAGTTTAAGTTTGGGGGTATGCTCGGTAAGCCTTCTTCCTTCGCATTCATATGTACATTTTTGCATTTGCATTACTTGTTTTAAAACCCATAAAAAATGAAAAATTTGAAAAATTATAAAAATTAATGTATTCAATTTTGGCTTTATTTTGACTTGAGTTTGACAAATAGGTTAACTGGATATGAACAACTAGATCTTAGACTTAGTAAATTAAAAACCCTAAAAATAACTTTCTTTAAAGTTTAACGGTAGAAAGTATATGTCTTTGTAGTTTATTTAGAAATAGGCAAATTTTAAGTTCACTTCTTGGGCTAAGTCGAAACAAAGGAAAAGTATTGATATTTTTATTAGAGTATAAGTTTGAAAAATAATTTCTAGCTTAAGTCTCGATTCTGAAAATGTATACCTTACAATTTGCACAAACACGCACATTAAAACTTGGAATAGTAGAAGAGACCTTGAAATGCTCTTGTCTAAAGTCCTTAGTACGATGAAAAAAATAAAAAAATACAAGTGTGAATAAAGAAAAAAATGAACACTGGTTTTTGTGATTACTTAAGGAAAAAAAATAGAAAAATATTTAGCGAGGGTGCTTCATCACCTAGTGCCTTAGACCAACTGGTTTGGAAGTCACTGCTAAAGCCTTGGGTGTTGCAAGACTAGGAATTACGCTTTAAAGTGCAAACGCATTTTGTAATCGGTCGTTGGTACCTCAAGAAGTATTAACGATCGCATGAAGGATGTGTAGGCAAAATTCATTTAAAAATTCACCAATTAATAAGTACTTCGGACAACGGACAAGAGTATGATTGCTTGATTTGAATTTCCAAGTGTAGGGGTGATTTATACACACACGTAGGGATATGTGATTGGAGTTTAGATGAGAGAAAGGAGTGAAGAATAGAACTTGTATCTTTAGTAAGAGTTGATAAAAATTCCTAAGTGGAGATGGAACCCTAGAAGGAAAACTTAAGAGATGCCAAAAGCTAAGTAGGTCTGCAGGATATATATAATCTTAAGTTAAATAATGAAGAAGTGTGAAGAATATGGGTGGATAATTTACGAGTCAACGATAATAGAATTCCTTGTTAGAAAACCTAATTAAAGAACAAAAGTCAATGGGCCAAATTGATAGGATTTTGTGGGTAGTATCCGCTGAAAACCCTTAGGAGATAACACTCCTCCAACTAGGGACACCTAGAGGTTTAACGGCTTGTTGCACGAGCTCAGTGCAATCGCGTTTCCCTGCGAAAGTGCGGTTAGGTTTTTGTCGAGAATAAAACTAAGTTTGCTCGAGGACGAGCAAAAGATAAGTTTGGGGGTATTTGTTCATACCATAATATTGCATTATTATATTCCCCATTCTTATTCGTTTTATAAATAAACAGGTGCTTTTGACGCATGTCTGCTACATATTACAGGTTACAGGTTCTTGGATCTAAAACAGTGAAAAAGGTAAAAGACGATGCAAAAGTGAGACTACAACCAACAAATAGAAGGATCTTGATCAAGCCTACATAAAAGATAAAGTTCACAAAGTACAAGGCAGCGCATGGTCCAAAATGTCAAAGCGAACGGTTAAAGTTCACTACAAGTATTCACAGGAAGATCTGGAGAAGACCCAGAAGCCAAATAGAGAAAAGAACCAAATAAATAGGAAGCCCAAAAAGCCCAAAGCCAGCATACAAAGTTTCAGCATGTGATCTTTCAATTGGGCCGCGGAACCGCGGCCCAACCCCTGCTGCGGCCGCGGTTCCGCGTCCATCCTAAGCCCTTGCTGTCAACAAAAGTTACCATATCTTGGGCGGCGCTGAATAGGTCTTCCTAGGGGTATTTTGGTAAATGAAGACGTGCGACAATTGTAAACCTAGGGTTTTCTATGTCCTATAAATAGAAGCTCAACTCATTGTATTAGGTTATGCCTCCATGCCTCCTTTTCATTAATAAAATTCAGAATTCTTTTGGAGAGCATCGATGCCTCTTTTCATATCATCTATTCAGATTTGACAACCCTGTGTAAATGTTTGGAGAGAGCCATCTGTAAAGTAAGTAGGTAATTTCAATTCTTGCCCTAGGTAATTTTTCATTCTCTGCCCTACATAAATGTTTTTAAATTCCCTAATGAGCGAGTAGTCTCCTCGGTTGTTAGGATTAGCTTTGGGGAAGGCTTTTGAGAGATGAGATCTCTCATCCCTTTCTTGCCCATCACATACAATCAATAGGACTCCATGCATACATGCACATACCGCTCCCTACGGCACCCTATCCATCGAGGTAGCTGTGATACCATAGGATAAAGGCCCGGTTGTGATGGTTTTCCATGGAGGTTAGGGTAAGGATTGATAAAGGAAGGACAAGAACTTAGAGGAAGAAACATCTTTCCAAATAGTTCTAATCCCCTCTATTAATAATTACCATAACTCCTCATATATTTTCAATTGGGTATAGAAAGCGTTAAGATTTATTTACATTTCCAAACCTACCTTAGACCTAACCCTAGCAAGACTTAGATCTAGATAATCTTAGTATAGAATAATTTAGTTTTTAGATTTAATAATCAATCCGGCTCCCATCGGAATTAACTCGTAAGAGCGATTAGGAAATTCACAACATCCCTGTGGACCGACCCGTACTCACCGGCTAGCTATCAAGCGACGCCGTTCTTGATTGCGGTTATAAGTATTTTTGAGATCAATCAGGCACCGCCTCTTTACCGGAGGTGTCTTTTTGCCTTCTTTCTTTGCTTTTCCTGAGTCAAACTTCTTTTTCCCAATGCAGAGCTCGGAAATAGTTCCATCATGCACAAAATTTTCTATGCCTAGACTTAAATGTCTCTCTTTATAATTTGAAGCAATACTTCTTTTCTCTCTCACTTTCAGAGAATTGTTTTAACAGAGAAGAGCTATGTCTTGTAATCGTCCACATGCTCGCCGACAACCATGGGAGGTGCATATTAAGGAAATCGTTCCTCGTTTTGCTGCACGCTTGGTGGACCCTGCTCTTATGGATGACCAATGAGATACGGTGCTGTACGAGCTCTTGACTCGTAGAGGATTTCCTCTCCTCATTGGCTCCATTTGGTTTCGGATGGTCTTCTTGTCTTTGGTCGATGACATCCCTCCTCATCCAGCGGAGATGACTCCGGCAATGCTTGATGCCGCAAAGGACAAGATCGAGTGCCTTCATGAGGCACTTTTGATTACCACAGCTCTGAGGGATCGTTATGTTCAGTTACTAAGCAAGATACGGGCTCAGCGGGTCGTCATGTCTTCCTTCGCTGATGGGCACGGTGCTGACCGATGGAAAGCGACTGTTCGTGAAGATCACCGCTTTGACATGGTGGAGAAGGCAGAGAGGGAGTTAGATAATTTTATCCATAGTTTTGTGAATTCCTGTACTTTCGATCCCATATTTGGTGATCTATTTCCTGTAGAATAAAATGTTCAATAAAAAGCTTTCTTTTTGTCGTTGACCACTAAGTGTTCCCTTTGATGTGTGCATGTGCTTATATGAACGAGCCCGATTTCATACATATCTGTAAACAAAGCTTAAACCGGTGTAAACAGGCACAAATAGCTCTTGGCCGAAGATTTTAGCGGGAACAGTTGTATTTATAGAGAAAATTAGGGTTTTGAGAATTGAAGAAAGAAATTAAAAATGCATTAAAATAGATTAAAGAGGTGAATTTAATCTCTCTGTAAATTTACGGAAAAATCAAACAACAGTGGAGTAGTGGGGGTAGGACAAAGGACTAGGGTTCAAAAAATAGGAGCATTCCTGACGGGGGTCCCAGCGGCGCCGGCCCAGAGGCGATTCTCGCTGGTCGATTGGAATGGGTTGAGGCTTGGATTGGTGCCATGTGTCCCTATCTGTTCATATGACATTTTCCACATATTTTTTTTCAGTGACTTTTCATTTTTACGTGTATTGCACGTGTAAACTTTTGAGCTTTAAAAGAAATAATCTTTAAAATAATATGTGACTGATGGGATTCGAACAAAGAGGATACGTCACAGCAGTGCAAGGCATTACCAACGAGCTACAAATTGTTTCTTGCTGATCTTAAAACAATTTTAATTTATAACTTGTGCTCAGGCTTGAAACTCTATTCTGTACATTAACTTGAAAATTTTTGTACAGTAAAATTTGAGTCGTTAAATTCTACCCTCCTTATAAAAATTTCGTTCTCGAAATTTATAGAAGGAAGTTGTAACAGATTCAAAAAAAATTTGATGACGGCGGTGGTGAAAGAACTACTGAAAGTGCATGTAAATGTTTAATAGAACGAAAGAATGTCAGAGTTTGAAACGGCTGAAAAGATGGAAAAAGATTTACCAGTGTTACCTTGACTTTCGACGGCCGCCAAAGTGTAAGTCTGACGTCTCGACACATTTCTCTGTGCATGCTAGTACATCGATGGCTGAAGGGGTAAAGGTGGTCCACTTGGAGGTGGTGTAGGAAGAGCTAAACGAGTAGGTAGAGCTTGGATAGATGGTCTAACCGTGGAAATAGGGCCAGTTCGGTTGTGTGGGCAAGTTCATATAGTATGTGAGGATGATCCACATATCAGACAAAGACCGTTTGCTCGACGGCAATCCTTGACTTGGTGTCCGGTCCTCTTACAATAGATGCAGAAATTCAGTTCACTCTCGAAAAATGATCCTCGGGGCCTCATAGCCAGCACTGGGAGAGTTGGCCTAGAAGAGGCTCCTCCAGTAATCTGATTGGCTGAACGTTTCATACCGACCAACTGTGGCCTTCCCTTCTTCTTAATAACAGTTTCGTAGCGACGGGCTGACTTCAAAGCTATTTCATGTGTTAGGTATTCTCCCGTTGCTAGGGCAGCCTGGATCTCAGAGTCCAATCCTTGCTGGAAACGCCTGGCTCTGATTTCTGCAGTAGGAATTAGATGAGCGGTGAATCTGTCGAGCATGGTGAATTCAGCATCGTACTCATCCACTGAATTATCCCATATGGATCCTTGTTGCAGGTGGATGAATTTCTGTTCCATCTCGAAGTGCACGGTTTCTGGAAAATACTTGGCATCAAAGAGATCATGAAAAGTCTTCCAAACGATTGGCTGCTCAAGGCAGCTCTCCTCGGCCTTCCACCAAACTCTGGCATTGTCGGTGAGCTGTAGTTTGGATATTCTGACCCAAGCCACTTCTAGAACTTTGGCTGCGGCTAGATCGACTTCTATACTCTGAGCCCATTCCTCGGCCTCAAGTGGTTTCTTCTTCCCTGAGAAGTTCTTCGGATGTAAAGCCCGAAATTATTTCGCTCCCGGTGCTTCTGCTTCAGAGTGGATGAAACTCTGTTGAAGGAGAGCAGTCTGCTCCTGCAAAATTATGCTTTGAACCTGCTGACCTTCAAGTAAGCTTTTGATAGCCTCCAGAAACATCATCTGTTCTGTGAGTGGAGCGTCTACGGTAGGAGGAGGTGGTGGTGTACTTCCATTGACGTTGGTGCTAGGATTATTGGGAGAATCCATAACCTTGGATAGAGAAGAAGGATTAAGATAGATTCAACGGAAATGGAATTGCAAGGAATGTAAAGTTGTTGAATCTCAAATTTCTTGTTTTATATTGCTTATGACTTCATGCAGAACTGGACCTACATGGTCAGACCTCATGCAGATCTGACCCCTCATGGGCCACCAACAAAACCTATCACGCCCCGCTTCCCAATAGACGGAAACGGTGACGTGGCAAACCCGTGACATATTTATTTCGAGAAGGCCATTTCCCGGAATAAATACGCTAAGCGTAATATAAGCAATTTATAAAGACAAGATAATAAACATGAGAGTAAAACTCCAACAACTTTATTTGTATTCAACTTGATTCATTTACAGTACATGATTTTTAACTGAAAGAAAAATACAAGAATTGAAATGCTTAAACATGTGGTGTACATAAACAGAGAAAAGGTAACCGGTCTAAGTCTGATGGTGCTCCTTCTCTAAGATGTCTACCTCTTCAGTCTCCACAGTATCCGACGAACATTCTAAGAAAACAGAGAGAAGTGGAATGCCCGTCAGCGAACTTTTGCTCGGTAAGTCCTAAGGAAATGAAGTGAAGTATAAAGTGAAGTGATAAAGTAAAAAGTTTATTATGAATAATTTAGTATGTAGTATGTTGTGTAAGCATATTATTTAATATCAACTTGGCAAGTTTGTTTAGCATACAGTTTTATTGTAATACATGTGAACAAGTATGGTAATGTATGACAAGTAGATAAGCATGATAGCATGAGCATGCACGAATAAAGGCTAAACCCTGCGCACTCAACATGCACGAAATCACGAAATCCAATAGCAAGCGTCGAACATGCGCAAGTCCAAATCAAATGCACGGAGTGCAAGAAATCAACATCAATATCAGAATCTAGAATCGACATATCGGATGACATCAAATCGAAGTCAGGTGCAACCGTAGTGCACAAAACACATATCAATGCACTACAAGCACATATAAGCTATACCGAGTGCAAAAATCAAATCGTGTGCATAACATATGCACAACATCAAATCAACCGTATGAAATCCATGAAACTCAGTCATCAAGACTAAATCATGCGAATAGATCACCCAAAACACCGAAATCCAAAATGACGGATACGTGATAATCGAATCACCAAAATCACAAATCATAAATACCGTCATCGGTATATCCTCCTTCAAAGTCGAGAAGATGCCGGCACATCCAATGCTAGCGGCGCACGATATCTACTTATCTCTTGCTCACGGTCTGGCGTCCTCTGTCACTGGGTCCTTATTTTTTCTGTGGATTTCCAATCTCGCAATCCATCGGCTTATCGGCCCTGTCAGGTGTGCTAACGGAAATGATTCCGTTCTGGCACTTCTCTGGTCATCTCTCGGTCTTTCCTTGCGATCACTCGTAAAGCACCACATCACTGGCGCCGACCTCTGGTCCTCTGAATACACATTACACATCCGATCCTGGGTGCAATTCTTATTGCAGCAGTGTCCTGGAAGGAATCCTGCTCAAGGTCTCTTCCAATCTCGCCTAAGACGAACTGTACGGAGGCTGGTACTCTGGAATAATCTTTTCTCGCTCTCTGGACATCTGCGTCCTCAGCACAGCATTTTCTCGGAAACCGATCGCATCCCAACGCTCTATAGACATATCGCATTTCTGATGTCAGCAGAGTGGAGCGTCATCTCGTCGAAATCTCATGCGAACTCTTTACTCCACTTTGCTCTAATGTCGACTGATTCGGACTCATCTCATCGTGGCTACATGGACGGCGCTCCAACGGCTATACTCGTATCTGGAGTCTCCCAAGCAATGTGTCCCACCACATGTTATCCGAATGACGTCGAATCATTCGATCGATTTGTCAAAACCTCCTAATCCTCCAAGAGCTCAACATCTTAGGTACAGTTTAATAGTATCGAGTACATACCACATTATCGGTGGTCCAACCGTAGAAGGGCAAACCCAAGCCTCACTAATGGCACCGCAGAACTGCTTCAAACCCTAAGGTTCAAAGGCTTTCACACGGTCATTATGTCGAGTTAGGGTTTCATTCTTCTAGAGGGTCCATAGAATCGCTTGCATGTCTTTTCGAATACTTTAAACTTGGAAAATGGGCTCCTGACATTCGATCGTCGCTATCGACTCTCAACGAATCTGCGTGAAGTCGCCTCTAGCTAGAAATCAATTTATCTGATGACCTCGCATCAGGGTAAGCGAACGAACCACATATCATAGTCATTCATCCTCGGGTGACTAGCGACTCACCATCATATCTCTAAGTATATGCTCAAGCTGCAGTAGCTCCAATCATCGGGGCGATATTTCGTCATTCGCAGCAACAACTGGCTTATTCGTCTGTACGCTGAACAGCGCCTTAATCATCATGAATAAGCAATAAATCAATGGTCATCACATCCTGGCTGGCCTCTATCAGTGGCTCAATCCTCTGGTACCGATCGGCACGTCCGGGAAATCTCGCAAAAGCGATCAGTCAAGCGCTCATGGCGCGAAAACACAATAAAACGAAGACTCTATATGTAATCGTATGTCTCTGAAATCACGCCCTGGTCAGTCCTTGTCCACGACGAGCTCATGCTGACGTAACTCGAGTCGTAGCTCACTCTGCCCGTGTAATCGTGGCAGCAAAATCATAACCAGAATCGATGAGGATAGATCACAGGAAGGAATATAATATTGTGGAAGGAAATGTACATCCTAAGGTTTCTTAAGCGGAGTGGCGTGTCGTAAGTATGCCGCGGAACATACGTACGGTACGTCCCTCTACTCAAGCTACCCACTCCATCAACCAAGGGTCATCCTACGTGACGAAAATTCGGGTGTAATACCCGCTCGACTAAGTCTAAGTTCCGTAAGGTCAAGCCTAAATTCCGTATATATAAATGCCCTAGGCTCCACATAATCAAACTTAGACTCGAACCAAGGTTAACCTAGCGCTCTGATACCAACTTTGTCACGACCCGAAAGAGCACGTGACAGGCCCTTGAACCATATGAAGTCTATAGGACATCCATATGATCCAAGTAAGCCAAAAGCCAAACCATTTTAAGGAATAAATAAAGAAAACTGGTTTTTAATAAGTAAAGAAACATATTTTGAAATCAAGCTTTTAAATAACTAAGCCGAATATGCATATTTTTAAAAATGTGTAGTCTTTTATGAAAATTTCGGTAGAGTTTCCTTTGTAAAAACTGGCCCAGAGTGGGGTACAACAAAAGTAATATATATGCAGTGATAAAAGGCATCCCCAAGCGGGAGCTAGCTCTTCGTCAATCGACGGTCACAACCACGCAAGCAATATAATATACAACGCCGAAGGGCGAGGATCAGAACTCAGAAAGAACTTAAAACAGCAGGAAAACCGTAATACTACAACGCGCGACTCTAAGGTCGAAATAATACATAACTGACTTTCTAAGTATGAAAATAAAATACAAGTTTTGGTTGATGGAATTACTAAATACAACTGAATAATACATGTACAATGGTGGTTCTGATGCAAGAGAACCCACCTACCAAAACAAGTCACCCGTAAGGGAAGCGATGTGCCAGAAAAGCCACAATGAAACCTGTACGGCAAAACCTGCAAGAAACTATGGCACAACGGGGGTGAGTTGCGAACTCGTGAATAGAAAATATCTACAAGCAGATATCGAATGTATGACTCATCCTAGGTCAATACGATCAGATATATATAAACCTCAATATGAATAAGTCTGAAGCATGCTAAAGTGGCAATGTAACCTCTACACATGAGTGTAGTGCCCAGTGCTCGTGCCAGTGCCTCAGGTAATAACATATCATAAATATGAGGTATGATCAATGTAATCAAATTTTCATGTATGTGGATCCTGTCCACACGTCACCCAACGACAATAACCAACATGCATGTAAATATCATAAAGCATATGCATGGAAATATGAGAATATAAACCATCTGTGTCCCTCGCGACACGTCAAAATCATTGAACCGGAGTGTCCAGCATCGACACTCGAAAACATCATGAAAGCTGTGCCCAGCATCGGCACGTAAATCCTCATATATCGGGCTCCGTCAGTCCGGATCAGCCCACAGGCTCTGTTTGTGGAATCGGCCCTTGGCCCCGGCAGTACGCCCATATCCATCTATCGACTCTGGTTAGTATCCTCCGGATAACCGCCAGGTACAACTAATCACCGGTAGGTAGTAGTCCCTCTGCCAGGCTCACCGTCTACTACACAGCGATCCGTTCTCGCCCCGGGATACCATACCGGGTCCACCATGTACCCGCAATCGGCCTCATCCGCCTCCTCGAATCGGGTTTCATATGTCGCTCTCAGCACCGAGAAAACACATGGTGGACGCACTGAAATATCATATCAAGGGCAACCGGTTTTTTTAAAATAATTACATATTCTCTTTTGAAATACCCACGATTCCCAAATCAAGAAATATCATGGAAACAACAATCTCAATGTGTATAATCAGAAAGCATGATGTATGCGACATGTAAAAGAAATGTAAGCATATCAGTATGCCATGCAACACGGAATAGTAATATGCACATATTTAGGGAAGACCGCTTCTTTAAAATGAATCAGCTTTAAAAGGTATCTTGCGGTTCCCAAATCTCTAATCAAGCCAGAATCATCAATGTATGTGCAAATACGTATGCATGCACGTATGGGTGTACAATAGGAATACACGGTATATAGGTACACAAGTATGCCATGCAAGGGTCATATCCTGAATGCAACAATACTACAGTGTAGTGACATGGCAATTATCGATGATGAAGTGTGTGAGCCGGCAAGCAGTGTACGTGGAACATACGCATCATCGATAATGGTGCTGGTGTCCTAACAGCATGATTGTAATATAGCAATAAACAGAAGCAATGCAATGCAATGCAAATAGCATGAATATGCGGAATCGAATAATCAACGTAACAGTGTAGAATCTACCTCAATAAATATATTATGCAGCTCTGCCATTTGAAATAAGACGAATCGGGGTTTTTGGTAAAATAAGGGCTACGGTGTTTGAAGAAAAGATGCTTCGTTTGAAAATATCCTTAAAATCCCTTTTGCCTATCTTTAAAATATCCCCGATTCGTTGGTTTTGAAATAGGTATGACTCGGGTCTAGTCTAATGTCTACTAAGTAATCTACAGACCTAACTAACAGGTTAAACAGGAGGGGTGTGAAACCACCTACATCTGAGTCGATATATATATATATATATATATATATATAATAGTCGGTGATCCCGCCTCAATAGTATCACATACGGTATAATATCTTCGAGTCATGAGTGCGGATCTATCATCAATATATATAGCCCGTACGTAAATCCGTCATACGACATCCCAAATCTGGGTACGGGTCAATATCACGTCAGCTCGTCAATTATCTGGTATCCTTATCATCATCTCTCATGATCTGGGGTACTGATCGAAGTCTAGTACAATCGATACCACCTAAACCCATATATGCGCGTGTGTAAAGCACACGTCCAAGGCCCGCTAAAACCCCGTATCGTATCCCAAATACGAATCACATCATATAACCGATCTCACAGCACCATGCCAATACCATCGACTCATCTCCAAATATCCTACACAATCCTCATCATCCCGGTATAAGTATAACAATAAGTATGTGTGTGTGTGGGTGTAAACTTGTTCTAGGGTTCGCGACTTGGAATTTCACTAGTTTACTTCTAATCCTAAACTAAACCATAGTACACATAAACTCACATGTCCACGACACACAATAAGCTATCGTAAATAGTATATATGTATACTATACGAATATCGGACTGTGGGGGTGCTATACGCCATCCACCCGACTTCCCCCGTAGATATAATCTACTCACCTTGCTTCTCGTGTGCCGATGCTGATATCGCCATCTTATCTTCATCGCTTCAACATCACGTAGGGTACCTACAAGAATATCGCAAACGCTAAAGCACATGAAAATCACATCGGAAACCAAAACGGAACATGCTACGCCTATAGGTAAAAACCTATAGCCTCGCATGCAAACACGATCAATAACCCTTTGCCGTTGACGTTCAAACACCACGCAACAGAAACGAATCACCAAATACCAAAATCCATGCATAAAACAAGTCGTAAACCATGCGCCAACTCAAGAAAATCAACCCAGATTTTACCCTAAAAGGAATCAAACAAAATTGCACATGCCAGGGGTCAAGTTTACTGGAGATAGAGCCCTGCACCAAAAACGAGGCATTTCCAATTTGCTCTGGCCGCAAATTGCGGCCAGAAAGAGTTTATTTGCGGCCTGGAAAAGGAGGTGGGGGCTAGGGTTTTGTGTGGTGGTTTCTATTTGCCTGCACATCTCTGTCAAGTCAATTTTAATTTTAGGTGTCTCGGGTGAAAGCAGATTTCCAATTACACTGACAGATTAACCGTTTTTCCCGATATCATCGTATAAATCCGTATTCCGGGTTCTAGTCTCAGTTTTGGTCCAAAGTAACATCACACCATGGGTTGTAATCCCAAGTACACCTCAATTCACCCTTGATTTCAGATCAAACCCTTAACCCTAACTTGGAATTTCTAAAGTTCAATAGAACACACCATATCGACACGAAACAAGCATTAATGTGCAACGAATTGAAAAACTATACTAATGGTGCAGAAATTACCTCCTTTGGCAACTCAAGAAAATTCTTGAGTTGCTCAAAGTCCTCAAGATCCACTCTTTCTTAGTCCAATGCGTTCCTCTCGAGCTCGTGCACCTTTTTTGTGAAGGGAAGATGGGGTTTTAATGAGGAAAATGAGATGTTTGTGAGGGTTTGATGAAGAGGGGGATGAGGTTCAGCCATGAGCTCAAGAGGAGAGGAAGTTGAAGCGGAAAATAATGAAGGAGAGAAGCTATGATCAAGGTTGACTCCCCCTCACCTTTCTCTCACAACACCATACCCACTACTATACCATTTTCTATTCAAAATCTTTTTCTTTTTTCTTTTTCAATTCCTTCTCTCTCAAATAGTAGACCCAAAACACCCATGGTAGGAAAAATGCAACACAGGTGTAGAAAAATGATATATGCACATTTTGCACGAAAACGCCAAAAATTCGATTAGCGATTTTTAATCGCGATTAGCACTAAATTAGCATATAACAAATCATAAAATCTTTAAAATGGCATAATTCCATAAAATACCCTATTTTAGAATTTTCCATAATTTTCCAAAAATTTTCCCCATTTATTTGTATTTAATTATATCGAAATATTAAAATATTCATTAAAATAATATTAAATTATAAAAATTCCCAAAAATAATATTTTATTATTTTGAAATGTTACAACAAAACTCATTCAAGATGCTTCAAATCTCCAGAAGCTTCCCTCCAATAGCCCAGCTTCTAATGCAAGCTAGTTAACTAACTTAATCTAGAAACTTCTACTTAACTACCTAGCTTTCTATGCAAGCTTTATAACAACCAAGCTTCTCTTGTAAGCTAAATAACTAACTCAATCTAGAAGTTTCTTCTCAACTACCAAGCTTACAAGAGAAGCTAAACCTAGCTTAGCTTCTAAAGGATGCTAAACCTAGCTTCTAGGGGAAGCTAAAGAGAAGACTATGAAAAGGGGCCTAGGGCATCATTAAAAAGGTTGTTCATCATTTGAGGGTAAAATTCTAGTGAGATCCAAATCAATTCTACACAAATTGAGTGACACAATTTGATCCAAATCAAGATTCATCGAGTACCAAATCAAGCAAGTATTCAACGAGCCTTTTTGAAGGAACGCCTATCTTCATCCGAGCAAGTGATCCACGACGATCCGCGACTCAAGAAGACGATGCCAAGCTAGTTCGACGATTTAGTTCTCTCTTTAATTCTTGTAGTCTTTGAGTGAATTGTAACGAAATATCGAATAATAAAAGGTGAAAATTCTTGATCTTGCTTTTCTTTACATTTGAGCATTGCGATGAGTTACCAATTCTTGATTGTTTTCTTTTTCATGATGTTTGAGTGAAAACTCCGCTCGTGGAGGAATCGAGAAAATAGATAGATGATGATGATTAAATTCTTGAACGATTCTTAAGTCTTATGAGTTTTGTAAACTTTAGGAAATTGAATCAACGATGACCTAGTTTCGAGCGAGATACTTTCTTGAATGTTTTCGCTCAAAATTAGAGATCAACGATCGATAATTGAATTTCCAAGAGGCTAGAATTTGAATGATAATCAATGAAAGGACAAGGGATAGAAGGAGAAACCCTAGTTTCTTCAATAGATCCCTAATTCTCGTTGATCGTCATCGATCTAGTAGCAAATCATCAATAGATAAGAATTTGTAATCATAAGTAACCATCATCACTATCAATTGGATCGATTCCTACGAGCCTCTTTACAAATCTTGATAATTCATTCGATTTGGATATTTTCTTGAACTTTATTAATTCTTGATTTTAGATCTAGTTTCCGATGATTCTTGAAACTAACTTCATAAATCTTGAATCAATTTTCTTTTATCCTTTAGTTTTCAACTCAACGAAAACAAGATCGTGCAAATCACACTTTCCCTGTGGACAATCCGCATGCACCGACGAACCTACAAAAGACACCGTTATTGATTGCGGTTTACAAATTTCTTTGGCTGTGATCTTTACACTTTTCAAAACACGACACGGAAATCGATTATCAATCACCTAGCTTTCCAAGCTCCAAGGGATCCTAGAGGCAAAACAAGACATGAGAGGTGATTTGGATGAGGTTTAATGAAGTTTTTTGCAAGGTTTAGTGAAGGATTAGTGATGAATAGGTAAGGGTTCAGTTGAGGCTTAGAGGGGATGAAGAAATATTGAGAAAGAGATAGAGTGAAGAGAGAATGAGAGAGTGTGAGGTGATAAGGATGAGAGGTGAGTGTAGGATGAGGGTATCTTACACTTACTCTCCCTCCCTCACTTCACCATTAATGAAAGCATGACTCCCCATGAGACACCTTGCCACCTCCTCTCCAAACAAAACACAAGTAAAATATCTCACACAAATATCAAGGGTTATGGTTAAGGTTAAACAAGGCAAGGATCAACTTAAGGTTGTCATGGTCACTAAACAAGATTAACACTAACAAACCCTCATATCAACATGAACAAGTGTGTGCAAGACATAACAAATAATAATAAAATATTAATTAATTGTTATAAAATATGAGGAAACCAATTTGGTAAACTTTTTACAGAAAACCCGCATTATCGTTTAATTAACACTAATCGTATTCTAAGATGTTACAACAGCTAACACAAGTCCTTAGCGGCACATTTGATATCGACCGCTGAGATCAGATCCCGACGATTTCAGCAAGGTTTAGACCTGGAAATCCAAGCTGTTTTAGCTACAGGGGATTTCCCGACCTACGAATCGGCTCTGAAAGCTGCCCGTCGTTATGTGGCAGTAGTGAAGATGAAGGGTATACCTCAATCTGTCGGGATGAAGAGCCCTGCCAAGCAGATAGCAGGAGGAGCCTCTTCAAGGCCACCATTTGTGCCTAGGAGACCGGGAGTACTGAACAACTGGCCCAACCCAGCCTTTTGTACCTACTGCAGGAGAGACGGACACACAGTGAAGGACTGCCGGCGTGCCAACCATCTTTGTTTGGTCTGTGGTTCAACCACTCATGATATTGGGTCTTGTCCCTGAAGACTCAACCTAAATGCTGCACCTAGACCAGCAATCATCTATCAGCAGCGACCAGCCCTTCAGGCACCTGCTCCATGACTTGCTCTCCCTGCTCCACCACTTCGAGAACTACCGGCTGCACCTCATCCACGTCAGTTCCATCAAGCCCAGCGGAACGTACCACAAGTTTAGAGGAATGGACAGAAGAATGCTCCTCCGGCCAGGAGGAATGTACCACGGCGATAGGCTTTCACGATGACCGTGGAAGAAGCCGAGACCACTGGCCAAGTCATCACTGGTAGCACTTTCTTTTCAAGCTTTTCTTTCAGTCTACATACCTACCTACATATTTTTCCCTCTACCTAAAACCTATCCCACATAACTTAGGTACAATCTTAGTAGTCTCACTTCCTGCACTAGCACTCTTCGATACTGGAGCATCTCATTGCTTTATGTCGCAACGGTTCGTCCGAACCAATGCGATTCCAGTTAAACCGCTCGTATCCAGCTGGAATGCCAGTTCAGGGAACGACGTTCTAAAGACAACAACGGGATACGTCTTGTGTCCAGTAGTCGTCTGCAGCAGAGAATTATATACTGACTTCAAGGTGCTGGACATACCGAACTTCGATGTGGTTCTGGGTATAGATTGGCTAAGATCATTCTATGCTATCATTGACCGTCGTCAAAGGAGGGTAGTATTCGAGATTCCAGACCATCCAGTCTTTTATTTCAAAAGTGGAGATCGTACCCTGGAGCCAAGTACATACAAGGTAAAGTCGAAGAAACCAGCGATTGAAGCAATTCAAGCTGAGGAAGGATCAAAGCCAGAAGTAGTTCGAGAGTTCGATGACGTATTTCCTGAAGACATATCAGGTTTGCCTCCAGATCGAGCTCTTGAATTTAGCATTGATTTAGTACCAGGAGCACAACCGGTGATCAAAGCGCCATATCGACTAAGTCTAGAAGGTTTGAAAGAGATCCGAACTTAGTTGGACGAGTTATTGACGAAAGGATGGATTCGTCCTAGCACTTCGAGTTGGGGATCACCAGTACTGCTCGTAAAGAAGAAGGAAGGTTCATACAGAATGTGCATTAATTATAGAGCTTTAAGCGAAGTAACGATCAAGAACAAGTATCCGCTACCGCGCATCGACGACCTGTTCGATTAGCTAAGTGGATCTTGTGTTTTCTCTAAATTAGATCTTCGTTCAGGTTATCATCAGGTGAAGGTCAAGGAATCTGATATCCACAAAACGGCTTTCAGAACTCGTTATGGACATTATGAATTTCTTGTGATGCCATTTGGAGTGACCAATGCACCGGCGATATTCATGAACTTAATGAATCAAGTTTTCCGGGAGTACTTAGACAGGTTCGTTGTCATCTTCATCGACGATATCCTGGTGTATTCCAAGAGTCAGAAAGAACATGCCGAGCACTTTCGAATTGTCTTGGAAACTTTATGACACCATCAATTATATGCCAAGTACAACAAGTGCGAGTTTTGGCTAGATCAAGTCGGTTTTCTTGGACATATCGTATCAGGCGATGTAATCTCTGTAGATCCAGCGAATGTTTCAGCAGTAAGCGAATGGCCGACACCAAAGACAGTGAAGGACATTCAAAGTTTCTTGGGTCTGGCTGGATATTACAGAAGATTCATTGAAGGATTTTTGAAGATTGCAACACCCCTGACAAAGCTCACACGTAAAGATGAAGAATTTGTGTGGTTAGAAGCATGCGAGCAAGATTTCGTAGAACTCAAGTCAAGGTTGACATCAGCGCCTATTATCGTAATATCGGACCAAACTGAAGGTTTTGAAGTGCATTGTGATGCATCCGGTAAGGGATTAGGATGTGTTCTACATCAGCACGGTAAGGTTATGGCTTATGCTTCAAGATAGCTGAAGATTCATGAGCGCAATTACCCGACTCATGATTTGGAGTTCCAGCCGGGAGAATATGTATTTCTGAAGATATCTCCAAACCGCGGAGTGATTCGTTTTGGAAGACGGGGTAAGCGAAGTTCAAGGTACATTGGACCGTTCGACATACTCGAACGAGTCGATGAAGTGGCATATCGCTTGGCATTTCCACCCTCATTGGAAGGAGTGCACAATGTGTTCCACATATCCCAACTCAGAAGGTATTTGAGTGACCCCAACCATATTCTTGATCATTCGGAGCTCACTGTACAGCCAGATTTATCCTGTGAGCAACAACCTGTTGAGATCCTGGATAGAAAAGTAAAGTCATTTCCGAACAAGGAAGTCAACTTGGTTCGAGTGATGTGGAGAAAGGACACCCCGGGAGAATCAACATGGGAAAGGGAAGACGAGATGCGTGCAAGATACTCTCATATATTTGTAAATTAGTCCTTTCAAGTAATTGTAAATTTCAAGGACGAAATTTTTGTAAGGAGGGTACACTGTAACAACTCCAATTTCAATATGCATAAAATTGTTTAAAAGTTAATGCACAATTGGGGTATTTACATTTCCTGTGAATACTATAAAATTTTTTTTGATTTAGAATAGAAAGAAAGAGTTTGTAGCTCACTAGTAATTTCCCATCAGCCACACATTCTTTTTATTTTAAATTCTTTTAATATTTTTAGAAGCCCAAGAGTCTACACATGCACAACACGTAAACTGAAGAGTCACAAATTATTTAAACATGTGCACTGAAGAAACCAACTCGACACCTACACGTGGCACCAACCCTAGCCCCACCCGCCGGTACAAAACCGGCAAAACCCCCAAAACCCCCGATACCGCCGGTCTCCCCCGTCTGTAATGCCTTGAATTTTCCCCCTGTAACCTTTGGCCTATCCCACTCCCCCTACAATGTTTATTCACTCTGAAACTTTCTAGAGAACAATAAAATCTTATTTAATTCCATTTTTAATACAAATTTTAATTCCCCATTCAATACACTAAATCCTAATTTTTCCCTATAAATACCACTCTCATTTCACACTTCCTCACTCATAAATCCTTGCAAAAACTCTGAAGAAATTTCCAAGTCCCAATTGTGTGCAAGTGGAGTTAACGAAGGGCGAAGCTCCGACGAAGTTCCGGCGACGATCTAAGGAGTTTCCGGCGACGAAACGACACCCTGAAGATTTCTTTAGCTCTCCCTCTCTCTTCTCTTAACTAAAAGCTACTAAGTCCCCCCTTTCACTTCTTTTCTCTATTCTATAAATTTCAAATTCTAAAACACGACGGAAGCGGAGTTAATCCGACTTTCGATGCGGTTTTTCTTTAAAAATCATATTTTTCTTATACAAGAATATACGAAACCCTCATGTCATGTTCATTAAACATAAAAAAACACCTTGAACAAGTTTCATCACAAAATATTATTATATGCAACTTCTATTGTAGTTTTACAGTAAAATTCCACAAACTTCATTCCCGACACAGAATAACATAATACCTGTTTTACCTTTAGATAGTTCACGAGGTAATGACCTAGCCCATCACAACACACATCTCTAATATAGCACGATGGAATTTTGGAAACATATATTTGGGAAAATACGACGTTGCAAATAAATACCATCAACTTATAAAACCTTTTCTTTAAAAAGTGTATTATTACATTCTTTGCAATTGCGCCCCTACAACCCATTTTTAGGGAACCCTGTTTTCGGATGGTGCGGGTTATCGCACATCCTCGGTCCTAGTAGAGCGAGATGCAGACCTCCTCACAGAGCATACGATCTCGAAAGAATTTTTAATGCATTTTTCTTTAGAAAATATGATTTCTATTATAAATAAAACTTATATTTTTAATAAATAATTATATATGTAATTAATATCAAAATATCTATTTTTAATATTTATAATATTCCACATTTCCAAATTCCAAGAAAAACAACATCCATTATATGAAAATACCTTACAATTCAATACAAGTTCCAATGTTTCAATAAAATACCATATACTTTGAAAACTAGGTTATATTCATTAGAAATTTCACATCTATAAAATATACTTCTATGAAAACCCTAAAGACGATAATTAGATACTTGAGGTGTATTTTGAAATTATGTCAAAACTATTTTTACATAAAACCACTCAAGTTATACTAAATTACAATAAGGACCCTAGTAAATATAGGTTTAAGCGAAACCAGTCTCTTGAGCCTCAGGGAGCCGGAGATATGGGTGATTGCCTATTTAAGGTAAAAAGTCTAACAAATGGTGTTATCAACACGGTAATTGTCTTGGAAAAAAACACAAATCCTGTCGTCCATGTGTAGCAGTTACCGATAATATCAAAACTAATTCAGAACTTCAAGTTCTTTTCTAAGTGTCTGACTCAGACCGAGTCTCAATATAATCAATCTGATTTGAATATGATTCAAGTATATATTACAATACAATATTCAACATGAATCCATGAATTCGTCTATTCAACCATATCAATCTATATTAACCGAACCGAACCATGGATATACTCCATCTACATGACCTCCATTTATATCCATTACATTTACTGATATCATGGTTTCGGCAAGTCATCCATATACAATATACAAGACAATACAATACAATCGGTACAAACAATACAATCAAGACATCGCGGGGTTTATAAGGGGTAGATTGGTACGGAAGGTGTTAAAAGTGGCACGAGACTGTAACCATAATACACCTAACCTGAATATCCATTGCCGTTGTACCGTGGCTGAATGGTTCCTTGTGCTCCGTATACCTTAGTCTCCGGAATAGTGAGACTCCTCTCGTATACGCTGGAATTTTCTGTACTAAGCTACAAACAACAGCGTTAACAATATAATCAAACATTATAAGATATATTCTCTGTCTATTCTATCTCTACTCACCTTTGGGACTTACCGAGCGATTTGTTCGCTGACGACATTCTCTTTCTTCTTCTTTGGAATGTCGTCAGGTGATTCGGATACACTAGAGGTCGAGTCCAGCAGCGAGGACTTGGATTAGCTAGCCTTTGACCCGGAGCTCTAGTTACTTGTACAGTTCATTTACATTTCTGTTATACTATTGTTTAGGCATTGCTTTCATTCCATGTATTTACCTTTTCAGCTGTATTGTAAAAAGAATGTTTAATAAATAAAGTTGCTGTTCAATTACATCTATTGTCATTTTTCTTGTGTACATTTATTTTATATTGCTTAGATACGCTTAGCGTGTTTACTTCAGAGTAAATACGTAGCGGCCTCGTCGCGTCCTCTGCCCGTACACTGGGAAGCGGTGCATGACAGATTTTCTAAAGGTAATACAGGTAAGAATGATAAAAGATGTCAAATGTAATTTTATGGTAATTAAACGTAAAAACTTAATAAAAGTTGTTTTACAAGGATTTTTAAATTGAAACTTGTTTCTAAATATTAGTTAATGTTCAACAAGCAAGATGTAATGATATGTTTTAGTAGTTCTTAAGAAAAGATTGGAATTTTAAAGAGAATAGAATTATGGGTCGGTATAACTCCACTAACCGACGTATTTTGAAAAGAGAGCATTTTAAGTTAAGAAGAGAAGAAGAGAGGTGGAACTTATAAGATGAAATGAGAGAGGGAAGCTTGAGGAAGGATTTGAAAACTTTTGGAGTTGCGGGGTCGCCGGAATCGTCTCGAATCGTCGCCGGAACTTGACCTTGGGTTAACTCCACTTGTACTCTTCATTGACTTGGAAAATTTTAAGGATTTTTGACAATAGATTTCAGAATGGAGAAGGCTAGGGTGTGATGTTGTATTTATAGAGAAAATTAGGGTTTTGAGGATTGAAGAAACGAATTTAAAAAGGAATTAAAATGAATTAAAGAGGTGAATTTAATATCTCTGTAAATTTACAGAAAATCAAACAGCAGAGGAGTAGTGGGGGTAGGCCAAAGGACTAGGGTTCAAAAAATGGGAGCATTCCTGACGGGGGGGGGAGGGGGCGGCACCGGTCCAGAGGCGATTCTCGTCGGTCGATTGGAGTGGGTTGGGGCTTGGATTAGTGCCACGTGTTCCTATCTGTTCATATGATATTTTCCACATGTTTGTTTTCAGTGACTATTTATTTTTACGTGTATTGTACGTGTAAACTTTTGGGCTTCTCAAAGTCTAAAAGAAAAAATCATTAAAATAATATGTGGCTGATGAGATTCGAATACAGGGACTATGTCACAGCAGTGCAAGGCTTTACCAATGAGCTACAAGTTGTTTTTTGTTGATCATAAACAATTTTAATTTATAACTTGTGCTCAGACTTGAAACTCTATTCTGTACATTAACCTAAAAACTTTTGTACAGTAAAATTTGAGTCGTTACATAGCAATATCTATAATAAGATAACGGGTTATATGCTCGGAGCTTAAGCGCATTAGCAAACTAATTTTAGAAGATGTCAATATGGATTTCAAAATTTTCTAGTTTGCTAAAGTTCCAAACCATGCATCGAACTAAAAAGCTAGTACTTGTAAACAAAAACCTAGCAAGTCATGCTAATCTACTATGTTAACAATACTCACATCCTCAAGCTTTCTTCAAGAGCTCCGGATTGCGCTTGGAAGGAGGTCCTCCTTCGCCGAAGATGATCCATCCGAAGGAACTAATCCAAGCTCCGACTTCATCTCGTGAAGCAACCGAAGCTCCAAGCTCGCTAGGAATGGAGAGTGGGGATGCAGGAATTTTCCACAATCCTTTTCTCTCAAATCTAAGCTCAAGAGAGCAAGTATAGAAGAAGGAGGAAGAGGTGAGGAAAGATAGTCATGAGCAAGTCTTGAAGGCATGAGAGAGTATCAATGAATGAAGAGTAGAAAAGAATGGAATGGCATCACAAATTTTTGCAAGCATACAAAAAATAATCTCACAACAATTTGTAATATAATAATGAAGCCATTCCTCTCTACATGTCTTCAACCATGCTCAATACTACCTTACCCTCCACCACATTTTATGAATATTCACAAATGAGGTGTCTATCTTTTAGAACAAATTCTGTATAGATACGGAATACTACCCGGTATACGTATCGAAATATATATACGCGTATCCGTATAAAAATACGAATAGCCAGGAGAGATAATGAATAGTGAACAATAATACTAGAATACATATTATATATATCTATATACACACACACACACACACACACACATATATATATATATATATAAATTATTAAATCAAAACTTGATTTAATAATCCGGCTTAACCCTAAATCGCTAATATTATCAACCATCCGATTAAAGTCCGTGTAGCATGTACACATATTTAATAGGACACATGTATATACCAACATATGTCATCTACATCATATCGCTTGGATCAGAAAAACTCTCTGTGTGGGACTCTAAAGACTCGTCAATACGCTGGCAGTGGATTTAACCACAAGCACGTCAGCGGCACTAGATATACGTAACGGCTACCCAGGTATTGAGCGAAAGAAAGACCGACAAGCAAACTCATCCATACCCCTACTGAGCCTGTCTGTGAAAATCTCCATACAGCCCGGTCTGTTCGTCTAAGAGTATCGCATATCGGGTCTAGGGGGTGGATAAAATCAGACCCCTAATAATGCGATATTTCATGTCGGTGTGAAGCCCATCACCCACTGAGAAACTACTGATCAAAATCATTAATTCCTAGCCGCCTTAACCAAGGATTTCTGGTGATAGAAACTCATGCACAGAGACGAATCCCCGACGATCCGCTCACTACCTCCATGTGGCTTGGAACTGTACCCAACTAAAATCTGTTTGCACGACTCCTATGAGTCGTGGTAGGGTAGTAATCATCTGAGAATTGCTATCTGACAATAGATATAATACCATCTAGCATGTTCCCGGCGAGTCCGTCCAGTGCACTCACCTCCAATGAGCATCTGTATACTATCTTAGGTGACCAACCGACACCAATGTCTTGTGAGACCGGCCACTGTCCCTCGTCAGGGTCTCGAAAAGTATACACTAGTCTACTCTAGAGTATCGATGCCCAGTCTCGATACTCTCTCAACTGGGGTCATTTAAGGATATGCTTATGGACCACCCAGCTCCCACGTATATGATCGACATCAAAATGCTGGTAGTCAAGCAAGAATCCTATGGGCTCTATCAACATGTAACAGTGATCTGTAATACAACATAATGCATGTATATGATGATAAAGTCAAACCAGATAGTATACTATCATCTCGAGTAAGACTGTTATACCCGTATAGGTACTCCCTCAATCATCATATTTGCCTGCCTGCTATTACAATAATTGACTTGAGGACACTATATCCAACATTATAAGTATGTCAAAATAGTATATTAATTTATAAAAAGTGTTTATTCGTAATACTATCTTGCAAACTAGCCGTAATGAAATAATGTAACGAAACAAATAAACATATCAATTCCTATATTCGATTTACCAATTGACCAAACTAGATTAGTTCATATAATTTCTAGTTATAGATATAATTTACATAAACTTTATAGACTGTAATTATAAACGTGTTAGTGTTAACTAAATAATGAAATACAGATTATATATAAATAAAATGATATATATATATATATATATATATTACGACACTATAGATATAGATATAAGTAAACTAGCTTGTAGTAACTTGTAAACTTGCCTAGAGACGAACGATCACGGGGACGGCGCCAAGAAAATATAGAACGAGACACAAGACAAGTCACAACCTTGATCTTCGCTAGGTTGCTTCGGCTTGGATGTAGGCCCAATTAAGCTAGGTGATGCTTGTATCTGAAGTTGGCTTGGTTAGGGCATGAAGGCCTCGGGTTGAGTTAAGGGGATGGTGCTCAGACGAGATGCAGGCAAGACGACGGTTGGTATGGACTTTGGGTTCTTGGCGATGAGGGAAGGAGAAGAAGGCGGCTGTAGTTGGTGGGTTCTCGTGCACGGAGGTGCAGGTGGAGGTCTCAAGTGAATAGAAGAGAGATAGAGATAACGATGAAGGGGATTGCTGAAGATGAAGATGCCGATGGTGTCGATGGGTTATTCGGTGCAATGTGGAGGTTGCGATGATGGTGGTCTAGATGGAGTAGAAGAAGGAGAGAGTCGTTGTGCTCGGGTTGGTGGTGATGAGGGTTGAAGGGAAGATAGCCTTCGGGTTCTTGGTTGAAGGAGTTCTCGTCGATGACGGTGTCAGGGTTGAGGAGTTGGGGTTCTTGAAGAAGATAATGAAGGTGCAGGAGATGGTAGGGTTCAGTTGGTGCTGCGGAGATGGTTTTGCTCGGAGAAGATGGATACGGTGATGGAGTGGTGGTCGAAGGAGATGGTCGGTGATGGAGATTTCAGAGGCAAGGTTTCTTCGATGGCGTGGGTTCGGGTCGAATGAAAGGAAGATGCTGGCGAAGAGGACGCTGCGGTTGAAGATGGGCTCCGGTGAAGGGTTGATGGAGTCGAGGACTGGGATTGGGATCGAAGACGAGGGAGAATGTAACACCCGAGTTCATTTATACCAATTCCAGTTCTCGTATTTCTTATTCGTGGTATTTCTTGATTTAACGTATTTTGGGTGCGAATGGTATTTTACATTTTTTACATTGCATTCGACCCGACTCGCTTGCTTGAAACTTGTTTGATTTATATTTATGAATCACCCTGACTTGTTATGTAGACTTGTGCATTTTCAACTTTATCGCATACTGACATTTTATCTGGTATGGCATCTTTTACCATATAACATTTTAAGTCACGTAAAATATTTTAAAAATATATTTCATAGCCTGCATGATACCCCTAACCCGTGGTAGTATCCGCGCATCTTGTTCTTGTCCCGTTCAGTGAAACGGACGTGTTTGGATGGCTACGTGCACGTACGTGCATCCGTTCTTGGGGGTATGCATTTTCGTTACCTGAGCATTCTTTTTAAAATTTGGAAGTAGCATATATTTTTCATATTTTAGAACCGGATTTTTAGACCCAATCCGGACGTGTTTTGGAGTAAGTTTGTATTTGCCAAAATCTCAAAACGTACTAATATTTTATTCTAAAAGATTATTACTATTACTATAAAACCTAAACTTACTATTTATATTTTATTATAACCAAAAAATATTTTTCCTAACTAAGTTGTTACTACTCTCTCTCTCTCTCTCTCTCACTCATTCTCTCTCCTCTCTCTCTCTCATTCTCTCTCCCTCTCTCAGCTCTCTCATTATCTCTCTGCTGAATATTTATATAACATTATTTTATTTTTAAATTAAAAAAACCCTATTCCCCACGTCCCCTCTTCTCTCCTTCTTCCCCGCTTCTTCTTCCCTCCCCGTTCTCACTCGAACCCACGCCCTCACCTCTACCCTCGCCGCCGCCGCCGCCGTCGCTTCCATCCTCATCTACACCTCCTCACTCTCATCCACACCACCACCACCGGCACCTCAACCCATCCCCGACAACCAAGCCCGACGCAACCCTGCAACCATCACCTCAACCCATACCCATCGCTGCACCCTCGCCCGACCTCACCTCCGATCCACCTCACTTCGTCACCATCCCTTTCTCCTCCCTCTCTTCCTCTCCCTTGCAACGATCGGACTTCAAGAAACCTTAGAACCCAAGAAAAACTCCCCACTGCCTTTTCTTAAGCTCACTGCCTTTACATCGCTGGAGCTCTGACCACCCTCATCACCGCCTCCATCTCCTCCTCCTTTTCTCATCTCCTCTCCTCGCTGCAAACCATCAACCCCGAGAACTCACATCTGAACCCAACCCAAAAACCCTTGAAACCTTACCAAGCCCCGGCCATCACTTGCCCCATCGCCAGAGACCTCATCACCTCTCACGGCCTCATCTCTGACTCCAAACCCAGAGCACCAAACACACAGACCACTTTCTTCTTCTTCTTCTTTCTCTTTCTTTTCTTGATCTTGTTCTTTTCCGGTGATCGCCGGAGCCGTGCCGCTGCCGCTGATCCGGGCGACCCAGTGGACATCCCTATCCAGCGTGGTTCATTCCTGCATTGCTTAGTTCAGTCCCGTGTGCGCCGTGTGTGCATTGCGACTTTTACCGACATTGGATGTTGCCGTGCGTATCCGTATTGTGATCCATCTAGGCAAGTTTATCTTGCTACATGCTATATTATATTTTATGCATCTGTTTTAATGAATGTGATATTTGAATTTCAAACCGTGCATCTAAAGTACTTGTTTCACAGTGTTACAATGACCGTATGCATCCATTCTTATCATTTCATATCTAAGATATGCAACTTATCTTGTCACATATCATAGTATAGTATACCGCATCAACTTGAATATAACCATTCCTATTGTTTAATTGAACGTCGTGCATTAACTAGTTTATCATTTAAAGGTTATATGATATCCATCCGCATCCATATCGAATAGAATACATATAGCCGCATTCACAGATCTCATTAATAACCCATTATTGTTGTTTTAATACCCCATGTTTAATAAAGTGTAATCTAATTAGTTTTGGAACTGTTAAATGTAACCCTAATCGACAGTGTGCATCCAGGTCGTTGACTTTCTATCTATGTGCATACCATTCATGCTAGTCATTTCATTAGTACTACATACTTGTTTTGTATACCCATGCTTATTATAGTTTGATTGTGAGCACCCACGTGACATCTTGTGCACCCCTGACACGACTTGATACACTACTACTTGACCCGACTTGGTACCGTGCACTTCTTAACATGACATGATACCTATATACTACCTGACTTGACCTGAGGTACCATGTCTTTACCTGTTAACTGATCTTGTTACTAATGCCAACAACCTTGACATATTGTCCCTACGGACATTTCCTGTTGTCTAGCCAGACAAACCTGTACCTGCTTGATCCTGTGTTGGCATTAACTCCAGATTTATTAATACCTGACTTGACATTTATAACTTGGGGGTATGGGGAAATTAAGAATGTAACCGAGCGTAACTCAAAGGGCTATCCTATTGTTTGCCGTTTTTCCGGGCGTTACGGAATACCTATTGTTTGCCGTTTTTCCGGGCGTTACGGAATACCTATTGTTTGCCGTTTTTCCGGGCGTTATGGAATAATCACCGATGGGTTACGATGAGGATTAAATTACCTGGTTTCGAAGACTTTAGAATAGATAACCCCGTAGCACAGTTTAGATATCTCTGCACGTCACTTATACTGACATACTCACCGTTATATATTCTTGTATATTCTTGCTCAAACTCATACTTGCATGTCTTGCTACCCCTGTTTATATTATTGCTTGATATTATGACGCACTGACGTCTGGGTTTTGCATGGCCCAGATCCTCTACCTTTGTTGCATACTGATCTGGAGTACTGCCGCTGTTAGACCGAGCGGTGAGGATCTTGTTGGTATCCAGTTTTACTTTCCAGGTGTTTTATTTATTGGATCTTTTGCTTCCGCATATTATATTATTTCTTAACTCGTTTATTCTGGCTCATGGACATGTACTGGATGGTTTAGTTTACTTTCCTGTTCTTGATATCTCTACAGCAGTAATGTGACTGTGGAAGGATTTTTCCTACCCACAGGTAGCATGGTTGGCTAAGTCACGTGTCTATCTTAGCATACTCTAGGAAGCGGGGCGTGACAGAGAAGGAGATGGAGGTGGTGGCGACGAGGGTAACGAGAGGAGAAAGAAGGAGATGAAGTCAGGGTCGACGGTCGAGATGGGGAAGACAGGTTGTTGATGGTGGTCGGAGGTTGAGGCGTCGGCTACGAGGTGAGGAGATGGTGGTGAGTTGAGGGCAAGATGATCGGATTTGGTGAGTTGGGAGAGAGAGAGAGAGAGGGTCACGAAGAAGAAGAAAGAAAGAAGGAGGTGAGCGGGAGAGAGGGAGAGGGGGGGGGGAGAGAAGCGAAAGAAAGAGAGAGAGAAGGAGAAAGAGTTTTTTTTAATATAAATGAATAAAAATATAAATATATTATATAGTTTATATATATATATATATATAATAAAAGATAATACCAAACTCCGATCTGTCTCCACAGAATTTTACGGAAAATATATTGTAAGTAATATACACCACGTAACCTCCCTAAACCATAATCTAAAGGGTTAAAATAATATATTCTAATATAATATATATCGGGTATTTAGGATATATTTAAGATTTAAGTGTAATAGATAAATGTCAATATAAATACATGAGATGCTTAAATAATGTGATGGCAATTTATATATATATATATATATATATATATATATATATATATATATAACATCCTTAATGTATGGCTACCAGAAAATATATGCATATAATTCAAATATTATATATCTGTTATATAGATTCATATGGATTTAATTTACGGATAAATATTAATAAAATATAATTTAGCACCATAATGGGTTTCATACATACGGGTCGGGTTGGATAAACACATCTACTATTCAAACCAATCACAACCCAAATAATAATAATTAAAATACTCAAAACAATTATTTAAATAACGCACTATCGTGCTAGGGTGTTACACCAATCGAATGCGGAATATAAATAGAAGTATGGATCTAAGTCTTGCGCATGCGTTAGTTCCAGTTGCGCCTAAATATGACCACCGGTTTGGAAGATATACCCGTTTTTGTTTCGTCGCGCAAAACAGATCAGAATCTGTTCAGCACCGTTATATATTTTTAAAATACAGTTTGGATCAATTTTCATTAGGTTTCAGGTTACGAAAATTATTAGAAACTTATAGGTATTTTGGTGTATATATCCAAACAACTAAGGTTCGCACGATGGACTCCTGAAGCTTTAGTTACGCTCATTTAATATCAGCGTTTAAAATAGAAATTCTGATTTATGGACAACAACTATATATTGTATTGCAAAGCCTATATCGGATTTTTTCATGCATTTCTAAGTAATCTAGTATACAGGAAATTATAGTTCTCTCAATTATATATCTACACATCTAAAGTTTGTCACGAACGGACATTGGGAGTTCGAGTTATGTCATATTTAAAAACAATATGTGAATCAGGACAGATTCTGTCCAGATTCGTCGCTTAATATTGTAACACAGTTTTCTATATTTTACGTCGATTTTCAGTAAAAACTTAAAACTAATAAAATATATATATTTCAATGTAGATATCCAAGACACCTGAGTATGCTCAATTTGGATATCGGTAGATCAAGTTATGTGCTCTAGAAATTGACTGATAAATACAGTTGTCTGTTTTTACGAACGGTGAATAAAAATGATATAATTCCTAAACCGTTTTACGGTTTGATCTGAAATTTTTATAGTATGTACAAAAATATATTCTATTATATGTAAGTTTATTGAAATTTCCAAAAGTGGGAATTAATTTCTAAAAATTATTTTTAAGATAAAGGTTTTGTAAGATCGTATTTGAAAATGATAAATTTATGAAATTTATTTATAACTTTGTTTTCTTGTATGCAAAAGTAAATATAAATAATTAATATTTCAGCGATAAATAACATGAATTAACATGTGTGAAGTAAACATATGGGCCGATCATGATTAATCATTTAAAACAATATTACTTAACATGCAATCAACTATGGTAAGCACTAATTTAGGACTAAATATATTTTCTTTATGTCAAAATTTTAACTTAACAAAAAATAATTTATCATGGCACTAATTAGAGCAAAATATCGGTATCAATGACAACATAACAAGAGGAGGGAGATTCAAGAAGAAAGAGAGAGACAAAGGGGAGAGAGAAGGAACTTATATACACAAGCCGATATTGTCACCGGATTTGTCTATCCGCCGATAGTCTCGTATTACAAGTAAGGCTTTCTTCAAAGTTTTTTCGTGTGCTTCTTCTAGGACTCTAGGTGAAGAGGGAGAAGGAAGGTGTAGAAAAATGTGAGGTAGAAAAAAGAGAGGAGGACAAATAAAAATGGTGTAATGGTAAATTATCTCTAATAATATATGCACTCAACATGATAGTTAGAAGAAAAATGAAAAGTCACCATTCATTTTGAGAGTTAAAGCAAATGAAAGGTCTCATGTGTAGGGTAAAATTTTTTGCAAGAATGGGGTTTGAACATGTAACCAATAGGATAGTAGTGCAATGACTTAACCAATGAGCTACAAGCTTATTCTTATATATATTTAACAAGGGTTAAATATATCTCGTTGATTGAAAAGAAAGTGGCCTTAGAAAAAGAAAGGAAAGAAAATCAAATAGAATTGTTTGGCTTGGGTTTTGGGCTTTCAAAAATTATAGAATAAGCAAAAATAGAAGGAGAGATATAACAATATATTTAATATAGAAGAAATATACGGAGATACCCAAAAATAAATAATTGCATTATTTCATAAAAAGAATGATGATATGAAAGTATAGGAATTTGAGGGTCATTACACCTATACTCCACAGCCATGCTTATATAGAACTGACATGTTTACATAAAATTGACATGTTATAATTGTTCATATTATCATGCCATATTTGTTCACATGTTCATTATTTCTATTCATGCTATATCACCTTATACTTTATTTAGATAATTCACACCTCTTTTGGGTACTTACTGACCACAAGTTCGCTGACGGGCATTCCACTCACCTTTTTATTTCCTTGGAATGTTCGTCAGGCGACTTAAACAGAAGCGGGGAAATCAACTGAAGATGAGTACAACCAGCTTTCTTCACATGCCGACTAATTAGCTTTATTTACATTTCAGTATGCCTCTTTGTTAAGACTTAACATATCTCCGTTACTTGTTTTCAAATATTTGTCACTATTGAACCTTGTAAACTTTGAATGTAATATATAGTACTTGGATTTTATTTCACTTGTCATTCTTGTTCTATTTTATATTGCTTAAACACTTAACGTATTTGTTTCAAGAAACGACCTTCTCGGAATAAATGCGTTGCGGGCCTTGTCGTGTATCCGTTACTGCTCTTTTAGGAAGCGGGGCGTGACATTTACTTTATAGATCTAGTGAAAAAAGGTCTAACATCTTCACATTGTAAAGATTTTGGACTTGTGCCTTGGAAAAAATCTAGTGTTCACCGCCTACAAGTGTAAAGGTTCTAAGATCTGAGTCTGGGAAAAAATATGAGTTTCTCTACCCGTAAGGACTCACTGGATAGTGAAATTGAATTCTGAGCAGAAGTTCTCATGTGAGGATTAGCCATAGAGTTGGTGAACATCGTTAATAATTCTCTGTGTTCATTTACTTTTTTGTGCTTCTATGTTTGTTGATACTTTTAATATTTTAGACTCTAATTCTAATATTTCGCTACAAAATTTATCAATTCCACAAAATTATTCTGAGTTTGCCATAAAACCTTATTCACCCCTCTCTAAGACTGTTTTTAATTGGTATCAGAGCGGGTTACTCTATTTTGTAAAATTAACCTTTTGAGTTTCTGATCGTATGGCAAACCACATAGAAGGATAATCCACTAATCGTCCTCCTCTTTTCAACGGTACCAACTACCATTTCTGTCACGCCCCGCTTCCCAGAGTGCGCTAAGATAGGCACGTGACAGAGCCAGCCATGCTACCTGTGGATAGGAAATATCCCTCCACAGTCACATTACGGCTGTAAAGATATCAAGAACAGTAAAATAATAAACAACTATCTAATACATGTCCATGAGCCAGAATAACGAGTCAAGAATAAAAATAATGCGGAAGCAAAAAGATCCAATACAATAATAAACTGGAATGTACGTCTCATAATGCGGGCTCACATCAGGAATGAAAATACTGAAAGGAAACTAAACTAAACTAATAACAGGTCCTTACTGCTCGGCCTGTTGAACAAAATATTCCTAAACAGCCTGCGATAAAGATAAGGGATCTAGGCCACGCAAAACCCAGACGTCAGTGCGGCAAAATATCAATAATTCTAAGCAAGCAGGATGAGATGAAATATGCAGGCATGAAGTATGAACAGTAACAAGTCATCAGTAGCAAGTAAACCGTAACATGAATATATATCAATGAACATGATATAAACAGGTGAAGTGCAGTGAGTAGTCATAACTGTGTTATAGGGTAATCTACTCTAAAATTATTCGAAATCAATTAATGTAATCCTCATCGTAACCCATCGGTTTATGCCCCGTTCATTCCCCACGGGACCACGGTAAAATGATGTAATAGACTGTGAGTCTATGTCCCGTTCATTCCCCACGGGACCACAGTAAAATGATGCAATAGACTGTGAGTCTATGTCCCGTTCATTCCCCACAGGACCACGGTAAAATGATATAATAGCCCTTTGAGTTACGTTCAGCTACATTCTTGATTTCCCCATGCCCCCAAGTCATATGTGTAAGTCAGGTATTTATAAATCTGAGACCAATGCCAACATAGGATCAAGCAGGAACAGCTTTGTCTATACAGACAATAGGATATGTCCATCGGGACAACATGTCAGGATTGTCGGCGTTAGAAACAGGATCAGGTAACATGTCAAGTAATGATATATCAGGTCATGTCAGGTAGTGTACATGTATCAAGTCATGTCAAGTAGTGGTGTATTAGGTCATGTCAAGTAGTGCACAGGTATCAAGCGGGTGCTCATAATCAAACTATAGCAAGTATTGAATCAGGGTGGAAGTACAGATGTACAATAAAAGCATGGATGCACAAATATCGATCAGAGGTTACATCATGACTATGTAGGATGCACATTATCAAGCATGGTGCACTAATACAACAGTAACATGGAATAATATGGTCTTGACGTGCAGCTAGATATGTAATAAACTGTACGGATAGAGACGGATACTATAAAACTGTAAATCGGTAAAATTTGCTGAATATTAAAACACAAGTACTATTATTTATTAAATAGATATTGATATAATAATATTAACATGGATAACATATTCAAATCGATTAATAACTATAAAAGTGGTATTGTTTAATCATGCACAAGAAAGTTCCATTCAGAAATTCAGCGTCATCTTGATTTGTAAAATAGCTTAAAAATAACAAACGTTCTCCAAAAGGGACTGTTTACCCCAATCAGAGCAAAGCTCTGTTCAAATTCCAAGACGGGAGATGAAGCAACGCTTCTGTTTTCCCCAATCAGAGCAAAGCTCTGCTTTGAAATTAAAGTTAAAATTAAAGAAGCAACGCTTCAGATGATTTGCGCTCAGCGCTGCACGACACGTGTCAGCGCAGTTGCGCTGCGCTCCGCGACACGTGTCAAGTGCAGGTGCGCTTGCACCAAACAGAAAAATTATGAAAGATCTTTCTGATCTTGGTAAAACAAGAAGATTGTTTTCTGTAAAACAGAAGCCCTTGGATCAAAGATCCAACGGTGGAGGAAAATCCCTAAATCACTCAGAGAAAGATCTCTTTAACTAATTTAACAAACTAATTGGCACTATATAAAGGCCCCTAGACCCCAAGTCTAAAACACACAGAAACACAGAGAGAAAAAGATAAAGAACTCCACTAAAATTTTGAGAAGAAACTCAGAGAGATAAAAAGGTAAAAACCTTTGAATAAAAAGAAGAGTTTCTTCTAAAAAAGACCATTGATCTAAGAACAAGATCAAAGATCTTCAATATAGAAATAATATAATAAGAAAAAAAGCATTGCCTTTTGATAAACCACTGGTTCTGGAATCATTAAAGATTCTTTTCTTGAATCCAAAATTGGATCAAGATATTAAAACAGTGTCTTGCACTTGTAAATCTGTACTATTGCGCTCTTGGGTTGGCGCGAGCCACCAGAGAGCGCCACGTGTCAGCTCCAAAACAAATTGCGCCTTGCGCTTCTAAAACAGAGTACTGCTCTCTTAAATTGGCGCACTGCACCAGAGCGCGCCACGTGTCAGCAGCGCAACAGTGCAGCGCACTGGCGCAGCGCACTGCGCTTGCGCTCACTAGAGCGTGACACGTGTCACCTCCACATGCGCTTGTGCTCATTAATTGGCGCAGAGCGCTTGACAGGCCACGTGGCCACTGTCAGATCATTAATGCTCTGCATTATTTAAAGAAGGGCCGAGCCCAATTAAAAAAGGCCTAACAGGCCTAATAAAATACCATGCATTATTTTAAAAAAGGGCAGAGCCCAAACAAAGGTCTGTCAGACCAAAACAGATCCTCTGCATCATAAAAATAAAGGGACAGAGCCCAAATCAAATAGGCCTTACAGGCCAAAATAAAATGCAGTGCATTATTAAACAGGGGTGAAGCCCTAGCATAGGCCTAATAGGCCAAAGATAAATAAAATGTTGAATATTTTCAACTGGACTTAACCCAATCATGGTCATAAGTCCTCAAATTAAATTGACTTAGCACGACTGCTCCCTTAAATCAATTTACATCCGGTTCAAGGATACATCTCCGAACTCCTCTGACATTTGTCGTTGTAATCTTTCAACGTAGTTAGAGAGGTGACGGGTCCCGACAACCACTCATTGCTACGGACTCAAGCATCCTTAAACTCCCGGACTCGAGCGTCCTTAAACTCCTGGACTCGAGCGTCCTTAAACTTCCGGACTCAAGCGTCTTTAAACCAACCTATGGACTTAAGCGTTCTTAAACCATCTCACGGACTTAAGCATCCTTAAACCAATGGACCACCATGTCCCTAAACTGGCAATGGACTACCATGTCCCTAAACTGGCAATGGACCACTACGTCCATAAACTGGAATAATAGAGCCCCCAAATGCTCTTTTGTCGGATCTAAACGATCCCGTTTAAGTCGATCTTAGCCTCAAATATGGCTAACGTATCCTTAAACCTTCAAACAGACTTTAGTCCCAAATTGGACTATAGACCTCCTAATCAACTTCGGTCCTAAGGTATATCTCTGAACTCCTCTGACACCTGTCGTTGTAATCCTTCAACGTCGTCAGAGAGGTGATTGGTCCTGACGGCCATACATGCAATGGACTACTATGTCCCTAAACTGGAACAATAGAGCCTCCAAATGCTCTTTTGTCGGATCTAAATGATCCCGTTAAGTTGATCTTAGTCTCGAATTGGACTAACGTATCCTTAACGAACGTTTGAGTTGATCTTAGCCTCAAATACGGCTAACGTATCCTCAAACCAAAACCCCAAACCCAAATATAAGAAAATACGGATTTGGACTAATCTACGTCCTACGGGCGACGACATAAATTAGTCTCCGTATACAATCCACGGGCAACCATAAACAAAACAAACACCCACGACACGAAGTGAAATTCTGGAGAAGGAGAAAGTTGTTACCGCGATGCGGTAGCGTAATTAACTGCAGGGGCTTGCGCCTGCAGGGAAGAGCGTCCCCACAATCAAAAACCCCTTTAACTAGGGGGAATCTGATGAAGTCTGCTACATCGGCCGCATCCGTCTAAACCTCCGATACACGGTGCCATAAATCAACTTGGCATCTTCGGAGAGGTGGACAGATAAAAACAAATAGCATCTTCCCCAAATCTCAGGCAAGACGTTCAGTCTTGGCCGTCTTTCGGAGGGGAACAGATTCTGGCACGCCCGGTGGGACCTTTTCCTCTTTCCACTCCATACTTCGTGTGTCGTGTTCGCGAACAAATCGCGGTTTGCTGTGGTTGCCTGTGGATTCTCATACTTATATTTGGTGTCTTGCTCCGTGCAGAAAACAGAAGATCAATGGCTTCAAACTGCACTACCTGCAACTGCAACTCTCGCTCCGTCCCTGCTAGAGGAGTGACTTATGGGCCCCGAGCGGCCTCCCTTTTCAGGATACCATTGGAACCGGTAACTCAAGCCACCACTGGACTATTCTTCGGGACCGTGCTCCCACCGATGAGCTTCAATGCCCTAATGACGTTGCAAGAAACCCCAAAAAAGTCGGTCTTTGATCGACTTACCACTGCCGCGGCCCCTCTCAACGGGTCGCCCAATTCCACTACCTCAGTTCTCAACAGACTGGGCCAGAACGTCTACAAGCCTGCGATACCAGAATGCGTTATCCCGAAGCGGATAGCCATCCCTGCTCCCGCTCCAGGCGAAATCACCAAGGTTGCTTCCTCTACTCGGAAGTCTGCTGTTGACAGGTTGGCCGTCCCCATTCAACGGACGTCGGCCTTTAAAAGGCTGGTACCAGCAAATTTTGACCAACACAGGGGGCATGAGGAGGTCACACCTACGGCTGAACCAACTCTATCCGCACGACACGCTCGACGTCGCCATTGGCGCCGAGTAAGGAAGGCTGGGGGCAACTCCCCCTCTGGATTTACTCCACCAGCTCCAATGGTAGAGATCGAGGCTGTTGTTCCAACCGAGAACAGTTTTGAACTGCTCAACAAAGTGCGCAGAAACTCTCCTACTTCATTGCTGAAGAGAACTCCTACACCTGTGGAGAATGATACAGAAAGAAGCCGGAACGACCTCCACAATGGCTATCCTCTGAAATTTACAAAGTTTTGCGATGTGTCCAAGAGTCAGTGGTTGATCAAGACTATCTCCGCCGATAGAAAAAGATGAAGGTTCAGCAGGAGAAAGATCGCTCCGTTAAGCCACAAAAAGCAACAGCTACTTGTGTGCCCACTACAACGGCTCCCTCAACGTCGATCACTCAAAAGAAAAGAAGGACGCAAAAAGCCCCTGTGGGCATGGTGAACCGTAAAAACGCTGAACATAAACACCCCAAGTCTGGAGGCATGGTAGTGCACACTGTGTATATGGCTTCCCGAAAGGAGGAAGGCCGTGCTTCGACGGGTCACCGACCGCTTACCCGATCTATGACAAAAGCCCAAGAACAACAGCATAAGCTTCAAGAGATGATGACCGCGATGGCCTCACTCACCGGGCCAAAAGAGAGCTCGGAGGCATCATCAGAACAGCGTCATGAGCAAGAAACCGATACTGGCTTCCTACGCAGAGTCCTCGAAAAGAAGGACAAAGAAGCTGCAGAGCAAGCGGCTAATATAAAACAGATGGCGCTTCTCTTCCAAGATATGGTAAGGATAATGTTACAGCCGGACCCGCCAGCTGAAGACCCTCCTATCATTGTTGGAGACGACGGAGGGGAGATATCTAATCCTCCCCCGGACCTTTCAGCAGCCAAGGAGGAAACCATTTCCAAAGCTGCACTAGACGACTATATAGCTCAGCAAATACGGGCTCATCAGGCGAATGAAGCGGCTGGGCAAATTGTTAGAACCGGACGACCCTATCCAAGCTGGTATGACCAAATCAGTTACCCGCCGGGCTACACCATCCCAAAGTTCCACGTATATAAAGGGACAGGGAATCCACATCAACATGTCACTCAATTCAGAGCCTTATGCGGCAACAAGGGAGGTGACGACAAACTGTTGCTTCGCCAATTCGTCGGCAGTTTAGCAGAAACAACCTTTGAATTGTATTCAGAGCTACCTAACGACTCTGTCAAAACATTTGCGGAGATGGAGCTACTGTTTACACAAAGATTCGCGAGTGCTAGTGAACACACCCCGATAACAGCACTGATTAATGCCAGGATAAGGCCAGGCGAAACGTGGGTCCAATACGCAACACGATGGCGGAACCTATGGTGGAAATGCGAACAACGCGTAGAAGAGGCTCCTGCAGTAGGCATGTTCGTGGGAACCCTCGATCCACAGGCGACCATATCCCAATTCATGATGTTCTTCAGGCCGACCACCTTCCAGGCCTTGATCGACAAATTAGCCCAAATGGACCAGATGGGCCATGGACCGTCTCCTCCAAAACCGGACTCTCGAAATGAGAAGGGGAAAGGGAAGGCAATCGTCGTCGCCAATGCTCAGCAACAGCTGAGCAACTTGAAGCCGGTTGTCCGTCAAAACAATATGCGTCCACGCGTATCCCTCCAGGAGAAGCTTGGACGTCCTTTCTCGTTTCCTCAAAATAAAACAAGAAGACTGTTCAAGCTGGCACTGCGCAACAGGCTCATCAATCTGCCAGATCCAAGACGCCCGTTGCAGCCAAACGACGTCAATGATCCCAATTACTGTCCCTACCACCGAGTGTTGGGTCATCCGATTGAGGATTGCTACGTCTTCAAAAACTGGATTGAAGACCAATACCTACAAGGCAAGTTTGCGCTGTCTGAAAAGTGGAAGGTAAACCCGCCACAGCCGCACACTCCAAAGAAGACGGACGCACCGGGGGAAACTTGTCATATGATCTCTCACTCATTGGTGGATGGTAAAGAGGCTCCTTGCGCCGAGAAACCGAGGGCGGATCCTGAACCAGAACTTCCGTGGCCGTCAGACGAGATGATAGATGCCTTCCTTAATGAGATTCGTCTAAAAAGTAAAGCCAATCAGGAGCGTGAGATGACCATATTGGAAGGAGCCAAACGTCGGCGACTAGAAGAAAGAGTCGAGACACTCCTGTCAAATCAAAAGACATCCGCTGCGAATAAAAACAAATTCAAGGCGAGGAAAAGGTTTGCTAAAGCCATATCAATGGGAATGAAGCTACCACCCTCTGAAGAAAACACTCTCGGTGGAGTAGAGATGCATCCTAACTTCTGCTTATATCATCATAAGATCACGCATCCTACTGAAGACCGCGTCTCCTTTAAGTGTTGGTGGCAAGGGTATGTCGCTCACAGGCGGCACGTCAACAGAACAAAGCGGGAAGCTCGTAGACAGCGAAAAAATACGACAGATGAGCATAAAAGAGTTGCCGGCAATTGTCATAGGGATGATCCCGGGGGATCACGAGTTCTCACCTTCGGGAGTGATTCCGACGAAAAAGTAGCCCTCGGCCCTCTCTTCAAGGAGTCTATCTCTGAAGAATTAAGGAATTGCAAGAACATTCAGCCGTGCAATTTCGCGATACCTGGAGAGAATCTCGGATCTACAAACAACGGAGCGAACGAAAAGGATAAAGGAAAGGGAAAAACGGCCTTTGTCGCCAACACTCAACCACAATCGAGTGGCCCTAGACCGGTTGTTCGCCAAAACAACAAGTGGCAACCCCTCTATGAGAGGTTGAAACGTCCTTACTCATTTCCCCAAGATGAAACAAGGAGGCTTTTCGAAGTGGCAGTGCACAACAGGCTTATCACTCTACCGGAGCCGAAACACCAGCCACAACTGAATGATGTCAACACTCCTAATTACTGCCCTTACCACCAAGTATTGGGCCATCCGATTGAAAACTGCTACGTCTTCAAAAATTGGGTTGAAGACCAATACCAACAGGGCAAGTTCGTCATCTCCGAAAACTGGAAGGTGAGCCCGCCACAACCACATGCTCCGAGAAAGATGGATATGCCGGGGGCATCATGCTCATTCGTAGGGAAAGCCCCATAGACCGAAAAGTAAGTAAACTAGAGATTCGTCTCAAATACGACAACGACGGACCGAAACGTCCTTAAACTAATGATGGACCGCAATGTCCTAAAACTTGCAAACGACCGAAACGTCTTTAAACTACTACCGCAGCATCCTCAGGCTGACGAGATAAAAAAATAAAAAAAAATAAAAAAATAATAATAAAAACGGTATGTCCATAAGCAAAATGGGCACGGATGAAAACCTGAAAGGGCTCCGTGAGTAAAAACAGTAGGACTACCGGCGAGTGTTCGTGAAAACCCGAAAGGGCGCGACCTCGTTAAAAAAAAGAGAATTAAAAGAATTAAAAAAAACGGTATGTCCATAAGCAAAATGGGCACGGATGAAAACCCGAAAGGGCTTCGTGAGTAAAAACAGCAGGACTACTGGAGAGTGTTTGTGAAAACCCGAAAGGGCGCAACCTCGTTAAAGGACACTTACAGGGTCCTCTCGACCTTGTAAGGAGAAACCACCCGCGTGAGATCCTTACGACTCACAAGGAAGCAACATACTTAGGGATCCCCACGATTCCTAAGGAGAAAATACACTTGCGAGATCCTCACGACTCGTAGGGAGAACTCTCTTATAGGACCCTCATGGCTCATAGGATTTTAAAGTCTTAAGTTACAGAGACCTAAACCTGTGCTTAAGCAACCCCCACAACCTTCGATATTGCCCTACAAGTGGCTCAGCACTGACCCTTGTATACAATCTACGGACGCGTACAAATATTTCCCTAACGAAGTCCCACCCATGACTAGGGATATGTTCGCATGATGAGCAACCCTTGTAAGTCCTCTTGACTTACAAGGAGAAAACCCTCTTATAGGATCCTTACGACTTACAGAGGAACATACACTTAGGAATCCTCACGATTCTTAAGGAGAAAATACACCTACAAGATCCTCACGACTTGTAGGAAGAAATACCTTTGTGAGACCCTTACGGCTCATGAAGTCAAAAGCCTTAGTCGACAGGACCCTAACCCTGTTCGCTAAGCCACCTTTGTTCGACATCGACAGAGGCAAATGATGATTCAATTCTGGCAATATCCCAGTTGTAGTGGTGCTGATGCCGAAATCGGTGTCTAATTCCAGGCTTACGGCGAAAAGCCAGCAAGCCGCACATGCATACGAAATAGCCGAAATGATGGGGCAACTTGCAATAAAAAGCAGCAAGTAAAAATGCATGCATACAAAATAGCCGAAATGATTGGGCAACTCGCAATAAAAAGAAGCGAGTAAAAATAAAATAAACAGCCGAAATGATTGGGCACCGCGAAAAATAGCCGAAATGATGGGGCAATCGCGACTTTCGCGATATAAAGCTGAAATGATAGAGCATCGCGGAAATAAAACAATAATATAAAAATAATGAATGAAACTTCTGCCATACAGGTGAGATCACGTTGATCCCTGTATACAATCCAAGGGCACAAACAAAGAGGGAACCATATCTTCCCAACAGGCTCCGCCAGAAAGCGAAGCCAAATCTCGACGGTTCACCAACAACCTAGAGACAACCGCGACATTCGTCTCGTTACAGCAGACGCAGTGCCAGCAAACGAAGCGAAGATCAAATTCCTATCTTCAAGGTCTTAACGGTAAGTCATATTGTAACACCCGAGCCCAATGCTACTAATTTCAGTTACCGTTCGAACGTAGTGTGGCACTTATTTCATTTATTTTTCTTGATGGTTAATTATTGTAAATTCTACCCGGAAATTAATTTCTACATATAACAAATTTTGGCATCTAAAATAAAATTAAAAATATTCATCTTGGCCTGCTTGACACCCCTAACCCTGTTGTAGCGTCCGTGCATCGTGTTCTCGTCCCGTTCAGTGAAACGGGCGAGTTTGGACGGCTACGTGCACGTACGTGTGTCCGTTTTGGGGGTATGTTTTTTAATCATAAAACACTTAATTTTAAAATTTGGATCCCGCTTAAAATCCTATTATTTCAATTTCAAATTTTTAGACTCGACCCGGGCGCGATTTGGAAATGTTTTATTTGGCGCCAAAATCCCAAATTTTAATATTATTAACACCATCGCATATATTTTTCTAACTAACCTGATATCTTACTGTTCATTACCTATCTTTTAAATCTTTAGGTTAACCATATAATATTTTTACAATCTTTCATATCCTTCTCAATTTATTCTCTCAGCCAATCGCAACCTCCCCTTTAACCCCGTGGGCCCCACTTTCTCTCTCTCCCTCTTCTCTCTCTCTCTCCACTTTTTTCTCTCTCTCTCTCCCTCATATATTCTCTCGTACTTCTCTTTATCATTCTTTCTCTTCTTGCTTCATGTCTCGTTTCTCATTTTTTTAACTGTTCTTTTGTTGCGGAATTCCGTCGTGCCGGTGACACTTCTCGACGTTCCAGCGAGATACCCCGACCCGTGTGGTTCATTTGTTCGTCATTTGGGTTCATTCCGTGAACCGTGCGCCCGTCGCGAGTTTTCCCCGCCGACGGTTAACGTTCCGTTTTCCCGATTCGCGACCCATCGAGGCAAGTTAATCTTGCTACATGCTATATAATTCATTTTATACCTATTTAAATAAATACCATACCTATAGTTTAAATTTAGTGCCCCATGTTTAATTTTATAACGTTTCGATATTCCGTTTGCATCCGTTTATATCATAATAAATCTAGATCATGAAAACTTATCTTGTGACATACTAGATTACATTATACTGCATCCATATCAATTAAAATATATATCGTCGTATATTTCTTATTATTATCTTTAATTAGTTTATAATCTGCATTTTATGATATTATATATTTAAAATATTATAGTTTACACATGAAACGTCGTTGAAAAAGCGGATACGACAAATCTGAAATTTACTGTACACCTTACCTTATAAAATTCATTATAAATCATAGAAAAATCATTAGTTTACGTTCTTTTATTCGTTACGAAGCTAACTCAGAAGACTATAACTCTATGAAATATTTACTTGCAAAATAATATGTTTAAATAACGTAAAATGCAAATGAAAATGTCTCCAAACTGCTGTCCAGGGAAATTCCAGCAGCAAACTTTCAACTTCGAATGTTCATAACCTTTTGTAGGGACAACCTGAGATGCTTATACTTATAAAACTGAAAATCTTATTGAATTATCTTTGTTTTGGTATAAGACACGTCCCTTTTGGAGAATGTTTGTTATTTTTAAGCTATTTTACAAATTAGGGTGACGCTGAATTTCTGAACGGAACTTTCTTGTGCATGGTTAATCAATACCACTTTTATAGTTATTAATCGCTTTGGATATGCTATCCATATTAATATTATTATATCAATATTTATATCACATATTGCTTAGTTGTACATCCCACTTTACCATTTTATAGTTTTATAACTTTTCGGATACCCGTTTGCATCCATCGCATTTAAGATACATATAATTGCATCCATAGATCACATTACTACATAATAATATGATATTAATACTCCATGTTTAATAAATTGCATCCTAATTAATATTGGAACTATAAATGTAACCCTAATCGATAACTGTGCATCCATATCCTTGAAATTATATCTATTTGCATATCATATTACATGTTCCAGTTTATTGTTCTGATAGTACTCATGCTTGTTTATTTATACACATGCTTATGTTAGTTTGATTATGAGCACCCACATGACATCTTGTGCTTCCTGACATGACCTGTTACACTTTCTACTTGACATGACATGGTACCGTACACTTTTGACATGACATGACTGTTCCCCTCCGAACGGCGGCCCGGACTTTCGCGTCCGTGACTGGAGTTCGGGGCAGATGCTATTTGGTTTTATCCGCCTACCTCTCCGAAAATGCCAAGTTGATTTATGGCACCGTGGATCGGAGGTTTAGACGGATGCGGCCGATGTAGCAGATTTCGTCAGATTCCCCCTCAGGGTGAGGGTTTTTTTTATTGTGGGGACGCTCTTCCCTGTAGGCGCAAGCCCCTGCAGTTAATTACGCTACCGCGTCGCGGTAACAACTTCCTCCTTCTCCAGAATTTTACTTCGTGTCGTGTGTGTTTGTCTTGTTCGTGGTTGCCCGTGGATTGTATACGGAGACTGAGTAATGCCGTCGTCCGTAGGACGTGGATTAGTCCAAATCCGCATTTACTTAGATTTGGGTTTGGTGTTTTTAGTTTAAGGATGCATTAGTCGCGTTGGGGCTAAGATCAACTTAAACGTTCGTCAAGGATACGTTAGTCCTGTTTTAGACTAAGATCGACTTGACGTAGTGATTGATTTAATTATCTGGCCGTCAGGACTCGTCACCTCTCTGACGTCATTGAGAGATTACAACGACAGGCGTCAGAGGAGTTCAGAAATGTACCCTTGAACCAAAGTTGATTTGGAGTTTTATTGTTTATTTAAATATCTAAGGACACATTAACCGTATTTGGGGCTAAGATCAACTTAGACGGGACCGTTTAGATCCGGCAAAAGAGCATTCGGGCTCTATTGCGCCAGTTTAAGGACGTGGTGGTTCATTATTAGTTTAGGGACGTTTCAGTCCGTCGCCAGTTTAAGGACGTAGTGGTCCATCATTAGTTTAAGGACGTTTCGGTCCATCGCCAGTTTAAGGACGTAATGGTCCATTAGTTTAGGGACGTTTCGGTCCGATATTAGTTTAGGGACGTTTCGGTCCAATATTAGTTTAGGGACGTTTCGGTCCATTATTAGATGCGTGGCCGTTGGGACCCGTCACCTCTTTGACGTCGTTGAGGAATTACAACGAGGGATGTCAAAGGAGTTCGGAGATGTACCCTCGAACCGGTCGTGAATTGGTTTAGGAAAGCCATTTTGCTCAGTCAATTTAATTTAAGGACTTACAGCCAGGATTGGATTAAGTCCAATTTTTTTTATTTATTTTAGACTCTGCCTGACTAAAAGAATAAATCCAAACAGGGCTCTGCCCCTTTATTATTTTGCAATTTGATTTGGGCCAGGCCCTTTTAAATAATGAGTTGCATTCATGCAGAAACTCAAGAATTTTCCAAACAGGGCTCCGCCCTTTTATTATTTTGCAATTTGAGTTGGGCCAGGCCCTTTTAAATAATGAGTTGCATTTATGCAGAAACCCAAGAATTTTCCAGAAAGGGCTCTGCCCTTTTATTATTTTGCAATTTGATTTGGGCCAGGCCCTTTTAAATAATGAGTTGCATTTATGCAGAAACCCAAGAATTTTCCAGATTTAAGAACAAAAGTGCATAGCACTTTTGACCTAAATTTGGATCAAAGGAAAACAAGTTTTTTCTTCTTGTTTTCCCTGATTTCACAGAACCAAGGGTTCATATCAAGTGCAAGGCACTATTTCTTTCTTTTTATTGAATTATTCACTTTTAATCCTCTGTTCTTCAGAAGTTTTTACCTTTTTCTTTTTTATGTTCTTGATCAATCTTCAAGAGTTCTTTCTCTTTTTTTTTATGCCAGAAGTTGATTCCTCTTCTTCCTTCTTTTCGAATGAGGTCCGGGGTCTTATTTATAGTGCTCACAAATTTGTTGAATTTGTTAACAAAATCTTTCCTGAATGATTTTGGGAATTTTCCCACCATTGGATCTTTGATCCAAAGGCAGAAGAAAATCTTCTGGTTTTGGAAAAAAACAGAAAAGATTTCATCAAATTTTCATTCTGTTTCTGCGCAACTCCCCAATGAATGACACGTGTTGCGCAGTGGACGGCTTGCGCAACAGTGCTTGCGCAACTGCGCAGACACGTGTCGCGCAGATGTGCCCTTGCGCAACGGTGCTTGCGCAACTGCGCAGACACGTGTCGCGCAGCGGTGCACTTGCGCAACAGTGCTTGCGCAACTGCGCAGACACGTGTCGCGCAGCGGTGCGCTTGCGCAACTGCGCAGACACGTGTCGCACTGTGGACCGCTTGCGCACTGCGCAACGCACGGAATTTGAAGCGTTGCTTCAGAAAATTTGAATTTTCAAAATTCAAATGAGCCTTGCTCAGATTGGGGGAACAAATGCCCCCCCACCGTTGTGCTTACGTGGCGCGACGTAAGCGCAACGGTGGCCAGATCCTAGCCGTTGGATCAGGAGAGGTCAGTTGAAGGGGCGCAAGCGCCTATAAATAGGACTCTTGGTCCTCATCAGATGATCACCATCTTCAAGATTTCTCATTTCCAGAGCCTTGCTCTTGCCTTCAAGAACTTCAGAGCCTTGCTCTTGCTTCCAAAGTTAGAACTTTTTAGAAAAACTTTAGGTAAAGATTAATCTTAAATTAAATTAATTTTAATTAATAGAGCCTTGCTCTCATAGATCTTTTGATCTAAGGAAAACCCCTTTGGGGTTTCACCAACAGAGCCTTGCTCTCAAGAATCTGTTTCAGGGTTTCTTAACCCATGAACAGAGCTTTGCTCTTTGGCAAAACATAGATCTTTTGATCTAAAAATGAAGAACTCTTAAGAGTTTTCATGGATCTTTAAGCTCCCAATTTTTTTAATTTTTAATTTTTTTTTTTAAAAAAAAAAAATAAATTAATTTTCCTTTGATGGATATTTCCATCATTATCACAGAGCCAAGCTCTTTTAAGGAATCTTGTTCCCCTGAGCCCAGAGTTTGACAAATGTCACTCTGTGACAGAGCTTTGCTCTAAAAGAGGAGATTTTCTCTTTGTCTCTGGGGACTCCCCATCAATGGGTGTATCCTATTGGGAATTTTTTTTTATGAATTGACAGTCCCATCTAATGATGGGATTGTCTTATTAAATGATACACATCATCCAGATTTTGTGGATCCCCCTTTGGTCCCCTACCTACTGCATCACAGTGTGGAGCAAGATATATATATTTTTTCAAATGCCAAGCGTTAGGCCACTAATGATGTATGTTTCTTTGTCTTTCCACAGAACATGTCTGACGACTTGTCTTTTCCCTTCGTTCGCTCGGAAGGAGGGTTCCCCCATGCGCCAGTGGATCGGGTGGTATTCGCTCTTATTAAAGATCGCGATCCTGAGTGCAAAAAGCTCCATCTGTGGGGAAGGTGGTATAGCCAGATCATCCAAGGCCGTCGCAGTTTTAGTTCTGCCGCGCCCTCTGAGCCCATAGTCACGCTCCCTTATGCGGACGAACCCCCGGTGAAGTATACCGTGGAGGTTAAGAATTGGAATTCTGATGACCTCCTTCAACCTGCAATCGGCGCCATCCCCGTGCAGCCGCCTCCGGCGATAGATATTCTGGGGAGGCGAATCTGTCAGGGCGAAGCACGCCCTTGGGGACAGGCTTATAACATTGGAATAATCCCGCGACCCCCCGCCGGATATTTGCAGTGGGCCCGGTACATTCTATCGGCGAAGAGGACCCACCTAACGAAGATTGGTCTATACTCAGCCGTCTTCGTCTCGCTCTTTGAGTACCCCTCTCCTCCAACGTGGTGGATAAAGGCCTTCGTTGAACAATGGAATATCCCCACCCATACCTTCCTGATGGCGGATAGGGAAGTTTCTATCTCTTTGGAGGAATTTGCCGAAATTTCAGGTCTGCCAATGAGGGGAGAGCACTACGAGGAATTACTTCCTCCTGATGAGTATGTCTTTGCCACCAAGCAGCTGGTATTTGACTTAACCCCGGAGAATGCCATTCAGCATCCGGGTTTGGTGAAAGTGTTGGAGATCTATGAGGAACTCCATTTGGAATCGGGAGACAAGGGCGTCAGTTTCGCAGCTTTCATTGCTCGCTTTATCCGCCCGGAGTTCTTATCAGAGCAGAGCGAGAAGTTCGCTCAGCTTGACGATCCCTTTGGCTTTGGTTTGGATCGCCGACCCGTATCGGAGAATAACCAGAGGGATTTCTATCTCCCCAATGCTGCCATCGTCGCTTTCTCGGAAATCGCCGTCCCCGGCATGGATGAGGAAACTTTCTTTATTGGGTTCCTGGGCTTGTGGTTATGCAACTTCGCGCTTCCTATGCACCCGCGCTTCATGCGGCCCTCTGTCTTTTACCCGGCACATCGGATGGTGGCCGGTCTGCAGTTGTCGGTAGGAATTGCTGGGTTAGCTTATCTTTATCATGGACTCAGCGTAGCGGCTGACGCCAATGATCCTGGGACACAGCCTGCTAACTTCCCAATGCATTACTTCGTTTCTTGGATGGAGATGCATGTGCGAGGGGTGTTTGGAGCCCACAAGTCTCCTCCATTCTTCGAGAAGTACAGACTCCCGAGAGTCATACGGTTAATCGGGGCTTCAATTGTGTTTGCATCCCCGCGGGATTCTAGGGGACTCCTCCTGCACCCACATTTGGTCGGAGCGACGACTTCTTTCGTGGACAAGGTTATCACCATAGGCTCGGAGACTACTAAGTCGGTGGTGCCCCTACGTGACGAGTTTAAGGGCGGGGCTTCTGTACTGAAGGCTCGGGAAATCGTCCATCTCTACTCCATTCGACCGGGCTACCTAGTGTTTCGGCAGAATGAGACGGCTTTATTTATGAGGTATAATCCGCATCGATTTGCCCAGCAATCAAGCTACAACCAGGGGATCCCGATGGAGGCCTTCTTGGAAACGCCTGTGGTTGGCCCAGAGGGGGTGAAGAATGCGATGCATCACTTTATACGGCTTAACACGGGTTCCTATTTCTTCATTAGTGAACTCAGCTGTGTCCCTAAGATGCTTAATTCATATGTGGCCTGGTATGCGCACGCTATGGGCCCAATCATTTTAATCGAGAGACGCCTACTGGTTAACCGTAGGGGTGATCGCAAGGCTCCCTTGCAGCCAAGGCGCCTGGTCGTCCCTCCGCTAAAAGAGGCCGGAGCCGACCGACCACGCGTGTTGAGCCCTCCGCGGGGATTGCCACTGTCTACTACGGTGGATGCACCAACGGCGCCCCGCGCTCCGACAAAGACGGTTAAAGCGGTATCGCCGGAGTCGGGCGCAGGAGCGGATATCGGGACTCGCCGCCCGAAAGTGACTGCCAAAACTGCCAAGCGCAAAGCTGTTCCGAGTGGATCCAAAGCTGGCGGACAGAAGAAGAAGAAGTCCACCCTATCCCTCGATGCGATCCTCAGCTCAGAGCCTGCGGCTTCTCCTGCCGAGGCCATATGCGAGTACGGCAGCAATGAGGGCTTTGTGGTGGACCCTGCGGACACCAATTTGGCTGCCGCCATTGTAGCTTCGGAGCGATCGGCGAGGCTCGAAGCGATGCTGAGTAAACTCGCTGAGTCCGGTAATCATCAGACGCTTTATTTGTTATTTCATTGCACTTTGTATTATTACATTTAACTAACATTTGCTCCATTTTTAACAGGTGTCTCTACCGAAGAGGCCATTGCTGCCTCCCTGAAAACCTTCCAGGAAGAGGAGGAGAGGCGTGCCCTGGCAGGTGTTGGTATGCTTCCCCCCTTTTCTTTTTTTTTTTATAGGGAAAGTTTGTTATTTCTTCTGGTGGTCAATTTAACCTTCTTTTGTTTCTTTACAGGGGCTATATCAGTTGATGCGGGGATCCTTCCCGAGCTTGCCACCGAAGTCCCGGCTCCGTCGAAGCTGCCGCAAGAGCCTCGGCTTGACGCAACGACGAGGGATGCTCTGAAAGATCTGGAGGCATCCCTCTATACGGATGAGGATGCTTCAATTAAGGCCGCCTTAGTGGCATCCGTCTCAACGGCTCGGGAGGAGCGGAAGCGGTTGAGACGTGAAGCAAAGGCGCGGAAAGCTGCTTTGGCCACGGGAGCGGGCCCTAGCACTATTCCTCGCGCTAGTACTCCTTCCGAAGAGCCCCCTGTTGCCCTGTCTACTGCTCGTCGGCAAGTGGCGCGCGCGGTTCGGAGCGCCAATGATAAATCTGCTTCAGGTAGTACACCTTTCAGAACCTTGTTGTACGAATTGTAAAGCTATTGGCTCATACGTATTTCATCTTGCAGGGCCAAGTCCAACTGAGGGGGAGGCGGAGACGACCGTCGAACCCAGGGGAGCGGAGGAAGCGGTACTTGCTGAACCCGAACCGACAGTGAGCAACGTTGTCGGGGTCATGGGGCCTGGAGCCGAGATTGAGGAACCTGCCACGGAGAGGGTCATTGATGCCGCACCTGAAGTGGCGGCAGATGAGATGATTGTCTCAACCGAGCCGAAGGCGGTAGAGGGCGAGGTGCTTGAGGCTGGGGACCTCATGGTGCCGATGGACGAGGCAGCTGTAATCGCCGATCCTGAGGGAGCAGCGGGTGAGGCGGCCATGATTCCTGAAGACGAGCTAGGCGCTCCTTCTCAGGAATCTGGCAATGTTCCTATCGTAGCCCTCCCTGCCTATGGTCCCCCGCCACCTGTAGAGCTTGCGAGTATAACAACGGTTCCCCTCGAGTCGGGTGATGAAGCTACAGGCGGTGGCCTTCCGTCAGTGGAGGAAGGGATTGCCTCCGTTTCTGCGGGCAGCTTGTCGGGTAAATTTTAAATGGCCAATTTTCTTCTTTTATATATACCTCACAATCTCTTCTAACCAATTTGTCTTTGTTTTAAACGCAGGTGCGGCTAGTGCCGATGCTCCATTGCCAGAAGGCACACCGTCAACTACTGCTTTGGCGGTGGTCGTTCCTCAGCCTTCTCTCGTGCCATCGCGGATGCCGGAAGGTATGAATTTACGACTTGTGCATTAATCTTTTAACGTGTAGCCGATGTATTAACGTTATACCACTATGCTCTTTTCAGGAGTGTTCTTCGATCATCTGTATCAAGTGCTGCTCCCACACTTCTCTTTCCTATCCGAGCTCGCTCCTCCCTCTATGGGTACCGGTAAGTGCTGTCTTGGTCTCTTTTGAGGGAATATAGGATCGTATCTGACTTTTCCTCTTCCTGATTGCAGTACTTCAAATCGAAGGAGGGGACACCAGGCCCGCGCTGCCACCGGCGCCTCCGGCTTTGCCGTCCGTTGCGACTGGTACAGATATTCCTTTCCCCTTTTTATATGATCTTTCACCGACTTTTCGAATCATTGTTTGACCATGTTTCGTTTTGCAGCTATTGTTCCATCTCTAATCTCTTTTGAGTCTCACGTCCTCTCACCGGCGGGTCCTTTCTTGAGACGCCCGTCTTCAAAGGGTGCTGTGATGAGCCTGGGTATGCTGAGCGGGTACATCGAAGAGCTCAACATGGATGCCCTTCCTTCTGCCTTAGATTTCGCTGTGGATGTTAACCCAATGTTGGCGGCGCTCGTAACTTTTCATAACGAAGGCGTCGTCGAATCGTGGGTTAACTACTGCAGAGAGATCGAGGCTCGCCTGCATCGGTTGGAGTCGACACGCCCTTCTCCCGAGGTTTTGGCCGCGAGCGCCGAACGGACAGCTTGGCTTGAGCAAAGCGCCTCTTATCTCCGCCATTTGGAGCAGGAGGCATCTTTACGGCTGAAGGCGCATCGGGAATCTTCAAACGCGACCGCTTGCCTTCGTGCTGAAGTTAGGACGAATGCTGCTGAAGTGAAAGCTGTCTTTGAAGGTCTTCTCAAGCGTATATCTAATGGGCTAGCACTGAAGCGGAAACTTGATGCTGCTGAGCGCGATGCCCAAGGCCAAGAAGCAGCTCAGCAGGTTGTTGGGGAAGAGCTCGCATCCTTCACGCAGCAGCGGGCTCAAGTAGAGGCTGAACTGGCAGTGGTAGTTGATCAGGAGAAGGCGTGGGAGGAAGTACGCGAGCAATTGATAGGGCTATTTAAGACGCTTCCTTCCCAGTAGCTGCCCTTGTATCAATATACTTGTAATTTTCTTTTTCGAATAAGATGTATACATTCTTTATTCTTTTGTACGATTCGCCATGTACTTGATTGAATTAATAAATAAAGATACACATTTTTTGCAATGTCTTGTATCATTTCTTTGCTTTCTCCCTTCTCTTATTATCAGCATGCTGTCTTGATAAACATGATTGACAGGTAATAGAGTAAGCATTTTGGTTTCTTCGAGATATAGCGATGGCTTAGGCCGCAGGTTCAGATTTGCTGCCTAAGACTTTTCAACTCTATAAGCCGTGAGGGTCTTATAGAGACTTTTCTCCCTGCGGATCGAGAGGATCTCGCAGGTGGATTTTTCTCCTTAGGAATCGTGAGGATTCCTAAGTGTGGTTTTCTCTTGTAAGTCGTAAGGATCCTACAAGAGAATTTTCCCTCTTACGAGTCGAGAGGATTCGTAAGTGGTTGTTTCCCTCCTCGTCGAAATTCGACTTCGGAGAGTGAGACCCGTGAATAGTATGCAAGAGACCAGTTTGGATTGACTTGCAGGATCCCATTGCCCTCTTACGAGTCGAGAGAGCTCGTAAGCGGTTGTTTCCCTCTTTGTCGAGAATCGACTTCAGAGAGTGAGACCCGTGAATAGTATGCAAGAGACCATTTAGGATTGACTTGCAGGGTCCCATTGTTCAGGAAGCAAGTTTTTGAATCCTTACTGCCCGAGATGTGAGTCAAAGAAGCTCTCGTCACGGAGTGTTTGTATCCGTGAGTTGAGTATTTTGCTAGGGATTATTTGTTTCCCAAGCGCCAAGGATTATTTGTGTCCTTGGGGTTTGAAACGAATCGATGGTTCCCGCGGAGGCGCTGGTGGCTCTGCGAGTCGACGCGGATCAGAAGGCTCTCGTCAAGGAGTGTTTGTATCCGTGAGTCGAGGATTTTGCGAGGGATTATTTGTTTCCCAAGCGCCAAGGATTATTTGTGTCCTTGGGGTTTGAAACGAGTCGAGGGTTCCCACGGAGGCGCTGGTGGCTCTGCGAGTCGACGCGGATCAGAAGGCTCTCGTCAAGGAGTGTTTGTATCCGTGAGTCGAGGATTTTGCGAGGGATTATTTGTTTCCCAAGCGCCAAGGATTATTTGTGTCCTTGGGGTTTGAAACGAGTCGAGGGTTCCCACGGAGGCGCTGGTGGCTCTGCGAGTCGACGCGGATCAGAAGGCTCTCGTCAAGGAGTGTTTGTATCCGTGAGTCGAGGGATTTTTTGTTGAAGTCACTGGCTTCTTCGGTTGAAATGAACCGTTGAGGTTTGGCTTCGTCGTTTGACAGAATCCGCTGGGGAAGTATGGTTCATTCTTTGTTTACGCCCTTGGATTGTATACAGGGATCGATGCGATCTTAACTGTAGGGCCAAAGTTTCATCATTTCTTCTTTTATTTTATTTTATTTCCGCGATGCTCTATCATTTCAGCTTTTATATCGCGAAGGTCGCGATCGCCCAAACATTTCGGCTATTTTTCGCGGTGCCCAATCATTTCGGCTATTTTTTTTATTTTTACTCGCTGCTTTTTATTGCGAGTTGCCCAATCATTTCGGCTATTTTGTATGCATGAGCGGCCTGCTGGCTTTCGCCGTAAACCTGAAATTGGACACCGATTTCGGCATCAGCACTGCTACAACTGGGGTATTACCAGGAGCGAATCATCATTTGCCTCTGTCGTTGTCGAACAAAGGAGGCTTAGCGACCAGGGTTAGGGTCCTGTCGGTTAAGGCTTTTGACTTCATGAGCCGTAAGGGTCTCGTGAAGGTATTTCTCCCTACAAGTCGTGAGGATCTTGTAGGTGTATTTTTTCCTTAGGAATCGTAAGGGTTCCTAAGTGTTTTGTTTCTCTGTAAGTCGTAAGGATCCTACAGGGGGGTTTTCTTCTTGTAAATCGAGAGGACTTACAAGGGTTATGCGAACATATCCCCGGTCACGGATGGACCTTGGTTAGGGAAACGTTTACTCGCGCCCGTGGATTGTATACAAGGGTCAATATTGAACCACTTGTAGGGCAACATTGGAAGTTTGTGGGGGTTTGCTTAAGCACAGGTTTAGATCTCTGTAACTTAAGACTTTCAAATCTTATGAGCCGTGAGGGTCCCATAAGAGAGTTCTCCTTACGAGTCGTGAGGATATCGCAAGCGTATTTTCTCCTTAGGAATCGTGGGGATTCCTAAGTGTGTTGTTCCCTTGTAAGTCGTAAGGATCTCACGCGGGTGGTTTCTCCTTACAGGGTCGAGAGGACCCTGTAAGGGTTCTTTAACGAAGTTGCGCCCCTTTCGGGTTTTCACAAACACTCGCCGGTAGTCCTGCTGTTTTTACTCACGGAGCCCTTTCGGGTTTTCATCCGTGCCCATCTTGCTTATGGACATACCGTTTTTTTTTTGTTTTTTTTATACGAGGTCGCGCCCTTTCGGGTTTTCACGAACAGTTGCCGGCAGCCCTGCTGTTTTTACTCACGGAGCCCTTTCGGGTTTTCATCCGTGCCCTTTTTTGCTTATGGACATACCGTTTTTTTTTATTTTATTTTTATATGTTTTTTTTTTAATCTCCTCAGCCTAAAGATGCTGTGGTAGTAGTTTAAAGACGTTTCGGTCTGCTATTAGTTTAAGGACATTTCGGTCCGCTGTTAGTTTAAGGACATTTCGGTCCGATATTGAGAAGCTGGCTACTGCTTATAAAGTCTGAGCTTAGGAAGATAGCGAGCGGACATAGTCGTCGTCATCCATCGTTGACCTAGACTGTGGCTCATTAAGCGTAGTATTTCTTTAGGAAGCGACCGTTTATTGGCCTAAAAGGCCTTTCACCGTGCATGTCCATGAGTAGATAGGCCCCACCCTGGTAGACCTTATCAATGATGTATGGGCCTTCGTAGTTCGGCTCGAATTTTCCCCGCTTGGCACGATTGGGGATCATAGGCCTTTTGACCACTAGCACAAGTTCGCCTTGACGGAATGTCCTTGGTCGGGTCAATCTTTCATATGAGCGTGTCATCTTTGCTTTATAAGCTTCCAGATTTTGCTGTGCTATGAGCCTGGTTTCATCAAGGGCGTCAAGCTCTTCAAACCGAAGGTGAGCATTCTCCTCGTCTGTCAGCTCGTAGTGGACTGCCACTCTTAGAGAGGGTAGCTCTATCTCGAGGGGGAGTACTGCTTCTGTACCGAACACCAACGCGTATGGCGTTGTGTTTGTGGCCGTCTTGAATGTAGTTCGATACGCCCAAAGAGCCTTTTGCAATCTTTCGTGCCAATCTCTCTTATTTCGTGACACTGTTTTCTTCATGATCTTCGTCAAGGTCTTGTTGAAGGCCTCAGCTAGACCGTTAGCTCGCGGATTATAAACTGAGGAATATCTCCAGTCTATATTGTGCTGCTGTGCGAAGCGGCTAATTTTATGACTTCGGTAAGCTGGCCCATTATCAGAGATGATCCTTCTCGGGGTTCCAAACCGGTATATGACATGCGTTTTGAAGAAATGGAGAATATTCTCCGTCTTCACTTCCCTCAACGGTACCGCCTCTGCCCATTTGGAGAAGTAATCAGTCGTCGCCAAGATGAAACGATGTCCCTTGGACGACGCTGGTTCGATGGGACCGACTATGTCAGTTCCCCACATTTCGAACGGCCAGCTGGCCACTGTTGGATGTAATGGATTTGGGTGCTGATGGATGAAGTCCCCATGAATTTGGCATGAGTGACATTGCCTCGCATATTCGAGACAATCTTGAATCATCGTGGGCCAGTAGTAGCCCATCCGTTTGATCTTCAACTTCATCTTTGGACCTGCTTGGTGAGAACCGCAGAGTCCGTCGTGAACCTCGTGGATGACCCTTCTCGCTTCGTCAGGTCCTAGACATCTCAGCCACAGAGAATCGAATGTCCTCTTGTATAGAGTATCGTTGACGAAGGCGAAAGACAGAGCTCGTTTCACGAGCTGATGTCTTATGGACGCTTCTTCAGGCATTCGGTGGAACTTGAAGTAATCTATGAAGACTTCTCTCCAGTCTTCGGTCTTCTCATGGTCTTTTATTTGTAAGGTCGCTCGTTCAGTCACTCCCTTCTCTTTGGGTGATTCCGAAGGTATTTCTGCGGGGGCGAGCACCCGACGGCTTTGTATCACGATTCTAACGTCATCGAGGTTCTCATCAGCCAGTTCTTTAGCAAGTTTGGCCAGTGCGTCCGCTTTGCTGTTTTCCGCGCGCGGTATACTTTCCAACGTGTAGGAGGGAATTTGGGTTAGCAGTTGCTGCACTTTTTCACCGTATTTTACCAATTCCGGTTTGCATGTTTGGTAATCGCCGTTCACTTGACTGACGACCAGTTGGGATTCTCCATATATGAGAAGGCTTTCAATTCCCATGTCAATGGCGATCTCGAGGCCTGCTATCAAAGCTTCGTATTCAGTTTCATTATTCGTTCTCGGCTCTGTTAAGGAGAAGGCGAAGCGCATTACTCCTCTTTGTGGAGTCACAAAGATGAGTCCTACCCCCGATTTGATCGTTGGCGTACCTTGTTTGTGCTTTTTCATAGAAGATGCTCCATCGAAATAAAGCTCCCAACGGGTATCACCATTGTCGATTATGTCAAACGCATGTTTATCTGGCAGCTCGCAATTCAAAGGAGAATCGGCAGGTATGGGATGCTCAGCAAGGAAGTCGGCGATGGCCTGGCCTTTTACTGCCCTGAGAGGTTGATATGTTAGCGAAAATTCCATCAAGAGCAGGGCCCATTTAGCGAGCCGCCCTGTCAATATGGCTTTTGACATTAGATATTTGAGAGGGTCCACTTTTGAAATAAGACGGACCTCATGCGCCAACGCATAGTCCCTAAGCTTTGTTATTGCGAAGATCAACGCCAGGCAGTGTTTTTCAATGGGAGAGTAGTTGCTTTCTGCCCCTAGCAGAACTCGACTCAAGTAGTAGAGTGCTCTTTCTTTCCCTTGATCGTTCTCTTGCGCCCATAATGCGCCTAAGGAACCTTCGAGGGCGGTTGTATAAAGAATGAGAGGCTTCCCCTTAACCGGGGCAGCCAACACCGGCGGGTTCTGCAGGTATTGCTTGATCTCATCCAGTGCGCCTTGGCATTTTTGATCCCAAACGAATGGGGTTCCTTTCTTCATCAGGTGACTATAAGGACGGCATTTTCCTGAAAGGTTGGCTATAAATCGCCGTATGTATGCAAGTTTTCCTTGGAGAGACCGCAGCTGTTTGAGAGTCCTCGGCGGAGGCATTTCCATGATCGCTTTAATCTTTGACGGATCTATTTCAATACCTCGGTGTCGAACAACGAATCCCAGAAATTTGCCCGAGGAAACCCCGAACGCATATTTAAGAGGATTCATCTTCAAGTTGTACTGCCGAAGGCGTTGAAATACAGTCTTCAGATGCTCGAGATGTTCCTCGTATGATTTGCTTTTAACCACGAGATCGTCGATATAACATTCGACGATTTCGTGTATAAGGTCGTCGAAGATCTTTGTCATGGCCCTCTGATAAGTAGCACCGGCGTTCTTCAAACCTAAGGGCATTACTTTATAACAAAATATATCAAGAGGGGTCCTGAAAGCTGTGTGCTTCTGGTCTTCTGGATGCATTTTTATCTGGTTATACCCCGATGAGCCGTCCATGAAGGAGAAAACCTCATGAGTGGATGTATTGTCTATCATTAGTTCAGTGACTGGCACTGGGAAATCATCCTTCGGGCAAGCTTTATTAAGATCTCGGAAGTCTACGCATATGCGCACTGTCCCATTTTTCTTCATCACTGGGACTATGTTGGCGATCCATTCAGGGTATTGAACTTCTTGGATAAAGCCAGAGTCTATCAGCTTTTTGACTTCGGCATTGATGCTCATTTCGAGCTCGAGCCGCATTCTTCTCGGTGCCTGTTTGACTGGTTTGACGTTTGGGGATATTGCTAGTCTATGTACAGCAACTTCTGGATCTAGTCCCGGCATCTCGGAATAGTTCCATGCGAAGCAATCTTTATGCTGCACAAGGACGTCTTTTAACGCAGCCACCCTCTCTTCAGACAGCAGCTCGCTGACGAATGTCGGTCGCGGATCATTTGCCGCCCCCAACTCGATTTTCCTGAGGTTATCTGCAGTAGTATGTATTCCATCCTCTAGTTCTTTTGGAGCTGGGGGAAATTCTGAGATTACCTCATCGTTGTTGTTTTCAAAGCACCGAGGAAGGCTGTTCATGTCCTCAGACTCTTCTTTTAATATTGTTATCACGTGGCAAGTGCGAATCTTCTGCCAACCCCAATGCGGAGTTGGTTCTATCCTTGTGTTTTCGGGTTCGTGCTTTTGCGGCGGCGCTACCCTCCAACTGTCAGACAACGCAAATTTGCCAAGCTGATATTGGTCCTCAACCCAATTCTTAAAGGTGAAACAATCTTCAAGCGGATGCCCTACTACTCGATGGTAAGAGCAATAATTTGGGTTGGAGACTTCGCCCGCTTGCTCAGGGTGTTTAGACTCCGGCAGAGTAAGCATTTGATGTTTTAGAGCAAGATCAAGTATTTTCCTTATTTTGTTCCGAGGAAATGAGTATGCTCGACCCATTTTCTTCATGAGGGCTAGGTCAATAACGCTCGGCTCTCGGATGCGTGGCTTCTTAGCTCAGCTTTGTGGTTGTCGAGCACCTTTTCGGCCATTCAACCTGTTTTTGCTTTCGCGTCGAACCCTTTTTGTAGCCGGCTGACATGGGGCAGCATCTTCGTTCTTTACTGCCTGTCGAAGAAGACGCTGTGTCTTGGCTTTCTCATAGATTGCCATTTCACGATCGTGATCATCTCGGGCTTTTCGACTCGCATCCTTTATAAGTTTGCTCACCTGGTCTTTAGACGATGGATTGGGCGGTTTTGTGTCAGGAACTTTTGCTGATTCGGGATTAGCGTCCTCCCATTGAGCGTCCGCCTCTTCATCGAAGTCATACATGGCATAACAGCTGTTTACTAGATCCCGTTTCTTTGGCCGGATATACCCAAGCCCTTTTGTTTCCGTTCTCCCGTTAGGCAGTTTGCATTGAGTCCCGGGAACGTTCCAGACCTTGTCATAGAATTTGGCTTTCCTAACGGTCTGTGTGAAGGACATCCCCTGGCGTTTCAGCAGTTTCTTCAAACCTTCGGTATAATATCTGGGAAGACGGATGGGCTGAAGCCTGTCGAGCGTGGGATCCGCGCCATGCCAAATTTCTTTTTCCACCTTGTTTTCTTCAGAACGGTAGAATAGGATTGCCTTCTCGCCTTTTCGTCCGGGAGGAACATAGAATGTCTGCAATTCTTCTACGTTGTTGGCGTTGAGTGCATCCAGTTCTTTGTAATGTTCAAGCGGCACCATGGTTATCTGCAGACTTCGTTCTTCATCAGCGGAAACCCGTATTGAAGGCCGAGCAGGGAATACAGCATGAACTTCATCCTCTGAATCGCTACCGAAGATCAATGAAGGAACGGATGGTCCTGGCCTAGTGGACTGGGGTGGACCTGAATAATTTATATCCTCCTCCTCCTCGGTGTCACTGCCGAAGACAGGGATGGTAGCGTTAGTTTTGTTCTCCGGTTTGTGACACCTTTCCGTGTCTTCGAAACTCGGTAAGAAGTACTTGGCATCTTCATACTTGCGAACTTCGTTCACGGAAAACGGATTCAACTCTCCCGCCACAGTGTACTCAAGGCCATCCCTAGAATACTTCATGCATTGATGCTGTGTAGAAGGGATGATATTGTACTCGTGTAGCCATGGTCGGCCGAGCAAAGCGTTGTAGCACGTCTTGGCGTCTATAACATGGAATTTGATGTCTGTGATGAGCAACCCGAAGCGTAGCGTCAATATCACAGATCCAAGAGTCTTTGAGGATTGAGAGTCGAATCCGGAGATGGTGATTTTTTCTCGGGCGAGGTGTTGGACACTCATGCAAATCTCCTTTAACACTCGCACATTGAGTAAATTGACAGATGATCCGTTATCGACCAAGATTTTACCTATCTTTATGTCGTGGCAATATCCCGAGACATAAAGGGGGCGATTGTGTTCATACGTCCCGAGGAGAAGGTCTTCATCACCAAAAGCAACGTTGGCTGTGTGCACCTCTTCCAATTCATCCTTCATCTTTTGTTCGGCTAGGAAGGCTTGGAACTGGTCTGGATCTTGTAGGGCCTTAATCAAAGAATCCCTCGCCTCTTTTGATAGTAATAGGGCATCGAGAATGCTGAGTTGTGAGGGTAGCTTTCTCAGATGCGCCAAGACATTGTAATCCACTTTACTCCTCTTTGGCGGGTTCTTGGCGGTTAACTCTTCCGCGACTTGGTCATCCAAAGCAATGTCTTCAGAGACCTTCTCTTTCCCTTTGTTTTTCTTGTTTAATGTTCCGAGATTCTTTTCAGGTAGCGTCCGATTGCGTAGCTGTATATTTTCGCAAGCCTTCGGTTCTTCTTCTTTTCCCGAAATGGATTCTTTGAAGAGGGGACCAAGCTCTAGCTCCTCATCGGAATCGCTCCCAAATGTAGGCACTTGTGACCCGGCGGTGTTAATCATGTGACAATTGTTGGCAGTTCTTTCAAGCTCTTCGGTCGTATTTCTTTGCTCCCGACGAGTTTTATGCTTTTCCCGTTTAAAGTGTTGTCGATGAGCCACATATCCTTGCCACCATCTATCGAAAGCTTTGCACTCTTGAGTAGGGTGTGAAATCTTCCGATGATATAAGCAATAAGAGGGGTGCATTTCCGTTTCACCAGTAATTTTTCCTTCGGAGGATGGTAGCTTCATGCCCATTGATATGGCCTTAGCAAACTTTTTCCTTATCTTGAATTGGCTTTTGTCGGTAGTGGAGGTGTTTTGCTCCAGCGGGATGATTTCAGCTCTTTCATCAAGTTGCTGGCGCTTGGCCCTTTCAAATATAGCCGTCTCGCATTCTCGATCAGCTTTTCTTTTCAATCGAGCTTCGTTAAGGAACGCGTCAATTATTTCAACTGATAGCCCTGGGGCTCTTGATTCGGCATTTGCCCCCAGCGTTTCAGTGCCAAAAATCCCTTCATCGTTCGTGGTCGAATGGGAGATCATATGACAGCTCGCCACATATTCCTCGGATTCATCCGATGAACTTTCTCCCTCATCTTCTTTTTGGAAGACGTGATCAAGGAAATCTTGGAGCGTAATGGGAGTTCGCGCCTTTTGGTTATATTGATCCAGCGCGTCGATCTGCTTTTGTAGGTCCGTGCGCTTGTCGCCAGGCCTCACGGGCTTCTTAGATTTCTTCTTCTTCTTTTTCGAAGATCTTGACGGCTGACTATGAGCGCTTGAACTACCACCATCGGTCTTCGGAGTCGGTCGTGGCTTCAACATCCTCTCAATAACCTGCGGTTCCAAGGGGTTCTTCCACTTGATCGCTGGACAGGTCTGAAGATCATTTAGCATTCTCCTTGCTTTGGCTGATAATACAACCTCCCAGGGAGTTTCTTCAATAACGGAGCATGTTGCCCCCGGCATATTCGTCCCCTTAGAGGTGTGGGGCTGCGAAGGATTCACCTTCCATTTGTCAGATAGCGCAAATTTGCCCTGACGGTACTGGTTCTCAAGCCAATTCTTGAAAACGTAGCAGTCCTCAATCGGATGGCCTAGCACTCGATGATAAGGGCAGTAATTGGGCTCGTTGGCATCGTTCGGTTGCAACGGACGTTTCGGATCTGGCAGATTTATGAGTCTGTTGCGCAGCGCCAGCTCGAATAGCCTCCTCGTTTTATCACGGGGGAAAGAGTAAGGGCGTCCCATCCTGTCCTCAAGGGGTACGTATGGGCGTGTATTGTTTGGACGAGCGACCGGCTTTGAGTCGCTCGGTTGTTGTTGGGCATTAGCGACAATGATCGCTTTTCCCTTTCCTTTATCGTTTCGGGAGTCTGGTTTCGGGAGTCTGGTTTCGGGAGAGGGGGTTTATGGCCCATCTGGTCCGTCTGCGCTAATTTGTCGATCAAAGCCTGGAAGGAAGTCGTCTTGAAGAACATCATGAACTGTGAGATGGTTGCTTGTGGATCAAGGGTTCCAACAAACATTCCCACCGCCGGGGCTTCTTCTATGCGCTGTTCGCACTTCGACCATAGATTACGCCACCGTATAGCGTACTGAACCCATGTCTCGCCGGGTTTTACCCTGGCATTGATCAGTGCCGTCATCGGGGTACGCTCACTGGCACTTGCAAAGCGTTGGGTGAAGAGTAGCTCCATCTCCGCAAAGTTTTTTATAGAGTCATTGGGAAGCTCAGAATACCATTCAAACGCCGTATCTGATAAGCTTCCAACAAACTGGCGAAGCAAAAGCTTGTCGTCGCCGCCGGTATTACCACAAAGAGCCCTGAATTGGGCCACATGTTGATGGGGATTGCCGGTCCCTTTGTAGACATGAAACTTGGGGATTGTGTAGCCCGGCGGGTACCTGATTTGGTCATACCAGCCTGGATATGGTCGCCCCGTTTTCACGACGTGTCCGGCTGCTTCTGCCGCATGATGAACCCTTATTTGCTGGGCTATGTATTCGTCCAGATCAGTCTTAGAGATTGTATCCTCTTTAGCTGTTGATAGAACGGGCTGAGGGTTTGATGTCTCTCCCCTATCATCTCCAAGGACGATCGGGGGTTCTTCAGTTGGGGGATCTGGTTGTATCATCATCCCTATCATGTCCTGGAAGAGGAGGCCCATACGCTGTATATTGGCTGCTTGTTCAGCAGCCTCTTTGTCTCTCTTTTCCAGTACTCGGCGGAGGAACTCGGCGTCGGTCTCTTCCTCTTGGCGTTCGTCTAAGGACGTCCCAGGATTCTCCTTTGCCTCCGTGAGTGCAGCCATTGTAGTCATCATCTCCTGGAGCTTCTGTTGTTGCTCCTGAGCCTTGGTTACTGACCGGGTAAGTGGTCGGTGACCCGTAGAAGTACGACTTTCTTCCTTTCCAGAAGCCATATAGACCGTATGAACTGTTATGCCCCCTGACTTGGGGCGTTTAGGTTCACCGTTTTTAAACTTTGTCAGTGTCACAGGAGCTTTCTCTGGCCTTTTTCTTTTGTGGACCATTGAGGTTGAAGGAGCCGTTGAAGTGGGCATCCTAACATTTGTTGTCCCCTGCTGTTTAATGGGGCGGTTTTTGTTCTTTTCCACCTTTGCCTTTTTCTGGTGACGAAAGTGGTCTGGGTCAATCACGGAGTCTTGAACCCTCCGCCAAACTTTATAAATTTTTGACGACAGCCGTTGAGAGGGCTGTTCCTGCTTTGTCTCCGGAGCTTTTTCCATAGACGGAGGAGATCTTTTCAATGTAGCAATTGGAGAGTTCTTTCTCACCTTCCTCAGCAATTCAAAGCTGTTCCCAGTTGGAACAGCAGCGTTGACCTCCACCATTGGAGCAGGTGGGGTTAGCCCTGAGGGAGATTTGCCCCTTGCTTTTCTCACTCGTCGCCAATGGCGACGTCGCGCACGACGAGCCGTCGGGACTGGCTCGGAAATCGAGATGGTTTCTTGTTGCCCCCTGTTTGAGTGTGGGGTAACTGCCGGTGTCAGCCTATCGAAGACTGATGCCTTTTGACCAGCTGGGGGAGGAGTGGGAACTGTCAATCTTGTGAAGACCGACTCTCTGATGGGAGAAGCCGCTTTAACGACTTCCAAAGCAGCGGCCGTTGCCCTCTTTGGGACGACCACTTTATAGTTCTGACCTAGCCTGCTGAAAACGGAGGCTGTCGGATTAGTAGTGGGCGACCCGTTGACAGGGGTCATGGTAGCAGTGAGCCGGTCGAACACCGACTTCTTGTTCGCTTCCGGTGCGGATATCGGCATAGAGAAGCTTGTAGGTGGGACCATGGTCCCGAAAAACAGGCCGGTGGTGGCCTGGGTCACCTGTTCAACCGGTAGAGCGAGGAACGAGACCGCTTGGGGCCCATATGTTACACCTCTCGGTGAGGTGGAGCGTCCGTGGCAGTGGTGCTTCGCGCATTTGGTGCAGTTAGAATCCATGGATGCTTGAGTTCTGCACCAGACAAAAGACCAAATCTCAGCAACTTGAAATCCGTAGGCAACCATTTAACAAACCGCGATTGGTTCGCGAAGACGACACACGAAGTGTGGAGTGGAAAGAGGAAAATGTCCCACCGGGCGTGCCAGAATCTGTTCCCCTCCGAACGACGGCCCGGACTTTCGCGTCCGTGACTGGGGTTCGGGGCAGATGCTGTTTGGTTTTATCCGCCTACCTCTCCGAAAATGCCAAGTTGATTTATGGCACCGTGGATCGGAGGTTTAGACGGATGCGTCCGATGTAGCAGACTTCGTCAGATTCCTCCTCAGGGTGAGGGGTTTTTTTATTGTGGGGACGCTCTTCCCTGCAGCCGCAATCCCCTGCAGTTAATTACGCTACCGCGTCGCGGTGACAACTTCCTCCTTCTCCAGAATTTCACTTCGTGTCGTGTGTGTTTGTCTTGTTCGTGGTTGCCCGTGGATTGTATACGGAGACTGAGTAATGCCGTCGCCCGTAGGACGTGGATTAGTCCAAATCCGCATTTACTTAGATTTGGGTTTGGTGTTTTTAGTTTAAGGATGCATTAGTCGCGTTGGGGCTAAGATCAACTTAAACGTTCGTCAAGGATACGTTAGTCCTGTTTTAGACTAAGATCGACTTGACGTAGTGATTGATTTAATTATCTGGCCGTCGGGACTCGTCACCTCTCTGACGTCATTGAGAGATTACAACGACAGGCGTCAGAGGAGTTCAGAAATGTACCCTTGAACCAAAGTTGATTTGGAGTTTTATTGTTTATTTAAATATCTAAGGACACATTAACCGTATTTGGGGCTAAGATCAACTTAGACGGGACCGTTTAGATCCGGCAAAAGAGCATTCGGGCTCTATTGCGCCATTTTAAGGACGTGGTGGTTCATTATTAGTTTAGGGACGTTTCAGTCCGTCGCCAGTTTAAGGACGTAGTGGTCCATCATTAGTTTAAGGACGTTTCGGTCCATCGCCAGTTTAAGGACGTAATGGTCCATCATTAGTTTAGGGACGTCTCGGTCCAATATTAGTTTAAGGACGTTTCGGTCCGATATTAGTTTAGGGACGTTTCGGTCCAATATTAGTTTAGGGACGTTTCGGTCCATTATTAGATGCGTGGCCGTTGGGACCCGTCACCTCTTTGACGTCGTTGAGGAATTACAACGAGGGATGTCAAAGGAGTTCGGAGATGTACCCTCGAACCGGTCGTGAATTGGTTTAGGAAAGCCATTTTGCTCAGTCAATTTAATTTAAGGACTTACAGCCAGGATTGGGTTAAGTCCAATTTTTTTTTTATTTTAGGCTCTGCCTGACTAAAAGAATAAATCCAAACAGGGCTCTGCCCCTTTATTATTTTGCAATTTGATTTGGGCCAGGCCCTTTTAAATAATGAGTTGCATTCATGCAGAAACTCAAGAATTTTCCAAACAGGGCTCTGCCCTTTTATTATTTTGCAATTTGAGTTGGGCCAGGCCCTTTTAAATAATGAGTTGCATTTATGCAGAAACCCAAGAATTTTCCAGACAGGGCTCTGCCCTTTTATTATTTTGCAATTTGATTTGGGCCAGGCCCTTTTAAATAATGAGTTGCATTTATGCAGAAACCCAAGAATTTTCCAGATTTAAGAACAAAAGTGCATAGCACTTTTGACCTAAATTTGGATCAAAGGAAAACAAGTTTTTTCTTCTTGTTTTCCCTGATTTCACAGAACCAAGGGTTCATATCAAGTGCAAGGCACTATTTCTTTCTTTTTATTGAATTATTCACTTTTAATCCTCTGTTCTTCAGAAGTTTTTACCTTTTTCTTTTTTATGTTCTTGATCAATCTTCAAGAGTTCTTTCTCTTTTTTTTTATGCCAGAAGTTGATTCCTCTTCTTCCTTCTTTTCGAATGAGGTCCGGGGTCTTATTTATAGTGCTCACAAATTTGTTGAATTTGTTAACAAAATCTTTCCTGAATGATTTTGGGAATTTTCCCACCATTGGATCTTTGATCCAAAGGCAGAAGAAAATCTTCTGGTTTTGGAAAAAAACAGAAAAGATTTCATCAAATTTTCATTCTGTTTCTGCGCAACTCCCCAATGAATGACACGTGTCGCGCAGTGGACGGCTTGCGCAATAGTGCTTGCGCAACTGCGCAGACACGTGTCGCGCAGATGTGCGCTTGCGCAACGGTGCTTGCGCAACTGCGCAGACACGTGTCGCGCAGTGGTGCACTTGCGCAACCATGTTTGCGCAACTGCGCAGACACGTGTCGCGCAGCGGTGCGCTTGCGCAACTGCGCAGACACGTGTCGCACTGTGGACCGCTTGCGCACTGCGCAACGCACGGAATTTGAAGCATTGCTTCAGAAAATTTGAATTTTCAAAATTCAAATGAGCCTTGCTCAGATTGGGGGAACAATGACACCTTTATACATTACCTGGCTTGACCTGATGTACCATGGCTTTACCTGTTACCTGATCTTGTGTCTAATGCCAACAAACATAACATGTAGTCCTCATGGACCGTTCCTGTTGTCTATCCAGACAAACCTGTTTACCTGATCCTGTGTTGGCATTAGTTTCTTGATTACTGGATACCTGACTTGACATACACATATAACTTGGGGTATGGGGAAATCAAAGGTGAAATCTGACTTGTAACTCGACAGTTCACTACCTGTATTGAGTGTACACATTCCTGTTTTGTGCCTAGCGGCATGTCTCGGTTTCAACCGAGAATATTGTGGCCGTGGTCCCGGGTATGTACGGGATACTATCGAGTGTACACATTTCTGTTTTGTGCCTAGCGGCATGTCTCGGCTGCAGCCGAGAATATTGTGGCCGTGGTCCCGGGTATGTATGGGATACTATTGAGTTACATCGATGATTCATCAATTTGGTTTCAAAGACTTTAGAACAGAGAACCTGATAGAACAATCCAGTTTACCCACTGCACACTACCCTGTACTGCTCTGATTTATATTATTGTTACCCTTGTTTTATTCATGTTTATATTCGCATTGCCTGTTTACTATGTTATTACTTGATGACTTGACGTGCTGACGTCTGGGTTTTGCATGGCCCAGATTCTTCTACCTTGCTGTAGACTGATTAGGAGGTTTGCCGCTGTTAGACGAGCGGTGAGGTTCCTGTCGGTACGTAGTTTCACTCCAGGTGTTTCATTTATTGTATCTTTTGGCTTCCGCATATTGTTATCTCTTGATTCTTTTACTCTGGCTTATGGACATGTACTAGGTAGTTAGTTTACTTTCCTATTCTTGATATCTCCACAGTCGTAATGTGACTGTGGAAGGATTTTTCCTATCCACAGGTAGCATGGTTGGCTATGTCACGTTCCCACTTTAGCGTACTTTGGGAAGCGGGGCGTGACATGGTTCTTTTGGTATCAAAGCCAGGTTAATCGGGTTGATTCTTTTGTAGTTGGGTATTGTACCCAATACACGAATCAGAATACCCGTGTTTAGGAAACATGTCCTGCCACCTTGACCATTTTACCATTCTTGAATCACATTCTTCCTGATTATATCTTTTACGATGTGCAAACTTTCTTTGCATATCGACTCGAAACCTGATTCCTTGTTATCTCTAGGACTTAGGCGACTTGGATGGAGTTATGTAGTTGTGGCTATGATACCGCGGCATAGTTACAATGCGGCACTCTATTTAAGTATCTTGGAGTTCTAGCCTTGATTTATATTCAGAATCTATCATCATGCTAATGTTGGGTGTTTTGAGTTCAGGAATATGGCCGGTAAGAATTTGAAGACGTACCAAGGCGTGTGGACGAAGCCGCCATGCTTGGAGTGATAAGGGGAATGCTGGAGAATCAAAAGAAACAGACCGAGCTGATCCAGCAGCAAGCGGACTCATTTCAGGAAGATTTGCAGATCGTTCAGCAGTCTGTGAACAATGTTGGAGCTAAGCCAGTTGACCGAGTAGGGACAGTAGCAGATTTCAAACGTTTGGGTCCATATACATTTACTGGATTGGAGGAGCCGTTGCCAACAGAGCAGTGGCTAGTTGACACAGAGAATTTGCTTATTGCGGCACAGATTCCAGATGAGAAAGAGTTGTTGTGGTACGCATTCAGTTAGTGGACTACGCCCGAGAATGGTGGCTTGTGGAGGAGACCCGCTTGCCCAAGACGATCAAGTGGGCGGATTTTTCTAAGTGTTTCCTGGAGAAGTTCTTCCCGCGGACTGCACGGGAGGAAATGGAAGAGAAGTTCATCGGACTAAAGCAGAAGGGAGCACCCGTAGATGTGCATGCAGCAGAATGGACGAGACTCAGTAGTTTCGCTGGACCTTTAGTTGCCAACGATGCAGACAGGGCACAGAGGTTCATGCGCAGCCTGGACGTGGACATCCAGAGGCAGATTGTCTCCCTGGGTTTGACCACTTTCTCACAAGTACTTGCGGCAGCTGAGAGCAGCAGAGTTTATCTGGGATGAAGGGAAGTTTTTCTGTCGGGCCAGTCGAGTTTAGGGCTAGACCGACAAACAATATTCTTGCAGCAATGGAAGTTGATGAAAGCAAAGAGCAGGCTGTTGTTCGTGATTTTGTGGACGTGTTTGAAGATATATCGGGTTTACCGCCGAGGAGAGACGTGGAGTTCGCAATTGATCTTATTCCTGGTGCAGCGACAGTATCTAAAGCGTATTATCCAATGGCACCAGTAGAGTTGGAAGAAGTCAAGTAACAGGTTGCTGAATTGATTGAAAAGGGTTGGATTCGAAGTAGTAACTCGCCTTGGAGAGCTCCAGTTCTTTTAGTAAAGAAGAAGGATGGCACAAGAAGGATGTGCATCGACTATCGAGAATTAAACCGGGTGACTATTAAGAACAAGTACCCGATCCCTCGTATTGGAGAACTTTTTGAGCAGTTTAATGGCGCGAGGGTATTCTCGAAGCTGGATTTACGATCCGGATATCATCAGGTCCGAGTGAAAACAGAAGATATTTGCAAGACGGCGTTCCGAACTCGGTATAGACATTACGAGTACTTAGTGATGCCCTTCGGAGTAACGAATGCGCTGGCAGTATTCATAGACTTGATGAACCGAATCTGTTCACCGTTCTTGGATCAGTTCATTATGGTATTCATTGACGATATTCTGGTTTACTCGAAGAGTTTTGAAGAGCATGCTGAGCATTTGAAGATCGCACTGCAGACGTTGAGACAGGAGAAATTGTATGCGAAGATGAGTAAGTGCGAGTTTTGGCTGGAGGAAGTAAGGTTTTTGGGGCATGTTGTGTCTGGCGATGGCATTGCCGTCGATCCAGAAAAGATTGCAGCAGTTCGAGATTGGCCTATTCCAAAGAATGTTGCTGAGATAAGAAGTTTCCTTGGATTAGCCGGATACTACAGGAGATTTGTGGAGAACTTTGCTCGTCTGGCAGAGCCGTTGACCAAGCTTACGCGCAAGGAGGTACCTTTTGTATAGGCGGATAAGTGTGCGTTAGCTTTCGAGACGTTGAAGCAGAAGTTGATAACCGCCCCTATTCTGACCGTGCCAGACAATTCCGGAGGATTGGTGATTCACAGCGACGCATCTGGGAAAGGATTGGGATGTGTTTTGATGCAGCATGGGAAGGTTGTAGCATACGCATCGAGACAGTTGAAGACCCATGAGAAGAATTATCCAACTCATGACTTGGAGCTTGCGGCTGCAATTTTCGGAGACACTACCTTTTGGGCGAAAGAGTCGAAGTTTTTACAGATCATAAGAGCTTGAAGTATGTGTTCACACAGAAGGAGCTTAACACGAGGCAGCATAGATGGTTGGAGCTGATGGCTGACTACGATCTTGATCTTAAGAACCATCCGGGGAAAGTTAATGTTGTGCCGGATGCGCTTAGTCGGTTACCAGTAATTCAGGTGTTAACTACGCAGAAGGAGATCGTCGCAGATTTTCGAAGATTTGACTTGGAGGTTGTGCTACCACATTATACGGGACAGTTGTTGCAGCTGCAAGTACATTCGTCATTGATCGAGAATATTAAAGCAGCTCAATCGCAGGATCCTAGACTGCAAAAGTTTCGAGAGCAGGTTGAAGCCGGGCTACGAACAGATTTATTGATCCACGAGAATGGTTCGTTGAGGTATGGTAGCCGTTTGTGTGTGCCAAAGGGTGATGTTCGTGAAGAGATTATGAAGGAGCCACACAATTCAGCTTATTCTGTACATCCAGGAGGCACAAAGATGTACCGAGATATTCGACAGCATTTTTGGTGGGAAGGCATGAAACGGGAGATTGCTCGCTTTGTGGCTAAGTGCTTGGTGTGTCAGCAAGTTAAGGCTGAACATCAAAGGTTGCTGGTTTATTACAACCACTTCCGATTCCTCAGTGGAAGTGGAAACATATAACCATGGATTTCGTGACGGCTTTACCGCGGAGTCCAAAGGGCAACAATGCTTTATGGGTGATTGTTGATCGGTTGACCAAGGCAGCTCACTTCATTCCTTTCCGGGTTGGTCAATCAACAGAGACTTTGGCAGAGCGGTACATGTAAGAGATTGTAAGATTGCATGGAGTACCGGTGAGCATCGTGTCCGATCGGGACACTCGGTTCTTATCACACTTCTGGAGAAGTTTACAGGAAAGTTTGGGGACTCGATTGAAGTTTAGCACAGCTTATCATCCTCAAACTGATGGTCAGTCGGAGAGAACGATCCAAACTCTTGAGGATATGTGAGAGCATGCATGTTGGACTTCAAGGGGTCTTGGGAGGATCATCTACTTTTGGTGGAGTTGTCTTACAACAACAGTTTTCAGGCAACTATTCAGATGGCTCCATTTGAAGCTTTGTATGGTCGTAAATGCCGTTCACCTGTTTGTTGGGACGATGTCGGTGAACGAAGATTATTGGGACCAGATTTGGTTATGCAGACAGTTGAGAAGGTTAACACTATCAGAAATCATATGAAGGCAGCACAAGACCGACGGAAGAGTTGGGCAGACACGTCAAGAAGATCTCTAGAGTTCGCCCTGGGTGATTTGGTGTTCTTGAAGATATCACCGACTAGAGGGGTGATTCGTTTTGGAAGTCGAGGAAAGTTTAGTCCTCGATTCGTTGGACCCTTTGAGATCTTGGAGCGTGTTGGTGAGGTAGTGTATTGTTTGGCGTTACCGCAGTCCTTGGCGAATGTGCACGATGTGTTTCACGTATCTCAACTACGAAGGTATGTTCGAGATGAAACGCACGTATTGGATCATTCGGAGCTAACAGTACGAGAAGACTTGACTTTTGAGGAGCGACCGATTGAAATCATGGATCGAAGGGAAAAGGTTCTTAAGAACAAGATGATCCCTCTTGTGCTTGTTTCTTGGGGTAATCGCTCGCATGGAGAGTCCACTTGGGAACGAGAAGATGAAATCCGGCAGAAGTTTCCTCACCTTTTCTTGTAGTTATCTATCTTTGTATTCTTGGAATTTCGAGGACGAAATTCTTTTTGTAGTTGGGTATATTGTAACACCCGAGCCCAATGCTACTAATTTCAGTTACCGTTCGAATGTAGTGTGGCACTTATTTCATTTATTTTTCTTGATGGTTAATTATTGTAAATTCTACCCGGAAATTAATTTCTACATATAACAAATTTTGGCATCTAAAATAAAATTAAAAATATTCATTTTGGCCTGCTTGACACTCCTAACCCTGTTGTAGCGTCCGTGCATCGTGTTCTCGTCCCGTTCAGTGAAACGGGCGAGTTTGGACGGCTGCGTGCACGTACGTGTGTCCGTTTTGGGGGTATACTTTTTAATCATAAAACACTTAATTTTAAAATTTGGATCCCGCGTAAAATCCTATTATTTCAATTTCAAATTTTTAGACTCGACCCGGGCGCGATTTGGAAATGTTTTATATGGCGCCAAAATCCCAAATTTTAATATTATTAAAACCATCGCATATATTTTTCTAACTAACCTGATATCTTACTGTTCATTACCTATCTTTTAAATCTTTAGGTTAACCATATAATATTTTTACAATCTTTTATATCCTTCTCAATTTATTCTTTCAGCCAATCGCAACCTCCCCTTTAACCCCGTGGGCCCCACTTTCTCTTTCTCCCTCTTCTCTCTCCCTCTCTCCACTTTTTTCTCTCTCTCTCCCTCATATATTCTCTCATACTTCTCTTTATCATTCTTTCTCTTCTTGCTTCATGTCTCGTTTCTCATTTTTTTAACTGTTCTTTTGTTGCCGGAATTCCGTCGTGCCGGTGACACTTCTCGACGTTCCAGCGAGATACCCCGACCCGTGTGGTTCCTTTGTTCGTCGTTTGGGTTCATTCCGTGAACCGTGCGCCCGTCGCGAGTTTTCCCTGCCGACGGTTAACGTTCCGTTTTCCCGATTCGCGACCCATCGAGGCAAGTTAATCTTGCTACATGCTATATAATTCATTTTATACCTATTTAAATCAATACCATACCTATAGTTTAAATCTAGTGCCCCATGTTTAATTTTATAACGTTTCGATGTTCCGTTTGCATCCGTTTATATCATATTAAATCTAGATCATGAAAACTTATCTTGTGACATACTAGATTACATTATACTGCATCCATATCAATTAAAATATACATCGTCGTAATATTTCTTATTATTATCTTTAATTAGTTAATAATCTGCATTTTATGATATTATATATTTAAAATATTATAGTTTACACATGAAATGTCGTTGAAAAAGCGGATACGACAAATCTGAAATTTACTGTACACCTTACCTTATAAAATTCATTATAAATCATAGAAAAATCATTACTATACGTTCTTTAGTTCGTTACGAATCTAACTCAGAATACTATAACTCTATGAAATATTTACTTGCAAAATAAATTGTTTAAATAACATAAAATGCAAATGAAAATGTCTCCAAACTGCTGTCCAGGAAAATTCCAGCAGCAAACTTTCAACTTCGAATGTTCATAACTTTTTGTAGGGACAAGCTGAGATGCTTATACTTATAAAACTGAAAATCTTATTGAATTATCTTTGTTTTGGTATAAGACACGTCCCTTTTGGAGAACGTTTGTTATTTTTAAGCTATTTTACAAATTAGGGTGACGCTGAATTTCTGAACGGAACTTTCTTGTGCATGGTTAATCAATACCACTTTTATAGTTATTAATCGCTTTGAATATGCTATCCATATTAATATTATTATATCAATATTTATATCACATATTGCTTAGTTGTACATCCCACTTTACCATTTTATAGTTTTATAACTTTTCGGATACCCGTTTGCATCCATCGCATTTAAGATACATATAATTGCATCCATAGATCACATTACTACATAATAATGTGATATTAATACTCCATGTTTAATAAATTGCATCCTAATTAATATTGGAACTATAAATGTAACCCTAATCGATAACTGTGCATCCATATCCTTGAAATTATATCTATTTGCATATCATATTACATGTTCCAGTTTATTGTTCTGATAGTACTCATGCTTGTTTATTTATACACATGCTTATGTTAGTTTGATTATGAGCACCCACATGACGTCTTGTGCTTCCTGACATGACCTGTTACACTTCCTACTTGACATGACATGGTACCGTACACTCTTGACATGACATGACACCTTTATACATTACCTGGCTTGACCTGATGTACCATGGCTTTACCTGTTACCTGATCTTATGTCTAATGCCAACAAACATAACATGTAGTCCTCATGGACCGTTCCTGTTGTCTATCCAGACAAACCTGTTTACCTGATCCTGTGTTGGCATTAGTTTCTTGATTACTGGATACCTGACTTGACATACACATATAACTTGGGGGTATGGGGAAATCAATGGTGAAATCTGACTTGTAACTCGACAGTTCACTACCTGTATTGAGTGTACACATTCCTGTTTTGTGCCTAGCGGCATGTCTCGGTTTCAACCGAGAATATTGTGGCCGTGGTCCCGGGTATGTACGGGATACTATCGAGTGTACACATTCCTGTTTTGTGCCTAGCGGCATGTCTCGGCTGCAGCCGAGAATATTGTGGCCGTGGTCCCGGGTATGTACGGGATACTATTGAGTTACATCGATGATTCATCAATTTGGTTTCAAAGACTTTAGAACAGAGAACCTGATAGAACAATCCAGTTTACCCACTGCACACTACCCTGTACTGCTCTGATTTATATTATTGTTACCCTTGTTTTATTCATGTTTATATTCGCATTGCCTGTTTACTATGTTATTACTTGATGACTTGACGCGCTGACGTCTGGGTTTTGCATGGCCCAGATTCTTCTACCTTGCTGCAGACTGATTAGGAGGTTTGCCGCTGTTAGACGAGCGGTGAGGTTCCTGTCGGTACGTAGTTTCACTCCAGGTGTTTCATTTATTGTATCTTTTGGATTTCGCATATTGTTATCTCTTGATTCTTTTACTCTGGCTTATGGACGTGTACTAGGTAGTTAGTTTACTTTCCTGTTCTTGATATCTCTACAGCCGTAATGTGACTATGGAAGAATTTTTCCTGTCCACAGGTAGCATGGTTGGCTATGTCACGTTCCCACTTTAGCGTACTTTGGGAAGAGGGGCGTGACACATATAAATCCTGAAAGACAACCGGAGATCATTTCACACCAGTGCGGAATGGTCACCACCTCGACGTTCGTCTCGACACAGCAGACGCAACGTCATCAAACAGCGGAGCCACGGCTAAGTCCCTAGTTCCAAACCTCGACGGTTCACCAACAACCTAGAGACAACCGTGACATTCTTCTCGATATAGAGGACGCAATGCCAGCAAACGAAGCGAAGGCCAAATTCCTAGCTTCAAGGTCTTAACGGCAAGTCATATAAAGCCTGGAAGACAACCGGAGATCATCTCACATCAGTGTGGAATGGTCACCACCTCGACGTTCGTCTCGACACAGCAGACGCAACGTCATCAAACAGCGGAGCCACGGCAAAGTCCCTAGTTCCAAACCTCGACGGTTCACCAAAACCTTAGAGACAACCACGACATTCGTCTCGATATAGAGGACGCAATGCCAGCAAACGAAACAAAGGCCAAATTCCTAGCTTCAGGGTCTTGACGGCAAGTCATATAAAGCCTGAAGGACTATTGGAGATCATCCCACACTAGCGCGAAGTGGTTATGACTCATCAGGACTCTCCAAAATGAGCCTAACCTCAAGTAAAAAGTGAAATGGAATATCCCTACGCTTGCTCTTTCGACGGTAATACTACCTGGAAGATTACTTGAAGACGTCTTGTCCAGCCCCCGAAGGGATCAGAGACATGACAATCGCAAGGCTACTTGAACAGCAAGATTGCATATCGAGGAATATATCAGCTAACGCGACGGTACGACGGTCAAAACCCTAAGTACCACAGACCCTAACGGACTTCTGTCGTAAAGAGCAGAGGTTAACTGTGACGTTAGGACATCCTTACGAGAAATGCTCGATTCATTTCGACTCGTGAGGCAAAGCCTTAGACAGCGGGGATTAAAAAACATGTTTCCTAAGCACTGGGGCCCTGCAAGTTGGTCCAAAAATAGACTCTTGCATACTATTCACGGGTCACACTCTCCAAACTCGAATCTCGACAAGGAGGGAAACAACCGCTTACGGGTCCTCTCGACTCGTAAGAGGGAAAATTTTCTTATAAGATCCTTACGACTTATAAGAGAAAACACACTTAGGAATCCTCACGATTACTAAGGAGAAAATACACCTACGAGATCCTCTCGATCCGTGGGGAGAAAAGTCTTTATGAGACCCTCACGGCTCATAAAGTTGAAAAGTCTTAGGCAGCAGATTTGAACCTGCGGCCTAAGCCATCGCTACCTCTTGAAGAAACCAAGATAGGATGCTCGTTCTATCATCTGTCAACCATGTTTGCTAAAGTAACATGCTGAGAATAAAAGAAAGAAGAAAGCGACAGAAAGAACATCCGATGTGCATTTGATCAAGCGTTCGAGACATACTCATTCATGCATGGGCAAACGACTCAGAACGAGAAATAAGACAAGCTGGAATAAAAATTTTCCATTCATATTGCTAAAAATTCTTACAATCATGAAAGCAGTAAACGAAGAACATCATCGAATGATTACAACGGTATAACCTCAGATCCAGGGCACGGATTAAGGAATTCAAAAGTAAGGCCATCTAGAGTTCTTCTAGCCTTTCTGATTATTCTCGTGCGCAGCCTCTCGCGTTCACCTGTGTGAAGATCTTCGGCAAGGCCCCCCATCCTTCGATAAGCAGCGATTATCGTCGTCTGCTGAAAAATTTGATGCAGAATGTCGATGAGGCTATCCCGCCGTTTTTTCGAGATTAGCCCCGATAGGTACACTGAATGCACCTTGTCTTCGGCATCATCCAGCGCATTAAGCGGCATGGCCTCGTGAAACCCTGGAAGTTCTCTCCAAATTGCCCCCAGCACGACTTTCAAGAGAGCAGAACGGTGAGGGAGCAGCCAACCAACGCGTGCGTTCAGACGACCCATAACCTCCGCACACTGGGCATCTATAAACTCTTGGTTCTGTTGACGGCCCTGTACGCGAATATCCTCTTAAGTGATGAATTCGTGCGGGCTGTATAGCTGAACAACCATAATGCCTGAAGGAAACATCATTGGAAGATTAGCAATAAAAAAAAATAGGGAGTTAAACTCCTCGAGAGCAATGCTCTGCAGACAGGAGTGACACCTGTCAAAATCAGTTATGAGGAGAATTTGAAGAAAATCCCTCAAGAGCATGAAGAGCTCTGCTCTAAAAAAGATGATATAATTCATCAAAAAATAAAATTCCATCTTAAAACCTCCAAGATCCATGAAAAACTCTTAAGAGTTCTTCTATATGATTTGGAAAGAGCAAAGCTCTATTAATGAATTAAGAAAATACAAGGAAAATCTTTTAGAGAGCGGAGCGCTATTAACGGAACCCTAATAGGGTCCTCTTTAGTTCTCTTTAGACCCCTTTAGACCTATAGAGCAAAGCTCTGCTAAGTGCAACCCTAAATGGGTTTTCTTTAGATCAGGGATCTATTGAGAGTAAGGCTCTGTCAATTAAAATTAATTTAATTTAATTTAAATTTAAATTTTTACCTAAAAAATTTTCTAGAGTTTTAACTCTTAAAAGTGCTTAAACAAAAAGAGCAGGGCTCTGAACAAAATTCTTATGAAGAGTTGAAAATCATCTAAGGGACCAAAGGTCCTATTTATAGGCAATAAGTGCCGTTTTAACTTCCCAACGGTTGGGATTCTACCACCGCTGCGCTCACGTTTAGGGCCACGTAAGCGCAACGGTGGGGGGGGCATTTGTTTACCCCAATCAGAGCAAACCTCTGTTCAAATTCCAAGGCGGGAGATGAAGCAACGGTTCTGTTTCCCCCAATCAGAGCAAAACTCTGCTTTGAAATTAAAGTTAAAATTAAAGAAACAACGCTTCAGATGATTTGCGCTCAGCATTGCGCAACACGTGTCAGCTCAGTTGCGCTGCGCTCTGCGCTGCGCGACACGTGTCAAGCGTAGGTGCGCTTGCGCCAAACAGAAAAATTCTGAAAGATCTTTCTGATCTTATTAAAACAAGAAGATTGTCTACTGTAAAACAGAGCCCTTGGATCAAAAATCCAACGGTGGGGAAAAATCCCTAAATCACTCAGAGAAAGATCTCTTTAACTAATTTAACAAACTAATTGGCACTATATAAAGGCTTTTAGACCCCAAGTCTAAAACACACAGAAACACAGAGAGAAAAAGATATAGAACCCTAAAATTTTGAGAAGAAACTCAGAGAGATAAAAAGGTAAAAACCTTTGAATAAAAAGAAGAGTTTCTTCTAAAAAAGATCATTGATCTAAGAACAAGATCAAGGATCTTCAATAAAAAAATAATATAATAAGAAAAAAAGGCATTGCCTTTTGATGAACCACTGGTTCTGGAATCTTTAAAGATTCTTTTCTTGAATCCAAAATTGGATCAAGATATTAAAACAGTGCCTTGCACTTGTAAATCTGCACTGTTGCGCTCTTGGGTTGACGCAAGCCACCAGAGAGCGCCACGTGTCAGCTCCAGAACAAATTGCGCCTTGCGCTTCTAAAACAGAGCACTGCTCTCTTAAATTGGCGCACTGCACCAGAGCGCGCCACGTGTCAGCACCGCAACAGTGCAGCGCACTGCGCTTGCGCTCACCAAAGCGTGACACGTGTCACCTCCACATGTGCTTGCGCTCATTAATTGGCGCAGAGCGCCTGACAGGCCACGTGACCACTGTCAGATCATTAATGCTCTACATTATTTAAAGAAGGGCCGAGCCTAATTAAAAAAGGCCTAACAGGCCTAATAAAATGCCATGCATTATTTTAAAAAAGGGCAGAGTCCAAACAAAGGTCTGTCAGACCAAAACATATCCTCTGCATCATAAAAATAAAGGGACAGAGCCCAAATCAAATAGGCCTTACAGGCCAAAATAAAATGTAGTGCATTATTAAACAGGGGCAAAGCCCTAGCATAGGCCTAATAGGCCAAAGATAAATAAAATGTTGAATATTTTCAACTGGACTTAACCCAATCATGGCCATAAGTACTCAAATTAAATTGACTGAGCACGATTGCTCCCTTAAATCAATTTACATCCGGTTCAAGGGTATATCTCCGAACTCCTCTGACATTTGTCGTTGTAATCTTTCAACGTCGTCAGAGAGGTGACAGGTCCCGACAACCACTATTGCTACGGACTCAAGCGTCCTTAAACTCCCGGACTCGAGCGTCCTTAAACTCCCGGACTCGAGCGTTCTTAAACCAACCTATGGACTTAAGCGTCCTTAAACCAACTCACGGACTTAAGCGTCCTTAAACTAATGGACCACCATGTCCCTAAACTGGCAATGGATCACCATGTCCCTAAACTGGCAATGGACAACCATGTTCCTAAACTGGAACAATAGAGCCCCCAAATACTCTTTTGTCGGATCTAAACGATCCCGTTTAAGTTGATCTTAGCCTCAAATATGGCTAACGTATCCATAAACCTTCAAACAGACTTTAGTCCCAAATTGGACTATAGACCTCTTAATCAACTTCGGTCCTAGGGTACATCTCTGAACTCCTCTGACACCTGTCGTTGTAATCCTTCAACGTCGTCAGAAAGGTGACGGGTCCCGACGACCATACATGCAATGGACCACTATGTCCCTAAACTGGAACAATAGAGCCTCCAAATGCTCTTTTGTCGGATCTAAATGATCCCGTTAAGTTGATCTTAGTCTCGAATTGGACTAACGTATTCTTAACGAACGTTTGAGTTGATCTTAGCCTCAATTACGGCTAACATATCCTCAAACCAAAACCCCAAACCCAAATCTAAGAAAATACAGATTTGGACTAATCCATGTCCTACGGGCGACGACATAAATTAGTCTTCGTATACAATCCACGGGAAACCACAAACAAAACAAACACCCACGACACGAAGTGAAATTCTGGAGAAGGAGAAAGTTGTTACCGCGATGCGGTAGCGTAATTAACTGCAGGGGCTTGCGCCTACAGGGAAGAGCGTTCCCACAATCAAAAACCCCTCTAATGAGGGGGAATCTGAAGAAGTCTGCTACATCGGCCGCATTCGTCTAAACCTCCGATACACGGTGCCATAAATCAACTTGGCATCTTCGGAGAGGTGGACGGATAAAACCAAATAGCATCTGCCCCGAATCTCAGGCAAGACGTTCAGTCTTGGCCGTCTTTCGGAGGGGAACAGGGACATGTCTTATACCAAAACAAAGATAATTTAATAAGGTTTTCATTTTTATAAGTATAAGCATCTCAAGTTGTTCCTACAAAAATCTATGAACATTCGAAATTGAAAGTTTGCTGCTGGAATTTCCCTGGACAGCAATTTAAAGATATTTTCATTTGCATTTTTTGTTATTTAAACAATTTATTTTGCAAGTAAATATTTCATAGAGTTATAGTATTCTGAGTTAGCTTCGTAACGAACTAAAGAACGTATACTAATAATTTTTCGATAATTTATAATGAATTTTATAAGGTAAGGTATACAGTAAATTTCAGATTTGCCTTATCCGCTTTTCAACGACGTTTCATGTGTAAACTATAATATTTTCAAATGTATAACATTATAAAATGCAGATTATAAACTAATTAAAGATAATAATAAGAAATATTACGACGATATATATTTTAAATGATATGGATGCAAACGGGTATCACATAATCGTAAAATGATAAACTAACAAGTGCAGAACATATAACTAAGCAATATGAAATGTAACTATTCAATTTGATGCAGTATATGATAGTATAGTATGTAACAAGATAAGTTTTCATGACCTAGATCTGAAATGATATGAATGGATGCAAACGGAATATCGAAAAGTTATAAAACTAAACATGGGGTGCATGATTTTAAATACAGGTATTCCATTTATTAAAATAGATGCGTCTAAAGTAATGTAGCATGTAATTAAGATTGGTTTGCATGCTCTAGATCTGAAATGCACTATACAGATGTAAACGGAACGTCGAAAAGCTGTAATATGAAACATGGGATGCTTGATTTAAAATACAAGTGTGATATTTATTTAAATAGATATATAATGAGTTATATAGCATGTAGCAAGATTAACTTGCCTAGACGGAACAAGAACGGATGTGTACGGAACGTCCTTCGTAGGCGAAATGTCTCGACGCGCGCACGGTACACGGAACGGTTCCAAATAACACACGAGGGTGATCACGCAAGTCAGGTACGTTCACTGGATCACTCGGATCGTCAGCGATGAGGACGGCTTCGGCGGTGATCACCGGAATCAAGAAACAAGATCAAGAAAAAGAAAGAAGAAGAAGTAAGAAGAAGAGGCTGTGTATTAAATAAGGAAAGAAAAAAATAAATAAATAAAATATATATAAATATATATATGCAGAGGAGAGAGAGAAAGGGGTTGTTAGTTTGTTAGGAAATTAGTTTAGATTTAAATTTAAAAAATCTTTTATTAGTTAACTAAATTTTAATTTGTATCAATTTATAAAATTAATATTATATAAATAAAATTTGATATTCTGGTAAATACAAACATAGTCCAAAACATGCCCGAGTCGGGTCTAAAATTCAGTTTTAAAATACGAAAAATATACATGTTGACCAAAATAAAAAATGAATGTCCGGATAACAAAAAATGCATACCCCCAAAACACAGTAAACCAAGAAACTACCATAAATAAGTAAATATTTGAACTGGAATTGGTATAAATGAACTAGGGTATTACATTATACCCAACTACAAAAAGAATTTCGTCCTCGAAATTCCCAAGACAAGAAAAGGTAAACAGCACGAATCTACTGGAATAGGTGTCGAAAGTTCTGTCGAATTTCTTCTTCTCGTTCCCAAGTCGATTCTCCATGCGAGCGATTTTCCCAAGAAACAAGTACGAGAGGGATAACCTTGTTATTAAGGACCTTTTATCTTCGATCAACAATCGACATCGGTTGTTCCTCAAAGGTCAAATCCTCTCTTACAGTCAGCTCTGAATGATCTAGCACGTGTGCTTCATCTCGAACATACTTACAGAGTTGAGATACATGAAACACGTCATGAACATTCGCCAAAGATTGTGGTAACACCAATCGACAAGCCACTTCTCCTACACGCTCCAAAATCTCGAAAGGCCCCACGAATCGGGGACTAAGCTTGCCTCGACTCCCAAAACGAATCATTCCTCTAGTAGGTGATATCTTCAAGAATACCAGATCACCAACAGCAAACTCTAGAGGTCTTCTCGATGTATCGACCCAACACTTCTGCCGATCTTGTGCTGCCTTCATATAATTCCGGATAGTATTAACTTTCTCCACGGTTTGCATGATCAAATCCAGTCCCAACAATCTTCGTTCTCCAATATCGTCCCAACAAACATGTGAGCGACACTTGCGACCATACAATACTTCGAATGGAGGGTTCTGAATAGTCTCCTGAAAGCTGTTGTTCTACGGAAACTCCACCAAGTATAGATGATCCTCCCATGAACCCTTGAAGTCCAACATGCAAGCTCTCAACATATCTTCAAGAGTTTGGATCTTTCTCTCCGACTGGACATCTATCTGAGGATGATAAGCTGTGCTAAACTTCAATCGCGTCCCCAAACTTTCCTGTAAACTCCTCCAGAAGTGCGATAAGAATCGGGTGTCACGGCCGGACACAATGCTCACAAGTACTCCATGCACTTTCACAATCTCCTGCATATACCGTTCTGCTAACACTTCCGTTGACTGACCAACTCAAAACGGTATGAAGTGAGCTGCCTTGGTCAATCGATCAATAATCCCCCAAACTGCATTATTGCCCTTTGGACTCCGCGGTAAAGCTGTCACGAAATCCATGGTTATATGTTTCCACTTCCATTGAGGAATCGGAAGTGGTTGCAATAAACCAGCAACCCTTTGATGTTCAGCCTTAACTTGCTGACACACCAAGCACTTTACTACAAAGCGAGCAATCTCCCTTTTCATGCCTTCCCACCAGAAATGCTGTCGTAGATCACGGTACATCTTCGTGCCTCCTAGATGTATGGAATATGCGGAACTGTGTGCCTCCTTCATAACTTCTTCGCGAATATCTCCTTTCGGCACACACAAACGGCTACCATATCGCAACGAACCATCTTCATAAATTAACAAGTCCGTTCGAAGTCCAGCTTCAAACTGTTCTCGAAACCTTTGCAATCTTGGGTCCTTCGACTGCGCTTCTTTAATACTCTCGATCAATGACGACTGTACTTGCAGCTGCATCAACTGTCCTGAAGAATGCGGTAGCACGATCTCCAACTCGAATCTCCAAAAGTCTTTCATAAGCTCCTTCTGTACAGTCAACATCCGAATTGCTGGCAACCGACTAAGTGCATCCGGCACTACATTAACTTTCCCCGGATGGTACTTGAGATCGAGATCATAATCGGCCATCAGCTCCAACCATCTACGCTGCCTCATGTTAAGCTCTTTCTGTGTGAACACATACCTTTAGGCTTTTGTGATCAATGAATACTTTGACCCTTTCGCCCAGTAAGTAGTGTCTCCAAATCTTCAAAGCGAAAATCACTGCTGCAAGCTCCAAGTCATAAGTTGGATAATTCTTCTCATGGGTCTTCAACTACATCGATGCGTAAGCTATAACTTTCCCATGCTGCATCAAAACACATCCTAAACCTTTCCCAGATGCGTCGCTGTGAATCATCAATCCTCCGGAACTGTCTGGTACGGTCAAAATAAGAGCGGTTATCAACCTTTGCTTCAACGCCTCAAAAGCTGACGCACACCTATCCATCCATACAACGGTACTTCCTTACGCGTAAGCTTGGTTAAAGGCTTAGCCAAACGGGCAAAATTCTCCACGAACCTTCTGTAATAGCCGGCAAGTCCAAGAAAACTTCTGATCTCTGTTACGTTCTTCGGAATCAGCCAATTTTGAACTGCTGCAATTTTCTCGGGATCAACGGCGATTCCATCTCCGGATACGACGTGCCCCAAAAACTTCACTTCTTCAAGCCAAAACTTGCACTTGCTCATCTTTGCATATAATCTTTCTTGCCTCAATATCTGCAGTGCGATCTTCAAGTGTTCCGCATGCTCTTCAATGCTCCTCGAGCAGACCAGAATATCATCAATGAACACCACTATAAACTGGTCCAAGAACGGTGAAAAGATTCGGTTCATTAAGTCCATAAATATTGCCGGTGCATTCGTGACTCCGAATGGCATCACTAAATACTTGTAATGTCCATACTGAGTTCGGAACGCAGTCTTACAAATATCTTCTGATTTAACTCGGACCTGATGATATCCGGACCGCAAATCCAGCTTCGAGAATACCCTCGCGCCACTGAGTTACTCGAACAATTCGCTAATGCAAGGGATCAGGTACTTGTTCTTAATAGTCACTCGGTTTAATTCTCGATAATCGATGCACATCCTCCTTATGCCATCTTTCTTCTTTACTAGAAGAACTGGAGCTTCCCAAGGTGAATTGCTGCTGCGAATTCAACCCTTCTCTAGCAATTCGGTAACCTGCTTCTTTACTTCTTCCAACTTCACTGGTGCCATCGGATAGTACGCTTCTGAGATTGGCGCTGCACCAGGAACAAGATCGATCGCGAACTCCACATCTCGTTTTGGCGGTAAACCCGAGATGTCCTCGAACACGTCCATGAACTCTCAAACTACAGCTGGCGCTTCCTCCTTATCAACTTCCATTGACGAAAGAACATTGCTTGTCGGCCTAGCCCTAAACTCGACTAGCCCGATAGAACTGCTACCTCCAGCAAAACAAACTCCGGATGTCCGGGAATCTGGAAAATCACTTTCTTTGCCCTACAATCAATGTGAGCGTGGAAAGTGAGACCATCAATTTCCAAGGCAACTTCATAACTGCCGGTATCGGTCACCAAGAAAACTGCAAAACATAAACTGGTAAGCAATGAATCGGAGAGAACCAAGGTAATAGAACGACCATGAAACAAGGAAATGAAACAAGACCAGGACTCCAAGTTACTTAAATAGAATACCGCATTGTAACCATGTTGCAGTTCATAGTTACAATCACATAACTCCGTTCAAGTCGCCCAAATCCTAGTATCAGAATCAAAGGAATAGGACGGAAGAAACAATAGGGAACCAAAAGAATTTCAACTCGAGATGTAAAGTTGTTTGCATATCGTCAGGACAGGGGTCAAGAGAAAGATATGATTCAAGAATCATGATAACAATGTGGCAGGACATGTTCCTAATCACGGATTTTCTGATTCGTGTATTGGGTCCAATACCCAACTACAAAAGAATCAAACCCGATTAACCTAAATCCTATGGCTCTGATACCAAACAAACCCTGTCACGCCCCGCTTTCCAGAGTGTGCTAAGATAGGCACGTGACAGAGCCAACCATGCTACCTGTGGATAGGAAATATCCCTCCATAGTCACATTACGGCTGTAGAGATATCAAGAACAGTAAAATAATAAACAACTATCTAATACATGTCCATGAGCCAGAATAACGAGTCAAGAATAAAAATAATACGGAAGCAAAAAGATCCAATACAATAATAAACTGGAATGTACGTCTCATAATGCGGGCTCACATCAGGAATGAAAATACTGAAAGGAAACTAAACTAAACTAATAACAGGTCCTCACTGCTCGGCCTATTGATCAAAATATTCCTAGACAGCCTGCGATAAAGATAAGGGATCTAGGCCACGCAAAACCCAGACGTCAGTGCGTCAAAATATCAATAATTCTAAGCAAGCAGGATGTGATGAAATATGCAGGCATGAAGTATGAACAGTAACAAGTCATCAGTAGAAAGTAAACCATAACATGAATATATATCAATGAACAGGATATAAACAGGTGAAGTGCAGTGAGTAGTCATAACTGTGTTTTAGGGTTATCTACTCTAAAATTATTCGAAATCAATTAATGTAATCCTCATCGTAACCCATCGGTTATGCCCCGTTCATTCCCCACGGGACCACGGTAAAATGATGTAATAGACTGTGAGTCTATATCCCGTTCATTCCCCACGGGACCACGGTAAAATGATGTAATAGACTGTGAGTCTATGTCCCGTTCATTCCCCACGGGACCACAGTAAAATGATATAATAGCCCTTTGAGTTACGTTCAGCTACATTCTTGATTTCCCCATGCCCCCAAGTCATGTGTGTAAGTCAGGAATTTATAAATCTGAGACCAATGCCAACACAAGATCAAGCAGGAACGGGTTTGTCTATGCAGACAATAGGATATGTCCATCGGGACAACATGTCAGGATTGTCGGTGTTAGAAACAGGATCAGGTAACATGTCAAGTAATGATATATCAGGTCATGTCAGGTAGTATACATGTATCAAGTCATGTCAAGTTGTGGTGTATCAGGTCATGTCAAGTAGTGCACAGGTATCAAACGAGTGCTCATAATCAAACTATAGCAAGTATTGAATCAGGGTGGAAGTACAGATGTACAATAAAAGCATGGATGCACAAATATCGATCAGAGATTATATCATGACTATGTAGGATGCACATTATCAAGCATGGTGCACTAATACAACAGTAACATGGAATAATATGGTCTTGACGTGCAACTAGATATGTAATAAACCGTATGGATAGAGACAGATACTATAAAACTGTAAATCGGTAAAATTTGCTGAATATTAAAACACAAGCACTATTATTTATTAAATAGATATTGATATAATAATATTAACATGGATAACATATTCAAATCGATTACTAACTATAAAAGTGGTATTGTTTAATCATGCACAAGAAAGTTCCATTCAGAAATTCAGCGTCGTCCTGATTTGTAAAATAGCTTAAAAATAACAAACGTTCTCCAAAAGGGACGTGTCTTATACCAAAACAAATATAATTTAATAAGGTTTTCATTTTTATAAGTATAAGCATCTCAAGTTGTTCCAACAAAAATCTATGAACATTCAAAATTGAAAGTTTGCTGCTGGAATTTCCCTGGACAGCAGTTTAGAGATATTTTCATTTGCATTTTATGTTATTTAAATAATTTATTTTGCAAGTAAATATTTCATAGAGTTATAGTATTCTGATTTAGCTTCGTAACGAACTAAAGAACGTATACTAATGATTTTTGTATGATTTATAATGAATTTTATAAGGTAAGGTATACAGTAAATTTCAGATTTGCCGTATCCGCTTTTCAACGACGTTTCATGTGTAAACTATAATATTTCCAAATGTATAATATTATAAAATGTAGATTATAAACTAATTAAAGATAATAATAAGAAATATTACGACGATATATATTTTAAATGATATGGATGCAAACGGGTATCACATAATCGTAAAATGATAAACTAACAAGTGCGGAACATACAACTAAATAATATGAAATGTAACTACTCAATTTGTTGCAGCATATGATAATATAGTATGTAACAAGATAAGTTTTCATGACCTAGATCTGAAATGATATGAATGGATGCAAACGGAACATCGAAAAGTTATAAAACTAAAAATGGGGTGCATGATTTTAAATACAGGTATTCTATTTATTAGAGTAGATACGTCTAAAGTAATGTAGCATGTAATTAAGATTGGTTTGCATGCTCTAGATCTGAAATGCATTATACAGATGTAAACGGAACGTCGAAAAGCTGTAATATGAAACATGGAATGCTTGATTTAAAATACAGGTGTGATATTTATTTAAATAGGTACATAATAAGTTATATAGCATGTAGCAAGATTAACTTGCCTAGACGGAACAAGAACGAATGTGTACGGAACGTCCTTCATAGGCGAAATCTCGCGACGCTCGCACGGTACACGGAACGGTTCTAAATAACGCCCGAGGGTGATCACGCAAGTCAGGTACGTTCACTGGATCACTCGGATCGTCAGCGACGAGCACGGCTCCGGCGGTGATCACCGGAATCAAGAAACAATATCAAGAAAAAGAAAGAAGAAAGAGAAAGAAGAAAGAAGAAGTAAGAAGAAGAGGCTGTGTATTAAATAAGGAAAGAAAAAATTAAATAAATAAAATATATATAAATATATATATGCAGAGGAGATAGAGAAAGGGGTTGTTAGTTTGTTAGGAAATTAGTTTAGATTTAAATTTAAAAAATCTTTTATTAGTTAACTAAATTTTAATTTGTATCAATTTATAAAATTAATATTATATAAATAAAATTTGATATTCTGGTAAATACAAATATAGTCCAAAACATATCCGAGTCGGGTCTAAAATTCAGTTTTAAAATACGAAAAATATACATGTCGACCAAAATAAAAAATGAATGTCCGGATAACGAAAAATGCATACCCCAAAACACAGTAAACCAAGAAACTACCATAAATAAGTAAATATTTGAACTGGAATTGGTATAAATGAACTAGGGTATTACAATTTCTGGAAAGTCAAGATTAGAATTTTCCTTTAATGTATCGATCTAGAAATCCTAGAAATTATTGAAAAGACCTTTATCGCTCTACCACGAATCCATTATCTGAAGCCGACAAGAGATCAATGACATTAAACATCAAGGCAATGAATGCACTTCATTGTTCTTTGAATTCAGAAGAATTCAATAGAATCTCTATGTGTCAAACGACAAATAAGAAATGTAATATTCTCCAGACTGCCCATGAAGGAACTAGTCAAGTAAAAGAGAGTAAGATCAACCGTTTTATACATGAATATGAGATATTTCAAATGCGAGACAATGAAACCATCAACTCTCTGTATTCTAGGTTCAAAATATCATTACAGAACTCTTTAACTTAGGGAAGAAATTCGATAAGAAAAAAAAGTGTTACAAGTTGCTGAGATCCCTGACGATCTCATGACAACCCAAGATCACCGTCATCGAAGAAGCCAATGACATGACAACATTAACTGTTGATTCCCTAATAAGCAAGTTAAAGTCATACGAAATGCAACTCGGTGATCTAAAGCAAGAACAGGAGGACACTCAAAAGAAAAATATCGTGTTAAAAGCCTCAACTAGTAAGTCCGACTCAAAGGAAATAACAAGTGATGAGGAAAACGACGATGAAGAAATGATCAACAATTTTAGACGCTTCAGGAGGTATCTGAAGTCTAGAAAATTCCCGCAGAAAAAAGGTACGCATAAATTTAATAAGAATTTTAATACTAATAAAACTCTGTGCTATTTTGAATGCAATAAGGAAGGCCATTTGAAGTCAGAGTGCCCTACACTCAATAAGAATAAATGGAAGTCAAAGAAGAAATCAGAGAAGCGGTTGTTTCAAGCCATCTGGGATGACACAGATTCCAGTGACTCAGAAGCCGAAAAAGTTGCCAACATGTACTTCATGAAACAAAACGATGAGATAATTGATGATGACTTTGATGTACAATCTCTTAGTAAAATAGATTTGATAAGTCCATGTTATTATCTTAAGGACAATTATGATAAAGTAAATTTTAAATATACGATTTTAAAATCAAAATTGTCTGCTAAAAAAATTTAGAAATATCAAATCAAGAAGAACTAAAGAAAATTAAATTAGAAAATGAAAATTTAAACGATAAAATAAAATCCATAACATTAACTAAAGAAAGGTTAGCTGAAACTAACAATACATATTGAAATCTTTGATCTTAAAAGAAAATTAGATTTAAAGGATAAATTGCTTTTAAAATTTACTAAAAATAAAGATAATTTAGATATAATGTTAGGAAAATTTATAAAATATTATAAGAAAAAAGGTATAGCTTACGATAAATATGCCTGGTTTCTAAAACCAAACCTTTTAGGCGTAAATATTATTATAGATATGGTAATAAGTACGCCTACTTCACGTGTGACTATTGTTGCACTATAAAGCATATTTCAAAATATTGTAATATTAAAAACAACCAAACCTACAAATATTACCTTTCTCTTAAAACAAACCTAAATGAACTAAAGATGATATTGGTTCCTAAAGTCAACAATAATCAACCCAAACGAATTTTAACAATTCAAGAAAGTATGCATAATCAATTTAATAAAACTAACTCAATTAATTCTAATAATCTAATAAACCATAATTCTAACATGTTAAAAGATCTAGATAATTCATTAATAGACAAAGACGTTAAAACCAGTCAATTGGAACAACAAGGAAAAGTAGTTGATATTACTTTTTTCAAAGGATTGGCAGTTTAAAAAAAATCATCCTAAGAATTTAATAATAGGAGAAGTTGATAAAGGAGTAGTTACTAGGTCAAAGTAGTTGAAACTAATCAACTGGAAGAACATGAAAAAGTAATTCAATAAAGATCATCCTAAGAACTTAATAATAAGAGAAATAGATAAAAGAGTAATTACTAGGTTATAAGATAGGTTTTTATGTCGATTTTAGAACTAAAAGAAAATTAGGACTAGAAATTAGTTATAGTTTATCTTTAATGTCTAGGTATAAGTTTAAATATAATGTATATAAACTTAAAAAGGCTTTGTACGATCTCAAACAAGCCCCTAGAGCTTGGTATGAGAGATTAAGTACATTCATTATAAAATTAGGATATACAAAAGGCATTGTTGACAAAACCTTGTTTACAAAAGCTTATGGAAATGATATTATAGTAGTTCAGATTTATGTTAATGAATCATATTTGGCTATACTAACGAGCAATTTTGCCAAGAGTTCTTAAAGTTTATGTAGGATGAGTTTAAGATGAGCATGATGAGAGAATTAAACTTCTTTCTCGGACTTAAAATCAAACAAAGTCAGAAGGACTATTCATCCCTAAATCTAAATATACTAGGAAACTTATCAAGAAGTTCAGGTTAGAGAATGCAAAGACATGTGAGACTCCAATGGTAACAGCAACTAAACTAATTACCAAGGACTGTACTGGAAAGAGGTAGATATACGACTCTACCGAGGTATGATTAGTAGTTTGTTATATTTAACTGCAAGTAGACATGATATCATATATAGCATGTTTCTATGTGCTAGATTCCAAGCAGATCTTAGAGAGTCCCATTTAGTAACCGTTAAGAGAATTTTTAGATATCTTAAGGGCACTATTAATCTAGGATTATAATATCCCAAGAATAACGTGTTCCACTTAACAAGCTATTCGGATGCCGATTATCCTGAGAGTCAAACAGACAGAAAAAATACTAGCGGTATATGTCATTTTTTAGGAAACTGCCTTATATTATGGAATTCCAAAAAAAAAGTATCGGTAGCATTGTCTACTGCTGAAGCAGAGTATATTGCTGCCGGCGCATGTTGTGCACAAAGTTTTTGGATCAAATATATCTTAGAAGATTGTAAGAAAATAGTCTGTAAGATACCAATATTTTGCGACAATATTAGCACAGTCCAAATGACAAAAAACGCTGACCAACATAGTCGAACCAAACTTAAAGATGTTCGATATCACTTCCTATAAGATCACTATCACAAAGATGATGTTGTTCTTGAATATATACCGACTGACTCACAGTTGGCTGATATATTCACCAAACCCTTAGATAAAACTCATTTTGCAAAGATAAGGGATGAACTCAACATATTAGAACAAGAAACCTAATCATATACAATAAGAACACTAACACTTAAAAAAATTATTTCAAGACTCCTAGGGATATAGACGTCCTTTATAGACATCCCTATGGACGTCCTTAATAGACGTCCATAGGTGTATCTATTCATAAAACTGCATAGCAGTTTTGTGAAATTTCAATGTTTAATCGTTTGAATTTTTGAAATTCAAACCCTTAAACGTTTTTAAAACTGTTTATCGGTTTTTAGAACCATCAAACTCCATCTATAAATATATATGAACAGACTTTGATTTTCAAATTACTTGTATTCACTTTATTCTTCTCTAAATCCTACACAACATACACAACCATGTCCAAGAGAACAATGGCCACTATGAACACCCCTCTAACTGAGAAAGGTTCTACATCTTCGAAATGACAGGACGTCAAAATCAAAGATGAGAAAACCTCTCCAGTTCGATCCTTTCCAAACCGTCAAGAGTTCTTCCTTTCGCATTACCGAAATCCCCTTCAACATGCTCATTTGAAGAGGATCCCTCTGAAGAACCGTTCGACGAGTATACTTTTCCTACTCCTCCAGTCGACGAAGAACCCCCTCGAGTCGATCCGCCAAATTAAGGATCACCTCCTAATGGTCCTAACGCGAATCATTATTACTTTAACCCAACCGGCTTTGGGAATGGAGCAAACAATCCTTTTGATGTTCATCCTGGTCATGATGAACGTATATTGTTCATTGCCCGAGTTGAGATCCACGGCACTCAAATCCAGGCGTTCGATAGGATTGAGAGGGAGTTTATCAAAAAGAGAGAAAGAGAACAAAACAACTGAATTTTGGAAGCATCCCCCTCGCTTATGATTTTCTTTGTTTTAACCATATGTACTTCTTTGTTTTGTTATATGTTTTTTTTGTTGTTTTAGTTTAATTTTTATGTTGTATTAGTATAGGTTTGTATTTGTGTATTTTTATTTAATGAAATGAATATGTTTGTTTTTCATTTAATTTGTTTGTTATATGTTAGTTAAGACTTATAAAATACACACGCGCACACACAAACACAATCAGGTTTAGACATCAACCGTTTGACCCAAATACACCATGCACTTTTTTTTTAGAAAAACATGTGCAGGGACGCCTAAATAGACGTCCACGGTAACGTCCATTTGGCTATGGACGTCCCTATAATCCATTTGGCTATGGACGTCTATGGTAACGCCTAAATAGACGTCCATGCGTCGATTTCAGCCAATAGACGCGTCATTTCTATGAAAATTCACATCCTTTGGATCCGTCCTTTTATATCTAGGACATCCATTCAACTCCTATTTATTCATCTGTCACGCCCCGCTTTCCAAAATACGAAAATTTCGGGACGTAACAAAACCAGCTATGCTACCTACGGTAAGGAAATATCCTCCCATAGTCACATTATGGCTGTTTATCAGTAATCAAGAACAATAATATAACTGTTTATGTAACAACTCCAATTTCAATGTACAGAATATTTGATTAAAAGTTAATATACAAAAGGAGTATTTGCAATCCTGTGTATACTATAAATATTTGATTTGCTTTTGAATAGCAGAAACAACTTGTCGCTTATTGGTAAAGCCTTGCACTGCTGTGACGTAGCCTCTGTGATCGAATCCCCCCAGCCACATTATCTTTTTTTATTTTCTTTTAATCTTTTAGAAGCCCAAGGGTTTACACGTGCACGACACGTAAAATGAAAATACACTGAATAAACAAACATGTGCACTGAAGAATATGATACGATTAGGACATGTGGCAAGAATCTAGACCCAAACCGGCCCAATTGGACCAGCGAGATTCACCCAAAAACCGACGACGCCGGCCCTTCCATAAGGGTTGGTCCGCAAACTTCAACTCCACACCCCTTGGCCTCCCCCATTAATCCCTGTACTGTTTATTTTTATTAAAAATAAACAGAGAATTAAAAAAGTACATTAAAACAAAATTTTAATGCATTTTTAATTCATTCTTCATTATCCCAAAACCTTAATTTTCCCTATAAATACTACCCTCCATTTTACACTTCCTCACTCAGAATTTCCCTGCCAAAACTCTATAAAATTTCCAAGTCCCAAGTTGTGCATATGGAGTTAGCAAGAGGCGAAGTTCCGGCGAAGTTCCAAGGAGATTTCGGCTACGAAACGATGTTCCGACGCTTTTCTAATCTTCCCCTACCTCTCCTCCTTCTTAACAACTTGTAAGTTTCCTCTCCCCTTCTCAATCTCTATTCTAAACCTTCTTATTTTCAAAACTCGTCGGAAGCGGAGTTATTCCGGCTTTCGATTCCATTTTCTTTAAAAGTCTAATTTTTTCTTAATAACAAACCAACAAATTTTTAATAGATTGTTTAGTAATCATTAACAAACACATTAGAAAAACTTTCATCTCAAAAGAATCTATATTGCAACTTTTATCGTATTTTTACAGTAAAATACCATATACTTTATTTTCAACACAATTCAACATAATTCTTTGTATTACTTTTAGATAACTCACGAGGTAATGATCTACCTCATCACAACACACATTTTTGACATAGCACAATACATTTGGGACTCTAGTTTATGTGAAAATATGACTTTACGAATAAATACCTTGAACATTCAAAACCGTTTTTTTTTTAAATGTGTGTTAATTAATTTCCTTACAATTGCGCCTCTACAACCCATTTTGGGGAACTCCGATTGGGATGGTGTGGGTTATCGCACATTCTCGGGCCTAGTAGAGTGGGATGCAAACCTCCTCACGGAACATCCGATCTTGAAGGAATTTTTAATGCATTTTCTAAGAAAAACGTGATTTTTATTAATAAATAAAATTATATTTTTAATAATTAATTATATATGTAAATACTATCAAAATATCTATTTTAAATATTTATAATATTCCATGTTTTCAAAATCCAAGAAAAGAATCACCAATTTCACGAAACTACCATTACAATTTAAAACAATTCCAATATTTCATTAAAATACCATATACAATGAAAACTAGATTCTACTTACTAGAAAATTTCACTTTTATAAAATATAAATCTAGGAAAACCTTAAAGACGATAATTAAATACTTGAGGTGTATTTTGAAAATATATCAAAATTATTTTTACATAAAACACCCTCAAGTTTATCAATTTACAATAAAGACCATAGTAAATATAGGTTTAAGCGGAATCCGTTTCTTGAGCCTCAGCGAGCCGGAGAATGAGAGTGCTTGCCTATTTAAGGTAGACAAACTAAAGTAGTGTTATTAATACGGTAAGTGGCTTGGAAAAAGTCACAAATCTTACCGTCCATGTACAGCAGTTACCGATAACACTAAAACAACTCAGGACTTCAATACTGTCTAAAAAGTCTGACTCAGTTCGTGTCACGGTCAAATATGAAATCAATCTGACTAGAATATGATTCAAGTATAACTGCAATTCAACCTGAAACCGTCTATACAAGAATACAATCTATACCAATCTGTTTCGACTGAACCGAACCATGGATATATTCTGATTACATGTTTATCCATCTATATCCATTCCATTTACAAGATATCATGGTTTCGGCATGTCGAACAATCTATTACAAAAAACCTGTCATGCCCCGCTTTCCAAAAGAGCGGTAATGGCACGTGACGAGGCTCGCGACGTATTTATTCCAAGGTCATTTCTCGAAATAAATACACTAAGCGTCTATAAGCAACATAAAGTACCAAGAACAAACAAAAGAATGAAATTCAATTATGATTTATTACATTCATGATTCATAATAGACAAAATATCTGAGTTCAAGATATTTAACATGATAAGCCTTAACAAGGAGGCATACATAAATAAGGTAAAATGAAATGAAAAGCTGAATGAAACTATACGTCCGGTTGTGATGCGAACTGGTTGCACTCCTCTTCGACCGTTTCTATCTGCTCTGTCTCAATACCACATGACGAACATTCCAAGAAAGAAAGAAAGATGGATGGAATGCCCGTCAGCGAACTAACGCTCGGTAAGTCCCCAAAAGGATGGTGTGATGTATATAAATGAAATGTAAAGTGTAATGTGTATATGGTATCGCATGGATATAAATTATGAACATGTAAACAGTGTAGTAGTGTGCATGGTAATATGTATGTCAACTATATCAGCATGGCAAACAAGTATAATATGGCTGTGGAGTGTAGGTATAGTGAACATGAAATGAATGTAAGTGTCCTAAAAGGTCTCTAATAGGGTAAAAGTAAGTAACGTGAGTTCAAGTGTGAATCTCAACCAATTTTAAGAGTATTCTCGAACCCAAGGCTATCGTCCAAGGGCAAGGAATCATGGGCCCAAAATAGCGGGACTTCAATTGTTATTGAAGTATTCCAAACCCAACATGCTATCATCCAGGGGCTTGGAAACACGGGCCCTCATTCGTGAATTCGTGATTTGTACCGTTTCAACCCGATACCACAGCAACATAATTTGTATCGTTTCAGCCCGGTACCACAGCAACATGATTTGTATTAATGGGACTCATGAGATTCCGTTGGATTCATACTCAAACTACCCCCAACACCCCGTATATATTAGTCTATGATTAATATTATGAGTCTCGATCGAATGCATGAATACAAAAGGTGATGTATGATATCAAGTTTTCAAGATTGAGTTCATGTAATCATGTCAAGTGCAAATCATGCTAATTGTATTCATGGTTCAAGTCAAGTTAATTCAAGTGTGCATATTGGTTTTAAATATTCATTATTGAGTCATGTCAAGATCAAGTCAATTCTAACATGTAATGGTTTAATAACAAGTCATACAGATAAAAATAAATAAGCAATCACAGAACATGATATTAGATAAGTATACAAGTAACGTCCAAAAACAATATTGTAAAAAGTGTTGTGTATGACTAATCAATCAAGTCAATAAATTTCTGAATATAAACAGAAATATAGATCTAAGTGCTTTGCATGCGTGAGTTCTAGTATCGCCTAAATACGACTATCGGTTTAGGAGATATACATGTTTTTGTATCATCGCGCAAAACAGATCAAAATCTGTTCAACACCGTCATATATTTTTAAAACGCAGTTTGAGATAATTTCCATCAGGTTTCAGATTACGATGATTAATAGAAAATTGTAGGTATTTTGATGTACTTATCCAAAACACCAAGGTTCATGTGATTTTAATTTCTGAAGCTCTAGTTATGATCATTTTAATATCAGCGTTTAAAACAGAAATTCAGATTTCTGGAAAGCAACTATATATTGTATTGCAAAGCCTATATCGGGTTATTTCATGCGTTTATAAGTAATCTAATATATAGTAAATTATAGTTCTATAAATTGTGCATCTACACATCTAAAGTTTGTCACGAACAAATATCGGGAGTTCGAGTTATGTCTAATTTTAAAACAGTGTGTGAATCAGGACAGATTCTATCCAGATTCGTCGCTTAATATTGTAACTCAGTTTTGTGTATTTTACGTCAATTTTCAGTAAAATCTTAAAAATAATAAAATATATATCTTTCGATGTAGATATTCAAAACATCTAAAACGCCTAATTTGGATCAACAATTATAAAGTTATGGTCTCTCGAAGAAGACCCTTATTGGCAGTTTTCTGGTTTTAAAAACAGTGAATAAAAAATTATGGAACTTCTAAACCGTTATTCGGTTTGATATAAAAATTTTACTGTAGATTTGGAATTCAATCTATTATTTTATTCTAATATTCCAAGAATTTCTAGAACTGGAAATTAATTTCTAAAAATTATTTTAAAATAAAGGTTTTGTAAGATCATATTTGAAAATGATAAATCAATGGTATTTATTTATAACTTTGCTTTCTTGTATGTAAAAATAAATATAAATAATTAAAATTTCAGCGATAAATAATATGAATTAACATATGTGAAGCAAACATATGATCCGTCATGTTTAACCGTTTAAAACAATAATACTTAACATGTTATCAACCATTACATGTAAAATTTTATAACTAAACATATATGCTTTATTCAACCATTTTTTAATTTAACCAAAAACTTTATCATGAGACTAACTAGTTATCTCAAGATTCGACATGATGGAGGCATGGTAAGATGATGAATTTCAAGTGGATAAAAGAAGGAGGGGAGGGGACTTACATACACAAGCCGGTATTGTCACCGGGCTTGTCTATCCACTGATAACCTCTCGTTTCTAGCGAGACTTCTAGAGAATTTCTTCATATTCTTTTTCGGGGAATCTAGATAAAGAGAGATATGTGAAATAATAGAAATGTGTGATGATGAAAAGAAAGAGGAGTTAGATATAAAAAAGTTTATGGCCACCATAATTCTAATAAATTATGGCTCATAACCATTCTAATTATTTTGGGAGTTAAAAGAAAGATGAAATGAAAGATCTCATTTGTAGGTTATAAGAAAAATAAAAATTGATAAAAAAATAATAATTGCAAGAATGGGGATTTGATCATGTGACCTATGGAATAACAATACAAGGACTTAACCAATGAGCTATAAAGTTGTACATGCAAATATTTAATAAGAATTAAATATTTGTTGTTTAAAACGAAAGCGGGCTTTTGGGCTCATAGTTTTATAAAAGAAAATGAAAATGAGATTGGATTTGAGTTATAGGCTAGGTCGGGTCTTGCGTTTAATTTGAAATAGGTTAAAATTTAGTTTAAAGAAATGAGTTTGGGAAAAATAGATGGAATAATAAAATAATATATTTAATAGAAAACAAAATATACGGAAAAATACTAAGAAGAAATAAATACAATATTTTACTAAAGAAAGAAAACACGAAGGTATAGTAATATTAGGGTCGTTACACAAAACAATTCAAAACAATACAAAATACATTACGGGGCTTATTAAAGGGGCAGACTGGTACAAAATGTGTTAGAAGTGGCACGAGACAGTCACTTTAATACACCTAATCTGAATATCCATTGCCGTTGTACCGTGGCTGAACGGTTCCTTGTGCTCCGTATACCTTAGTTTTCGGATAGTGGGACTCCTCTCATATACACTGGTATTTTCTATACCAAGCTACAAACAACTGCGTTAACATAACAATCTTATTACATACAGTTATATTCTTTCTGTCTATTCTATTCTTACCTATTTTGGAACTTACCGAGCTATTGTTCGCTGACGACATTCCTCTCTTTTTAGGAATGTTGTCAGGTGGTTCGGACGCACTAGAGATCGAGCCCAGGACTGAGGACTTATAGGAGTTTGCCTTCGATCCAGAGCTGTAGGCACTTGTACATACTTTTTCATTTCAGCTATGTCATTGTTTAGGCATCGCTTTCTATTCATGTATTTACATTTCCAGTTGTACTTGTAAAGAATTTTTAAATAAATAAAAGCTGTTGTTCTTTTATATTCATGTCTCTTGTGTACATTTTACTTTATATTGCTTATTTACGCTTAGCGTATTTACTTCTGAATAAATATGTAGCGGACCAGTCGCATCCTTTTCCCCGTACACTAGGAAGCGGAGCGTGACAGTCTATCTCTAAACATGTCCAATAGCCATAAACGATAATAGGAAATAGTAGCGGAAATAATAAAGATCTAAAGAATAACTAACCATCAACAAGAGCTATATCAGTGAGATGGTCCTCACTGATCGGCGATCCTGTCGAAATACTCACGTGCTAAGTCAAGTATCTGGGCCATGCAAAACCCAGACGTCAGTACGTCATAAATATCATGATAATAGTAATAATCAGAACAGTGTGCTATACAGGATGTCAAAAACTCGGTTGAGGATTTTATCTAAATGGTGAGCCGGTTGTTATACCGACTCACACAACCTGTAAGTCCCTTTTCTCCCTCTCCATCTCTTTCACTCTGTTATTGTGTCTTCTCTATGATTTCATTTTCTTGACAGTGGTACCTAATCGAGTGCGCACACACACACACACACACACACACACACATATTTAAAATATTGTTTGTTTATAATTAATCTTCATGTTTATTCATTGTTTTCTTATAGAATAAAAATTCCTCCATATCATAGATTTACTTTTACGTTAACTACGAACATCATGGACTGAATATAAATAAACGATGCGCGATAACACAACTTTACATAAGCTCTCTTGAAATTAGGACTTTCCTGTTATATGACCTTATCGAAATTCATGATCCATATATTGACATTAGGGGATCCAATTTGAAGTATATATTGCATGTGCCATTCATTTTATAATTGTTTAATTTTTTATATAAAGAGAAAAATGAAGCTCCAAATAAATCCAGTAGTTTTGTCACCTTTAAATACGGTCTTACATAACTTTTGTCCTTAAAATAATTTTTAAAAATTAATTTTCACATCTGGAAATCCTAGGAAAATTAGGATAAATAATAGATAGAATTTTAGGTCTACAATAATTTTTTTATTGAACCGAAGAACGGTTTTGATCTTATGACACTTTTACTCACTGTTTTTTCCTGAAATCTGAAAACAGCTTTTATCGATCAACTTCTAGAATACATAACTCGGTCTATCGATTTCCAAATTGAGCAAACTCAGGTATTTTAGACATCTACATAAAAATATCTAGATTTTCTTAGTTTTATGTTTTTACTAAAAACTAACGTAAAATATAGAAAACTGCGTTACAATATTAAACGACGAATTTGGATAGAATCTGTCATGATTCGCACACTGTTTTTAAATAGGACATAACTCGAGCACCCGATATCCGTTCATGACAAAATTTAGATGCGTAGATGCAAAATTGATAGAGCTATAATTTTCTATATATTATATTACTTATAAACGCATGAAATAACTCGATATAGGCTTTGCAATATAATATATAGTTGCTGTCCAGAAATTTGAATTTCTATTTTAAACGCTGATATTAAAATGATCATAACTAGAGCTTCATAAATCCAAATCGCACGAATTTTAGTGTTTTGGATAATTACTCCGAAATACATACAATTTTATAATAATTTCTGTAACCTGAAATCCGATAGAAATTAACTCAAATTGCGTTTTAAAAATGTGTGACGGTGCTGAACAGATTCTGATCTGTTTTGCGCGACGATACGAAAACATGTATATCTCCCAAACCGGTAGTCGTATTTAGATGAGACTGGAACTCACATGTGCATAACACTTAAGGCTATTTTTTCATTTATATTATGACTTCAAATGATTTGATTAATTAGTTGTACATATCACATATTTACAACATTGTTTTTGGACGTTTCTTGTATACTTATATCATATCATGTTCTATGACTGCTTATCTATTTTCATCTATATGACTTGTGATTAAACCATTACATGCTAGAATTGACTTGATCTTGACACGACTCAATCATAATACTTGAACCCAATAGGTACACTTGACTCGACTTGACCCGAACCATGAATACGTAATGACTTGATATGAACATTTGACATGAATATATGAACAATTGACTTGAATATTTGAACTCGATTCGATACTTGAATTGCACTCTCTTATGTATTCATGGATTTGGGCAAGACTTGTAACTTTAATCATATACTAATATTCACGGGGTGTTGGGATAGTTTGAGTATGAATCCAACGGAATCTTAGGAGTCCCATTACTAAAATAACGTTGCTGTGGTACCGGGCTGAAACGGTACAAATAACGTTGCTGTGGTACTGGGCTAAAACGGTACATCATGAATTCATGAATGATGGCCCGTGTTTCCAAGCCCCTGGATGATAGCCTGTTGGGTTTGGAATACTTCAATAACAATTGAAGTCCCGTTATTTTGGGCCCATGATTCCTTGCCTCTGGACGATAGCCTTGGGTTCGAGAATACTCTTGAGATTGGTTGATATTCATACTTAAACTGACGTTAGGATATATTATCTTGTATAGACCCCTTAGGACACGGACATCCACTTCACGTTCCTTATACCTACACTCCACGACAATGTTATACTTATTTGTCATGTTGATATAGTTGCCATATACATTATCATACTTGTTCACATATTAAAATTTCCATTTATACTATATTATATGTCATCTTGCACTCAATTTATATATTACACATCTCTATTAGGACTTATCGAGCGCAAGTTCGTTGCCGGGCATTCCACCTATCTTTTGTTTCTTGGAATGTTCGTCAGGTGACTTAGGATCAAAAGGGGTGGAAGTGATTGCAGAGAATTACAACCAGTTCACACCTGAAGCAGATCATTAGTTTTCTTTCCAGTTTTTCTTTTCAGTAAGTTACATGTTTAGGCACTTACTTTTTTTGTTCAGACTTCTTGTATCGGTTAAACTCTGTAAAATTAAGAATGTAAATATATAAAGTGGTTGGATTTTATTTTCACTTATCTTTTCTTGTCATTGTTATATTGCTTATATCACGCTTAACGTATTTGTTTTGATAAATGACATTCTCTAAATAAATACGTCGCGGGCTTGCCACGTCACCGTTTCTATCTACTGGGAAGCAGGGCATGACAATGTCACATGCAAAATAAGGTATACGTATAAACAAATAATCATAGATGGTATAACAATATGCTATAGGTATGCCACGTGTATGCTAAAGTATGTGTTTCTAGGTTATCTATCCTAACGGTATTTGAAACCAATTAATATAATTCCCATCATAACTTAATAGTATCCCGTGCGTATCTGGGACCATGGTCATGATTCTCGGGGCAGAATCCGAGATGTGCCGCTAGGCAGTAAAAACAATATCATGTACAGATGAATATGTCGGCATCATCATTCCGAGGCTCGAAACCCGTATCGACTGATCAGTATCTGAAAAGTAGTGAATTGTTGAGTTACAAGTCGGGTTTCATTATTGATTTCCCATTTTCCCCCAGGTTTCTTGTTCAAGTCAGGCATCGATAGAATATCTACCTAATACCAACACAGGAAAATTCATGCATATATTACGTCCATCAGGACAATATGTCCGGTCAATCAGATCAATATCAAGATTGTTAGTATTGGTAAACATTACATGGCAAGTATGTACTGGCACGATAATGATAACGAGATAATATGGATACATGAAATCAATCAGTGTATTAGTATGATTAGGATTAATATCGGTTTAGGTAAACAATCAATGTAATGATACAAAAATAACAATAATTGCAATAATTATCTATACCATAACAATAATTATTAATAAACATGTAAATTATACCACTTAAGTTACTGTGCATACTATACTGAACTAGTTTAATAATTATATAGCAACTATGATTCCTGCATAAAACTGGATCGAAATTGTGCATACATACGACATGAGACGTACAATAAATTGAAATTAGTACCTGTACGATATAGAGTAATTTGAATCACCAGACTTTAATTAAATAATATTATATATCAAAACATATGTTGACCCTGATTTAAACAATATCTTTACTAAACAATTATTTGTTGATAAAGTATATTGTTGACTATATAACGACAAATGATGGTGAAAAAATTATGCATTATTCTAATATAACAATTGTTGTAAAGAAAACAGTAGTATAGTGAACTCAAATTAAACAACCACTAACTAAAAATATAATCAATATGCATACATATATCAACCAAACTATCAATCATAATAGTAAATATTAATTTAACCATATTTGTATTAAACTCATGTCGATCTAGTTTGTAAAAATACCAATCTATCAAATTGAAAATAATTATATTACGAAACCAATAATAATATTGTTATGCCATATATGATCTGGCTGTAACTAGCATGCAACAAGTATTTAGAAATATTTGTCTCAGTTACGAACACACGAACGAAACGATACCACGATGGTGCATAATACGATCGGAACTTGCTTAAGACAAATCCGTTGATCTCGACGACGATGGATAGGACATGGTGGCGAGACAACAGTAACGGCGATCAGGTTAAGGTTGAGGTGAGCCGAGAGTCTTGGTTTGACGGCGAAGGAAGTTGGAAAAGAAAGAAAGAGAAAGAGAAAAAGAACACACACAGAGAGAGAGAGAGTTTTATTTTATTTTAAACTATATGAATTATATATATATATATATATATATATATATATATGTAGTATTGTTTATTAGGTTATATATTATATTATAGATTTTAAAGTATATAGATAATATCAAACTACAACCAATCTCCACTAAAATCTCATAAAATATATATTTTGGAAAACAATTCACATACGTAAACTTTTAAACCATAATGTAAGAATATAATTTAAATAAATTATACCCCCTAATATAAGATTAAAAGGGATTTTAAATATATATCTAGATTTAACAAATATTTGGTATTAGATATCTTGAGATTTAAACATAATAGATAAAAGAAAAAATTAAGATATAGAAAGATTAATCATGTGATGGCAGTTAGCAAAATATAATTTATCCATAACTTGTGGCTACTAAAAGATATATGATGATCTAGATATATGATATATATTATACTAGATTCACATAAATTCAGTTTACTGATAAATATCAGATATAATCTAACACCATACTAGGTTTCACACATACGGGTCAGATCGGATAACTACCTCTACTGTTCGAATCGATCTCAACCCAAATAAGTAAAATAGAAAAAATATAAAGAAAGTGTTAAAATAGCAATTAACATTGTATAATCGTACTAAGGTGTTACATCATCTCTTCACTACCAAACCCTCATGACATCATATCTTTTCTCTTTCTTCCTCCTCAATTTCCTACTTAAACCCTAATTTCTCTACTTTTTAAACTCTTCAAATTAGTCCGCACAAAAAACGTTGAAGTTGGTGAATCTTCAAAAAGCAAGCATCGTCGTCGTGCTCCTCCACCATAACTCATAGAAGAATCCGAGAACGATTCTTACGACAAAAAAGAACATAAGACTTACGCTCAAGAGACCGAGGACACGACACAAGCACAAGCAGATGAAGAAGAAGAAGTCGAATAAGAAGATGTCTTGTTTGTTTTCATCAACCCAAAAGTCTCTGCTCTCTACGGCTGCTTGGTGAAGAAACAAATCGTTACCGGCTCTTTCGTTCTTCTCAACGAAATTGCCCATTTCCAACTCACTCTCTTACTCCAATTTCAAGTTTGGGTTTCTTTTTTTCAACTTGATTTTGCTACCCATGTCAATTTCGTCTATCTCTTTTATTCTAATCAATTAGTAACTAAGACGATGTCATCGTTCTTCGTACTCGGTTACAACGCCACACAATCACTATCTCATCCGTATCCTTCGCTAGGATTCTTCGGTTCCTAACGAAAGTGTGGATATTTCTCGTTACACTCTTTCCACATTTCCTCACTTTCCACTCGATATTACCAAAGAGGATGCCTCAAGACTCCTCCACGGTAATGATTGCCCTTATTTTTCAATGATCCTCTCATCCAAATTCTTACACCACAAGTCCGTGTCTTGGCATATCTTTTAGATTACACCGTATATCCTAAATCCGGTGGTAGAGATAGGATCACACTAACACACAAACTCCTTACCTATTTTGTGTTGGCTCGAATCAAAGTAAATCTTCCCTTGTTTATCATCAATTCGATGCGGAGTTTTCCAAATTCCAAATCAAATTTTTATTACGGCAAAGTGATCATAAAGATCATTGAGGATGTCGGTATTGATCCCACCATTAACTTCTTTATTCAATCAGCCGATAAACATTTTGGTTTTTATAATGCCCGCGTCATGGGATAGCGAATTATGACATGCAAGCTCCACCTCCTACACATCAATCTTCACTACATTCTCCAATTGAACCCGAACCACAACCATAACCACAACAACAACCACCTCCATTCAATTTTCAAGACTTTGAACATCGTCTTTTCTAACATATCGATGATTTGAATCTAAATTTCAACACTCGTTTTGACAATCTCAACACTCGAATCGATGAAACCAATGCCCGTATCGATTATCACTTCGACTATCAATACGCTCATTCTTTATATCTTCCACTGCCTTCTTTTATCTATCACCCACTGATGGACTACGAGTAGCCTCCTCCGGACGACGAGTAGTCACTTTATCTTTGTTATTTTGTTTCATAGGCTTTTCTATTAGGATTATGCATTTGGTTGTATTTAAACCGATGTTGTTTGCTTATTTGAAATTATGTAGTTTGTTTGATTATGCTTAACCTATGTCGTTTGCTTGATTAATGTTATCTCATTGCATCTTATATTATTATTAATTTTTATAAAAACTATTCCTATACTTCTAAATATTTCATATTTCTTACTTCGTGCTTAAACTTTTTGATATTTTCAAAACGGGGGAGGAATAATGTGCGTATATTCAAAAGGAGCATATGAATATATTTTTGAAATATATATGATTAATATTAATGTTATATATGATCATTATTAATGTTTTGTAAAAATCAAAAAGGGGGAGACAGTTAACCTATGAATCTCTTTATATTTGATTAATTTACAAAAGCATATTTCAAATATACTATATGTTACCAACAATGTCAGACGAGTCAAAATGATACACAACAGGAGTAATTCAAGTATAAAAACAATCAACATTACAACTGACAATTCAAAAGTAATATTGACAAAGATCGACAAAACTCGGAAGATCTCAATGGAAATTCAATGGATATAACGGAGAAGTCGCACATCTGAGATATTCAAAACTTTTCTACTATTTTGAGTCTAGAATCGAATTGATCTGAAATGGTTAGAATTAATTTTCCTATCCTATTTCAATTAGATTCTCAAAAACCAAAAATCATTTTCAAATTTCTTTTTCAAACAAAAAGGCCTGTGTCTAAAATATCAGACATGGACTGTTCCCTCATAAAAAATTACTTTTAAATAAAAAAATGATTCAGGCAGCGCCTCATGTGTTTCCCACGTGAGCGCCAATGCCAGCGTTTATTAGGATTAAAAAGTTATATACCGGCGCCTCACGTGAAACACACGTGAGCACCGGCGTGCAAGGCACATACGTGCATGTTTTTCTAAGAATTAAAATTCTTAGGTGGCGCCCACGTGCATAACACATGAACGTCAATGCCCAAATTAAAGATAATAGAATTAAATTCTATATAGAGAATATTTCCCTAAAACCGGGGATATTCTCTGTTAAACAGAGCCGTTAGATCAAAGATCCGATGGTAGAATTAAATTCTATTAGGAAAAAATATCTCCCTGACCTTTTTTTTTAAAAGGAAAAGATCTTCTCTGTTAAACAGAGAACTGTTGGATAAAAAATCCAATAATATAATTAAATTATAAATTTAGGAAAACATTTTCCTAATCTTTCCGAATGAGAAAGATAAATTCTGAACTTTTGAATTAAAAATCCAATGGTGATTAAAAATCACCGTTTGACAAAATTAAATTCTGTATATAGGAAAATACATCCCTAATCTTGTTATAAACAAGAATATATATTCTGTAAGACAGAAATTCACTGGATCAAATATCCAATGGTGGATAAAATCCCCTAAACAATATTTGAAGCTAATTAAATTAATTCGTATTTCTCAAATGAGAAATTTTCTCAAACTAACTAATAATTTTCTTCTCCTATATAAAGGATCCGAGACTTCAAGTCTCATATCGAGAATCGACCCCATAAGCTTCTCTAAAAAAACTGAGAACTTAATTCTCCTCGAAGAAAAAGATTCTCACTCTCTCAAACCCTAAGTAAAGAAAACCATAGATAAATATATTTCCTTTGCCTAGCATAAGTAAAACAAAAACAAGGGTTTAATCTTTCAAAAAAAAGAACTTAGTTCTTTCTCTAGATATGAGATCCGTAAGACAAATCTCCCCACAAGTAGAGAATTTAATTCTCATCTGGTGGTTCTGCTTTTCAGACTCAAAATCCAGGGAAAAAAACTTGATAAAAAGACAAGAGAGAAAAAGCACAGGTTCCAGGAATTTAATTCCTTAAAAAAAATAACAAGGTTTAACCGTACATAAAAAACTTAGTTCTTACAAAAAACAGAAGAACTTAGTTCTTAAATAAAATCAATCCCAGATCTTCAAAATATAGATCTTGGTGATCATCAATGGCCAAAACGCCATGAAACAGAAGTTAAACTTCTATAAAAAGAGGTTAAATCTCTAAAGGAACCCAGTGCCTCACGGAAAACACACGTGAGGGTTCATAAAAGAGAAGCTTAGCATCTCACGTGCTTCCCACGTGAGCACCCAAAACAGAAGCCCGACACCTCACGTGAAACACACGTGAGCGCCCAAAATAAAATACTCGGCACCTCACGTGTTACCCACATGAGCACCTAGAAACAAATACCCAGCGCCTCATGTGCTTCCCACGTGAGCGCTGTACAAAGTGCTTAGCACTATATAAATGACTAAGTGCTTAGCACTGATTGAGCAGTGCCTACGTCTGAGCGCCTCATATGATACGTGTGTGAGCAGCAGATAAGTACTGAGCACTTCTGAATAAAGGGAGAAAGCCTAAGACTGAGCCCAAATTGGCTAAGTCTCTCTGAAGTTGCTTGCAGCTGAGCCTAAATGCTCTGTTGTTGTATCTTAACTAAATTTAATGATCTTAAAAATATATCTAAGTTGATCTTAGTCTCTGTTGGGGTCAAAAATTACATCCCGGTTGACCAAGTCAAAATCAATCAACTCTCAGCCAAGTACGCCTGAGCCTAAGCAAGCGGGTCTAAGCTCAAGCCAAGTGGGCCCAAGCCCAAGGCAAGACGAAGGGGGCGGCCCATACCAAATAGGAGGCAATAAATTAGTTTAAATGCAATTTTTAGAAATAAATGTATGAAAAATGGGTAAAAAACCAAAATTTTGTAAACTGCATGGCTTATGTGCAAAAAGAAATAAGCGCATGTGACATGAGGAGGCACAAATGCCATTTAGAAAAGACGAAGGGGCTATATGTAAAGTGTGTAGCCTATAAAAGGCAAATATGATGAGAAAATCAATATCAACTTTCATTCTCTTTAAAATTCTAGGGTTTGTGCCTCCATCTTCTCTTTCTCAAATTTTTTTATCTTTCACTTCATTTCCAATTAAATCAAGAGCTTGGCTCTCTTTTTCTCAAAACTAAATAAAATTTCACCATAAAACTCTCGAAGGGGAGTTCACCCATCAAATCCCTAAAAGAGAGTTTTTTTAGCCCCACCTCCCTTTTTTCCCAAGATCTAGCAAAAAGTGAGGAGGAGGAAGAAGACCCACCTCCAAAAATCCCACTTTGGAAGGATTCAAGGCTCAAGGGAGAAGAAATGGGTCCCCTTTGATCATCTCTGTCACGCCCCGCTTCCCAAGATATGCAGACCACGACACGTGACAGAGCCAACCATGCTATTTGTGGCTAGGAATCATCCCTCCAAAGTCACATTACGGCTGTCTATTGGAAATCAAAAAGAGAAAAATATAATTTATCTAGTACATGTCTATTTGCCATAATAAATTAAATCAAGAAAATGTATAAAGCGGAAATGAATCAAGATCCAATAAACAATATCTGAATCATGTCCCAATATGGGCTCTGTTCTCCGCCGAAAGACGCGACCGGGATGTTGGGACGTCCGGCCTGAATTCCGAGTGCAGATGCTAATTGGTGTTATCCGTCCACCTCTCCGAAGATGCCAAATTGATTTATGACACCGTGTATTGAAGGTTTAAACGGATGCGGCCGATATAGCAGACTTCGTCAGATTCCCCCTCGTTGGGGTTTTTGATTGTGGGGACGCTCTTCCCTGCAGGCATAAGCCCCTGCAGTTAATTACGCTACCGAATCACGGTAACCACTTTCTCCTTCTCCAGATGGTCATTTCGTGTCGTGTGTGTTTGTTTTGTTTTTGGTTGCTCGTGGATTGTATACAGAGACTAATTTATGTTGTCACCCGTAGGGCATGGATTTGTCCAAATCCGTATTTTCTTAGATTTGGGTTTGGGGTTGGGTTTAAGGATACGTCAGTCTCATTTGAGAATAAGATCAACTTAAACACATGTTAAAGATACGTTAGTCTAATTTTAGACTAAGATCAACTTAACGATTTGTAAAGGATACGTTAGTCTAATTTTTAGACTAAGATCAACTTAACAGGATCTTTTAGATCCAAAAAAGAGCATTTGGGGCTCTATTGTTTAGTTTAGGGATATTGCGGTCCATAATTAGTTTAAGGACATTACGGTTCAGTTTAAAGACATCATAGTCTGTAAAGTTTAAGGACATCATAGTCCATGGGCTTAAGGACCCCACAGTCCGAGGTTAAGGACATCATAGTCCATAGGCTTAAGGACCCCACAATTCGTAGTTTAAAGACGTCATAGTCTATAAAGTTTAAGGACATCATAGTCCATGAGTTTAAGGACCCCACAGTCCAAGGTTAAGGACATCATAGTCCATGGGTTTAAAGACTCCACAGTCCAGTTTAAAGACATCATAGTCTATGGAATGTATGGTTGTCGGGACCCGTCACCTCTCTGAAGACGTTGAAGGATTACAACGACAAATATCAGAGGAGTGAAGAGATGTACCCTTGAACCAATGTTGATTGGGAAATCTGTAGTCCAATTTGAGACTAAGATCAATTAATTAGATTATGAGCACATGGGCTCAGTTAAATCTGAATTGAGAACTTATGGCCAATTTGGGCTAAGTCCAATTAGGTTTGAAATGTTGGACCTTTGTTTGGACCGTTGAACATTTGTCTGGGCTCAGCCCCCCATTATTTAGCAATGCTAAACATGAGTCTGGGTTCTGACCGTATTTTGTCTTTTATTGAGTGCTGAGCACTTATATACGATATGAGATAATCAATCTTGGAAGACAAGGATGTACTTGAGGCTCAGTCAAAGGGGAGTCTTGCCTCTGGTAGATTTAGCCAATTTCAGCTAAGACTGGTTTGAAAATAGTGTTAAACACTAGCACATATCTGACGGTCACGTGTTCCCACTTAACTAGGGATGAAATGCTCAAAATAGTGTTAAACACTAGAAAAATGAGGCGCTCACGTGAGGACACGTGAGGCGCCCCAGGATTGGTCCAAGATTCCTTTATTTTATTCTCAGAATATTCATATAAGTGTTAAACACTTTTAATCTTCATGTCCATCACGTGTGGGCACATGATGGGCACCTATGCACTGGATATTAATAAGATTTGTTAGGGGTCACGTGGGGACACGTGAGGGCAACCAAAGTCTGTTCTGCCTTTGCTTTGTTCTCTCTTTTTGAGGAATTTATCCAAGGGTCACGTGGGAGCACGTGACCCCATCCCATTCATTCTTTTCTGACCATTGAATGGAGGGTCATGTGTTGCCACGTGTGATCAGGTTGGATACTGACTACTTTACGTGCATGGAGAGTTTTAAGTCCCTTATTTAAGAATTAAATTCTTTGGTAGGGTTAAACCCTAATTTTGTTTAGTGTAATTAAATTCCTATGTCTTTGGAAGAATTAAATTCTTTAAACCCAACTCTCCCTCTAAGTTTTGGATCTGCATGGCAGAATCTCCCCGATAAGAATTAAATTCTCAACTTATGGGGAGATCTACTTCTGCAGATCTTCAACCATGAAGAAGAACTAAGTTCTTATTTTAAGGGTTAAACCATGTCTCTATTGGAGGAATTAAATTCCTAAGTATTTGGAGGAAATTAATTCTTTAAACTCAATGCTCCCTCTAAGTTTTGGATCAGCATGGCAGAATCTCCCCGATGAGAATTAAATTCTCAACTTATGGGGAGATCTGCGTCTGCAGATCTTCAACCAAAGGAAGAACTAAGTTCTTATTCAGAAGAGTTAAACTCTTAGATTGAGAATTAAATTCTCTTTTTGTTTTGTGGAGCTTATGATCTCTTTCCCTTTCTCACCTAGGGTTTCTTTCTCTTCTGAAGAAATCTTCTTTTCTTTCTAGAGAATTAAATTCTCTTCTTTTTTCTCTCTGTTGTTGTTGTAACCTTTTTTTCTCTTCTTGGCTCCTATTTATAGGAGAAAGAAAAGAATCAGTTTGTTTAGTCAATTTTTCATTGAAAGATTTTAATTGATTTTGTAACCAACATGATCTTTTAGATCACTCAGTGAGTTTTATTCACCATTGGATTTTTAATCCAAATGATATTCTGTCTGTTATTCTTGGTAAATTTCAGGGAAATCTTTCCTTGTATAGAATCTTTCTATAAATTGGTGATTTTTAATCACCATTGGATTTTTAATCCAACGGTGCTCCGTTTTACAGAGCGCAATCTTTTTGTTTGGAAAGATCTAGGGAAATATTTTTTCAACTAGGGTTTTTGATTTCCCTTAATTGGAATTTAATTCTATTAGTTCAGAAGGTTTATGAGCCTATCACGTGTTAGCACGTGACCCCACTGATTGACCATTTAATTAGAATTCAATTCTATTAGTTTAGAGATCTTTAGGAACTCATCACGTGTTGGCACGTGACCCCCTGATTAAGCATTTAACCAGAATTTAATTCTGTTGTTTTAAAGAACTCAGGAACTTATCACGTGTCAGCACGTGACCCTTGGTCACGTGTGAACATGTGATTCCTCATTGGGGTTTTCTCTTGCTGTTTTATTATACCTTTTAATTCCTTTCAGTGGATTTAAAGGCCTATCACGTTTTGGCACATGACTCCATCTCAAGTTGTGTATCTCAACGCCTATAACTTTGCCCATAGAAGGTCACGTGTCCCTACGTGATGCCCAATCATGTGTGGACATATGATGCTTCTCTTGTGTATTTCTTTGCTGCTTTATTTCTCATGAGGGAACAAATGCCCCCACAGCGTTGTTTCACGTGTTTGCACGTGAGTGCAACGCTGTCATCTTTGTGGCCGTTGGATTTGCCTACGGAAGGAGGTAGATGAACCGTTTCCCATCACATCCTATAAATGCAGGGTTCTCTTCAGAAGCGCCTCCACTCTTTCATCTTCTTCCTTGTTTATTTTCCTTTGAGAATTTAATTCTCTTCCTCAGAGCTCAGTTCTCTGTTCCAAAAATTTTTAGAGTTTAACTCTGTTAACAAAAGATTTCCTTTCTCAGATAAGGATCTTGAAAGGCCAAAGAACTTCTCGTAGAAATTTTCTTCAAATTTTAAATCTACACCAAGGGTTTTTCCCTTTAACAAAAACCCATCATTCCAAGTTCTTTAAAATAAAGTCCAATCTTTAAATAATAAACCCCTTTTGCTAGGGTTTCTCTGATCTTAGGGATCGATGATGGTACTTGTTTTCCCTCTGGAATTTAATTCCATTTCAAAGAGCTCAGCTTTGAAAAATTTTCTGGGAATTTAATTCCTCTGTTCAAAAGAAATTTAATTCCTCTAAAGAACTTAGTTCTTAAAAGAACACTTCTTAGGATTTTACATCCTGAGTTATTCTTGTAGAGATCCTTCTCGATTTGCACAGAATTCCTGTAATGGGTTTTCTCCATGGGGGAATGTGTAGAGTCATTTGAATTTATTGAGAATCTTTCTTTTGTTCTCATGATGATTGCCTGGCCTCATTATTAGTGAGCCGCCATATTGATTTTGTGGGGCCCATTCGTTTTGTGACCAATGGTCCCATAAAATAAGTTGTTTGTCGCTTTCTTCCACTGTCTTCTTACATATATATATATATATATATATATATATATATATATATATATATATATTTATACACGTGTGGGCTTCACTAACAGTTTCCTTTCCTTTGTTTCAGGAATAATAGCTTCTGTTCCATACTTCCCTTTCACCCGCTCGGAGGCTGCCTTTCCTCAGTCACCGTATGACGAAGAGGTGATGGCGATGATTAGAGCTCATGACCTTGATTGCACCCATTTAATTTTATGGGGGGCCTGGTACTGTCATATCATCCGCGGTCGTCGAAGTTTTCTTTGCGAGGTACCAACAGAGCCTATCCGCCCATTCTTGCCGATAGACCGTCCGCGGACTACTTTTGCTGTAGAGGTGGCAAATTGGATCCCTACCGGCCAGCTCGAACCGTCGACAACTGGAATACCAAATCATCCTGTGCTGGCCATAGACATCTTGGGGTGTCGTATCTGCCAAACTGAAGCCCAGCCTTGGGGATAAGTTTACAAGATAGGGCTTACCCCTCGCCATCCCACGGGCTACTTTCTTTGGGCTCGTTACATCTTGTCCGCTCATCGTGCGCGACTGGAGAGGGTCAGGCTTTACCAAGCGATGTATGCATCCTTCTTCCATTATCAATCTCCCATGTATGGTGGGTTAAAGCTTTCCTAAATCAATGGAATCTTCCCACCAATATTTTCTTGTTAGGGGACCGTGAAGTTTCGATCTCTTTGGAAGAGTTTCGTGAGATCTCGGGTTTACCGATCAGGGGAGCGCCTTACGAAGAATTGTTGCCCCCTGACGAGTATGTTTTCGAGACTATGCCCGCTATGCTTAACGGCTTGTCGACTGAAAATGCCGTCCGCCACAAGTACCCGAGTCTAATTAAGATGCTGGGGATTTTTGAGAAGCTGTTTACGGAGTCAGAAGAACAGGACATCACTTTTAAAAGCTTTATCGCCTGCTTCCTTCGTGGAGACGTTCTATCAAAGGCGGCTCCAAAGTTCGCGAATATCAACGACCCATTCAGGTTTGGTTTAAATAGGCTACCGGCTAGAGAAGAGGATTTTCCCCAATTCTACATTCCAATCTTATCAGCTGTACCTTTCGAGTCTATCGCAGCTCCTGGCATGGATGAAGAAACTTTCTTCATCGGCTTTATCAGCGTCTGGCTCAGCTGGTTTGTCGTTCCAACGCACAGTCAATTCATGAGAGCTTCAGTCATTTACCCTGCTCATCGCCTCGCCGAAGGGATGCGACTAGCCGTGGGCATTGCAGGGCTGTCGCATCTGTACCATGGGCTAAGCAGTGCAGCTAATACCTCAACCCCAGGCGTGAACGTAGTGAGTTTCTCTCTCCATTACTTTACGTCATGGATTGAGATGCACGTGCTAGGGGCATTTGCCGCGTATCAGAGACCCAGCTTTTACGATGCCTATACCTTTCCACGGCTCATGAGGTTGGTGGACGCTTCTTCCCCCGACCCGACTCAATTAGGGGCTCTTCGTGTGCTGCTCAATCCGTATGCCAATGAAGGCGGAATGGTATTTAATGATCGAATCCTCTCTTCTCCCTCGGGACTTGTTCAACAGTTGTTTGATTTGTCGAAAGAGGGAGCACCATCTTTGAAGCCCAAGGAAGCCATGCACCTGTACTCGATCAGACCGGGTTATCTGGTGTTCCGTAGAAACAATGCGGCTCTTTTCATGCGGTACAGTCTACACCGCTTTGCCCGGCAACTGGGATATGATCAGGGTATCCCCTTCGAGGCATTCACAGTGGAGCCCATCCATTCTTTGGAAACTGTTCGTGACACCACCCATCATTTTATGAGGCTGAACACCGGTTCTCATTTCATGATCGCCGAGGCCAATTACATTCCGAGATGCATGGGGGCTTTCACGGGTTGGTATCGCCACCGAGTTAGTCCAAATATTACCGAGGAGAGGAGGATACTTTTTGGGCTTAGAGCTCCCGCCCCGCTCCAGGCTACGGGAGCCCCACCGCGACCGCAGACAATGGTTCGCCCTCCATTGAGGGATACTGGTACCGTACTCATTCCTAAGGTGGCGGATGTGGACTTGACTCCGACAGTTGGTATGCCAATGCGCACTAGAGCTCAGTCAAAGGCTCCTGATAAGGCGTCGGTAGCAGTTTCATCGGCTGCGGCGTCAGCGATGGCAGTATCCTCACCAGTAGCATTGCCGAGAGAGGATACTAAAGGCGAAGTGGGTCAACGCCGCAGCAAAGCACCGAGGGGAAAGAAGCGATCGTCTTCTGGTGTTAGTTCTAGGTCAAAGAGGCGAAGGAAGACGGTCACCAATCTGTTCGAATTTTTAGTGGAATCCGAGCCTATCTTTCAGGATGAACCACTGGCTATACAAGAGCCGGATGGTGATCTTCTTTTTCCAAGTTCATCTGCCGAGGAAGCCGCACAATTGGTTGAGGCTATAAAACGCTCCCAGGATGAGACTGAAAATGTGAGGATCCCGAAGAAGCCTTATCCTGTCGTAATCTTCTATGAAGATCCTCCATCGATACGGCGGATATTTATAGGTTCTTTGGAAAAGGGAGGTGAGATAGCCCTTAAGCAGCCTATCTCAGCCGATGCCGAAGATGCGTTGTCGTTGTGGACTGGTGGCCACGAGTCTACCCTCGCCCCCCGGCGAGCACGAATTCTTGAGAAGGAACGCCGGCTTGAAAAAGCCATACTAGAAGCTCCTTTGTGCATTGGTATACTTATATATCTTTTTGTAGTATTTTGCATTGCTCATATACATACATACATACATACATATATATATATATATATATATATCCTTATCTTCGTGGAAACTTTGCAGGGACTTCGGCAATGGAAGAGGATTTGAGTTCGGGTCGCATCTTGACTATGGACTCTGTAAATATCCCAGATGAGACACTAGTAAGTGTGGAGGGAGTCGATACAGCTGTTCTTCTTACCACGGAGCTTCCATTGGTGATTTCCGTTCCCCCAGTGCTTGCTCTCCCGGAAGAGGCATCTTTATTGGCCGCAGATTCAATGGATCTTTCTGGGGACGGCCCAGAGACTATGGGACAGGTAGTCGAGGCAACCGTCTTTTCATTGGAGCTTGCAGCGATGGTCACTTCCCCTCAATTGGAAGTTGTTATAATGGCCCATGTCCCCGATGATGTGCCTGGGGGCATGAAGGAGGCCGCCGAAGCTGCTATCCCTCCAGTCCAGAGCAAGAGGAGCATCGAAGGTATTCTTCTATCTTTTGTTTTAATGATCTCTTCATTATCTAAACCTTTCTGTTTTTTTAGAGCTACGAGGATTAGCGGCGTCCATCGTGGACTTGTCCCCCAGGAAGTCTTTTCAGCGTCTGCTAGAGATGGCCGCTCCGCAGGCAATATCCCCTAAACGCATTGTCCTATCTTCTGGGCAAGATTAGTGTTATTTGCCTTCTTCTCACGGCATTATTATTATTTTGTATAACGATATTGATGCCTTCTGTAGTTCTGGAAGCCGACGACGAAATTGAGATTCTTGATGGGCCTGGGGATATTTTGGACCCTTCTTGCATGACTGTGGGTAAGTAGAGTTTCAACGTTGTTCCACCTGCTCTTTGGTTGCAAGTCTCACTGATTTCTTTTTATGAATCTTAACAGCTTTTCCAGTTCTTACCATGCTGGAATCTCGCATTGTCATGCCGCCCGGCCCCTATGCTCTACGTGCCTCGGAACAAATGGCAAAGCTAAGCCTTCACTTTTTGTCAGCTCTGATCGAAGACCTCACGACCAAAGAATTTGCCGCCGAAGCCAACAGTTCTCTCTCTTTTCTTGCTGCTTACCATAGCGAAACATTGGTGCAAGTTGGGTTGAGTTTTGTCGTCGGGTGGAGGCTTGCTTACATAGCCTTGAGCGCTCGCATCTTCCTTCAGAGGTTGTGGCTGCAAAGGTGAGCTTGCGGGGGCTAATCGAACGGTGCACCACAAATATACTGTCATGCGAGAAGAGGCTCAGCCGAAAATTTTCAGAAAGGAAGCTGGCTTCAACTGTGCTGGGGGAACTTCAAGCTAACCTTATGGCCAAGACCAATCGGGCGTATGAACATTGGCGGGTGCTTCAAGAAGCTATCAAGTAGGTGGTAGCCATTGATAAAGCCGTCATTTTGACTCGCGAAATGGTTGAAGCTCATAAAGTTACCGAAAAAGAGCTTGAAAGTCGCTTTCCTCGTACCAGGCCCAACAGTCTCAAGCGGAGGCACGTCTCTTAGCGATAATGAACCATGAAGCCGAGGCCCAGCGGAAAAAGGATGAACTGGCAAATCTATTAAATCGTCCGCCAGCTTGAAGAACTGTTATTTTTCTTTTTATTCTTCTTTTGTACATACTCCTGAATGGGACTATTTTTTGATTCTTTCATAAATTTTACCTTGTATTCATTTTTGATTCATGAATAAAAGACATATTTTTCTTCATGGTGGTGTGTCCCTTTTAGTAAATGCATTTTGTGGATAATCTATTTTGATCTCCTTGTAGGACATCGATGGCTTAGGAGCCAGGTTCAGATCTGCCTCCTAAGGCTTTCCAACTTTATGAACCGTGAGGGTCTCATAAAGGTATTTCTCCTTACGAGTCGTGAGGATCTCGTAAGTGTAATTTCTCCTTAGGAATCGTGAGGATTCCTAAGTGTGTTTTCTCTTGAAAGTCGTAAGGATCTCACAAGAGAATTTTTCTTACTTATTAGTCGAGAGGACTCGTAAGTGATTGCGTTCTTTCTTGTCGGAGAGTGTGGCCCGTAGAAAATCTACCTTGACCTCTCTGCGAGGCAACGATGGCTTGGGAGACAGGGTTAGGATCTGCCACTTAAGACTTTTTAACTTTATGAGCCGTGAGTGTCTCATAAAGACTTTTCTCCCTATGAGTCGAGAGGATCTCGCAGGTGTGGTTTTTCTTTAGGAATTGTGAGTATTCCTAAGCGCGTTTTCTCTTGAGAGTCGTAAGGATCTCACAAGAGAATTTTCTCCTTACAAGTCGAGAGGACCTGTAAGTGATTGATGAGTTGACTTGCTCTCGAATCAAAGAATTGCTTTGACGGGGAAGTCGAGGGTTGACTTTATCCGCATTTCACGGAGTCAGGAGGTTGACTTTATCCGCATTTCACGGAGTCAGGGGGTTGAATTTATCCGCGTTTCACGGGGTCAGGGGTAACCTTATCCGCATTTCACGGGGTCAGGGGGTGACCTTATTCGCATTTCACGGGGTCAAGGGGTGACTTTATCCGCATTTCACGGGGTCAGGGGGTTGACTTTATCCGCATTTCACGGGGTCAGGGGTTGACTTTTTATCCGCATTTCACGGAGTCAGGGGTTACTCTGGACGTCCCACGGGGTCAGGATTGACATTAGCCGTGTTCTACGGGACCAGGAGGTGCTTTGGGCGTTTCCCACGGGGTCAGGATTGATATTAGCCGTGTTCCACGGGACCAGGATTTTCTTTGGGCACTTCCCATGGGATCAGGATTGACATTAGCCGTGTTCCACGGGACCAGGAGGTGCTCTGGGTGTTTCCCACGGGGTCAGGATTGACATTAGCCGTATTCCACGGGACCAGGAGGTGCTCTGGGCGTTTACCACGGGGTCAGGATTGACATTAGCTGTGTTCTACGGGACCAGGATTTGCTCTGGGCACTTCCCACGGGTTCAGGATTGACATTAGCCGTGTTCTACGGGACTAGGATTTGCTCTTTAGGGTGTCTGTGAACCGTCGAGGTATGGAATAGGGACTTTGCCATGGCTCCAAGGTTGATTGTCGTGTCTGAATCCTGCTGGACTGAGGAGGAACGCTGTTGGTAAGCTCTTGGTTGTAGATGCGGCCGTCGAGTCTTGGCTCTCTTTCGGATGGAGCCTGGTGGAAAGGTATGGTTCCCTCTTTGTTTGTACCCCTGGATTGTATACAGGGATCGATATGATCTCACCTGTAGGGCAAAATGTTTTATTTTATATATTTTTCTTTCCGCGATACTCTATCATTTCAGCTTTTATATCACGAAAGTCGCGATTGCCTAATCATTTTGGCTATTTCTCGTGGTGCCCAATCATTTCGGCTATTTTTTTTATTTACTCGTTGCTTTTTGTTGTGAGTTTCCCAACCATTTCGGCTATTTTGTATGCATACATTTTTAGTTGCTGATTTTGTCGCAAGTTGCTCTATCATTTCGGCTATTTCATATGCATTTGTGGCTCGCTGACTTTTCGCTGCGAGTTTAGGATTTGATACCAATTTAGGCATCAGTATCGCTGCAACTGGGATATTGCCAGGAGCGAATCTTCATTTGCCTCTGTCAATGTCGAACAAAGGTGGCTTAGCAAACATGGTTAGGATCCTGTTGACTAAGGCTTTTTGACTTTACGAGCCGTAAGGGTCTCGTAAAGGTATTTCTCCCTACGGGTCGTGAGGATCTCTCAGGTGTGTTTTCTTCTTAGGAGTCGTGAGGATTTTTAAGCGTGTGTTCTCTTATATGTCGTAAGGATATTACAAGAGTGCTTTCTCCTTATATGTCGAGAGGGCTTACAAGTGTCTTTTGCTATATGAGCATATCTTCAGTCGCGGGTGGGACTTTGTTAGGAAAATGTTTATTCGCGCCCGTGGATTGTATACAAGGGTCAATACTGAACCACTTGTTGGGCAACACTGGAGGTTGTGATGGCTTAAGAACAGGTTCAGATCCCTTTAGCTTAAGGATTTTGAATCCTATGAGCCGTGAGGGTCTCAAAGGGGAATTCTCCTTACGAGTCATGAGGATCTCGTAAGTGTAATTTCTTCTTAGGAATCGTGGGGATCCCTAAGTGTGTTGCTCCCTTATGAGTCGTAAGGATCTCACGCAGGTGGTTTCTCCTCACAAGGTCGAGAAGACCTTGCAAGTGTCTTTTTAACGAGATTGCACCCTTTTGGGTTTTCACAAAACTCGCCGGTAACCCTGCTGTTTTTACTCACGGAGCCCTTTCGGGTTTTCATCCATGCCCATCTCGCTTACGGACATACCGTTTTCTTTCTTCTCTTTTTTATTTTTATTTTTTACTATATTTTTTTTAGTCTTGGGATGCTGCGGTCCGTAGTAGTTTATCGACGTCTTGGTCAATAGCCAGTTTTAGGACATAGTGGTCCATCGTTAGTTTAAGAACGTTTCGGTCCGTTGTTAGTTTTAGGACATTTCGGTCCATAGTCGGTTACTACTTATAGAGTTTGGGCTTAGGAAGATAGCGAGCGGACATAGGCGTCGTCATCTATCGTTGACCTAGGCCGTGACTCGTCAGGCGTTGTATTTTTTCAGGAATCTACCGTTTATTGGCCTGAAAAGTCTTTCGCCATGCATGTCCATGAGTAGATAGGGTCCACCCTGGTAAACTTTGTCTATGATGTACGGACCTTCATAGTTCGGCTCGAATTTTCCCCGTTTGGCACGATTGCGGATCATAGGTCTCTTGACCACTAGCACGAGTTTGCCTTGACGGAATATTCTCGGCCTAGTCAATCTCTCGTATGAGCGCGTCATCTTTGCTTTATAAGCCTCAAGGTTTTGTTTCGCCATGAGCCGGGTTTCATCAAGGGTTTCGAGCTCCTCAAGCCGAAGGTGAGCATTTTCTTCGTCGGTTAGCTCGTACTGAACTGTCACTCGTAGAGAGGGTAACTCTATCTCGAGGGGGAGTACCACTTCTGTGCCGAACACCAATGCATACGGCGTTGTGTTTGTGGCCATTTTGAACGTAGTTCGATACGTCCAGAGAGCTTCATGCAGTCTCTCGTGCTAGTCCTTTTTATTCTTGGACACCGTCTTTTTCATGATCTTTGTCAAGGTCTTGTTGAAAGCCTCAGCTAGACCGTTAGCTCGGGGATTATAGACTGAAGAGTATCTTCAGTCTATATTATGCTGTTGTGCGAAGCGGTTGATCTTGTGGCTTCTGTAGGCTGGTCCGTTATCGGAGATAATCCGTCGCGAAGTGCCGAACCGGTAAATGACGTGTGTCTTGAAGAAATGGAGGATATTCTCCGTCTTCACTTCTCTTAGCGGTATTGCTTCCGCCCACTTAGAGAAATAATCAGTTGTCGCCAATATGAACCGATGTCCTCTGGATGATGCCGGTTCGATGGGCCCGATTATGTCAGTTCCCAACATTTCAAATGGCCAGCTAGCCACCGTTGGATGTAGCGGATTTGGATGTTGGTAGATAAGGTCCCCATGAATCTGGCACAAGTGGCATTGCTTCGCGTATTCGAGGCAGTCTTGGATCATTGTGGGCTAATAATAGCCTATCCGTTTGATCTTCGGCTTCATCTTCGGCCCGGCTTGGTGAGAACCGCAGAGTCCGTCATGAGTTTCTTGGACGACTCTCTTTGCCTCTTCAGGTCCCAGGCATCTTAGCCATAGGGAGTCGAACGATCTCTTATACAGAGTATCATTGACAAAGGCAAAAGGTAGAGCTCGTTTCATGAGTTGATGTCTTGACGACGCATCTTCATGTGTTCGGCGGGATTTGAAATAGTCTATAAAGACTTCTCTCCAATCCTTAGCCTTTTCCTGGTCTTTTATTTGTAGGGCCCTTTTCTCGGTAGCTCCTTTTTCTTCAGACGACTCTGGAGATATTTCTGCCGGTGCAAAAACCCGACGGCTTTGCACAACGATCCTCACGTCGGCCAGTTCTTTAGCGAGTTTGGCCAATGCATCTGCTTTGCTATTTTCCGCACGCGGTATGCTTTTCAGGGTGTAGGAAGGAATTTGAGTCAGCAGTTGCTGCACTCTCTCGCCGTACTTTACCAACTCTGGTTTGCACGTTTGATAGTCGCCATTTACTTGACTAACGACCAGCTGTGAGTCTCCGTATATGAGGAGGTTCTCGATTCCCATGTCGACAGCGATATCAAGATCTGCTATCAAAGCTTTATATTCGGCTTCATTGTTCGTTCTCGGCTCTGTTAAGGAGAAGGCAAAGCGCATTATCCCTCCTTGTGGAGTCACGAAGATAAGGCCCATCCCGGATTTGATTATGGGAGTGTCTTGTTTGCGCTTCTTGATCGAAGATGCTCAATCGAAATAGAGTTATCATTCTCTCTTCTCTCCACGTCGATCGTGTCAAACGTGTGCTCGTCGGGCAATTCGTAGTTCAAAAGAGAATCGACAGGTATCGGATGCTCAGCGAGGAAGTCGGCGATGGCCTGGCCTTTCACTGCCTTGAGAGGTCGATGAGTTATCGAGAACTCCAATAAGAGTAGGGTCCATTTAGCGAGAAGTCCCGTTAATTTGGCCTTTGACATCAAATATTTGAGGGGATCCACCTTTGATATGAGATGGACCTCATATGCCAACGCATAGTGTCTGAGCTTCGTTATCGTGAAGATCAACGCCAGGCAGTGTTTTTCAATAGGGGAGTAATTGTTTTCTGCCCCTAGGAGAACTCGACTCAAATTGTAAAGGGCTCTCTCCTTCCCTTGGTCGTTCTCTTGTGCCCATAGCGCGCCTAAAGAACTTTCGAGGACTGTTGTATACAGGACGAGAGGTTTTCCTTTAACAGGAGTGGCCAGTACTGGCGGATTCTGTAGGTATTGCTTGATTTCGTCCAGTGCGTCTTGGCATTTGCAATCCCAGACGAACGGGGTTCCCTTCTTCATTAGGTGACTGTAGGGACGGCACTTTCCGGAGAGATTGGCTATGAATCGCCGGATATATGCGAGCTTTCCTTGGAGAGACCGCAGTTGTTTAAGAGTTTTTGGCGGAGGCATTTCCATGACCGCCTTGATCTTCGACGGGTCTATCTTGATGCCTCGGTGTCGGACGACGAATCCTAGGAACTTGCCCGAAGAAACTACGAACGCGCATTTGAGAGGGTTCATCTTCAAATTGTACTTCCGAAGGCGCTGAAACACGATTTTCAGATGCTCTAAATGTTCCTCGTATGATTTTCTTTTAACTACGAGGTCGTCAATATAGCATTCGACGATTTCATGTATGAGGTCATCGAAAATATTCATCATGGCCCTCTGATAGGTGGCACCGACGTTCTTTAGACCGAAAGGCATCACCTTGTAGCAGAATATGCCCAAAGGGGTCCGAAAAGCGGTATGCTTCTGGTCTTCGGGATTCATCTTTATCTGATTGTATCCTGATGAGCCATCCATGAAGGAGAAAATTTCTTGAGTGGACGTATTATCTATCATTAGCACAGTGGCCGGTACTGGAAAGTCATCCTTCGGGCAAGCTTTGTTGAGATCCCGAAAGTCCACACATATGCACACCGTCCCATTTTTCTTCATCACTGGGACGATGTTGGCAATCCAGTCAGGATACTGAACATCTTGGATGAAGCCGGAGTCAATTAGCTTCTTGACCTCGGCATTGATACTCATCTCAAGCTCGAGCCTCATTCTTCTCGGTGCTTGTTTGACCGCCTTGATGTCTGGAGATATCGCCAATCTGTGTACGGCTATTTCCGGATCTAGTCCTGGCATCTCAGAATAGTTCCAGGCGAAACAATCTTTATATTGCATGAGCATATCTTTTAGCGTAGCCACTCTTTCTTCAGACAACAGCTCACTGACGAATGTCGGCCGTGGGTCGTTTGCCATTCCCAAGTCAATTTTTCTGAGGTCATCTGCAGTAGTATGTATCCCATCTTCCAGCTCTTTTGGCACCGGTGGAAATTCTGAGATCAACTAGTCTTCATTGTTTTTTAAGCACTAGGGGAGGTCATCTATATTCTCGGGTTCTTCTTTTGACAGCGTTATCACATGATAGGTACGAGACCGCTTCCAAGACCGATATTGGTCTGGTTCTACTCTCATGGCATAAGTGGCTTTTGATTCATGTTTCCGTGGCAGACTTACCCTCCAACTGCTGGATAGAACGAACCTTCCTTGTTGATATTGGTCTTCGACCTGGTTCTTGAAGGTGAAGTAGTCTTCGAGAGGATGTCCTATTGCTCGGTGATAGGAGCAATAATCTGGGTGAGAGACCTTATCTGCTTGCTCGGGGTGCTTGGACTCCGGGAGTGTCCTCATCTGATGTTTTATGACAAGATCGAATATCTTCTTTGTCTTGTCTTTGGGAAAAGAATATACTCGACCCATCTTCTTTATAAGAGACTGATCCCGGCTGCTCGATTCTTGAATGTGTGGCTTCTTAGATCCGCTACGCTGCTGTCGAACATTTTTTCCATTCTTTGGTTTATTTTTACCTCTGCGCCGGGTCTTTTATATGATAGGTTGGCGACGAAGAGCGTTGTCATTCTCCGCGGCCTGCTTAAGGAGGCGCTGCGTCCTGGCTTTCTCGTAAATGGCCATTTCGCAGCTATGGTCATCCCGGACCTTTTGACTCTCTTCCCTTATTAGCTTGTCTATCTGTTCTTCAAACGACGGACTTGGCATTTTGATGGCAAGATCTCGTTTTGGTTCAGGGTTAGCGTCTTCTAACAGAGCATTTCCTTCTTCATCGAAGTCATGTATAACGTAGCAGTCATGGAACCGTTCCCGTTTCTTGGATTGAACATATCCAAGCCCGATCATTTCCATTCCCCCGTTGGGCAATTTTCGCTGAGTTTCAGGGACGTTCCAAATCCTGTTGTAGAACTGAGCTCGTCGAGCAGTCTGTTTGAAGGGTACGCCTTTGGTGCTTCAACAGCCTTTTTAATCCTTCCGTGTAGTATCTGGGCAGACGGATGGGCTGGAGCCTGTCAAGTGTAGAATCGGCACCATGCCAAATTTCTTTCTCCACTTTGGTTTTCGCGGATCGATAAAAGAGGATCGCCTTTTCATCTTTTTGCCTGGGAGGGACATAGAATGTTTGTAGTTCCTGCACACTATAGGTACCAAGCGTGTCAAGCTCTTTGTAATGCTCTTGCGGAACCATGGCAATTTGCAAACTCCGATCATCGCCAGTGAAGGCTTGTATTGATGGCCGAACAGAAAATACGGCGTTGACCTCATCTTCCGAGTCGCTACCGAAGATCAACATAGGGGTGGACGGTCTCGTCTTGTTGCATTGGGGGGGCCTGAATAGACTATCTCTTTTTCCTCCTCGGTATCACTTCCGAAGACTGGAATAGTGGTGATAACTTTGTTTTTCGGTTTGTGGCATCTTTCCGTGTCTTCGAAATCTGGTAAGAAGTATTTTTCATCTTTGTACTTTTAGACTTCATTCATGGAAATGGGTTCAACTCCCCTGTCACGGTGTACTCGAGACCATCTTTGAAATACTTCATACACTTATATTGTGTAGAAAGGATGATGTTGTACTCGTGTAACCAAGGTCTGCCAAGCAAAGCATTGTAACATGTCTTAGCGTCAATGACGTGAAATTTGATGTCCGTGACGAGCAGCCCAAAGCGTAACGTCAGTATCACAGACCCGAGCGTCCATGATGACCGAGAGTCAAACCCGGAGATGGTGATTTTATCACAAGTGAGGTGCTGAACGCTCATACAGATTTCCTTCAACACTCTTACATTGAGAAGGTTGACAGAGGACCCATCGTCGACCAGGATTTTGCCTATCTTGATATCATGACAGCATCTGGAGACATAGAGGGGACGGTTATACTCGCACGTCCCGAGGAGGAGATCTTCATCGCCGAAGGTGATATCGGCTGTGTGCACTTCTTCCTGCTCGTCCTTCATCTTTTCTTCGGCGAGGAAAACGTGGAATTACTCGGGCTCTTGTAGTGCCTTGATCAAATAATCTCTCACATCTTTGGATAGCAGAAGGGCGTCGAGAATGCATATAGCTATGAGGGTATCTTCCTCAGGTGTGCCAGAACGTTGTAATCCACCTTACTTTTCTTGGGCGGATCCTTGGCTGTCAACTCTTCGACGGCTTGGACATCAAGGGTGATATCCTCAGGGACCTTTTCTTTTCCCTTATCCTTTTTGTTCGACCCCTTGTTTACAGGTCTGAGATTCTTTTCAGGTAATGTGCGATTGCGCAGCTGAATGTTCTCGCAGCTCTTCGGTTCTTTCTCTTTTCCTGAGGTAGATTCTTTGAAGAGAGGGCCAAGAGCCATTTCTTCTTCAGAATCGCTCCCAAAGGTAAGAACTTGCGATCTCCTGTTATCAATCATATGACAGTTGCCGGCAGCTCTTCCTCGTTCGTCTGTCGTATTTTTCCGCTGTCGACGAGCTTCACGCTTCATCCTTTTAAAGTGTTGCCTGTGAACGACGAACCCGTGCCACCAATTTTTAAAGGCGTTGCATTCCTCAGTAGGGTGTGCGATCTTCTGATGATATAACCAGAAGTTAGGATGTACGTCCGCTTCATCAAGGTATATACCGCCAGGAGAATTTCCTCTAAATGAGGGCAGCTTCATTCCTATCGATATGGCTTTGGCGAACCTTTTCCTTGTCTTGAACCTGCTTTTATTTGCGGCAGATGTACTTTGATCTGGTGGGAGTGCTTCAACCATTTCGTCCAGTCGCCGGCGCTTGGCCTTTTCAAATATGGCCATTTCGCGCTCTCGATCAGCTTTGCTTTTCAGAAGAACTTCGTTCAAGAATGTATCAATCATCTCGTCTGATGGTCCTAGAAATCCCGGCTCAGGATCTGCTCTCAGTTTCTCTGCCTCAGGAGCTTCTTCACCGTTTACTAACGAGTGAGAGATCACATGGCAGCTTGCCACATAATCATCAGGTTCATCCGACGAGTCTTCTCCATTGTCATCATCTCCGTCCTTAAGGACGTGGCTGAGAAATTCTTGGAGTGTGACTGGGGTCCGCACCTTTAGATTATATTCTTCCAACGCGTCAATATGTTTTTGCAGGTCCGTGCGCTTGTCATCAGGGTTCATGGGCTTTTTGGTCTTTTTCTTCTTCTTCGAAGACTTTGACGGTTGGGTGTGGGCGCTTTGACTATCACCACCAATTTTTGGCGTCGGGCGCGGGTTCAGCATTCCCTCAATGATCTTGGGTTCTAGCTGATTTTTCCACCTGATCGCTGGGCATGCTTGGAGATCCTTCAACATTCTTTTCGTTTTGGTTGAAAGAGCGACCTCCCATGGAGCTTCTTCAACAAAAGAGTACGATGCCCCCAGTGTGTCCCCCTTTTAAGAGCGTGCGTTTGAGGCGGGCTTACTTTCCAATTCTCGGACATGACGAATTTGCCTTGTTGGTATTGATCTTCAATCCAGCCTTTAAAGATGAAGCAATCTTCAATTGGATGGCCTGTCACTTGGTGACAGGGGCAATAATTGGGAATATTAGCCTCACCGGGTTGCAATGGGTGTTTTGGATTCAGCAAATTGATGAGCCTGTTGCGCACCGCTAGTTCAAACAATCTCCTTGTTTTATCCCGGGGAAACAAATAAAGGCGTTTCATTTTCTCATTAAAGAATCGATGTTTCTCGTCTTGGCGATCAGTTAGTTTTGGGCCATTGGGCTGCTGTTGAGCATTGGCGACGAAGGTCGCTTTCCCTTTCCATTTTTCATTCCGAGATTCCAGCTTCGAAGGAGATGGTCTATGATCCATCTGATCCATTTGGGCTAACTTGTCAATCAAGGCCTGAAAAGTAGTTGGCTTGAAGAACATCATGAATTGAGATATGGTCGCCTAAGGGTCTAGAGTACCCACGAACATGCCTACCGCAGGAGCCTCTTCGATGCGCTGCTCGCACTTCGACCACAAATTCCGCCATCGTATCACGTACTGGACCCAAGTTTCGCCTGGCTTCACCCTGGCATTGATCAGTGCCGTGATTGGGGTGCGTTCGCTAGCACTTGCGAAACGCTGGGTGAATAGAAACTCCATCTCAGTAAAAGTTTTGATGGAATCGTTGGGAAGCTCTGAATACCATTCGAACGCCGTCTCCGCCAAGCTGCCGATGAATTGGCGAAGCAGTAGCTTATCATCCCCTCCAGTGTTGCCGCAGAGAGCCCTGAAATGAGCGACATGTTGATGGGGATTGCCCGTCCCCTTGTATACATGGAATTTGGGAATCGTATATCCTGGCGGGTACTTTATTGATCGTACCATCCCGGATAGGGCCGTCCAGTTCTGACGACTTGGCCAGCCGCTTCATTTGCTTGATGAGCTTGTATTTGTTAAGCTATATAATCATCGAGCGTGGCTTTAGAGATGGTTTCCTCCTTGGCTGCTGACAGAGCCGGTAGAGGATTTGATGTCTCTCTTCTATCATCTTCAATTATTACTAGGGATCTTCGGCTGGAGGGTCCGGCTGGATCATCATGTCCACCATATCTTGGAGTAGAAGGGCCATTTGTTTTATATTGGCCGCTTGTTCCACAGCCTCTTTGTCCTTCTTCTCAAGCATTCTTCGAAGGAATTCGGCATCAGTTTCCTACTCACGGCGCCGCTCCGAGGATGTCTCCGGGCTTGCTTTCAGTCCCATAAGTGCGGCCATAGCTATTAACATCTCTTGGAGATTTTGTTGTTGTAGCTCCTGAGCTTTAGTCACTGATCGCATAAGCGGTCGATGACCTATGGAGATACGGCTATTCTCTTTTCCGGATGCCATATAGATGGTGTGCACCACCATGCCCCTAGACTTGGGGTGTTTAGACTCAGTGTTCTTGCGATTCGTCACAGATACCGGGATTTTCTCCAGCTTTCTCCTCTTGTGAGCAAACGAGGTTGAGGGGGCCGTTGCAGTGGGCACCCAAGTAGCTGTCGCTTTCTGTGGTTTGACAGGGTAATCCTCTTCTTGCCGAACTTTCATCTTTTTCTGTCGGCGGGATAGTCTTGATCTACCACGGAGTCCTGGACCTGTCGCCAAACTTTATAAATTTTAGAGGACAGCCGCTGAGGGGGCTGCTCCAGTTTTCCCTTTGGGGCATTCTCCACAGGTGGAGGAGTTCTTTTCAGCTCAGCAGTTGGCGAATTCCTGCACACCCTGTTAAGTAGTTCAAAACTGTTCCCAGTTGAAACAGCAGCATCAACTTCCACCATTGGGGCTGGCAGAGTCAGTCCAGAAGGGGAATTGCCCCCAGCTTTCCTCACTCGGCGCCAGTGGCGATGTCGAGCATGTCGTACGGCCGGGATCACCTCCGTTGTTGGATCGGCTTTTCCATGCCCCCTGTTCTGATGAGAGTCTGCTGTTGGCGCCAGCTTGTCAAAGACAGATGCTTGCCGAGAGGGAACGATCAATCTTGAAAAGGCCGATTTTCGTGCAGGGGAAATGGCCATGGTTACTTCACCCGGAGTGGAAGCTGAAACAGCCAGTCTTGTGAAGACCAACCCCTTAGCCGGAGAAGCCGTCTTGGTGACTTCAGGAGTAGGAATGGCTATCCGCTTCGGGATAACGCCTTTTGGTATTGCGGGCTTCTTCACGGGCCCATTGGAGGTTAGGCCCAGTCTGCTGAAAACTGAGGCGCTTGGTTTGGGCGACCCGTTAAGAGGTGCCGCAATAGTGGTAAGTCGATCAAAGACCGACTTCTTCTGAGCTTCTTGCAATGGTACAGGGGCATTGAAGTTCATCGGTGGGAGCATGGTCTCAAAGAATAGCCCGGTGGTGGCCTGAGTTACCTGCTCCACCGATGTCTTGAACAGGGAGGCCGCTTGGGGACCGTAGGTTACTCCTTCAGATGAGACAGAACGGGAGTTGCAGTTGCAGTTGGAACAGTTAGAGGCCATTGCTGTCCTTTCTTCTGCACGGAGCAAGACCAAATCTTAGTACCTCGAACCCAAGGGCAACCATATTAAACTGCGATTCGTTCGCGAACACTCTACACAAAAGAGGATGAGGTCCTACCGGGCGAGCCAGAATCTGTTCTCCGCCGAAAGACGCGACCGGGATGTTGGGACATCCGGCCTGAATTTCGAGGGCAGATACTAATTGGTGCTATTCGTCCACCTCTCCGAAGATGCCAAGTTGATTTATGACACCGTGTATCGAAGGTTTAAGCGGATGCGGCCGATGTAGCAGATTTCGTCAGATTCCCCCTCGTTGAGAGGTTTTTGATTGTGGGGACGCTCTTCCATGCAGGCGCAAGCTCCTGCAGTTAATTATGCTACCGCATCGCGGTAACCGCTTTCTCCTTCTCCAGATGGTCACTTTGTGTCGTGTGTGTTTGTTTTCTTTTTGGTTGCCCGTGGATTGTATACGGAGACTAATTTATGTTGACGCCCGTAGGGCGTGGATTAGTCCAAATCTGTATTTTCTTAGATTTGGGTTTAGGTTCGGTTTAAGGATACGTTAGTCTCATTTGAGATTAAGATCAACTTAAACGTATGTTAAAGATACATTAGTCTAATTTTAGACTAAGATCAACTTAACGATTTTTAAGGATACATTAGTCTAATTTTTAGACTAAGATCAACTTAACAGGATCTTTTAGATCCAACAAAAGAGCATTTGAGGCACTATTGTTTAGTTTAGGGACATTGCAATCCATAATTAGTTTGAGGACATTACGGTCCAGTTTAAAGACATCATAGTCTGTAAAGGTTAAGGACATCATAGTCCATGGGCTTAAGGACCCCACAGTCCGAGGTTAAGGACATCATAGTCCATGGGCTTAAGGACCCCACAGTACGTAGTTTAAAGACGTCATAGTCTATAAAATTTAAGGACATCATAGTCCATGAGTTTAAGGACCCCACAGTCCAAGGTTAAGGACATCATAGTCCATGGGTTTAAGGACCCCACAGTCCAGTTTAAAGACGTCATAGTCTATGGAATGTATGGTTGTAGGGACCCGTCACCTCTCTGAAGACGTTGAAGGATTACAACCACAAATATCAGAGGAGTGAAGAGATGTACCCTTGAACCAATGTTGATTGGGAAATCTGTAGTCCAATTTGAGACTAAGATCAATTAATTAGATTATGAGCACATGGGCTCAGTTAAATCTGAATTGAGGACTTATGGCCAACTTGGGCTAAGTCCAATTAGGTTTGAAATGTTGGAGCTTTCTTTGGACTGTTGAACATTTGTCTGGGCTCAGCCCCCATTATTTAGCAATACTAAACATGAGTCTGGGTTCTGACCGTATTTTGTCTTTTATTGAGTGCTGAGCACTTATATTCCATATGAGATGATCAATCTTGGAAGACAAGGATGTACTTGAGGCTCAGTCAAAGGGGAGTCTTGCCTCTGGAAGATTTAGCCAATTTAGGCTAAGACTGGTTTGAAAATAGTGTTAAACACTAGCACATATCTGGCGGTCACGTGTTCCCACGTGATGCATTTAAAATAGTGTTAAACACTAGGGATGAAATGCTCAAAATAGTGCTAAACACTAGAAAAATGAGGCGCTCACGTGAGGACACGTGAGGCGCCCCAGGATTGGGCCAAGATTCCTTTATTTTATTCTCAGAATATTCAAATAAGTGTTAAACACTTTTAATCTTCATGGCCATCACGTGTCGGCACGTGATGGGCACCTATGCAATGGATATTAATAAGATTTTTCAGGGGTCACGTGGGGACACGTGAGGGTGCCCAAAGTCTGTTCTGTCTTTGCTTTGTTCTCTCTTTTTGAGGAATTTCTCCAAGGGTCACGAGGGAGCACGTGACCCCATCTCATTCATTCTTTTCTGACCTTTGAAGGGAGGGTCACGTGTTGCCACGTGATCAGGTTGGATACTGACTTCTTTACGTGCATTGAGAGTTTTAAGTCCTTTATTTAAGAATTAAATTCTTTGGTAGGGTTAAACCCTAATTTTGTTTAGCGAAATTAAATTCCTATGTCTTTGGAAGAATTAAATTCTTTAAACCCAACTCTCCCTTTAAGTTTTGGATTTGCATGGCAGAATCTCCCTGATGAGAATTAAATTCTCAACTTATTGGGAGATCTGCTTCTGCAGATCTTCAACCATGAAGAAGAACTAAGTTCTTGTTTTAAGGGTTAAACCCTGTCTCTGTTGGAGGAATTAAATTTCTAATTATTTGGAGGAATTAAATTCCTTAAACACAATTCTCCCTCTAAGTTTTGGATCTGCATGGCAGAATCTCCCCGATGAGAATTAAATTCTCAACTTATGGGGAGATCCGCTTCTGCAGATCTTCAATCAAAATAAGAACTAAGTTCTTATTCAGAAGAGTTAAACTCTTAGTTTGAGAATTAAATCCTCCTTTTCTTTTGTGGAGCTTATGATCTCTTTCCCTTTCTCACCTAGGGTTAATTCTCTTCTGAAGAAATCTTCTTTTCTCTCTGAAGAATTAAATTCTCTTCTTTTTTCTCTCTGTTGTTGTTGTAACCTTTTTTTCTCTTCTTGGCTCCTATTTATAGGAGAAAGAAAAGAATCAGTTTGTTTAGTCAATCTTTCATTGAAAGATTTTAATTGATTTTGTAACCAACATGATCTTTTAGATCACTCAGTGAGTTTTATTCACCATTGGATTTTTAATCCAAAAGATATTCTGTCTGTTATTCTTGGTAAATTTCAGGAAAATCTTTCCTTATATAGATCTTTCTATAAATTGGTGTTTTGTAATCACCATTGGATTTTTAATCCAACGGTGCTCCACTTTACAGAATGCAATCTTTTTGTTTGGAAAGATCTAGGGAAATATTTTTCTAACTAGGGTTTTGATTTCCCTTAATTAGAATTTAATTCTATTAGTTCAGAAGGTTTAAGAGACTATCATGTGTTAGCACGTGACCCCACTAATTGACCATTTAATTAGAATTTAATTCTATTAGTTCGGAGGTCTTTAGGAACTTATCACATGTTGGCACGTGACCCCCTGATTAAGCATTTAACCAGAATTTAATTCTGTTGTTTTAATGAACTCAAGAACTTATCACGTGTCAGCACGTGACCTTTGGTCAGTGTGAACATGTGATGCCCCATTGGGGTTTTCTCTTGCTGCTTTATTATACCTTTTAATTACTTTCAGTCGGTTTAAAGGCACATCGCGTGTTGACACGTGACTCCATCTCAAGTTGTGTATCTCAGCGCCTATAACTTTGCCCATAGAAGGTCACGTGTCCCCACGTGATGCCCGATCACGTGTGGACACGTGATGCCCGATCACGTGTGGACACATGATACTTCTCTTGTGTATTTCTTTGCTACTTTATTCAGTTCCCATGAGGGAATAGGCTCACATCAATAAACAAAACTACATAAATAAATAAACTAAACATCTTTAATAATACACGTTCAACTCCTCATTACTCGGCTAGATTGCTAAAATATTCTCGATCTGCCCGCGATAAAGGTAGAAGAACTAGGCCATGCAAAACCCAGATGTCAGTGCGTCGTAAATATCAAAAGATTAATAACAGTAACCAAGATACGATAATATAATTAAACATGCATGTAACGGATAAATATAGTTATAAAACAGTGAGGTACAAGTATGTGATGGGTATTCTAAAACTGTGCTTCTAGGTTATCTATTCTAAAAGTCTTTAAAATCAATTAATGTAATCCTCATCGTAACCCAACAGTATATATCCCGTTCATTCCCCACGGGACCATGTTAACAGTATTTATTCTGTAGCGCCCGGAAAAACGACTAACAAGTATTTATTCCGTAACGCCCGGAAAAACGGCAAATAAGTAATAATATCCTCTTGAGCTACTTTTCGGTTACATTCTTGATTTCCCCTTTTCCCTCAGGTTTGTGTTCAAGTCAGGTATTGAAGATATAAATCCAATGCCAACACAGGATCAAGCAGGTACAGATCTTGTCTATACAGACAACAAGTCATGTCCGTCAGGACAACAATCAAGATTATTGGCATTAGCAATAAGATCCAAGTAACAAGTATGGTAATATGTCGTGAACATGCCATGTACTGTATATTAACCAAAATAGATACTAATGTAAAACTGTAATTAATATCGAAACACGGTAAACACAACTATTGCCAGGATACATATGAATCTATCTGTAATAACCGTTATACATTCACATGTATGATGCAATCTAGGAAACATATTAAACTGTTGTACTAGTATGATAATATCGTGATGTTCCAGCATGTAACTAGATAAACTATTATCATTACGGATACAGACGGATACTATAAAACTATAAATCAGTAATCTCTGCTGAATAGTAAAACACATGCATTATAATTTATTAAGTAAATATTGATATAATAACATAGCATGTTGCAAGTTTAGAACTTGTCTGATTGGATCTCACGTCTAGATATAGATGCTACATTCGATGTCGGGATAACGTCGCGATGTTAAACTTGGGTGCGCAGGACTGGACCTGGCTGATCAGTGACATGACATGATGACTAAGCTGGACGACGATGGTGATTGGGTCTTCCGAATCGTCGACGACACGTGTAACTCCGGCGAGACGATCGGAGAATCAAGAACCGATCATGAAAATAACACGAAGAACTGAAGAATGGTGGTCACTGTTGTGTCAGGCTCTGAGAAGGTGAGGACAGAGGTGAGATGGCGGCGATGATGGGTTGCCGTCGGCGAGGTCTAACAGAGAGGGTGTGTGGTTTTCTTGAGTTGATGTCGGGTCGGGGATTGTGCTACCTATGGTGGGGGTGGTTTATGGTGTCGGGGAGCGGAGAGGGAGGTGAGAAGATGAAGGTGGGGTAAGGGTGATGGAGACGGCGAGTCTTCGGCGAGGTTGGGGTTTCTGGGGTTGCTGCTGGTGGCGTCGTCGTGGTGCAGGGTTGTCGTAGGGGATGGAGAAGAGGAGGTGGTGGTGATGACGGTGAGGTTGACGACGAGGGTTCTGGCGTAATCTTGAACCATAATGGGTTTCAAGCATGCGGGTCGGGTCGGATACTAACCACAGATACCAAAAGCACTAACCGTGCCCAAAAAAAAAAACAAGAAGTTGTCGTGTCATGCCCCGCTTTCCAATATACGGGCAGAGAATACGATGAGGCCGCTACGTATTACTGTGAAGTAAATACGCTAAGAGTATCTAAGCAATATAAAAGGAAATGCACAAGAGACAAGATATAATAAAACATCAACTTTATTTATTCACATTCTTTCTGTACAATGCATGAAAATATAAATACAACTGAAATAAAGCAATGCCTAAACAATGGCATAACAGAAAAGAAAAGGTACTGAAATAAAAGTGTATAATGAACTAAAGCTCTGGGTCTTCAACGAAATGGTCCAAGTCTTCAGCGCTGGGCTCGATCTCTGATGTGTCCAGATCACCAGACGACATTCAAAGAAGAAAGAAGAGAATGTCGTCAGCGAACAGATCGCTCGGTAAGTCCCAAAGATAAGGGAGAAATAGAATAGACAGAATAAGAAGGTAGCTTTTAAAGTTGTATTATATTGTTATACTGTTGCTGTTGTTATCGTAAGTTCAAGAGTGAATGTCAACAAATCTCAAGAGTGTTCTCAAACCTAATAAGCTCCAATCCAGGGGTAGGGAACCACGGGCCCGAATCAAATGTTTGTAACGGGACTTCAACCTAGTGTTGAAATATTCCAAACTCAACAGGCCACAATCCAGGAGCATAGAAACACGGGCCCTCATGATTGCTTGCTTGTGTTAGTAGACATGGATTCATGATCTAGGAGGACTCTTGAGATTCTGTTGGATTCCGTGTATTTATTGTATTAATAGTAATGATTGTACTGATGATATTGTATTGTATTGTCTTGTAAATTGAATTTTATAGATGACTTGCCGAAACCATGATATCAGTAAATGAATGTAACTGGAGAATCATGTAAATGGATGTAACTGGAGAATCATGTAAATGGAAGTATATCCATGGTTCGGTTCAGTAAAGTTGTATAAATTGATAAATTGAATATATGGATTCACGGATTCATGTTGAATTGTAGTATTATAGATTGTACTTGAATCTTATTCAAGTCAGATTATTAATGAGACTCAGTCTGAGTCAGAACAATTAGAAAAATAAATTGAAGTCCTGATGGTTTTGATGTTATTGGTAACTGTGGCACTTGGGCGGCAGGATTTGTGTCTTTTTTAAAGACGATTATCATATTGATAACACCGTTGTTAAATTGTCTACCTTAGATAGGCAAGCACCCACTTCTCCGGTTCCTTGAGGCTCAAAAGATTGGTTCCGCTTAAACCTATGTTTACTAGGGTCCTTAGGGTAATTTATAGAACGTGAGGGGGTTTTATGTAAAAATACTTTTGTATAATTTTCAAAATACTCCAAAGTATTTAGTTATTGTCTTTAGAGTTAGCATGAATGTAGATTTTTTAATTGTGATATTTCTAGTGATAATATCCTAAATTTATAATAAAGAGTATTTATTTGTAATATTGACTTGTATGGAATTCACGGTATATTAATGTAAAGTGATTCTTATAATTTTTGGAAAGAATTGTAATATTTATATTATTTCAAAATAGATATTTTAATGTTACATATATATACATAATTATATAAAAATAATTTTAATATATATTTTATATTTCTAAAAATCTCATTTTCTTAAGATGTCGTATTTTAAATCTCTCGAGACCGAATGCTCCTTGCGGAGGTTTGCATCTCGCGCTACTAAGCTCAGGGATGTGCGATAATCCGCACCATCCCAGCCGGGTTCTCCAAATTGGGTTGTAGCGGCGCTTTGCAAAGATTTGTCTAAAATACTAAATCTTGTAAAAAATGGTTTTATTAGTAAATGGTATTTATTTGAAATGTTTAGTTTTCCCGTATTCTAGGTTTCTGAAAGTATTGTGCTATGTTGCATATGAGTGTTGTGAGGAGGTAGGTCATTATCTCATGATCTACTTAAAGGTATAGCAAGATTGTGATGTTTTAATGTCGAAATGAAACTACATGGTATTTTACTGAAAAAGAGCGGTAAAAGTTACAAAATGAAGTAGATTGTCATAAGACTTGTTCAACATATTTATTAATATTTAATGGTCAACATGTAATGGTTTGGTATGATTGTATTTAAGAAAAGTTTGAATTTTTAGAAAGAACCGAATCGGAAATTGGATTAATTCTGATTCCGTCGGGTTTTGGAATTTCGTATTTTTAGAAAAGAGAAGAGAAGAGGGAGGTGGGACTTATGGGTTTAGCTTAAAGAGGAGAGGGAGAGGGAGTGGACATAGTTTCCGGTGCGCCGTTTCGTCACCGGGACCTCCTAGGGTTGTCGCCGGAAAATTCACTGGAGTTTCGCCTCTTTGCTCACTTCAAATGCACACTAGGGTTCTAGAAAATTTCTTGAGAGTTTGCTCAGAATTTTGGGGTGAGGGGGTAGTGTTTAGGGGTTGTATTTATAGGGTTAGGGTAGATGAAAGGTTTAATTGAAAAAAATGTATTAAAATGTATTAAAAGTGGAGTAATTGGGGTTTTATGAATGCTCTGTTACTGGTCTAAGTAATTAGAGTGTGCAGGTGTACAGGGGATCCCAAAAGGCACACTTCACCTGTTGGTGACTCGCCGGAATCGACAACTACGGCCGGTGGCGGTGGCCCGAGTCGGCCGGTCCGCCAGTCGAGTTGGCCGATTCCTGCCGAGTCAGGCGGCCGGAATCGCCCTCGACGATTGGTGATCCCTATGGTATGGTTACTTTTTCTAGTGTGGTGGGGTTTTTGTGAGATATGCACGTGTAAACTGTTGGTATTCTAAAAATCCAAAATAAAACAATACTAAAAGTAATATGGGGTATGTGATTTGAACTCCGGTGGCTTGGTTCAGCAGTGCAAGGTATTACCAATGAGCTATAAGCTCCTTCTTGATATTAATTAGCAAAACAAATATTTAACTTGTGCTCAGGCAAAAAATTCCCCTTTCTGAAATTTCAAAAAAAATGTACAGAAAGTTGTACAGGAAATTTGTGGTTGTTACATTCTACCCTCTTTATAAAAATTTCGTTCTCGAAATTTATAAAAGGAAAGTGTAACAGATTCAAGGAAAGTTTGGTGACTGAAGTACTGATAGTGTATGAAAAAAATAACAAAGTGATACAAAGGTTTAAGAATGTGAAAGTGAAGTACTAGTGTTACCTTGGTCAATTGTCTCGGCTTCTACAGCGGCTAAATTGTAAGCCTGGCATCTTGGCACGTTTCTCCGTGCATGTTGGTACATTGCTGATTGTCGAGGTAAAGGTGGTCCACGTGGAGGTGGTGCATGAAGAGTTGACCGAGTAGGTGGAGCTTGGATAGCTGGTCTAGCTACGGAATTAGGATTAGTTCGGTTGTGTGGGCAAGTTGTTATGGTATGTGAGGATGATCCACATATCAAGCAAAGACCATTTGCTCGTCTGCAATCTTCCATCAGATGTCCAGCTCTCTTGAAGTAGGTACAAAAGGCTGGGCTGGGCCTGTTGATTGGTACTCCCGATCTCATTAGTACAAATGGTGGTCCTGATGCGGCTTCTCCTTCCATCTGGTTGGTAGGGCGCTTCCCTCCGACAGATTGAGGTATGCCCTTCTTCTTCACCACCGCCTCATATCTTCAGGAAGCTTTCAAAGCCATATCATGGGTTGGGAAATCCTCTGTAGCTAATGCAGCTTGGATTTCCTGGTCCAACCCTTACTGAAATCTTCTAGCTCTGATCTCAGAAGTCGGTATGAGATGGGCCGCAAACTGACTGAGTATGGTGAACTCAGCGTCATACTCATCTACTGACTTGGTCCACATCGAACCTTGCTGCAGATGGATGAACTGCTGTTCCATATCGAACCTGGCAGTCTCAGGGAAATACTTTGCATCGAACATGTCTCAGAAAGTCTTCCATTCGATAGGTTGGTCAAGACGGCTTTCTTCCGCCTTCTATCAGACTCGCGCTTGTCCGTGAGTTGTAATTTTGCAACATGAACCCAAGCTCTCTCTGGCACTTGTGCCGCTGCCAGATCATCTTCGATGCTCTGAGCCCATTCCTCAGCTTCCAGTGGGCTCTCTTTTCTTGTAAACTGTTTGGGATGTAAAGCTCTGAATTGCTTCACCCTAGGTGCTTCAGCCTTGGGACAGTTTAAGAGCTGCCGCTGTCCTTCTAGGAGGCTGTGGATTGCCTCAAGCAGAACCGTTTGCTCGTTGGGTGGAGCAGCAACGGCAGGTGTGATTGGTAGTGGTGGAGGTGTGTTGTTGAAGTTGGTGCTGGTGTTGTTCGGGGAATCCATAACCTTGAATGAAAAAAATTTAGGTTAGGACAGATTCAAAGTATATGATTCAAAGAATAGAAATTGTAAGATTCAAGGAATATGAATTGTAAAGAATGTTTTAGTTGCTGGTTCTTGTGTTATATTTCTTAGGTTGTTCACGTAGAATAGAACTGCATGATAGTTTTCCATACAGCTCTAACCTGCATGGGCCACCAACAAAACCTGTCAAGCCCCGCTTCCCAGTATACGGGCAAAGGACGCGACGAGGCCGCTACGTATTTACTGTGAAGTAAATACGCTAAGCGTATTTAAGCAATATAAAACTAAATGCAAAAGAGACAAGATATAATAAAACAACAACTTTATTTATTCACATTCTTTCTGTACAATGCATGGAAATGTAAATACAACTGAAATAAAGCAATGCCTAAACAATGGAATAACAGAAAAGAAAAGGTACTGAAATAAAAGTGTACAATGAACTAAAACTCTGGGTCTTCAACGAAATGGTCCAAGTCTTCAGTGCTGGGCTTGATCTCTGACGTGTTCAGATCACCTGACGACATTCAAAGAAGAAAGAAGAGAATGCGTCAGCGAACAGATCGCTCGGTAAGTCCCAAAGATAAGGGAGAAATAGAATAGACAGAATAAGAAGGTAGCTTTTAAAGTTGTATTATATTGTTATACTGTTGCTGTTGTTATCGTAAGTTCAAGGGTGAATGTCAATTAATCTCAAGAGTGTTCTCAAACCCAACAGGCTCCAATCCAGGGATAGGGAACCACGGGCCCAAATCAAATGTTAGTAATAGGACTTCAACCTAGTGTTGAAGTATTCCAAACTCAACAGGCCACAATCCAGAAGCATGGAAACACGAGCCCTCATGATTGCTTGCTTGTGTTAGTAGACATGGATTCATAATCTAGGGGGACTCTTGAGATTCTGTTGGATTCACGAATGAACTACCCCAATACCCCGTGTATTTATTGTATTGATAGTAATGATTATACTGATGGTATTGTATTGTATTATCTTGTAAATTGAATTGTATGGATGACTTGCCGAAACCATGATATCAGTAAATGAATGCAACTAGAGAATCATGTAAATGGATGTAACTGGAGAGTCATGTAAATGGAAGTATATCCATGGTTCGGTTCGGTCAAGTTGTATAAATTGATAAATTGAATATATGGATTCACGGATTCATGTTGAATTATAATATTGTAGATTGTACTTGAATGTTATTCAAGTCAGATTATTAATGAGACTCAGTCTGAGTCAGAACAATTAGAAAAATAAATTGAAGTCCTGATGGTTTTGATGTTATCGGTAACCGCTGCACATGGGCGGCAGGATTTGTGTCTTTTTTAAAGACGATTACGGTATTCATAACACCGTTGTTAAGTTATCTACCTTAGATAGGAAAGCACCCACTTCTCCGGTTCGCTGAGGCTCAAGAGATTGGTCCCGCTTAAACCTATGTTTGCTAGGGTCCTTAGGGTAATTTATAGAACTTGACGGGGTTTTATGTAAAAATACTTTTGTATAATTTTCAAAATACTCCAAAGTATTTAGTTATCGTCTTTAGAGTTATCATGAATGTAGATTTTATAAGTGTGATATTTCTAGTGATAATATCCTAAATTTATAATAAAGAATATTTATTTGTAATATTGACCTGTATGAAATTCACGGTATATTAATGTAAAGCGATTCTTGTGATTTTGGGAAAGAGTTGGAATATTTATATTATTTCAAAATAGATATTTTAATGTTACATATATATACATAATTATATAAAAATAATTTTAATATATATTTTATATTTCTAAAAATCTCATTTTCTTAAGATGTCGTATTTTAAATCTCTCGAGACCGAATGCTCCTTGCGGAGGTCTGCATCTCGCACTACTAAGCCCAGGGATGTATGATAATCCGCACCATCCTAGTCGGGTTCCCCAAATTGGGTTGTAGCTGCGCTTTGCAAAGATTTGTGTAAAATACTATATCTTGTAAAAAATGGTTTTATTAGTAAATGGTATTTATTTGAAATGTTTTGTTTTCCCGTATTCTAGGTTCCCGAAAGTATTGTGCTATATTGCATATGAGTGTTGTGAGTAGGTAGGTCATTACCTCGTGATCTACTTAAAAGTATAGCAAGATTACGATATTTTAATGTCGAAATGAAACTACATGGTATTTTACTGAAAAAGAGCGGTAAAAGTTACAAAATGAAATAGATTGTCATGAGACGTGTTCAACATGTTTATTAATATTTAATGGTCAATATGTAATGGTTTGGTATGATTGTATTTAAGAAAAGTTTGAATTTTTAGAAAGAACCGAATCGGAAATCAGATTAATTTCGATTCTGTTAGGTTTTGGAATTTCGTATTTTTAGAAAAGAAAAGAGAAGAGGGAGGTGGGAATTATAGGTTTAGCTTAAAGAGGAGAGGGAGAGGGAGTGGACGTAGTTTCCAGTGCGCCGTTTCGTCGCCGGGAACTCCTAGGGTTGTCGCCTGAAAATTCGTCGGTGCTTCGCCTCTTTGCTCACTTCAAATGCACACTAGGGTTCTAGGAAATTTCTTGAGAGTTTGCTCAGAATTTTGGGGTGAGGGGTTAGTGTTTAGGGGTTGTATTTATAGGGTTAGGGTATATGAAAGGTTTAATTGAAAAAAATGTAATGAAATATATTAAAATGTATTAAAAGTGGTGTAATTAGGATTTTATGAATGCTCTGTTACTGGTCTAAGTAATTAGAGTGTGCAGGTGTACAGGGGATCCCAAAAATCACACTTCACCTGTTGGTGACTCGCCGGAATCGGCAACTCCGTGGCGGCGGCCCGAGTCGGCCGGTCCGCCGGCCGAGTTGGCCGATTCCGGCCGAGTCAGGCGGCTGGAATCTCCCTCGACGCTTGGTGATCCCTCTGGTATGGTTACTTTTTCTAGTGTAGTGGGGTTTTGTAAGATATGCACGTGTAAACTTTTGGTATTATAAAAATCCAAAATAAAACAATACTAAAAATAATATGGGTTATGGGATTTGAACTCCGGTGGCTTGGTTCAGCAGTACAAGATATTACCAATGAGATACAAACTCCTTCTTGAAATTAATTAGCAAAACAAATATTTAACTTGTGCTCAGGCAGAAACTTCCCTTTTCTGAAATTTTGAAAAAATTGTACAGAAAGTTGTACAGGAAATTTGGGGTTGTTACATGTCGCAAAATTAGAAAAACCCCAAATGAAATATGTTATAAATGCACTAGGGTGTTACAATCTCCGAAGATCTTTCAGGAGTTCAATTCCAAGATCTGAATTCTCAAAGGAGTTTAACTCCAAATTGAGATCTTTTAGGAGTTTAACTCCAAATCCAAATATTTTGGGAATTTAAATCTAAATCTATACCCAATTCATGTTCGGGAGTCCAAATCCAAACCCAAGGGATTAGCGCTTTCTTCCGCTGGTATTTCCAGCGGCCGCGTGCCGCGCATGTGACCCAGTGGTGCCCAGCGGCCACATGCCGTGCACGTGACCCGCTGGTGCCCAGCGGCCGCATGCCACTAACGTGACCCTCTGGCGCCGAGCGCCCACGCGTAGGGCACATGACCCTCTAACGACTCTGAAATCCCTTGACAAAAAATTTCTTTCTTATTGTATATAAAAGGGTATTTCAGCCCGTGTAAGAGTTATAGGTTATTTTTGTTCAATAAAAATAAGAAATAACTTGTAGCTCACTGGTAAAATCTCTATACTACCGCGACATAGCCTGTGTGTTCGAATCCTATCAGACCCAAATATTTTTTAGATTTTTCTTTTTAATTTTTCGGAAGCCCATGAGTTGCACGTGCAATTCACGGAGAAACGAAAAGTTTCAGAGAAATCAAACATGCTCAAAAAGGAGCAAACAGTGATTAAAACTGGTGGCACGAATCTCGAGGCAATTGCCCAAGATCCAACCGCCTATTCTTAGGATTTGGCCGGCGCCGACGATCATGATGGCTCCAATTCCCTCCGTGTTTTGCACGCACACGTCTTCAGCTCCCCTGCACTGTTTGATTTACCTGCAATTAAACAGTGACCCTTCAATTCATTATTTAACACCCATTTTAATTCTTTTAAACCAATTTTTAATTCCAAAACCCTAATTTCTTCACTATAAATAGCACCCCATCCCCTAGCTCCCCTCTATTCTGAAAATTTCTATCAAACTGATCCCGAAAGTTTCTAAGGGCAAGTGGAGTCAAGTGGAGTTAGCAACCAAGCACTTTTCGTTGAAGATCGAAGTCATTTCCGGAGTTTCCGCGACGCCATGAAACCCCCTCTCTCTTCTTTAAGCTCTTCTCAACGCTACACAATGAGTAAGTCCCGCTTCTCTCTTTTTCTTTCATCTCAAATCATCTTTTAAAACATATCGATAAAATGGAGTTAACTCCGATATGTTTAATTTTAACCTCTTGTACTTCCCTCATTAAGCAAGATAGGTCAAACTAACTTTCTCACACCATTCATAACCATATTTGCAATCATTTAGATTTTAGTTTAATGAAGTTTTCATGAGAAATAATCAAATAACGAATTTTTTCATTAAGATGCCATGAACTTTAGTATAACCTTACTTCGATAATTTTTAAAAGTACATTTAGGAAAACTTCACCGGGTAACGACCTACCCCACACGCACACTATAGTTTCATCGCACGGTATTCCAAACATATGGCTAATTTAAAGAATAAGTTTTTCATTAAAATGCCACGCCTTTTCAAAATGGGTATCTTTTAATCGGTATTTTTTTAATCCTTGGCAATTATGACTCTATAACTCTCGTTAGGGGACCCGCTAATGGATGGTGCAAATTATCGCATATCCTTAGGACAGTAGAGCGAGATGCAGAACTTCTCACGGAGTATTCGGTCTCGAAAGGAAATAAACATACGGTTTTTAAGAAATACAACTTTTCTAAAAAAAACTAAATTTTGGAAAATTATATAAAACTATGAATTCGTATTTTCAATAAAAACATATTATGAAGCTATATTTTCTTTTAAAATGAAAGATTAGAATTTTTAATAAAATACCATCAAGTTTCCAAAAGAGCTAGTTTTCATAAAAATACCATAAATTTCAAAAAAGCTAGGTTTTACCACTAAAATACCATAACAATTAAAATACATGTTCATAAAAACCTTAAATATTATAAATCACCCTCGAGGTTTAATTTTAAACTATATTAAAATATTTTTCATAAAACCCCTTGAGATATGCAAACAATATTTTAAGGACTACAGACTAATATAGGCTTAAGCCGTATCATTTCTCTTGAGTCTCGGGGAGCCGGAGAAAGTGAGTACTTGCCTATTCAAGTTAGACAATTTAACGGAGTTATCAAATGACAATTGTCTTGGAAAAAGATACAAATCCCGCCGTCCATGTGCAGCAGTTGCCGATTTCTCCCGAACATAAAATTTTTAACAGTTTAAATCAATTCATATAAAAAGACCTGAACTCAAACCCCAAACTCGAAAGTCGAATATAAACTTGAACTCGAACTCGAACTCGAACTCAAACTTGAATTCTAACCCAACTCGAATCTATACTCGAACATGAACTCGAATCCAATCTACAGGAACGAACTTGACTTGAATCAAGATTGCAATTGTCACGACTCGCATATTACTCGACTCAGTCGACTTCATTCTACACCTTTTGCAATCTATGGTTTCGATCAAGACATGTTATAATCAATCAATTAAATTTAATTAAGTATACTATACAGTTATAAACTATTTATACTCGGGGTGTTTGAGATAGTTTCTTGTGTGAATCCAACGGAGCTTCAGGAGTCTCGTATTAACCCCTTTTTTTTATTTTACTCGAATATCAGCCGGGTTGACTCATCCACAACCTAGAACCTCGATGCTAATGTAGGGTGTTTTTCGTCACCCCATTGAGATGGGAATATGCGCACTTCTCAGGCATGTACAGATTCCCCGTACTTAGGGTAGGCCGGGGTTTATTGATTGTGGGTATCAGAATCTTCGGCAGCCGCAGATTAAGCTGCCGTTAATTACCCCTTACTTTTGGAGCGAGGGAACCTTCGATTGACGAGTAAAACTGGTCACGCGAACTCAATATGCAGTGTGTGTTGTGTTTTGAAGGGGGTCTTAGACGTATTATGGGCCTCACAGAGTTTTCTAATGGGAGACGTGTTTTGAGTGTGGAGAGTAAGGGAAAAAGAGGGTGAGGAGTGTCCTAAGGACGTGTGAGTGGTGTGTGGGTACCGGGCACTCGCGGCTCACGTGCCCTGTGTGCGGGCGCTGGGCATCCACGGGTCATGTGCCCTGTGTGCGACCGCTGGGCACCAGCGGGTTATGTGCGCAGCACGCGACTGCTGGAAACACCAGCAGAGAAAGGGGCTTAGCCCCTGGGCTGGACGTTGAACTCCCGAGGGGATTTGGAGTTGAACTTCTAAACATGAATTATGTATAAATTTGGAGTTAAACTCCCAAAATATTTGGATTTGGAGTTAAACTCCTATGTAATAAATTGGATGTGGATTTGGAGTTAAACTCTTAAAAGGTTTGGATTCGGAGTTAAACTTCTAAAAGGTCTGGATGCAGAGTTAAACTCCTTTGAGAATTTGGATCTTGGAGTTGAACTCCTCGAAGATCTTCAGAGATGATCAAAGGGGACTCATTTCTTCTCCTTGAAGCCTCGGATCTTCCCGAAGTGGGATTTTTGGAGATGGGTCTTCTTCCTTCTCCTCTCCTTTTGCTGGATTCTGGAGAAAAAGGAAGGTGAGATCAAAAATCTCTCTTTTAAGGATTTGATGGGAGATCTGAACTCCCTTTCGAAAGTTTTATGGTGAAAAACTATTTCTTTTAGGAAAAAGAAGAGTCAAACTCTTGATTTAATTGGAAAAGAAAATGGAGAACTTAAGAGAAAGGAGATGGAGGCACAAACCCTAGAATTTTTTGAGAGAATGAAAAGTTGTTGGTTTTTTCATCATGTTTGCCTTTATAGGCTACACACTTTACATATAGCCTTTTAAACTTTGCCAAATGGCACTTGTGCCACCCTATGTCTTATGTGCTTATCTCTTTTTTGCACATAAGCCATAGGGTTTACAAAATTTTGGCTTTTTACCCATTTTACATACATTTATTTCTAAAAAATAAGAATTATATTAAACTAATTTATGTCTTCATTCTTTTTGTTATAGGGCTGGTTCCATCCATGCTCGGTCTTGACCTGGGCTTGGGCCCACTTGGTTTGGAGTTGACTTTGATTTTGACTTAGTCAACCGGGGTGTAATTTTTGACCCTAACAGCTAACATATGAAATGGGCCCGTGTTTCCTTGCTCCTGGGGCCCCATTCTTGAGCTTGTGAATACTTCTACGGCTGCGTTGGCATTCACAATTGGAACTTAACGTTAACATAGTGACCATATAGAGATCTATAATACATATTTACCCATGAACATATACTCTTACTCGTCATATATATATTCTATAATTGTCATATTACTTTACTCTCACTTATCCTTAGGACTTACTGAGCACCAGTTCGCTGACGGGCATTCCACTCATTTTTTTCTCTTGAAATGTTTTTCAGATACGGTCGAGACGGAGGAAGTGGAGACCACAGAGGAGGACTACAACCAGATCGCTACTCAGGACTATCTCAGCTTCACTTTTCTTCAGTTTGTGTATGCCACTTGTTTAGGCATTTTCCTTATTATATTTACTTTCCAGTTGACACTTATGTCCTTGTAAATATTGGAAGTTGAATGTAAATAAAGATATTTGTTGAAAAATTTTAAAGTCTACATTTATTCTTGCATTTTGTATTATTGTATCAATACGCTTAGTATATTTATTTACGAAACGACCTTCTCTGGATAAATATGCCGCGGGCTTGCCACATCACCGTTTCCGTCTACTGGGAAGCGGGGCATGACAGACCCCGTGGTGCCCAATGCCCACGCGCCTCTCACATGACCCGCTGACGCCCAGCAGTCACATGTTGTCTCACGCGTCCTTAGGACGCTCCTCATCCCTCCTTTTCTCACATGCTCCACTCTCAAAACAGTTCTCTCGTTAGAAAAAATTTCTAACGAGGCGTTGCCCCGCACCTCGCAATGGGGCTATTAGCCCCCTTGACCCCCAGCCCGCTATCCGGGTAGCGGGACCCCCGTAAACTCTGTGAGGCCCATGATATGTCCAAAACACAATATATGCACACCGCACATTGAGTTCGCATGACTAGTTTTACCCGTCAATCTGAGGTTCTCTCGCTCCAAAAGCGATGGGTAATTAAAGGCAGCTTAGTCCGTGGCTGCCGAAGATTCGGATCCCTACAACTAATATACCCCGGCCCACCTTAGGCAGGGGGAATCTGCAATACGCCTGACAAGCGATGTGTATTTTCTATCTCAATAGGGTGACGAAAAACACTCTACAGATTCTGGCATATCCGGTGGGACCTTTCTCTTCTCCCATATCTCGGGTCAAGCGTTCATGCGAACTCATTTAATATAAATACCAATGTTTGTACTGAAATAATGCTTTTCCATGTAGCAATCAACTTTTAACGACGATGTCTTCTAAGATGAATTCAGCTTCTGACGCGACCCCGATCCCGTACGCGGTCAAGATCAATGCTCGTGTGATTCTCCCCGCAAGCCTCAGTCGGCAGTAGGAGGAACCACCCTGCCAATTTGGTTCTGTCATCATCTACCCTGCCGGAAGTGCTCATCTGGCAAAAATCCCGGAAAACCAGGTGGCCAAGCCGGTCTCAAGGGGAAAGAGGCTGAACGCTGTGATCGTTAAGGCACCATAACCCAAACTTAAGACGGTGTTCGAATGACTCTCTGGTGCTCCAGCTGGGGGCCAGCCTGCCGGAACAAAAGGCATCATCAAATGTCACGGACGAGCTCAGACGACGACTCCAACAAGTGCACAATCAGGCGTATCTCCAAAGCTCTCCATCGCTCGGTCTACGGTGGCTTCCTGAAAAGCCGAAGCCTGACAAGTGCTCAAAACAGAAAGGTTGAGACAGAAGCGGCTTAGGTATCGAACCAACAAGAAGGCTAGGACTACGGTCAAGTGGAATCTTGTGAGGTTCTAAGTGTAGGGTTACCCTGCGACAACGGCCGAGTCAGCCGTAAAAGTCAACAATTCCTTTGAACCTCTGAAGTGGGTTCAGAAAAACGTCATGAACGCCAAAATCAAGAATACAACAGTCCGAACGATGCTACAAAGAGCCGTATCCCAGCCCCAACTGAGAAAGCATGACATCGTCTCTTTAAGAGTCTATCAGGCGCTCTGTGCAGCGCGAAAGTAGAAGAGAAAATCCAGAAAACAAGTGCCAGCACCACTTAAGAACGCGGTCAGGCCAGCCGTCTTCAATCGATTGTCCGTTACCAAAAAAGAAGGGCCACGACAGTGGTCCATGAAATCAGCTGCCAATAATGAAAGGACGACCAGATATATTATCCACACGGTCTACATAGCGGGCACGCATCCCAGCGATAACCTTCGCAGCAAAAGTAAGGATGGGGCCACCACATCCCAAGCCCAATCTGGCTTGAATGTAGTTGCCGCTTCCAAAGATCAGCCGCCTTCGCTGCATGATGAAAACCGTCTAGATGAGGCCGATAGGCCGAAAGACCTCTCGTTCCATGTGGATTCAAGCTCGGACAGCGAGGAAGAGTCGACTTTCTGCCCCAGGATCGCAGAGCAAGTGTTGCTTTAAGAGCTCCGAAAACAGCTCATGGGCAAGGATAAAGAGATGGCCAAAATTTAGTCAAAAATTGATGACTTAACAAACTTCATGATGCAGCTCACGGCTTAAGTCGCTCGGGCACCCCACAATCATGCGCAAATCTCCACTCATGAGCTGGGTAATAACAACCCGAAGTAATCGATACCTGTCCCCTTGGGTCCAAGTTTACGCGAGCCACTCGAAAGACGACCACATTCCACTTGTGGGGACGCCTTAGCCCCGGATGGCACTATCACACTAACAAAAGATCGGATAATTGATTTGGTCACCAGTAAGGTTAAAATATTGGTGGCCGAAGCCGAAACCCAGAAAGAAATTGGCAGTAATGGGCGGCCATATCCCGCACAGTACAATCTGATCGAGTTCCCTAGTGGATACATCATTCCTAAGTTCATAAGATTTGACGGGATGGGAAACACAAATCAGCACGTCACCCATTTTAAACTGTCGTGCGGAAATACAGGGGGTAATGATGCACTCCTTCTTCGTCAGTTTGTCAACAGCCTCACCGGTGTCACTTTCAACTGGTACGCGAGCATACCTGATGAGTCCGTCACTACTTTTACCTAAATGGAGTCTCTGTTTCGGCAAAGGTTCATGAGTTCCAGTGATAAGATCTCCATTGCTGACCTTGTGAGGACCAAGTCGAGGAAGAACAAAAGCAACAAAGACTTTATCGCCCGATGGCATAGTCTCACGGTCAAGGGCGAACCGCCGTTGGAGCAGGACCAGTCCGTCATCCATTTCATTGGGAATCTCAGCAATTGGATGGTCTCATTCTTATGTATAGCAGGCCTTAAGACGTTTCAAGAGCTGACCAAAAGAGTTCAAATATTGGAACGCTCGAAGCAAGAGTCTGCCCCGGACTCTCAAAGTGATAAGCCTTGGAAGAACTGAAAGGACGACGACCGTAAAAGCAGGAATTCCAATAATACCAACTCCTTCAGTGCGTCTGACAATGAAGAAAAGCGAAAGGCGGACGGACAAAAAATGGACCGATCTCGAAAGCCAGTGCTAGGAGGAGAAGGGGCTTCCCCAGAGGAGAAGAAGAACAAGGTTTACTCTTTTAGGAGGGACAATGTCCGCAAGATATTCAAGGATGCTCTGAACAACGGTCTACAATTGCAGGAGTCAAAGAGACCTCACGAAGCAAAAATGACCGACAATCCCCTGTATTGCCACCATAGAGTAGTGAGCCATGTGATCGAGGATTGCTACATTTTCAAAGACTTGGTTGAAAAGCAATACAATACTGGAGAGATCGAGCTGTCCAAGAGTGTATTAGTGAACAATCAAGCTACAATCACCAACTTTATACAGACAGAAGCTGAAACCTTCTGGGAGCAGACGACTGATTCCGTTTCCCCGAGAAATGAATCTGACTCGCCGCAGCCTCCATAGAGTATGCACATATTTAATAAGACGAAGAAGATGCTAAAGCTAATTCAGAAAGAGCCAAGAACGAAATGGGAGGGGCAGAAGGAGTATACCGTTCCAGTTACCAATTTGGCTCGATCAAGCTCAAAATATGAAAAGCTAAAGAAAAAGAAAAGGAAAGGTGCAGCTCGAAACGAAAAGGAATCAGCGGGAAAATCGACCATTCAAAGGCATATCGATTCCTTCGAAAACTACGATAAAAAAGAAAGGACTCTAATTCAATTGAAAGAATTCTTCCCCGTAGAAGTGGCTGCGATTCTGGAGGAGCTAGAAGAAGACTCCGCAGATGAGATCCCTATTATGACCTGCTACGTCGTGCATCTTGGTAGCAACTCTAAGGAAGAGCTATGTTTTCCCGAAGAGGATGAGGAGCTCGCCACAAAGGCTAACCAAATCCAGCTTAGAAGCGGCAAGGCTCTACTGCCGAAGCAAGGCAATGCCCTGAAAGAGAAGAAAAAATAGGTCGCTAATGAAGAAAATATCGTAGAGCTGACTGATGAAGATTCGAGTTCTTCTCCGATGGATTACAATGTCTTGGCTCACGTCCGGAAGCTTTCGTCTCTTTTAAGCACCTATGGTGCTCTGGTCTATCCAAGCAGCTCATAGATGTCCTCATTCATGCCCTGCAAAACCCTGAGTGGTATCAGGCTCGTTTTGCGGAAATTAATATGAAAGAGGCCCAGTATGCTCTGCATACAGCCACGGTCATATTTAAAGATGAAGGCATGTTACTGGGAACAGCTGAACACAACCGACCGCTTTACGTGAAAGGTTACAGCGATGGAGACTGGATTAATCTCATATTGATTGATCTGGGGTCTCCAGTGAACATCATGAACTTTCGGACTCTGAAAAGTTTGTCAATGGATGTCCGACACCTGTCAAGGGAAAGGATAATCATCCAAGGCTTCAATAAAAACTCCCAGCAAGTTCTGGGGTCCATAGCTCTGCCAATTAACTTTGGGGATCTGCAAACGGAAGCTAAAATATACGTGATTGACGCTGACACATCTTATAAGATTCTTCTAGGACGGCCATGGCTCCACGATTACGGTATTGTTCTGTCAACTCCCCATCAATGCATGAAGTATACTAAAAATGGTGAAGAAAGACGCATTGATGGAGACATCCAGCAGTTAGGTGTGCATGAAGTCCGATATGAAAATTCTTAGTACTTTGTGAACCCCTAAAATGCCGAGCCACAACTGACCGAGGACATAACAGCCCTGAGACTCAAAAGCAAATCTGAGTTGAATGTCACATTCAATAGAAAAACCCCAAGTATGTCCGCGTTTCGTCAGTGACACTGATGAGTCCGACGATGGAATTCCATCATTCTGTAAAACTCGCCCTCATTTTGGTAATGATACAGACGAGTCTAATATTAAAGGCCCATCCGACAGCAAAATTCGTCCTTGTTTAGGCAGCGACACTGAAGAATCAGAGAAAGAGGACCCGTCTTGCAGCAGCTGTGTAAATTGGGCTCTCATACAAAAAGCGAAGCTAAGAGAAATCTTCAAACTTACCGAAGGACCCCTAGCAATCACAAGGATGCCGGAGCATATGTGCAAAGAGCTCGATATATTGTCAGTCTCCACCGTGGACCAGCTGAAAACCTTCTATGTTCCCGGGAGGAGAAGTGGACAGAAGGGTATCCTGTTTTATAGGTCAAATCCTATCATGCATCCGGACGATTTGTCCGTGACATGCCTTCCCTATGAAAGAGGCATAAGAGATGTCCTAAATTCCAGATACTATCCGCCCGAGATGCGGGAATATTTTAAAAAGTGCGGATGTCGGTTATATCAAACGAACTCCGAAGTGATGTTTTATGAGGGGCTGTGGCATCCGCCTCAAGTCCGAGCACTCATCGATGGACGAATCCCAGATAGACGGGGCATATATTTCATTCAACTTGATGTCAAAGCATGCTACATGATCCATGATGGTGAAGCCAGCGAAGAGTCAAATGATGAAGACGAGCTAACTGAACCAGAAGAAGCCCCTCAAGAGCTTGAAGATGGAGGACAGGCAACCTTTGACAAGCTAACCGAGGTTGATTTAGGAACACCCGATAATCCAAGGCCGACTTATATCAGCTCACTCTTATTAGAGGAAATGAAACAGCAGATAATCGCCCTGCTGAGTTCGCCGAATGCTTCGTATGGACATACAAAGAAATACCCGGCCTCTCCCCTGAAGTGGCCGTGCATAAGCTGGCTATATCTCCTGATACCAAGCCAGTCAAATAAGTTCCTCGAAGAATGATAAAAGAGCTGGAAGAAAAGGTCATCGCGGAAATCAAGAAACTCATCGATGCCGGCTTCATTAGAGAAAAGAAATATGTGGACTGGATCGCATGCATCGTCCCAGTGAAAAAGAAGAATGGACAGATCCGAATTTGCGTCGATTTCAGAGACCTTAACAAGGCATGCCCTAAAGATGACTTCCCATTACCGGTCATGGAAATGATGGTCGACGATACCTCAAATTATGAGCTATTCACCTTCATGGATGGCTCGTCTGGGTACAATCGGGTAAAAATATCTCCTGAGGATGGGAAGCATACAACATTTCGATCCCCGATTGGCATATACTGCTACAAAGTGATGCCGTTTGGATTGAAGAATGCTGGCGCCACATATCAAAGGTCAATGACCAAGATCTTTGACAACTTAATCCGTAAAGTTGTCAAATGTTATATCGATGACTTAGTCATCAAAACTAAAGCCAAGGCAGATCATATCCAAGATCTCAGGACCGTTTTCACCAGAATGAGGAAACACGATCTGAAGATGAATCCTCTAAAATGCGCTTTTGGCGTGTCATCGGGAAAATTCTTAGGCTTCATAGTCCAACATTGGGGATCGAAGTTGACCCATCAAAGATAAAAGGCCATCATGGAGATGCCTCCTCCAAAGAACCTGACACAGCTAAGATCCTTTCAAGGCAAGCTCGTTTATATACGAAGGTTCATCTTGAACCTATCGGGAACACAGGCCCTTCTCGAAGCTCATGAAGAAAGGAGCTCTTTTCGTCTGGGATGCCAAATGTTAAGAAGCGTTCAAAAATATCAAACGGTACTTGTTGCACCCTCCAGTGTTTGCTGCTCCCATTCTAAATAAACTATTGATTCTCTATACTGCCGCACTAGATGAGTCACTCGGTGCAAAATAGGGAGGGAAAAGAGAATGCCCTCTACTATCTCAATCGAACGTTAGTCGGGGTGGAACATAACTATTCCCCGATCAAAAAGCAGTGCCTGGCCCTGATATTTACCGTGAAGAATCTAAGACACTATCTTCTCACTCATCGGGTTATGCCGATCTCCAAGGTCGACCCGCTTAAACACTTAATGACCAAGGCAAGCCTAGCTGGCAGAATGGCAAGATGGGCTATCTGTTAGTGTATATGTAAGTCCAAGCTACCTCTCCCGGTACTTTCGGGCATGCGGAATTTGGTGAAAAACAATTTTTCTTGAGGTGGTAACATGAACTCAAAACCGGATCTTTGTTAAACATCTAACTAACAACCTAACTAGGAGTTGTTAACTACTCGGTTAGGGGGTTATACCTTTCTTTCTTGATCTCCTTCGTCTTCAAGCCTCGATGGTTGTCCGGATCGCCTTCACTCCGTCGTCTCCTTGCGCCGAAGATAGATCCACCTCGAAAGCTTCCACCTTTGGCTTCTTCTTCGATCTTTGAAGAAACTAGTTCACTTGGTTTGCTAAACCTTGTGAACTAGAGTGAGTAGAGAAGAGTGTGTTGGGATTTTCTCTATGGTTCTTGGTTCTCAACACATGAGACAAGTGAACCATAGACTAAGAGAGGGAGAGCAAGAGGAAGGAGATGAGAGCTCAAGAACAAGAGAGAGAATGAGAATGATAGAATGAGAGAGGACTTTTCTCTCTTGGCTCTCATAATCCAAAACAATCATCACAAAAATAAAAATCAAGTATTGTGTAAATGGTTTAAGCTACAATAGCCATATCATTTTATGCACTCATTTCTCACAAGAGAAACAAGCAAGTAAAAAGTCTTTGCCATGAAATGATAGCCATTGTCATCATGATGGCCAACTAGTCCAACCTAGTCAACCGGTCAACAAAGTCAACAAGTCAACAAAGTCAACCCCTCATCAACCATGTCACCACAATACTTAATTAATATAATTATTAATCATATATCATATTCTCATTAGGGTTGAGCAAAAAGCCAATAGTCAACGGTCAACAACCCTAATGAGAATCCTCTGCCTCTGTCTCTCCGTCAACTGTGCATACACACCCGCATCCGCGTTCCGAGGAACACGAATACATACTGGATAAATCCAATCCCAATACGTACACTAGGATCTGGCTTGAACCAAAGCCCGCTAGTGTTAACTGTCCGGACACTGTACGTGCACAAGTGATGGATGTGACCGAACCCTGTCGCAAAACCATGCGACCTGCCGCAAAACCATGCGACCTCTACTCTTTTGCCTAAAGACGAATAGCTTTCTGTATGGGACTCTAAAGACTCGACACTACGCTGGCAGTGGGTTTAACCACAGACCGCAAGCGGCACTAGCTGTGCGTAACGGTCCCCAGGTAGATGTTGACAAGAAGACTGACGAGGTGAAACCCATCTGAACTCCTACTGAGCCTGAATGTGACAATCTCCGTACAGTCCGGTCTGTTCGTCTGATACATCGCATGGCGGGCCTAGCGGGGCGGTAAACGTCAGTCCCCTAATAGCGGTACAAGTCGTGTCGGAGTGAAGCCCAAAACACCCTGAGATAACACTGGAAGCCTACCAGTATATCTCGATTGCCCTGGCCAGGGACTACTCGTGTATTGGCTCTCCTAGACACAGCTCGATGTCAACCCCCAATACCGGGAGAGACGAATCCTGTCTAACCGTCACTGCCTCCAAGTGCTTCGGGACTGCACCCAACTACCACCTGTTTGCACGACTCCTTTGAGCCGTGGTAGGGTAGTAATCAAAGTACAGTGGGAACACACTCGAGGCGAAGTGACAGTGTCAAGTCAGCGGACTAAGCTGTACTCATGTCACCTGGGAACTGATAACTGACGATAGGTATAATACCAACCGGTCAGTTCCCGACGAGTCCTGTCCAGTGTACTCGTAACCTAACGAGCACCCGTATACTATCCCCAGTACGACGTACTGATGGCTGTGGGACAGACCATCTCCCACACTGGGATGAGAAGCGCATACGCTAGTCTACTCCGGAGTATCGATGCCCTGTCTCGATAGTCCTGCGACTAGGGACCTGTATAAGGATGTGCTTATAGATTACCCAGCCCCCACTAGTGTGACTGCCATCACAACGCTGGTAATCAAGCAAAGATCCTAAGGGCTCCACTAATGTGTATAGGTGATATACTAAAATAAACACATGTACACATTGAAGTAGAAACAAACCAAGTAGCATACTACTATATTGAGCAAGATTGTTTATACAAGGTGAATATCCCAAGCTTCCATTAAGTAATATACAAACTAGTATGATACAGTAATGGCCTCTAGGGCATATACACTAACAATCTCCCACTTGCACTAAGGCCATGTACTGGCGTATCGAAGACCTATCATCTCGATCAGCCGCTCGAACTGAGTCTGGGGCAAGGCCTTGGTGAATGGATCTGCAGTGTTATCTTCTGAAGCGACCCTCCGAACCTCGATCTTCTGGCGATCCATGATCTCCCTGATCAGGTGATACCGCCTCAAGATGTGTCTGGATCTCTGATGGGACCTGGGTTCCTTCGCTAAAGCTATAGCCCCGTTGTTGTCGCAATACAGAGGTATTGGATCAACAATGGACGGAACCACCTGAAGTTCTTTCAAGAACTTTCTTATCCAGACAGCTTCTTTTGCGGCATCAGATGCAGCGATGTATTCCGCTTCCATCGTCGAGTCTGCAACGGTTTCCTGTTTGGAACTCTTCCAACACACCGCCCCTCCATTGAGGGTAAAGACAAAACCCGACATGGACTTGGAATCATCCTTGTCACTCTGAAAGCTGGAGTCCGCAAAGGCCTCGATCTGGAGGTCTTTTCCGCCATACACCAAGAACATCTCCTTAGTCCTTCTCAGGTACTTGAGAATGTTCTTTACCGCTATCCAGTGTTTCTCCCCAGGGTTTGACTGATACCGGCTTACTACACTCAGTGCATAAGCTACATCCGGTCTGGTACACAACATCGCATACATTATAGAGCCTACCGCAGAAGCGTAGGGTATAATAGACATGCGATCCCTCTCCAAATCAGTCTTGGGAGACATCTCTTTAGAAAGGGTGATCCCGTGACAAGCCGGTAGGTTACCGCGCTTGGAATCTTCCATACTGAATCTTTTCAATATGGTGTCGATGTACCTGGACTGTGAAAGTCCTAATATCCTCTTGGATCTATCACGATGGATCCGGATCCCCAGGATGTATGAGGCATCACCCAGGTCTTTCATGGAGAACCTGTGTGACAAGAACCCCTTGACAGATTGTAACATAGGAATGTCATTTCCTATTAAGAGAATGTCATCCACGTATAAAACGAGGAATACTACAGTTCTCGCTACAAATCTACTATAGATGCATGGTTCATCTGGATTTTTGATAAAGCCAAATTCCTTGACCGTCTCATCAAAACAGATGTTCCAACTCCGCGATGCCTGCTTTAGTCCGTAAATGGACTTAAGCAACTTGCACACCTTTCCGCTGCTCCTACTCTGAATGAAACCCTCTGGCTGGTCCATATAGACACACTCCTCTAAATTTCCATTTAGAAAAGCTGTCTTTACGTCCATCTGCCAAATCTCATAATCGTGGAAGGCAGCAATGGCAAGAAGGATCCGAATGGATTTCAGCATAGCTACTGGAGAAAAGGTCTCGTCATAGTCCAAACCAGGTCTTTGACGAAAACCCTTTGCAACCTGTCTAGCTTTATAGGTCTCAACCTGTCCATCTACACCAATCTTCCTTTTGAAGATCCACTTTCATCCTACGGGTTTTACCCCATCTGGAGCAACGTCCAACGTCCATACTTTGTTGGTGTGCATGGACTCCATTTCGGTCCGCATTGCATCCAGTACTCGACGCTCTGAACGGCTTGCTGGAAGCTAGTAGGCTCATCATAATCTATGATGCAATCCTCTCTATCCCCGTCTATGAGAAAACCGCAGTATCTCTCGGGCGGATGAGACTGCCTACTACTTCTGCGGAGCGGCATAGGAATGTCCTGTTCTTTTGAACCCTCTGGTTCTACTAAGCTTTCAGTAATAGTCTGTGGTTCTGGAATTTCTTCCAGTTCTATTTCGCTCCCACTGGTTTCCTTTTCTAAGAACTGGTGTTCTAGAAAGTGGGCATTACGAGAAACAATAATCTTTTGTTCCTCTGCGTAATAGAAGAGATACCCCCTGGAGTTCTTTGGGTATCCCACAAACTTGCACAGTACTGAGCGTGCCTCGAGCTTGTCCGCATGCTGCTTTTTGACAAAAGCCGGACATCCCCAGATCTTCAGATATTGAAGATAGGGTTTCTTCCCACTCCATATTTCATATGGTGTGGTAGGCACAGTCTTAGTCGGAACTCGGTTCAAAAGGTATGCAGCTGATTCTAGCGCATACCCCCAGAATGATCGCGGTAACTCAGTGTTACTCATCATGGACCGAACCATATCCAATAGGGTTCGGTTCCGTCTCTCCGATACACCGTTATGTTGCGGAGTGTATGGAGGAGTAAGCTGAGAGAGAATTCCGTTCTCTTTTAAATAGTCCAGGAACTCGGCACTTAAGTATTCTCCACCTCGATCCGATCTTAGAATCTTAATACTTTTGCCGGTTTGTTTTTCTACTTCATTCTTATATTCCTGGAACTTTCCAAAGGCTTCGGACTTATGTTTCATTAAGAAGACATAACCGTACCTTGAAAAGTCATCCGTAAAAGTAATGAAGTAAGAATAACCGCTTCGCGCATGTATAGACATTGGACCGCACACGTCGCTGTGTACGAGTCCCAAGAGCTCGCTCGCTCTTACTCCGTGTCCAGTGAACGGAGTCTTTGTCATCTTTCCTTTGAGACAGGATTGACAAGTGGAATACGATTGATATTCGAACGGATTCAAATATCCTTCTGTATGTAACTTCGTCAACCTTCTCTCATTGATGTGACCCAGTCTACAATGCCATAAGAAAGTCTGATTAATTTCCGGAGACTTTCTTTTGTGTGTATTCTGGACATTGAAAATCTGTGGTTGGTTTAATACGTATATACCATTGCTCAATGTTCCTGACCCAATCAAAACTTGATTAAGGTGAATGTTTACAACATTACTTACAAACGCAAATTCATAACCTTCTTTAGAAACTAAAGATACAGAAATGATATTACAAGTTGCGTTGGGTACAAAAAAGCAATTACGCAAAACCAAAACATGTCCATCTGACATTCCCAGGTGATAGTCCCCCACGGCCTTAGCATCCATGCTAGCTCCGTTTGCAACTCTGAGGGTCATGTCACCTGCCTTCAAAACCCTACGGTTTCTTAACGCCTGCAAAGAATTACAGATATGAGATCCTGATCCGGTATCCAATACCCAGGAAGTAGAGTTTATTGAAAGACAGTTTTCAATAACATACACACCTGAAGCTGAAGCCGCAACCTGCTTCAATTCTTGTGTCCTGGCTTTCCAAGCCCTGCAATCATTCTTCCAGTGACCTTTCTTATGACAATAGAAGCATTCTTCTTTATCCACAAGCTGCCCCGCTTTCTTTGTTGCTTTTGCTTTTCCCTTCGTATCCACTTTACTAACACCGCCCCTTGGTTTGGAGGGGGCTTTCTTCTTCTTTCCCTTGGCTTTCGTCTTGGACCTAGAAGAGGAAGATCCTCCTACAAACAGAGTGGATGTTTCCCTACCTTTCTGTAGGGTGCCTTCTGCACTCCTCAGCATGTTGAGGAGTTCTGAAAGTTCAACTTCTTTTTCTTGTAAGTTGAAGTTCAGTATAAACTGGGCGTAAGTGGAAGGAAGGGACTGGAGAATCAAGTCAGTATAGAGCTCATTCTCCAACGTGGTTCCAAGTTCCACGAGCTCCTCAATGAAGCCAATCATCTTAAGCATGTGTTCCGCTACCGATGATCCGATGGCCAACCTTGCCGAAAATAACTTCTTCGACACTTCGTATCTTGCGATACGAGATTGCTCTCCATACAGTTCTTTTGTATGGAGAAATATGGATTCAAGGTCCATATTCTCGTGCCTCCTCTGATGTTCGTTGTCCATCGAGGCAAGTACGAGGCACTTGGCCTTCGCTCTATCAATCTCCCAGGTCTTACGGATTTCCTTATCCGCGACGCTGGAGGTGGGACTTGGGACAGGGGGAGCTTTGGTGGTAAGAAGATACCCCAGCTTGTCGTAAGTGATTGCCATTTTGACATTCCTGAGCCAATCTTTGTAGTTTGGCCCTGTCAGTATGTTTTTATCTAGAAGTAACTTAAGTCCAGTCATGTCGATTGGTCGCTGCAATTAGGAGAGAGAAGAAGAAACACTCAGCATGATGCTCTTGTAAGTTTAGAGTGGTTTTTAGTTTGTCTAAACAGGATGGCTCCCACTGTTTCTCAAATCCCTCCTCAAACCAAAAAGGAAGAACTAGTCAGGATCAATCTCACCGTACAATACTTGCTTAACCGTTCGGCCAGGCTGGTGTCGGTACTTCGAAGGAGGTTTTCCAACGCTTTCGCGAAGTTCCTTAATTTAATTAAGAACCTCTTTTCTCTGAGGGCGTAGCCCCGCTAACACCTTTCTAGACACCTACTAGGTTTATAGCATTGATCGTTAAGTGAGAAATTTCCCGAGGAGTAGCATATACTCACAGTAGGATCGGGATCCAAATATCATCGCGTGACGAAACTGAAGGAATCCTACCAGAATCATCACACTCCAAATGGTATGCAATACTAGCAAGTTTCAGTTCTTTTGAAACTCCCGATGTGGATTTTTGCCCCATGCTCTTATGACCTTGGCGTGAGGTCAAAATGTCATAAGTCACATGTCAAGTTCTTCCCATCATTATCCAGGTTAATTTGAACCCACCCGTACATACCCTTGACGTAGGCCAAAATGGTAGTACGACTGTCTTAAACCAACGCATTCTATCTATGCAACAGATAAATATCCGGCAGCTACCAATCACTATGCCTTGGCGTGAGGTCAAAATACATAGCTTGAATACTACCGAATATTTAACTGAAATGATGGAGGGCTACGGATGGTTTTGGCAAAATCGTGAACGTAGTGAACTTGATATGATCGATGGAACGAGATAGCTTTTAAAAGGAGTGGCTCAAACTCCGCATTTAAAAGTTAGTTTTGAAAAGAACCGAGTGGTTTTTCGAAAGTGTTCCAACGACTTTTACTTGGTTTATTTTCTTGCATTAGTTCTTTTAAGGCGTGATATTCTTGCATTAGTTCTTTTAATGCGTCCCATCATTTAATCCTACCATTGCAGAAAACAACCAAAATATGACGTACGCTTATGCCATTCGCATTCGCCACGGGGCCCCGTCATTACCCGTTAGGTTACTTAACTAACGACAGAGCGGGGGCTAGGCTAGCGCGGCTGTAAAACATAAGCAACGCCTAAATAATATCATATATAGATATATTGCAATGATAGACATTTCAGATCACAGATGAACACATTGGATATACTAGGAACCCGCAATTCGTACGAGCCTGTAACGAAAAGCAGATTACACGGTCGCGGTGAATAGCCAATACCCCACCCAAGACCCCTACGGGTGCGGTAAACTACCCGCCAAGTACCCGAAGCGAAGCAACCTACCACATCCCCGTGAGTAGGACACTCGGCACTTCGGCATACCCGGTAGTTTGTGCACCCCCTCCATGGGTCTATCCTAGGAGCAAAAACAGTAAAAAGAAATTATACAATGACGGCTACAACCCCGACCCGGTTGTGCGGCCATACAAATAATTATTACATCAATTTACAAATTTACATGAATTGAAAGAAAAGAAAACTCTCGTCTCACAACCCCCGGCTATTCACCCGCGACAATCCAATGAATTCATATACACATTCCAGCAACATTACAGATCACAGATTTGTATAACCCCCCACTAATCGACATATAGCGATTAGCAGACGTTCAATACAAATATCATATCACAGAAAAACCCGTCAGCTTAAGTCTTTTAGAAGTTCGATCAAAAATACGGATTTATAGGCCCCAAATACAAAATTTTCGTTCTGGAAAATCTGGGCAAAAATACATATTCCAAAAATCCCAAAACAACCCCAGAAATACACTGCACCAAATTTGGACCCCGGCCGAGTCAACTCGGCCGCGGAACCGCGGCGGGAGCGTGCTCCCGTCGCGTTTCCGCGGCGCTTTGATCGGTTCGTGAGACCAAATTTGGTGGTTATTCTTTAAAAAGCCTGAGCCGATTTTTAAGATGAAATTTATCAACTTTTGAACAGAATAAAAATCGGCAGAAACTTGACATCCTCGGGTTCGTTCCGTGACTTTTTCTTTGATCGATCTTCTAGCTACTTTGCTAACATGTTAGATAGAGTTTAACTAGGCTCTGATACCACTGTAAGTCCATGCTACCTCTCCCGGTACTTTCGGGCATGCGGAATTTGGTGAAAAACAATTTTTCTTGAGGTGGTAACATGGACTCAAAACCGGATCTTTGTTAAATATCTAACTAACAACCAAACTAGGAGTTGTTAACTACTCGGTTAGGGGGTTATACCTTTCTTTCTTGATCTCCTTCGTCTTCAAGCCTCGATGGTTGTCCGAATCGCCTTCACTCCGTCGTCTCCTTGCGCCGAAGATAGATCCACCTCGAAAGCTTCCACCTTTGGCTTCTTCTTCGATCTTTGAAGAAACTAGTTCACTTGGTTTGCTAAACCTTGTGAACTAGAGTGAGTAGAGAAGAGTGTGTTGGGATTTTCTCTATGGTTCTTGGTTCTCAACACATGAGACAAGTGAACCATAGACTAAGAGAGGGAGAGCAAGAGGAAGGAGATGAGAGCTCAAGAACAAGAGAGAGAATGAGAATGATAGAATGAGAGAGGACTTTTCTCTCTTGGCTCTCATAATCCAAAACAATCATCACAAAAATAATAATCAAGTATTGTGTAAATGGTTTAAGCTACAATAGCCATATCATTTCATGCACTCATTTCTCACAAGAGAAACAAGCAAGTAAAAAGTCTTTGCCATGAAATGATAGCCATTGTCATCATGATGGTCAACTAGTCCAACCTAGTCAACCGGTCAACAAAGTCAACAAGTCAACAAAGTCAACCCCTCATCAACCATGTCACCACAATACTTAATTAATATAATTGTTAATCATATATCATATTCTCATTAGGGTTGAGCAAAAAGTCAATAGTCAACGGTCAACGGTCAACAACCCTAATGAGAATCCTCTGCCTCTGTCTCTCCGTCAACTGTGCATACACACCCGCATCCGCGTTCCGAGGAACACGAATACATACTGGATAAATCCAATTCCAATACGTACACTAGGATCTGGCTTGAACCAAAGCCAGCTAGTGTTAACTGTCCGGACACTGTACGTGCACAAGTGCACGGATGTGACCGAACCCTGTCGCAAAACCATGCGACCTGCCGCAAAACCATGCGACCTTTACTCTTTTGCCTAAAGGCGAATAGCTTTCTGTGTGGGACTCTAAAGACTCGACACTACGCTGGCAGTGGGTTTAACCACAGACCGCATGCGGCACTAGCTGTGCGTAACGGTCCCCAGGTAGATGTGGACAAGAAGACTGACGAGGTGAAACCCATCTGAACTCCCACTGAGCCTGAATGTGACAATCTCCATACAGTCCGGTCTGTTCGTCTGATACATCGCATGGCGGGCCTAGGGGGAGGTAAACGTCAGTCCCCTAATAGCGGTACAAGTCGTGTCGGAGTGAAGCCCAAAACACCCTGAGATAACACTGGAAGCCTACCAGTATATCTCGATTGCCCTGGCCAGGGACTACTCGTGTAATGGCTCTCCTAGACACAGCGCGATGTCAACCCCCAATACCTGGAGAGAAGAATCCTGTCTAACCGTCACTGCCTCCAAGTGCTTCGGGACTGCACCCAACTACCACCTGTTTGCATGACTCCTTTGAGCCGTGGTAGGGTAGTAATCAAAGTACAGGGGGAACACACTCGAGGCGAAGTGACAGTGTCAAGTCAGCGGACTAAGCTGTACTCATGTCACCTGGGAACTGATAACTGACGATAGGTATAATACCAACCGGTCAGTCCCCGACGAGTCCTGTCCAGTGTACTCGTAACCAAACGAGCACCCGTATACTATCCCCAGTACGACGTACTGATGGCTGTGGGACAGACCATCTCCCACACTGGGATGAGAAGCGCATACGCTAGTCTACTCCGGAGTATCGATGCCCTGTCTCGATAGTCCTGCGACTAGGGACCTGTATAAGGATGTGCTTATAGATTACCCAGCCCCCACTAGTGTGACTGCCATCACAACGCTGGTAATCAAGTAAAGATCCTAAGGGCTCCACTAATGTGTATAGGTGATATACTAAAATAAACACATGTACACATTGAAGTAGAAACAAACCAAGTAGCAGAAACAAACCAAGTAGCATACTACTATATTGAGCAAGATTGTTTATACAAGGTGAATATCCCAAGCTTCCATTAAGTAATATACAAACTAGTATGATACAGTAATGGCCTCTAGGGCATATACACTAACAGTATATGCCCTAGAGGCCATTACTGTATCATACTAGTTTGTATATTACTTGATGGAAGCTTGGGATATTCACAGATGTATATACAATCTTGCTCGAAATGGTAGTATGCTGCTTGGTTTGTCTCTGCTTTAATATGTGCATGTGTTTCTTTTAGCATATTGCAGATATACATATTAGTAGAGCCCTTAGGATCTTTGCTTGATTACCAGCGTTGTGATGGCGCTCACACTCGTGGGAGCTGGGTGATCTATAAGCACATCCTTATACAGGTCCCTAGTCGTTGCACTATCGAGACAGGGCATCGATTCTCCGGAGTAGACTAGCGTATGCGCTTCTCATCCCAGTGTGGGAGACGGTCTGTCCCACAGCCGTCTGTACGTCGTACTTGAGATAGTATGCGGGTGCTCGTTAGGTTACGAGTACACTGGACAGGACTCGTCGGGAATTGTTGGTTGGTATTATACCTATCGTCAGTTATCAGTTCCCAGGTGACATGAGTACAGCTTAGTCCGCTGACTTGACACTGTCACTTCGCCTCGAGTGTGTTCCCACTGCACTTTGATTGCTACCCTACCACGGCTCAAAGGAGTCGTGCAAACAGGTAGTTTTTGGGTGCAGTCCCGAAGCACTTGGAGGCAGTGACGGTTAGACAGGATTCGTCTCTCCCGGTATTGGGGGTTGACATCGCGCTGTGTCTAGGAAAGCCATTACACGAGTAGTCCCTGGCCAGGGCAAGCGAGATATACTGGTAGGTTTCCAGTGTTATCTCAGGGTGTTCTGGGCTACACTCCGACACGACTTGTACCGCTATTAGGGGACTGACGTTCACCATCCCCCTAGGCCCGCCATACGATGTATTAGACGAACAGACTGGACTGTACGGAGATTGTGACATACAGGCTCAGTAGGAGTTCGGATGGGGTTCACCTCGTCAGTCTTCTTATCGACATCTACCTGGGGACCGTTACGTACAGCTAGTGCCGCTTGCGGTCTGTGGTTAAACCCACTGCCAGCGTAGTGTCGAGTCTTTAGAGTCCCACACAGAGAGCTATTCGCCTTTAGGCAAAATGAGTAGAGGTCGTATGGTTTTGCGACAGGGTTCGGTCACATCCGCGCACTTGTGCACGTTTGCTGTCCGGACAGTTTATACTAGCGGGCTTTGGTTTAAGCCGGATCCTAGTATAAGATTTGGGATTGGTTTTTCTCATTGTATTCGTGTTCCTCGGATCACGAATGCGGGTGCGTATGCACAGTTGCTTGAGACAGAGGGAGAGGACCTTGATTAGGGTTAATGGCTATTGTCATTTTATTTACCCTAATGTTTATGTGTGTATTATTGTTAATTGGTATTAGTTTAATAATTGAGCATGTTATGGTTGTTGACCATTTGACCTTATTGACTTGTTGACCTTGGTTGACACTTTGACCATCATCATTTTATTTGGAAGATGCTCTTTGATCCTTGCAATTTGCATTTAAAATGAAATGATAATGGTCATGTCTTGATTAAGCCATGACAATTATCTTACTAATTATCTAATTAAATTAATACACATATATTAGTGAGAATGGTTTATTCCATTATCATTCTATCATTTCTTTTCTCTCTCTTGTTCTTCCTCTCCCTCAAGCTCTCCCCTCTCATGTGTTGAGAAACACTTGAGCTTGAGAAAAACCCTCTCTTGATCATCTCTACTCTCACCTAGGGTTCAAGGACTAGCACTTCTTGCACCCTAGTTACTTCTAGCTTGGAGTTGAAGCCAAAGGTTGAGGCTTTCGGGTGGATCTTTCTTCGATGTGAGAAGACGACCAAGGTGACCTCCTTCTACCACTCCAAGGAGCAAGGAGAGAAGGACTTAAAGCCCAAGGTATAACCTTTCTAGCACTTAGCTAGTTTATAGTTAGCTTTAGCAAGTTTTTGTTTAGCAAAGATCCTTCTAGCTCAAGTCCATGTTGCCTAAGCTCATAAAAATCCGATTTTTATTCCGTTTTCCGCCTCCCCGTAAGTACCGGGGTGGGCAACGTGGACTTACAGTGGTATCAGAGCCTAACTAAACATAAACTAGCTAGGTAGTGAAGTGTATCGAAGTTCGAAATGAAAAAATCGAAAAACCAAAATTTCAAAACCCTAGTTTTCTGTTAAAAATTTTTCTGGTCAAAACAAAATTTGTTATACTCCAAAAATCGTCTCAGGGTTTTGTGAAGATAACCACCAAACCCGGTCCAGTGAGTCGTCTAAACCGCCGCGGTTCAGCGGCAATAGCAAGCTATTGCCGCGGAACCGCCGCCGTTTTGACTCTTCACTGGGTCGAGTTTGGTGCAGTGTATCTCTGGCTTGGTTTTAGGATTTTTAAGATGGTTTATATATGCCCAGGTTTTCCAGAATAGAAATTCATTTTTGGGGTCCTATAAATCCGTATTTTTTTTCGAACTTCAACACACTTTGACTATAAAGGTTATATCTGTGATGTTTGCATGTATTGAACGTCGGCTAATCTCTATATGTCGATTAGTCGGGGTTATACATATCTGTGATCTGTGATTGATGATGGTATGTGTATATGAATGGGTTGGATTGTCGCGGATGAATAGCCGGGGTGGATGTGAGATGAGTGTTGCTTTTCTTTCATTCATTGTAATATGTAAATTGATGTAATATTATTATTTGTTTGGCCGCACAACCGGGTCGGGGTTGTAGCCGTCATTGTATAATTCTTTTTACTGTTTTTGCTCCTAGGATAGACCCATGGAGGGGGTGCACAAACTACCGGGTATCTCGAAGTGCCGAGTGGCCTACTCACGGTGTTGAGGGAGGTTGCTTCGCTTCGGGTACTTGGCGGGTAGTTTGCCGCACCCGTAGGGGTCTTGGGTGGGGTTTTGGCTGTTCACCGCGACCGTATAATCCGCTTTTCGTTGCAGGCTCGAACGTATTGCGGATTCCTAGTATATCCAATGTATTCATCTGTGATCTGTAATGTCTATCATTGCTATATATTTATATATGATAACTATTTAGGCGTTGCTTATGTTTTACAGCCGCGCTAGCCCAGCCCCCGCTCTGTCGTTAGTTAAGTAACCTAACGGGTGATGACGGGGCCCCGTGGCGAATGCGAATGGCATAAGCGTAAGTCATATTTTGGTTGTTTTCTGCAATTGTAGGATTAAATGATGGGACGCATTAAAAGAACTAATGCAAGAAAATAAACCAAGTAAAAGTCGATTGGAACACTTTGAAAACCACTCGGTTCTTTTCAAAACTAAACTTTTAAACGCGGAGCTTGAACCACTCCTTTTAAAAGCTATCTCGTTCCATCGATTAGATCAAGTTCACTACGTTCACGGTTTCGCCAAAACCATCCGTAGCCCTCCGTCATTCCACATGAATGGTCAAAAAGTATTCAAGCTATGTATTTTGGCCAAAGTCAAGGCATAGTGATTGGTAGCTATTGGGTATTCATGTGCAGCATAGATAGATGCGTTGGTTTGGGACAGTCGTGCTGCCATTTTGGCCAAAGTCAAGGGTAGGTACGGGTGGGTCCAAATTAACCAGGAGAATGACGGGTAGAACTTGACATGTGACTTATGATATTTTGGCCAAAATCAAGGTCATAAGAGCATGGGGCAAAAATCCACATCGGGAGTTTCATAAGTATTGAAACTTGCTAGCGCTGCATACCATTTGGAGTGTGATAATTCTGGTAGGATTCCTTTGGTCTTATCACGCGATGATATTTGGATCCCGATCTTACTGTGAGTATATGCTACTCCTCGAGAAAACTCTCACTTAACGACCAATGCTATAAACCTAGTAGGTGTCTAGAAAGGTGTTAGCGGGGCTACGCCCACAGGGAAAAGAGGTTACTTAATTAAGGAACTTCGCGAAAGCGTTGGAAAACCTCCCTCGAAGTACCGACACTGGCCTGGCTGAACGGTTAAGCAAGTATTGTACGGTGAGAGTGATCCTGACTAATCCTTTCTTTACGGTTTGAGAAGGGATTCGAGAGACAGTGGGAGCCATCCAGTTTAGACAAATTAAAAACCACTCTAAACTTGCAAGAGCATCATGCTAAAGTGTTTCTTTTCTCTCTCCTAATTGCAGCGACCATTCAACATGACCGGACTTAAGTTATTACTAGATAAAAACATATTGACAGGGCCAAACTACAAAGATTGGCTCAGGAATGTCAAGATGGCTATCACTTACGACAAGTTGGGGTATGTCCTTACCACCAAAGCTCCCCTGTCCCAGGTCCCACCTCCAGCGTCGCGGATAAGGAAATCCGTAAGACATGGGAGTTAGATTGCGCGAAGGCCAAATGCCTCGTATTAGCCTCGATGGACAACGAACACCAGAGGAGGCACGAGAATATGGACCTAGAGTCCATATTTCTCCATACAAAAGAACTGTATGGAGAGCAGTCTCGTATCGCAAGATACGAAGTGTTGAAGAAGCTATTTTCGGCAAGGTTGGCCGTCGGATCATCGGTAGCGGAACACGTGCTTAAGATGATTGGCTACATAGAGGAGCTCGCGGACCTTGGGACCACGTTGGAGAATGAACTCTATACTGATTTGATTCTCCAGTCCCTTCCTTCCACTTACGCCCAGTTTGTCTTAAACTTCAACATGCAAGGAAAGGAGGTAGAACTTTCCGAACTTCTGAACATGTTGAGGAGTGCTGAGGGCACCCTACAGAAAGGTAGGGAGACATCCACTTTGTTTGTAGGAGGATCTTCCTCTTCTAGATCCAGGGCGAAAGCCAAGGGTAAGAAGAAGAAAGCCCCCGCCAAACCAAGAGGCGGTGTCGGTAAAGTGGATACGAAGGGAAAAGGAAAAGAAACAAAGATAGCGGGAAAGCTAGTAGGGAAGGAAGAATGCTTCTATTGTCACAAAAGTGGTAACTGGAAACAGGATTGCAAGGCTTGGAAAGCCAGAACACAGGATTTGAAGCGAGTTGCAGCTTCAGCTTCAGGTGTGTATGTTATTGAAAACTGTCTATCAATAAACTCTACTTCCTGGGTATTGGATACCGGATCAGGATCTCATATCTGTAATTCTTTGCAGGCGTTGAGAAAGCGTAGAGTTTTGAAGGCAGGTGACATGACCCTCAGAGTTGCGAACGGTGCTAGCATGGATGCTGAGGCCGTGGGGGACTTTCACCTGGGATTGTCGGATGGACATTTTTTGGTTTTACGTAGTTGTTATTATGTACCAAATGCAACCTGTAATATCATTTCTGTATCTTTATTATCTAAAGAAGGTTATGAATTTGCATTTGTAAGTAATGTAGTGAACATTCACCTTAATCAAGTTTTGATTGGGTCAGGTACATTGAACAACGATATATACGTATTAAACCAACCACAGATTTTCAATGTCCAGAATACACACAAAAGAAAGTCTCCAAAAATCAATAAAACTTTCTTATGGCATTGTAGACTGGGTCACATCAATGAGAGAAGGATGACTAAGTTACATTCAGAAGGATATTTGGATCCGTTCGAATATCAATCGTATGCAACTTGTCAATCCTGTCTCAAGGGAAAGATGACAAAGACTCCGTTTACTGGACACGGAGAAAGAGCGAGCGAGCTCTTGGGACTCGTACACAGCGACGTGTGCGGTCCAATGTCTACACATGCGCGAAGCGGTTATTCTTACTTCATTACTTTTACGGATGACTTTTCAAGGTACGGTTATGTCTTCTTAATGAAACATAAATCCGAAGCTTTTGAAAAATTCCAGGAATATAAGAATGAAGTAGAAAAACAAAGAGGCAAAAGTATAAAGACACTAAGATCTGATCGAGGTGGTGAATACTTGAGTACCGAGTTCCTGGGTTACTTAAAAGAGAATGGAATTCTCTCTCAGCTTACTCCTCCATACACTCCGCAACATAATGCTGTATCGGAGAGACGGAACCGAACCCTATTGGATATGGTGCGGTCCATGATGAGTAACGCTGAGTTACCGCGATCGTTCTGGGGATATGCGCTAGAATCAGCTGCATACCTTTTGAACCGAGTTCCAACTAAGACTGTGCCTACTACACCATATCAGATGTGGTGTGGGAAGAGACCCTATCTTAATCACATTAAGACATGAGGATGTCCAGCTTTTGTAAAAAAGCAGCATGCGGACAAGCTCGAGGCACGCTCAGTACAGTGCAAGTTTGTGGGATATCCAAAGAGCTCCAAGGGATATTACTTCTATTGCGAAGAGGAACAAAAAGTCCTTGTTTCTCGCCATGCCCACTTTCTAGAACACCAGTTCATAGAAAAAGAATTAAGTGGGAGCACAATAGAACTGGAAGAAATTCCAGAACCACGAGCTATTACTGAAAGCTTGGTTGAACCAGAGGGTTCGAAAGATCAGGACATTCCCACGCCACTCCGCAGGAGTAGTAGGCAGTCTCATCCGTCCGAGAGATACTACGGTTTTCTTATTGACGGGGATAGAGAGGATTGCATCATAGACTGTGATGAGCCTACTAGCTTCCAGCAGGCCATTCAGAGTGTCGACTCGGTAAAATGGCTGGATGCAATGCGGACCGAGATGGAGTCCATGTACACCAACAAAGTATGGACGTTGGACATTGCTCCAGATGGGGTAAAACCCGTAGGATGCAAGTGGATCTTCAAAATGAAGATTGGTGTAGATGGACAGGTTGAGACCTATAAAGCAAGACTGGTAGCAAAAGGTTTTCGTCAGCGACCTGGTTTGGACTATGACGAAACCTTTTCTCCAGTAGCTATGCTGAAATCCATTCGGATCCTTCTTGCCATTGCTGCCTTCCACGATTATGAGATTTGGCAGATGGACGTAAAGACAGCTTTTCTAAATGGTCATTTAGAGGAGTGTGTCTATATGGATCAGCCAGAGGGTTTCATTCAGAGTGGGAGCAGCGGAAAGGTGTGCAAGTTGCTTAAGTCCATTTATGGACTAAAGCAGGCATCGCGGAGTTGGAACATCTGTTTTGATGAGACGGTCAAGGAATTTGGCTTTATCAAAAATCCAGATGAACCATGCATCTATTGTAGATTTGTAGCAAGAACTGTAGTATTCCTCGTTTTATACGTGGATGACATTCTCTTAATAGGAAATGACATTCCTATGCTACAATCTGTCAAGGGGTTCTTGTCACACAGGTTCTCCATGAAAGACCTGGGTGATGCCTCATACATTCTGGGTATCCGGATCTACCGTGACAGATCCAAGAGGATATTAGGACTTTCACAGTCCAGGTACATCGACACCATACTGAAGAGATTCAGTATGGAAGATTCCAAGCGCGGTAATTTACCGGCTTGTCACGGGATCACCCTCTCCAAAGAGATGTCTCCCAAGACTGATTTGGAGAAGGATCGCATGTCTATTATACCCTACGTTTCTGCGGTAGGCTCTATAATGTATGCGATGTTGTGTACCAGACCGGATGTGGCTTATGCACTGAGTGTGGTAAGCAGGTATCAGTCAAACCCTGGGGAGAAACATTTGATAGCAGTAAAGAACATTCTCAAGTACCTAAGAAGGACTAAGGAGATGTTCTTGGTGTATGGCGGAAAAGACCTGCAGATTGAGGCCTTTGCTGACTCCAGCTTCCAGAGTGACAAGGATGATTCCAAGTCCATGTCGGGTTTTGTCTTCACCCTCAATGGAGGAGCGGTGTGTTGGAAGAGCTCCAAACAGGAAACCGTTGCTGACTCGACGATGGAAGCGGAATACATCGCTGCATCTTATGCCGCAAAAGAAGCTGTCTGGATGAGGAAGTTCTTGAGAGAACTTCGGGCGGTTCCGTCCATTGTTGACCCAATACCACTGTATTGCAACGACAACGGGGCTATAGCTTTAGCGAAGGAACCCAGGTCCCATCAGAAATCCAGACACATCTTAAGGCGGTATCACCTGATCAGGGAGATCGTAGATCGCCAGGAGATCGAGGTCCGGAGGGTTGCATCAGAGGATAACACAGCAGATCCATTCACCAAGGCCTTGCCCCAGACTCAGTTCGAGCGGCTGATCGAGATGATAGGTCTTCGATACGCCAGTACATGGCCTTAGTGCAAGTGGGAGATTGTCAGTGTATATGCCCTAAAGGCCATTACTGTATCATACTAGTTTGTATATTACTTGATGGAAGCTTGGAATATTCACAGATGTATATACAATCTTGCTCGAAATGGTAGTATGCTACTTGGTTTGTCTCTGCTTTAATATGTGCATGTGTTTCTTTTAGCATATTGCAGATATACATATTAGTAGAGCCCTTAGGATCTTTGCTTGATTACCAGCGTTGTGATGGCGCTCACACTCGTGGGAGCTGGGTGATCTATAAGCACATCCTTATACAGGTCCCTAGTCGTTGGACTATCGAGACAGGGTATCGATACTCCGGAGTAGACTAGCGTATGCGCTTCTCATCCCAGTGTGGGAGACAGTCTGTCCCACAGCCGTCTGTACGTCGTACTTGAGATAGTATGCAGGTGCTCGTTAGGTTACGAGTACACTGGACAGGACTCGTCGGGAACTGTTGGTTGGTATTATACCTATCATCAGTTATTAGTTCCCAGGCGACATGAATACAGCTTAGTCCGCTGACTTGACACTGTCACTTCGCCTCGAGTGTGTTCCCACTGCACTTTGATTGCTACCCTACCTTGGCTCAAAGGAGTCGTGCAAACAGGTAGTTTTTGGGTGCAGTCCCGAAGCACTTGGAGGCAGTGACCGTTAGACAGGATTCGTCTCTCCTGGTATTGGGGGTTGACATCGCGCTGTGTCTAGGAGAGCCATTACACGAGTAGTCCCTAGCCAGGGCAAGCGAGATATACTGGTAGGTTTCCAGTGTTATCTCAGGGTGTTCTGGGCTACACTCCGACATGACTTGTACCGCTATTAGGGGACTGACGTTCGCCGCCCCCTAGGCCCTCCATGCGATGTATCAGACGAACTGACCGGACTATACGGAGATTGTCACATACAGGCTCAGTAGGAGTTCAGATGGGGTTCACCTCGTCAGTCTTCTTATCGACATCTACCTGGGGACCGTTACGTACAGCTAATGCCGCTTGCGGTCTGTGGTTAAACCCACTGCCAGCGTAGTGTCGAGTCTTTAGAGTCCCACACAGAGTGCTATTCGCCTTTAGGCAAAATGAGTAGAGGTCGCATGGTTTTGCGACAGGGTTCGGTCACATCCGCGCACTTGTGCACGTTTGCTGTCCGGACAGTTTATACTAGCGGGCTTTGGTTTAAGCCGGATCCTAGTATAAGATTTGGGATTGGTTTTTCTCATTGTATTCGTGTTCCTCGGATCACGAATGCTGGTGCGTATGCACGGTTGCTTGAGACAGAGGGAGAGGACCTTGATTAGGGTTAATGGCTATTGTCAATTTATTAACCCTAATGTTTATGTGTGTATTATGGTTAATTGGTATTAGTTTAATAATTGAGCATGGTTATGGTTGTTGACCATTTGACCTTATTGACTTGTTGACCTTGGTTGACACTTTGACCATCATCATTTCATTTGGAAGATGCTCTTTGATCCTTGCAATTTGCATTTAAAATGAAATGATAATGGTCATGTCTTGATTAAGCCATGACAATTATCTTACTAATTATCTAATTAAATTAATACACATATATTAGTGAGAATGGTTTATTCCATTATCATTCTATCATTTCTTTTCTCTCTCTTGTTCTTTCTCTCCCTCAAGCTCTCCCCTCTCATGTGTTGAGAAACACTTGAGCTTGAGAAAAACCCTCTCTTGATCATCTCTACTCTCACCTAGGGTTCAAGGACTAGCACTTCTTGCACCCTAGTTACTTCTAGCTTGGAGTTGAAGCCAAAGGTTGAGGCTTTCGGGTGGATCTTTCTTCGACGTGAGAAGACGACCAAGATGACCTCCTTCCACCACTCCAAGGAGCAAGGAGAGAAGGACTTAAAGCCCAAGGTATAACCTTTCTAGCACTTAGCTAGTTTGTAGTTAGTTTTAGCAAGTTTTTTTTTAGCAAAGATCCTTCTAGCTCTAGTCCATGTTGCCTAAGCTCATAAAAATCCGATTTTTATTCCGTTTTCCGCCTCCCCGTAAGTACCGGGGTAGGCAACGTGGACTTACAGTGGTATCAGAGCCTAACTAAACATAAACTAGCTAGGTAGTGAAGTGTATCGAAGTTCGAAACGAAAAAATCGAAAAACCAAAATTTCAAAACCCTAGTTTTCTGTTAAAATTTTTTCTGGTCAAAACAAAATTTGTTATACTCCAAAAATCGTCTTAGGGTTTTGTGAAGATAACCACCAAACCCGGTCCAGTGAGTCGTCTAAACCGCCGCGGTTCAGCGGCAATAGCAAGCTAATGCCGCGGAACCGCCGCCGTTTTGACTCTTCACTGGGTCGAGTTTGGTGCAGTGTATCTCTGGCTTGGTTTTAGGATTTTTAAGATGGTTTATATGTGCCCAGGTTTTCCAGAATAGAAATTCATTTTTGGGGGCCTATAAATCCGTATTTTTTTTCGAACTTCAACACACTTTGACTATAAAGGTTATATCTGTGATGTTTGCATGTATTGAACGTCGGCTAATCGCTATATGTCGATTCGTCGGGGTTATACATATCTGTGATCTGTGATTGATGATGGTATGTGTATATGAATGGGTTGGATTGTCGAGGATGAATAGCCGCGGTGGATGTGAGATGAGTGTTGCTTTTCTTTCATTCATTGTAATATGTAAATTGATGTAATATTATTATTTGTTTGGCCGCACAACCGGGTCGGGGTTGTAGCCGTCATTGTATAATTCTTTTTACTGTTTTTGCTCCTAGGATAGACCCATGGAGGGGGTGCACAAACTACCGGGTATCTCGAAGTGCCGAGTAGCCTACTCACGGTGTTGAGGAAGGTTGCTTCGCTTCGGGTACTTGGCGGGTAGTTTGCCGCACCCGTAGGGGTCTTGGATGGGGTTTTGACTGTTCACCACGACCGTGTAATCTGCTTTTCGTTGCAGGCTCGAACGTATTACGGATTCCTAGTATATCCAATGTATTCATCTGTGATCTGTAATGTCTATCATTGCTATATATTTATATATGATAACTATTTAGGCGTTGCTTATGTTTTACAGCCGCGCTAGCCCAGCCCCCGCTCTGTCGTTAGTTAAGTAACCTAACGGGTGATGACGGGGCCCCGTGGCGAATGCAAATGGCATAAGCGTACGTCATATTTTGGTTGTTTTCTGCAATGGTAGGATTAAATGATGGGACGCATTAAAAGAACTAATGCAAGAAAATAAACCAAGTAAAAGTCGATTGGAACACTTTGAAAACCACTCGGTTCTTTTCAAAACTAAACTTTTAAACGCGGAGCTTGAACCACTCTTTTTAAAAGCTATCTCGTTCCATCGATTAGATCAAGTTCACTACGTTCACGGTTTCGCCAAAACCATCCGTAGCCCTCCGTCATTCCACATGAATGGTCAAAAAGTATTCAAGCTATGTATTTTGGCCAAAGTCAAGGCATAGTGATTGGTAGCTATTGGGTATTCATGTGCAGCATAGATAGATGCGTTGGTTTGGGACAGTCGTGCTGCCATTTTGGCCAAAGTCAAGGGTAGGTACGGGTGGGTCCAAATTAACCAGGAGAATGACGGGTAGAACTTGACATGTGACTTATGATATTTTGGCCAAAGTCAAGGTCATAAGAGCATAGGGCAAAAATCCACATCGGGAGTTTCATAAGTATTGAAACTTGCTAGCGCTGCATACCATTTGGAGTGTGATAATTCTGGTAGGATTCCTTTGGTCTTATCACGCGATGATATTTGGATCCCGATCTTACTGTGAGTATATGCTACTCCTCGAGAAAACTCTCACTTAACGACCAATGCTATAAACCTAGTAGGTGTCTAGAAAGGTGTTAGCGGGGCTACGCCCACAGGGAAAAGAGGTTACTTAATTAAGGAACTTCACGAAAGCGTTGGAAAACCTCCCTCGAAGTACCGACACTGGCCTGGCTGAACGGTTAAGCAAGTATTGTACGGTGAGAGTGATCCTGACTAATCCTTTCTTTACGGTTTGAGAAGGGATTCGAGAGACAGTGGGAGCCATCCAGTTTAGACAAATTAAAAACCACTCTAAACTTGCAAGAGCATCATGCTAAAGTGTTTCTTTTCTCTCTCCTAATTGCAGCGACCATTCAACATGACCGGACTTAAGTTATTACTAGATAAAAACATATTGACAGGGCCAAACTACAAAGATTGGCTCAGGAATGTCAAGATGGCTATCACTTACGACAAGTTGGGGTATGTCCTTACCACCAAAGCTCCCCTGTCCCAGGTCCCACCTCCAGCGTCGCGGATAAGGAAATCCGTAAGACATGGGAGTTAGATTGCGCGAAGGCCAAATGCCTCGTATTAGCCTCGATGGACAACGAACATCAGAGGAGGCACGAGAATATGGACCTAGAGTCCATATTTCTCCATACAAAAGAACTGTATGGAGAGCAGTCTCGTATCGCAAGATACGAAGTGTTGAAGAAGCTATTTTCGGCAAGGTTGGCCGTCGGATCATCGGTAGCGGAACACGTGCTTAAGATGATTGGCTACATAGAGGAGCTCGCGGATCTTGGGACCACGTTGGAGAATGAACTCTATACTGATTTGATTCTCCAGTCCCTTCCTTCCACTTACGCCCAGTTTGTCTTAAACTTCAACATGCAAGGAAAGGAGGTAGAACTTTCCGAACTTCTGAACATGTTGAGGAGTGCTGAGGGCACCCTACAGAAAGGTAGGGAGACATCCACTTTGTTTGTAGGAGGATCTTCCTCTTCTAGATCCAGGGCGAAAGCCAAGGGTAAGAAAAAGAAAGCCCTCGCCAAACCAAGAGGCGGTGTCGGTAAAGTGGATACGAAGGGAAAAGGAAAAGAAACAAAGATAGCGGGGAAGCTAGTGGGAAGGAAGAATGGGGCAAAGTCAAGGTCAAACGGCTTGGGTATTAACGGCCTACCGTGATAAGGGATTGTGAAGAGCATGCGATGAAATGTTATCTTTTCCAAATTCATGGTGACTTCATTCACAAGCATCCCAATCCGCTGCATCCTGCGGTGGCGTCATGGCCCTTCGAAGTTTGGGGCACCGACATAGTTGGTCCAATTGATCCTCCGTCATCCAAAGGCCACCGGTTCATATTGGCCGTGACTGACTATTTCTCTAGATGGGCTGAAACTGTCCCGCTAAAGGATGTAAAGACAGAAGATATTTTGACGTTCTTCCGGTAAAATATTCTATACTGCTTCGATACACCTAGAAGAATCGTTTCTAATAATGGGCCTTCTTTCAAGAGCTGCAGAGTCTCAAGATTCGCTACACAGCACAAGATAGACTGGAGATATTCCTCCATCTACAATCCAAGAGCCAATAGGCTAGCTGAAGCTTTCAATAAAACTCTATGCAAGCTCCTGAGGAAAAATGCATCAACCAACAAGAGAGGCTGGAATCTCAAGCTCCACGAGACGTTGTGGGCATATCGTACCACGCACCACGCTCCAACTCAGTCCACTCCATACACATTACTCTTCGGAGTGGAGGAAATCCTCCCCCTCGAAGTCGAAGTTCCAATCCTAAGAATGGCCGCCCAGCACAATTTGACGGAGGAGGAAAATGTCCTTCGTCGGCTCGAAAAGCTCGACGCCCTCGAAGAAAAGAGGCTCGCGGTACAGAAAAATCTGGAGCTGTACCGAGCCCAAATGTCACGGGCCTATGACAAGATGACCCGTCCCTTTGCTTTCAAGAAAGGTGAATTTGTGTTGGTTCTCAAAAGATCGATCATCCCCAATCGACATGCCAAGGGAAAATTCGAGCCAAATTGGGAAGGGCCATACGTCATTGAGAAAATGTTCGACGGAGGATCTTACCAACTAATAAGTGGCGAGGGAGAAAGGTCCATGCCACCCATCAATGGCCGATTCCTCAAGAAATACTACACGTGAATGCTCCAGGTCGCAGACGAATCAAGCATACCGGCCCTACGGTCTAGATTATACATCCTGTAAAACCATATGCAATCCACGGAAAAAAATGACCCATATCTTTCCCAAGTCCTACCGGCGAGACTACATCTGAAGTCCTACCAGCGATGAAGCAAAAAAAAAAGAAAAAATAGGATATGTCCACAAGCAAAACGGGCATGGATGAAAACCCGAAAGAGCTCCGTCAATAAAAATAGCAGGACTGCCGGCGTTTGTGAAAAACCGTAAGGGCGCAAACTCGTGAAAAGAGATGAAATACACTCGCAAAGTCCTCTCGACCTTGTGAGGAAAAAATCCCCGTGTGAGATCTTTATGACTCACAAAGAAGCAACACACTTAGGAATCCCCACGATTCCTAGGGAGAAAATACACCTGCGGGATCCTCTCGACTCGTAGGGAGAAAATGCTTTTATGAGACCCTTACGGTTCATAAAATTGAAAAGTCTTAGTTGATAGGGATCTAAACCTGTCTCCTATGCCATCGCTCCCCAATGAGCAACGGAAAATGATGAGTTGCTCCTGGCATTACGCTTTGGTGTTAGTGGTGCTGATGTCGACCCAAAACCCAAACCCCAAGTCTTCCCAGGGAAAATGATGAGTCGCTCCTGGCATTGCTTCAGTGTTAGCGATGCTAATGCCGACCAAAAACTAAAACCCCAAGTTTTCCCAAAGGAAAATGATGAGTCTCTCCTGGCACTACGCTTCAGTGTTAGCGGTGCTGATGTCGACCAAAAAACCAAATCCCAAGTCCTCCCGGGGTAAATGATGAGTTGCTCCTGGCATTATTCCAGTGCAACAATGCTGATGCTAAAAACAATCCAAATTCTAAATTCCTTTCAAATTCAAAATTCCTTCTAAATAAGGCAGAAATCAAACAAGTGAAATCAAATCCCGATACCGCAAAAGGCAGAGCAAGTCAACTTTAACCCCGACACCGCAAGAAGCGAAGCAAATAAACTTCAACCCCGACACCGCAAGAAGCAGAGCAAGTTGGCAACAACGACCGTCCAAGTCACAAAAATGGCAGCACCAACTGTTTGAGTCGCAAAAATGGCAGCATCGACTATCCACGTCGCAAAAATGGCAGCGCCGATTGTCCAAGTCGGAAAAATGGTAGCACCGATGTTGGGACTTTACCCGCGCGCAAACGCGTATGTTTTGAAAATGGAACCGTTTTAAGGAAATGGATGCGCACGCGAGATCGGCCTTGTTTTAAAATTTATAAACCACAAGTGCATGGCGTGTTGTAGCGAGCCGGTAAGTATGGGTTATATCCGCAGGGAATTGTGTATTAGGTTTTGTTGTTTAAGGTTCAACAAATAATGAATAGGTTGGTATGTCACAAAAATATAAAAACATGAAAACAAAGAAAACAAGTTACGAAAGAAATGCCCGTGGCTTTGGCTCGGATGGTCGAATCACGACGATTCCTTCGACGCTCCCTTACTCATGAGTTGTCCATCCTTATGTCGATCCCGGTGCGAAGCATGACTTGTCTAGATGGTAGCAAAGCACAAGTCATCAACTTACCGATATTCGACGCAACCCGAAATGAGTTCATATTGTTCACTTATCCTTTGTATGTCCATGCTTGTGGTATCAACATCAAAAACACAAATTAGCGAGTGAGAGCAATTAGTTTTAGTATTAACTTTGCTAAGTGTTTGTGATAGTATAGGGTATATGAAAACCAAGGGCTTGTCAAGCACTTGGTCAAAAAATACCGTATCCAAATTTAGAAAACTTAACACCAAATTGATTTTAACTTAAACATTATGAAACGGGGAAAGGGGGTGAGTATGGTATATGAAGAGGTTACAAAGTAACCATGATTTCAAAATACCATATCACATCAATACATAAAACAATCTCTAAGTTAGAATCCTGTTAAGAAAATTAAACATAAGCAAGAGGAGGAGAAAGACAAATCCTTTCATCTCATTTCCTCACCATCATCACAACCAAAGAAAGATTAGTTACATATAACAATAGCAAAAGAAAGCAAGAAATAAAAGAAGCAAGTAAACAAAGCAATAACAATCTTATTTAACACTTGATGTAGTTGAGATACAAGATATTGGTAAGTTGTTCAACCTCCATAATGAAGCTCTCAAAAGAAAGCTTCAAGAGGGCAGAAGAAGAAGAAACCAAGTAAAGCCCACACAAATCTCAAGCCTAAACCAAAAACAACTAGAACTAAGCTATAGAAATGGGTATACACATATTGTCCTTACTCAATATCTGTTCTGGTACTTATAGGCTCAACTCCAGAATAAACAAATAATATAGATAGACTGATGTGACCCTAAGAAATGACCAGAAGAAAAACGTGGACATTTGGAGCCAAGTGACCCGATGACGCCAGATTTTTGGGGGTTGTCGCCGGCCTAAATCTGAGCATTGAGGCTCGTCTTGGAATGGTAGATATGTGTGCTCTCCACTATTCTTCTGGTGTTGTTTGATTTCTCTAAATAACTCTGGTTTGCACTCAGTAAAATTGGAGGGAAAGTGTTGCATTACATCACATCATAACTTTTTGCATTAATCACACATGCCCACTTGTTTCCACCACTTGCACAATTCATCATTTTTGTGTGCCAAGGAAGCCCCACCATGGTCCTAGGATAAAAAAGCTAGTGTACACTTGTGTTGTGTTGGACCAAAATTGTGTACACTTGATTATTTGCAAAAGAGCTCTTTGACTATCGGTCGGTTTTCTGTTCTGATTGCAGTGTCAGCTCCTATACGCTATATCTGTGATATTGAGTGTGTTTCCAGTATTTTATCACCAATACCTGTAAACTGTAATTACTGAGCAGACACCGATTAATAGTACCGAAAAATAACAAAATAGATAATGAATGAGAGGTATTAAAATGCAGTTTTCTGAGATAAAAAAATACCCCAAACTTATCTTTTGCCCGTCCCGAGAAAAACAAATAATCATAGCCTCACTTTCACAGGGAACGCGATTGCACTGAGCATGTGCAACAAGCCGTTAAACGTCTAGGTGTCCCTAGTAGGAGGAGTGTTGTCTCCTGAGGGTTTTTAGCGGATTATACCCATAAAATCCAGTTAAGTTAGCGTCGTGGAGAAACTGTTCATTCTAATCTTAAGGTTAAGAATCAATGCTAGAAGTTCTATCATCCAAGTTAGAAACGTCAAACCCTATTTTTCACGCCTCACAATTTATTTAACATAAGCTAATACACGTCTTTACGTGATTGTGCGGATAGTGTAAAAAAGTTTTTAAGAACCTAATTAGGGTCATCATGTCATAAATACGGACCAGGATAGACTTCTAAACAATCACACGAGTTTGAAAGGAGTTAAGATTTTCTTAAGTTTCGTTCTCCAGTTAGGTTTCAGGTCATAATTTATATCATTTTTAACAAAGAACCTAAGTCTTATTCTTCACTCCTACCTTTCACCCATTGATGTTCATACACACCCTCGTGATCGTGCAAAACGTCTTTATAAATATAAACATTCGTATCTCCGCGAAAAAACTGCTTTTAATAGAAAATTTGTCATCGCCAAGATTATTCTCCCACAAAGAACTGTGAGGACTTTTAACTCGGGAAGAACACTTTCTTAGCTTGTATTATTTGGCGATTAGAAACTTAGCGAGGTTTGGGTCAATGACTCCCAAATCAGATGGTTTTAAGGTATTAGGTGTGTAGATACCCCAAGGACTTAATTACCCAAGTTACCAAGGCTACAAAATAAAAGACTCATTTTATTTTAAATATGCTGAACTCAGTGAAAACGGAGATATAACCAGCTTCTCTTTTAAATCCGAAGATGTTACATGTGGATAAGGTGTGTAATTACTCCAACAAAGTTCCAGATGGGTTATTTTTCAGACTTTTAGCTTCTATTAAAACCTCAATAATATTCTTCATATTCACTTCACGTTATGAACTATTCTTGACATCACTTAACTTAGAACAAACCTGTTTGATACTAAAGATGTTTATCAATTCTTAAAAGTTTTTCAGACATGTCAGATTTTCATCAAATTCTCAAACACATACGACACATGTTGTAACATTTTGGAATTTTAGAAATAAATAAAAAAAATTAAATAATTAAATAATAATATATTGAATTAAAATGTTATTAAAAACCAAATTAGACAATTCCGTAAGTTCTATGTAAAATAAATTAAATTAAAATTTTTATATGTAATATAAATAAGTTATAAGGAGTTTAGTGATAATTTTAGCTTCATTTTAATAAAAAGAGTGTTATATAATAACATAAGTTGTGAGGGGTTTTTATACAAGTTTAGGAAAATTATGCGAATTTGGTTTTGTGAGGGTTTAAGTTGGAAATGGGTAGAATATGTTTTAGTTCAGAAGTTAAATTCAAATTAAATCTTTTTGGAAAGGTTAGTGTGTTGACACCTCCAACACTCATGTGCACACACACACACACCAACACCTCCTCCTTGCATGAAATCACTACACTTTGCTTGATGGCACCTCCTCCTTTCCCTTATCCTTCCCTTTTCTCACATATATAGCTTGTGTTCAGATCTGAATCATTTTAAAAACCTAAAAAATTTAAAGTAAGAAAAAGAAAAACAAACCAAAACAAAGGAGAGCAAGAGAAAGAAGAAGAACAAGGCAAGGATCTCACCATCAAGCTAGGACAAGGGGCTTAGCATCTTGGAAGGGTTATTCCAACAAATTATTGTGGGTAATGTTCTTAATCACAGTAGGAGTTTAAGTTCTGTAATTAGTTTAATTTGAAATGAACAAGTTCTATAATTTTGTATTTTTTAGGAAAACTTAGCTCTGTAGTAATCTGTTGTTAGTCAAAATAAAATCAACTTAACAAAACAGTGCTAAAATGTTATATTTGGAACATAGAGCAAACCGTAGGAACATGAACCAGGGGTCTCGGATTTGGGCTGGCGAAAAATAGGATAATTCCGGCGTCGCCGGATTTCTAAGGGTTTTGGATCTTGTGGATTTCAGGGTAGGTCTCTGTGAAGGTATTATGATACTTGGTATTGTTTAACAGTATATGAAATCTGGTAGTTAATATCTGAAATGGGGTTAAAACGTTTAAAACACGACACGGACGTTTCGTAATACGATTCTGTTTTCTGTTACGAAACAGCGTTAATTAAATCCAGTCAGTATAAGTGTTTTATAGGTTGCGATAATCATACTTAGTATAGCTAATACGTAAAACTAGTATTTTCATGTTTTCGCCGTATCGGAGTTTAGCCGTTTCTTATACAAGTTAATTGCGATAATAGATTCGAATACGGAAACTTCGGAGGCCGCAAGGAAAGGAAATGGATTGGCGATCTGAGTTGATTCGACGTATTCCAGTGAGTAGACTAAACATCTACCGGGGAATTTTGTATGGATGGCGTGATACGCCCGTAGTTAAGTTTAAATAAAAATGGGCTTTTGTATGTTAAATTGATCATATGCATTCATAAAGATATATATACATCGCCATGTTAATAATTGTTAGAACACTGCACAGTTATCGACGAGTTATGCCGCACCTGCACATATCTATATGTTACACTACACCTCGTCGATATTAACATGTCACATATACACTTAGTACTTATTATACTAAATATGATTCCCATCATACCTTGAACATCAAGAATGGTAGTTATTTTCATAAACATTATCATATTTTATCTCCAAGTAGGTGTAGTTATGATATAAGATGCATTGGATTACTATGGATTTATGGTTTTGAGTTTTTATACACTATGGAAAGAATTCAATGATTTTTATGATAAATGTGACATGTCCACCATGAAATGTCATTTTTTTATTTGGTTTTGTTCCGAACCGGGTGGGGTAGATATACGGTTGCGGAATTTCTTACGTATATCCGAACTGGGTGGGGTAGCTATACAGCCGGATTCATAGTGGACCCGGTCGGGGCCGAGGGGCAGGGGCCGCACTTTAGGCAGTGAGCCGAACGAGGACACTCGATACCGGAGTCAGTGGTAAACATGGCGGATATCTATGTGATACCGACCGGAGTTATTGATTGACAGGATCGTTCGGGGAACGATGCCTGATAAAGCACCGAAGATTTGTGTCGATGTTGGACACGGGAAGAAAATGAATCTTATTTGGAAAATAATTGATGAGATTTCAGTTTTGGATTTATATATTGAGTAGTTAAATTTATGCTTCCACCTGTTAGTATGCATCATATTCATCATTGTTGATATTAGTTCTAGATCGGCATACTTAAATTATCAGCCGATATATGTTAGTTATATTCACTGAGTTGGCAACTCATCCCGTTGTGCTACAGTTCTTTGCAGGAGTCGAGTGGACGTATAGCAGCAGACAGATCCACTTATCAGTTTATCGCTCTTTTTGCTAGGTGGGTTACCTATGTAGTAACCTCCTCTTTTGGTATTGCATATTGAATCCAGAGTTTCTCCATCAGACCCTGTATAATGACTTAGAACAATATGTGTTTATATATCTATTATTTTGACAGATAAGATCGTTTGGTTGTATTAAATAATATTTCTTTTATTTATGTCTGAGATTCTTCTTTGATTTCATATTATGATTTTGTATTGAATTCCACTGTTAATATTGTTGCTCCCAACTAGGGATGCAACCACACTTAACATTTTATACTTGTTTAATAATTTAACTTCATAAACTGTGATTTTTAGTTAAAACTAAATTTCTATTCCGCAAAAAGGATTTTGATTTTGATTTTCGGCTTACTTGGACTGTATGAATATCTTTAGATATTATACAATCTAAGTGCCGGTCACATCAAATTTTGGGTCGTGACACGTGTAAAGTGTTATAAAAGACGTATATAAGCTATGGTTAAACACAAGGAAGGGTTATTTTTCGGGTCGTCAGTCTCACAAAAAGGATTTAGTTATTTCTAACTTATCAACCGAACCGCCAGTCTTCGAATCTAAGTTCCCCCGCTAGCTAACATGACAATCAAGTTTTTATGTTTTTGAATTTTTTCAATTTTTATAAGTTTTTCAATACAATGCAATACAAAAGCAGATATAAAATGTGACTACATGCAAAGAAAAGAAAAATACATAATATAAAGTGCTGAAATGCAGGAAATATGCAAATGCAAACTATATGCTGATACAATATACATCCAAAAGAATCAAAATGAATGAATACATGTTATTCGTATATTACAAATGTACAATCGATGCAAAGGCAGCTATTGAGAAGGAGGAATTTTCAATAAATTAGCCAGTTGCCCGCGCACTCCTCTCAGCCCCTTTTCGCGATCAGCCATCGCGGCCAACTCCGTTTCGACTAGGGCCCGTTGCTGCAGACAGGATGAAAGTTTCTCATCAATTTCCTGCTGAACAGCCTCTTGACTCTGCGTGACCTGCTCAGTAAAGTCAAGCTTTTTCCCCAGCACCAGCCCATCAGAAATGCATTGTTGAAGGTTTTCGAAGATGGAGTTCAGCTGCACAGAATTCGCTTCGACCTGGGCGTGCAGTTAGACAGACTCAGCGGAAGTCTCCTCACGTTCTTTTCGCTTGAGGATCGCTTCTTGTTCGAAATGGTGAAGGAAAAATGCACTTTGCTCAACCCATGCAGCCCGTTAGGAGTTCAAATCCAGAACTCAGGAGCAGGACGCCTGAGCTCAAGCTCATGCAGGCAGGCCTCAATCTTCCTGCAGTAATTAACCCAAGACTCAACGATGCCTTCATTATGGAAGTTCACAAGCGTCGCCAGCATTGGATTAACCTCGGCAGCAACATCTGCAGCGAATGTAGGGGCTTCCGCGTCAAGTTCCTCGACATATTCGCTCAACATACGTAGGCTGGTCGCAGCGCCCTTAGAAGATGGACGTCTAGAAAAGGGTCCTGCTGGCATTAGTATGCAAGAATCAAAGGGAGCAGGAGCCGGTGCGATTGCTGCAAAATGAATTATGATTAAAAGCTAATTAGCGAAATGGAGAAGTCATATGAGCGATGAAGTCTACTATATCGGCTGCGACAAGTGGCAAAGCCGGGAGTACCTGTGGCGCGACTATTCTCTCGTCCTCTCCTTCAACCTATAGTGCTGCAGTCAAGGCAAAGAAGAATTAGCAACGACTTGGTTGCCCATAAAAGGGAAAAAGATATTGGCTAAAGACTATACTCACCAATGCCACCAGGCAGAGCAATCTCCGACTGGAAAGAGAAATGTGGGTTCAGCACCTGATACAGATGGTCAAAAAGGACTACTGCAAGGGTGTAACAATGCGATGTCAGTACATAGAGTATATTACCCACAATGAAACCTATAAATCGCAAACATATACCTTCCAGCATTTCAAAAGAAACAGCCGTCATTGCGGCGACCCGGGGTGCTTCAGAGGACATAAGAGAAGGCGAAGGGTCGGCGACCGTCAGAGCAGCAACTGGTGACGCTTCTTCAGGTGGCACGGCCTCAGTGCTCACCACGCCTGCATTAAAAAAATGCCATCATAAGGGATTGAAAGAGATTGTGAAATAGAAAGGAAAACAGTAACCCAAGATATACCTGATGGGTCGTCAATCGAAACCACAACAAAAGCATCACCAGGCACAGCGACTACTTCGCTTTCCTCTATTGGAATGGTTTCGCCGCCCATGGCTTCGTCCCCTGATTCGACGAGGGCCGTCATGACGCTCGCAATGCCAACCGACAGTCTGGAACCGCAAGGAGAAAGAGCAGCAATTGGGGCAGTCCCAGACTCCTGAGAAAGAGTAGCCGCTTCGGGCTCTGTGGTCGCCATCATTTTGCCTGATGCCTCAATGTCAGGACTTGGCCCTGCAAGATATGATATATAAGAATTTGAAGATCAAATTCCAAGAAAAGACTCGGTGTTATGTTACCTTGGGATGGCTTTTCGGCTTCTTCCCGAGCCGCGCGCACCATTTGTCTATGGACGGTAGACAGGGCAGGTAGGGCGTTTTCGGAAGAAATAGTGATGGATGGAATGGCGCTTGAGCCTACACCTATAGCCAAAGCGACATCACGTTCCTTAGCTGCGCGCTTTCTACGCTTCTTGTCAGCCTTGGAAGTGAGAAGTGACCTCCTCAAGACCTCCATCAAGGAGACATTATCGTCCGAACCAAGTTCTACCTCTGGAGCCTCTACGGCGTCCGTCATCGGTTGTTAGATCGAAGCTTCTTTCGGCAATATTGGGGGAGCTGGGACTTCGGCAGCCGGCCTTGGGAGCGTCGCCGTGTCACCATGAGGGATTGGCACCGCACTCGGGATAACCTGAGTCGAAGTAGTCCCTGTAATAAAAAAAGGGGGTCAGACTATCCATAAAGAAAAAGGAATGAAGACACAATGAGCCGGAAGATACCGAGGCCTAAAGAAGCGTGAAGCTTCTCTTCCTCCTCAAAAGTCCGAAGGGAAGCCGCCAGAGCCTCTTCAGCGGATGTCACGCCCCGCTTCCCAAAGTACGCTAAAGTGGGCACGTGACATAACCAACCATGCTACCTGTGGATAGGAAAAATCCTTCCACAGTCACATTACGGCTGTGGAGATATCAAGAACAAGAAAGTAAACTAACTACCTAGTACATGTCCATAAGCCAGAGTAAAAGAATCAAGAGATAACAATATGCGGAAGCCAAAAGATACAATAAATGAAACACCTGGAGTGAAACTACGTACCGACAGGAACCTCACCGCTCGTCTAACAGCGGCAAAACTTATAATCAGTCTGCAGCAAGGTAGAAGAATCTGGGCCATGCAAAACCCAGACGTCAGCGCGTCAAGTCATCAAGTAATAACATAGTAAACAGGCAATGCGAATATAAACATGAATAAAGCAAGGGTAACAATAATATAAATCAGAGCAGTACAGGGTAGTGTGCAGTGGGTAAACTAAACTGTTCTATCAAGTTCTCTGTTCTAAAGTCTTTGAAACCAAATTGATGAATCATCGATGTAACTCAATAGTATCCCGTACATACCCGGGACCACGGCCACAATATTCTCGGCTGCAGCCGAGACATGCCGCTAGGCACAAAACAGGAATGTGTACACTCGATAGTATCCCGTACATACCCGGGACCACGGCCACAATATTCTCGGCTGAAACCGAGACATGCCGCTAGGCACAAAACAGGAATGTGTACACTCAATACAGGTAGTGAACTGTCGAGTTACAAGTCAGATTTCACCTTTGATTTCCCCATACCCCCAAGTTATATGTGTATGTCAAGTCAGGTATCCAGTAATCAAGAAACTAATGCCAACACAGGATCAGGTAAACAGGTTTGTCTGGATAGACAATAGGAACGGTCCATGAGGACTACATGTTATGTTTGTTGGCATTAGACACAAGATCAGGTAACAGCTCAGGTCATGGTACATCATGTCAATTCAAGCAGTATACGGTACCATGTCGGGTCAAGTAGGAAGTGTAACGGGTCATGTCAGGAAGCACAAGATGTCATGTGGGTGCTCATAATCAAACTAACATAAGCATGTGTATAAATAAACAAGCATGAGTACCATCAGAACAATAAACTGGAACATGTAATATGATATGCAAATAGATATAATTTCAAGGATATGGATGCACAGTTATCGATTAGGGTTACATTTATAGTTCCAATATTAATTAGGATGCAATTTATTAAACATGGAGTGTTAATATCACATTATTATGTAGTAATGTGATCTATGAATGCAATTATACGTATCTTAAATGCGATGGATGCAAACGGGTATCCGAAAATTTATAAAACTGTAAAATGGTAATGTGGGATGTACAACTAAGCAATATGTGATATAAATATTGATATAATAATATTAATATGGATAGCATATTCAAAGCGATTAATAACTATAAAAGTGGTATTGATTAACCATGCACAAGAAAGTTCCGTTCAGAAATTCAGCGTCACCCTAATTTGTAAAATAGCTTAAAAATAACAAACGTTCTCCAAAAGGGACGTGTCTTATACCAAAACAAATATAATTCAATAAGGTTTTCATTTTTATAATTATAAGCATCTCAGGTTTTCCCTAAAAAAAGTTATGAACATTCGAAGTTGAAAGTTTGCTGCTGGAATTTCCCTGGACAGCAGTTTGGAGACATTTTAATTTGCATTTTACGTTATTTAAATAATTTATTTTGCAAGTAAATATTTCATAGAGTTATAGTATTCTGAGTTAGCTTCGTAACGAACTGAAGAACGTATAGTAATAATTTTTCTATGATTTATAATGAATTTTATACGGTAAGGTGTACAGTAAATTTCAGATTTGTCGTATCCGCTTTTTCAACGACGTTTCATGTGTAAACTATAATATTTTAAATATATAATATCATAAAATGCAGATTATAAACTAATTAAAGATAATAATAAGAAATATTACGACGATGTATATTTTAATTGATATGGATGCAGTATAATGTAATCTAGTATGTCACAAGATAAGTTTTCATGATCTAGATTTAATATGATATAAACGGATGCAAACGGAACATCGAAACGTTATAAAATTAAACATGGGGCACTAGATTTAAACTATAGGTATGATATTTATTTAAATAGGTATAAAATGAATTATATAGCATGTAACAAGATTAACTTGCCTCGATGGGTCGCGAATCGGGAAAACAGAACGTTAACCGTCGGCGGGGAAAACTCGCGACGGGCGCACGGTTCACGGAATGAACCCAAACGACGAACAAAGGAACCACACGGGTCAGGGTACCTCGCTGGAACGTCGTGAAGCGTCACCGGCACGACGGAATTCCGGCAACAAAAGAACAATTTAAAAAATGAGAAACGAGACATGAAGCAAGAAGAGAAAGAATGATAAAGAGAAGTACGAGAGAATATATGAGGGAGAGAGAGAGAAAAAAAGTGGAGAGAGAGAGAGAGAGAGCGAGAGAGAGAGAAAGTGGGGCCCATGGGGTTAAAGGGGAGGTTGCGATTGGCTGAGAGAATAAATTGAGAAGGATATAAAAGATTGTAAAAATATTATATGGTTAACTTAAAGATTTAAAAGATAGGTAATGAACAGTAAGATATCAGGTTAGTTAGAAAAATATATGCAATGGTTTAAATATATTAAAATCTGAGATTTTGGCGCAAAGTAAAATATTTCCAAATCGCGCCCGGGTTGGGTCCAAAAATTTGAAATTGAAATAATAGAATTTTAGGCGGGATCCAAAATTTAAAATGAAGTGTTTTATGATCAAAAAGCATACCCCCAAAACGGACACACGTACGTGCACGTAGCCGTCCAAACTCGCTCGTTTCACTGAACGGGACGAGAACACGATGCACGGACGCTACAACAGGGTTAGGGGTGTCAAGCAGGCCAAGATGAATATTTTTTAATTTTATTTTAGATGCCAAAAATTGTTATATGCAGAAATTAATTTCCGGGTAAAATTTACAATAATTAACCATCAAGCAAGATAAATGAAATAAGTGCCACACTACGTTCGAACGGTAACTGAAAATAGTAGCATTGGGCTCGGGTGTTACATTATACCCAACTACAAAAAGAATTTCGTCCTCGAAATTCCAAGAATACAAAGACAAAGTAACGACAAGAAAAGATGAGGAAACTTCTGCCGGATTTCATCTTCTCGTTCCCAAGTGAACTCTCCATGCGAGTGATTACCCCAAGAAACAAGCACAAGAGGGATTACCTTGTTCTTAAGAACATTTTCCCTTCGATCCACGATTCCAATCGGTCGCTCCTCAAAAACCAAGTCTTCTCGTACTGTTAGCTCCGAATGATCCAATATGTGTGTTTCATCTCGAACATACCTACGGAGTTGAGATACGTGAAACACATCGTGCACATTCGCCAAGGACTGCGGTAACGCCAAACGATACGCTACCTCACCAACACGCTCCAAGATCTCAAAGGGTCCAACGAATCGAGAACTAAGCTTTCCTCGACTTCCAAAACGAATCATCCCTCTAGTCGGTGATATCTTCAAGAATACCAAATCATCCATGGCGAACTCTAGAGGTCTTCTTGACGTATCTGCCCAACTCTTCTGTCGGTCCTGTGCTGCCTTCATATGATTTCTGATAGGGTTAACCTTCTCAACTGTCTGCACAACCAAATCTGGTCCCAATAATTTTCGTTCAGCGACATCGTCCCAAAAAACAGGTGAACGGCATTTACGACCATACAAAGCTTCAAATGGAGCCATCTGAATAGTTGCCTGAAAACTGTTGTTGTAAGACAACTCTACCAAAAGTAGATGATCCTCCCAATACCCCTTGAAGTCCAACATGCATGCTCTCACATATCCTCAAGAGTTTGGATCGTTCTCTCCGACTGACCATCAGTTTGAGGATGATAAGCTGTGCTAAACTTCAATCGAGTACCCAAACTTTCCTGTAAACTCCTCCAGCAGTGTGATAAGAACCGAGTGTCCCGATCGGACACGATGCTCACCGGTACTCCATGCAATCTTACAATCTCCTGCATGTACCGCTCTGCCAAAGTCTCTGTTGATTGACCAACCCGAAAAGGAATAAAGTGAGCTTCCTTGGTCAATCGGTCAACAATTACCCATACTGCATTGTTGCCTTTTGGACTCCGCGGTAAAGACGTCACGAAATCCATGGTTATATGTTCCCACTTCCACTGAGGAATCGGAAGTGGTTGCAATAAACCAGCAACCCTTTGATGTTCAGCCTTAACTTGCTGACACACCAAGCACTTTGCCACAAAGCGAGCAATCTCCCGTTTCATGCCTTCCCACCAGAAATGCTGTCGAATATCTCGGTACATCTTTGTGCCTCCTGGATATACAGAATAAGCTGAACTGTGTGCCTCCTTCATAAGCTCTTCACGAACATCACCCTTTGGCACACACAAACGGCTACCATACCTCAACGAACCATCTTCGTGGATCAATAAATCTGTTCGTAGCCCGGCTTCAACCTGCTCTCGAAACTTTTGCAGTCTAGGATCCTGCGATTGAGCTGCTTTAATATTCTCAATCAAAGACGAATGTACTTGCAGTTGCAACAACTGTCCCGTAGAACGCGGTAGCACAACCTCCAAGTCAAATCTTCGAAAATCTGCGACGATCTCCTTCTGCGTAGTTAACACCTGAATTACTGGTAACCGACTAAGCGCATCCGGCACAACATTAACCTTCCCCGGATGGTACTTAAGATCAAGATCCTAGTCAGCCATCAGCTCCAACCATCTACGCTGCCTCATGTTAAGCTCCTTCTGTGTGAACACATACTTCAAGCTCTTATGATCTGTAAAAACTTCGACTCTTTCGCCCAAAAAGGTAGTGTCTCCAAATCTTCAAAGCGAAAATCACAGCCGCAAGCTCCAGGTCATGAGTTGGATAATTCTTCTCATGGTTCTTCAACTGTCTCGATGCGTATGCTACAACCTTCCCATGCTGCATCAAAACACATCCAAATCCTTTCCCAGATGCGTCGCTGTGAATCACCAATCCTTCGGAATTGTCTGGAACGGTCAGAATAGGGGCGGTTATCAACTTCTGCTTCAACATCTCGAAAGCTAATGCACACTTATCCGTCCGTAAAAAAGGTACCTCCTTGGGCGTAAGCTTGGTTAACGGCTCCGCCAGACGAGCAAAGTTCTCCACAAATCTTCTATAATACCCGGTGAGTCCAAGAAAGCTTCTTATCTCCGCAACATTCCTTGGAATTGGCCAATCACGAACTGCTGCAATCTATTCTGGATCGACGGAAATTCCATCGCCAGACATAACATGCCTTAAAACTTTACTTCCTCCAGCCAAAACTCGCACTTGCTCATCTTCGCATATAACTTCTCTTGTCTCAACGTCCGCAGTGCGATCTTCAAATGCTCAGAATGTTCCTCAAAACTCTTCGAATAAACCATAATATCGTCAATGAATACCACAATGAACTGATCCAAGAACAGTGAAAAGATTCGGTTCATCAAGTCCATGAATACTGCCGGCGCATTCGTTACTCCGAAGGGCATCACTAAGTACTCGTAATGTCCATACCGAGTTCGGAACGCCGTCTTGCAAATATCTTCTGTTTTCACTCGGACCTGATGATATCCGGATCGTAAATCCAGCTTCGAGAATACCCTCGCGCCACTAAGCTGCTCAAAAAGTTCTCCAATGCGAGGGATCGGGTACTTGTTCTTGATAGCCATCCGGTTTAATTCTCGATAGTCGATGCACATCCTTCTTATGCCATCCTTCTTCTTTACTAGAAGAACTGGAGCTCCCCAAGGCGAGTTACTGCTTCGAATCCAACCCTTTTCAAGCAATTCAGCAACCTGTTTCTTTACTTCTTCCAACTCTACTGGCGCCATTGGATAATACGCTTTAGATACTGGCGCTGCACCAGGAATAAGGTCAATTGCGAACTCCACGTCTCGCTTTGGCGGTAAACCGGATATATCTTCAAACACGTCTATAAAATCACGAACAACAGCCGGCTCTTTACTTTCATCACTTCCATCGATACAAGAATATTGTTTGTCGGCCTAGCCCTAAACTCGACCAGCCCGACCGAACTGCTTCCTTAACGCAACTGCTGTCTGCTGCAAACTCCCTTTCATCCCAGATAAACTCTGCTGCTCTTGGCTGCTGCAAGTATTTGTGAGAAAGTGGTCAAACCCAGGGAGACAATCTGCCTCTGGATGTCCACGTCCGTTCTGCGCATGAACCTACATGCCCTGTCTGCATCGTTGGCAACTAAATGTCCAGCGAAACTACTGATTCTCGTCCATTCTGCTGCATGCACATCTACGGGTGCTCCCTTCTGCTTTAGTCCGATGAACTTCTCTTCCATTTTCTCCCGTGCAGTCCGCGGAAAGAACTTCTCCAGGAAACTCTTCGAAAAATCCGCCCACTTGATCGGCTTGGGCAAACGGTTCCCTTCTACAAGCCTCCATTCTCGGGTGTAATCCACTAACTGAATGTGTACTACATCAACTCTTTCTCATCTGGAATCTGTGCCGCAATAAGCAAATTCTCTGTGTCAACTAGCCACTGCTCTGTTGGCAACGGCTCTTCCAATCCAGTAAATGTATACAGACCCAAACGTCTGAAATCTGCTACTGTCCCTACTCGGTCAACTGGCTTAGCTCCAACATTGTTCACAGACTGCTGAACGATCTGCAAACCTTCCTGAAACGAGTCCGCTTGCTGCTGGATCAGCTCGGTCTGTTTCTTTTGATTCTCCAGCATTCCCCTTATCACTCCAAGCATGGCGGCTTCGTCGACACGCCTTGGTATGTCTTCAATTTCTTACCGGCCATAATCCTGAACTCAAAATACCCAACATTAGAATGATGATAGATTTTGAATATAGATCAAGGCTAGAACTCCAAGATACTTAAATAGAGTGCCGCATTGTAACTATGCCGCGGTATCATAGCCATAATTACATAACTCTACCCAAGTCGCCTAAGTCCTAGAGATAACAAGGAATCAGGTTTCGAGTCGATATGCAAAGAAAGTTTGTACATCGTAAAAGATATAATCAGGAAGAATGTGATTCAAGAATGGTAAAACGGTCAAGGTGGCAGGACATGTTTCCTAAACACGGGTATTCTGATTCGTGTATTGGGTACAATACCTAACTACAAAAGAATCAACCCGACTATCCTATGGCTCTGATACCAAAAGAACCATGTCACGCCCTGCTTCCCAAAGTACGCTAAAGTGGGCACGTGACATAGCCAACCATGCTACCTGTGGATAGGAAAAATCCTTCCACAGTCACATTACGGCTGTGGAGATATCAAGAACAAGAAAGTAAACTAACTACCTAGTACATGTCCATAAGCCAGAGTAAAAGAATCAAGAGATAACAATATGGGGAAGCCAAAAGATACAATAAATGAAACACCTGGAGTGAAACTACGTACCGACAGGAACCTCACCGCTCGTCTAACAGCGGCAAAACTCCTAATCAGTCTGCAGCAAGGTAGAAGAATCTGGGCCATGCAAACCCATACGTCAGCGCGTCAAGTCATCAAGTAATAACATAGTAAACAGGCAATGCGAATATAAACATGAATAAAGCAAGGGTAACAATAATATAAATCAGAGCAGTACAGGGTAGTGTGCAGTGGGTAAACTAAAATGTTCTATCAGGTTCTCTGTTCTAAAGTCTTTGAAACCAAATTGATGAATCATCGATGTAACTCAATAGTATCCCGTACATACCCGGGACCACGGCCACAATATTCTCGGCTGCAGCCGAGATATGCCGCTAGGCACAAAACAGGAATGTGTACACTCGATAGCATCCCGTACATACCCGGGACCACGGCCACAATATTCTCGGCTGAAACCGAGACATGCCGCTAGGCACAAAACAGGAATGTGTACACTCAATACAGGTAGTGAACTGTCGAGTTACAAGTCAGATTTCACCTTTGATTTCCCCATACCCCCAAGTTATATGTGTATGTCAAGTCAGGTATCCAGTAATCAAGAAACTAATGCCAACACAGGATCAGGTAAACAGGTTTGTCTGGATAGACAATAGGAACGGTCCATGAGGACTACATGTTATGTTTGTTGGCATTAGACACAAGATCAGGTAACAGCTCAGGTCATGGTACATCATGTCAAGTCAAGCAGTATACGATACCTGTCGGGTCAAGTAGGAAGTGTAACAGGTCATGTCAGGAAGCACAAGATGTCATGTGGGTGCTCATAATCAAACTAACATAAGCATGTGTATAAATAAACAAGCATGAGTACCATCAGAACAATAAACTGGAACATGTAATATGATATGCAAATAGATATAATTTCAAGGATATGGATGCACAGTTATCGATTAGGGTTACATTTATAGTTCCAATATTAATTAGGATACAATTTATTAAACATGGAGTGTTAATATCACATTATTATGTAGTAATATGATCTATGAATGCAATTATATGTATCTTAAATGCGATGGATGCAAACGGGTATCCGAAAATTTATAAAACTATAAAATGGTAATGTGGGATGTACAACTAAGCAATATGTGATATAAATATTGATATAATAATATTAATATGGATAGCATATTCAAAACGATTAATAACTATAAAAGTGGTATTGATTAACCATGCACAAGAAAGTTCCGTTCAGAAATTCAGCGTCACCCTAATTTGTAAAATAGCTTAAAAATAACAAACGTTCTCCAAAAGGGACGTGTCTTATACCAAAACAAATATAATTCAATAAGGTTTTCATTTTTATAATTATAAGCATCTCAGGTTGTCCCTACAAAAAGTTATGAACATTCGAAGTTGAAAGTTTGCTGCTGGAATTTCCCTGGACAGCAGTTTGGAGACATTTTAATTTGCATTTTACGTTATTTAAATAATTTATTTTGCAAGTAAATATTTCATAGAGTTATAGTATTCTGAGTTAGCTTCGTAACGAACTAAAGAACGTATAGTAATAATTTTTCTATGATTTATAATGAATTTTATACGGTAAGGTGTACAGTAAATTTCAGATTTATCGTATCCGCTTTTTCAACGACGTTTCATGTGTAAGCTATAATATTTTAAATATATAATATCATAAAATGCAGATTATAAACTAATTAAATATAATAATAAGAAATATTACGACGATGTATATTTTAATTGATATGGATGCAGTATAATGTAATCTAGTATGTCACAAGATAAGTTTTCATGATCTAGATTTAATATGATATAAACGGATGCAAACGGAATATCGAAACGTTACAAAATTAAACATGGGGCACTAGATTTAAACTATAGGTATGATATTTATTTAAATAGGTATAAAATGAATTATATAGCATGTAGCAAGATTAACTTGCCTCGATGGGTCGCGAATCGGGAAAACGGAACGCTAACCGTTGGCGGGGAAAACTCGTAACGGGCGCACGGTTCACGGAATGAACCCAAACGACGAACAAAGGAACCACACGGGTCAGGGTACCTCGCTGGAACGTCGTGAAGCGTCACCGGCATGATGGAATTCCGGCAACAAAAGAACAGTTAAAAAAATGAGAAACGAGATATGAAGCAAGAAGAGAAAGAATGATAAAGAGAAGTACGAGAGAATATATGAGAGAGAGAGAGAGAAAAAGTGGAGAGAGAGAGAGAGAGAGCGAGAGAGAGAGAAGAGGGAGAGAGAGAAAGTGGGGCCCACGGGGTTAAAGGGGAGGTTGCGATTGGCCGAGAGAATAAATTCAGAAGGATATAAAAGATTGTAAAAATATTATATGGTTAACTTAAAGATTTAAAAGATAGGTAATGAACAGTAAGATATCAGGTTAGTTAGAAAAATATATGCAATGGTTTAAATATATTAAAATCTGAGATTTTGGCGCAAAGTAAAACATTTCCAAATCGCGCCCGGGTCGGGTCCAAAAATTTGAAATTGAAATAATCGAATTTTAGGCGGGATCCAAAATTTAAAATGAAGTGTTTTATGATCAAAAAGCATACCCCCAAAACGGACACACGTACGTGCACGTAGCCGTCCAAACTCGCCCGTTTCACTGAACGGGACGAGAACACGATGCACGGACGCTACAACAGCGTTAGGGTTGTCAAGCAGGCCAAGATAAATATTTTTTAATTTTATTTTAGATGCCAAAAATTGTTATATGCAGAAATTAATTTCCGGGTAAAATTTACAATAATTAACCATCAAGCAAGATAAATGAAATAAGTGCCACACTACGTTCGAACGATAACTGAAAATAGTAGCATTGGGCTCGGGTGTTACAGCGGAGATGCCTAACAAAGAAGGATGTATTAATAAATGAATAATAAGATAGAAGGAAAAAGCTCAAAACGACATGACTAGAGCATACCCGTTTCCGCAAGTGATAGCAACGCCGCCTCTGCGCGAGCCTGTCGCTCGGAAGCCACAAGGGCGGCTTGAAGATCAATATCATCCGCAAGCTCGATAAATAGACCCTCATTGGTCCCGTACTCACTCAAACATTCGCAATAGAGAGCATAGGGCTCCTAGCCGAGTACGACGTCGAGAGAAAACATCGACTTCTTTTTCTTCTGTGAGCGAGTGCCGGGAGCCGATAACACAAGCTTGCGCTTGGCGGGAAATTTTGGGCGACGAGTCCCTATCTCCGCACCCACGCCGGACTCGGGAGATGCCACAACTACCGCTTTTATAGGCGCATGGGGTAGGGGCAGCTCAGGCATAACGCGTGGTACCACAGCCGCATCAGCTTCTCTTAAAGGAGGACGAACGATGGTCCGTCGCTTCAAAGGAACGGCTGGATTACCAGCGGGGGCGGTACCCTTGCGATCAAGCAACAATCGCTTTTCTTCCCTAATGACGGCTCCCATCGAATGTTGATACCACGCCACATATACATTCAAGATTCGCGGAACGCAACTCGGCTCATTGATAAAGAAATTGGAGCCGGTGTTCAATCGCATAAAATGGTGTAATGCGTTGCGAATGCCTTCTTCTGTGGCAACTGGCTCGGCTAGGAAGGCCTCGAGTGGGACGCCTTGATTGTAGCCTAATTGCTGGGCGAAACGGTGCGGGTTGTACCTCATGAACAACGCCGAATCATTCCACCTAAACACGAGAAAGCCTGACCTGATGGAATATAGATGAAGAATCTCCTGAGCTTTCAAGGAAGAGGCCTCATCTTTGAAAGTGCCGCACAGAGGCTGCAATGTTTTTGCGGATTCTTTGCCGACGATAAAAACCTTATCGAAAAAGGTCATGCCGTCCCCAATCGTACGCGGACGAAGGAGCAAACCCCTAGCATCCCGCTGTGACGGATTTAAAACAGACGCGTCAACTAGGCGCATAATCCGAGGGAAGTTGCAACTGTCGTAGTAACGAGGTCGTTTATGGGCACCAAAAGCGTCAAGAACGTGCAGCTCGATCCATGACGTAAAATAATGCAGCGAGAAAGTGGCGGGCTGTACCCCTGGCAGAGTGGTATCCGCCGCTAAGCTGAGACCATGGTACAGGTGTGCCAATCCAGCAATTCTGATAGCCACTTGCATTCCCGCAACCATACGATAAGCTGGGTAAAAGACTGATAGCCTCATATGGCGAGGGTGTATCGGAAGCACGAACCAGTTTAGCCATAAGCCAATGGACCCAAACACGAACGTTTCTTCATCGACGTCCGGAGTAGCAAGCTCCGCGAAGTGAACGACAGGAACAGCCGGACTAAAGAAACCTTTTAAATCTGCCTCCGACATCGGTTGGTTATCCGAACCAAAACCAAACGGATCGTCAAGCTTGGCGAATAGCGTAGCTTGCTTCGCTAAGTCTTCCGGACGAAGAAAGCAAGCAATGAAGTCTGCGTAGCTGACTCCATGCCCTCCGGACTCCAGAAATAGACTTTTATATATATTCAACACCTTGATCAAGCTCGGGAATTTGTGTTGAATGGCGTTCTCCGGGTTAAGGCCCATTACCACTGATTTGGTGGCAAAGATATATTCGTCCGGAGGAAGCAGCTCTTCGTAGTGTTCTCCCCTGACGGGTAAGCCAGAGATCTCTGCAAATTCCTCTAAAGATATTGAGACTTCTCGATCCGACAAAAGGAAGGTGTGGGACGGAATATTCCATTGCTTCAGAAAATCCTTGATCCACCATGCAGGAGGCGCGGAATATTGAAAGAGAGACGCATAAACGGCGGGGTACAACCCAAGCTTCAGTAGCATCGATCTCTTGGCCGACAAAATGTAGCGGGCCCACTGCAAATACCCAGCTGGATTGTAACAACCCCAAATTTCCTGTACAACTTTCTGTGCAAATTTTTTCAAAATTTAAAGAAAGGGGTACTTTTGCCTGAACACAAGTTAAATATTTGTTTTACTAATTAATTACAAGCAAGAGCTTGTAGCTTATTGGTAATACCTTGCACTGCTGAACCAAGCCGACAGAGTTCAAATCCCATACCCCACATTATTTTTAATATTGTTTTATTTTGAATTTTTAGAATACCAAAAGTTTACACGTGCATATCTCACAAAACACATGAAAAGTTAACTGTACCAGAGAGTCCACCAACTGACGGCACGTCCTCCGACCGCCGGACTCGGCCCGGATCGGCCGAATCAGCTGGCGGACCGGTCGACTCGGGCCGCTGCCGCCACCCGGACTCGGCCGGACCGCCGAGTCCCCAACATGGAAGATGTAGCTTTTTAGCTCCCCTGTACACCTGCACACTTTAAATTATTGGATCGGTTCCAGAGAACTTTTAAAACACCATTTACTCCATTTTATTACATTTTTAATACAATTTATCACATTTTTTCATTTTAACTCTTCATCTACCCTTACCCTAGCCTAACCCTATAAATACTACCCCTAAGCACTAACCCTCACCCCAAAATTCTGAGCAAACTCTCAAGAAATTCCTAGAAACCCTAGTGTACTTTGGAAGAAGCGAAAGGCGAAGCTCCGACGAATTTTCCGGCCATCTTCCGACGACGATCCTAGGAACTCCCGACGATGAAAAGACACACCATCGACTCCTCTCATCTCCCTTTCCTCTCCTCTGTTAACTAAACCTGTAAGTCCCCATCCCTCTTCTCTATTCTTTTTCTAAAAATACTGAATTACAAAATCCGACGGAATCGGAACAAATCCGATTTCCGATTCGGTTTCTTCCTAAAACCTCACTTTTCTTTAATGCAATTATGCTAAAAACAATTCATGTTGACTATTAAACACTAACTAATCATATTGAACATGTTCTATATCAAAAGTAATTGTTATTTCCATTTTACCGTATTTTTTCATTAAAATACCATATAGTTTCTTTTCTACATTTAAACCATCAAAACCTTGCTGTACCTTTAAGTAGATCACGAGATAATGACCTATCTCCTCACAACACTCATATGCAACATAGCACAATACCCTCAGGAACATCGAATATGGGAAAACGATATCTTTACAAATAAATACCATTACTAATAAAACCATTTTCTAAACGATTTAGTATTTATACAAATCTTTGCAAAGCGCCGCTACAAACCATTTGGCGAACCCGTTCAGGATGGTGCAGATTATCGCACATTCTCGGGCATAGTAGTGCGAGATGCAGACTCCGTAAGGAGCATTCGGTCTCTAAAGATTTAAAATACGACATCTTAAGAAAATGAGATTTTTAGAATTATAATATATATATTAAAATTATTTTTATATAAATATATATATATATATGTAACATTAAAAGATCTATTTTGTAAGAATATAAATACTACAACTCTTTTAAAAAATCACAAGAATCGGTTTACATTAAAATACCATGAAATCCATACAAGTTTAATATTACACTTTAATACCATATATTATGAAAAATAGGTTATTCTCAATAGAAATGGCATATGTATAAAATACACATTTATTACAACTCTAAAGACGATAACTAAATACTTGGGGAGTATTTTGAAAACTATAGAAAAGTATTTTTACATAAAACCCCCTCATGTTCTATAAATTACCCTAAGGACCCTAGTAAACATAAGTTTAAGCGGGACCAATCTCTTGAACCTCAGGGAGCCGGAGAAGTGGATGCTTGCCTATCTAAGATAGACAATTAACAAACGGTGTTATCAACACGGTAATCGTCTTTAAAAAAGACATAAATCCTGCCGCCCATGTGCAGCGGTTACCGATAATATCAAAACAATCAGGACTTCAATTTACTTTTCTAATTATCTGACTCAGATGAGTCTCTTTAATAATCTGACTTGAATATGATTCAAGTACAATCTACAATTTACAATCTACAATGTTACAATTCAACATGAATCCATGAATTTATTATTCCATATATTCAATCTATCAATCTATACAATTTGACAGAACCGAACCATGGATATACATTCCATTTACATGATTCTCCAGTTACATCCATTTACTTGATTCTACAGTTACATCCGTTTACTGATATCATGGTTTCGGTAAGTCATCCAATTATAAATTTACATTACAATACAATTCAAGTTACAATACAATTACAATACGAACAATACAATCAAGATAACACGGGGTTTAAGGGGTAGACTGGTACGGAAGGTGTTAAAAGTGGCATGAGATTGCAAGATTTAAGACGTAATTACAGCCATGCCGTTGTTCCGTGGTATTATCGACGGAGCCTTGTACTCTATATTCTGTTTGCCCTGGTCTCTAGCATATAGAGACCCCTCTCGTATACACTAGCATCCTTCTGTACCAAACTACAAACAACAGCGTTAACACAACATTATAACAATATACTACAGCTTTAAAAGCTACCTTCTAATTTTTTCTATTCTATTTCTCCCATATCTTTGGGACTTACCGAGCGACCTGTTCGCTGAAGACATTCTCTTTCTTTTTTCTTTGAATGTTGTCAGATGATCTGGACATTCCTGAGATCGAGCCCACTGCTGAAAACTTGGACCACTTAGTTGAAGACCCAGAGCTTTAGTTCACTGTACACTTTCATTTTCAGTACTTTTCCTTTTCTGTTATGCCATTGTTTAGGCATTGCTTTCTTCCAGATGTATTTACTTTTCCATGCATTGTACAGAAAGAATGTGAATAAATAAAATTGTTGTTTTATTATATCTTGCCTCTTGTGCATTTACTTTTATATTGCTTAGATACGCTTAGCGTATTTACTTCACAGTAAATACGTAGCGTTCTCGTCGCGCCCCCTTCGCCGTATACCGGGAAGCGGGGCGTGACATGGATGACGAGGAGTTAGGCCTATCATATGCGGCTATCCCCAAGGGCATGACTCGCCCTGGCATATACGCCGCCTTAGAGTATCCAAAGCCGCTGGTGGCTGTACGGGTATCGCGGCCATAGAAGGTTGAAAGGCAACCCTTTGAGGTCCAGTTGACCTCCTCCATGGCATAGTTCACTGGAGGTGCATCGGCGTAAGGAATCGTCGAAAGAGGCTCTGAAGGTGTCGTGCAAGAAAAGCTCTGCCGACCCCTGATGATCTGACTGTATCATGTTCCCCATAAATGAAGATTCTTTTGCTCTGGGTCATGATCTTTGATCAATGCGAAGACTTCCCTGTCCACAGGTGCTTTAGGGAATCCGCTTTCCGAACGGAAAAACGGGAAAGAAATGTCGAAAGATATAGTACCTGCGCAAAAAGAACAAAAAATTAGCCGTCAATGCTACAGTTTAAGTTCTGTCACTTGGTACTTCAAATGCGTACCGCACTGCAATGTAGTGGAAAGGGGCCAAAGGGGACCCACATAATCTAGATGATGGCTCATCATTAATAAAACAGTCTCATCATGTGATGAGACAGTCATTAAATGGGGAAATCCTAAAAGGATTCTCATTTAATGAGGACCTCTCGGGCCAAGGAATAAATCTCCCTTGAGAGCAGCACTCTACAACAGAGTGACATCTGTCAATTCTGATGATGAAAGGAATAAAAAATCCCTCAAGAAAAATTCTGAAGAGCCATGCTCTGTAAAGATGATGGAATAACCCATCAGGAAACCTAAAAGTAAAGCTTTTAATGAATTAAAAGTTCCGAGATCTTCAAGATCTATGAACAAGCTCTAAGAGTTCTTCATGAAAGATTAACAAATCTATATGATTTAAAAAGAGCAAAGCTCTATTAATAGAGTAAGAAACCCTAAGAAAGATCACTTTAGATCTATGAAGAGCAAAGATTCATTGAGAAACCCTAAAAATCTATATGATTTAAAAAGAGCAAGGCTCTGTTAATGGGTGAAACCCTAGATTACAAAGTAATCCCGTCAAAGATTTAATCTTTACCTGAAATTTTCGACAGGATTCTGTCTCTAAGGGAAGTTTTTAAAACAAAGAGTTGTGCACTAAAGGAGAATTAATTCTCAGAAAAACATACAAGAAGATGGACAGAGGTCACCTCAAGGGCCAAAGGCCCTATTTATAGGCACTAAGAGCCGTTTCAACTTCTAAATTGATCTAATGGTGGAGATGCTGCCACCGCTGCACTCACATGTCAGCCACGTGAGCGCAACGGTGGGGGCATTTGTTTCTCCCAATCAGAGAAAAACTCTATTCAAATTTTAAAATTTGAAATGAAGCAGCTCACGTGCAAAGCACGAGTGCGCTGGCACCAAGAGCACCAGCGCTCTGAAGCAGCGCTCACGTGCAAAGCATGAGTGCGCTAGCGCTAAGAGAGCGCCAAGAGCGCCAGCGCTCTGAAGCAGCGATCACGTGCAAAGCACGAGTGTGTTAGCGCCAAGAGTGCCAGCGCTCTAAAGCAGGGCTCACGTGCAAAGCACGAGTGTGCTGGCGCCAAGTGCGCCAGCGCTGAATGTCAAAGACTCTGAGGCAGCGCTCACATGCAAGGCATAAGAGCGCCGAGCGCTAGAACTAAATATTCTTCATCGTTGGATCAAAGATCCAATGAAGATGATAAACCATCAAATTACCATAATAAAATTCTGTTAAGGAAATACTTTTCAAAATCTTTCCAAACTAGGAAGATTGTGCTCTGTAAATCAGAGCACCATTGGATCAATGATCCAATGGTGATTAAAAATCACCAAGGAACAGAACAAGTTCTGTATGGGAAAAGATTTTCCTAATCCCGTTAAAAACAAGAAAATTTCCTTCTGTAAAACAGAAGCCCTAGGATCAAAGATCCAACGGTGGGAAATATCCTCAAATCAATTAGAGAAAAGATCTCTTCAACTGATTCAACAAATCAGCCTACCCTATATAAAGGCCCTAAGACTTCAAGTCTTGTAGAGAGGAACCCCCCCCAAGCTTTGAGAAATTTCAAAGAAAAGAGCAAGCTCTGAGAAGAAGAACTTTTCTTCAAGAAAAAAACAGAGAGATAAAAAACATCTCATCAAGGAAGAAGAACTTAGTTCTTTTTCTAGATCATAGATCTGTAAGACAGACGTCTTTCACAAAAGAGATCATAGCATCTCATCATAAAAGGGGGGAAGAATATTCCAATTCTCTTCAGATCACAGACCCATAAAAGCAAAGCCTTTCACAAAAAATAAGAGATTATAACATCTCCTATAAAAATAAAAACTTTGTTCTTAGATCTATCAGACAAGGTCTCCTATGAATGAAAGTTTAATTCTCATAGCGCAGAACTGATCAAAGTTGCCTACAAAGAGCCTTAGCGCTCCAAATTAAGAAGAAGCGCCTCAGCGCTCCAAGACTGGCGCTCAGCGCCAAGCGCGCCATGTGCTCCTCATGTGTGCGCTACTTATCAGAAGCGCTCTACGCTCATTGACTGGCGCTCAGCGCCAAGCATGCCAAGTGCGCCACGTACTCCTCACGTGTACGCTACTTATCAGAAGCGCTCTACGCTCATTGACTGACGCTCAGCGCCAAGCGCGCCACGTGCTCCTCACGTGTGCGCTACTTAATAGAAGCGTTCTGCGCTCTTTGACTAGCGCTCAGCGCCAAACGCACCACGTGCTCTTCATGTGTGCGCTGAGGGAACACAAAGTGTTCTTTAAATAAAGCCCCAGAGCCATAATGAGTGCCCAGCACTCAAAAAAGACAAAAAGGGTTGTCAGAATCTAAACCAATGCTCAGCATTGTTAAATGTTCAACATTTTATCTGAGTGGGCCGAGCCTAAGTTGGCCACAGATCCCTAATTCAGATTAATTGATCCCATATGCTCATAAATCTTTTATCTTAGTCCCAAACTTGACTGCAGATCTCCAAAACAATATTGGTTCATGGGTACATCTCTTCACTCCTCTGATATTTGTCGTTGTAATCCTTCAACGTGTTCAAAGAGGTGACAGGTCCCGACAGCCAGACATTCCGCGGACTGTAGGGTCCTTAAACTCATAGACTATGATGTCTTTAAACTGGACTATGATGTCTTTAAACTTTACGGACTATGATGTCCTTAAATCCAATAGACTGCAATGTCCCTAAACTAAAATAATAGAGTCCAAATGCTCTTTTGTTGGGTCTAAATGATCCTGTTAAGTGGATCTTAATCTAAAAATTAGACTAACGTATTCTTAACAAACGTTTAAGTTGACCTTAGTCTCAAATGAGATTAACGATCCTTAACCCCAACCCAAACCCAAATCTAAGAAAATACGGATTTGGACTAATCCATGCTCTACGGGTGACAACATAAATTAGTCTCCGTATACAATCCACGGGCAACCAAAAACAAAACAAACACACACGACACGAAGTGACCATCTGGAGAAGGAGAAAGTGGTTACCGCGATACGGTAGCATAATTAACTGCAGGGGCTTGCGCCTGCGGGGAAGAGCGGCCCCACAATCAAAAACCCCTCAAACGAGGGGGAATCTGACGAATTCTGCTACATCAGCCGCATCCGTCTAAACCTCCGATACACGGTGCCATAAATCAACTTGACATTTTCAGAGAGGTGGACGGATAAAACCAAATAGCATCTGCCCCTAAAATTCAGGCCAGACGTCCCAACGTCCCGGTCGCGTCTTTCGGCGGAGAACAGTTCCGAAGGCGCTGCGCAAGTGAAACCGCGCCGACCCCGGATAATTTGACTGTACCATGGCCCCTACAAATGAAGAGACTTTTGCTCTGGGTTATGGTCCCAAATAAGTGCGAAGACTTTCCAATCTATAGGTGCGTCGGCGAAAGCACTCTCCGAGCGAACGAGGGGGGGGGAAGGAGGAGTCAGAAGCCATAGTACCTACACAAAAAATAGGAAGGGTTAATTATCAACACAATGTTCGAGATTTTGACATTCTTTTAAACCTAAAATTATACTGAATCGTAGTTCAAAGAGAAAAGGACAGCGGGGCCACAAAATCAAGGTAACACCCTATCAATAATGAAGAAGTCACTCATTGTGAGAATCCAAAAGGATTATCATTTGATGAGAAAATCTCATTGAACTGTGGAGTTAAACTCTTTCGAGAAATGTGTTCTACAAACAGATTTTAAATCTGCAAAAAAAATCCTAAAAGGAAAATGTAAAAAGGGAATAAAATTCACAAAAGAATTTGTTTAAAAGAAATTTTCTCAAAGCCAAGCTCTGTAAAACAATGGGATAAAATCCCAGAAGTCTGCTCGGAAAATGGAATTAAATTCCATATAACCTTCAAATCAAAGGTAGCAACAGGGTAAAACCCTAAAGAACTTTTAGACCTATTGTCTACTCAAGTAAAAGTTTTAGATCTCTAAGAGATCATTACAAAAGAATAGCAAAGCTCTGTTAATGGGTTAAACCCCTAGAACATGAAGAGATTCTCCCAAGAGTTTCTTACCAAATTTTGGACAGAGTTTTAACTCTGAGGAAATTTCTTTGAACAGAGATCCAAGCTCTGAAAGGTGAATTAAATTCTCAAGAAAGAAGACTCAAGAAGATGATGGAAAAAACAGTCATCTAAAAGGCCAAAGGCCCTATTTATAAAATATGAGGTGACGGTTCAACTCCCCAGGAGATCGAACGGGGGAAAAGGTGTCACCGCTGCATTCACGTGTGAGCCACGTAAGTGCAACGGTGGGGGGCATTTGTTTCCCCCAACAATAAAATAGTAAAGCTCTATTCAAAATTAATGAGGCAGCGCCTCACGTGCTCTCCACGAGGGCGCCAGCGCCAGAGACAACCTTATAGGATTAAGTCATATGGTGGCGCCATACATGCTCCTCACGTGGGTGGCAATGTACAAAGCACATAAATACCTTTCTTAAGAATTAAACTATTAAGCGGCGCCCACGTGCACAACACGTGAGCGCCGGCGCCCAAATCAGAATCAGTAGAATTAAATTCTACAGGGCGATATTTCCCTAAAAATGGGGATACTCTCTGTTAAACAAAGCCATTGGATCAAAAATCCAATGATGATGATAAATCATCAAATAATAGAATAAAATTATATCAAACGAAAATATTCCCCTAAACTTCCTAAATGAACAAGGAATTGTTGGATCAAAGATCCAATGATATAGGAGATATTTCTCTATATCTTTTTGAACAAAAAAAAGATTGCTCTCTGTAAAACAGAGAGCTATTGGATTAAAAATCCAATGATGATTAAAAATCATCATTTCACAGAGTAAAACTCTGCATATGGGAAAATATTTCTCCAATCTTGTTAAAAAAACAAGAAAATATGTTCTGTAAAACAGAAACCCTTGGATCAAAGATCCAATAGTGGGTAAAATTCCCCAAATCAATTAGGATCTCTTAATGAGAGATTTCCTCAAAGCAAATTAACAAATTACCTCTATTATATAAAGGACGAAAGACTTCAAGTCTGGAGGAGAGGAACACCCCCCCCCCTAAGCTTCTAAAAAAGGAAAAAAGAACAAAAAAGCTTCAAAAGGAACCGAGAATTAAATTCTCAAAAAAAAAAGATCTCCCTTGTCAAAACCCTGGGTAAATAAAAAAAAATGAGATCAAAACATCTCATTTTACCTATTGAAGGGATTAACCCTTTTCTTAAAAGAACTTAGTTCTTTCTCTGAATCTGAGATCCACAAAGCAAGTATCCCACAAGTTGAGAATTTAATTCTCATCGGGAAGAACTTGTTCTTGAGAATCAAAGATTTAGAAACGAACTAGGAATTTAATTCCTCAAAACAAAAGCATATAAGAGAAACCTGGTTCTCATAAAAGAACTTGGTTCTTAAAAATGAAGCCTTGATCCTAGATCTGCCAAACAAATATCCCAGTGATCATTAATGGGCAAAAATGCCATGAATAGAGGAGAAAAGAACCCAGCGCCCAGCACCGCACATGCTCCTCACGTGGGCGCCATAGAAGAGAAGAGTGCTTAGCACACACTAGGCAGCACCTAGTGCCTAGCGCCACACGTGCTCCTCACGTGGGCACCACAGAAATGAATGAGTGCTTAGCACTCATTGGGCAACGCCCGGCACCCAGCGCCGCACGTGAAAATCACATGGGCGCCATAAAAGTTCTCAGCACTCCATAAAAAAAGGGGACAAACGGCTGAGTGTTCAACACTCATTGGGCAGCGCCCAACGCCTTACGTGTTCCCCACATGGGCGCCGCCAAAGAAAAAGTGCTGAGTGCTTAGCACTCATTGGGCAGCGCCCGGCTGCACGTGAAAAGCACGCGGGCGCCATAAAAATGCCTAGCAATCCATGTAAAGACAAAACAATTAAAGTGTTCAACACTTATTCGGCAGTGCCCATGACTGAAGGCTCCACATGATTATATGTGGACGTCAAAACTCAAATAAGTGCTCAGCATTTTTTGCATAAAAAAGAGAGACTGAATAAACAGAGCCCAAATAAGTGCTTAGCACTTTTCTTTAAAAAAAAGGGGGAGACCAAGCAGACCAAACCCCAAATTGGCTAGATTGCTGAAGTCTTGCAACTGAGTCCAAATGCTCTGTTGTTGGGTCTTAAATAAAAGAGATCCTAAAATGTTGTTAAGTGGATCTTAGTCTCAAATTGGACTAACGTATCCTTAGCAAAAAACAAATCGAGCCCTAAATGCTCACATAGATTTAAGTCGATCTTAATCTCAAACTAGATTAACGATCCTTAAATAAAACATACCCAAGTCTAAAATATACGGATTTGGACTAATCCATGCCCTACGGGCAACAACATAAACTAGTCTCCGTATACAATCCACGGGCAACCTAAACAAACAAAAACACACACGACACGAAGTGAACTTCCGGAGCAGGAGAAAGTGGTTATCATGATGCGGTAACGTAATTAACTGCAGGGGCTTGTGCCAGCAAGGAAGAGCGTCCCCACAATCAAAAACCCTTCGTGAAACGAGGGGGAATTTTACTGCTACAATGGCCGCGTCCATCCAAACCTCCGATATATGGTGCCATAAATCAACTTGGCATCTTCGGAGAGTTGGATGGATAAATCCAAATAGCATCTGCCCCGAAATTCAGGCAAGACGTTCAATCCCAGTTCGTCTCTAGTTTTCGGCGGTCAACATGGGTATTAAAACCCTAAAAAATCCTAAAAAGGAAACTATCTGAGAACAGTAAAGGGAATAAAATTCCCAAAGTTCCTAAGAATCGAACTAGAGCTAAGCTCTGCAAAAAAAATGGAATCAGATGGGATTAAATCCCAAAAATCCCCATGTTAGGAAACTCATGGGTTAATAATGGAATCAAATTCCAGAAATCCTCAAATGCCAGGATTAATGATGGGGTAAAATTTCCACGCCCCGCTTCCCAATATACGGGAAAGTAGACGTGGCGAGGCCGCGACGTATTTACTCAGAAGTAAACACATTAAGCGTAAATAAGCAATATAATAAATGTATACAAGAAATGACAAGAGATATAAATAAATAACAACTTTTTATTGACTAAACTTTCTTTACAATACAACTGGAAAGTAAATACAATACTGAAAAGCAATGCCTAAACAATGACATATGAACCGAAAGTAAAGTATGTACAAGTAGACAAGAGCTCTGGGTCCTCAGTGAACTGCTTGTAATCGTCCTGGCTAGGCTCGATCTACAAAGGGTCGGGTCCTCCTTACAACATTCCAAAGAAAGAAGAAATATGAATGTCGTCACTTGATGCGTACGATACACGTATTATAGTATTTGACTAGTGTATATTGGATTTCAGTAGTGGATTTCGAGATTTGCATCTCTTTTATAACTCCGATGATTGCGTGACGCTTGACGAAGTTTGATTTTGATTTTGGTACTCGTTTTCATGCGCACTTGATGCGCTGTAGGATTTCTGAGTATTCCGTGATTCGGAGCCCCGTTACCTTAAAATGGTTATTGAAATGTTTTAAATATTTGGGGGTTAAATTTAAATTCGGGGACCGAATTTATTTAAGGGAGGAAGATTGTAACATTTCAGAAATATAAAATATTATTTTTGGAAATTTAATATTAAAATAATATATTTCGCGAAAATTATTCGATTTGCTAATTGGGGTTTTCGTTAAATGGTATAATTATATACCAATATTTGGAAAATAATTATATATTAAAATGATTTATTTATTAAAAAGATATTTATCGGATTTTGGTATTTTTATAATTCATTAAATGCAGGTTAAATTAAACTTGATTAGTGCACTACTAATCGCGATTAGGCCCAAATCTGTATTTTTCACATTTTCCATGGTTAGTGCACCATGATATGTTGTATTTTGTTGCATGTTGTTTCATTTGCATTTGTGATATTTGGTGTTATAGAAAAGAAAAGAGAAGATATTGGATGAGAGAGGGAGGGACAAGAAAGGACATGGAGTGGGGAGACAAATTATGACAAGGAGGCATGGGCATGTGAGGGTATGAGAGAAAGAGAAAGAGGGTATGGCTCCAACCTTGAATACTTCCTCATTCATTTTCTCACATCATTTTCTTCTTTCTTCTTCTCCTTCTTCATCTCTTCTTCCACCTTCTCTACTCCATGAATCACCTTCAAATCTTCACCAAAACCCTATACTCCCTTCACTAAAAATGATCCCCACCTCATCCTACACCCTATGGGCCTTTCAAGCTTGGATTTTGAAGACTTTGAGCAACTCAAGAAAATTCTTGAGTTGCTAAATGAGGTAATGTTTATATTTTGAGTTTCCTAACACCCTATAGTAGTTTAGAGTTAAACAAGTGTGGATTTGTGAACTTAGAATTTTCTAGACTCATGTTGGTGGATGAATGGACTAGTAAGGATAAAATTGTGATTTAGTTAGCGTTTGCAAGACTCTAGTGATGATTATTCTGGACCAATTAGAAGACTGCAACCCAAAACCAAGAACAAAGAATTTTCCCGACATCGATATTTGACAGATTGTGTGTATATGGGAATCTGGAGTGACCCGAGACCACCATAAATTAAGTTGCCATCACAGAGATGTGTGCAGGTGATTTAGAGCATAACCTAAAGACCCGAGACTCCGACCCTACTACTTGGCCGCAAATAAATTCCCCCAGGACGCAAATTGCGGCCTGGTCATGGTGAAACTATGTGATGTTTGTATCATAGCTCCCTTAGATGATATCTAGACCAACCCTATTTGCAAAATTCCCTAGTTTTGCCTAAGGTGAAATCTGGGAGTGGTTTTCCTTAGTTACTGTTTTCGTGTTTTGCGATTCTGAAACTTGGATTTTGGTAATTGATATTGTATTTAGTCGTTGGACGTTTATACGTCAACGAAGAGTGTTATTTGGTCATTTTGCATGCGTAAGCTATAGGTTCTAACCTATGAACACTTCGTGTGCTATATCGGTTTTCGGAATTGGTTTTAATAGAATTGCGATTGTGTATTGATTGTAGGTACCTTAGCGTGGACTTCCGAGACGACGAAGCATATCGACTTCGGCTAAGCGAGGATTTTAGCAGGTGAGTAGATTTATATCTACGGGGAAAGTCGGGTGGATGGCGTATAGCACCCCCGCAACCATTGATATGGAAAATCGATATGTGATTATAAATTGAAGACAAGATGTGCCACAAACTTAAGGTTATGGTTAATGGTTTTAGTGTGAAATGATATGATATGATTAATACGTGATGACGAGTTTTGAGATATCAATATGATGAGATAAGATGATACGAGCGGATGCGATTGATATAAGATTTATAGTGGCATGTTATGAGAACGCTATATAGAATAAGATGTGACGTATACGTAAAATAATGTGATATGAGATTGATACGGATGTGACTTGAGATATATATGTATATATTTATAAGAATAATGAGTGTTATGTCGTACGAGACTTGAGATCCGTACCCTCATTGTTGTATAGGTCGATAGAATCCATATTTTTGTTTAATGTCACCGTATGAAGGATTACTGTACGCGATGTGAGTTACCGGATAGGTGATCCGCGCTCGTGTTTGAGGATGATATTCGAGGATTTTGCCGTATCGGATATTATGAGACTGGATGGCCGACGTAAATGTATCACCCGAATCATACTTATTTCCAAAACCGGCGAATCGTATTCATCTCTTAAACGGATACCTTGAGGGACGTTACGGATTTTCAAATGGTGTCTTTTGCTTAAAAACACCGTAACCCCTACTTTCAAAACTACGATTCGCATCTTTTAAAAACTGACCGTATAGTTCATGTGTAGATGTTAGATTAGATACGTATACTTTATAATATTGCGCTTACGATTTACTTTCTGCTACGTTTAGGATATTCTCATTGCATTACCTATACTTGTACTTCTATTAATTGTTATGATATCGTCTGCTAGTACACCTGCACAATTATCGATGATGTATATGTTACACTTACACAGATTTTCCGGCTCACACACTTTCATCATCGGTAATTGCTATGTCACTCACACAGTAAAATTGCTATATCATGCTATTACTCTTAATTGTTTAGTATTATCCCATGACTCGTTCTCATGATATACTTGGTATGCTCATATCATTATTCTATGTTGTATGATATACTTTATATGCTAATATTTATGTTCTATGTTTGCATACATCATGCCTTATGATTATACGCATTAAGATGTTGTTTTTATGAGATCTCTAGATTTGAGAACCGCGGTTATATTTTAAAGGAAATGGTGCATTGTTTGAAAACCCGGTTTCTCTTGATATGATATTTAGAGGCGTCCACCATGTGTTTTCTCGGTTCCGAGTTGTGAGCATACCCGATTTGAGGAGTGGGAGGCACCGTCTGCGGGTACATAGTGGACCCGGTATGGTACCCCGGGGCAAGAAATGATTTTTGCGGTATAGACGATGAGCCTGGCAGAGGGAGCACTACCTACCAGTGATTTTATAGAACACGACGGATATTCGGAGGATACCGTTTTAGAGTTATGAGATGAGATATATATTGAGGGCCGATCAGAGTATGCGGCGTCTGAGGGCCGATCTGAGAATGCGACGCCTGAGATATGAGGATTTACGTGTCGATACTGGACACAGGTTTCATGATGTTTCGAGTGTCGGTGTTAGACACTCAGGTTCCATGATTTTGATGTGTCGTTGATGGACACACGTTGGTTGATATCCTCATATATACATGCTTATGTTTTCATGATGTTCGAGTGTCGATGTTGGACACTCAGGTTCCATGATGTTGTTTATCTCATTGATGGACACGTGGATGATATCCATATGCAATACAGGCATTGATTATATTGTTGGCATATATGCAGACACGGTCACCTTAGATATCATAGTATTACCTTCATGATATAGTTGACCTAGAAATTATTGTTTTATTCAATTTCTACCTGCTGATGTTTTCTACTCACGAGTTGGAAACTCATCCCCGTTGTGCCACAGTTCTTGCAGGTTTGACCGCATGAATCAGTAGCGGTATCGCTGGCACACAGCTTGCTTTCAGGTGATTTCCTATGGTAGGTGGGACATATTGGATCGTGCTCTCTTGTGTTTATTATTCCTGTTGTATCTAGTCAACTCCATCAATCAGAAACTAGTATTTGTATAATTAGTAAGACTTAGAAAGACTGGTGGTTGCGAGACATAGAGCAATGGGTTATATGTTCGCTATTGGTGGATTTGATGTCTTGCTTTATTCATATTATTCATTTGTGTTGATCTTCACCGTTAGGCTTCGTATACATTACTTGCGTGGTTGTGATTCCGCCGATTGGCGGAGAGCTAGCTCCCGCTTGGGGATGCCTTTATTATTGTTATGTATATGTGGTTTTGGTTCAAAATATACAAAGGAGGTGCTGCCCAAAATTTTAAAAAGGACGAAAAATGTTTCCAGCTATAGTATAACCCAATTACATTTTCATGTTTCATTATCTATGCATTAAAGAAAAATCTGGTTTCATCATACCTTTATTTCAAACTTCACCTATATTATTTTTCTTAAAAGATTTAGATTTCTGGGCTTCGGCTTACTTGATTATGTTACGTCTTTTGACGTTGCGTGATTTAAGTGCCGGTCACGAGCTAATATTTTTAGGTCGTGACGAAGTTGGTATCAAAGCGTTAGATTTAACCTTGGTTTGAGTCTAGATTTGACTATGCAGAGTCTGGGGCGTAATCTATTTCGGAACCTAGGCTTGACTTTACGGAACTTAGACTTGACCGAGGGGTATTAGACCCGAACTTTCGTTACATAGATTAACCCTGATTGATGGAGTAGGTAACTTAAGTAGAGTGACGTACCGTGCGTATGTTCCGCGGCATACTTACGATATGATACTCCACTTAAGTGACCTTAGGATGTATATACTTGAGATCCTTGATTCTATTCGTCCCGATGATCATACTCTCATTGATTCCGTTCCTCCTTATGATCATGTATCCATTTTGGATCTGTTGATTTTTTTCGTTCCTTTGGTCGATCTTCTTCGATACATGCTTGAGCTTCCGGTCACCATAGTTTGAGCGCAGATTGAGCTGCTGCTAGTGATGCAGTCAGGGTGAGCTCATCATGGATGAGGACTGACCATCGTGTTTTCTGGTGACACGGGAATGTATCGATTTAGTGTTTGTGTTGTGACATCTCGTTTGAGGCGAGTGTTCGGTTTTGCACCAGACGATCGGTCCATTGATAGAGGCTGCCAGTTTGTGAGAGGACTGTTGATGTACAGCCTACCTCAGGGATCATAATGTTGTCTACCGTGCAGACAGATGACCCAGCTGTTGCTGAAATTGATGAGATGTCGCCTCCAGTGTTTATGAGCTAGGATTGTTGGAGCTTTCAGGCAGAGATACGACAGATTATAGTTAGTCTATCTTAGTTGAGAGATGAAGGCGATTTGTCTGATTTGATGCGCCGATGCAGGCTCAGTTAAGTTGAAGCTTTCCAGTGTGGAGAATCCTATTCAGATCTAGAGTAGATCGATCCAGATATGACTTTGTTCGTTGGATGCTCCGATGTGAGATCGGTAAGTTGACCAGTTTCAGATAGAAGGACCTTATCCAGATGCGTTGTGAGTTGATCGAGAACGGACGAATAAAGTGTATTCCTCCGATGGTTTGGACGAGTTCCCGAGGACGTGTTCGACTAGATATCTTCTACAGAGTGATGAAGATACCGAGTTCATAATTTCGAGTCAGTGTGAAAGACTCCGGATTGACTGTAGACGAGAACGAATTTCAATATGCAGAGAACAAGAGATGACGTCGAAGTGGACGATAATAAAGATGAGTGGAACAAGAGGTTCGTGCAAGATGTTAACGAACTGTTGTTACTCCCAGTTGAGATTAGAGATCGGATATGTATACAGAGGCGTTGGGATACAGCAAAATTTCTAAGGAAATGCTGTGCTGAGAATGCAGATATCCAGAAAACGAAAAGGATTATGTAAGAGTATCAGCCTTCGTATAGTTCGACATAGGAGAGATCGGAAGAGACTTTGAGCGGGTTCCTTCCAGGACACTGCTGCGATAAGATTTGCACCCAGGATCAGTTGTGTCATGTGTATTCAAAGGGCCAGAGGCCGACGCTAGTGGCGTGCTGCTTTACGAGTTGTCATGCTAATTGGCCAAGAGATGACCAGAGGAGTGCTAGAGCGGAATTGTTTCCGTTAGTACATCTGACCAGGCCAACGTGCCGATGGATTGCGAGATTTGTAATCCACAGAGAAATGAGGACCCAGAGACAGAGGACGCCAGACCGTATGCAGGAGGCAAGCGGATGTTCTTGCTCTGCCAGTTTTGGACGCACCAGCATTTTTCGACATTGTAGGAGGTGTACCTCAATATCATTTATTGCGATTGCGTTTGTGATCTGAGTATCATGCTTATATCGCTTAGATTTGAGTTTTGATGATTGGGTTTCATGATATTATTTTCGTGCAATATGGCTGCACCTACTGGATATTTACATTTTGTGCATAGTTATTGCACTTGATATATGTTTTATACACCGTTGTGTTGGTTTATGATTTGTGCATATCTATTGCACTTGATATCAATTTTGTACCTTGGTTGCACATATTTATGATTCCGTGGATTTCGATACTGTCGACGAGATTTTGTGCATGTTGTACGCACTCGATTTGATTTATGCACTAGGTATAGCTTACATGTACTTACGGTGCATTGATATGGATTTTGTGCACGTGGTTGCACACGCTTATGATTTTTATACACCTCGGTATGCTCGGTGTTGTTTCTGTGAGCCCCTGAGATATCAATGAGTTTTCGTGTATTTGTTGCACTAGATTCGTATTTCGTGCATTGGTTGCACCAGATTTATGTTTTCGTGCGTTTTACTGCACTAGATGTTTTGTGCGGACTTGACGCGCTTGATTTGGATTTTGCGCACACTGGGCGCATGAGATGTGGTTTTGTGCACACCGGGAGCACTTGATTGAGATTTTTACTCGTGCATGATAGTTGCACTGGATTGAGATTTTCGAGCACTGTAGATGCACAAGATGTTATTGTCGTGCACACCCGTTACACTTGACAGGTGTTTCCGTGCATACCTGTTGCACTTAGTTTGGCTTTTGTGTGCATTCGTGTCACTTGTATTTGGTTTTGATTTTCGTGCGCACCAGATGCACGTAATGTTGGATACGCCTTTTGAAGCTGATTTTGCTCTTGAGCACTTTATTTTCGTGTTGGGAACTATATTGTATAGTAGCCAAACAGGACTGATCTGAGAACAGTACCTTAGTACTTTGCATGCATCAAAAGTTTACCAAGAGATTTTCAAAAAGGAGCTATAGTCTCGCTATTTCCTACGTGTCCGCGAGTGACACGAATGTTTACAAAGGAAAACCTTTTAGGATATTTCAAAAGGGCGGAACGTATATTTGAGCAAAACATATATGAACGTTTATTTACTATTTTACAAATGATCGTCCTCCACTTGTACCGTGAGTTACACATCACACAGTGATTCAGAAAAGATTTTGCATGTGTTTTGTTCAGTTTTTAGGAGATTTTTCAAGTATGCGTACGATACACGTATTATAGTATTTGACTAGTGTATATTGGATTTCAGTAGTGGATTTCGAGATTTGCATCTCCTTTATAACTCCGATGATTGCATGACGCTTGACGGAGTTTGATTTTGAGTTTCGTACTCGTTTTCATGCGCACTTGATGCGCTGTAGAATTTCTGAGTATTCCGTGATTCGGAGCCCCGTTACCTTAAAATGGTTATTGGAATGTTTTAAATATTTGGGGGTTAAATTTAAATTCGGGGACCGAATTTATTTAAGGGGGGAAGATTGTAACATTTCAAAAACATAAAATATTATTTTTGGAAATTTAATATTAACATAATATATTTCACAAAAACTATTCGATTTGCGAATTGGGGTTTTCGTAAAATGGTATAATTATAAACCAATATTTGAAAAATAATTGGATGTTAAAATTATATATTTATTAAAAAGATATTTATCGGATTTTGGTATTTTTATAATTAATTAAATTCAAGTTTAAATTAAACTTGATTAGTGCACTACTAATCGCGATTAGGCCCAAATCCGTATTTTTCACATTTTCCATGATTAGTGCACCATGACATGTTGCATTTTGTTGCATGTTGTTTCATTTGCATTTGTAATATTTGGTGTTATAGAAAAGAAAAGAGAAGATATTGGATGAGAGTGAGGGGGGACAAGAGAGGACATGGAGTGGGGAGACAAATTATGACATGGAGGCATGGGCATGTGTCACTTCCCGCTTCCCAGTGTACGGACAGAGGGCGCGACTGGCCGCTACGTATTTACTGTGAAGTAAATATGCTAAGCGTATCTAAGCAATATAAATATAAATGCACAAGAGACAAGATATAATAAAACAGCAATTTTATTTATTCATATTCTTTTAACAATACATGGAAAAGTAAATACAACTGAATGAAAGCAATGCCTAAACAGTGGCATAACAGAAATGAAAAGTACTGAAATAAAAATGTGTACAATGAAGCTACAGCTCTGTGTCGTAGGCAAGCTGGTCCAAGTCCTCACTAGTAGGCTCGATCTCCTGAGTGTCCAGATCACCTGACAACATTCCAAAGAAGAAAGGAAAGGAATGTCGTCAGCGAACAATCGCTTGGTAAGTCCCAAAGATAAGGGAGAAAATAGAATAGACAGAAAGAGAATATAGCTATTAAAGTTGTATTATATGGTTAACGCTGTTGTTTGTAGCTTGGTACAGAAGGATGCCAGTGTATACGAGAGGAGTCTCTATATGCCAGAGACTAGAGAAAACGGAAATACAAGGAACCGTTATGCCACGGTACAACAGCAACGGAATATATGTTAGCTTTCTTAATCTTGCAGTCTCGTGCCACTTCTAACACCTTCCGTACCAATCTACCCCTTAAACCCCGCGATGTCTTATTTGTATTGTTTGTGTTGTATTGTAACTTGTATTGTCTTGTATAAATGGATGACTTACCGAAACAATGATATCATTAAATGGATGTAACTGGAGAATCATGTAAATGGAAGTATATCCATGGTTCGGTTCGGTCAATACAGATTAAATAGATTGAATATATGTATTCAAGGATTCATGTTGGATTGTAGATTGTAGATTGTACTTGTATCATATTCAAATCAGATTATTTCATATGAGACACAGTCTGAGTCAGAACAAATAGAAAAGAAATTGAAGTCCAGATTGTTTTGATGTTATCGGTAACCGCTGCACATGGGCGGCAGAATTTGTGTCTTTTTCAGAGACGATTACCATATTGATAACACCGTTGTTAAGTTGTCTACCTTAGATAGGCAAGCACCCATATCTCCGGCTCCCTGAGGCTCAAGAGACTGGTCCCGCATAAACCTGAGGGGGTTTTATGTAAAATAATTTGTATACTTTTCAAAATACACCCCAAGTATTTATTTATCATCTTTAGAGTTTTCATAGTTGTAAATTTTATATTTGTGACATTTCTAGTGAATAAACCTATTTTTCATAAGACATGATACTTAATTGTAATATTGAACTTGTATGGAATTCATGGTATTTTATTGTAAAGTGATTCTTGTGATTTTAGAAAAAATTAGAATATTTATATTACCACAAAAATAGATATTTTAATGATACATACATACATACATGCATACATACATACATATATACATACATATATATATATAATTTTAATATATATTATATTTATAGAAATCTCATTTTCTTAAGATATTCGTATTTTAAATCTTTCGAGACCGAATGCTCCTTGCGGAGGTCTGAATCTTGCACTACTAACCTCAGGGATGTACGATAATCCGCACCATCCCAGTCGGGTTCCCCAAACTGGGTTGTAGCGGCGCTTTGCAAAGATTTATAAAAAACACGAATTCTTATAGAAGCGGTTTTAATAGTTAGGGGTATTTATATGTAGAGTTTCGTTTTCCGTATTCTATGTTCCCGAAAGGTACTGTGCTATGTTGCATATGAGTGTGTGAGAAGGCAGGTCATTACCTCGTGATCTACTTAAAGGTATAGTAAGTTTGTGATGTTTTAAAGTAGGAAGTAAACTACATTGTATTTTAGTGGAAAAAAATACGATAACAATTGAAATAGAAATACTTTTGATATGGAACTTGTTCAATATGACTTGCTATGTTTAATAGTCAACATGTAATGGTTTAGTATGATTGTATTTAAGAAAATGTTGAATTTTTTTAGGAAGAACCGAATCGAAAATCGGATTAACTCTGATTCCGTCGGTATTTAGAAATACGTGTTTTTAGAAAGAAATAGAGAAGAGGGAGATGGGACTTATGGGTTTTCAGATTAGAAGAGGGGGAAAAGGGAACGGTAGGAAGCGCCGGTGTGTTGTTTCGTCGCCGGGAGCTCCTAGGATCGTCGTCGGAAAATCGCCGAAGCTTTCGCCTTTTGCTAACTTCAATTGCACACTAAACATCTAGAGATTTTCTTGAGAGTTTTGATCAGAATTTTGGAGTGAGGGGGTGTGTTTAGGGGTTGTATTTATAGGGTAAGGCTAGGGTTTAGGATAGGTGAAAGGGTGTAAAGAAAAAATGTATTAAATTGTAATAAAATGTATTAAAATGGAGTAATTAGGGTTTTAAAGGGTCTCTGGAAACGATCCAAGGAAATAAAGTATGCAGGAGTGATGGGGACGTGAAGAGGCCCAACTTTCATGTTGGGGACTTGGCGGTCCGGCCGAGTCCGGCCGGCGGCGGCGGCCCGAGTCGGCTGAATCGCCGGTCGATTCGACCGAGTCCGACGCTCGTTGGATTCCTCGTCTCTTCATTTACCCCCTGAGCCAGTTAGTTTAACATGTGTAGTGGGGTTTTACGGGTTTAGCACGTGTAGACTCTTGAAATTCTAAAAATATTAAAATAAAACAATATTAAAAATAATATAGGGTATGGGATTTGAACACTTGTGGGTTGGTTCAGCAGTGCAAGGTATTACCAATGAGCTACAAGCTCCTTCTTACTATTAAAAAGTAAAACAAATATTTAAAGTACTCACAGGAAATGCAAATACCCCAAGTATACATTAACTTTTAAACAAATTTTTGTACACTAAAATTGGAGTTGTTATAGTCTACCCTCCTTACAAAACTTTCGTCCTCGAAATTTACAACTTTTATTTTAAAAACTAGTTTATAAAGAGATGAGGATATCTTGCACGCATCTCATCTTCCCTTTCCCAAGTTGATTCTTATGGAGTGTCTTTTCTCCACATCACTCGAACCAAGTTGACTTCCTTGTTCCGTATGACTTCACTTTCCTATCCAGGATCTCCACAGGTTGTTGCTCACAAAATAAATCGGGCTGTATAGTAAGCTCATAATGATCAAGTACATGGCTGGGGTCACTCACACACCTTCTGAGTTGGGATATATGGAATACATTATGCACTCCTTCCAATAAAGGTGGACGTGCTAAGCGGTATGCCACTTCACCGACTCGTTCGAATATGTCGAACGGTCCAATGTACCTTGGACTTAGCTTACCCCGTCTTCCAAATCGGATCACTCCGCGGTTCATAGATATCTTTAAGAATACGTGATCTTCTGGCTGGAACTCCACATGACGTTGCTTTGCATCAGCCCAGTGCTTATGTCGATCTTGGGTTATGCGCATTCTTTCTCTGATAGTACGAACCACATCAACAGTTGCTACTATCACTCAGGTCCAAGAAGTTCCCTATCTCCGATGTCGTCCCAACTTAATGGTGATCGATACTTCCTTCCATATAGTGCTGCAAAAGGTGCCATTCCTATGCTTGCTTGGTAGCTGTTGTTGTACGAAAACTCTACAAGATGTAGGTGATCTTCCCACGATCCTTTGAAGTCTAACATACATGCTCTGAGCGTATCCTCTAAGATCTGAATAGTTCGCTCAGACTGACCATCTATTTGTGGATGATAAGCCATGCTGAAGTTCAGACTTGTTCCCAAGCTTTCTTGTAGACTCTGCCAAAATTGCGATCGGAACCTGGTGTCACGATCTGAGACAATGCGGACCGGTACTCCATGAAGTCTTACAATTTCCTGTATGAGTTCATAGGTATCAGAGATAGTACATATTTAAAGAGTTTAAATCTTAAGTAGACTATTACCTCCATGTACTTCTTTACCCTTTGTGCTGCGAGGAAGCGCGGTCACAAAATCCATCGTGATGTGTTGCCACTTCCATTTTGGGATTGGTAACGGTTGAAGTAATCCAGCAGTCCTGTGATGTTCAGCCTTTACTTGCTGACACACCAAGCATTTAGCGACACTTCTGGCTACTTCACACTTCATTCCATGCCACCAGTAATTCTGACGTAAATCTTTGTACATCTTTGTACCTCCAGGGTGTACTGAGTAGGGAGAGCTGTGAGCTTCTTTCATTAACTCTTCCCGAATAGGACCTTTTGGTACATATAATCTGCTGCCGTATCTCAAAGATCCATCTTCATGGATGATGAAGTCTGTTCTGAGTCCATTCTCCACTTGTTCTCTGATCTTTTGTAACTTAGCATCACTTGCTTGAGCTGTTTTGATCTGATTGACAATTATTGATTGAACTTGTAAATTCATCAAACTTGAAGCGTTATCTGGAATGACTACTTCAATCTCCATCTGATGCAAGTCCTATTGAACCTTCCACTGAGAGGTGAGATGCATTGCTAATGGTTAGCGACTAAGAGCATCTGGAACCATATTCACCTTCCCTGGGTGATATTGCAGGTTGATGTCAAAGTCTTCCATGAGTTCTAACCATCGTCTCTGCCGCATATTCAACTCCTTCTGAGTAAACACATATTTCAGGTTCTTATGATCTGTGTATATGTTCACTCGTTCGCCAAGTAGATAAAGGCGCCAAATCTTGAGAGCAAAGATGACGGCTGCCAACTCCAAATCATGTGTCGGATAATTGCGCTCATGAGTCTTCAGCTGTCTTGAAGCATAAGCCACAACCTTACCGTGCTGATATAGAACACATCCTAATCGCTTACCGGATGCATCACAATGCACTTCAAAACCTCTAGACTGGTCCGGTATAACGAGAATAGGCGTTGATGTCAACATTGACTTGAGTTCTACGAAAGCTTGTTCGCATGCTTCTGACCACACAAATTCTTCATCTTTACGTGCGAGCTTGGTCAGGGGTGTTGCTATCTTTGAAAAGCATTCAATGAACCTTTTGTAATATCCCGCTAAACATAAGAAACTCCGAATGTCCTTCACTGACTTTGGTGTCGGCCATTCGCTTACTGCTGAAATTTTCGGTGGATCCATAGAGATTCCTTCGCCTGATACGATATGTCCAAGAAAACCAACTTTCTTTAGCCAAAACTCGCATTTACTGTACTTGGCATATAATTGATGTTGTCATAGAGTTTCCAGGACAATTCGTAGGTGCTCGGCATATTCTTTCCGACTCTTAGAATACACCAGGATTTCGTCGATGAAGATGACAATAAACATGTCTAAGTACTCTCGGAAAACTTGATTCATCAAGTTCATGAATATTGCTGGTGCGTTGGTCACTCCAAATGGCATCACTAGAAATTCATAATGACCATAGCGAGTTCTGAAAGTCGTTTTATGATTATCAGCTTCCTTGACCATCACCTGATGATAACCTGAATGAAGACTAATTTAGAGAAAACACAAGATCCACTTAGCTGATCGAATAAATCGTCAATGCGCGGGAGTGGATACTTGTTCTTTATCGTGACTTCGTTCAAGGCTTCGTAATCAATGCACATTCTGTATGAACCTTCTTTCTTCTTCACAAGCAGTACCGGTGATCCCCAACTTGAAGTGTCGGGACAAATCCATCATTTCGCCAATAATTCGTCCAACTGTGTTCGGACTTCCTTCAAACCTTCCGTACTTAATCGATAAGGTGCTTTGATCACCGGTTGTACTCCTGGTACTAAATCAATGCTGAATTCAAAAGCTCGATCGGGAGGAAAATCTGATATATCGTCAGGAAACACATCATCGAACTCTCGAACCACTTCTGGCCTTGATTCTTCCTCTGCTTGAGTTGCTGCAATCACTACTTCCCTTTGATTCGCTTTGTATGTACCTGGCTCCAGGGTACGATCTTCACTTTTGAAATAGAAGACCGAATGATCTGGAATCTCAAATACTACCCTCATTTGACGACAGTCGATGGTAGCATAAAAGGTTCCTAGCCAATCCATACCTAGAACCACATCGAAGTTCGGTATGTCCATCACCTTGAAGTCAGCATAGAATTCTCTACTGCAGACGACTACTGGACACAAGCTGTATCCCATTGTTGATTTTAGGACGCCATTTCCTGAACTGACATTCCAACTAGATATAAGCGGTGTGACTGGAATTGCGTGAGTTCTGACGAGCCGTTGTGACAAAAAGCAGTGAGATGCTCCAGTATCGAACAGTGCAAGTGCAGATAGTGAGGCTACTAAGATTGTACCTAAGGTATGTGGGATATGTTTTAGGTATAGGTAAAAGTATGTATATGAGTAGTAAGACTGAAAGAAAAGTTTGAGAAAAAAGGGTTACCAGTGATAACTTGGCCGGTGGCCTCAGCTTCTTCCACGGTCATCGTGAAAGCCTGGCGCCGTGGTACATTCCTCCTGACCTGAGGAGCATTCCTCGGAACATTCCTTTGAGCTTGATGGAACTGACGAGGAGGAGGTGCAGTTTTTGGTCCTCTAGGTGGTGGAGCAGGTAGTACAAGTCTTGGAGCAGGTGCTTGAAGGGCTGGTCGCTGCTGGTAAGTGATTGCTGGCCTGGGTGCAGCAACTGGGTTTTGTCTTTAGGGACAAGACCCAATATCATGAGCAGCTGAGCCGCAGAATAAGCAAAGACGGTTGGCTCGCCGGCAGTCTTTCATCACATGTCAAGTTCTCTTGCAGTAGGTACAAAAGGCTGGGCTGGGCCTGTTGTTTGGTACTCTGGGTCTCCTTGGCACAAAAGGTGGCCTTGATGAGGCTCCTCCTGTCATCTGGTTGACAGGGCGCTTAACTCCTGCAGACTGAGGTCTGCCCCTCGCTTTTACCACTGCCTCATAACGGCGGGCAGCTTTCAGAGCCAATTCATGAGTCGGAAAATCTCCTGTGGCCAGTACAACCTGGATCTCTAAATCCAATCCTTGTTGAAATCGATGGGCTCTGATCTCATCCATCGGTATCAGGTGTGCCGCAAATCTGTTTAAAGTATTGTGTTAGCTGTGTAATATGTGATATATTGAACAATTCGAATTATTAAGACATATCTTACCGACTAAGCATGTTGAACTCAGCATTATATTCATCTGCAGATTTGGTCCACATTGAACCTTGTTGCAGATGGATGAACTGTTGTTCCATGTCGAACCTGGCAGTCTCAGGGAAGTACTTAGCGTCGAACATGTCGCGGAAAGTCTTCCATTCGATGGGTTGTTCAAGACGGCTTTCTTCTGCCTTCCACCAGTTCCGTGCATTGTCCGTGAGCTATAATTTTGCAACACGAACCCAATCTATTTCCCGCACTTGTGCTGCTACCAGATCATCTTCGATACTCTGAGCCCATTCCCCAGCTTCCAGTGGGCTCTCCTTTCCTGCAAACTGTTTAGGGTGCAAAGCCCTGAATTGCTTCATCCCAAGTGCTTCTGTCTCGGGACGGTTCATTAAAAGAGCAGTCTGCTGCTGTTGTCCCTCGAGGAGGCTGCGGATTGCCTCAAGCAGAGCAATGTTGCTCGTTGAGCGGAGCAGGGACGGCAGATGTGAGTGGTGGTGGTGGAAGTGTGTTGTTGACATTGGTGCTGGTGTTGTTTGGGGAATCCATAACCTTGAAGAAAAATTTGGGTTAGAACAGATTCAAAGTATATAAAATGATAAGATTCAAGAAATATAAATTGTAAAGAATGTTTTAATTGCTGGTTCTTGTGTTATATTGCTCAGGTTGTTCACGCAGAACAGAACTGCATGGTAGTGTTCCATACAGCTCTGACCTGCATGGGCCACCAACAAAACCTGTCACACCCTGCTTCCCAGTATACAGGCAGAGGGTGCGACTGGCCGCTACATATTTACTGTGAAGTAAATACGTTAAGCGTATCTAAGCAATATAAATATAAATGCACAAGAGACAAGATATAATAAAACAGCAACTTTATTTATTCATATTCTTTTTACAATACATGGAAAAGTAAATACAACTGAATGAAAGCAATGCCTAAACAGTGGCATAACAGAAATGAAAAGTACTGAAATAAAAATGTGTACAATGAAGCTAGAGCTCTGGGTCATAGGCAAGATGGTCCAAGTCCTCGCTAGTAGGCTCGATCTCCTGAGTGTCCAGATCACCTGACAACATTCGAAAGAAGAAAGAGAAGGAATGTCGTCAGCGAACAATCGCTGGATAAGTCCCAAAGATAAGGCAGAAAATAGAATAGACAGAAAGAGAAGATGGCTTTTAAAGTTGTATTATATGGTTAACACTGTTGTTTATAGCTTGGTACAGAAGGATACCAGTATATACGAGAGGAGTCTCTATACGCCAGAGACTAAAGCAAACGGAAGTACAAGGAACTGTTATGCCACGGTACACAGCAACGGAATATAGGTTAGGTTTCTTAATCTTGCAGTCTCGTGCCACTTCTAATACTTTCCGTACCAATCTACCCCTTAAACCTTGTGATATCTTATTTGTATTGTTTGTGTTGTATTGTAACTTGTATTGTCTTGTATAGATGGATGACTTGTCGAAACCATGATATCAGTAAATGGATGTAACTGGAGAATCATGTAAATGGAAATATATCCATGGTTCGGTTCAGTCAATACAGATTAAATGATTGAATATATGTATTCAAGGATTCATGTTGGATTGTAGATTGTACTTGTATCATATTCAAGTCAGATTATTTAATATGAGACTCAGTCTGAGTTAAAACAAATAGAAAAGAAATTGAAGTCCTGATTATTTTGATGTTATCGGTAACCGCTGCACATGGGCGGCAGGATTTGTGTCTTTTTCAAAGACGATTACCGTATTGATAACACCGTTGTTAAGTTGTCTATCATAGATAGGCAAGCACCCATATCTCCGGCTCCCTGAGGCTCAAGAGACTGGTCCCGCATAAACCTATATTTACTAGGGTCCTTAGGGTAATTTATAGAACTTGAGGGGGTTTTATGTAAAATAATTTGTATACTTTTCAAAATACACCCCAAATATTTATTTATCGTCTTTAGAGTTTTCATAGTTGTAGATTTTATATTTGTGACATTTCTAGTGAATAAACATATTTTTCATAAGACATGGTATTTAATTATAATATTGAACTTGTATGGAATTCATGGTATTTTATTGTAAAGTGATTCTTGTGATTTTAGAAAAAAAAATGGAATATTTATATTACCACAAAAATAGATATTTTAATGATACATACATACATACATACATACATACATATATATATATATATATATATATATATATATATATTATATTTCTAGAAATCTCATTTTCTTAAGATATTCGTATTTTAAATCTTTCGAGACCGAATGCTCCTTGCGGAGTCTGAATCTCACACTACTAAGTCCAGTGATGTGCGATAATCCGCACCATCCTAGTCGGGTTCCCCAAAGTGGGTTGTAGCGGCGCTTTGCAAAGATTTATAAAAAAATACGAATTCTTATGGAAACGGTTTTAATAGTTAGGGGTATTTATATGTAGAGTTTCGTTTTCCGTATTCTATGTTCCCGAAAGGTATTGTGCTATGTTGCATATGAGTGTGTGAGAAGGAAGGTCATTACCTCTTGATCTACTTAAAAGTATAGCAAGTTTGTGATGTTTTAAAGTAGGAAGTAAACTACATGGTATTTTAGTGAAAAAAATATGATAACAATTGAAATAGAAATACTTTTGATATGGAACTTGTTCAATATAACTTGCTATGTTTAATAGTCAACATGTAATGGTTAAGTATGATTGTATTTAAGAAAAGGTTGAATTTTTTTAGGAAGAACCGAATCGGAAATCGGATTAACTCCGATTCCGTCGGTATTTAGAAATACGTGTTTTTAGAAAAGAATAGAGAAGAGGGGATAGGACTTATGGGTTTTCATATTAGAGGAGGGGGAAGAGGGAACGGTAGGAAGCGTCGGTGCGTCGTTTCGTCGCCGGGAGCTCCTAAAGTCGTCGTCAGAAAATCGCCGAAGCTTTCGCCTTTTGCTAACTTCAATTGCACATTAAACATCTAGGGATTTTCTTGAGAGTTTTGATCAGAATTTTGGAGTGAGGGGGTGTGTTTAGGGGTTGTATTTATAGGGTAAGGGTAGAGTTTAGGGTAGGTGAAAGGGTGTAAAGAAAAAATGTATTAAATTGTAATAAAATGTATTAAAATGGAGTAATTAGGGTTTTAAAGGGTCTCTGGAAACGATCCAAGGAAATAAAGTATGCAGGAGTGATGGGGAGGTGAAGAGGCCCAATTTTCATGTTGAGGACTCGGCGGTCCGGCCGAGTCCGGCCGGCGACGGCGGCCCGAGTCGGTCGATTCGGCCGAGTCTGGCGCTCGTTGGGTTCCCCGTCTCTTCATTTACCCCCTGGGCCAGTTAGTTTAACATGTGCAGTGGGGTTTTACGGGTGTAGCATGTGTAGACTCTTGAAATTCTAAAAATATTAAAATAAAACAATATTAAAAATAATATGGGGTATGGGATTTGAACTGTGGTGGGTTGGTTCAGCAGTGCAAGGTATTACCAATGAGCTACAAGCTCCTTCTTGCAATTAAAAAGTAAAACAAATATTTAAAGTACTCACAAGAAATGCAAATACCCTAAGTATACATTAACTTTTAAACAAATTTTTGTACACTAAAATTGGAGTTGTTACAGCATGTGAGGGTATGAGAGAGAGAGTGTGTGTATGGCTCCAACCTTGAATCCTTCCTCATTCATTTTCTTCACATCATTTTCTTCTTTCTTCTTCTCCTTCATCATCTCTTCTTCCGCCTTCTCTACCCCATGAATCACCTTCAAATCTTCACCAAAACCCTATACTCTCTTCACTAAAAATGATCCCCGCCTCATCCTACACCCTATGGACCTTTCAAGCTTAGATTTTGAAGGTTTTGAGCAACTCAAGAAAATTCTTGAGTTGCCAAATGAGGTAATTCCTACACTTCTAGTTTATTTTTTGAGTTTCCTAACACCCTATAGTAGTTTAGAGTTAAACAAGTGTGGATTTGTGAACATAGAATTTTCTAGACCCATGTTGGTGGATGAATGGACTAGTAAGGATAAAATTGTGATTTAGTTAGTGTTTGCAAGACTCTAGTGATGATTATTCTGGACCAATTAGAAGACTACAACCCAAAACCAAGAACAAAGAATTTGCCCGACATCGATATTTGACAGATTGTGAGTGTATATGGGAATCTGGAGTGACCCGAGACCACCATAAATTAAGTTGCTATCACAGAGATGTGTGCAGGTGATTTAGAGCATAACCTAAAGACCCGAGACTCCAACCCTACTACTTGGCCGCAAATAAATTCCCCCAGGCCGCAAATTGCGGCCTGGTCATGGTGAAACTATGTGATGTTTGTATCATAGCTCCCTTAGATGATATCTAGACCAACCCTATTTGCAAAATTCCCTAGTTTGGCATAAGGTGAAATCTGGGAGTGGTTTTCCTTAGTTGTTGTTTTCGTGTTTTGCGATTCTGAAACTTGGATTTTGGTAATTGATATTGTATTTGGTCATTGGACATTTATACATCAATGATGAGGGTTATTTGGTCGTTTTGAATGCGTAAGCTATAGGTTCTAACCTATAAACACTTCGTGTGCCGTATCAGTTTTCAGAATTGGTTTTTATAGAATTGCGATTGTGTATTGATTGTAGGTACCTTCGCGTGAACTTCCGAGACGACGAAGCACATCGAATTCGGCTAAGCGAGGAGTTTAGCAGGTGAGTAGATTTATATCTACGGTGGAAGTCGGGTGGATGGCGTATAGCACCCCCGCAACCATTGATATGGAAAATCGATATGTGATTATAAATTGAAGACAAGATGTGCCACAAACTTAAGGTTATGGTTAATGGTTTTAGTGTGAAATGATATGATATGATTAATACGTGATGACGAGTTTTGAGATATCAATATGATGAGATAAAATGATACGAGCGGATGCGATTGATATAAGATTTATAGTGGCATGTTATGAGAACGCTATATAGAATAAGATGTGACGTATACGTAAAATAACGTGATATGAGATTGATACGAATGTGACTTGAGATATATATGTATATATTTATGAGAATAATGAGTGTTATGTCGTACGAGACTTGAGATCCGTACCGTCATTGTTGTATAGGTCGATAGAATCTGTATTTTTGTTTAATGTCACCGTACAAAGGATTACCGTACGCCATGTGAGTTACCGGATGGATGATCCGCGCTTGTGTTTGAGGATGATATTCGAGGATGTTGCCGTATCGGATACTATGAGACTGGATAGCCGACGTAAATGTGTCACCCGAACCATACTTATTTCCAAAACTGACGAATCGTATTCATCTCTTAAACGGATACCTTGAGGGACGTTACGGATTTTCAAATGGTGTCTTTTCCTTGAAAACACCGTATCCCCTACTTTCAAAACTACGATTCGCATCTTTTAAAAACTGACCGTATGGTTCATGTGTAGATGTTAGATTAGATACGCATACTTTATAATAGTGCGCTTAAGTTTTACTTTCTGCTACGTTTAGGATATTCTCATTGCATTACCTATACTTGTACTTCTATTAATTGTTATGATATCGACTGCTAGTACACATGCACAATTATCGATGATGTGTATATTACACTTACACAGAATTTCCGGCTCACACACTTTCATCATCGGTAATTGCTAGGTCACTCATACAGTAAAATTGTTATATCATGCTATTACTCTTAATTATTTAGTATTATCCCATGACTTGTTCGCATGATATACTTGCTATGCTCACAACACTATTCTATGTTGTATGATATACTTTCTATGCTCACATTTCTGTTCTATGTTGTTTCCCCCAATTAGAGCAAAGCTCTGTTCAAAATTCAAATTTTGAAATGAAGCAACTCTTCAGAAGCAGCGCCAAGTGCGCTGCGTCCTGAGGAGCACACCATGTGCAAAACGCGTGTGCGCTAGCGCTAGGTGCGCTGCGCCACGTGCAGCGCACCACGTGCAAAGCACGGATGCGCTAGCTCTAGGTACGATGCCCACTAAGCAGCGTACCACGTGCAAAGCATGGGTGCGCTAGCGCTGGAACTAAAAGCTCCCCACCGTCAGATCAGAGATCCAATAATAATGATAAATCATTAATTAATCAGAATTAAATTCTGTTAAGAAAAGATTCCTCAAAATCTTTCGAAATAACAAGATTGTGCTCTGTAAATTAGAGCACCGTTGGATCAATGATCCAATGGTGATTAAAAATCACCAAAAATACAGAATAAATTCTGTATGGAAAAGATTTCCCAATCTTGTTAAAAACAAGAAAATTGCCCTCTATAAATCAGAAGCCCTTGGATCAAAGATCCAACGGGGGAAACATCCTCAAATCAATTAAAGAGAAGATCTCTTCAACTGCTTGAACAAATCAGCTTGCCCTATATAAAATCCCCAAGACTTCAAGTCTCAGATGGAGAAAAAAATATAGGAACCCCCCATAAGCTTTGAGAGATCTCAGAAAGAAGAGCCAAGCTCTCAGAAAAAGAAAATTTATCTTCAAGGTAAAAAAAATGATGAACAGAGAGATGAAATCATCTCATAATTAAAAAAAGAATTCACTTCTTTAAAGATCATAGATCTACAAGACCAAATTCTTTCACAAAGAGATCAAAAGATCTCATCATAAAAGTAGAAGAACATAATTCTTCTCACAGATCATAGATTTATAAGACTAAGGCCTTTTACAAAAGGAGATCATGAACATCTCATTATAAAAAGGGGGGAGAATACTTCAATTCTCTGAGGATCACAGATCTATAAAGGCAAAGTCTTTCATCAACATAAGAGATTGAAAACATCTCCTATAAAATAAGAACTTTTGTTCTTAGAATCTTGAGACAAAGTCTCTTTTTGGATCATAAAATTGATCAGTTAGCGCTTTGCGCTCACAACTTAGCGCTCTGTGCTCAAGACTGACGCATAGCGCCAAGCGCACCACGTGCTCCTCACATGTGCACTACTTAGCAGAAGCGCCTCAGCGCTCAAGATTAGCGCTGCAGAGCCTTAGCACTCCAAATATAGCGCACCGCGCTCATAAGACTGGCGCTTAGCGCTGAGCGCACCACGTGCTCCCCACGTGTGCGCTACTGAACAAATAGCGCTTGCACTCATAAGACAGCGCTCTGCGCTCATAAACTGGCGCAATGCGCCCATCATCTGGCGCTTAGCGCCAAGCGCAACACGTGTCCCTCACGTGTGCGCTACTCGGCAGAAGCACACTACGCTCTTTGACTGGCGCCAAGCGCACCATGTGATGCGCTAATAGAACATAAATTGTTCTTTAATAAGCCCCAGAGATACGATGAATGCTCAGCATTCAACAAAAGACAGAAATATTGTCATAATCCAAATCAATGCTCAGCATAGTTAAAAGGGCCAAGTCCAAATAAAATGTTCAACGGCCCAAAATAAATGTTAAACATTTTAACTTGATTGGACTTAGCCCAAGATTGGCCATAAGTCCTCAACTCAGATTCAAATGAGCCCTGTTCCCCTTCGAATGGCGGCCAAGACATGGACTGTCTTGCCTGAGATTCGGGGCAGATGCTATTTGGTGCTATCCGTCCACCTCTCCGAAGATGCCAAGTTGATTTATGGCACCATTTATCGAAGGTTTAAACGGATGCGGCCGATGTAGCAAACTTCGTCAGATTCCCCCTCGTTTGAGAGGTTTTTTGATTGTGGGGACGCTCTTCCCTGCAGGTGCAAGCCCCTGCAGTTAATTACGCTACCGCATTACGGTAACAACTTTCTCCTTCTCCATCTGGTCACTTCATGTCGTGGGTGTTTGTTTTGTTTGTGGTTGCCCGTGGATTGTATACGGAGACTAATTTATGTAGTCGCCCGTACGTGGATTAATCCAAATCCATGTTTACTTATATTTAGGTTTGTGGTTTTGGTTTGAGGATACGTTAGCCGTATTTGAGGCTAAGATCAACTCAAACGTTTGTTAAGGATACGTTATTCTAATTTGAGACTAAGATCAACTTAACGGGATTGTTTAGATCCGACAAAAGTGCGTTTGGGCTATGTTGTTCCAGTTTAGGGACATAGTGGTCCTTGTTTAATGTATGGCCGTCGGGACCCGTCACCTCTCTGACGACGTTGAAGAATTACAACGACAAGTGTCAGAGGAGTTCAGAGATATACCCTTGAACCAAAGTCGATTGAGGGATCTATAGTCCAATTTGGGACTAAAGTCTGTTTGAAGGTTTAAGAATACGTTAGCCGTATTTGAGGCTAAGATCAACTTAAACGGGATCGTTTAGATCCGACAAAAGAGAATTTGGGGCTCTATTGTTCCAGTTTAGGGACATAGTAGTCCATTGTCAGTTTAGGGACATGGGGGTCCATGTTCCAATTTAGGGACATAGTGGTCCATCGCCAGTTTAGGGACGTAGTGGTCCATTACCAGTTTAAAGACATAGTGGTCCATGAATGTATGGCCATCGGAACCCGTCACCTCTCTGACGACGTTGAAGGATTACAACGACAGATATCAGAGGAGTTCAGAGATGTACCCTTGAATCAAAGTTGGTTGGGAGACCTGTAGTCCAATTTGGGACTAAAGTCTGTTTGAGGGTTTAAAGATACATTAGCCGTATTTGAGGCTAAGATCAACTTAAATGTTTGTTAAGGATATGTTAGTCCAGTTTGAGACTAAGATCAACTTAACGGGATCGTTTAGATCCGACAAAAGAGCATTTGGGCTCTATTGTTCCAGTTTAGGGACACGGTGGTCCATGTTTAATGTATGGCCGTCGGGACCCGTCACCTCTCTGACGACGTTGAAGAATTACAACGACAAGTGTCAGAGGAGTTCAGAGATGTACCCTTGAACCAAAGTCGATTGAGGGATCTATAGTCCAATTTGGGACTAAAGTCTGTTTGAAGGTTTAAGGATACGTTAGCCGTATTTGAGGCTAAGATCAACTTAAACGGGATCGTTTAGATCCGACAAAAGAGCATTTGGGGCTCTATTGTTCCAGTTTAGGGACATGGGGGTCCATGTTCCAGTTTAGGGACATGGGGGTCCATGTTCCAGTTTAGGGACATAGTGGTCCATCGCCAGTTTAAGGACGTAGTGGTCCATTACCAGTTTAAGGACATAGTGGTCCATGTTCCAGTTTAGGGACATGGTGGTCCAATATTCCCGTTTTGGGGACAAATGTTAGTTTAAGGACGCATTAGTCCATGAGTTTAAGGACCCCACAGTCCGTATTAATGTGTGGTTGTCGGGACCCGTCACCTCTCTAAAGACGTTGAAGGATTACAACGACAAATATCAGAGGAGTTCAGAGATGTACCCTTGAACCAATGAGTTGGTTGAAAGAGCAGATTTGCTCAGTTCAAGATGATTTGAGGACTTATGGCAAGTTTGGGCTAAGTCCAATTATGTTTGAAATATTGGCCCTTTGGGCCATTAGACATTTGTCTGGGTTCAGCCCCTCGTCATTCAGCAGTGTTGAACAAAGGTTTGGGGGCTCTGACAACATTTTGTCTTTGATTTCCTCAATTTTGAGATTCATTTGGATGAGGGACTTTTGCCTCTGGAAAATTAGCCAATTTGGCTAAAAGTAGTGTTAAACACTTAGAGAACAACAGTGTTAAACACTGAAGATAGAACTCTCAAATTAGTGTTAAACACTAAAAGACAGTCAGTGTTAAACACTGGAAATATAATCTTTAATTTAGTGTTAAACACTAGAAACAATCAGTGTTAAACACTGGAAATATAATCCCCAAATTAGTGTTAAACACTAAAGACAGAGGGGTCATGTGTGGACACGTGATGGCATCAAAAAGTGGGGCCAGATCCTCTTTATTTTGTTCTGCAAACAAATGTTAAACACTTTTTAATTTTCGTAGCCATCACGTGTGGGCACGTGACGTATACCCATGCCTTGTTTTATTAAAAGATTTATTAGGGGTCACGTGGTAACACGTGAGAGCGCCCAAGGGTAGATCCAGATCTCCTCGCTTTGTTCTACAAATAAGTGTTAAACACTTCTTCATCTTTTGAGCATCACGTGTTGACACGTGATGGAGATTTATGCACTGATCATTAAAGCACTCGCTAAGGGGTCACGTGGGGACACGTGAGAGCGCCCAAAGCTCATATTTCCTTTGCTTTTTCTTTCTGTGTTTTGTAGGTCACGTGGGAGCACGTGAGGCATTGCCTCAAAGTTTCTTCCTTTTTATTTTTGGGGATCTTTTTTAGGGGTCACGTGGGGACACGTGATCCTAGTTCTTTTCATGAACAGAGATCTTTTAAGAATTGAATTCTCTGTAGGGTTAAACCCTAATTTTGTTTTGGACGAATTAAATTCCTATTGTGAAAGAATTAAATTCTTATTTAGGGCAAAACCCTAATTTATTTTTAAAGGAATTAAATTCCCAGATATGTAAAAGAATTAAATTCTTGATTAGGGTTAAACCCCAGTTTCATTTTATGAGGAATTAAATTCCTGTGAGTTTGGGAGAATTAAATTCTCAAAACTCAATTCCCCTTCTAAGTTTAAGATCTGCATGGCAGGATCTCGACCCGATGAGAATTAAATTCTTATCCTATGGAGAGATGTGCTCTGTACAGATCTTCAACCAGAAGAAGAACTAAGTTCTTTATTTGCAGAAGAGTTAAACTCTTAAATTTTGAGAATTAAATTCTCTTTTTGAAGTTGATCTTTTTCCCTTTTCTCACCTAGGGTTTTCTTTGTTGAGAATTAAATTCTCCTTTCTTTTTTCTTCCCTGTTGAGAATTAAATTCTCCTCTCTCTGTTTTTCTCTCCAAAAAGGTTCCTTCTCTTCTTTTCTTAGCTCCTATTTATAGGAGAAGGAAAAGAATCAATTTGTTTTGTGAATCTTTCATTGAAAGGTTTTAATTGATTTCATAATTAATATGATCCTTTAGATCACACAATGAATTTTATTCACCGTTGGATTTTAAATCCAAAGATATTCTGTTTGTTATTCTCGGTGAGATTTAGGGGAAATCTTTCCTTGTATCAAATCTTTCCGTAAATTGGTGATCTTTAATCACCATTGGATTTTTAATCCAACGGTCCCCATAATCCTTTTCCATTTGGAAAGATTTAGAGAAATTTAGAATTTTAATTCTATTTCGAAAGATTTTAGAGAAATTTAGAATTTTAATTCTATTAAACTGTAAGGCTTTCAAAGCCTGGCACGTGCTGGCACGTGACCCTTGGTCACGTGTGAGCACATGACCCCCAATTTGTTCTTTTCTCAGCGTTTATTTATGCTTCAGTTTTAACCATCACGTGTTAACACGTGACCATTGGTCATGTGTGAGCACGTGATACCTCATTGAGGTAACTTCTGATTTTTAATCAGGGAACAGATTTTAGAATTTAATTCTATTCATTATTTTAGAGACCTTAAGAGCCCATCACGTGTCTGCATGTGACCCATGGTCATGTGTGAGCACGTGATGCCCCATTGGGGTCTTTTATGAGTTTTTATTATAACTTTTAACTCCTCCAGCGGGTTCTTAAAGGTCCATCACGTGTGGACACGTGATGCCTCATAACTTTTGATCCCGGATAAATTATGAGGCCCATAATATATCAAATCGAAGGGTTTTTCGAGACGCTTTCGATACCATCAGAATTTATCTGTTTCTCATTCGGAAGTTCGTCAAAAAATAGCCCGGAAAATACTGGTTCGCATTTCCTTAAGCGTATCGCTGCCATTTGATACCTTGGACTCTTTTGCGCAGAAATTTTTGGCGGGAACAAATGCCCCCCACTACTTTGCCTACGTAAGTATATACGTGGGTGAAGTAGTGCAGAGTAATGCATAGTGTATGACCAGTTTCGGGTTGGTATATAACTTTCAGAATCTTGATCTGAGAAGATAACGAGCGGACACAAGCGTCATCATTTATCATTGACTCAAATCTCGACTCTTAAGAGATATAGTTCCAAACCCCCATCCCCATGAGCCGCGCCCTTCCATTTTTTATGTCTTATTCTGGCGTGAAGTAGTTTATATGCTCATGAGTAGCTATGGAATTAAGGGCTTAGGAGACAAGTTTAGGGTCCTTGTAGCCTAAGACTTTTCAACTTTATGAGCCGTGAGGGTCTCACAAAGACTTTTCTCCCTACGGATCGAGAGGATCTCATAGGTGTATTCTCTCCTTAGGAATCGTGATGATTCCTAAGTGCGTTTTCTCTTATAAGTTGTAAGGATCCTATAAGAGAATTTTCCCTCTTACGAGTCGAGAGGACCCGTAAGCGGTTGTTTCCTTCCTTGTCGAGATTCGACTTTGGAGAGTGAGACCCGTGGATAGTATGCAAGAGACCATTTTGGGCCGACTTGCAAGGTCCCAGTGCTTAGGAAACAGGTTTTTTAATCCCCGCTGCCCAAGGCTTTATCTTACAAGTCGAGACGAATCGAGAAGTTCTCGCAAAGACATCAATTTCCTCACGAGTCGAGACGAATCGAGCATTTCTCGCAAGAATATCCTAATGTTACAGTTAACCTCTGCTCTTTACGACAGAAGTCCGTTAGGGTCTGTGGTACTTAGGGTTTTGGCCGTCGTACCGTCGCATCAGCTGATATATTCCTCGATAAGCAATCGTGCTGTTCGAGTAGCCCTGCGACTGCCGTGTCTCTGATCCCTTCGGGGGCTGGACAATACGTCTTCAAGCAATCCTCCTTGGCAGTTTGACCGTCGAAAGAGCAAGCGTTAGGAATTTGCCACGCCGCTTTTTACTTGAGGTTAAGTTCATTTTGGAGAGCCCCGATGAGTCATAACCACTCCGCGCTGGTGTGGGATGATCTCCGATAGTTTTTCAGGCTTTATATGACTTGCCGTTAAGACCCTGAAGTTAGGAATTTGGCCTTTGCTTCGTTTGCTGGCATCGCGTCTGCTGTATCGAGACGAATGTCGCGGTTGTCTCTAGGTTGCTGTTGAACCGTCGAGGTTTGGAACCAGGGATTTTGCCGTGACTTCTTTTGGTGATATCGCATCTGCTGTGTCGAGACGAACGTTGAGGTGGTGACCACTCCGCACTGGTGCGAGATAATCTTTGATTGTCTTTCAGGCTTTATATGACTTGCCATCAAGACCCTGAAGCTAGGAATTTGGCCTTTGCTTCGTTTGCTAGCATCGCGTCTGCTGTATCAAGACGAATGTCGTGGTTGTCTCTAGGTTGCTGGTGAACCGTCGAGGTTTGGAACCAGGGATTTTGCCGTGACTCCTTTTGCTTGAGTGTCACGTCTGAACCCTGCTGGAGGAAGAACGCTGGGGTGACATCTCGTCTGCTGTATCGAGACGAACGTCGAGGTGGTGACCACTCCATGTGGGATGATCTCCGGTAGTCTTTCAGGCTTTATATGACTTGCCGTTAAGACCTTGAAGCTAGGAATTTGGCCTTTGCTTCGTTTGCTTTGGCGCGTCCGAATCCTGCTGGGGGAAGAACGCTGGGGTGACATTTCATTTGCTGTATCGAGACGATCGTCGAGGTGGTGACCACTCCGCGCTGGTGAGAGATGATCTCCGAATGTCTTTCAGGCTTTATATGACTTGCCATCAAGACCCTGAAGCTAGGAATTTGGCCTTTGCTTCGTTTGCTTTGGCGCGTTCGAATCCTGCTGGGAGAAGTACGCTGGGGTGACATTTTATCTGCTGTATCGAGACGATCGTCGAGGTGGTGACCACTCCGCGCTGGTGCGAGATGATCTCCGAATGTCTTTCAGGCTTTATATGACTTGCCGTCAAGACCCTGAAGCTAGGAATTTGGCCTTTGCTTCATTTGCTTTGGCACGTCCGGATCCTATTGGGGGAAGAACGCCGGGGTGGCATTTCATCTGCTGTATCGAGACGATCGTCGAGGTGGTGACCACTCCATATGGGATGATCTCCGATTGTCTTTTAGGCTTTATATGACTTGCCGTTAAGACCCTGAAGCTAGGAATTTGGCCTTTGCTTCGTTTGCTTGCATTGCGTCCGTTGTATTGAGACGAACGTTGAGGTGGTGATCACTCCATGTTGGTGTGAGATGATCTCTGATTGTCTTTCCGGTTTTATATGACTTACCGTCAAGACGTTGAAGCTAGGAATTTGGCCTTCGCTTCGTTTGCTTTGGTGTGTCCGAATCCTGTTGGAGGAAGGACGCTGTAGTGACATCTCGTCTGCTGTATCGAGACGAATGTCGAGGTGGAGCTTGGATTTTGCCGTCACTCCGCTTTACTGACCATGGGGTCTTTTGTTGACGTTGCTTCTTCATCTTATTGGACTGCGAAGGAACGCCGTTGTCGACATTGCGTCTACTGTATCAAGACGAATGCTGAGTTGGGGCTGGGATTTTGCCGTCACTCCGCTTTGTTTCGACCGTGAGGTCTTTTGTTGATGTTGCATCTGCATCCTGCTGGACTACGAAGGAACGCCATTGTTGACATCTCGTCTGCTGTATCGAGATGAATGTTGAGGTGAAGCTGGGATTTTGCCATCACTCCGCTTGATGGTGTAACATCTGTGTCCTGCTGGAATGAGGAGGCATACCGTTGGTGATCTCTAAGTTGTTGATGTTGACGTCGAGACCCTGAAACTAGGGATCTCCCTTTACTTCATTTGTTGACATTGTGTCTGCAATATTGCGACAAATATCGAGGTTGTCTCTAGGTTTTCTATGAACCGTCGAGATTTGGCTTCGCTTTCTGATGGAGCCTGTTGGGACGATATGGTTCCCTTCTTGTTCGTGCCCATGGATTGTATACAGGGGTCAATGTGACCTCACCTGCAGGGCAAAAAGTTTCATTTTTTCATTTTTTTAAATTCTTTCCGCGATGCTCTATCATTTCAGCTTTTTATATCGCGAAAATCGCGATTGCCCAATCATTTCGGCTATTTTTCGCGGTGCCCAATCATTTCGGCTATTTTTCTTTTACTCGCTGCTTTTTATTGCGAGTTGCCCAATCATTTCGGCTATTTTGTATGCATACATTTTTACTTGCTGATTTTGTTTGCAAGTTGCCCCATCATTTCGGCTATTCCGTATGCATTTTTTTTTGGCTCGCTGATTTTTTCTCGCGAGTAGGGGATTTGGGATCTGATATCAATCTTAGCATCAGCATCGCTACAACTGGGATATTGCTAGGAGCGAATCATCATTTGCTATGAAGGACTTGGAATTTTATACCGATTTAGGCATCAGCATCGCTACAACTGGGATATTGCCAGGAGCGAATCATCATTTACCATTGTCGATGTCGAACAAAGGTGGCTTAGCAAACAGGGTTAGGATCCCGTCGACTAAGGCTTTTTACTTCATGAGCCGTAAGGGTCTCATAAAGGTGTTTCTCCCTACAAGTCGTGAGGATCTCGTAGGTGTGTTTTCTCCTTAGGAATCGTGGGGACTCCTAAGTGTATGGTTTCTTGTAAGTCGTAAGGATCTTACAAGAGAGTTTTCTCCTTGCAAGTCGAGAGGACCTACAAGTGTTTATTCACCGTGCGAACATATCCCTAGTCACGGATGTGACTTGGTTAGGGAAATGTTTATTCACGCCCGTGGATTGTATACTAGGGTCAGTATTGCGCCGCTTGTAGGGCAATATCGAAGGTTGTGGGGGGTTGCTTAAGAATAGGTTCAGGTCTCTGTAACTTAAGACTTTCAAATCTTATGAGCCGTGAGGGTCCCATAAAAGAGTTCTCCTTACAAGTCGTGAGGATCTCGCAAGTGTTATTTCTCCTTAGGAATCGTGAGGATTCCTAAGTGTATTGCTCCCTTATGAGTCGTAAGGATCTCACTCGGGTGGTTTCTCCTTACAAGGTCGAGAGGACCCTGTAAGTGTCTTTTAACGAGATTGCGCCCTTTCGGATTTTCACAAACATTCGCCGGTAGCCCTGCTGTTTTTACTCACGGAGCCCTTTCGGGTTTTCATCCGTGCCCATTTTGCTTATGGACATACCGTCTTCTTTTTTTTTCTTTTTATTCCTTTTTTTTTCTAACGAGGTTGTGCCCTTTCGGGTTTTCACAAACACTCGCCGATAGCCCTGCTGTTTTTACTTACGGAGCCCTTTCGGGTTTTCATCCGTGCCCATTTTGCTTATGGACATACTGTCTTTTTTTTTCCTTTTTTTTCTAACGAGGTTGCGCCCTTTCGGGTTTTCACAAACACTCGCCGGTAGTCCTGCTGTTTTTACTCACGGAGCCCTTTCGGGTTTTCATCCGTGCCCATTTTGCTTATGGACATACCTTTTTTTTTACCACGTCAGCCTAGGGATGCTGCGGGTTGGTAGTAGTTTGACGACGTTTCGGTCATTATCCAGTTTTAGGACATAGTGGTCCATCGTTAGTTTAACGACGTTTCGGTCTACAGCCAGTTTTAGGACATAGTGGTCCAATGTTAGTTTAACGACGTTTCGGTCTATTATCCAGTTTTAGGACGTAGTGGTCCGTTGGGCTTTCTCTATGAATGAGCATGATGCTCCCGGCATATCCATCTTTTTTGGAGCATGTGGTTGTGGCGGGCTCACCTTCCAGTTTTCGGACAGCGCGAGTTTGCCTTGTTGGTATTGGTCTTCAACCCAGTTTTTGAAGATATAGCAATTTTCGATCAGATGGCCCAATACTTGGTGGTAAGGGCAGTAATTAGGATTGTCGACCTCATTCAATTGCAGCTGGCATTTCGGCTCCCGTAGAGTGATAAGCCCGTCGCGCACTGCTAGTTCGAACAGCCTCCTTGTTTCATCCCGGGGAAATGAGTAAGGACGTTTCAACTTTTCATAGAGGGGTTGCCGCTTGTTGCTTTGGCGAACAACCGGTCTAGGGCCACTCGATTGTTGTTGAGCGTTGGCGACGAAGGCCGTTTTTTCCTTCCTTTTATCCTTTTTGTTTGATCCCTTATTTGCGGGTCTGAGATTCTTTCCGGGTAGTGTGCGATTGCACGGCTGAATGTTCTCACAACTCTTCAACTCTTTCGTTTTAGAGATGGATTCCTTGAAGAAAGGGCCGAGGGCTAATTTTTTGTCGGATTCGCTCTCGAAGGTGAGAACTCGCGGTCCCTCGGGATCAACCCTATGACAATCGCCAGCAATTCTTTTATGCTCATCTGTCTCATTCTTCCGCTGTCTACGAGCTTCACTCTTTGTCCTATTGAAGTGTTGCCTGTGAGCGACATACCCTTGCCACCAACACTTAAAGGAGTTGCAGTCCTCAGTAGGATGTGCGATCTTCTGATGATATAAGCAGAAGTTAAGATGTACGTCCGCTTCATCAAGATGTATACTATCAGGAGATTTTCTCTGAAAGAGGGCAGCCTCATCCCTATCGATATGGCTTTGGCGAATCATCTCCTTGTCTTGATCCTGTTTTCATTTGCGGCGGATGTACTTTGATCTGGTGGGAGTGTTTCGACCCTTTTATCCAGTCGCCGGCGTTTGGCATTCTCGAATATGGCCATCTCGCGCTCTCGATCAGCTTTGCTTTTAAGACAGGCTTCGTTCAGGAATGCGTCAATCATTTCGTCTGATAGTCCTAGAAGTTCTGGCTCAGGATCCGCCCTCGGTTTCTCGGCGCAAGGAGCCTCTTCATCATCCATTAACGAATGAGAGATTACATGACAACTCGCTACGTAGTCTTCGGATTCATCTGATGAGTCTTCTCCGTCGTTTTCGTCCTCAACAAAAGAACAAGCTGCCCCTGGCATGTCCGTCTTCTTTGGAGTGTGCGGCTGTGGCAGGCTCACCTTCCAGTTTTCAGACAGCGCGAACTTGCCTTGTAGGTACTGATCCTCGACCCATCCCTTAAAGACGAAGCAATCCTCGATCGGGTGACTTACCGTTTGGTGGTAAGGGCAATAATTGAGATCGTTAACATCGCCTGGCCGCAACGGACGTTTTGGACTCGGCAGATTGATGAGTCTGTTGTGCACTGCCAGTTCAAACAGTCTTCTCGTTTTATTCTGAGGAAACGAGTAAGGACGTCCCAGTCTCTCCTCGAGGGATGGGCATGGACGCACGTTGTTTTGGCGAACAACCGGCTTTTAGTTGTTTGGCTGTTGTTGAGCATTGGCGACGGCGATCCTTTTTCCTTTCCCCTTCTCATTTCGAGAGTCCGGTTTTGGAGGAGACGGTCCATGGCTCATCTGGTCCATTTGGGCCAACTTGTCAATCAAAGCTTGGAAGGTGGTCGGCCTGAAGAACATCATGAATTGCGAGATGGTCGCTTGCGGATCAAGAGTGCCCACGAACATGCCTACCGCAGGTGCTTCTTTGATGCGTTGTTCGCATTTCGACCACAGATTCCGCCATCGTGTTGTGTATTGAACCCACGTTTCGCCGGGCCTTATCCTGGCATTAATCAGTGCTGTTATCGGGGTGCGTCCACTAGCACTCGCGAATCTTTGTGTGAACAGTAGCTCCATCTCCGCAAACGTTTTGACAGAATCGTTAGGTAGCTCCGAATACCACTCGAAGGCCGTTTCTGCTAAGCTGCCGACGAATTGGCGAAGCAACAATTTTTCATCGCCTCCAGTGTTGCCTCATAAGGCTCTGTATTGAGCGACATGCTGATGTGGGTTCCCTGTCCCCTTATATACGTGGAACTTAGGGATCGTATATCCCGGCGGGTAACTGATTTGGTCATACCAGCCCGGGTAAGGTCGTCCAGTTCTAACAATTTGACCGGCTGCTTCATTTGCCTGGTGAACTCGTATTTGTTGAGCAATGTAGTCATCCAGCGCGGCCTTGGAAATGGTTTCTTCCTTGGCTGCTGAAAGAGCAGGAGGAGGATCAGATATTTCCGACAATGACTGGAGGGTCTTCAGCTGGAGGGTCCGGCTGCAACATCATCCCTACCATGTCTTGGAAGAGGAGTGCCATTTGTTTTATGTTAGCCGCTTGTTCTGCGGCTTCTGTGTCCTTCTTTTTGAGGATTCTACGTAAGAAGTCAGCATCAGTCTTGTTCATGACGCTGTTCTGATGATACTTCCGAACTTTCTTTCGGTTCGGTAAGTGCGGCCATCACAGTCATCATTTCCTGAAGCTTCTGTTGTTGCTCCTGGGCTTTCGTCACAGATCGGGTGAGCGGTCGGTGACCCGTCGAAGCATGACTTTCCTCCTTTCCGGAAGCCATATAAACGGTGTGCACCACCATGCCCCCAGACTTGGGGCGTTTGTGTCCGGTGTCTTTGCGATTTGCCAAAGACACAGGGGCTTTTTGAGGCCTCCTTTTTGGAGTGATTGGAGTTGAGGGGACCGTTGTAGTGGGCACCCAAGTAGCTTTTGCTTTTTGTGGCTTGACAGAGTAATCCTTCTCCTGCCGCACCTTCATCTTTTTCTGTTGGCGGAGATAGTTTTTATCAATTACCGACTCTTGGACCTGTCGCCAGACCTTGTAAATTTTAGAGGACAGCCGTTGAGGGGGCTGCTCTAGCTTCTTCTCTGGAGTATTCTCCACAGGTAAAGGAGTTCGTTTCAACATCGCAGTAAGAGAGTTTGTGCGCACCATATTCAGCAATTCGAAGCTGTTCCCGGTTGGAACAGCAGCATCGATCCCCACCATCGGAGCTGGTGGCGTAAATCCAGAGGGGGGTTGCCCATAGCCTTTCTTACTCGACGCCAGTGGCGACGTCGAGCGTGTCTTGCGGATGGAGTCACCTCCGTTGTTGGATAAGCTTCTTCATGCCCCCTGCTCTGGGTAGGGGAAGCAGCTTTGAGGACCTCGCCTGGAGCAGTAACCCGAATGGCCAGCCTTGTAAAAACTGACTTCTCGGAAGAAGGAACCTTTCCAATGATTTCGTCCGTTTGCGTCGGGATGGCTATCCGCTTTGGGATGGCAGCTTCGGGTATTGCAGGTTTGCGGGACGTTCTGGCCCAGTCTGTTGAAAACTGAGGTATTGAAACTGGACGACCTGTTGAGAGGGGTCGCGGCAGTGGTAAGTCGATCAAAGACCGGCTTCTTTAGAGCTTCTTGCGATGTCATTGGGGCATTGAAGCTCAACGGTGGGAGCATGGTCCCGAAGAATAATCCAGTGGTGGCCTGAGTTACTTGCTCCACTGGCATCTTGAAAAGGGAAGCCGCTTGGGGCCCATAAGTCACCCTTCCAGCGAAAACGGAGCGAGAGTTGTAGTTGCAGGCAGTGCAGTTTAAAGCTATTGATCTTTAGTTCTTTGCACGGAGCAAGACACCAAATCTTAGTACCTCGAATCCACAGGCAACCACAGTAAACCGCGATTCGTTCGCGAACACGACACACGAAGTGTGGAGTGGAAAGAGGAAAAGGTCCCACCGGGCTTGCCAGAATCTGTTCCCCTCCGAATGGCGGCCAAGACATGGACTGTCTTTCCTGAGATTCGGGGCAGATGCTATTTGGTGCTATCCGTCCACCTCTCCGAAGATGCCAAGTTGATTTATGGCACCATTTATCGAAGGTTTAAACGGATGCGGCCGATGTAGCAAACTTCGTCAGATTCCCCCTCGTTTGAGGGGGGTTTTGATTGTGGGGACGCTCTTCCCTGCAGGCGCAAACCCCTGCAGTTAATTACGCTACCGCATTGCGGTAACAACTTTCTCCTTCTCCAGCTGGTCACTTCATGTCGTGGGTGTTTGTTTTGTTTGTGGTTGCCCGTGTATTATATACGGAGACTAATTTATGCAGTCGTCCGTACGTGGATTAATCCAAATCCATGTTTACTTAGATTTAGGTTTATGGTTTTGGTTTGAGGATACGTTAGCCGTATTTGAGGCTAAGATCAACTCAAACGTTTGTTAAGGATACGTTAGTCTAATTTGAGACTACGATCAACTTAACGGGATTGTTTAGATCCGACAAAAGTGCGTTTGGGCTATGTTGTTCCAGTTTAGGGACATAGTGGTCCTTGTTTAATGTATGGCCGTCGGGACCCGTCACCTCTCTGACGACGTTGAAGAATTACAACGACAAGTGTCAGAGGAGTTCAGAGATATACCCTTGAACCAAAGTCGATTGAGGGATCTATAGTCCAATTTGGGACTAAAGTCTGTTTGAAGGTTTAAGAATACGTTAGCCGTATTTGAGGCTAAGATCAACTTAAACGGGATCGTTTAGATCCGACAAAAGAGCATTTGGGGCTCTATTGTTCCAGTTTAGGGACATAGTGGTCCATTGTCAGTTTAGGGACATGGGGGTCCATGTTCCAGTTTAGGAACATAGTGGTCCATCGCCAGTTTAGGGACGTAGTGGTCCATTACCAGTTTAAAGACATAGTGGTCCATGAATGTATGGCCGTCGGAACCCGTCACCTCTCTGACGACATTGAAGGATTACAACGACAGATATCAGAGGAGTTCAGAGATGTACCCTTGAACCAAAGTTGGTTGGGAGACCTATAGTCCAATTTGGGACTAAAGTCTGTTTGAGGGTTTAAGGATACGTTAGCCGTATTTGAGGCTAAGATCAACTTAAATGTTTGTTAAGAATATGTTAGTCCAGTTTGAGACTAAGATCAACTTAACGGGATCGTTTAGATCCGACAAAAGAGCATTTGGGCTCTATTGTTCCAGTTTAGGGACACGGTGGTCCATGTTTAATGTATGGCCGTCGGGACCCGTCACCTCTCTGACGACGTTGAAGAATTACAACGACAAGTGTCAGAGGAGTTCAGAGATGTACCCTTGAACCAAAGTCGATTGAGGGATCTATAGTCCAATTTGGGACTAAAGTCTGTTTGAAGGTTTAAGGATACGTTAGCCGTATTTGAGGCTAAGATCAACTTAAACGGGATCGTTTAGATCCGACAAAAGAGCATTTGGGGCTCTATTGTTCCAGTTTAGGGACATAGTGGTCCATTGTCAGTTTAGGGACATGGGGGTCCATGTTCCAGTTTAGGGACATAGTGGTCCATCGCCAGTTTAGGGACATGGTGGTCCAATACCAGTTTAAGGACGTAGTGGTCCATTACCAGTTTAAGGACATAGTGGTCCATGTTCCAGTTTAGGGACATGGTGGTCCAATATTCCCGTTTTGGGGACAAATGTTAGTTTAAGGACGCATTAGTCCATGAGTTTAAGGACCCCACAGTCCGTATTAATGTGTGGTTATCGGGACCCGTCACCTCTCTGAAGACGTTGAAGGATTACAACGACAAATATCAGAGGAGTTCAGAGATGTACCCTTGAACCAATGAGTTGGTTGAAAGAGCAGATTTGCTCAGTTCAAGATGATTTGAAGACTTATGGCCAGTTTGGGCTAAGTCCAATTATGTTTGAAATATTGGCCCTTTGGGCCATTAGACATTTGTCTGGGTTCAGCCCCTCGTCATTCAGCAGTGTTGAACAAAGGTTTGGGGGCTCTGACAACATTTTGTCTTTGATTTCCTCAATTTTGAGATTCATTTGGATGAGGGACTTTTGCCTCTGGAAAATTAGCCAATTTGGCTAAAAGTAGTGTTAAACACTTAGAGAACAACAGTGTTAAACACTGAAGATAGAACTCTCAAATTAGTGTTAAACACTAAAAGACAGTCAGTGTTAAACACTGGAAATATAATCTTTAATTTAGTGTTAAACACTAGAAACAATCAGTGTTAAACACTGGAAATATAATCCCCAAATTAGTGTTAAACACTAAAGACAGAGGGGTCATGTGTGGACACGTGATGGCATCAAAAAGTGGGGCCAGATCCCCTTTATTTTGTTCTGCAAACAAGTGTTAAACACTTTTTAATTTTCGTAGCCATCACGTGTGGGCACGTGACGTATACCCATGCCTTGTTTTATTAAAAGATTTATTAGGGGTCACGTGGTAACACGTGAGAGCGCCCAAGGGTAGAGCCAGATCTCCTCGCTTTGTTCTACGAATAAGTGTTAAACACTTCTTCATCTTTTGAGCATCACGTGTTGACACGTGATGGAGATTTATGCACTGATCATTAAAGCACTCGCTAAGGGGTCACGTGGGGACACGTGAGAGCGCCCAAAGCTCATATTTCCTTTGCTTTTTCTTTCTGTGTTTTGTAGGTCACGTGGGAGCACGTGAGGCATTGCCTCCAAGTTTCTTCCTTTTTATTTTTGGGGATCTTTTTTAGGGGTCACGTGGGGACACGTGACCCTAGTTCTTTTCATGAACAGAGATCTTTTAAGAATTGAATTCTCTGTAGGGTTAAACCCTAATTTTGTTTTGGACGAATTAAATTCCTATTGTGAAAGAATTAAATTCTTATTTAGGGCAAAACCCTAATTTATTTTTAAAGGAATTAAATTCCCAGATATGTAAAAGAATTAAATTCTTGATTATGGTTAAACCCCAGTTTCATTTTATGAGGAATTAAATTCCTGTGAGTTTGGGAGAATTAAATTCTCAAAACTCAATTCCCCTTCTAAGTTTAAGATCTGCATGGCAGGATCTCGACCCGATGAGAATTAAATTCTTATCCTATGGAGAGATGTGCTCTGTACAGATCTTCAACCAGAAGAAGAACTAAGTTCTTTATTTGCAGAAGAGTTAAACTCTTAAATTTTGAGAATTAAATTCTCTTTTTGAAGTTGATCTTTTTCCCTTTTCTCACCTAGGGTTTTCTTTGTTGAGAATTAAATTCTCCTTTCTTTTTTCTTCCCTCTTGAGAATTAAATTCTCCTCTCTCTGTTTTTCTCTCCAAAAAGGTTCCTTCTCTTCTTTTCTTAGCTCCTATTTATAGGAGAAGGAAAAGAATCAATTTGTTTTGTGAATCTTTCATTGAAAGGTTTTAATTGATTTCATAATTAATATGATCCTTTAGATCACACAATGAATTTTATTCACCGTTGGATTTTAAATCCAAAGATATTCTGTTTGTTATTCTCGGTGAGATTTAGGGGAAATCTTTCCTTGTATCAAATCTTTCCGTAAATTGGTGATCTTTAATCACCATTGGATTTTTAATCCAACGGTCCCCATAATCCTTTTCCATTTGGAAAGATTTAGAGAAATTTAGAATTTTAATTCTATTTCGAAAGATTTTAGAGAAATTTAGAATTTTAATTCTATTAAACTGTAAGGCTTTCAAAGCCTGGCACGTGCTGGCACGTGACCCTTGGTCACGTGTGAACACATGACCCCCAATTTGTTCTTTTCTCAGCGTTTATTTATGCTTCAGTTTTAACCATCACGTGTTAACACGTGACCATTGGTCATGTGTGAGCACGTGATACCTCATTGAGGTAACTTCTGATTTTTAATCAGGGAACAGATTTTAGAATTTAATTCTATTCATTATTTTAGAGACCTTAAGAGCCCATCACGTGTCTGCATGTGACCCATGGTCATGTGTGAGCACGTGATGCCCCATTGGGGTCTTTTATGAGTTTTTATTATAACTTTTAACTCCTCCAGCGGGTTCTTAAAGGTCCATCACGTGTGGACACGTGATGTCTCATAATTTTTGATCCCGGATAAATTATGAGGCCCATAATATATCAAATCGAAGGGTTTTTCGAGACGCTTTCGATACCATCAGAATTTATCTGTTTCTCATTTGGGAGTTCGTCAAAAAATAGCCCGGAAAATACTGGTTCGCATTTCCTTAAGCGTATCGCTGCCATTTGATACCTTGGACTCTTTTGCGCAGAAATTTTTGGCGGGAACAAGCCCATATACTCATAATCTAATTAATTGATCTTAGTCCCAATTGGACTACAGATCTCCCAACCAAAATTGGTTCAAAAGTACATCTCTGCACTCCTCTGATATGTCGTTGTAATCCTTCAACGTCTTTTGAGAGGTGACGGGTCCCGATAACCAAATATTCCATGGACTGTGAGGTCCTTACTCTCATGGACTATGATGTCCTTAACCTTAGACTGTGGGGTCCTTAAACCCATGGACTATGATGTCCTTAACCTTGGACTGTGGGGTCCTTAAACCCACGGACTATGATGTCCTTAACCTTGAACTGTAATGTTCTTAAACTAATGGACCGCAATTTCCCTAAACTAAACAATAGAGCCCAAATGCTCTCTTGTTGAATCTAAATGATCTCGTTAAGTTGATCTTAGTCTAAAATTAGACTAATGTATCCTTAACAAACGTTTAAGTTGATCTAGTCTCAAACGAAACTAACGTATCCTTAAACCCAACCCCAAACCCAAATCTAAGAAGATACGGATTTGGACTAATCCACACCCTACGGGCGACAACATAATTTAGTCTCCGTATACAATCCACGGGAACCAAAAACAAAACAAGTACACACGACACGAAGTGACCATCTAGAGAAGGAGAAAGTTGTTACCGCGATGCGGTAGCGTAATTAACTGCAGGGGCTTGCGCCTGCAGGGAAGAGCGTCCCCACAATCAAAAACCCCTCAACGAGGGGGAATCTGATGAAGTCTGCTACATCAGCCGCATCTGTCTAAACCTTCGATACACGGTGTCATAAATCAACTTGGTATCTTCGGAGAGGTGGACGGATAGCACGAAAAGCATCTGCCCTCGAAATTCAGGTCGGACGTCCCAACATCCCGGTCGTGTCTTTCGGCGGAGAACAGATTCTGGCACGCCCGGTGGGACCTTTTTCTCTTTCCACTCCACACTTCATATGTCGTGTTCGCGAACAAATCACGGTTTGACATGGTTGCCCCTAGATTCGAGGTACTAAGATTTGGTTTCTTGCTCCGTGCAGAAAACAGAAGATCAATGGTTTCAAGCTGCACTAACTGCAACAGCAACTCTCGCTCTGTCCTATCTAGAGGAGTAACCTACGGGCCCCAAGCGGCCTCCCTTTTCACTATGCCGGTGGAACAGGTGACTCAGGCCACCACTGGATTGTTATTCGGAACCATGCTCCCGCCAGCGCTCCTGTACCATTACAAGAAGCTCCTAAGAAGTCGGTCTTTGATCGGCTTGCAATTACTGCAGCCCCTCTTATCACGCCCCGCTTCCCAGAATGCGCTAAGATCAGCACGTGACAGAACCAACCATGCTACCTGTGGATAGGAAACATTCCTCCACAGTCACATTACGGCTGTCTATAAGATATCAAGAACAGGAAAGTAAATAAACTATCTAGTACATGTCCATATGTCAAAATAAACGAGTCAAGAAATAATATGCGGAAGCAATAAATCCAATAAACAGTAACATCTGAAAAGTACGGAAATAACTAAACTAACTGGATATTAACAGGATCCTCACTGCTCGGCCTGACGGCGGAAATACTCCCGATCAGCCTGCGACAAAGGTAGAGGATCTGGGCCATGCAAAACCCAGACGTCAGTGCGTCATAATGTCAACAATAATATAATCAGGGGGTAGAAAGACATGCAGGCACGAGTATGAACAGTAATAAAAGTAGAACAGTAACACGAATAAGGAACAGTGAAGGGTAAAAGCATATGTGATGTGCAGTGAGTAATCTGAACTAAGCTACTGGGTTAATTACTCTCAAGTCTTTGAAATCAATTTAATGAATCGTCGATGTAACTCAATAGTATTCCGTGCTTTCCCAGGACCACAGTCAAGACTCTCGGGCTGAATCCGAGATGTGCCGCTAGGCAGTAAACAGATAACATGTACAGACGAATGATGTCAGCAGTATCATCCCGGGGCTGGCCTAGCCCTAAAACTGATCAGTATAAGTATCGAACTGTCAAGTTACAAGTCAGGTTTCATCATTGATTTTCCCATACCCTTAAGTTATGTGTTCAATTCAGGTATTGATAAATCTGGAGCCAATACCAACACAGGATCAAGCAGGAACAGGTTTGTCTATACAGACAACAGGATATGTCCATCGGGACAACATGTCAGGATTGTCGGCATTAAAAACAGAATCAGGTAACATGTCAAGTAGTGATATATCAGGTTATGTCAGATAGTGCACAGGTATCAAGCGAATGCCTAACAGTAAAATGTAGCAAGTATCGAATTACGGTAAAGGTATGGATGTACGGTGAAAGCATGGATGCACAAAAATCTATCAGGGGTTACATCATGACTATGTAGTATGCACATTATCAAGCATGGTTCACTAATACAACAGTAACATGAAATAATATGGTCTCGGTGTGCAACTAAATATGTAATAAACCGTATGGATACAGACGGATACTATAAAACTGTAAATCGGTAAAATTTGCTGAATATTAAAACACAAGCACTATTATTTATTAAATAGATATTGATATAATAATATTAACATGGATAACATATTCAAACCGATTATTAACTATAAAAGTGGTATTGATTAACCATGCACAAGAAAGTTCCGTTCAGAAATTCAGCGTCACCCTGATTTGTAAAATAACTTAAAAATAATAAACTTTCTCCAAAAGGGACGTGTCTTATACCAAAACAAAGATAATTCAATAAGGTTTTCATTTTTATAAGTTGAAGTATCTCAGATTGTTCCTACAAAAAGTTATGAACATTCGAAATTAAAAGTTTACTGCTGGAATTTCCCTGGACAGCAGTTTAGAGATATTTTCATTTGCATTTTACGTTATTTAAAAAATTTATTTTGTAATTAAATATTTCATAGAGTTATATTATTCTGAGTTAGCTTCGTAACTAACTAAAGAGCGTATACTAATAATTTTTCTATAATTTATAATGAATTTTATAAGGTAAGGTGTACAATAAATTTCAGATTTGTCGTATCCGCTTTGCAACGACGTTTCATGTGTAAACTATAATATTTTCAAACTATATTTTCTATAACATTATAAAATGCAGATTATAAACTAATTAAAGATAATAATAAGAAATATAACGACGATATATATTTTAAATGATATGGATGCAAACGGGTATCCGAAAACGGTAAAATTTTAATATGGATGTATAATGTGATAAACGGGTAATATTTTACTCATATGGATGCATAATAATATATCTAGCATGTAGCAAGATGAATTAGTATGCGACGAGATATGTAAATAGTGATATGGATGCACACGGATTTTCGAAGACAGTAAAAATAATAAAATGGTAATGTGGGATGCATAATTAAACAATAAGTAATGTTATTATTCACATGTGTGCAATATATTGTAGTATAGCATGTAGCAAGATTAACTTGCCTCGATTGGATCACACGGCGGATACGTACGGCACGTCCGACGTCGATAAATCATCGCAACGCACACACGGCACACGGGACGAGGGCAAAGGCGAGGCGTGGGTTTCGTCCGTAGGCGGGAAAACGTGAAGAAGAAAGGGAACAATGCTTTTCTTTATATAGGATTTAAAAAGTATATCAAATATATATGTGTGTGTGTGTATGGAGAAAAGATGCAGGGGTTGTAAATATTGAAAGAATTAATATTTATAAAGTAACAGAGAGGGAGGGAGAGAGAGGAGAGAGAAAAAGGGGTTGTTAGTTTGTTAGAAAATTAGTTTAGATTTAAATTTTAAAAAAAATATTTTATTAGTTAACTAAATTTTAATTTGTAGTTTATAAAATTAATATTATATAAATAAAATTTGATATTCTGGTAAATACAAACATAGTCCAAAAGATGCTCGGGTCCGGTCTAAAATTCAGTTTTAAAATACGAAAAATATACATGTCGACCAAAATTAAAGTTGGATATTCAGATAACGAAAATGCATACCCCCAAGAACGGATGCACGCACGTGCACGTAATCATCTGAACAAGTCTGTTTCACTGAACGGGACGAGAACAAGATGCGCGGATACTACCACAGGGTCAGGGGCATCATGCAGGCCATGCAAGATATTTTTAAAATATTTTATGTGACTTTAAATGTTATATTAAAAATGCAAATGTCAGATAAATGCCAGTATGCAGGATGTATAAATGAAAGTGCACGAGTCCACGTAACAAGTCAAGATAAATCATAAATATGAATCAAAACATGTTTCAAGCATGCAGGTCGGGTCGGATGCAAATACAAATGTCAAATACACTATTCGCATCCAAAACACAATAAATCAGGAAAATACCATAAATAAAGAAATACTAGAATTGGTATAAATGAACTAGGGTGTTACACCTCTCAACGGGTCGCCCAAGTCCACTGCCTCGGTTTTCAACAGACTGGGCCGAAGCTCAGATGGGCCCGTGAAGAAGCCCACAATTACTGAAGAGGTTATCCCAAAACGGATAGCCATTCCTACTCCTGAAGTCCCCAAGACGACTTCTCCTACTAAGGGGTCGGTCTTCACAAGGCCGGCCGTTTCGGCTCCTACTCCACATGAAGTCATGAAGGCTGTTTCCTCTGTTCGAAAGTCGGCCTTCGCAAGACTGACTACCCCCTCTCAATGGATGTCAATCTTCGACAAGCTAGCACCAATAACAGTCTCTCCTCAAAGCAGAGGGCATGAAGAAGCTCATCCAACAGCGGAGGTGAGCCCGGCCGCACGACATGCTCGACGTCATCACTGGCGCCGAGTGAGGAAAACTGGAGGCAGCTCTCTTTCTGGACTGACTCCGCCAGCTCCAACGATGGAAGTTGATGCTGTTGTTCCAACTGGGAACAGCTTTGAACTACTTAACAAGGTGCGCAGGAATTCGCCAACTGCTGTGCTGAAAATATCTCCTCCACCTGTGAAGAATGCCACAAAGGCGAAGCTTGAATAGCCCCCTCAGCGGCTGTCCTCCAAAATTTACAAGGTCTAGCGTCAAGTCCAAGCCTCGGTGATTGATTAATACTATCCCCGCCGACAGAAAAAGATGAAAGTTCGGCGAGAAAGGGATCACCCTGTCAAGCAACAGAAGGTGTCATCTGTTTAGGTACCCGTTGCAACGGCTCCCTCAACTTCGACTGCTCACAAGATGAGAAGGCCGGAGAAAATTCCCGTTTCTGCGACAAATGTCAAGGGCACTGAGCCTAAACGCCCTGAGTATGTGGGCATGGTGATGCATACCGTCTATATGGCATCCGGAAAAGAGGATAGCCGTATTTCCATAGGTCATCGACCGCTTACGCGATCAGTGACTAAGGCACAGGAGCAGCAACAACAAAAGCTCCAGGAAATGTTGACGCAGATGGTCGTACTCACAGGGCCAAAAGAATGCCCGGAAACGTCATCAGAGCAACGTCAGGAACAAGAAACTGATGCTGAATTCCTCCGCAGAATCCTCGAAAAGAAGGACAAAGAGGCAGCGGAACAAGCTGCTAATATAAAACGAATGGCATTCTTATTCCAAGACATGGTCGGAATGATATTACAGCCGGATCCTCCAGGTAAGGATCCTCCTAATATCCTCGAAGACGACCGAGTGGAGACATCAAACCCTCTTCCGGCTTATTCAGAAACCAAAGAGGAGACCATCTCAAAAGCTGCCCTGGATGATTACATCGCTCAATAGATACGAGTTCATCAGGCGAATGAAGCGGCTGGGCAGATCGTTAAGACTGGACGAACCTATCCGGGCTAGTATGACCAAATAAGGTACCCGCCAGGATATATGATCCCTAAATTCCATGTATATAAAGGGATGGGCAATCCCCACCAACATGTTGCCCAGTTCAGGGCTCTATGTGGCAACACTGGAGGTGACGATAAACTGCTACTTTGCCAGTTCGTCGGCAGCTTGTCGGAGACAGCGTTCGAATGGTACTCTGAACTCCCGAACGACTCTGTCAAGACATTTGCATAAATGGAGCCTCTGTTTTCAGAGAGATTCGCAAGCGCTAGCGAGCGCACCCCGATTAACGCCAGGGTAAAGCCAGGCGAAACGTGGGTACAATACGCAATACGGTGGCGGAATTTGTGGTCGAAGTGCGAGCAGCGCATCGAAGAAGCTCCTGCGGTAGGCATGTTCATGGGTACTCTAGACCCTCAAGCGACCATATCTCAATTCATGATGTTCTTCAAGATGACCACTTTCCAGGCCTTGATCGACAAACTGGCCCAAATGGACCAGATGGGCCATAGACCGTCCTCCTCAAAAACGGATCCTCGGAATAAAAAGGGAAAAGGAAAAGCAACTTTCGTCGCCAATACTCAACAACAGCCGAGCAACTTAAAGCCAGTTGTTCACCAAAACAACGTGCGTCCATGCCCATCCCTCGAGGAGAGACTTGGACGACCTTACTCGTTTCCCCAGGATAAAACGAGGAGACTGTTCGAGCTGGCAGTGCGCAACAGACTCATCAATCTGCCGGATCCAAAACGTCTGTTGCAGCCAGGCGATATCAACAATCCTAATTACTTCCCTTACCACCAAGCAGTAAGCCATCCAATCGAAGATTGCTTCGTCTTCAAAGGCTGGATTGAGGACCAATACCAACTGGGCAAATTCACGCTGTCTGAAAACTGGAAGATGAACCCGCCACAACCACATGATCCGAAAAAGATAGACATGTCGGGGGCATCGTTCCCATTCATAGAGAAATCCCCATGGACCAAAAAGTCAGTAGACTAGAAACTCGCCTCAAATATGGATACGGCAGACCGAAACGTCGTTAAACTAACAATGGACCACTATGTCCTAAAACTGGCTATTGATCGAAATGTCGTTAAACTACTACCAACCCGCGGCATCTTCAGACAGACGTGGTAAAAAACGGTACGTCCACAAGCGAGATGGGCACGGATGAAAACCCGAAAGGGCTCCGTGAGTAAAAACAGCAGGACTATCAGTGAGTTTGTGAAAACCCGAAAGGGCGCAATCTCGTTAAAAGACACTTGCAAGGTCCTCTCAACCTTGGGAGGAGAAAATACCTGCGTGAGATCTTTACGACTCACAAGGGAGCAACACACTTAGGAATCCTTACGATTCCTAAGGAGAAATTACACTTACAAGATCCTCACGACTCGTAAGGAGAACCCTTTTATAAGACCCTCACGGTTCATAAGATTCAAAAGCCTTAAGCTACAGGGATCCGAACCTGTTCTTAAGCCATCGCACCCACAGACTGCCCTATAAGCGGTTCAATGCAGACCCTTGTATACAATCCACGGGCGTGAATAAACATTTCCCTAACAAAGTCCTACCCGTGACTAGGGTGAACAACCCTTGTAAGTCCTCTCGACTTATAAGGATAAAACGCTCTTGTAAGATCCTTACGACTTACGAGAAGCCATACACTTGGGAATCCTCACGATTCTTAAGGAGAAAACGCACCTACGAGATCCTCATGACTCGTAGAGAGAAATACCTTTATGAGACCCTTACAGCTCATGAAGTCAAAAGCCTTAGTCGACAGGATCTTAACCCTGTTTGCTAAGCCACCTTTGTTCGGTATCGACAGAGGCAAATGATAATTCGCTCCTGGCAATATCCCAGTTGCAGCGATACTGATGCCTAAATCGGTATTAAATCCCAAAATCGCAGCGAAAAGTCAGCGAGCCACAAATGCATATGAAATAGCCGAAATGATTGGGCAACTTGCAAATAAATCAGCAAGTAAAAATATATGCATGCAAAATAGCCGAAATGGTTGGGCAACTCGCAATAAAAAGCAGCGAGTAAATAAAAACAAATAGCTGAAATGATTGGGCACCGCGAAAAATAGCCGAAATGATTGGGCAATCGCGACTTTCGCGATATAAAAGCTGAAATGATAGAGCATCGCGGAAAGAAAAATATAAAATGAAACTTTTTGCCCTACAAGTGAGATCACATCGATCTCTGTATACAATCCAGGGGCACAAACAAAGAGGGAACCATACCTTCCCTCAGGCTCCATCCGAAAGAGAGCCAAGTCTCGATGGTTCATAGACAACTTAGAGACCATCTCGACATTCGTCTCGTTACAGCAGACGCAACGTCGGCAAAGCGGAGTGATGGCAAAATCTCAGCTCCACCTCAGCATTCGTCTCAATACAGCAGACGCAATGTCAACAACGGCGTTCCTTCCTAGTCCAGCAGGATTCAGATGCAACGTCAACGAAAGACCCCATGGTCGAAACAAAGCGGACTGACGGCAAAATTCCAGCTCCACCTCAGCATTCGTCTTGTTACACCAGACGCAATGTCAACAACGGCGTTCCTTCGCAGTCCAGCAGGATGCAGACGCAACGTCAACAAAAGACCTCACGGTCGAAACAAAGCGGAGTGATGGCAAAATCCCAGCACCACCTCGACGTTCGTCTCGATACAGCAGACGCAACGCCAAAGCAAACGAAACGAAGGCAATATTCCTAGCTTCAGGGTCTTGACGGCAACTCATATAAAACCTGAAAGACTATCGGAGATCATCCCACACCAGAACGGAGTGGTCACCACCTCGACGTTCGTCTCGATACAGTAGACGAGATGTCACTACAGCATCCTTCCTCCAACAGGATTCGGACACGCCAAAGCAAACGAAGCGAAGGCCAAATTCCTAGCTTCAGGGTCTTGACGGCAACTCATATAAAACCTGAAAGACAATCGAAGATCATCCCACACCAGCGTGGAGTGGTCACCACCTCGACGTTCGTCTCGATACAGCAGAAGAGATGTCACCACAGCGTTCTTCCTCCAACAGGATTCGGACACGCCAAAGCAAACGAAGCGAAGGCCAAATTCCTAGCTTCGGGGTCTTGACGGTAACTCATATAAAACCTGAAAGACTACCAGAGATCATCCCACATGGAGTGGTCACCACCTCGACATTTGTCTCGATACAGCAGATGAAATGTAAACACAGCGTTCTTCCTCCAACAGGATTCGGACACGCCAAAGCAAACGAAGCGAAGGCAATATTCCTAGCTTCAGGGTCTTGACGACAACTCATATAAAACCTGAAAGACTACCGGAGATCATCCCACATGGAGTGGTCACCACCTCGACGTTCGTCTCGATACAGCAGACGAGATGTCAACATAGCGTTCTTCCTCCAACAGGATTCGGACACGCCAAAGCAAGCGAAGCGAAGGCAATATTCCTAACTTCAGGGTCTTAACGGCAAATCATATAAAACCTGAAAGACTGCCGGAGATCATCCCACACCAGCATGGAGTGATCACCACCTCGACGTTCGTCTCGATACAGCAGACGAGATGTCACCACAGCGTTCTACCTCCAGCAGGATTCAGACGTGACAATCAAACAACGGAGCCACGGCAAAATCCTTAGTTCTAAACCTCGACGGTTCACCCGCAACCGTGACATTCGTTTCGTTACAGCAGACGCAATGCTAGCAAACGAAGCAAAGGCCAAATTCTTAGCTTCAGGGTCTTTACGGCAACTCAAATAAAACCCGAAAGACTATCGGAGATCATCCCACACCAGCGCAGAGTGGTTATGACTCATCGGGGCTCCCCAAAATGAGCCTAACCTCAAGTAAAAAGCGACATGGCAAAATTCCTAACGCTTGCTCTTCCGACGGTCAAAATGCCTAGGAAGATTGCTTGAAGACGTCTTGTTCAACCCCCGAAGGGATCAAAGACACGACAGTCGCAAGGCTACTCGAACAGCAAGATTGCTTATCGAGGGATACATCAGTCAACACGACGGTACGATAGGAAAAACCCTAGTACCACAGATCCTAACAGACCTCTGTCGTAAAGGGCAGAGGTTAACTGTGACGTTAGGACATTCTTGCGAGAACTTCTCGATTCGTCTCGACTCGTAGGAAAAAGCCTTAGGCAATGGGGATAATGACCTGTTTCTTAAGCACTAAAGCCCTGCAAGTTGGTCCAAAATGGACTCTTGCATACTATTCACGGACCACACTCTCCAAAGTCGAATCTCGACAAGGAGGGAAACAACCACTTACGAGTCCTCTCAACTTGTAAGAGGGAAAATTCTCTTGTGAGATCCTTACGACTCTCAAGAGAAAGCACACTTAGGAATCCTCACGATTCCTAAGGAGAAAATAAACCTACGAGATCCCCTCGACTCATAGGGAGAAAACCCTTTATGAGACCCTCACGACTCATAAAATCGAGAAGTCTTAGGCAGCAGACCTTAACCTGTTTCCTAAGCCATCGTTACCCTACAAAGAGTCCAAGATGGACCATCACTTACTATCTACAAGCCACACTTGCTAAAATCACATGGCAATGAAACAGCGAAGAAAAGAAAGCGACAGTTATGAGAACATTTGATCCGCATTCAGTTAAGCATTCAAAGCGCACCCATTCGTGCATGAGCGAAAAGGTTTAATGCATAAGATAAACACATGGAAATGGAAAAACTTGCCATTCATACTTCAGAAAATTCTTACATTGGTAAAGGCGATAAATAAAAACGTTATTAAAATGTTTACAAAGGCAAGACATCAAATCCGGGACATGGATTGAGAAATTCAAAAGTGAGGCCATCCAAAAATTTTCGGGCCTCTGGGACCATCTTCGTGTGCATCCTCTCACGATCACAAGCATCAGGATCCCCACTGATGTCCTCCACCCTTCGATAGGCAGCGAGTATCGCCGCTTGTTGAAAAGCTTAATGCAGGATATCAACAAGGTTGTCTTGTTAGTTATATGTATGCCCTAGAGGCCATTACTGTTAGTGTTTATGCCCTAGAAGGCCATTACTGTATCATACTAGTTTGTATATTACTTAATGGAAGCTTGGGATATTCACATGTATATAACAGTCTTGCTAAACATGGTAGTATGCTACTTGGTTTTTCTATCTTAATATGTGAGTGTACGTATTGATAGAGCTCTTAGGATCTTGCTTGTCTACCAGCGTTGATGATGGCAGTCACACTAGTGGGGGCTGGGTAGTCTACAAGCACATCCTTATTTAGGTCCCTGGTCGTTGGATTATCGAGACAGAGCATCGATACTCCGGAGTAGACTAGTGTGTACGCTTCTCATCCCAGTTGGGGAGATGGTCTGTCCCACAGCCGTCAGTACGTCGTACTGGAGATAGTATGCAGGTGCTCGTTAGGTTACGGGTACACCGGACAGGACTCACAGGGAACTGTTGGTTGGTTTTATACCAGTCGTCAGTGAACAGTTCCCAGGTGACATGAGTACAGCATAGTCCGCAGACTTGACACTGCTACTTCGCCTCGAGTGTGTCCCACTGTTCTTAGATTGCTACCCTACCACGGCTCAAAGGAGTCGTGCAAACACGTAGCAGTTGGGTACAGTCCCGAGCACTTGGAGGCAGTGGCGGTTAGACAGGATTCGTCCCTCCCGGTATTGGGAGTAGATATCGCGCTGTGTCAAAGAGCCATTACGCAAAGTCCCTGGCCAGGGCAAGCGAGATTTGCTGGTAGGTTCCAGTAGTTTCTCAGGGTGTAATGGGCTTCACTCCGACACGACTTATAGCGCTATTAGGGGACTGACGCTTGCCGCCCCCTAGGCCCGATATGCGATAGTCTTGGACGAACGGACCGGACTGTATGGAGATTATCACATCAGACTCAGTAGGAGTTCGGATGGGTTTCCTCATCGGCCTTCTTATCGACAACTACCTGGGGACCGTTACGTACAGCTAGTGCCGCTTGCGGTCTGTGGTTAAACCCACTGCCAGCGTAGTAGTCGAGTCTCTAGAGTCCCACACAGAGAGTTTCCTATTCCAGGCGAAACGATATAGAGGTCGTATGGTTTTACGACAAGGGTTCGGACGCATACGTGCGTTTACGCGCGTACGACTTTCGGACAGTTTTTACCAGTCGGCTTTGGTTTAAGCCAGTTACTGGTATCCGGTTATTGGATTTTTACAGTCTAAAGTTTTTCCGTATTTTTGCGGATTGGAGGGGCATTCTCGTAATTATACGAGAAGCTTCTAGAAGTGGTGACTAAGGAGGGTTATGTGTCATATGCATTAAATGAGTTTAGTGAGTCATGAGGGTGATTCATGCATATCATTAATGCATGATAAATGCTTAGTGAGTCATGACAATGAATCACCATTAGATATTTGTGAAGCATGCTTATTCATTATGTATTATTCTTTTTCTCATAAATAAGAATGCTTCATATTTATTATGATACATTACTATTCTCATCATAATTCATTCTCACATTCTCTCTCCTCAAGCTTTCCCTCTTCAAAAGACTAATCCTCCCCTCTCATGAGTTGAGTACAAGGGTTAGTAAGACTAATTAATCCATAATCATCTCTATATTACACCTAGCTTCTTTGATTAGCAATCCAAGAAGGTTAGTTGCCTCAAGTTTAGAGGTTTAGCTTGGAGTTTTGCTCTCGGGTGGATCGTCTACTACCTAGAGAAGGCCGAGGAGGACAAGGAGATCGTAAAGACGAAGGAGTTGGTTCATTAGGTATAATCCCTAAACACAGTAGTTAAGAAACACTTTGTGTTTGGTTATTTATAGTTTAGCTTCGATTCAAGCGGTTAGTCGATGTTCGTTCACTAAACAAGTTCGTTTTTGAAATTTCCGCCTCCCCACAAGGATTGGGGTGTAGTACATCGACTTACAGTGGTATCAGAGCCTCGCTAAACAATAAATAACTTAATTGCAAATTTTTACGAATTTCGAACGGAAAAACGAAGCCGGAAAACCCTAAATCTGTCAAGTTTCTGTCGAAATTAAAATGAAGTCTAAAAATTTTTCAGGGTCACTCAGAAAGCTTGAAAAGGGTCCAGGAGAACACCCATGAAATTTGAGACCATGAGTCGGTTAATGAGGAGCGGAAGCGCGGCGGATCCCTACTGAGCCGCCGCTCTTCCGCGGCCTAGTTGCCGAGTCATGGACTCATTCTTCATGTGTGGGTCCTCTCTGGTATTTAGTGTTTTCTGGAATATTTTAATTTTGCTCAGATTTCCAGTTTACAGAGCAGTTTTTGGAGCAATATTAAAGATGTTTAATCGATCGAAATTGTACAGTATTTGCATATTGGATTATATCTGTGATTGTTTAATGTGTTCGTAAACCTCCCCTAACTGCTAGTATGTCGGTTGGCAGGGGGTTGCACATTTCTGTAATGGTTATATCTGTTTGTGCATATAAACTGTATTGGACTGTTGTGGTGTATAGCCGGGGTTTTGCAATGGGTTATTGTTTAATTCATTTGTTGTAAATGTAATTTGTTGTAATATTATTTTTGCGGGGCACATCCAGGTTGCGGTTGTAGCCACCGTTGTATTATTTCATTTTACTGTTTTTGCTCCTAGGACTGACCCAAGGTGGGGTACACAAACTGCCGGGCGGGTAGTTTGTCGTACCCGTAGGGGTCGAGTGTGGGGTAACGGCTATTCATCACAACTGTGTAATCTGTCTTTTCTTGCAGGCTCAAAAGAAATACAGATTGCTTGCAAATCCAATATTGTTTATCTGTGTTCTGGAATGTATATCATTGCGTCAGACGAATGTAAAATATCTATATTTATGATAGCTATTTAGACGTCACTTATGTTTTACACCCGCGCTAGCCCAGCCCCCGCTCTGTCGTTAGTTAAGTAACCTAACGGGTGATGACGGGACCCAGTGGCGAATGCAGATGGCATAAGAGGACGTCATATTTTCGTTGTTTTCTGCAATGATAGGTTAATGATGGGACGCATTATCTATAATGCAAAGAAAATAAACCAAGTTTAAATCGTTGGAACAATTTAAAAGAAACCACTCGGTTATATTTTAAAAACAGATATTTTTAAATGCGGAGACTTAACCACTCCTTTTAAAAGCTATCAGGTTCCTTCGGTTATATCAAGTTCACTACGTTCACAGTTTCGCCAAAACCATTTGTAGCCCTCCGTCATTTCATTTGGGTATTCAGTAGTATTCAAGCTATGCATTTTGGCCAAAGTCAAGGCATAGTGTTTGGTAGCTGCTGGGTTTTCATTTGTTGCATAAGATAGATGAGTTGGTTTGGGACAGTCGTATTACCATTTGACCAAAGTCAGGGGTATATACGGATGGGTTCAAATTGACAAGATAATGACGGGTAGAACTTGACATGTGACTTATGACATTTTGACCAAAGCCAAGGTCATAAGAGCATGGGGCAAAAACTTATATCGGGAATTTCTAAAGAAACTGAAATTTGCAAAGAGATGCATACCATTTGGAGTTTGATGAATGTTGGTAGGATTCCTTCAACATTATCATACGATGATATTTGGATCCCGATCCTACTGTGAGTATATGCTACTTATCAGGAGATTCGTCACTTAACGATCAATGCTATAAACCAAGTAGGTGTCCAGAAAGATGTCAGCGGGGTTACGCCCCCAGAGAAAAGAGGTTATTTAATTAAGGAACTTCGCGAAAGCGTTGGAAAACCTCCCTCGAAGTATCGACACTGGCCTGGCTGAACGGTTAAGCAAGTATTGTACGGTGAGAATAGTCCTGGCTAATTCTTCTTTTATGGTTTGAGGAAGGATTCGAGAAACAGTGGTAGCCATCCAGTTTAGATAAACTAAAAACCACTCTAAACTTGCAAGAGCATCATGCTAAAGTGTTTTCTTCTCTCTCTCCTAATTGCAGCGACCCTGAAAATGACTGGACTTAAGTTACTTTTAGAGAAAAATATACTGACAGGGCCAAACTATAAAGATTGGCTGCGGAATGTCAAAATGGCTTTGACCTATGACAAACTGGGGTACGTCCTCACCGCTACGGCACCTGCTGTCCCTGGTCCCAAATCCAGCAATGCGGATAAGGAAATCAGCAAAACCTGGGATTTAGATTGCGCGAGAGCCAAGTGCATCGTGCTTGCCTCAATGAACAATGAACATCAGAGGAGGCACGAGGATATGTCCCTAGATGGCATATTTCTCCATACAAAGGAACTTTATGGAGAGCAATCTCGTATAGCAAGATACGAGACCTCTAAGAACTTGTTTCGGGCGAGGTTGGCTGTCGGGTCATCGGTAGGTGAACATGTCCTAAAGATGATCGGCTATATTGAAGAGCTCGCAGACCTTGGGACGACTTTGAATAATGAGCTCTATACAGACCTTATTCTCCAGTCCCTTCCTCCCACCTACGCCCAGTTTATCCTCAACTTCAATCTTCAAGGAAAAGAAGTTGAACTTGCGGAACTCCTGAACATGTTAAGGAGTGCAGAGGGCACCTTGCAGAAGGCAAGGGAAACACCCGCTATGTTTGTTGGCGGTGCATCTTCTTCCGGGTCCAAGGCTAGGGCCAAAGGAAGGAAGAAGAAGGCCGCACCCAAACCTAGAGGAGGTGTTAGTAAGGTGGGAAAGAAGGGAAAGAAAAAGATAGCAGTACCGATAGTTGGCCAGGATGAGTGCTTCCATTGTCACAGGAAAGGGCACTGGAAGAAGGATTGCAAGGCGTGGATCGCCAAGAACCAGGAACCGAAGCAAGCTGTGGCTTCGACTTCAGGTGTGTTTGTAATTGAGAATTGTCTGTCGATCAACTCTACTTCCTGGGTATTGGATACCGGATCAGGATCTCATATTTGCAATTCATTGCAGGCACTGAGAAACCGTAGAGTGCTGAAGGAAGGTGATATGATCCTCAGGGTTGCTAACGGAGCTAGCGTGGGAGCTGCGTCCGTCGGGGATTATCACCTAGGATTGACGAGTGGACATATTTTGGTTTTGCATAACTGTTATTTTGTACCAAGCTTAACGTGTAATATCATATCAGTTTCCTTGTTATCAAATAAAGGTTATGATTTCACGTTTGTAAGAGATGTTGTTAACATCCACCTTAATCATGGTTTGATTGGGTCCGGTACTCTAAATAACGGCATATATGTTTTAAACCAACTCCAAATTTTCAAGGTCCAGAACACACTAAAAAGAAAGTCTCCAGATTTAAATAAAGCTTTCTTATGGCATTGTAGACTGGGTCACATCAATGAGAGAAGGTTGACTAAGTTGCATAAAGAAGGATATTTAGACTCGTTCGAATATCAATCTTATGACACTTGTCAATCTTGTCTCAAAGAAAAGATGACAAAGACTCCATTCACTAGACAAGGAGTAAGAGCGAGCGAGCTCTTAGGACTCATACACAGCGATGTATGTGGTCCAATGTCTACACATGCGAGAGGTGGTTTTTCCTATTTCATTACTTTCACGGATGATTACTCAAGATACGGATTCATTTATCTGATGAAACATAAATCCGAGGCTTTTTAGAAATTCCAAGAGTATAAGAATGAAGTAGAAAACCAAACCGACAAAAGTATTAAGACACTAAGATCTGATCGAGGTGGAGAATACTTAAGTGCCGAGTTCCTAGGTTACCTAAAAGAGAAAGGAATTCTCTCTCAGCTTACTCCTCCATACACTCCACAGCATAACGGTGTATCGGAAAGACGGAATCGAACCCTATTGGATATGGTACGATCCATGATGAGTAATGCTGAGTTACCGCGATCTTTCTGGGGTTATGCGCTAGAATCAGCGGCATATCTTTTGAACAGGGCTCCTACCAAGACTGTGCCTACCACTCCATATCAGATGTGGACTGGGAAGAAACCCCATCTTCAACATATAAAGATTTAGGGATGTCCAGCTTTTGTTAAAAAGCAGCATGTGGACAAGCTCGAGGCACGATCAGTAAAATGTATGTTTGTGGGATATCCAAAGAACTCCAAGGGATATTATTTCTATTACGCAGAGGAACAAAAGGTTTTTGTTTCTCGTAATGCCCATTTTCTGGAAAATCAGTTTTTAGAAAAGGAAATAAGTGGGAGCGAAATAGAACTGGAAGAAATTCCAGAACCACAAGCTGCTACTGAAAGTTTGGTAGAACCAGAGGTTCAAGAAGAACAGAACATTCCCGCACCCCTCCGCAGGAGTAGTAGGCCGTCTCATCCGCCTGAGAGATACTACGGTTTTCTCATAGATGGGGATAGAGAGGATTGCATCATAGATGATGATGAACCTACTGACTTCCAGCAGGCCATCCAGAGCGGCGACTCGGTACGATGGCTAGATGCAATGCGGACCGAAATGGAGTCCATGTACACCAACAAAGTATGGACTTTGGACTTTGCTCCAGATGGGGTAAAACCCATAGGATGCAAATGGATCTTCAAGAAAAAGATTGGTGTAGATGGACAGGTGGAAACCTATAAGGCTAGACTTGTTGCAAAGGGTTTTCGTCAAAGACCTGGTTTGGACTATGACGAAACTTTTTCTCCAGTGGCTATGCTCAAATCCATTCGGGTCCTTCTTGCTATTGCTGCCTTCCATGATTATGAAATCTGGCAGATGGACGTAAAGACGGCTTTTCTGAATGGAAATTTAGAAGAGAGCGTCTATATGGATCAGCCAGAGGGTTTCAATCAGAGTGGGAGCAGCGGGAAAGTATGCAAGCTGCTTAAGTCCATTTATGGACTAAAGCAGGCATCGCGGAGTTGGAACATCTGTTTTGATGAGACAGTCAAAGAATATGACTTTATCAAAAATCCAGATGAACCGTGCATATATAGTAAAGTTGTAGCCAGAAGTGTCGTATTCCTCGTCTTGTACGTGGATGACATTCTATTGATAGGAAATGACATTCCTATGCTACAATCTGTCAAAGGATTCTTGTCACACAGGTTCTCCATGAAAGACCTGGGTGATGCCTCTTACATTCTGGGGATCCGGATCTATCGTGATAGATCCAAGAGGATGTTGGGACTTTCGCAGTCCAGGTATATCGACACTGTACTGAAAAGATTCAGTATGGAAGATTCTAAGCGCGGTAATCTACCGGCTTGTCACGGAATCACCCTCTCCAAAGAGATGTCTCCCAAGACTGATTTGGAAAGGGAACTCATGTCTATTATACCCTACGCTTCTGCGGTAGGCTCTATAATGTATGCGATGTTGTGTACCAGACCAGATGTAGCTTACGCACTGAGCGTGGTAAGCCGGTATCAGTCAGACCCAAGGGAGAAACACTGGATAGCAGTAAAGAACATTCTCAAGTACCTGAGGAGGACTAAGGAAATGTTCTTGGTTTACGGCGGAAAAGACCTCAGGTTGGAGGCCTTTGCTGATTCCGGCTTCCAGAGTGATAAGGACGATTCCAAGTCCATGTCGGGTTATGTCTTTACCCTCAATGGAGGGGCGGTATGCTGGAAGAGCTCCAAGCAGGACACCGTTGCTGACTCGACGATGGAAGCGGAGTATATAGCTGCTTGCGATGCCGCAAAAGAAGCAGTCTGGATGAAGAAGTTCCTAACAGAACTTCAGGTGGTTCCTACCATAGTTGATCCAATACCTCTGTATTGCGACAACAACGGAGCTATAGCTTTAGCGAAGGAACCAAGGTCCCATCAGAAGTCCAGACACATCTTAAGGCGGTATCACCTGATCAGGGAGATCATTGATCGTCAGGAGATCGAGGTTCGGAGAGTTGCTTCTGAAGAGAACATTGCTGATCCATTCACGAAGGCCCTACCCCAGATTCAGTTCGAGAGGCTACTCAAGATCATCGGTCTACGATACGCCAGTACATGGCCCTAGTGCAAGTGGGAGATTGTTAGTGTTTATGCCCTAGAAGGCCATTACTGTATCATACTAGTTTGTATATTACTTAATGGAAGCTTGGGATATTCACATGTATATAACAGTCTTGCTAAACATGGTAGTATGCTACTTGGTTTTTCTATCTTAATATGTGAGTATACGTATTGATAGAGCTCTTAGGATCTTGCTTGTCTACCAGCGTTGATGATGGCAGTCACACTAGTGGGGGCTGGGTAGTCTACAAGCACATCCTTATTTAGGTCCCTGGTCGTTGGATTATCAAGACAGAGCATCGATACTCCGGAGTAGACTAGTGTGTACGCTTCTCATCCCAGTTGGGGAGATGGTCTGTCCCACAGCCGTCAGTACGTCGTACTGGAGATAGTATGCAGGTGCTCGTTAGGTTACGGGTACACCGGACAGGACTCACAGGGAACTGTTGGTTGGTTTTATACCAGTCGTCAGTGAACAGTTCCCAGGTGACATGAGTACAGCATAGTCCGCAGACTTGACACTGCTACTTCGCCTCGAGTGTGTCCCACTGTTCTTAGATTGCTACCCTACCACGGCTCAAAGGAGTCGTGCAAACAGGTAGCAGTTGGGTACAGTCCCGAGCACTTGGAGGCAGTGGCGGTTAGACAGGATTCGTCCCTCCCGGTATTGGGAGTAGATATCGCGCTGTGTCAGAGAGCCATTACGCAAAGTCCCTGGCCAGGGCAAGCGAGATTTGCTGGTAGGTTCCAGTAGTTTCTCAGGGTGTAATGGGCTTCACTCCGACATGACTTATAGCGCTATTAGGGGACTGACGCTTGCCGCCCCCTAGGCCCGATATGCGATAGTCTTGGACGAACGGACCGGACTGTATGGAGATTGTCACATCAGACTCAGTAGGAGTTCGGATGGGTTTCCTCATCGGCCTTCTTATCGACAACTACCTGGGGACCGTTACGTACAGCTAGTGCCGCTTGCGGTCTGTGGTTAAACCCACTGCCAGCGTAGTAGTCGAGTCTCTAGAGTCCCACACAGAGAGTTTCCTATTCCAGGCGAAACGATATAGAGGTCGTATGGTTTTACGACAAGGGTTCGGACGCATACATGCGTTTACGCGCGTACGACTTTCGGACAGTTTTTACCAGTCGGCTTTGGTTTAAGCCAGTTACTGGTATCCGGTTATTGGATTTTTACAGTCGAAAGTTTTTCCGTATTTTTGCGGATTGGAGGGGCGTTCTCGTAATTATACGAGAAGCTTCTAGAAGTGGTGACTAAGGAGGGTTATGTGTCATATGCATTAAATGAGTTTAGTGAGTCATGAGGGTGATTCATGCATATCATTAATGCATGATAAATGCTTAGTGAGTCATGACAATGAATCACCATTAGATATTTGTGAAGCATGCTTATTCATTATGTATTATTCTTTTTCTCATAAATAAGAATGCTTCATATTTATTATGATACATTACTATTCTCATCATAATTCATTCTCACATTCTCTCTCCTCAAGCTCTCCCTCTTCAAAAGACTAATCCTCCCCTCTCATGAGTTGAGTACAAGGGTTAGTAAGACTAATTAATCCATAACCATCTCTATATTACACCTAGCTTCTTTGATTAGCAATCCAAGAAGGTTAGTTGCCTCAAGTTTAGAGGTTTAGCTTGGAGTTTTGCTCTCGGGTGGATCGTCTACTACCTAGAGAAGGCCGAGGAGGATAAGGAGATCGTAAAGACGAAGGAGTTGGTTCATTAGGTATAATCCCTAAACACAGTAGTTAAGAAACACTTTGTGTTTGGTTATTTATAGTTTAGCTTCGATTCAAGCGGTTAGTCGATGTTCGTTCACTAAACAAGTTCGTTTTTGAAATTTCCGCCTCCCCACAAGGATTGGGGTGTAGTACATCGACTTACAATTACTATACATAGGATGTATATTGTGGTGGATGCTTGGACATATATAGGGAGGACTTTCTTGCTCGACATGATAGTATGCTATCTGGTTACTCTTTACCTTAACGTGTATACTGATTGTCTCTCTGTTACATGTTGGTAAAGCCCTTAGGATGTGTACTTGACTACCTAGACTATGATGCGGATCATACTAGTGGGGACATGGTAGTCCATAAGTACATCCTTCAAGGTCCCTAGTCGTGGGTGTATCGAGATGGGGCATCGATATACCAGAGTAGACTAGCGTATACCTTCTCGACCCATACAGATGGGCGATGGATGATCCCATATCCATTGGTGTTTGACATCAGAGATGATATACGGGTGCTCAGTAGAGACTGGGTACACTGGACGGACTCGCCGAGAACTCCCAGATGGTGATATACCTTACGTCAGATGGCAGTTCTCTGGTGACACTGGTACAGGTTAGTCTGTAGACCCGAGATCGTCATAGAGTCTTGTGTGATTCCCACTGTGCTTTGATTTCCATCTTACCACGTCCAAGAGGGCGTGCAAAACGGTGGCTTTTGGGTACAGTCCCGAATCACATGGAGGCAATGAGCGATAGGAGGGGATTCGTCTCTCCCGGTATAGGGAGTTGATGTTGCGCTGTGTTCGATTGGCTATAACCGGAAATCCCTGGCCAGGGTTACTGAGATTTACTGGTAAGTGTTACCAGTAGTTTCTCGAACTGTTATAGACCTCATATCGACACGACTTATCGAGCTATTGGGGTCTGACGTTTACTACCCCTAGGCAAGATATGCGACATATCAGACGACGAGACCGGACTGTACGGTAAGTGTTACTGGTTGGATTCACTGGAGTGTGAGCGGGCTTGCTCGTCGATCTTCTGATCGCTCAATACCCGGGTGGCCGTTACGTTTAGCAGACCGCTTGCGGCTTGTGGGTGCTTGATATGATCATCATCTGCTGCTGGCGTATTGACGAGTCTTTAGAATCCTACACAGAGGTTTCCTGGCTCAAGCGAAACGAAATAGGAGCGCATATGAGATATGTGCAGGACCGAGAATAATGCGTGTATGCGATACCGCATTCCATTCTCGCGATGAATGTATCGATTGGTTGTATGCGATATAACCTAGTTATCGAATCAAGGATTGATTCGGTAAGCCGATACATAGGATATTAGTCGATTATATGCGATATGACCGGATCGTTAAATCAAGTGTTGATTTAATGATTTAATGTATAATTATATATTTGATATATTACTTTGCATTAACTAGTATCGGTTCACTTTAAATGGATTTTCTCACTTGATGTGCACATTGTATATGTGATATACTTTTGTACACTAATTTGTATCATGTTTGATGATACATGCTCACTTGGGTTTGTGTAAAGATTAAACCATGGTTGTGTAATGGTTAGGGTTTTCATTTTACTTATTTATTCATTTATTTATTTTCTTTTTGGCAAGAAATAAAATGGTTGCTACTTTTGTTTTATATTGAAAGTTCATGAAGGTTTGAAAGGTTGACCATTTTGTTTCTTTCCTTTAACCTAACCATTCCACTTAACCATAGTTCACTCTCTACACTTGACCATGGTTGGATTATGATAAGTATTCATTTATTTTCTATTTGCAAATAACTTATGATAATTCTTTCTTCTTCTTCTTCATCTTCCACATGAAGAAAAGCTTGCTACCAACAATGGCAACTTGAGCAAATGAGTGAGAAATCCAATTCTAAAGTGAACCCACCTCCTATTTCTTCATCCTCTACCTCTTGCCAAGTAGTATAGGGTGTTTTCTTCACAAGTTTCATGACTTGGTGAAGTGGGAGCTTGATCTTGTGATGCCTCGACGTAGATCATCTTCGGCATCGTAGTCGACGACCTAGCCCGCCCATTTCTCCGATGAAGCCGACGCTAGAGCCCGGAATCCGATATGGACAGCGAGGAGACTTCATCGCGGAGCCATGGAGGTGGAGAACCGGATCTACAAAGGTTGTATTTCCGTTTACCCTTTAGTTAAGTTGTTAACTAGTTGCTAGTTTCGCCTAAACTTTAGTTAACGATCCGTATTAGGGTTTCTCGGCACCGTAAAAATTTGAATTTGGCATGGTTGATGCCTTGTGAGACCTCTATAGTGTGCCTAGGAACCCTACAGTGGCTATTCATCGCGACCGTGGAATCCGTGTTTTATACTGGCTCGTATTAAAAACACGGACGTCCTACTATATCCAATATTTCATATGATTCTTCTGCTGCGATATCTGTGATGTGATCATGTGATATGTTCTGTGATGGATACTGTATATAGTATATTTGATATATTATATAGACGTTACTTATGTTTTGCACCCGCACTAGCCCTGCCCTGCTCTGTCGTTAGTTACCTAACCTAACGGTGCACGAAAGGACATCGAGGCGAATGCGGATGGCATAAGTGTACGTCGTATTTATCTGTGATGTTTAGGTACTTAAATGATGGGACTTCATTAATGTGATTAATGAAATAAAAGAAACCTAAGATGTTGTAGAATCGAATTTCAAAAATAAAACAGGTAGCTACAGTTCTTGCTTTGCACAGCGGTATATGTGATATATCCTGCACCTTATTCGATAAGGAAAGGACCGAGATCCCTTCACCGGTAGTGACTCCTTTAGCAATAACTGGCAGATGCTACACACTCGGTTTGTCTTTTGATTGCTTCTATAGTTTCTTCTTTGCACAGTGATATATATGATATATCCCGCACCTCATTCGACGAGGAAAGGACCGACGATCCCTTCATCGGGAGTGACTCCTTTAGCAAAACTAGAAAAGCCTCAAAAACACTCCATTTCAAAATTCATTCGATCCTACAACGATATCAAGTTCATTACGCAATAGGTTTTCAGAAAAACCTGTCGTAGCCCTCCGTCATTTCAGATAAGTACTACTTAGTATTCGTGCTGCGGTAGTTTGGCCTCCGTCAAGGCGTAGTGTACGGTAGCTAACTAGTGCTTATCTGCTAGCATATGATGCGATTGGATTAGGGTATTCGTACGGCGTTGTTTGGCCTCCGTCAAGGGTCGTGCGGGTGGGTTTAATTCAATCAGGAAATGACGGGTTGAACTTGACTAGCGGACTATGGGTAGTTTGGCCTCCGTCAAGGTCATAGGACGCTAGGGGCAAAATATTATCGAGAATTTCAAGTGTTGAAATTTGCAATGAGATTGCATACCTTCTATGAGATAGTTGGATCCCGATACCCGCTGCGAGTAATTGTTACTCCTGGGAGAGTTTTACACATTACAATTAGCCGATCAAGTAGGTGTCTAGAAAGGTGTCAACGAGGTTACGCCTCTGGGAAAACGAGGTTTACATTAATTAGGTCCGTGCGAAAGCACGGGGCACCTCCCTCAAAGTACCGACACAGGCCTGGCTGAAAGATTGACGAACTTGTAGCGTGTAATTAATCCCGGCTAGTCTTTCCTTTTAGGGTTTGAAGGAAGATTTGATAAAAAGCAGTGGGAGCCATCCTGATTAGATAAAATAATAACCAATCTATTCTTGCAAGAGCGCACGCTGAGTGTTTTCTTCTCTCTCTCTCCTGGTAGCGACCATGTCACGCCTTAATCAAGATAATAATACGGATTATTGACCGAACCCGCTTGTTATACTGAGCTGGGGAACGTTGGTCCCGCTCCAACTTATAATTGTTATAAGACAGAGCAGGAAATTGGGGAATACCAGATTTCCCGTGCCGCCCAAACGAGGAAAGTGCATATGATGCATCATCTTCGGGTGTGTTCGTTACAAAGAACTGTTTCTCAGTATCCTCCGCATCCTGGGTATATGATACCGGATCAGGATCCCAGATATGTAATATGTTACATAGGGCTACAAAAGGGTAGAAAAACTGAGAACGGGTGATAAGTTTCATGAGGCAGAAAACGGGGCAAGTGTTGCAGCCAAGTCTGTTGGTCACTGTCACCCTGTATTACCAATACATTGATTTTGAACGAATGTTATTAGATACCGAACCTGATATACAAAATCATATCAGTCTCTTTATTAGTAAAGAAATGATAAAATTTTGTATTGTTGGATAATGTTTTGAACAGTTCCTATATCAAAAGTTGATCGGTTCAGGCACGTTATCTAAAAGCATTGATGTTCTAAATCAAACTACAGTTCTTAGTATATAGAACACACACAAGAGGAAGAGTTCAGAAATGAACGGATCCTTCTTGAGGTATTGTAGACAAGGTCATATCAATGCGACCCGACTAGCTAAGTTTCATTTAGATGCATATTTAAATTAGTTTGAATTTACATCTTGTGAAACTTGCCAGTCATGTCACAAAGATATAATGACACCAGCTCTGTTTATTGGAAACAGAGAAAGAGTTAGTGAACTCTTGGGATGATACATGTTGATGTATGTAGGTCCCCTGTCTACACATGCCAAGACCGGTTCTTTGTACTTCATTACATTCTCTGATGATCTTTCGAGATTCAGACCTATGTTCCTGTTGAAACACAAGTCCGAACCTTTTGAGATATTCACAGAATATAAGTTGGAAGTAGAGAACCAAAATACGGGTGTAAGTATTATGTCCTTTGATATGATCAAGGAGGAGAATACTTGAGCACGGAACTCCTGGACTATTTTAAGAAGAATGAGATTCTCTCTCAGTATTACTCCTCTGAATACACCACAGCACAACGGTGTATCAGGGCGGAGCAATCACACCCTATATGATAAGGTGTGCTCTATGATGAGTACTACTGAGTTACCTTTTTCCTTTTGGGAGTTATGCATTTGAGAAGCTTGTTCCCCTCCGAAAGACGGCGCGACATGACGTCTCGCCTGAGATTCGGGGCAGATGCTAATTGGTGCTATCCGTCCACCTCTCCGAAGACGCCAAGTTGATTTATGGCACCATGTATCGAAGGTTTAGACGGATGCATCCGATGTAGCAGACTTCGTCAGATTCCCCCTCGTTTGAGGGGTTTTTGATCGTGGGGACGCTCTTCCCTGCAGGCGCAAGCCCCTGCAGTTAATTACGCTACCGCATTGCGGTAACAACTTTCTCCTTCTCCAGATGGTCACTTCGTGTCGTGGGTGTTTGTTTTGTATTTTGTTGCCCGTGGATTGTTTACGGAGACTGAGTTATGTCGTCGCCCGTAGGGCGTGGACTAGTCCAAATCCGTATTATCTTAGATTTGGGTTTGGGGGTTTGGTTTGAGGATACGTCAGCCGTACTCGAGGCTAAGATCAACTCAAACGTTTGTTAAGGATACGTTAGTCTAACTTTGTGACTAAGATCAACTTAACGGGATCGTTTAGATCCGGCAAAGGAGCGTTTGGGCTCTATTGTTCCAGTTTAGGGACATAGTGGTCCATCGTATGTATGGCCGTCGGGACCCGTCACCTCTCTGACGACGTTGAAGGATTACAACGACATGTGTCAGAGGAGTTCAGAGATGTACCCTCGAGCCAGAGTCAATTGGGGGGGATTCATAGTCCAATCTGTTTGAAGGTTTAAGGATACGTTAGCCATCTTTGAGGCTAAGATCAACTTAAACGGGACCGTTTAGATCCGACAAAAGAGCATACGGGGCTCTATTGTTCTAGTTTAAGGACATTGTGGTCCATGGGTAGTTTAAGGACGTTGCGGTCCATGGGTAGTTTAAGGACATTGCGGTCCATTGTTAGTTTTAAGACATCTCGGTCAAGGTTAAGGACGTCGTAGTCCATGGGTTTAAGGACCCCACAGTCCATTGTTAGTTTTAAGACATCTCGGTCAAGGTTAAGGACGTCGTAGTCCATGGGTTTAAGGACCCCACAGTCCATTGTTAGTTTTAAGACATCTCGGTCAAGGTTAAGGACGTCGTAGTCCATGGGTTTAAGGACCCCACAGCCCGTTGTTAGTTTTAAGACATCTCGGTCAAGGTTAAGGACGTCGTAGTCCATGGGTTTAAGGACCCCACAGTCCGTTGTTAGTTTTAAGACATCTCGGTCAAGGTTAAGGACGTCGTAGTCCATGGGTTTAAGGACCCCACAGTCCGGTATGTGCTCTGGATGCTTCACACGGGTTCACTGCCGTGCTCTGCGAGGACCAGGCTCCGCTCTGGACGTTTTCTACGGGGTCAAGGAGTGACATTATCCGCGTTCCACGTAACCAGGAATTTTGCATTAAACACGGGTTTAAGGACCCCACAGTCCATGTTGATGTGTGGTCGTCGGGACCCGTCACCTCTTTGAAGACATTGAGGGATTACAATGCCAAGTATCAAAGGAGTGAAAAGATGTACCCTAGAACCGGAGTGGATTAAATAGTCCTTGGCCCAATTTGGGATCAAGACCGATTAATTATGTTATGAGCCCATTGGCCCAGTTAATCACAAATTGAGGACTTATGGCCATCTTGGGCTAAGTCCAATCAGGAGAGGCTTTGCTTCTATCCATTTAGGCCAATTGGGCCAAAGCCTAGTGTTAAACACTACAGAGCAGTCAGTGTTGAACACTGGGAATGAGGTTGACAAGTTAGTGTTTAACACTAAGAGATAATTGGTGTTTAACACCAGCAACATGGCTTTTCAAATTAGTGTTAAACACTAAAACAGATCAGTGTTGAACACTGCAGATAAAGCTTTTTAATTAGTGTTGAACACTAAGGCCCAACAGTGTTTTAACACTGGGTTCGAGAGTTTTAATTTAGTGTTAAACACTAAGGCAAGAGGGGTCACGTGGCAGCACGTGAGAGCGCCCTCCCTTCATTTATTCTGCTGAGATTATCGCGTCTTTCAGAGCATCACGTGCCATCACGTGATGGGCATTCAAATGCCTATGTATTAGAGCTTCTGCCAAGGGTCACGTGGGTCACGTGGGGTGCTGCCTCAAAGGGGCTTTCTGCAGATCTCTTGGGGGGGTCACGTGGTGGCACGTGACCCTGCCTTCATGTATTTTGTTTAGAGGCTCTGTTGATCTTTTCCAGGAATTAAATTCCTCGTAGGGTTAAACCCTGAGAGTAATTTCAGAGGAATTTAAATTCCTACTTCCTTTTGAAAGTTTTATATTCTGAATAGAGTTGAACTCTGAATTTTCCGTAGGAATTAAATTCCTCATACATGTGAAGAACCAAATAGGGTTAAACCCTAACAAAAGCTTTTTATGGAATTTAAACTTCCATCCTCTGTTAAATTATGATTAAGGGAATTAAATTCCCGCTGTTCCAACAGAACTAGGTTCTCAATTAGGGTTAAACCCTGTTTCTTTCTGTTCTGAAGGAATTAAATTCCCATGATACAGGGTCAAGCCCTAATTTTTATTTGAAAGGAATTAAATTCCTATAGTTCTGTGAGAATTAAATTCTCGTGCTGCCATTCCCTCTCTATGTTTTGGATCTGCATGGCAGGATCTCGACCCATTGAGAATTAAATTCTCAACCTTAAGGGGAGATGTGCACTTTGCAGATCCTCTATCAAAGAGAGAAGAAATATGTTCTTCTGTTTTATATATCAGAGTTAAACTCTGTTGAGAATTAAATTCTCTTTCTTTCAAAAGGACTTCCCTTTCTTACCTAGGGTTCTTGCAGAAGATCCAAGTCTTTTCAAAGTATCAAAACTCTCCTCCTTTTCTTTTTTTTTCTCTGCGTATGTCTCTCTCTGTCTCTCTTGGCTCCTATTTATAGGAGAAGCAGCCGAATCAATCAGTTTTTGACGAATCTTCATGAAAGATTTGATTTGCATCCATCATTCATTTTGGACCTTTGGATTATTGGGTGAATTTTATTCACCATTGGATTTCAAATCCAGGGGTTCCCCTTTATTATTTCGGTTAGATTTAAAGGGAAAATCTTTCCAAACCCGAGATTTTCCCATAGATAGATGATATTTCATCACCTCTGAATCTTTAATTCGATCTGCTCCAGATAATCACTTTCCTTTGGAAAGATTTGATTCTCCTTCAGAATTTAATTCTGTTGACAAAATGGGCTTTGAAAGCCGGTCACGTGTGACCACGTGACCCATGGTCACGTGTGGGCACGTGACCCCCTTGGAACGAGCCTTCCTCTTTCTTTTGCGCTCTGTCTTCTGATTGCTGCTTAAACGTCACGTGCCACCACGTGACCCCTGGTCACGTGTGAGCACGTGACCCTTGTTCGAACTCTCTTTCCTTGGTTCATCTGGAGAACGAGTCTGCTGTTTTGAACGTCACGTGCCAACACGTGACCCTGGTCACGTGGGAGCACGTGACCTCTTCTGAAGCCTTTTCCTTGACTTGATCAGGGAACCGGTGTGCCTTTGACGCTTGCATTTAAATGTCACGTGCCGACACGTGACCCTTTCTGAAGCCCTTTCTTTGATGTAGTTGGAAAACTGAACCTGACTTGATGATGCTTTTAGGTGTCACGTGCCAACACGTGACCGCTGGTCACGTGTAAGCACGTGACCCTCTTCTGAAGCTTTTCCCAGAAGCTTTCCTGATTTTAAATCAGGAAACAAATGCCCCCACAGCGTTGTTCTCACGTGTCTGCACGTGAGTGCAACGCTGTCACCTCTTGTGAACGTTGGATTCCTCTAGGGATCTGGGGAGACGAAACGTTTTCATTGTCTTCTATAAATACCTCTGTCTCTTCATAGGAGCCTTCACTTTGTTCATCTTCTTCTTCTGAGAACTTCTTCTTTGAGAATTTAATTCTCGCTTCCAGAGCTTAGTTCTCTGTCTTGAAATAGTCTGCAGAGTTTAACTCTGTTCGAAAGGAATCCTTTTCTTCAGGTAATGTTTTTGGACAACGATGGACCTTCACATTCCTCTGGATTTTAAATCCAAAACAAGGGTTTTTACCCTTTTTTCTTCATATTTTTCCATAAGAACATGAAACTGCTTAATCTTCAAACTGTAGATCTTTTAGGGTTTAGATGATCCTTGGGGAGATGATAATGGCGTTTCAACTCCATGGAATTTAATTCCATCAAAAATGTTTCTGGAAATTTAATTCCCTTTTCTCAATAAGGAATTTAATTCCAATGAAGAACTCAGTTTTCTTCACACAGAGGTTTCCTGGGGTCTCTTGGCCCGAGGCTGTTCTTCTGCAATTAATGCGATGGGGGTTTTGTAATGATGTCTTCTGTGGGAATTTAATTCCTTTCATTTTGTTGGGTTCGTTGTAGAGCCCTAGACAGATCTTGTTGAGGGGAATGTGCATGGTCATCATTTTTTATTAAATGAGGATATTCCCTTTGTTTTATTGTAACTGTTTGGTCTCATTATTAATGAGCCGTCATCCGGATTCTGTGGGGCCCATATGTTTTGTGGCCAATGGTCCCAGAAAACTCTGCTGTTGCTTTCTTTAACTAGTCTTCATGTTCATGCATGAATATATATCGCTGACTTTCCTTTTAACGGTCTTCTTTTATTGGATTTCAGGTGCGATGGCTTCTGTTCCACGCTTTCCCTTTTCTCGCTCGGAGGCGGCTTTTCCTCAGTCACCGTCTGATGAGGAAGCGATGGCGATGATTCGGGCCCATGACCCGAACTGCACCAACCTTCTTCAATGGGGATCTTGGTATAGTCAGATTATTCAGGGTCGTCGGAGTTTTCTCTGCGCGGTGCCAACGGAGCCCACTTTCCCCTTTTTACCGATGGATCCTCCAAGGACAGCTTTTGCTGTGGAAATGCCCAACTGGACTCCAACGGGGAGGCTTGAGCCTTCGACGACCGATATTCCGAACCATTCGATTCCGGCCATAGACATCTTGGGGCAGCGTATCTGCCAGGGTGAGGCCCGCCCGTGGGGGCAAATTTATAAGATAGGGCTCACTCCCCGGCATCCTACGGGCTATCTTCTCTGGGCTCGCTACATCCTTTCTGCCCATCGTGCGCGGTTGCAGAAAGTCGGGCTTTATCAGGCCATATACGCGTCACTATTCCATTATAAGTCCCCGCATGCCTGGTGGGTTAAGGCGTTTTTGAACCAATGGAATCTTCCCACCAACACTTTCATTCTAGGAGATCGTGAGGTCTCGATCTCTCTTGCAGAATTTTATGAAATCTCGGGATTGCCAATCAGGGGCGCACTGTATGAGGAGTTGTTGCCTCCTGACGAGTATGTCTTCGAGCCCGAGTCTGCACCGGTTGACGGCCTGTCCGCTGAGAATGCTGTTCGCCATAAGCGCCCCAGTTTAATTAAGGCCCTAGGGATCTTCGACCGATTATTCACCGAGTCCGAGGAGCAGGGTGTCACTTTCAAGAGCTTCATTGCTTGTTTCCTTCGTAAGGACGCCTTATTGAAGACAGCCCCGAAGTTTGCCAACATTGGGGACCCCTTTGGGTTCGGTCTGAAGAGGTTGCCGACCAACGAGTCAGATTTACCTCAATATTACATCCCTATTATATCGCCGATATCTTTTGAATCCATTGCTGTCCCGGGCATGGACGAGGAGACGTTCTTTGTGGGGTTTGTTAGTGTCTGGCTTAGTTGGTTCGTTATCCCCATGCATCGCCGCTTCATGAGAGCCTCGGTCATCTACCTGGCTCATCGTATTGCTGAGGGGATGCGGTTGGCCATCGGCATCCCGGCCTTGGCGCACCTCTATAATGGATTGGGTACCGCAGCTAATACCTCTACTCCTGGCGTGGACGTAGTGAACTTTTTGCTTCATTATTTCACGTCGTGGATCGAAATGCATGTGCTGGGGTCTTTTGCTATGCATCAGAGGCCCGCCTTTTACGACGCCTATCCCTTCCCGCGACTCATGCGACTGGTGGGTGCTTCTGCTGCCGACCCGACTCAATTTGGGGCCATTCGGGTGCTGATTTCTCCTCATGCCACCGCTGGCGGGTTGGTTTTTAATGATCGGGTTTTGTCTACTCCTTCGGGTCCCGTTCAACAACTCTGGGACCAGTCGAAAGACAACGCACCTTCTCTGAAGCCCCGGGAGGCCACGCATTTGTATGCAATTAGACCGGGCTACTTGGTGTTTCGCCAGGACAGTGCGGCTCTTTTTATGCGGTACAATCCGCATCGATTTGCCCGGCAGCTTGGATACCACCAGGGTGTTCCTTTTGAGGCTTTTATAGTCGCCCCGATCCCTTCGCTTGATGCTGTTCGCGATGCCGCTCATCATTTCATGAGGCTGAACACCGGCTCTCATTTCATGGTCCCTGAAGCCGAGTACATGCCCCGATGTGTAGGTGCATTTACGGGCTGGTATCTTCATCGGATCAGTCCGATTATTCTTGAAGAAAGAAGGGTGCTTCTTGGTCACGACGCCCCTCCTCAGGTTTCGGGGGCTAAGCTACGGCCGAGGGCTCCGGTCCGCTTCCCTTTGAGGGAAATTGGCACCGCGCTCATTCCGAGGGAGTCAGGGGTAGACCTTACTCCAACAGCTGGTATGCCCTTGGGTCCCCGATCGCGGGGTAAACGGGCCCCAGTAGTAGCACCCCTGCCGGTGGCGTCGCCGCCTCCTGTGGCGTCGACAATGGCGATGTCATCCTCGGTTGTGGCACCGAGCGAGAGTAACAGGGATGAGGGCGCCGAGGGCGATGTGGGCCAGCGCCGCCCTAAGGCTTCGCGAGGGAGGAAGCGGTCGTCCTCAGCAACCAGCTCTAGGTCTAAACGGCGGAGGAAAGCGGCTACTGCCCCGCTTGATTCTGTGGTGGAGTCTGAGCCTATCCTTGAAGACGAACCATTGGCCCTGCAAGGGTCAGACGCTGGACTTCTCTTCCCGAGTTCAGCTGATGAGGAGGCTGCACAGTTGGCCGAGGCCATACGGCGCTCAAAAGACGCGTCTCATAACGCCAAGGTTCCGAAGAAGTCTTATCCCGCTGTAATTTTCTACGAAGACCCTTCGTGGATTCGGCGGCGATTTATCGGCCCTTTGGAGGAATGGGGGGAAAGGGATTTGAAGCAGGCCGCTTCAGAAGTCGCAGCTGATGCACTCTCTTTGTGGACCGGCGGTCATGAGTCTACCCTTGAACCCCGGCGAGCCCACCTCCTTGAGAAGGAGCAGCGGCTTGAAGAAGCCATATTGAGGGCTTCTTTGCGTATAGGTACGTTGTGCTTCCTTTGTAGTCTTTCCGATTATTTATGCATGTACATATGTATCATTATTCTTATTTGAATCGTGCAGAATCTTCGACGCTGGGGGAGCTCCCTACGGGCCCATTAAAGCTAAAGCCCGCCGAAATTCTCAATGAGGCCTTGCTGGATATGGAGGGGGCTGACGAGGCTGCTCCTCTCATGGTGGAACTTCCAGCGGCGGTTCTTGATCAGGGAGTGCTTGCCCCTTTGGAGGAGGCTCCTTTGGAGGCCGCCGCCCCAATAACTCCTACTGCGGGCGGCCCAAAGGCTGGGAGCGAGGTAGTCGGGACTACTCTCCCTTTGTTGGAGCCTGAGGTCATGGCGGAGACCGTTGACGCTGCTATCCCCCCGGCTCAGAATGGGAGGAGTGTTGAAGGTATTCCTCTGTGTTTTAATTTAGCAACCCCTTCATAGTCTGAACTCTTTTATCTTTCCCAGAATTGCGCGGTTTGGAGGCCACGATCGCGGATCTGTCGCCTCGACAGTCATTTCAGCGTTTATTGGAGATGGCAGCTCCGCAGGCGATCTCCCCTCAACGCATTGTCCTCTCGTCTGGGCAAGGTTGGTGTCGTCCATCCCTTCTTATAGCATCGTCGTTATTTTGCGTACTGACATTGATGTTTTCTACAGTTCTGGAAGCCGATGATGAGGTCGAGGTTCTCGAAGGGCCAGGGGAGCCTTCAGCTCCTACTTGCACGACTGTCGGTGAGTGACATCTCATTGCACCCTCACTCGTTCTTTGCTTAAGAATTTTGCTGACGTCTTCCAAATTTGAATAGCTCTGCCAGTCTCCACGGCGTTGGAGTCGCGCATTGTGATGCCACCCGGCCCTTATGCCTTGCGGGCTTAAGAACGCTTGGCCCAATTAAGCCTCGTCTCCCTGTCGTCTCTGATCGAGGAGCTTCGTGCTGGCAGCACGACCACGGCTGAAGCGTTCGCTGCCGAGGCTAACGGTTCTCTTCCTTTTCTTGCCACCTACCACAGCGAAGAGGTGGTGCGAGTCTGGGTGGAGTTCTGCCGGCGAGTGGAGGCTTGCCTGCACGCCCTTGAATGTTCTCACCTTTCCTCGGAGGCCGTGGCTGCAAAGGCGGAGTTACGGGGGCTGATAGCACGGTGCGCGGCAAACATGACGTCATGTGAGAAGAGGCTCGGTCGCAAGTTCTCGGAAAGGGAGCTAGCCTCCAAGGCGCTGGGCGAGCTCCAGGCCAATCTCACAGCCAAAGCCAACAAAGCGTATGAACTCTAGCGGGTGCTTCAGGAGTCCATCAGAGATGTGGTGGCTCTCGATAAAGCTGCCATGTTCACTCGTGAGAGGGTCGAGGCTCATAAGGCCACTGAGAAAGAGCTTGAAGCCCGGCTCGCTTCGTATCAGGCTCAACAAGCTCAGGCGGAGGCTCGTCTTCTGGAGATCTTGCGTCATGAAGCCGTGGCTTAGCAAAAGAAGGATGAGCTGACCAAGCTGCTGAATCGCCCGCCGGCTTGAAACATTTGTATATTTTCCTTCCTTTTTGTACATACTCATGGATAAGGGTATTTTCTTTTTGTTTCTTTCATGAATTGTACTTTGTACCCATTTTGGTTTATGAATAAAAGATACATTTTTCTTCTCAATGATGTGTCCCCTTTTCATCGAATGTATTCTGCGGATATTCTACCTCGATCTTCTTGCAGGACAGCGATGGCTTAGAATTCAGGGTTAAGATCTGCTTCCTAAGACTTTTGCATTTTACGAGCCACGAGGGTTTCATAAAGAGTTTTTCTCCCTACAGGTCGAGAGGATCCCATAGGTGTGAGTTCTTCTTAAAGATCGTGAGGATCCTTAAGCGGGTTTTTCCTTGAGAGTCGTAAGGATCTCGCAAGAGAGTTTTTCTTCCTTACAGGTCGTGAGGGCCTGCAAGTGTTGGATGCGGACACCCTTGTCCGTGTTTTACGGAGTTAGGGGTTTCTCAAGGTATCGTAGTTTAAAGACGTCACGGTCAAGGTTAAGGACCTCATAGTCCGTGGATTTAAGGACTCCACAGTCCGCTGTTAGTTTTAAGACATCACGGTCAAGGTTAAGGACCTCATAGTCCGTGGATTTAGGGACTCCACAGTCCGCTGTTAGTTTTAAGACATCACGGTCAAGGTTAAGGACCTCATAGTCCGTGGATTTAGGGACTCCACAGTCCGGTGTGTGGTTGCAGGGACCCGTCACCTCTTTGAAGACGTTGAGGAATTACAACGCCAGGCATCAAAGGAGTGAAGAAATGTACCTTTAAACCAAGGCAAAATCTGTAAGGAATCGGGGTGGTTGATTGTTAGTTTTAAGACATCACGGTCGAGGTTAAGGACGTCATAGTCCGTGGATTTTAAGGACTCCACAGTCCGGTATTTGCTCTGGATGCTTCACACGGGTTCATTGCCGTGCTTGGCGAGGACCAGGCTCCGCTCTGGACGTTTTCCACGGGGTCAAAGAGTGACATTATCCGCGTTCCACGTAACCAGGAATTTTGCACTAGATGCTTCACACGGGTTCACTGCCGTGCTCGGCGAGGACTAGGCTCCGCTCTGGATGCTTTACACGGGTTCACTGCCGTGCTCTGCGAGGACCAGGATCCGCTCTGGACGTTTTCCACGGGGTCAAAGAGTGACATTATCCGCGTTCTACGTAACCAGGAATTTTGCACTAGATGCTTCACACGGGTTCACTGCCGCGTTAGGCGAGGACTAGGCTCCGCTCTGGATGCTCCGCACGGGTTCACTGCCGTGCTCTGCGAGGACCAGGATCCGCTCTGGACGTTTCCCACGGGGTCAAAGAGTGACATTATCCGCGTTCCACGTGACCAGGAATTTTGCACTAGATGCTTCACACGGGTTCACTGTCGCGCTCAGCGAGGACTAGGCTCCGCTCTGGATGCTTCACACGGGTTCACTGCCGTGCTCTGCGAGGACCAGGATCCGCTCTGGACGTTTTCCACGGGGTCAAAGAGTGACATTATCCGCGTTCTACGTAACCAGGAATTTTGCACTAGATGCTTCACACGGGTTCACTGCCGCGTTAGGCGAGGACTAGGCTCCGCTCTGGACGTTTTCCACGGGGTCAAAGAGTGACATTATCCGCGTTCCACGTGACCAGGAATTTTGCACTAGATGCTTCACACGGGTTTACTGCCGCGCTCAGCGAGGACTAGGCTCCGCTCTGGATGCTTCACACGGGTTCATTGCCGTGCTCTGCGAGGACCAGGATCCGCTCTGGACGTTTTCCACGGGGTCAAAGAGTGACGTTATCCGCGTTCCACGTAACCAGGAATTTTGTCGATTGTATCCGCATTTCACGGAATGGAGGTTTGACTCTTGGTGATATGTATATCACCGAGCCATGAAACTGGGGGTTGCCGCTGTTCCATTTCGCTTGATGTTGTGTCTGCTGCGTCGAGATGATCTCCAGGCTATTTGTGAACCGTCGAGATTTGGCTTCCTCTCATGCTGAAACCCGGGGGAGGAGTACGACTCCTTTTTTGTTTATGCCATTGGATTGTATACAGGGTGTGATGGAACATCGCCTGTAAGGCATACATTTTATTTTTATTTTATTTCTTTTTCCGCGATGCTCTATCGTTTCAGCTTTTATATCGCGAAGGTCGCGATTGCTCCATCATTTCGGCTATTTTTCGCGGTGCCCAATCATTTCGGCTATTTATTTATTTTCTACTCGCTGCTTTTTATTGCGAGTTGCCCCATCATTTCGGCTATTTTTTATGCCTTCATTCTTACTTGCTGCTTTTTATTGCGAGTTGCCCCATCATTTCGGCTATTTTGTAGGCATGTGTGGCTTGCTAGCTTTTTCGCCGCAAGCTCGGATTTTGGACACCGATTTCGGCATCAGCATCGCTGCAACTGGGATGTTGCCAGGAGCGAATCATCATTTGCCATGAAAGAACTTGGGATTTGATACCGGTTTAGGCATCAGCATCGCTGCAACTGGAATATTGCCAGGAGCGAATCATCATTTGCCTCTGTCGATGTTGAACAAAGGTGGCTTAGCAAACAGGGTTAAGGTCCTGTCGACTAAGGCTTTTGACATCATGAGCCGTAAGGGTCTCACAAAGGTATTTCTCCCTACAAGTCGTGAGGATCTTGCAGGTGTATTTTCTCCTTAGGGATCGTGAGGATTCCTAAATGTATGTTCCTCTGTAAGTCGTAAGGATCCTACAAGAGGGTTTTCACCTTATGGGTCGAGAGGACCTACAAGGGTTGGACTTTGCTGGGGAAATGTTTATTCGCGCCCGTGGATTGTATACAAGGGTCAGTATTGAGCCTCTTGTAGGGCAATATCGAAGGTTGTGGAGGATTTGCTTAAGAACAGGTTTAGGTTTCTGTAACTTAAGACTTTCAAATCTCATGAGCTGTGAGGGTCCCATAAGAAAATTCTCCTTACGAGTCGTAAGGATCTCGCAAGTGCATTTTCTCCTCAGGAATCGTGAGGATCCCTAAGTGTGTTGCTCCCTTGTGAGTCGTAAGGATCTCACGCAGGTGGTTTCTCCTTACAAGGTCGAGAGGACCCTACAAGTGTCTTTTAACGAGGTTGCGCCCTTTCGGGTTTTCACAAACACTCGCCGGTAGTCCTGCTGTTTTTACTCACGGAGCCCTTTCGGGTTTTCATCCGTGCCCATTTTGCTTATAGACATACCGTTTTTTTTATTCTTTTTCACTTTTTTTTTATTTTTTTTTTCTTTCTCTCTCCTCTTTTTTTTATCTCGTCAGCCTAAAGATGCTGCGGTAGTAGTTTTAGGGACGTTTCGGTCCGTCGATAGTTTAAGGACGTTTCAGTCCGTCGATAGTTTAAGGACGTTTCGGTCCGCCGTTAGTTTAAGGACGTTTCGGTCCGCCGATAGTTTAAGGACGTTTCGGTCCATCGATAGTTTAAGGACGTTTCGGTCCGTCGATAGTTTAAGGACGTTTCGGTCCGTCGTTATGGGAAGGCTGGCTGCTGCTTGTAAAGTCTGAGCCTAGGAAGATAGTGAGCGGACATAGTCGTCGTCATCTATCATTGACCCAGGCTGTGGCTTATTAAGCATAGTATTTCTTTAAGAAGCGGCCGTTTATTGGCCTGAAAGGCCTTTCACCGTGCATGTCCATGAGTAGGTAGGCTCCACCCTGGTAGACCTTGTCTATGATGTACAGGCCTTCATAGTTTGGCTCAAATTTTCCTCGCTTGGCACGATTGGGGATCATAGGTCTTTTGACCACTAGTACGAGTTCGCCTTGGCGGAATGTCCTCGGCCTGGTCAATCTTTCGTACGAGCGTGTCATCTTTGCTTTGTAGGCCTCTAGATGTTGTTGCGCTATGTGCCGGGTTTCATCGAAGGCATCAAGCTACTCAAGCCGAAGGTGAGCATTTTCTTCGTTCGTCAGCTCGTGGTGGACTGCTACTCGTAGAGAGGGTAACTCTATCTCGAGGGGGAGCACTGCTTCCGTCCCAAATACCAACGCGTACGGCATTGTGTTCGTGGCCGTCTTGAACGTAGTTCGATAAGCCCAAAGGGCTTCTTGCAGCCTTTCGTGCCAGTCTCTCTTATTCCTAGAAACGGTCTTTTTTATGATCTTCGTCAAGGTCTAATTGAAGGCCTCGGCCAGACCGTTAGCTCATGGATTGTAAACCGAAGAATATCTCCAGTCTATATTGTGCTGCTGTGCGAAGCGGCTAATCTTATGGCTTCGGTAGGCCGGCCCATTATCGGAGATAATCCGCCGTGGAGTTCCGAACAGATAGATGACGTGCGTCTTGAAGAAATGGAGGATATTCTCCGTCTTCACTTCCCTCAGTGGTACTGCTTCTGCCCATTTGGAGAAGTAATCAGTTGTCGCCAGGATAAAACGGTGTCCCCGGGATGATGCTGGCTCAATGGGGCCGACTATGTCAGTCCCCCACATTTCGAATGGCCAGCTAGCTACCGTTGGGTGCAGTGGATTCGGATGTTGGTGGATGAAGTCTCCATGAATCTGGCATGAGTGGCATTGCTTCGCATACTCGAGGCAGTCCTGGATCATCGTGGGCCAGTAGTAACCCATCCGTTTAATTTTTAACTTCATCTTTGGGCCTGCTTGGTGAGAACCGCAAAGTCCGTCATGAACTTCCTGAATGACTCTTTCTGCTTCGTCAGGTCCTAAGCATCTCAGCCATAGAGAATCAAACGATCTCTTGTATAGAATATCGTTGACGAAAGCGAAAGATAGAGCTCGTTTCATGAGCTGATGTCTTGAGGACGCTTCTTTGGGCATTCGGTGGGATTTAAAGTAGTCTATGAAGACTTCCCTCCAGTCTTCGGCCTTCTCATGGTCTTTTATTTGTAGGGTCGTCTGCTCAGTCGCTCCCTCTTTATATAATTCCGGAGGTATTTCTGCCGGGGCGAGCACTCGACGGCCTTGTACCACGATTCTGACGTCATCGAGATTCTCGTCAGCCAGTTCTTTAGCAAGTTTAGCCAACGCGTCTGCTTTGCTGTTTTCCGCGCGCGGTATGTTCTACAAAGTATAGGAGGGAATTTGGGTCAATAGGTGTCGCACCCTTTCGCCGTACTTCACCAACTCTGGCTTGCACGTTTGGTAGTCACCATTTACTTGACTAACGACCAGCTGAGAATCCCCGTATATAAGGAGGTCTTCAATTCCCATGTCGATGGCGATCTCGAGGCCTGCTATCAGAGCTTCGTATTCAGCTTCATTGTTTGTCCTCGGCTCTGTTAAGGAGAAGGCGAAGCGCATTATCCCTCCTTGTGGAGTTGCAAAGATGAGGCCTATCCCTGATTTGATCATTAGGATACCTCGTTTTTGTTTCTTTATGGAGGACGCTCCATCGAAATAGAGTTCCTATCGGGCGCTTCCGCCGCTAATCGCATCAAATGCATGCTCGTCCGGCAAATCACAGTTCAGAGGAGAATCGGCCGGTATCGGGTGCTCGGCGAGGAAGTCGGCAATGGCCTGGCCTTTCACTGCCTTGAGAGGTTGATACGTTATCGAGAACTCCATCAAGAGCAGGGCCCACTTAACGAGTCGTCCCGTCAATATGGCTTTCGACATCAAATATTTGAGAGGGTCCACCTTCGAAATAAGACGGACTTCATGTGCTAATGCGTAATGTCTAAGCTTTGTTACTGCGAAGATCAACGCCAGGCAGTGCTTTTCAATGGGGGAATAGTTGCTTTCTGCCCCCAGCAGCACTCGACTTAAGTAGTAAAGTGCTCTTTCTTTTCCCTGATCGTTCTCTTGCGCCCATAACGCGCCCAAGGAACCTTCGAGGGCGGTCGTATAAAGAATGAGGGGTTTTCCTTTGACCGGCGCGGCCAACACCGGAGGGTTCTGCAGGTACTGCTTGATCTCGTCTAGTGCACCTTGGCATTTGTGATCCCAAACGAATGGAGTTCCCTTTTTCATCAGGTGGCTGTAAGGACGGCATTTGCCCGAAAGATTAGCGATAAACCGCCGGATGTACGCGAGCTTCCCTTGGAGAGACCGCAACTGCTTGAGGGTTCTTGGCGGAGGCATTTCCATGATCGCTTTAATCTTTGACGGATCTATTTCAATACCTCGGTGTCGAACGATGAATCCCAGGAATTTGCCCGAGAAGACTCCAAACGCGCATTTGAGGGGATTCATTTTCAAATTATATTGCCGAAGGCGTCGAAATACAGTCTCCAGATATTTTAAATGCTCTTCGTACGACATGCTCTTCACTACCAGGTCATCGATATAGCACTCAACGATGTCATGTATGAGATCGTCGAAGATCTTTGTCATGGCCCTTTGATAGGTAGCGCCAGCGTTCTTTAGACCAAAGGGCATAACCCTGTAGCAGAATATACCCAAAGGGGTCCGGAAAGCGGTGTGCTTCTGGTCTTCGGGATGCATCTTTATCTGATTGTATCCTGATGAACCGTCCATAAAGGAGAAAACCTCGTGAGTGGACGTGTTATCTATCATTAGCTCGGTTACCGGCACCGGGAAATCGTCCTTTGGACATGCTTTATTGAGATCCCTGAAATCCACGCATATGCGTACCGTCCCATTCTTCTTCATTACCGGGACGATATTGGCAATCCAGTCGGGATATTGGACTTCTTGGATAAATCCAGAATCGATCAGCTTCTTGACTTCGGCGTTGATGCTCATCTCAAGCTCGAGTCGCATCCTCCTTGGCGCCTGCTTGACTGGCTTGATATCTGGGGATATTGCTAATTTATGCACAGCAATCTCCGGATCTAATCCTGGCATCTCGGAGTAGTTCCACGCGAAGCAATCTTTATGCCGTAGAAGCACGTTCTTTAACGCAGCCACCCTTTCTTCAGATAGTAGCTCGCTGACAAATGTCGGTCGCGGGTCGTCTGCCGATCCCAACTCAATCTTCTTGAGGTTATCTGCAGTAGTATGTATACCATCTTCCAGTTCTTTCGGAGCGGGCGGAAATTCCGAGATCACCTCATCATCGCTGTTCTCAAAGCACCGGGGAAGGTCATCTACGTTCTCGGGCTCTTCTCCTAATATCGTAATCGTATAACAAGTGCGAACCCGCTCCCTGGACTGAGGTGGACCCGGTTCTGCTCTTGCGGCCTTGGGCTCATGCTTTTGCGGTGGCGTCACCTTCCAGCCGTCGGATAAAGCGAATCTACCCCGTCGGTACTGGTCCTCGACCCAGTTCTTGAAGGTGAAGCAGTCTTCGGTAGGATGTCCTATGGCTTGGTGATAAGAGCACTAACTCAGATGAGAAGCCTTGCTAACTTGCTCAGGGTGTCTAGACTCTGGAAGCGTGATCATTTGATGTTTTATAGCGAGGTTGAGCAACCTCTCCGTCTTAGCTCGGGGGAAGGAGTACGCTCGACTCATCTTCTTCATGAGGGACAAACCCGAGCCGCTTCTTGATTTATTTCCGTCTCTGCGTCGGGCCTTTCGTACAGCGGATTGACGAGGATAAGCGTCTTTGTCTTTTGCAGCACGTTGAAATAGACGTTGCGTCCTGGCCTTCTCGTAGATGGCCATTTCGCGGTTGTGGTCTTCTCGAGCTTTCTGACCCACTTTCCTGATAGGCTTGCCCATTCGTTCTTCAAACGACGGATTTGGCGTTTCAATCGCGGGGTCTAGTTTTGGTGGGGGGTTGGCGTCTCCTGACAGGGCGTCCTCCTCTTCATCAAAGGTATATATAGCGTAGCTGCTGTGAGCCCTTTCCCGTTTTCCGGTTCTTGCGTATCCAAGCCCGAGTGTTTCCATCTTTCCGTTGGGCAATTTGCGTTGAGTCCCGGGGACATCCCAAATCCTGTTGTAGAACCGCGCCTGCCGAACGGTCTGTTCTAAGGGTACTCCTTGGCGCTTCAATAGCTTCTTTAATCCATTTGTATAGTATCTGGGCAGACGGATGGGTTGGAGCTTGTCAAGTGTAGCATCCGCGCCATGCCAGATCTCTTTCTCTATTTTCGACTCTGAGGATCGGTAGAATAGGATCACCTTCTCACCCCTTCGTCTGGGAGGGACGTAAAATGTTTGCAGGTCCTGTACATCGTGAGCCTGAAGCGCGTCGAGATCCTTGTAGTGTTCTCACGGTACCATGGTGATTTGCAAACTATGGTCATCGCCAGGGGGTGCTTGTGTTGACAGCCGATTGGAGAACACAGCATTAACTTCATCTTCTGAATCACTTCCGAAGACCAACACGGGGGCGGGCGTCCCCAGGTTGTTGCGTTGAGATGGCCCTGCATAAACTATCTCTTCTTCTTCTTCGGTATCGCTCCCGAAAATAGGGATGGTGGCGGCGGTTTTGTTCTCCGGATTGCGACACCTTTCTGTATCCTCGAAATCTGGCAAAAAGTATTTCGCATCTTCGTATTTGCGGACTTCGTTCACGGAAAATGGGTTTAACTCACCTGTTACGGTATACTCGAAACCATCCTTAAAGTACTTCATACACTGATGTTGTGTAGAAGGGATGATATTGTACTCGTGTAGCCAAGGACAGCCGAGCAAGGCGTTGTAGCAGGTCTTGGCGTCAATGACATGGAATTTGATGTCCGTGACGAGAAGTCCAAAGCGTAATGTTAGTATCACAGATCCGAGAGTCCGTGACGGTTGTGAATCGAAACCGGAGATAGTAATCTTGTCACGAGCGAGGTGTTGCACGCTCATGCAGATTTCCTTCAACACCCGAACATTAAGGAGATTGACGGAGGATCCATTATCCACCAGAATCTTTCCTATCTTGATATCATGGCAGTATCCGGAGACATATAGGGGACGGTTGTGGTCGCACGTCCCGAGAAGGAGGTCTTCATCACCGAAAGTGATGTCGGCTGTATGCACTTCCTCCAGTTCATCCTTCATCTTTTCAGTGGCGAGGAAGGCTTGGAATTGCTCAGGTTCTTGTAACGCCTTAATTAGTGAGTCTCGCGTATCTTTTGATAACAAGAGGGCATCGAGAATGCTAAGCTGAGAAGGTAGCTTCCTTAGGTGCGCGAGGATGTTATAGTCCACCTTACCCTTCTTAGGAGGGTCTTTGGCAGCCAGCTCTCTGATGACTTGGTCATCTAAAGTGATATCTTCAGTGACCTTTTCCTTTCCCTTATCCTTTCTATTCCCAGGCCCGAGATTCTTCTCTGGGAGTGTGCGATTGCGCAGCTGAATGTTCTCGTAGATCTCCGATTTCTCCTCTTTCCCTAAAGCGGATTCTTTAAAGAGAGGGCCCAGAGCCATTTCTTCGTCAGAGTCGCTCCCAAAGGTGAGAACTTGTGACCCCCCGGCGTTAACCATGTAACAGTTGCCAGTAGTTCTGTTTTGCCCATCGACGGTACTTCCTCGCTCTCGACGGATCTTGCGTTTCATGCACTTAAAATGCTGCCGATGAGCAACATATCCTTACCACCATATCTTAAAGGCGTCGCACTCCTCCGTGGGATGTGATATTTTCCGATGATATGCGCAATTGTCAGGGTGCGTCTCTACCCCATCGTGTGTGTTTCCTTCCGAGGGTGGTAGCTTCATTCCCATTGACATGGCTTTGGCAAACCTTTTCCTCGTCTTGAATATCTTCTTGTCTACTTCGGACGCCTTTCGCTCTGGCAGGGGTAGTTCAACTCTTTCGTTCAGTTGCCCGCATTTGGCTCCTTCCGATGTGGCCATCTCACGCTCCTGGTCCGCTTTACATTTTAGACGAATCTCGTCTAGAAAAGCGTCGATCATTTCATCTGTTGGCCATGCATGCTCTGGTACAGGCTCTGCCTCCAGCTTCTTAGTGCTAGGAGTTTTCCCATCATCGGTAAACGAGTGGGAGATTACGTTACAACTCGCCACATATCCTTCGGATTCATCCGACGAGCTTTCTCCATCATCTTCCTCTTGAAAGATGTGGTTGAGGAACTCTTGCAGTGTGACAGGAGTTCGCGCCTTTTGATTGTACTCTTCCAGTGCGTCGATTTGCTTCTGCAAGTCCGTGTGCTCGTTTCCAGGCTTCACGGACTTCTTGGATTTCTTCTTCTTTTTCTTCGAAGATTTTGATGATTGGGCGTGAGTATCTGGGCTCTTATCGTGAGTCTTTGTAGTCGGGCGGCGCCTTAGCATCCCTTCGATAATTTGAGGTTCAAGAGGGTCCTTCCATTCGATCGCAGGGCACGCATGAAGGTCTCTCAGCATTCTTTTGGTTTTAGTTGATAGCACGACCTCCCATGGAGCTTCTTCAATAAAGGAGCAGGTTGCCCCCGGTGTATCTGCTTTCTTAGGAGTATGTGGTTGTGGTGGGTTCACCTTCCACTTTTCGGACAGTACAAACTTCCCTTGGAGGTATTGATCTTCAATCCACCCTTTGAAGACGAAGCAATCTTCAATCGGATGACTTACCGTCTGATGGTAAGGGCAATAGCTAGGGTTATTCACCTCGGTGGGTTGCGGCGGCCACCTTGGATTTGGTAGGTTTATAAGTCTGTTACGTATTGCCAGCTCGAATAGCCGTTTCGTCTTGTCCCGTGGGAACGAGTAGGGACGCTTCATCTTCTCATTATAATACCGACGTCTTTCCTCCAGTTGATCTGCCGGTTTCGGGGCATTAGGTTGCTGTTGGGCATTCGCAACAAAGGTTGCTCTTCCTTTACCCTTGTCATTCCGAGGTTCCGACTTCGGGGGAGGTGGTCTATGACCCATCTGAGCCAACTTGTCGATCAAAGCCTGGAATGTGGTTGGCTTAAAGAACATCATAAACTGGGAGATAGTTGCGTGGGGGTCTAGGGTTCCCACGAACATGCCCACTGCGGGTGCCTCCTCAATGCGTTGTTCACATCTCGACCACAAGTTCCGCCAGCGTATAGCATACTGGACCCAGGTTTCGTCTGGTTTTACCCTGGCATTAATAAGTGCAGTTATTGGAGTGCGTTCGCTGGCACTTGCAAATCGCTGAGTGAACAACAACTCCATTTTAGCGAACGTTTTGATAGAATCGTTCGGGAGTTCCGAGTACCATTCGAACGCTGTTTCTGATAAGCTGCCCACGAACTGGCGGAGCAACAGTTTATCATCACCGCCGGTGTTACCGCAGAGGGCCCGGAACTGGGCGACATGTTGATGGGGATTGCCGGTCCCCTTATACACATGGAATTTTGGTATCGTGTAACCTTGCGGGTATTTGATTTGGTCGTACCAGCTCGGATACGGCCGCCCCGTTTTCACGACTTGACCAGCTGCCTCAGTCGCGTGATGAACCCGGATTTGCTGGGCTATGTAGTCAGCCAAGTCAGCCTTAGAGATTGCCTCCTCCTTGGCCGTTGAGAGGGCTGGTGGTGGATTTGACGTTTCTCCTCGGTCGTCTTCAAGAACGATTGGGGTGTCCTCGGCGGGTAAGTCCTGCTGGATCATCATTCCTATCATATCTTGGAAGAGAAGGCCCATCCGTTGTATGTTGGCCGTTTGTTCAGCAGCCTCTTTGTCCTTTTTCTCCAATATCCGGCGAAGGAATTCAGCGTCGGTTTCTTCCTCCTGGCGCGCATCTGAGGACGTTTCTGGGTTTTCTTTTGATCCGGTGAGTGCGGCCATAGCATTCATCATTTCTTGAAGCTTTTGTTGCTGCTCCTGGGCTTTCGTCACGGATCGGGTTAGCGGTCGGTGGCCCGTAGAAGTGCGGCTTTCCTCTTTTCCAGAGGCCATGTAAACAGTGTGCATCACCATGCCCCCAGACTTAGGGCGTCTGGGCTCAGTGCTTTTAGCCGTCGTTGCATGCTGTGGGGTCTTCTCTGGCCTCCTCCTTTTATGAGCCAGTTGATCAACAGCCCTTTGGGGTTTAGCCTGGTGACCAGCTTCCGGTTGGATTTTCAATTTCTTGTGCTGGCGGGAGAAGTTTGGATCGATGATCGAGTCTCGGGCCTGCCGCCAAACTTTATAGATTTTGGAAGATAGCCGTTGAGGAGATCGGGGCTGTTCGGGTTTTATTTCCACAACCTTTTTTAATGGGGGAGGAGACCTCTTCAGCACTGCAGTAGCAGAATTCCTTCGCACCTTATTTAGCATTTCGAAGCTGTTCATTAACTTCTGCCACCGGGGCTGATGGAGTTAACCCGGAGGGGGAGTTGCCCCCAGCCTTCCTTACTCGGCGCCAATGGCGACGTCGAGCGTGTCGAGCGGACGGCGTTGGGTCAGCGGTAAGAATGGTTTCGTCTTGCCCCCTGTGTAGGTGGGGGGTTGCTGTTGGTGTTAGCCTGTCAAAGACCGACGTCTTTTGGGTAGCAGGGGCGGGAGCTGAAGCCGTCAATCTTGTAAAGACCGACTTTTTGGCCAGAGAAGCCGCCTTGGCGATTTCGGGAGCAGGAGCAGCCACTTTCTTAGAAGCAGCCTTCTCTGAGATTGTAGGCCCCATGATGGGTTTGCAGGATTTCTGGCCCAATCTAGAGAAGACCGAGGCGTTGACGTTGGGCGACTCGTTGAGAGGAGCCGCGACAGGGGTAAGACGATCAAAGACCGACTTCTTAAGAGCTTCTGTTGTCAGCACTGGAGCGATGAAGTTTGTCGGCGGGAGCATGGTCCCAAAGAACAATCCCGTGGTGGCGCGAGTGACCTGTTCCACGGGCATTGTGAATAGCGAAGCAGCTTGGGGTCCATAGGCTATACCTCCTGGCGAGGCAGAGCGTTGGTTGCAATTGCAGTCTGAGCAGTTGGAGAATTTCACGGAAGTAGAAGCCATCGATCCTTTGCTTTCTGCAATAAGCAAGACGCCAATTCTTAGTATCTTGAAACCCAAGGGCAACCATTAGCGAACCGCGATTGGTTCGCGAGTCACGACACACGAAGTGTGGAGTGGAAAGAGGAAAAGGTCCCACCGGGCGTGCCAGAATCTGTTCCCTTCCGAAAGACGGCGCGACATGATGTCTCGCCTGAGATTCGGGGCAGATGCTAATTGGTGCTATCCGTCCACCTCTCCGAAGACGCCAAGTTGATTTATGGCACCATGTATCGAAGGTTTAGACGGATGCGTCCGATGTAGCAGACTTCGTCAGATTCCCCCTCGTTTGAGGGGTTTTTGATCGTGGGGACGCTCTTCCCTGCAGGCGCAAGCCCCTGCAGTTAATTACGCTACCGCATTGCGGTAACAACTTTCTCCTTCTCCAGATGGTCACTTCGTATCGTGGGTGTTTGTTTTGTATTTTGTTGCCCGTGGATTGTTTACGGAGACTGAGTTATGTCGTCGCCCGTAGGGCGTGGACTAGTCCAAATCCGTATTATCTTAGATTTGGGTTTGGGGGTTTGGTTTGAGGATACGTCAGCCGTACTCGAGGCTAAGATCAACTCAAACGTTTGTTAAGGATACGTTAGTCTAACTTTGTGACTAAGATCAACTTAACGGGATCGTTTAGATCCGGCAAAGGAGCGTTTGGGCTCTATTGTTCCAGTTTAGGGACATAGTGGTCCATCGTATGTATGGCCGTCGGGACCCGTCACCTCTCTGACGACGTTGAAGGATTACAACGACAGGTGTCAGAGGAGTTCAGAGATGTACCCTCGAGCCAGAGTCAATTGGGGGGGATTCATAGTCCAATCTGTTTGAAGGTTTAAGGATACGTTAGCCATCTTTGAGGCTAAGATCAACTTAAACGGGACCGTTTAGATCCGACAAAAGAGCATACGGGGCTCTATTGTTCTAGTTTAAGGACGTTGTGGTCCATGGGTAGTTTAAGGACGTTGCGGTCCATGGGTAGTTTAAGGACATTGCGGTCCATTGTTAGTTTTAAGACATCTCGGTCAAGGTTAAGGACGTCGTAGTCCATGGGTTTAAGGACTCCACAGTCCATTGTTAGTTTTAAGACATCTCGGTCAAGGTTAAGGACGTCGTAGTCCATGGGTTTAAGGACCCCACAGTCCATTGTTAGTTTTAAGACATCTCGGTCAAGGTTAAGGACGTCGTAGTCCATGGGTTTAAGGACCCCACAGCCCGTTGTTAGTTTTAAGACATCTCGGTCAAGGTTAAGGACGTCGTAGTCCATGGGTTTAAGGACCCCACAGTCCGTTGTTAGTTTTAAGACATCTCGGTCAAGGTTAAGGACGTCGTAGTCCATGGGTTTAAGGACCCCACAGTCCGGTATGTGCTCTGGATGCTTCACACGGGTTCACTGCCGTGCTCTGCGAGGACCAGGCTCCGCTCTGGACGTTTTCCATGGGGTCAAGGAGTGACATTATCCGCGTTCCACGTAACCAGGAATTTTGCATTAAACACGGGTTTAAGGACCCCACAGTCCATGTTGATGTGTGGTCGTCGGGACCCGTCACCTCTTTGAAGACATTGAAGGATTACAATGCCAAGTATCAAAGGAGTGAAGAGATGTACCCTAGAACCGGAGTGGATTAAATAGTCCTTGGCCCAATTTGGGATCAAGACCGATTAATTATGTTATGAGCCCATTGGCCCAGTTAATCACAAATTGAGGACTTATGGCCATCTTGGGCTAAGTCCAATCAGGAGAGGCTTTGCCTCTATCCATTTAGGCCAATTGGGCCAAAGCCTAGTGTTAAACACTACAGAGCAGTCAGTGTTGAACATTGGGAATGAGGTTGACAAGTTAGTGTTTAACACTAAGAGATAATTGGTGTTTAACACCAGCAACAAGGCTTTTCAAATTAGTGTTAAACACTAAAACAGATCAGTGTTGAACACTGCAGATAAAGCTTTTTAATTAGTGTTGAACACTAAGGCCCAACAGTGTTTTAACACTGGGTTCGAGAGTTTTAATTTAGTGTTAAACACTAAGGCAAGAGGGGTCACGTGGCAGCACGTGAGAGCGCCCTCCCTTCATTTATTCTGCTGAGATTATCGCGTCTTTCAGAGCATCACGTGCCATCACGTGATGGGCATTCAAATGCCTATGTATTAGAGCTTCTGCCAAGGGTCACGTGGGTCACGTGGGGTGCTGCCTCAAAGGGGCTTTCTGCAGATCTCTTGGGGGGGTCACGTGGTGGCACGTGACCCTGCCTTCATGTATTTTGTTTAGAGGCTCTGTTGATCTTTTCCAGGAATTAAATTCCTCGTAGGGTTAAACCCTGAGAGTAATTTCAGAGGAATTTAAATTCCTACTTCCTTTTGAAGGTTTTATATTCTGAATAGAGTTGAACTCTGAATTTTCCGTAGGAATTAAATTCCTCATACATGTGAAGAACCAAATAGGGTTAAACCCTAACAAAAGCTTTTTATGGAATTTAAACTTCCATCCTCTGTTAAATTATGATTAAGGGAATTAAATTCCCGCTGTTCCAACAGAACTAGGTTCTCAATTAGGGTTAAACCCTGTTTCTTTCTGTTCTGAAGGAATTAAATTCCCATGATACAGGGTCAAGCCCTAATTTTTATTTGAAAGGAATTAAATTCCTATAGTTCTGTGAGAATTAAATTCTCGTGCTGCCATTCCCTCTCTATGTTTTGGATCTGCATGGCAGGATCTCGACCCATTGAGAATTAAATTCTCAACCTTAAGGGGAGATGTGCACTTTGCAGATCCTCTATCAAAGAGAGAAGAAATATGTTCTTCTGTTTTATATATCAGAGTTAAACTCTGTTGAGAATTAAATTCTCTTTCTTTCAAAAGGGCTTCCCTTTCTTACCTAGGGTTCTTGCAGAAGATCCAAGTCTTTTCAAAGTATCAAAGCTCTCCTCCTTTTCTTTTTTTTTCTCTGCGTATGTCTCTCTCTGTCTCTCTTGGCTCCTATTTATAGGAGAAGCAGCCGAATCAATCAGTTTTTGACGAATCTTCATGAAAGATTTGATTTGCATCCATCATTCATTTTGGACCTTTGGATTATTGGGTGAATTTTATTCACCATTGGATTTCAAATTCAGGGGTTCCCCTTTATTATTTCGGTTAGATTTAAAGGGGAAATCTTTCCAAACCCGAGATTTTCCCATAGATAGATGATATTTCATCACCTCTGAATCTTTAATTCGATCTGCTCCAGATAATCACTTTCCTTTGGAAAGATTTGATTCTCCTTCAGAATTTAATTCTGTTGACAAAATGGGCTTTGAAAGCCGGTCACGTGTGACCACGTGACCCATGGTCACGTGTGGGCACGTGACCCCCTTGGAACGAGCCTTCCTCTTTCTTTTGCGCTCTGTCTTCTGATTGCTGCTTAAACGTCACGTGCCACCACGTGACCCCTGGTCACGTGTGAGCACGTGACCCTTGTTTGAACTCTCTTTCCTTGGTTCATCTGGAGAACGAGTCTGCTGTTTTGAACGTCACGTGCCAACACGTGACCCTGGTCACGTGGGAGCACGTGACCTCTTCTGAAGCCTTTTCCTTGACTTGATCAGGGAACCGGTGCGCCTTTGACGCTTGCATTTAAATGTCACGTGCCGACACGTGACCCTTTCTGAAGCCATTTCTTTGATGTAGTTGGAAAACTGAACCTGACTTGATGATGCTTTTAGGTGTCACGTGCCAACACGTGACACCTAGTCACGTGTAAGCACGTGACCCTCTTCTGAAGCTTTTCCCAGAAGCTTTCCTGATTTTAAATCAGGAAACAAAGCTGCATACCTATTGAATAGGGTTCAAATCAAATCAGTTGCCTACCACTCCATATGAGATATGGAAAGGGAAGAGCCCATATCTTAAGTTAGTTAAGATTTGGGGTTGTCCGGCCTATGTCTAAAAGCAAAATCCGGACGAGCTCGAGGCAAGGTCTGTTATGTAGAACTGGAAATGTTCCATCTATACAAACTGTAGCTGATGATTTGACAGAACCAAAGGATTCAGTAGATTCCAACGAACCTCAGCCTCTCCGCCGATCTAGTAGGGTTCCTCACCCACCTGAGAGATACTTCTATTTCTCTATGACAGTGGGAGCGAGGATTGCATCATGAGATGATGACCTAACTAGTTTCGAGCTGGCCATCAAGAGTAGGAACTCTGTAAGAATGGCTGGATGCTTAGTGATCTGAGATGGAATCTTTATACACCAACAAAGTATGGACTTTAGTTGCTATATCTGAAGGGTTAAATCCCCATCAGGAGCAAGTATATCTTGAGAAGATTACTTGGTGTACATGGAAAAGTTGAGACTTTCAAAGCTAGACTTGTTAAAAGTTTGCATCATTTACCAGTCGTGGATTATGATGAAACCTTTTTCAAGTAGCTATGCTTAAGTCCATCCAGATCCTACTTGCCACGGCTACATACCATGACTACGATATCTGGCGGTTGGGTGCCATGACTCCTTTTCTAAATGATGTTTTAGAAGAGTGCGTCTATAAGTACACAGCCAGAGGGCCTCGTGGACAGTGGGAGCAGCGGAAACGTGTGCAAGATATTTTATGTGATAAAGCAGGCATCGCGGAGTTGGAACGTCTGTTTTGATGAGTTAGTCAAACAGTTTGACATCATCAAAATGGTAGATGAACCTTGTATATACAAAAAGGTAGTAGGGAGTATGGTGGTGATCCTCGTAGAGTACGTGGATGACATACTCTTGATAGGGAAGGAGTTTCCTATGCTACGCTCGGTCAATCTCCGCTTATCACAAGGATTCTCCAGATAGGATCAAAGTGATACCTCCTCCATCCTGAGTTTTCATCTATGAGATAGATGTTATTTGGGTGTTAGAATACTCACTAGCTGTAGTGAGATGGTATCAATTGATCCTGGGGAGAATCACTGGAAGAGTTCCAGGGTGATAAAGACGACTGAATGTCAGTCGCAGGCATTGTCTTTACCCTCAGCGCAGGGATGGTATGTTGGAAGAGTTCCAAGCTAGATACCGTGACATACTAGACGATAAAGGCTGGATACATCGCTACTTAAGATGCTACCAAAGAGGCAGTCTGGGTGTATATTAGTTCATGAGATGAACTTCGTTCCTCCCATTGTGTGACAATGGAGTTCTGGCTTATGCCAAGGAACACCCGTCCCATCAGTGATCCAGACATATTCTAGGGCAGTATCACCTGATCATGGAGATGACTGATCTCCAAGGTGATCGAGGTTAGGAGAGCAGACTCAGAGGATAACGCGGAGGATCCACTTACGAAGGCCTATTCCCAGAGAGAGACTTTTATGGGATGGTTGAGTATGAGATACTACAACCACTGCTACAGATGGCCCTAGTGCAAGTGGGAGATTGTTAGTTATATGTATGCCCTAGAGGCCATTACTATACATAGGATGTATATTGTGGTGGATGCTTGGACATATATAGGGAGGACTTTCTTGCTCGACATGATAGTATGCTATCTGGTTACTCTTTACCTTAACGTGTATACTGATTGTCTCTCTGTTACATGTTGGTAAAGCTCTTAGGATGTGTACTTGACTACCTAGACTATGATGCGGATCATACTAGTGGGGACATGGTAGTCCATAAGTACATCCTTCAAGGTCCCTAGTCGTGGGTGTATCGAGATGGGGCATCGATATACCAGAGTAGACTAGCGTATACCTTCTCGACCCATACAGATGGGCAATGGATGATCCCATATCCATTGGTGTTTGACATCAGAGATGATATACGGGTGCTCAGTAGAGACTGGGTACACTGGACGGACTCGCCGAGAACTCCCAGATGGTGATATACCTTACGTCAGATGGCAGTTCTCTGGTGACACTGGTACAGGTTAGTCTGTAGACCCGAGATCGTCATAGAGTCTTGTGTGATTCCCACTGTGCTTTGATTTCCACCTTACCACGTCCAAGAGGGCATGCAAAACGGTGGCTTTTGGGTACAGTCCCGAATCACATGTAGGCAATGAGCGATAGGAGGGGATTCGTCTCTCCCGGTATAGGGAGTTGATGTTGCGCTGTGTTCGATTGGCTATAACCGGAAATCCCTGACCAGGGTTGCTGAGATTTACTGGTAAGTGTTACCAGTAGTTTCTCGAACTGTTATAGACCTCATATCGACACGACTTATCGAGCTATTGGGGTCTGACGTTTACCACCCCTAGGCAAGATATGCGACATATCAGACGACGAGACCGGACTGTACGGTAAGTGTTACTGGTTGGATTCACTGGAGTGTGAGCGGGCTTGCTCGTCGATCTTCTGATCGCTCAATACCCGGGTGGCCGTTACGTTTAGCAGACCGTTTGCGGCTTGTGGGTGCTTGATATGATCATCATCTGCTGCCGGCGTATTGACGAGTCTTCAGAGTCCTACACAAAGGTTTCCTGACTCAAGCGAAACGAAATAGGAGCGCATATGAGATATGTGCAGGACCGAGAATAATGCGTGTATGTGATACCGCATTCCATTCTCGCGATGAATGTATCGATTGGTTGTATGCGATATAACCTAGTTATCGAATCAAGGATTGATTCGGTAAGCCGATACATAGGATATTAGTCGGTTATATGCGATATGACCGGATCGTTAAATCAAGTGTTGATTTAATGATTTAATGTATAATTATATATTTGATATATTACTTTGCATTAACTAGTATCGGTTCACTTTAAATGGATTTTCTCACTTGATGTGCACATTGTATATGTGATATACTTTTGTACACTAATTTGTATCATGTTTGATGATACATGCTCACTTGGATTTGTGTAAAGATTAAACCATGGTTGTGTAATGGTTAGGGTTTTCATTTTACTTATTTATTCATTTATTTATTTTCTTTTTGGCAAGAAATAAAATGGTTGCTACTTTTGTTTTATATTGAAAGTTCATGAAGGTTTGAAAGGTTGACCATTTTGTTTCTTTCCTTTAACCTAACCATTCCACTTAACCATAGTTCACTCTCTACACTTGACCATGTTTGGATTATGATAAGTATTCATTTATTTTCTATTTGCAAATAACTTATGATAATTCTTTCTTCTTCTTCTTCATCTTCCACATGAAGAAAAGCTTGCTACCAACAATGGCAACTTGAGCAAATGAGTGAGAAATCCAATTCTAAAGTGAACCCACCTCCTATTTCTTCATCCTCTACCTCTTGCCAAGTAGTATAGGGTGTTTTCTTCACAAGTTTCATGACTTGGTGAAGTGGGAGCTTGATCTTGTGATGCCTCGACATAGATCATCTTCGGCATCGTAGTCGACGACCTAGCCCGCCCATTTCTCCGATGAAGCCGACGCTAGAGCTCGAAATCCGATATGGAAAGTGAGGAGACTTCATCGCGGAGCCATGGAGGTGGAGAACCGGATCTACAAAGGTTGTATTTCCGTTTACCCTTTAGTTAAGTTGTTAACTAGTTGCTAGTTTCGCCTAAACTTTAGTTAACGATCCGTATTAGGGTTTCTCGGCACCGTAAAAATTTGAATTTGGCATGGTTGATGCCTTGTGAGACCTCTATAGTGTGCCTAGGAGCCCTACATGTCTCGCCTTTTCTTTGAGATTAAGCCCATCATATACACCGAATGCACCTTATCTTCAGCATCGTCCAATGCTTTAAGCGGCATGCCGACATAGAATAGAGGAAGTGCTCCCCAGATCGCTCCCACAATAAGCTTCAAGAGAGAGGAACGACAAGGAAGCAGTCGACCATTGTATGCATCAAAGCGACCCATAATTTCAGCACACTGGGCGTTTGTGAATTCTTGGTTTTGGGAATGGCCGAATGCGCAAATGTCTCCATAAGAAATAATCTCGTCGAGATCATACATATGAGCGTCCATAACGTCTGAAAAAGAAAATCAGTGAGGGTTAGTGGACAAACTAATTAAGAAAAGCTCATTGAAACAGATGCGGGATTTAAACAATTCTTGATATATCCAAGGAGAAAATAAGTGCTAATTAAAATCACCCAATGAATCTAGTTCTGTGCAATTATGAAAGAAGTCCTAAAAAGGATTTCACCTTTAATAAAAAAAAGGTCCCTCGGGCTAAGGAGTAAATCTCCCCTTGAGAGCAGTACTCTGTGACAGAGTGACATCTGTCAACTCTAAAGGAATAAAATTCCTCAAGAAAATTCTAAGAGCCTTACTCTGTAAAAAAGATGGAATAACCCATCAAAGAACTTAAAGTAAAGTTTTAATGGAATAAAATTCCATGATCTTCAAGATCCATGAACAAACTCTTAAGAGTTTTTTATGAAAGATTAATAAATCTATATGATTTGAAAAGAGCAAAGTTCTATTAATTGGCAAAACCCTAATAACGTTTATCAGATCTAAGATCTATGAAGAGCAAAGCTCTGTTAATGGGTAAAACAAAAAAAACATTCTGAGATCTATGATCTGAGGGAGAGCAAAGCTCTATTGATAAATTTCAAATCTTACCAAAAATTTGGTAGAATTTTGACTCTTGAAAGTTCTTAAAACAGAGAGCTATACTCTAAAGGAGAAATTGATTCTTAGAAAACAAGAAAGAAGATGAATAGAAATCATCTCAGAGGCCAAGGGTCCTATTTATAGGCACTGAGATACTGTTTCAACTTCTGAGTTGATCCAAGGGCGCAGATGCTGCCACCGCTGTACTCACGTGTGGGCCACGTGAGCGCAACGGTGGGGGGCATTTGTTTCCCCCAATCAGAGCAAAGCTCTGTTCAAAATTCAAATTTTGAAATGAAGCAACGCTTCAGAAGCAACGCCAAGTGCACTGCGCCCTGAGCAGCGCACCACGTGCAAAGCACGTGTGCGCTAGCGCTAGGTGCGGTGTGCCCTAAGCAGCGCACCACGTGCAAAACACGTGTGCGCTAGCGCTAGGTGCGCTGCGCTCTAAGCAGCACACCACGTGCAAAGCATGGATGCACTGGCGCTAGGTGCGCTGCGCTCTAAGCAGCGCACCACGTGCAAAGCACGGGTGCGCTAGCGCTGGAACTAAAAGCTCCCCACCGTCAGATCAGAGATCCAATAATAATGATAAATCATTAATTAATCAGAATTAAATTCTGTTAAGAAAAGATTTCTCAAAATCTTTCCAAATAACAAGATTGTGCTCTGTAAATCAGAGCACCGTTGGATCAATGATCCAATGGTGATTAAAAATCACCAAAAATACAGAATAAATTTCGTATAGAAAAGATTTCTCAATCTTGTTAAAAACAAGAAAATTGCCTTCTCTAAATTAGAAGCCCTTGGATCAAAAACTCAACGGGGGAAACATTCCCAAATCAATTAAAAAGAAGATCTCTTCAACTGCTTGAACAGATCAGATTGCTCTATATAAAGGCCCCAAGACTTCAAGTCTCAGATGGAGAAAAAAAAATAGAGGAACCCCCCCCATAAGCTTTGAGAGATCTCAGAAAGAAGAGCCAAGCTCTCAGAAAAAGAAGATTTTTCTTCAAGATAAAAAAAATGATGAACAGAGAGATGAAATCATCTCATAATTAAAAAGAAGAATTCACTTCTATAAAGATCATAGATCTACAAGACCAAAGTCTTTCACAAAGAGATCAAAAGATCTCATCATAAAAGAAAAAGAACATAATTCTTCTCACAGATCATAAATCTATAAGACTAAGGTCTTTTACAAAAGGAGATCATGAACATCTCATTATAAAAAGGGGGAGAATGCTTCAATTCTCTGAGGATCACAGATCGATAAAGGCAAAGCCTTCATCAACATAAGAGATTGAAAACATCTCCTATAAAATAAGAACTTTTGTTCTTAGAATCTTGAGACAAAGTCTCTTTTTGGATCATAAAATTGATCAGTTAGCGCTTTGCGCTCACAACTTAGCGCTCTGCGCTCAAGATTGGCGCATAGCGCCAAGCGCACCACGTGCTCCTCACGTGTGCGCTACTTAGCAAAAGCGCCTCAGCGCTCAAGACTAGCGCAAAGCGCTACAGAGCCTTAGCACTCCAAATATAGCGCACTGCGCTCATAAGACTGTCGCTTAGCGCTAAGCGCACCACGTGCTCCCCACGTGTGCGCCACTGAACAAATAGCGCTTGCGCTCATAAGATAGCGCTCTGCGCTCATAAACTAGCGCAATGCGCCCATCATCTGGCGCTTAGTGCCAAGCGCAACACGTGTCCCTCACGTGTGCGCTACTCGGTAGAAGCGCACTGCGCTCTTTGACTGGCGCAAAGCGCTAAGCGCACCATGTGCTGCGCTGATTGAACATAAATTGTTCTTTAATAAGCCCCGGAGATATGATGAATGCTCAGCATTCAACAAAAGACAGAAATATTGTCAGAATCCAAATCAATGGTCAGCATTGTTAAAAGGGCCAAGTCCAAATAAAATGTTCAATAGCCCAAAATAAATGTTAAACATTTTAACTTGATTGGACTTTGTTAGTTATATATATGCCCTAGAGGCCATTGTTGTACATATGATGTATATTATAATGGATGCTTGGATATATATGGAGAGGACTTTCTTGCTCGTCATGATAGTATGCTATTTGGTTTCACTTTATCTTAACATGTTGACTTATATTAGTTTATTGTCTTACTCTCACATGTTGATAAAACCCTTAGGATATGTACTCGACTATAGGGACTATGATGAGATCATACTAGTGGGGCCAGAGTAGTCGATGAGTGCATCCTATAACTTTTCCTAGTCGGGGGTGTATCGAGACAGGGCATCGATACACCAGAGTAGAGTAGCGTATACGCATCTTGACCCATATGATGGGCGATGGATGATCCTATATCCATTGGTGTTTTGACATCAGAGATGGTGTACGGGTGCTCAGTGGAGACTGGGTACACTGTACGGACTCGCCGAGAACTCCCAGATGGTATTATACCTCACGTCAGATGGCAGTTCTCCGGTGACACTGGTACAGGGTAGTCTGTAGACCCGAGATCGTCATAGAGTCTTGTGTGATTCCCACTGTGCTTTGATTTCCACCTTACCACGTCCAAGAGGACGTGCAAAATGATGGCTTTTGAGTGCAGTCCCGAATCACATGGAGGCATTGAGCGATAGGAGGGGATTCTTCTCTCCCGGTATAGGGATTTGATGTTGTGCTGTGTTCGATTGGCTATAACTGGAAGTTCCTGGCCAGGGAAGATATAGAGATTTACTGGTAAGTGTTACCAGTAGTTTCTCGACCCGTTATGAGCCTCATATCGACACGACTTATCGGTTACTAGGGTCTGACGTTTACCACCCCTAGACCAGATATGCGACATATCAGAGGAAGAGACCGGACTGTACGGGAATGTTACTGATTGGATTCACAGGAGAATGTACAGGCTTGCTTGTTGATCTTCTGATCGCTCAATACCTGGGTGGCTGTTACATTTAGCTGACCGCTTGCAGCTTGTGGGTATTTGATATGATCATCGCCTGCTACCGGCGTATTGAAGATTCTTTAGAGTTCTACACAGAGGTTTCTTGACTCAGGCAAAATGGATTAGGAGCACATATTTGATATGTGCAGGATCGAGGATAATACGATATGAGATACCTTATTGTATTCTCGCGATATTTTGATATGAGCCGGGTCATCGGATCAAGTGTTAATTCGATGAATCGGTACATGATATATTAGTCGGTTATATTCGATATAGCCGGATTGTCGGATCAAGTGTTGATTCGATAAATTAATATATAATTATATATGTGATATATTACATTACATTATCTAATATTGGCTCGCTTTATTGATTCATTTTCTCACCGGGTAATACATTGATATATATGCGATATATGTTAATTGTATTATTTTCTTTTGTTACAAATATATATTATATATGTGATATATAATATTGTAACATGTTATGATTACTAATGCAACATGATTAGTGGAGATTAAACATAGTTAGGGTTTGATTTGGATTAGCTCTTTCATGAAGCTTGTAGAAGCTTTTGTTTCGTTTTGAGCTAAGATATTATGTGTTGATATTTTGTGAGATATTCTTTGACCCAACCCAAACCCTTAACCCTAGTAAACTCTCTACAATGGTTAGCCTCTTCATCTTTAACCATGGTTGCATTTGTAATCATAATATCATTTTCATTATTCATCACAAAAGGATATTCATTCTTCTTCTTCTTCCTTGATCTCACAAAAGCTTTCTAGGTTTTTATTTTGTGATGATTTAGTGTGAGAATTTGATAATAAAAGAGAGCATAAATCCTATTTCATCATCCTCATCTAATCTAGCCAATTAGATTAAAGTGTTCGCCTCATTAGTGAGTGAGAGCTTGAGTTAAAGAAACTTCAAGGTAGATCATCTTTGAAAAGGAAGACTACAAGCAAGTATGGATCATTCGGGTTGTGGAGCCTCTCTTCAGTCCGGGAGATCATGGATCGCGGTGAAGAGACTTCTACTCGGAGCTTATGAAGGGAAGGAGTGGACTACAAAGGTTGCAATCCCTCACTCTTAGTTGTAAAGGTGTTTACTTGCATGTTTAACCCTAATAATCTAGCAAAGATCCTCGTTTTGGGTTGTTCAGCACGTCTAAATTTTAAATCGGGCATGGTTGATACCTTATAGACCCTTGTAAGAGTGTCTAGGAACTCTACAGTAGTATCAGAGCCTAGCTAAAGCATTAGGCGATGTGTATACGAAGTTAAAAGTCCGATCGAACCCGAAACGTCGATTTTGACCCTCTCTGGAAATCTTTTAAAAATGTGATTTTTTCAGCATTAAAAATACTCAAAAAAATCAGCAGGGAATTCTAAGGATTACACTGAAACACGAGCTCCCAATACCATCAAGTCGCCGCAGAACCGCGGCAGGAACCTGCTTCGCGCGGCGGTTCCGCGGCCGAACTTTGGTATTAGGGACACGTGTTTTTAGGTTTCATCCATAGGTATTTGTACATGCTTCTGGGTATTTTTAATCTTGCTCAAGTGTTGAGTTCTCTGGAGATCTTTTGTATTCGTTGATTCGATCGGAAAGTTTAATTTCGTTTAGTTTTCCGGATAATTTAGAACGTGTTAAAATGTTCGAACGGATATCATTAACTCACTTTTTCCCGACACGAAAAACTTTCAAGTGTTGAATTTTTCCGGGTTTAAAACTTACAGAAAAACATGCAAGCATATCTGTGGACGCTCTAGAAGAACGTAACCTTAACTCGATTATGTGACCGTCAAAACTTCCACTGAACCTTTGGGTTTGTGGTAGTTTGGCGTTGCCACATGTGAGGCGTTGGTTTGACCCTTCTACGGCTGGTTCACTGGGGCTGTGACATGTTCTGGGATTTTTGGACTCCGCTCAAGTGTTGAACTATTTGGGAAACATTGGGTATTTGATTATTCGATCGGAAAATTTAATATTATCTATTTATCTGGAATGTGATATAATATGTGGAATTCATATAGTTAGGCATGAAATGCGAAGTATGTGATATTTCGGATTTACGATGTCTAAAGTGATTGTGGATTCCAAATGTTGTAGTTTTACACTTTCTTTTCTGTGACCGTAAGTATAGTATGTAGTGTATCGCCGGTTTTCGTTGCTATACATCAACGACAATTGTTGTATGCATACTTACTTACGTTGATGATATGAGATATTATGTGTTGCTGTGATATGTTATATTGGATCATCGTGTTCTGAATAGCCGGGGGTTTTATGTGAGATGAGGGTTTTTATTTTCATTCATGTAAAATTCAATTGTATGTAATATTCTTTTATTGGGGCACTTCCGGGTTGAGGTTGTTGTCACCTTTGTATATTATTTACTTTTCCGCATTAGGTAGACCCAAGAAGGAGAGCACAAGTAACCGGGTTCTAGGGTCCAGTGGGAGGCCATCTCGAGAAGTCGAGACCGGGTCTCCTAACCATAGAATTGGCAGTGTTACTTACCGCTCTCGTAGGGGTCTAGGGATGTGGGTTTGGCTATTCATCACGACCGTGGAATCCGTGTTTTATACAGGCTCGATATAAAACACGGACATCTTAATATATCCAATATTTCATATGTTATCTTCTGCTGCAATGTTCTGTGATGAGATCATATTACTGCCTGAGACGAATGCTTATACTATATATATGCTGATATATAAATATTACTGCTTTCGTTTCTACTGTGATACTTAGAAAGCATAAGCTGATGGGGTATATTAATGAGATTAATAAAAGAAAAGAAACCTAAAAGATGTTGTAGAATCAAAACTTTATAAAAAAATGTAGCTACAGTTTTTCTTTGCATAGCGGTATATATGATATATCCTGCACCTTATTCGATGAGGAAAGAGCCGAGATCCCTTCACCGGGAGTGACCTCTTTAGCAAAACTGGCAGATGCTACAAACTCGCTGTTTAGTTTTTGACAGCTTATATAGTTTTTGCTTTGCACAGCGGTATATATGATATACCCTGCACTTTATTCGATGGGGAAAGAGCCGAGATCCCTTCACCGGGAGTGACCTCTTTAGCGAAACTAGAAAAGCCTCAAAAACACTCCTTTTCAAAATCATTTGTTTCTACAACGATATCAAGTTCATTACGCAATAGTTTTTCAGAAAAACCTGTCGTAGCCCTCCGTCATTTCAGATGAGTCCTACTTAGTATTCGTACTACGTTTGTTGACCTCCGTCAAGACGTAGTGTGCGGTATCTAACTAGTATTTATCTGTTTATGCATGTGATGCAGATTGGATTAGGATAGTCGTATGGCCTTGTTGACCTCCGTCAAGGGCCGTACGGGTGGGTCTGATTTAATCAATAAATGACGGGTTGAACTTGACTAGCACTCTATGATTTGTTGACCTCCGTCAAGGTCATGGGATGTTTGGGGCAAAATATTATTGGGAATTTCAAGTATTGAAATTTGTAATGAGATTGCATAGCTCCTATGAGATAGTTGGATCCCGATACCCACTACGAGTAAGAGTTACTCCTGGGAGAGTTTTACACAGGACAATTAGCCGATCAAGTAGGTGTCTAGAAAGGTGTTAACGGGGTTATGCCTCTGGAAAAATGAGGTTTACTTTAATTAGGTCTGTGCGTGAGCATGGGGAACCTCCCTCAAAGTACCAACACTGGCCTGGCTGAAAGATTGGCGAACTTGTAAGGTGTAATTAATCCCAGCTAGTCTTTCCTTTTAGGGTTTGAAGGAAGATTTGATAAAAACAGTGGCAGACATCTTGATTAGATAAGATAATAACCAATCTAATCTTGTAAGAGCATACGCTAAAGTGTTTTCTTCTCTCTCTCTCAAGGTAGCAACCATGTCAGGCCTTAATCAAGATAATAACATGGATGTATTGACTGAACCCGCTTATTATACTGAGCATGGGAACGTTGGTCCCGTTCTTTCTTATAAGTGTTGTAAGACTGATAAGGGAATTGGAGAATATCTGGATTCTCACACCGCCCAAACGAAGAACAAGTATGTTGATGCACCTTCTTCGGGTGTGTTAGTTATTGAGAACTGTTTCTCAGTTCAGCCTACGTCCTGGGTATTAGATACCGGATCAGGATCCCACATATGTAATTTGTTACATAGGCTATGTAAAGGTAGAGAACTGGGAAAGGGTGATCATTCCGTAATAGTAGGGAATGGTACACATATTGCAGCCAAAGCAGTTGGCGAATATCACCTTGTATTACCAAGTAGTAATATATTGATTCTGAATGAGTGCTATTATATACCGAACATGATGTGTAACATTATATCAGTTTCTTTATTAAGTAAAGAAGGATATAATTTTGTAATATAGGATAATGTTATGAACATCTTCCTAAATCAAAAGTTGATTGGATCAGGCTCGTTACATAATGGCATATTCATTCTCAATCAAAATACAGTCCTTAATATACAAAACACACACAAGAGGAAAAGTTCAGAAATGAACGAATCCTTCTTGTGGCATTGTAGACTTGGTCATATCAATGCGACACGACTAGCTAAGTTATATAAGGATGGATATTTGAATCCGTTCGAATTATCATCTTATGAAACTTGTCATTCATGTATTAAAGGCAAAATGACCAAAACTCCGTTTAGTGGACACAGAGAAAGAGTTGAGGAACTCTTAGGGCTGGTACATAGTGATGTATGCGGTCCCGTGTCTACACATGCCAGGAACGGTTCTTCCTACTTTATTACATTCACTGACGATCCCTCAAGATTCGGATATGAGTTCCTAATGAAACACAAGTCTGAAGCTTTTGAGAAATTCAGAGAATATAAGCACGAAGTAGAGAACCAAACGGGCAAAAGTATTAAGATTCTTCGATCTGATCGAGGAGGAGAATACTTGAGCAATGAGTTCCTAGACTATCTAAAAGAGAATTGGATTCTCTCTCAGCTTACTCCTCCATATACACCACAGCACAACGGTGTATTAGAGAGAAGGAATCACACCCTATTAAATATGGTGCGCTCTATGATGATTACAGCTGAGTTACCTATTTCCTTCTGGGGGTATGCGCTTGAGACGGCGGCATACATACTGAATAAAGTTCCTACCAAATCTGTGCCTACCACCCCATATGAGATATGGGAAGGGAAGAGACCATATCTTAATTTTGTTAAGATATGTGGTTGCCCGGCCTATGTCAAAAGACAAAAACCGGACAAACTCGAGGCAAGATCTGTTTTATGTAAGTTTATTGGATATCCCAAGAATTCGCAATGGTATATTTTCTACCACAGTGAGGAACAAAGGGTGTTTGTTGTTCAACACGCCACATTTTTAGAAAAGGAATTTCTTGCAAAAGAGATTAGTGGCTCTGAGGTAGAAATGGAAGAAGTTCCAACAGAACAAACTACGACAGATAATTTGATGGAACCAAAGGATTCAGTAGTTCCCGAAGAACCTCAGCCTCTCCGCCAATCTAGTAGGGTTTCTCATCCACCTGAGAGATACTACGGTTTTCTCATTGATGGTGGGAGCGAGGATTGCATCATGGAAGATAATGACCCGACTAGTTTCGAGCAGACCATCATGAGTGGTGACTCTGTGAAATGGCTGGATGCAATGCGATCTGAGATGGAATCCATGTACACCAACAAAGTATGGACTTTAGAAGTTGCTCCTAAAGGGGTAAAACCCATTGGGAGCAAATGGATTTTTAAAAGGAAAATTGGTGTAGATGGAAAAGTTGAGACTTTTAAAGCTAGACTTGTTGCAAAGGGTTTTCGTCAACGACCAAGTGTGGATTATGACGAAACCTTTTCTCCAGTGGCTATACTTAAGTCCATCCGGATCTTACTTGCCATTGCTGCATACCATGACTATGAAATCTGGCAAATGGATGTTAAGACCGCATTTCTAAATGGTGATTTAGAAGAGTGTGTGTACATGACTCAGCCAGAGGGCTTCTTAGATGGTGGGAGCAGCGGAAAAGTGTGCAAACTGCTTAAATCCATCTATGGGTTAAAGCAAGCATCGCGGAGTTGGAACATCTGCTTTGATGTTGTAGTCAAAGAGTTTGACTTCATCAAAAATATAGATGAACCTTGTATTTACAAGAAGATTGCAGAGAGTAAGGTTTTATTCCTCGTATTGTACGTGGATGACATACTCTTGATAGGAAATGATATTCCTATGCTGCATTCTGTCAAGCTCTTCTTATCACAAAGATTCTCAATGAAAGATCTTGGTGATGCCTCCTGCATACTAGGAATCAGGATCTATAGAGATAGATCTAAATGGATACTGGGATTGTCCCAATCCAGGTACATTGACACCATACTAAAGAGGATTAGTATGGAAGAATCCAAGCGTGGAAACCAATCCACGATCTCTGGACTCACTCTCTCCAAAGAGAAGTCTCCCAAGACTGATTTGGAGAGAGCTCGCATGCAAGGGATACCCTATACTTCGGCAGTAGGCTCTATCATGTATGCGATGCTATATACCAGACCCGATGTAGTATACTCACTAAGTGTAGTGAGTCGGTATCAAGCAGATCCTGGAGAGAGTCACTGGACAGCTGTAAAGAACATTCTCAAGTACTTGCGAAGGACTAAAGAGATGTTCTTGGTATATGGTAACGAAGAACTCTGGGTGGAGTCCTGTACCTATTCAAGCTTCCAAAGTGATAAGGACGACTCTAAGTCGCACTCGGGATTTGTCTTTACCCTCAATGGAGGGGCGGTGTGTTGGAAGAGTTCCAAACAGGAAACCGTTGCAGACTCGACTATGGAGGCTGAATACATCTCTACCAACGATGCTGCCAAAGAGGCTGTCTGGATAAAGAAGTTCATTATTGAACTTGGTGTGGTTCCATCCATTGAGCATCCAATATCTCTGTATTGTGATAATAATGGAGTTGTGGCTTTGGCCAAGGAACCAAGGTCCCATCAGAAGTCCAGACATATTCTGAGATGGTATCACCTGACAAGGAGATAGTTCATCGCCGGGAGATCAAGGTCAGGAGAGTTAATACGAAGGATAACACTGCGGATCCACTCACAAAGGCCATTCCTCAGATACAGTTTGAGAGATTATTCGGGATGCTAGGTATGAGATACTACAACAGCTGGCCTTAGTGCAAGTGGGAGATTGTTAGTTATATATATGCCTTAGAGGCCATTGTTGTACATATGATGTATATTATAATGGATGCTTGGATATATATATAGAGGACTTTCTTGCTCTTCATGATAGTATGCTATTTGGTTTCACTTTATCTTAACATGTTGACTTATATTAGTTTATTGTCTTACTCTCACATGTTGATAAAGCCCTTAGGATATGTACTCGACTACTGGGACTATGATGAGATCATACTAGTGGGGCCAGAGTAGTCGATGAGTACATCCTATAACTGTTCCTAGTCGAGGGTGTATCGAGACAGCGCATCGATACACCAGAGTAGACTAGCGTATACGCATCTTGACCCATATGATGGGCGATGGATGATCCCATATCCATTGGTGTTTTGACATCAGAGATGGTGTACGGGTGCTCAGTGGAGACTGGGTACACTGTAAGGACCCGCCGAGAACTCCCAGATGGTATTATAACTCACGTCAGATGGCATTTCTCTGGTGACACTGGTACAAGGTAGTCTATAGACCCGAGATCGTCATAGAGTCTTGTGTGATTCCCACTGTGCTTTGATTTCCACCTTACCACATCCAAGAGGGCGTGCAAAACGGTGTCTTTTGGGTGCAGTCCCGAATCACATGGAGGCAATGAGCGATAGGAGGGGATTCGTCTCTCCCGGTATAGGGAGTTGATGTTGTGGTGTTTTCGATTGGCTATAACTGGAAGCCCCTGGCCAGGGCTGATATAGAGATTTACTGGTAAGTGTTACCAGTAGTTTCTCGACCCGTTATGAGCCTCACATCGACACGACTTATCGGTTACTGGGGTCTGACGTTTACCACCCCTAGACCAGATATGCGACATATCAGACGAAGAGACCGGACTATACGGGAGTGTTACTGGTTGGATTCACAGGAGAATGTGCAGTCTTTCTTGTTGATCTTCTGATCACTCAATACCTGGGTGGCTGTTATGTTTAGCTGACCGCTTGCAGTTTGTGGGTGTTTGATATGATCATCACCTGCTACCGGCGTATTAACGATTCTTTAGAGTCCTACACAAAGGTTTCTTGACTCAGGCAAAACGGAGTAGGAGCACATATTTGATATGTGCAGGACCGAGGATAATACGATATGAGATATCGTATTATATTCTCGCAATATTTTGATATGAGCCGGGTCATCGGATCAAGTGTTAATTCGATGAATCGGTACATGATATATTAGTCGGTTATATTCGATATAGCCGGATTGTCGGATCAAGTGTTGATTTGATAATATAATGTATAATTATATATGTAATATATTAAATTACATTATCTAATATTGGCTCGCTTTATTGATTCATTTTCTCACCGGGTAATACATTGATATATATGCGATATATGTTAATTGTATTATTTTCTTTTGTTACAAATATATATTATATATATGATATATAATATTGTAACATGTTATGATTACTAATGCAACATGATTAGTGGAGATTAAACATGGTTAGGGTGTGATTTGGGTTAGCTCTTTCATGAAGCTTATAAAAGCTTTTGTTTTGTTTTAAGCTAAGATATTATGTGTTGATATTTTGTGAGATATTCTTTGACCCAACCCAAACCCTTAACCCTAGTAAACTCTCTACAATGGTTAGCCTCTTCATCTTTGACCATGGTTGCATTTGTAATCATAATATCATTTTCATTATTCATCACAAAAGGATATTCATTCTTCTTCTTCTTCCTTGAGCTCACAAAAACTTTCTAGGTTTTTATTCTGTGATGATTTAATGTGAGAATTTGATAATAAAAGAGAGCATAAATTCTACTTCATCATCCTCATCTAATCTAGCCAATTAGATTAGGGTGTTCACCTCATTAGTGAGTGAGAGCTTGAGTTAAAGAAACTTCAAGATAGATTATCTTTGAAAAGGAAGACTACAAGCAAGCATGGATCATTCGGGTTGTGGAGCCTCTCTCGAGTCCGGGAGATCATGAATCGCGGTGAAGGGACTTCTACTCGGAGCTTATGAAGCGAAGGAGCAGACTACAAAGGTTGTAATCCCTCACTCTTAGTTGTAAAGGTGTTTACTTGCATGTTTAACCCTAATAATCTAGCAAAGATCCTCGCTTTGGGTTCTTCGGCACGTCTAAATTTTAAATCGGGCATGGTTGATGCCTTATAGACCCTTGTAAGAGTGCCTAGGAACCCTACAGACTTAGCCTAAGATTTGCCATAAGTCCTCAACTCAGATTCAACTGAGCCCATATGCTCATAATCTAATTAATTGATCTTAGTCCCAATTGGACTACAGATCTCCCAACCAAAATTGGTTCAAGGGTACATCTCTGCACTCCTCTGATATATGTCGTTGTAATCATTCAACGTCTTTAGAGAGATGACGGGTCCCGATAACCAAACATTCCATGGACTATGGGTCCTTAAGCTCATGGACTATGATGTCCTTAACCTTGGACTGTGGGGTCCTTAAACCCATGCACTATGATGTCCTTAACCTTGGACTGTGGAGTTCTTAAACCCATGGACTATGATGTCCTTAACCTTAGACTGTGGGGTTCTTAAACCCACGGACTATGATGTCCTTAACCTTGGACCATAATGTCCTTAAACTAATGGACCGCAAAGTCCCTAAATTAAACAATAAAGCCCAAATGCTCTCTTATTGAATCTAAATGATCCCGTTAAGTTGATCTTAGTCTAAAATTAGACTAACGTATCCTTAACAAACGTTTGAGTTGATCTTAGTCTCAAACGAGACTAACGTATCCTTAAACCCAACCCCAAACCCAAATCTAAGAAGATACGGATTTGGACTAATCCACGCCCTACGGGCGACAGCATAAATTAGTCTCCGTATACAATCCATGGGCAACCAAAAACAAAATGAGTACACACGATACGAAGTGACCATCTGGAGAAGGAGAAAGTTGTTACCGCGATGCGGTAGCGTAATTAACTGCAGGGGCTTGGGCTTGGGCTTGGGCTTGCGCTTGCAGGGAAGAGCGTCCCCACAATCAAAAAGCCCTCAACGAGGGGGAATCTGACGAAGTCTGGTATATCGGCCGCAGCCGTCTAAACCTTCGATACACGGTGTCATAAATCAACTTGGCATCTTCGGAGAGGTGGACGGATAGCACCAAATAGCATCTGCCCTCGAAATTCAAGCCGGACGTCTCAACGTCCCGGTCGCGTCTTTCGGCGGAGAACATATGTTTGCATACATTATGCCTTATGTTTATACGCATTGAGATGTCGTTTTTATGATATCTCTGGATTTGAGAACCGCAGTTATATTTTAAAGGAAATGGTGCATTGTTTGAAAACCCGATTTCTCTTGATATGATATTTAGAGGCGTCCACCATGTGTTTTCTCGGTTCTGAGTTGTGAGCATACCCGATTCGAGGAGCGGGAGGCACCGTCTGCGGGTACATGGTGGACCCGGTATGGTACCCTGGGGCAAGAAATGATTTTTGTGGTGTAGACGATGAGCCTGGCAAAGAGAGCACTACCTACCAGTGATTTTATAGAACTCGACGGATATCCGGAGGATACCATTTTGGAGTTATGAGATGAGATATATATTGAGGGCCGATCAGAATATGCGGCGCCTGAGGGCCGATCTGAGGATGCGGCGCCTGAGATATGAGGATTTACGTGTCGATGTTGGACACGGGTTTCATGATGTTTCGAGTGTCGGTATTGGACACTCAGGTTCCATGATTTTGATGTGTCATTGATGGACACACGTTGGTTGATATCCTCATATATACACGCTTATGTTTTCTTGATGTTCGAGTGTCGATATTGGACACCAAGCTTCCATGATGTTGTTTGTGTCATTGATGGACACGTGGATGATATCCACATGCAATACAGGCATTGATTATATTGTTGGCATATATGCAAACACGGTCATCCTAGATATCATAGTATTACCTTCATGATATAGTTGACCTAGAAATCGTTGTTTTATTCGACTTCTACCTGCTGATATTTTCTACTCACGAGTTGGAAACTAACCCCCGTTGTGCCACAGTTCTTGCAGGTTTGACCGCATGGATTAGTAGCGATATCGCTGGCACACAGCTTGCTTTCGGATGATTTGCTATGGTAGGTGGGACATATTGGATCGTGTCCACTCTTGTATTTATTATTCCTGTTGTATCTATTCAACTCTATCAATCAGAAACTAGTATTTGTATAATTAGTAAGACTTAGAAAGACTGGTGGTTGCGAGACTTAGAGCGATAAGCTCTATGTTCACTATTGGTGGATTTGATGTCTTGCTTTATTCACATTATTCGTTTGTGTTGATCTTCGCCGTTAGGCGTCGTATACATTACTTACGTGGTTGTGATTCCGCCGATTGGCGAAGAGCTAGCTCCCGCTTGGAGATGCCTTTATTATTGTTATGTATATGTGGTTTTGGTTCAAAATATATAAAGAAGGTGCTGCCCAAAATTTTAAAAAGGACGAAAAATGTTTCCAACTATAGTATAACCCAATTGCATTTTCATGTTTCATTATCTATGCATTAAAGAAAAATATGATTTCATCATACCTTTATTCAAACTTCACCTCTATTATTTTTCTTAAAAGGTTTAGATTTCTGGGTTTCGGCTTACTTGATTACGTTATGTCTTTTGACGTTGCGTGATTTAAGTGCCGATCACGAGCTAATATTTCCGTGTCGTGACAGCTTGTTTATGTAAGAATTAAAATTCTTAGGCGGCGACCACGTGTATAACACGTCAGCGTCAGCGCCCAAATTAAAGAAGGTAGAATTAAATTCTACATGGGGAATATTTCCCTAAAAACTAGGGATATTCTCTGTTAAAAAGTGCCGTTAGATTAAAGATCCGATGGTAGAATTAAATTCTATTAGGAGAAAATATCTCCCTGGCCTTTTTTTTAAATGAAAAAGATCTTCTCTGTTAAACAGAGAGCTGTTGGAACAATAATCCAATAATAGAATTAAATTATAAATTTGGGAAAATATTTTCTTAATCTTTTCGAATGATAAAGATAAACTCTGAACCTTTGGATTAAATTCCAATGGTGATTAAAAATCACCGTTTGACAGAATTAAATTCTGTATATGGGAAAATACGTCTCTAATCTTGTTAAAACTAAGAATATATATTCTGTAAAACAGAAATTCACTAGATCATAAATCCAACGGTAGATAAAATCTCCTGAACAATTTTTTAAGCCAATTAAATCAATTGGTATATCTCAAATGAGAGATTTTCTCAAACTAATCAACAATTTGCTTCTCCTATATAAAGGATCTAAGACTTTAAGTCTCATATCGAGAATCGACCCTATAAGTTTCTCTAAAAAACTGAGAACTTAATTCTCTTCGAAAAGGAAGATCCTCACTCCCTCAAACCCTAGGTAAAGAAAATGAGAGATAAATATATCTTCTTTGCCTAGCATAAGTAAAACAAAAATAAGGGTTTAACCCTTCAAAAAAAAGAACTTAATCTGGATCTGAGATCCGTAAGACAAATCTCCCCACAAGTTGAGAATTTAATTCTCATCGGAAGATTCTGTTCTTCAGACTCAAAATCTAGGGAAAAGAACTGGATTAAAAAAAGAGAGAAAAGACTCAGGTTCCAGGAATTTAATTTCTTCAAAAAAAATAATAGGGTTTAACCCTACATAAAGAATTTAGTTCTTATAAAAATAGAAAAACTTAGTTCTTAAATAAAATCGATCCCAGATCGTCAAAATATAGATCTTTGTGATCATTAATGGCCAAAACGCAATGAAACAGAAGTTAAATTTCTATAAAAAGAGATTAAATCTTTAAAAGAACCCAGTGCCTCATATGAAACACATGTGAGTGTTCATAAAAAAGAAATTCAGCGTCTCACGTGCTTCCCACTTGAGCGCCTGAAACAGAAACCCAGCACCTCACTTGAAACACACTTGAGCACCCAAAACAAAATACTCGGCGCCTCACGCGCTTCCCATGTGAGCACTCAGAAACAAATACCTAGCGCCTCACGTGCTTCCCACGTGAGCGTTGTACAAAGTGCTTAGCACAATATAGATAACTAAGTGCTTAGCACTGATTGGGCAGTGTCCACGTCTGAGCATCTTACGTGATACGCACATGAGCGCCAGAACAGCAAATAAGTGCTTTGCACTTCTGAATAAAGGGAGAAAACCCAAGACCGAGTCCAAATTGGCTAAGTCTCTCTAAAATTGCTTGCAGCTGAGCCCAATTGTTCTGTTGTTGGATCTTAACTAAATTTAATGATCCTTAAAATATATCTAAGTTGATCTTAGTCTCGAATAGGACTAATGTATTCTTAGTTAAAATAAATTGAGGGCAAATGCTCATATATTTAAATTGATCTTAATCTAAAAACAGATTAACGGATCTTAAATAAAACAAAATATTCTTTGAACTGACGGAACATACAACCTAAGTTCAATCCTTAAATCTAAAATATACGGATTTGGACTAATCCGCGCCTTACAGACGACGACATAAAATAGTCTCCGTATGCAATCCACGGGCAATCTTAACAAACAAAATAACACACGACACGAAATGAACTACCATAGCAGGAGAAAGTGGTTATCGCAACACAATAACGTAATTAACTGCAGTGGCTTACGCGTACATGGAAGAGCATCCCCACAATCAAAAATCTCTCACAAATGAGGGGAATCTGATAAAGTCTGCTATATCGGTCGCATATACCCAAACTTCCGATATACGGTGTCATAAATCAACTTGGTATTTTCGGAGAGGTGGATGGATAAGTCCAAATAATATCTGCTCCCAAATTCAGGTTAGAAATCTTAACGTCTCTGTCCGGTTTTCGGCAGTAAATATGGACGTCCTATATGGACGTCCATCATAAGACGTATAGCAGTTTTAAAATTTTTTGAAATTTGGTTTTTTGTTTGACTTTTGAATTTCCAATGGCTATTAATGACCAATAACTATTCTATCTTTTTGGAGCAGTTGCAATAATCGTTCCAACAGCCCGTTTTCAACTTTCTATATATATGACTCATTTTTAACAAATTTGTCACCGAATTATTTTTTAACGTTTCTATATTCTAGTTTTTGGTGAAACCTCTGTCTTTCTCAACTCACAAGTTTTTCACTATTCGTTTTAGAGAGAGGAGATTTTTCTAGCGTTTTATACTTTTCTATCTCATTTAGAAAAGAAAGATCTCTCAAAGTTTTGAAAAAGTGATTGTTTTAAAACTTGTCACTCTTCTGAAAAACTTCTTCGATTTGGTTTTAAATTATTTCTTAATCTCCAAAATACAATCTCTCTTCTTGAATCGAAAATTTGATTTATCCTTTTGAGATCATCGGGATTGTTGAAGTTGGTTTATAAAGATTTGTAAAGGTTTCGGATTTGCGTCTTGGAAAAATTCTAGATGTTCACCGTCCCGCCTGTAAGTGTAAAGGTTCTAAAATCAGAGCCTGAGAAAAGATTTTGGTTTCTCCATCCGTAAGCAGTCACTGGATAGTGAAGTTGAATCATGAGCATGAATTCTGATTAGCCGCAGAGTTGGAAAACCTCGTTATCAATTCTTTGTGTTCATTTACTTTTATGTGCTTATGTGTTTGTTGATAGTTTTAGTAGTTTAGACTTTGATTTTAATATTCCGCTGCAAAATTTATCAATTCCGTAAAATTATTCTGTATTTGTCATAAAGCCTTATTCATTCCATGTAAGGCTGTATTCACTTTTTAATATAGTAGAATCCATGAGCTAACCGACATAGCTTATAAGCCAAATTCTTGCTTTCTGATGCAAAATTTTATCAAGTTCAATTCAACAAATACAAGTTCAAGTACACCGAATCTTACAGAACAAATAATTTTCTTCCGAAAAAATTGTCTGACAAATTTCATTTACCAACAAGATAAACACACACAATTCACACATTTCATTTCTTTCTAATTCTCATGGTTTTTGCAACTTATTTCCCAAATTCAGGCTAGACGTCTCAACATCTCAGTCCAATCTTCGGCAGTAAATACGGACGTCTATCATAGACGTATAGCAGTTTTTAAAATATTTGGGTTTTGGTTTTTGGTTTGATTTTTGAATTTCCAATAGCTATTAATGGCCAATAGCTGTTCTGTCTTTTTAGAGCGGTTATAATAACCGTTCCAACTGCCCGTTTTCAACTTTCTATATATATAACTCATTTTTAACAAGCTTTTCACCGAATCATTCTTTAACGTTTCTATATTCTAGTTTTTGGTAAAAACTCGGTCTCTCTCAACTCTCAAGTTTTTCACTATTCATTTTAGAGAGAATAGATTTTTCTAGCGTTTTATACTTTTCTATTTCATTTAGAAAATAAAGATCTCTAAATTTTTTGAAGAAGTGATTGTTTTAAAACTTGTCTCTCTTCTGAAAAACTTCTTCGATTTAGTTTTAAATTTTTTCTTAATCTCCAAAATGCATTCTCTCTCCTTGAATCGAAATTTTGATTTATCCTTTTGAGATCGTTAGGATTGTTGAAATTGGTTTGTAAAGATTTGTAAAGGTTTCGGATTTACGTCTTGAAAAAAGTTTAAATGTTCACTGTCCCGCCTGTAAGTGTAAAGGTTCTAAGATCTGAGCCTGAGAAAAGATTTGGATTTCCCCATCAGTAAGGAGTTACTGGATAATGAAGTTAAATCATGAGCTTGAATTCTCAAGTGGTGATTAGCCACAGAGTTGGAAAACCTCGTTATCAATTCTCCGTGTTCATTTACTTTCATGTGCTTATGTGTTTGTTGATAGTTTTAGTAGTTTAGACTCTGATTTTAATATTCCGCTGCAAAATTTATCAATTCCGTAAAATTATTCTGTTTGTTAGAAAGCCTTATTCACTCCATGTTAGGCTGTAGTCACTTTTTAATATAATAGAATCCATAAGAGCTAACCGACATAGCTTATACGTCAAATTCTTGCTTTCTGATGCAAAATTTTCTTAAGTTCAATTCAACAAATACAAGTTTCAAGCACATGGAATCTTACAGAACAAATAATTTTCTTCCGAAAAAAATTGTCTGACAAATTTCATTTACCAACAAGATAAACACACACAATTCACACATTTCATTTCTTTCTAATTCTCATGGTTTTTGCAACTTATTCCTCAGTTCGCAACACGGCAGTTCCTCCGTATCTCCCCATCAGTCCCAGTAAGAACTTCTATCGCTCCCATCCGCTTGATCGAATTCTTAAACGCATTCAAGAAGTTTTTCGAGTCGACAAGTTTGTCCACAATGTTACTCGATCTTCCGTTGGTGAGCAGTGCAACATCAGATTGAAACAAACCTTTGTTCTGCTTCAAGCTCACGAAGTAGTTGCTGTCGAAAGCGGTGCTGCTCCCTGGGTCCATGGCGACCGTTGTGGTGGTGTCTGATAGCGTTTTACATTGAGTCCTTAAGAATGCGGCGTACGTTGTGTCTAGTGACGGGTCTGCATCGCCTTTTCCAGTGAAGTTGTAGAGTCGTTTGCTGAAAAGGTTGCAGTGCCCTACGCCAATTGTGTGTGCGCCTTCCCAAATTGAAGACAACAATATGTCATATCATAAAAATATATCTCTCAACCTTTATCATAACTTCGCAAAATTCTAAAATTCGAGTCATCAAGCTAATAATGCATATCAAGCGAACTTTACAGTATACCATTATAATTATTAAAAATTATTTTTCGAGTATATACATTTAAATACCTGAGAGGACAACAAGATCTTGGGCATCAAGAGTCTTGTTTGCAAAAGACTTGAAAAGGGTGGTGAAATTAGAAAAGGGCGACGGTATATTTGCAAGTGCCTCCTGTTTCTGAGAAATCCTGCCGTCTCTCCTTCCAGTCTGAACTTCCCATATTGATCTATTAAACTGTCAAAAATAACTTATTAATCACATGTAGTAAAGCAATATATTCATATGTTTTTAAGACTAAATTCCACTAAAATACCCTTAGCTATTACTGTCTAAACTGCCTTCATTTTTTTACTATAGTAAAATTACTTTAAGGTAGTTTAGTGAAAAACGATAATAGGTTAGCTTTTTTTATGGACTATTATAATTCAAGATTAATTACTTGAAAGGAAACGGAATCTCGAGCAGCAAGGGCAACTATATCGGCACAAGAGACCGTATTTGGGCAAGCTTTCTCCAATGCAGTCTTCGCCTCGTCGATGACATCGAATCCTGCCAGTGACAGGTTTGGAACTGCGTCCTTCTCTGCATTCTTGTTTGCAGAATCAAGTAATATGGAGGCATCACAACCCTGACAAAAATGAAAATAACCAAAGAAAAATAAAAATCAGTAAATGCTTGTTACTTGGCTCGACATAGTGAAAATCCGTCGTTTCAAACCCTGTTACATATTATCACCGTCTTCTCGATTTCACCGTAAATCATCAAACCAACAGAATTAATTCAACTGATACTCACCCTAACAAAGCAATCATGAAAGAACATCCTGAGGAATTTCGCAGGCAACTCGGAGTTGGTTGATACTTGATTCCACACGATCTTTTGAACAATTTGCTCGGCTTGAGGGCATGTCTTCTTGTAGAAGTTTTGCTCTAAGCCTGCAGCTTGCCCTTTCACAACAACCACTACACTAATGATGAGGAAGAGGACGTTAAACTTCATCTCTACTCTAATTCTATTTTATTAGCTCAATAAGCGTTTGGTTTAAGTTGAGCTTTGAATGCAATAGAAAGCTCTCAATGCTTCACTATTTATAGGCAAGAAGGTGATAGAGTCTATCTAGCTACAGCTCACATATGCTTGGTTTGCATGCATGTTACTATGACAAAATATTGTAATAGATAATAGAAGGTGCATCTATAAGAATTACAAACAATTATTTACAGGTTTGAATGACAGATACTGGTAGGGAATTGTTCAGAAAATTAATTCAGTCGGCAACTGATTTTGTTGCTTGATCTTGCCTGAATATTTTGTGTCGGATTCTCATACCCAATATTTCTTTTCGTTTGAAGTCTATGTATACCATGATTCTCGATCATAGGCAATCACATTGGAGTTTCTTTGAAAATTGAGGGTTCACAGTTAAATTGACTGTTGAGTTTGAATATGTTTTCTATTCTGTATAAGTGAAACTTATTGAAATGGTTTGGACATTTAAATCAAAAAACTAAACCGGCCAATCAGATGAAACAACAAATTAAGATTGCACGTAGTTGATTGAAACTATACCGATACGAATACACACACACTGAAAAGTTACATTAAATGATAATTTAATTAAGAAAATTTGCATCAACAAGGCTGGCTGAAAATCTATATATGGTTGACACAAAAAAAAAAAAGCTGGGATAAATTAATGATTGGTATACAAACTAGATGCTCATCTTACTTAGTCAAGTCAACCTGCAGTTGTTATATGGAATGAATAAAACAATACCATTTCATTAATTTCCTTCACGTTGTTAAGGTTTAGTTTGCTATTTGTCCTTTCAAAGAAAATCGCTACGCGATGTGGTCGATTTGTCAACAAAGAATCCTCTACATGTGCTTAGATGTTCACAAATTGCAAGATTAATTATGTAAATCACGTTTACCAATTAGTTCAATAATTGAGGGTTAGGTTTCACTACAGTTGTAATTTCGACGGGAATTTCTTTAAGATATATTTCGACGGCATATTTCCGTCGAAATAGGCTAAAAATTTGAAATTTTGTTAATTTCGATCGACGGTTATTTCGACGGCTAAAGACCGTCGAAATATTGTTGACCGAAATCAACAAAATTTTCCCGTGTCCTTTCCCGTCTTTCCCCTTAATTTTCTCCATTTCTTTCATTTCTGATGCCCCTCCCAATTTCCCTATTTTCCCCAAATTTCTTTTCCCCTCCAAAATTTTTCCATCCGTGCCTCCACTCAATCCCGCCTCCAATCTGACCCATCTCCGAGCACCTCTGATCTCCCGCCTCCACCCTCTTCTGATCCTTCCGAGTCCCTCCAAGCATCCTTCGACTTCTTTTCCCTTGCTCCACCACTTTGCCTCTAGTCGCCTCTTCTCCGATTCCTGGCCTCCGATCTACCGCCTCCGACGCCAAATCGGTAAGTAGGTTTTTTTATTTAGTTATTTGTTAATTTTTTGTTAAATTTAATTAATTTTAGGGTTGGTTTTAAGATTAAATTTAGGGTCAGGGTTAGGGTTAATTTTAGTGCCAGGGTTAGGTGTAATTATAGGGTTAGGGTTAATATTTTGTTAATTTTAATTAATTTTAGGGTCAGTGTTAGGGTTAATTTTAGGGTTAGGGTTAATTTAATTAATTTGTTGTTAATTTTAGTTAACTGGGTACTTAGGTTGTTAATTTCAGTTAATTATAGTTAGAAGAATATATATATATATATATATATATATATATATATATATATATATATATATATATATATATATGGGGTTAAGGGTCCTGAGCTCAGGCTCAGGAATTTTTCCTGAGCTCAGGACCCTTAACCCCTCTTTCTTTCTCTCTAACCCCCATGGATCCCGCGCCGCCGCCGTCCTGCGATCGCCGTTGCCCCCACGCCATGCAACCCCTCTACCGCCGCAACCCATCCTCACTACAGTCATCACCTTCATCATCATCACAACCACCGCCGCCATCACCCACCACCACCACCACCACCATCACCTACTGCTCCACTGCACCGCCACCCATACCCATCGCCACACCCTCACCCATCATCGCCATCCGATCCACGTCGTCGTCAACTCTCCCCTCCTTCCCGGTTCACCCCTGCACAACCCGCGACCCATACCTCGATAGGCATGGGTCGCGGGTTGTGCAGGGGTGAACCGGGAAGGAGGGGAGAGTTGAGGATGAGGAGGGGAAGAGAAGGGAGAAGATGTCGACGAGGGTGTGGGATGGTCGACGACGACGACGAGGGCAGGCGAAGGCGTTGGGTTGGCTGCTGTGGGTTTCGTGGTCGGGCTCGGGGTCCTCGTCGGGAAGGAGGTGAAGGGGAGAGGAGGTCAAGGAGCTCGTGGTGACGAGGGCGTTGAGGCGGCAACGAGGCGAGCGAGGGGCGCGGGAGTTTCACGAGGCGAAGAAAGGAAAATTTTGAGAAGGAGAGAGAGAGAGGAACAGTGGAGATTAAGGATTATTTAGTGGAGAGGCACAGGAAAGGGTCCTGAGGCTGAACTCAGGACCCTTAAGCCCTATATATATATATATATATATATATATATATATATATATAATTTTGTTATTTATAGAGAAGAGAAATACTAAGCTGGACAGTTGTAATTAAATTTTTTTTGTGATTGTAGAGTTGACGTCGCCGTGAATGCCCATGTTTCTTCGTATTCTATATACTTCTGTCTCCGATACACAACTCTATCTCTTTTATGTAATACTCGTTGTATGGATGCGTGTTTGTTTTAATGAATCTAGAAACTTCGTTAATAATATCGATTCCTTGAACAATTTGCCATTCAAACTGAAAATTCAAAAACTCTAAACAAAATACTTCAATAACAGACGATATGGAAACGATAACCATCAAAACCAATCTAAATAAGTTCATACTACGCGATGATGACAAAAATTAAACCGATACATATCGTCATCAAGTGTCTCACATTGAAAAAATATCACGGCTTAGAACTCGTCTATCGGTTATATGCGTACGGTTATTTTCGTGGTATAAAACTACGCATGCGTTGTCAAACTTGAACGTTAATCGTTCTTCATTGACAACCATCTCGTAGTTTATGCGACGAGAATAATAGTCGCACTATAACCGATAAATTTGTCCCGTTTTGGACAAGTTAAGAATGTATAACGTATACACTTTCCTGCATGCTTATGCTTTTCATTCGTTTCGAGATGGGTTTCATTAGTACCTTTTCGCTTGTTCTCCGTGTATAGATATAGTTGAGATGATCATCTCAATACTGATAGTATTGAGATATTTATCTCTTCTATTGTAGTGTACTCGGAGAACGGCGGGGAGGTGCTGCCGAAATTTTCTCGAAGCGAATGAAAGCATAAGTTCAGAGGGTGTATGGGTTATACATTCTTAATGGGATAGAAGATTTACCCCCGACGGTCGTTACCCATTGACATCCAAGATAGAAGCGTTAATATTATTTCCAGACATGATAAATCACTCAAATGTATTTCCGAGACAGTGTTGCCATTCTCTTCTTTGTCTATAACCATCTCATTCTTACCTTTCTCACTGCGGTATAAAATTGTTAATATCGTGTATAATTTTAAAATGTTTGTTATGATATAATAATTAATTGTGAACTGTATTATTTTTTACGTATCGGACAAGAATGGATAAGACTTGGATAAATAAGAACAAATTTGGTTCTGAATTTAAAATCGGTGTAGAAGAGTTTATGCAATTCTCGTCAAGAGCGGGTGGTAGTCGGATCCCCTGTCCCTGTAGAAAATATTGTAACGGCAGAAGTGATAGTCAAGGGACGGTTCGACTGCATATACTTACTAACGGATTCTGTGAAGGCTACACTATCTAGCACTTGCATGGAGAGATCGTGGACTATAAAATCGGTGCACATCGTCTGTTGCCGCCTCCTATGATAACCCCATCAACCACCGGTTTAAATGATATGATGGACGAGTTATATGATGGCATGAACTATAATACCCCTACGGATGACGCAGTTCCAGATTCCGAATCTGCTAGTTTTTTTAAGTATATGGAGGATGCTAAGAAACCTTTTTAAGAGGGTGCGACAATGACGAAGTTGAATTGGATGGTTCGCATATTTCATCTTAAATGCAAAAGTTTATGGAGCAACAAGTCAGTCGATGACTTTCTAAAGATAGAGAGGAGGATTATCCGAATTTCGATCTTCCTGCAAATTTTCAAGAGATGAAAAAGATTATTGCCGACATCAGTTTCAGTTATCAAGAAATCGATGCATGTCCAAATGACTGTATGTTATTCATGACAGATGATGACAGGAACTTAAATAAATGTAGAACTTGTGAGGAATCAAGGTGGATATTACCTAAAAGGCCCCCGAGGGATGATGAGTCAATTTCGAAAATTCCTGTGAAGGTGTTGCTCTTTTCTCTATTAAGAAAAGACTACAGAGGTTATTTCTATCGTCTAAAACCGCCGAACATATGACATGGCATGCAGATGGTCCCAGAAAAGATGAAGTTTTACGGTATCCCGCTGATGGTGAAGAGTGGCAAAGATTTGACGCTCAATTTCCTGCGTTCGCTGGGGAAGCTCGTAATGTGAGACTTGAATTATCGGCTGATGGATTGGAACCATTTAAAGGAGATGCATCTCACAGTGTATGACCCGTTACACTAGTAGTTTACAACCGCCCATTGCGGATGAGTATGAAACAATCTTACATCCAAATGCCTCTGTTGATCCCTGAAAGCATCTCTCCTGATATTGATATTGATGTTTATTTGAAGCCATTGATCGATGAGTTGAATGAGCTGTGGGAGACCGGCATCATTGCTTATGATGTCCACAGAAAAGAGAGATTCACACTGCGAGCAATGTTGCATTGGACAATAAACGATTTCCCGGCATATGCTGTAGGGTTACGGCAGCGCCCTGGCCATCTATCCGCGGACAAACGCGGAACAAAAACTTTTAGAAACTGGCACTAACGGAATCCTAATCGTCGGATCGTACCATTAACCCTATACTAGTTCTATAAAAAGAATTTGGAGAGGTTATACCGCGATCCGTGTCCTTCGGTCTTCAACCTCTGCCCCAAGCTCCTCGCGACTTCCTCGATTAAGTTCGCTCTCCGGTCTCTCTCGTCGAAGACGATCCACGTCGAGGATTAGTAATATGGGCTCCCGCTTCAAAACCGAAGCAACTCGAGCATCCAGTTTGCTAGCCTAGATGCCCAAGATGAAGTAGAGAGTGTTTGTGATTACTTTGTCTCAAAACACCCAACGATTCTCAACTCATGAGATGGAATGGGTGGAGGTTGAAGAAGAAGCCATAGATGAAGAAGTGTGAGCAAAAGACTTGGCTAAAGAAAAAGCAACCAAAGAAAAGTGTCTGCACTTTTTTCTTGTGTATGTTGTGAGAAATTATTGAGCAACTAAAGAAAAATCCCACACTCATAATGTATCTGCCTTTGCCACAATAATATCTCACCAAAACCAACACAAAATATCTAGCATGGCACAAGGAATCACACCATGACTCAACACCATGAGCACATGCCACAATCAATGCACCATGCCAAGACTTGCACTCATACTTTCCATCACAACAATATTAAACATTTAAAACCCCTAAATGTTTAATACAAAGAAAAGAAATTGCAACCCTAAAATAAACTCGTAACGAATTACAAGAATACCCCTCATCCGTATATACATACCTGCATCCGTATTTCGACTGAATACGAATACAACAAGACGAAAATAATCCAACAATATAATACTAGGATCCAGCTTAAACCAAAGCCAACTAGTATTATCCGTCCGATCATGATTCGTGCACAAGTGCACGAATATGATCGAACCCTGCCATAAAACCTTACGGCCTCTACAACGTTTCTCCCGAACCAGGGAAACCCTCTGTGTGGGACTCTAAAGACTCGTCAATACGCTGGCAGTGGGTTTAACCACAAGCACGTCAGTGGCACTAGCTGTACGTAACGGCTACCCAGATATTGAGCGAAAGGGAGGCCGACGAGCAAACTCATCCTGAAACCCTACTGAGCCTGACAGTGACAATATCCGTATAGTCCGGTCCGTTCGTCTATGAGTATCGCATATCGAGTCTAGGGGTGGATAAAGTCAGACCCCTAATAACGCGACATTTAGTGTCGGCATGAAACTTATCACCAACTGAGAAACTACCGATCCTAGATCGGTAATTCTCGTCTACCTCAGCCGAGGATTTCTGGTGATGGCCACCCGTGCACTCCGCGACATCAACCCCCAATACCGGGAGAGACGAATCCCCTGACGATCCGCTCACTGCCTCCATGTAGGTCGGGACTGTACCCAACTAAAACCTGTTTGCACGACTCCTTTGAGCCAAGGTAGGGTAGTAATCAAAGCATAGTGGGAACTCACATGAGACAAATAACGATATCAGGTCGATAGACTAACCTGTACACATGTCACCAGGGAACTGCCATCTGACAATAGGTATAATACCAACTAGTATGTTCCCGGCGAGTCCGTCCGGTGTACTCATAACCCAATGAGCATCTGTATACATCTTAGGTGAACCAACTGACACCAATGGCTTGTGAGACCGACCACCGCCCCTCGTCGGGGTCTCGATCCGTATACACTAGTCTGCTCTTGGAGTATCGATGCCCAGTCTCGAAACTCCCATGACTGGGAACAGTTTAAGGATGTGCTTACAGACCACCCAACTCTCACGTATATGATATCCATCATACTGCTTGTAGTGAAGCAAGAATTCTATGGGCTCTATCAACATGTAATAGTGATCTGTAATGTCACCTGAAGCATGTACATGATGATAAAGACAAACCAGAGAGCATACTATCATCTCGAGTAAGACTGTTCTACCAGTATATGTCCTCCCTCAATAATTGCAATCACGTGCCTGTGATCCAATAATTGACTTGAGGGTACTATAGCCAACATATGCCGTGTTGTCGGGATGGAGTACGAAAAGTCATCGTGCTTGCCCCTGTTGTCAGGAGAACACCGTCTGTGAAATGTCAGTAAATCGGATTTCCTGTTACACTGGACATCGTCGTTGGCTAAATATTGATCATTATTATCGACGCAATGGAATCAAGTTCAATGGTGAGCAGGAGAATCGGCCCCCTCCTCCTGAACCAAATGGGATAAAGACGTTTCTGGACATAGAGCACATCAATGTTGTTTTTGCTAAAAAGCATAAGCATACTATTCCGAATGAGATATCAAATAACTGGAGAAAGATGTCTATATTTTATGATTTGTCATATTGGCGTTTTTTTAATCTTCGCCATAACTTGGACGTCATGCACATCAAGAAGAATGTCTGTGAGCTCTTGCTGGGTACCCTGTTGAATACCAAATTCAAGAACAGAGACACACTAGCGATACAGCAATGGTTTGTTACAAAGAATTTGCGGCCAGAATTGCATCCAATTCTGAAAGAGAATGGTAAATTGGTTATTCCACCAGCAAAGCACACGATGTACGATAATGAGAAGCTGAGTTTCCTTAAGGTACTTAAACAAATAAGGGTACCGGATGCATATTCTGCGAACATCAGTAAATGCGTAAACTTGAATGTAACAACCTTAATTTTCTTATACACTTTTTTTGATACAAATTTTTTCAAAATATTTTTAAAATCCACAAAGGGGTATTTTAGCCTGAGCACAAGATTTAGGTAATTATTTTTGTTTTTAATTACAAGCTACAAGAATGAAATAACTCCATTTTTAGTGTACAAGAAATCACTTTAAAATTTAATGTATACTTGGAGTATTTACTCTTGCTGCTATCATTTTAAGTAATTAAATAACACAATAATTACAAGAAAGAGCTTATAGCTCATTGGTAATACCTTGCACTGCTGAACCAAGCCACCAGAGTTTGAATCCCATGCCCCACATATTTTTATATCTTTTTGTTTTAAAATTTTTGGTAAGTCAAACGGTCAAACAGCCATAACTCACAATTTAATACAATATATAAAAAATAAAGTATACCAAAATTTCCCCCCGACAAAACCACACCCAACGAGACCCGACTCGGCCCTGACTCGGCCAAGTCGGCCGGCGACTCGGCCGAATCGGCCGGTCGGCTGAGTCGTCAACACGAAAAATTTTCGTGTTGACTTGGTCAACCCCCCTGCATGGTCCATTTTCGCAGAACTGTTACACAATTTCCATTACACCTCTTTTAAGTCCAAATTTAATGAAATTTTAATGAATTTTATAAAAAAATTTAAATATTTTTTAATCCAAACCCTAACCCTAGCCTAGCCCTATATAAAGACCCCTACCCTCTACCTTTTCACCTCACAACTCTAAGTTCACTCTCCCAAATTCTCGAGAACTTGGTACGAAGAGCGAGAAGCGAAGCGCTGCCGAAATCGACGACGGATTCCGGCGATCGGACTAGAACTTTCGCGACGTTTTCGACGCACCGACAACCACCACTTCCCTTAGCCTCCTTAGTTTGTCCAAAACCGTAAGTCCCATCTCTTCTATCTCTCTTCTCTTTAATATAAAAATACGACTTTTTGGAACCCGGCGGAAATCGGAACAAAACGATTTCCGATTCGGTTTTTCTGAAAATTTCCACTTGTCACCTAATACATAATACCTACCTATATTCATGTTGACTATTAATCACCCATAAACCAATTTAAACAAATTTTCTCACATGAAATGATGGCTTCTTTACAATATCGTATTCTTTTCATAAAAATACCATGAAGTTCATTTTTTCTTCGTTTAATCAATTCCCTCACTCCTAAATAAGTTTATCTTGATCACTAAACTTGTAGAAATCAAATTGAATGAATTTTCACACATGAAATGATAACGTTTTCAAATACCGTATTCTTGCGCTTTAATACCTTCAACTTTAACATGTCATGTTTTACCTCTAAACGTCATCAAAACTTAAAACAAGTCACGAGGTAATGACCTATCTCTACACACACATAAATATAACCCTAACTGATAAATGTCAAAGCATAGAATACGACATTACAGGACTTTTCACTAAAATACCATATTCTTTATAACCTTTACTTGAAAGCTTTAAGTTGTATAAAATTTTAAATAAAATGAAAGTACGATAGGTCATGGACATCGATCGTTTATCTAAACTGTCTTGTGGTGTCTAGGCAAGTGTGTCTAGGCTAGTGGTTTTTAATTAGGCCCACGACTGTGGTTCCTTCCCACTTACCTGGCACTTATCTGGCCGAAATTGACGCTGAAGAGGCGATTTGAGGCTTCTAATGACTCATCGTTTAGACCTTAGAAATAGGCTAGTTGGCTTAGAAAACCCTAACAATTAAAATACGGAAAACTATACTCTTTTGCAAATAAATACCCTGTATTTATAAAACCGTTTTCCTAAATGAAAAGTATTTATAAAACCTAAGCAAAGTGCCACTACAACCCACCTTTGGGGAACCTGTTAGGGATAGTACGGTTCATCGTGCACCCGCAGGCTAGTAGTGCGAGATTCAGACCTCCGCAAGGAGCATTCGGTCTCGAAAGGTTTAAAATACGACATTTAAGAAAAATGAGATTTTTTTTTGAAAATAAAATATTCATTTAAAAGTTATTCATGTGTTAATATATATATAATTATCATTTAAACACCTATTTATTATAATATAAAGTTTCCACTTTTTCCTAAAATTCCAAGATTAAAAGTTACATTAAAATACCATGAAATTCTAATAAAACAATTAATACTTTTATTAGGATATATTCACTAGAATAACACAAATAAAATTCACATTCATTATAATTATAAAGACGAATAATAAATACTTGAGGTGTATTTTGAAAATTATACAATAGTACTTTTTACATAAAACCCCCTCAAGTTTTATAATTTACAATAAGGCCCCTAACAAATATCGAACTTCAGCTTATCTTCTTTTTAGTCTGACTCAGGTTAGACTCTGACTATTTCTGACTTGAATATGATTCAAGTCAAACTATATTCTTTAATATTCCAACTCAATATGAACACATGAATCCCAAAATCCAGTTAACAATCTACTCGACTGAACCGTACCATGGATATTCCTTTTACATGTTTCCCAGTATTCCATTTACATGACTCTACGGTTATAACCGTTTCCTGATATCATGGTTTCGGTCGGTCGGTCAGTCTATCATGCAATTAGTACAAGTTTACAAGATAACAATACAAACAAGACATCGCGGGGTTTAAGGGGTAGATTGGTACGGAAGGTGTTAAAGGTGGCACGAGGTGGTAAGATTAAGACACCTAACCTGAATCCAATTGCCATTGTTCCGGGTTGTATAACGGAGCCTTGTACTTCCATTTGCCCTGGTCTCTAGCATACTGAGACCCCTCTCGTATACACTGGCATCCTTCTGTACCAAGCTACAAACAACAGCGTGAACACAATACTCTACAATATTATTCTTTAGAAGATACATCTTATTCTGTCTTTTCTAATTCTTCCTTATGTTTGGGACTTACCGAGCGACCTGTTCGCTGACGACATTCTATTTCTTTCTTCTTTGAATGTCGTCAGGTGTTTTGGACCCGTCAGAGATCGAGCCCACCGGTGAAGACTTGGAGCAGTTTCACGAAGACCTCAAGTTCTAGACATTGTACCTTGTTCTTTCCAGTATTTTCATTTTCTGTTATGCCACTGTTTAGGCATCGCTTTTCATTTCAGTTGTATTTTCTTTTCATGCATTGTACAAAGAATGTTATTAATAAAAGTTGCTGTTATTTTTATTTCATTCGTCTCTTGTGATTTACTTTATATTGCTTAGTTACGCTTAGCGTATATACTTCTGAGTATATACGTAGCGGGCCTCGTCGCGTCCACTTCGCCATACACTGGGAAGTGGGGCGTGACAGGTTTTGTTGGTGGCCCATGCAGGTCAGAGCTGTATGAATCTCTGTCATGCAGTTCTGGTCTGCGTGAACAACCTAAGCAATATAACACAAGAACTAGTAACTAATACATTCTTTACAATTCATGTTCTTTGAATCTTGCAAATCTCTATTCCTTAAATCTTATCATTTCATGTATTTGAATCTGTCCTAATCCAAATTTTTCTTCAAGGTCATGGATTCCCCAAACAACACCAGCACCAATGTCAACAACACCCCTTCAGCACTACCTCTCACACCAGCTGTTCCTGCACCACCCACTGAGCAAACGATGTTATTCGAGGCGATCCGCAGTCTTCTCGAGGGACAACAACAACTTTTGAACCGTCCTGAGAACGATGCACCGAGAGTAAAGCAATTCAGAGCTTTGCACCCAAAGCAGTTCTCTGGTAAAGGAAGCCCTCTTGAAGCGGAAGAATGGGCACAAAGCATCGAAGACGATCTTGCAGCAGCTCAAGTGCCAGATAACGCTTGGGTCCGTGTAGCAAAGCTACAGCTCACGGATAATGCTCGCAATTGGTGGAAGGCGGAAGAAACCCGTCTGGTACAACCGATTGAATAGAAGACATTTCGCGAGAAGTTCGACGCGAAATATTTCCCTGTGACTGCTAGGTTTGCAATGGAGCAGCAGTTTATTCATCTACAGCAAGGATCAATATGGGATAAATCGGTAGACGAATACGACGCTGAGTTCACCATGTTGAGCCGATACGCAGCACACCTGATACCGACGGACGAGATCAGAGCCCGTCCCTTTCAACAAGGTTTGGACATAGAGATTAAGACTGCTCTAGCCACAGGAAAGTTTTTGACTCATGAGGAAGCCCTAGAAGCTGCCCGCAGTTATGAGGCAGTAATAAAAGAGAGGGGCAGACCTCAGTCTGCAGGAGTCAAGCGCCCTGCCAACCAGATGGCAGGTGGAGCCTCTTCCAGGCCATCGTTTGAACCCAGGAGGACTGAAGAAATTTGCCATTACTGCCAATGAAAGGGACATTTGTGGAAGGACTGTAGACGCGCAAAAGGCCTGTGTCTAATTTGTAACGCATCCAACCACGGAATTGGGAACTGTCCTTACAACAGCAACTCATCTCACACACACACCAACCAACCGCAGCGGCCAACCATCCAGGCTCCTGCAACTCGTCCTGCACTACCTGCTCCACCACCTGCACAGCCTACTCGCCAATTCCAACAGGCAATGAGGGACATGTCTAGAGGGCAGAGAAATAGGCCTCAAAGGCGGAATGTGCCTCCAGCTAGAAGGAATATACCACGGCGACAGACCTTTTTAGAAGCCGTAGAAGCCGAGACTGTAGGTCAAGGTAACACCGGTAAGCCCTTTTCACCATCATATCACTTTTATTCGCCAAACTTCTTTTCACCGTTACACCTTCCTTTTACAAATTTCGAGGACAAAATTTTTATAAGGAGGGTAGAATGTAACAACCCTAATTTTCTTATACACTTTTTTCTATACAAATTTTTTCAAAATATTTTTAAAATCCACAAAGGGGTATTTTAGCCTGAGCACAAGATTTAGGTAATTATTTTTGTTTTTAATTACAAGCTACAAGAATGAAATAACTCCATTTTTAGTGTACAAGAAATCACTTTAAAATTTAATGTATACTTGGAGTATTTACTCTTGCTGCTATCATTTTAAGTAATTAAATAACACAATAATTACAAGAAGGAGCTTGTAGCTCATTGGTAATACCTTGCACTGCTGAACCAAGCCACCAGAGTTTGAATCCCATGCCCCACATATTTTTATATCTTTTTGTTTTAAAATTTTTAGGAAGTCAAACGGTCAAACAGCCATAACTCACAATTTAATACAATATATAAAAAATAAAGTATACCAAAATTTCCCCCCGACAAAACCACACCCAACGAGACCCGACTCGGCCCTGACTCGGCCAAGTCGGCCGGCGACTCGGCCGAATCGGCCGGCGCCGCCGGCCGAACTCGGCCGGTCGGCCGAGTCGTCAACACGAAAAATTTTCGTGTTGACTTGGTCAACCCCCCTGCATGGTCCATTTTCCCAGAACTGTTACACAATTTCCATTACACCTCTTTTAAGTCCAAATTTAATGAAATTTTAATGAATTTTATAAATTTTTTAAAATATTTTTTAATCCAAACCCTAACCCTAGCCTAGCCCTTTATAAAGACCCCTACCCTCTACCTTTTCACCTCACAACTCTAAGTCCACTCTCCCAAATTCTCGAGAACTTGGTACGAAGAGCGAGAAGCGAAGCGCTGCCGAAACCGACGACGGATTCCGGCGATCGGACTAGAACTTTCGCGACGTTTTCGACGCACCGACAACCACCACTTCCCTTAGCCTCCTTAGTTTGTCCAAAACCGTAAGTCCCATCTCTTCTATCTCTCTTCTCTTTAATATAAAAATACGACTTTTTGGAACCCGACGGAAATCGGAACAAAACGATTTCCGATTCGGTTTTTCTGCAAATTTCCACTTGTCACCTAATACATAATACCTACCTATATTCATGTTGACTATTAATCACCCATAAACCAATTTAAACAAACTTTCTCACATGAAATGATAGCTTCTTTACAATATCGTATTCTTTTCATAAAAATACCATGAAGTTCATTTTTTTTCGTTTAATCAATTCCCTCACTCCTAAATAAGTTTATCTTGATCACTAAACTTGTAGAAATCAAATTGAATGAATTTTCACACATGAAATGATAACGTTTTCAAATACCGTATTCTTGCGCTTTAATACCTTCAACTTTAGCATGTCATGTTTTACCTCTAAACGTCATCAAAACTTAAAACAAGTCACGAGGTAATGATCTACCTCTACACACACACAAATATAATCCTAACTGATAAATGTCAAAACATAAAATACGACATTACAGGACTTTTCACTAAAATACCATATTCTTTATAACCTTTACTTGAAAGCTTTAAGTTGTATAAAATTTTAAATAAAATGAAAGTACGATAGGTCATGAATATCGATCGTTTATCTAAACTGTCTTGTGGTGTCTAGGCAAGTGTGTCTAGGCTAGTGGTTTTTAATTAGGCCCACGACTGTGGTTCCTTCCCACTTACCTGGCACTTACCTGGCCGCAATTGACGGTGAAGAGGCGATTTGAGGATTCTAATGACTCATCATTTAGACCTTAGAAATAGGCTAGTTGGCTTAGGAAACCCTAACAATTAAAATACGGAAAACTATACTCTTTTGCAAATAAATACCCTATATTTATAAAACCGTTTTCTAAATGAAAAGTATTTATAAAACCTAAGAAAAGTGCCACTACAACCCACCTTTGGGGAACCTGTTAGGGATAGTACGGTTCATCGTGCACCCGCAGGCTAGTAGTGCGAGATTCAGACCTCCGCAAGGAGCATTCGGTCTCGAAAGGTTTAAAATACGACATTTAAGAAAAATGAGATTTTTTTTGAAAATAAAATATTCATTTAAAAGTTATTCATGTGTTAATATATATATAATTATCATTTAAACACCTATTTATTATAATATAATGTTTCCACTTTTTCCTAAAATTCCAAGATTTAAAAGTTACATTAAAATACCATGAAATTCTAATAAAACAATTAATACTTTTATTAGGATATATTCACTAGAATAACACAAATAAAATTCACATTCATTATAATTATAAAGACGAATAATAAATACTTGAGGTGTATTTTGAAAATTATACAATAGTACTTTTTACATAAAACCCTCTCAAGTTTTATAATTTACAATAAGGCCCCTAACAAATATCGAACTTCAGCTTACCTTCTTTTTAGTCTGACTCGGGTTAGAGTCTGACTATTTCTGACTTGAGTATGATTCAAGTCAAACTATATTCTTTAATATTCCAACTCAATATGAACACATGAATCCCAGAATCCAATTAACAATCTACTCAACTGAACCGAACCATGGATATTCCTTTTACATGTTTCCCGGTATTCCATTTACATGACTCTACGGTTATAACCGTTTCCTGATATCATGGTTTCGGTCAGTCAGTCAGTCTATCATGCAATTAATACAAGTTTACAAGATAACAATACAAACAAGATATCGCGGGGTTTAAGGGGTAGATTGGTACGGAAGGTGTTAAAGGTGGCACGAGGTGGTAAGATTAAGACACCTAACCTGAATCCAATTGCCATTGTTCCGGGTTGTATAACGGAGCCTTGTACTTCCATTTGCCCTGGTCTCTAGCATACTGAGACCCCTCTCGTATACACTGGTATTCTTCTGTACCAAGCTACAAACAACAGCGTGAACACAATACTCTACAATATTATTCTTTAGAAGATACATCTTATTCTGTCTTTTCTAATTCTTCCTTATCTTTGGGACTTACCGAGCGACCTGTTCGCTGACGACATTCTATTTCTTTCTTCTTTGAATGTCGTCAGGTGTTTTGGACCCGTCAGAGATCGAGCCCACCGGTGAAGACTTGGAGCAGTTTTACGAAGACCCCAAGTTCTAAACATTGTACCTTGTTCTTTCCAGTATTTTCATTTTCTGTTATGCCACTGTTTAGGCATCGATTTTCATTTCAGTTGTATTTTCTTTTCATGCATTGTACAAAGAATGTTATTAATAAAAGTTGCTATTATTTTTATTTCATTCGTCTCTTGTGATTTACTTTATATTGCTTAGTTACGCTTAGCGTATGTACTTCTGAGTATATACGTAGCGGGCCTTGTCGCGTCCACTTCGCCGTACACTGGGAAGCGGGGCGTGACATTGAAAAAGAAAACTCTCGTCGGCCCGAAAAGTCACGATTGTCATGTGATCATGCAGCAATTGCTTCCCATTGTCATTAGGGCGTTACCAGGTAACGATGTTGTATCAATTGTGACTAATTTTTGTCATTTCTTCAGAGAGTTATGCTCCAAAGATTACTCGGCAAACGATTTTAGAACCCTGGAGAATAAAATACCAAGCATACTTTATAGAATGGATATGTTGTTTCCGCCTTCTATTTTCACCGTAATGTTACATCTCACAATTCACCTTGCTCAAGAGGCACGTTTAGGTGATCCCGTTAATTATCGATGAATATATCCGTTCGAGAGGTAAACTAACATAACAACTCTTTACTGTCCATAATAAATCGAATATTTATAATAAAATGAATTAAATTTTTTTGCATCCGTCAGGTTCATGTACAAAATAAAACGGTATATCCGTAACAGGAGTCGGCCTGAAGGGTCGATCGCTGAAGGGTTTCTCGCGGAGGAATATATAACGTTCCGTTCTATGTAATTAGAGGGTGTTGAGACTGCATTTAATAGGCTGAGACGTAATGAGAACATGGTTGACAATAGACCTGTAATATCCGTATTCCGGGCCCAAGAAAAGAAACTGGGTAAAGTGAAGTCGGGTCACACTGCATCTGAGAAGCTCGGTGTCATGCCCCGCTTCCCAGTGTACGGGTAAGGCGACGCGGCGATATCCGCTATATATTTACTCAGAAGTAAACACGCTAAGCGTATCTAAGCAATATAAAGTAAAATGTACATAAGAGACAAGATTGTAAATGAACAGCAACTTTATTTATTAAACATTCTTTTACAGGTACAACTGAAATGTAAATACAAAAATGGAAAACAATGCCTAAACAATGGCATAACTGAACGGAAAATGTATACAAGTAGCTAGAGCTCTGGATCAATGGCGAACTGCTCCAAGTCCTCAGTACTGGGCTCGATCTCTAGTGAGTCCGATCCACCTGACAACATTCCAAAGAAAGAAAGAAAGGAATGTCGTCAGCGAACAATCGCTCGGTAAGTCCTAATGAAGAGTAAGAAGTAGAATAGACAGAAAGAGATTATATCAGAATAACGTTTAAGTATTATGTTAACGCAATTGTTTGTAGCTTGGTACAGAATATGCCAGTGTATACGAGAGGAGTCCCACTATTCCGGAGACTAAGGTATACGGAGCACAAAGAACCGTTAAGCCACGGTACAACAGCAATGGATATGCAGGTTAGGTGTATTAAAGTGACCGTCTCGTGCCACTTCTAACACATTCCGTACTAGTCTACCCATTTATAACCCCGTAATATTTATTGTATTGATTGTACTGATTGTATTGTATTGTCTTGATTTATAAATTGAAGACTTGCCGAAATCATGATATCAGTAAACGAAATGGATATAAATGGATAGTCATGTAATCAGAGTATATCCATGGTTCGGTTCGGTCATGTTCATATTGATATGGATTGTATTCTGGAGTTCATGGATTCATGGTGTATTGTGGTTATACTGGAATTGAATTCAAGTCATATTGTATTCAGATTTGACTGTGACTCGAACTGAGTCAGACTTTTAAACAAAATTGGAGACCTGATTGTTTTGGAGTTATCGGTAACTGCTGCACATGGACGGCAGGATTTGTGTCTTTTTCCAAGACAATTACCGTATGATAACCCCGGTTTAGTTATCTACCTTAAATAGGCAAGCACCCACTTTCTCCGACTCCCCGAGGCTCAAGAGAATTGGCCCCGCTTAAACCTATATTTACTAGGGTCGTTATTGTAAATTGATATAACTTGAGGGGGTTTTATGTAAAAATAGTTTTGATATATTTTCAAAATAGTCCTCAAGTATTTAATTATCGTTTTTAGGATTTTCATAGATGTAATTTTTAAATGTGAAGTATTTTCTAGTTAATATAAACCCAGTAATATTTGTACATGGTATTTTAATGTAATGTGGAATTTTTTTTGAATTGTAATGGTAGTTTCATGTAATTGATGATTCTTCTCTTTCGATTTTGAATACATGGAATATTTTATATCTTAAAAATATGTATTTTGACAATTTTTACATATATAATTATTTATTAAAAAAATATAATTTTATTTATTTTCTAGAAATCCCGCTTTTCCTAAAATGGTAATAATAATTCCATCGGAATTCGAATGCTCCTTGCGGAGGTCTGAATTTCGCCCTACTAGATCCAAGAATGTGCGATAATCTGCACCGTCCCGATCGGATTCCCCAAAAGTGGGTTGTAAGGATGCAATTATATGGAATTAGTTACTACATTTTAAACAAATACGGTTTTGTAATAGTTTAGGGTATTTTATTGTAACTTGTAATTTAACCACAAATATTGTCCAAAGGTAAATCGTGATATGTTAAGAATGTGTGTTGTGAGTGTAGGGTGTTTTTCGTCACCCCATTGAGATAGGAATACGCGTGCGCTTGTCAGGCGCAGTACAGATTCTCCCTGCCGAGGGTAGGCTGGGATTTATTGATTGTGGGGATCCGAATCTCCGGCAGCCGCGGACTAAGCTGTCGTTAATTACCCCTCGTCTTTGGAAGCGAGGGAACCTCCGATTGACGGGTCAAACTAGACATGCGAACTCAATGCGATGCGTTGGTGTGTGTGTATATTTTTTGTTTTGTTCCATTTGTTAAAGAAAATATATATATATATATATATATATATATATATATATATATATATATATTTAAAAACAAAAATAAATAAGTAAATAAATATTTAGATAAACGTTTTTTTATTTTAATTTACTATTTTTTTATTTTAAAATATTATTTATAATTTATTTTTATTTATTTTTTTATTATTATTTTTTAAATAAAAAAAGGATTAAATAAAGAAAAGAAGGAAGAAAGAAGAAAAAAAAAGAATTTAAAAAAGGGGGAGAACCTGGGCTCCCAATGGGAGCCTCCCCTCACATGCTAGGGTCACATGCACATGCTAGCATGTAAGGAGAGCCATCACATGCAGTAACACCCTAATTCATATTTACCAGTTTTGTTTTAAATATTTATTTATTTATGTTATTTTCCTGATTTATTGTATTTTGGGTGCGAATAGCGTTCTTGGCATCTGTATTTGCATCCGACCCGACCCGCTTACTGGAAACCGTCTTGATTACTGTTTAATGGTTTATCCTGGCTTGTTGTGTGGATCCGTGCACTTTCATTTTTATTTATACATTGCATACTGGCATTATAAGTAGCATCTGCATTTTTCAATATAACATATAAAGTCTAATAAAATATTTTAAAAATATTTAGCATTGGCCTGCATGATACCCCTGACCCTGTGGTAGCATCCGCGTATCATGTTCTCGTCCCGTTCAGTGAAACGGACTCGTTTGAATGGCTACGTGCACGTGCATGCATCCGTTCTTGGGGATATGCATTTTCGTTACCCGGATATCCTATTTTGGTTTTGGTTAGTACGTATATTATCCGTATTTTCAAACCATAATTTTAGACCCGACCCGGACGTGTTTTGGAATATTTTTGTATTAACCAGAAAACTCAAATTTAACTAATATAATATTCTATATATATTAAACTGTTTTATATACGATTATAACTATAAAATATATTTTAATATTTTAAAATCAAATCCTAACTAATCAATTCTACTGCAGCTCTCTCTCACTCTCTCCTCTTTAACATTTTCTCTCTCCCTCTTTCCTATATATATTCGTATATTTCCTTTCATTAAACCCTTTCCCTTTAATCCCAGCACTGTTCTCTCTCTCCCTCACCTCATTTCATTTTTCCCGCCTCTGCCCCTCTCGTCACGAACCCATCGCCTATGCCTCGTCTCGCCGTCGCCACCACCGCCGAACCTCGACCTCGTCCACTCCTCGCCCATCATCCTCGACCTCGCCTCCTGTCCACCACCATAACCACCACCTCCACTTGTAACCCCTCACCGAACCCCGCCTGCAAACCGATCGACCTCACCTGCATGTACCCGCCATCTTTTCCCCGCTCGAACCCATCACGAAACCCTCTCCTCCACCCTCGTCCATCTCCTTACCTCTCCTCATCGCCCTCGTCCCCTCTCTCCAACCCCGACAAACCCGACCCAAGAAACCCAACTCCTCGTCGCCAGCCTCGCTGGCACCCTCGTCGGCCTCACCTTCGACTTCGCCTCCCTCCGTTCATCTCCTCTCCTCTCTGACAACACCCACCAAGCTCCCTGCAAACCCAACCCGATCCAACCCTACACACCCATATACCCACTGCGGCCACCCTCTCTGTTGCCGTCATCTCTCATCGCCGACCACTTTGTCAGCCTCCCCGCGTCACCATCCTCATCTCTCCTCTTTTCTCTCTTCACTGCAGAAACTTGACACCAAGAACCCAATCACCTCGACTTCAAGAACCCTAACACCTCGCTGCCGTTTGCCGAGCACCCTCGCAACACCTTGCCGGAGCTCCGACCCATCGCCTTCGTCGCTCCCTTGCCACCTCCCCAGACCACAGTGCACAAACCCCAGTGAGCAACCCCTTTATTCTCCTCTTCCTCTTCTTTTTTTCCTTTCTTTCTCTTTATTCTTTCTTGAATCTTGTAATTTCAGAGACCGCCGGAGCCGTGACCGTCGTTGCCGTTCCAGACGACCCAGTGGACATACCTTACCTGCGTGATCACCCTTTTGCGTTGCTTGGACCCGTCCCGCGTGCCGAGCGTGCGTTGCAGTGTTTTACCGACGTCGGACGTGCCGTATATATCCGTTTCGCGATCCGTTGAGGCAAGTTAATCTTGCTACATGCTATATTACTCTATATACATCTATTTGAATAATTATAACACTGGTGTTTTAAATCATGCAACCCAAGTTATCGTTTTACAATTTTACGATGTCTGTATGCATCCGTTCATGTTATTTCAGATCTAGTGCATGCAAATCTATCTTGTTACATACTATACTACCATATACTGCATCCAATTGAATATTTACATCTCCTATTGTTTAGTTGTATATTCCGCACTTACCAGTTTATCATTTTACGGTTATATGACGTCCGTACGCATCCATATCATGATTTACACATCTAGTCGCATGCTAAATCATCTTGCTACATGCCAGGTATAGTATTATGCATCCATATGAATAAAATATTACCCGTTTATCACATTATACATCTATATTAAAGTTTTACAGTTTTCGAATATCCGTTTGCATCCATATCATATAATATACATATAGCTGCATCTACAGATCGCATTAATACATAATATTGTTATATTAACACCCCATGTTTAATAAAGTGCATCACAATTAGTATTGGAACTATAAATGTAACCCTAATCGATAATTGTGCATCCATATCATTGATTTTATATCTATTTGCATACCATGTCACATTAGTTCATTTTATTGTTATATTAGTACTCCATACTTGATTTTATGCACCCATACTTACTATAGTTGATTATGAGTACCCACTTGACCTGATACACTATTACTTGACATGACTTGATACCCGATACACTATTACTTGACATGACTTGATACATGTACACTACCTGACATGACATGATGTACCACTGCTTGACTTGATACCCGATCCTGTTACTAATGCCGACAATCCTGACCTGTTGTCCCTATGGACATATCCTGCTGTCTATTTAGACAAACATGTACCTGCTTGATTCTGTGTTGGCATTAGCTCCAGATTATTCAATACCTGACTTGAACACATAACTTGGAGGTATGGGGAAATCAAGAATGTAACTGAACGTAACTCAAAAGGCAATTATATCATGTTACCGTGGTCCCGTAGGGAATGAACGGGACATAGACTCACAGTCTATCATATCTTGTTACCGTGGTCCCGTGGGGAATGAACGGGGCATAGACCGATGGGTTATAATGAGGATTACATTAATTAATTTAAAATACTTGAGAGTAATTAACCCAGTAGCTTAGTTCAGATTACTTCACCCGCACGTCACATGTGCTTATACCCTTCACTGTTCCTTATTCGTGATATTGTTATACTCTTGTTACTGTTTATATTCATGCATGTATGTCTTGTTACCTCCTGATTGTATTATTGTTGATATTATGACGCACTGACATCTGGGTTTTGCATGGCCCAGATCCTCTGTCTCTGTCACAAGCCGTTCAGGAGTATCTCAGTCAACAGGCCGAGCAGTGAAGACTTGTTAGAATTCTAGTTTAGTTTCCTTTCAGCATTGTTCTATTTCCTGATGTGAGCCCGTATTTTTGGGACGTACATTCCAGATTATTATCGTTACTTGAATTTATTGCTTCTGCATTTCTATTTCTTGACTCGTTATTCTGGCTCATGGACATGTATTAGATAGTTGTTTTTATTTCTACTGTTCTTGATATCTCTAGACAGCCGTAATGTGACTATGGAGGGATCTTTCATAGCCACAGGTAGCATGGTTGGCTCTGTCACGTGCCGATCTTAGCGCACTCTGGGAAGCGGGGCGTGACAGTGTTTATTTGGTATCAGAGCCATAGGATCTAGGTTAATCGGGTTTGATTCTTTTTGTATTTGGGTATTGGACCCAATACACGAATCAGAATACTCGTGATTAGGAGCATGTCCTGCCACATTGTTATCGTGATTCTTGAATCATATCTTTCTCTTGACTCTTGTCTTGACTATATGCAAACAACTTTGCATCTCGGCTTGAAACCTTTGGTTCCCTATTGTTTCTTCCTATTCCTTTGATTCTGATACTAGGATTTGGGCGACTTGAACAGAGTTATGTGATTGTAACTATGAACTGCATCATGGTTACAATGCGGTACTCTATTTAAGTAACTTGGAGTTCTAGTCTTGATTCATTTCCTTGTTTCATGGTCGTTATATTACCTTTTTTCTCTCTGTTTCATTGCTTTCCAGTTCATGTTTTATCGTCAGCTTGAATCCTGTTTACCGTGCTTAATCTTCTTCAGTATCTTGGCTTCAGATGAAGTCATTTCGGTATCCTACTTTTTCGTGATTTTTCCCGCATTACCATTATTCGATTCTGGTGCATCCCATTGTTGATGTCGTCTTAGGAATGGAATTTCTTGGCACTTTCCACGCTCACATTGATTGTAAGGCAAAGAAAGTGATTTTCCAGATTCCCGGACATCCGGAGTTTGTTTTTGTTGGAGGAAGCAGTTCTGTCGGGCCAGTCGAGTTTAGGGCTAGGCGGACAAACAACGTTCTTTCGTCGATGGAAGTTGATAAGGAGGAAGCGTCAGCTGTAGTTCAAGAATTCATGGACGTGTTCGACAACATCTCGGGTTTACCACCGAAACGAGATGTGAAGTTCGCGATCGATCTTGTTCCTAGTGCAGCGCCAACCTCAAAGGCGTACTATCCAATGGCACCAGTGGAGTTGGAAGAAGTCAAGAAGCAGGTTACCGAATTGCTAGAGAAAGGTTGGATTCGTAGCAGCAATTCACCTTGGGGAGCTCCAGTTCTTCTAGTCAAGAAGAAAGATGGCACAAGGAGGATGTGCATCGATTATCGAGAATTAAACCAGGTGACTATTAAGAACAAGTACCCGATCTTTCTCATTGGCGAATTATTCGAGCAACTTAATGGCGCGAGGGTATTCTCGAAGCTGGATTTGCGATCCGGATATCATCGGGTCCGAGTTAAACCAGAGGATATTTGCAAGACTGCGTTCCGAACTCGGTATGGATATTACGAATATCTAGTGATGCCATTCGGAGTCACGAATGCACCGGCGATATATATGGACTTGATGAACCGAATCTTTTCACCATTCTTGGACCAGTTTATAGTGGTGTTCATCGATGATATTCTGGTTTACTCAAGGAGCATCGAAGAGCATGCAGAACACTTGAAGATCGCACTGCAGATTTTGAAGCAAGAAAGGTTATATGCAAAGATGAGCAAGTGCGAATTTTGGCTTGAAGAAATGAATTTTTTGGGGCATGTTGTATCCGGAGATGGAATCGCCGTTGATCCTGAGAAGATTGCAGCAGTTCAAGATTGGCCGATTCCGAAGAACGTAGCTGAGATCAGAAGTTTTCTTGGACTTGCCGGATATTACAGAAGGTTCGTGGAGAATTTTTCTCGCTTAGCTGAGCCTTTGACCAAGCTTACGTGGAAGGACGTACCATTCGTATGGACGGATAGATGTGCGTCAGCTTTTGAGGCTTTGAAGTAAAGATTGATAACCGCTCCTATCTTGATCGTACCAGATGGTTCCGGAGGATTGGTAATTCATAGCGACGCATCTGGGAAAGGATTGGGGTGTGTTTTGATGCAGCATGGAAAGGTTATAGCTTACGCATCGAGACAATTGAAGATCCATGAGAAGAATTACCCAAATCATGATTTGGAGCTTGCAACAGTAATTTTGGCTTTAAAGATTTGGAAACACTACTTATTGGACTAAAGAGTCGAAGTATTCACCGATCATAAAATCCTGAAGTACGTGTTCACACAGAAAGAGCTTAAAATGAGGTAGCGTCTATGGTTGGAGCTGATGGCTGACTACGATCTTGATCTTCAGTACCATCTGGAGAAAGTTAATGTGGTACCGGATGCGCTTAGTCGGTTGCCAGCAATTCGTATGTTGACTGCACAGAAGGAACTTATCGAAAACTTTCGGAAATTCGACTTAGAGATCATGCTACCGCATTCTTCGGGACAGTTGATGCAGCTGCAAGTACAATCGTCGTTGATCGAGAATATTAAAGCAGCGCAGTCGCAGGACCCAAGATTGCAGAAGTTTCGAGAACAGGATGAAGCCGGACTTCGAACGGACTTGTTGATTCATGAAGATGGTTCGTTGCGATATGGTAGCCGTTTGTGTGTGCCAAAGGGAGACATTCGTGAAGAAGTTATGAAGGAGGCACACAGTTCCGTATATTCCGTACATCCAGGAGGCACGAAGATGTACCGTGATCTACGACAGCATTTCAGGTGGGAAGGCATGAAAAGGGAGATTGCTCGTTTTGTGGCAAAGTGCTTAGTGTGTCAGCAAGTTAAGGCTGAACATCAAAGGGATGCTGGTTTATTGCAACCACTTCCGATTCCTCAATGGAAGTGGGAACATATAACCACGGACTTCGTGACAGCTTTACCGCAGAGTCCAAAGGGCAACAATGCAGTTTGGGTGATTGTTGATCGATTAACCAAGGCAGCTCATTTCATACCATTTCGAGTTGGTTAGTCAACGGAAGCGTTAGCAGAAAGGTATATGCAGGAGATTGTGAGATTTCATGGAGTACCTGTGAGAATCATTTCCGATCGTGACACCCGATTCTTATCACACTTCTGGAGGAGTTTACAGGAAATTTTGGGGACGCGATTGAAGTTTAGCACAGCTTATCATCCTCAGACAGATGGCCAGTCGGAGAGAACGATCCAAACTCTTAAAGACATGTTGAGAGCTTGCATGTTAGATTTTAAGGGTTCATGGGAGGATCATCTGCACTTGGTGGAGTTTTCGTACAACAACAGTTTCCAGGTGACTATTCAGATGGCTCCATTTGAAGTATTGTATGGTCGCAAGTGCCGTTCACCTGTTTGTTCGGACGATATTGGAGAACGAAGATTGTTGGGACCGGATTTGATCGTGCGAACTGTGGAGAAAGTTAGTACTATCCGGAATCATATGAAGGCAGCACAAGATCGCTAGAAGAGTTGGGCCGATACATCGAGAAGACCTCTAGAGTTCGCTGTTAGTGATCTTGTGTTCTTGAAGATATCACCGACTAGAGGAGTGATTCGTTTTGGGAGTCGAGGTAAGCTTAGTCCTCGATTCGTAGGGCCTTTCGAGATTTTGGAGCGTGTTGGAGAAGTGGCTTATCGATTGGCTTTACCATCATCTTTGGTGAATGTTCATGACGTGTTTCATGTATCTCAACTCCGTAAGTATGTTCGAGATGAAACACACGTGCTAGATCATTCGGAGCTGACTGTAAGAGAGGATTTAACCTTTGAGGAATGACCGATGTCGATTGTTGATCGAAGAGAAAAGGTCCTTAAGAACAAGGTTATCCCTCTCGTACTTGTTTCTTGGGGAAATCGCTCTCATGGAGAATCGACTTGGGAACGAGAAGACGAGATTCGACAGAAGTTTCCAGATCTCTTCCTGTAGTTTCATGATTGTTTATCTTTTCTTGTCTTGGGAATTTCGAGGACGAAATTCTTTTTGTAGTTGGGTATAATGTAACACCCTAGTTCATTTATATCAGTTTTATTTCAAGTATTTCTTTATTTATGGTATTTTCCTGATTTATTGTGTTTTGGGTGCGAATAGCGTTCTTGATATCTGTATTTGCATCCGACCCGACCCGCTTACTGGAAACCGTCTTGATTCCTGTTTAATGGTTTATCCTGGCTTGTTATGTGGATCCGTGCATTTTCATTTTTATTTATACATTGCATACTGGCATTATAACTAGCATCCGCATTTTTCAATATAACATATAAAGTCTAATAAAATATTTTAAAAATATCTAGCATAGCCTGCATGATACCCCTGACCCTGTGGTAGCATCCGCGCATCCTGTTCTCGTCCCGTTCAGTGAAACGGACTCGTTTGGATGGCTACGTGCACGTGCGTGCATCCGTTCTTGGGGGTATGCATTTTCATTACCCGGATATCCTATTTTGGTTTTGGTTAGTACGTATATTATCCGTATTTTCAAACCATAATTTTAGACCCGACCCGGGCGTATTTTGGAATATTTTTGTATTAACCAGAAAACTCAAATTTAACTAATATAATATTCTATATATATTAAACTGTTTTACGGTTATAACTATAAAATATATTTTAATATTTTAAAATCAAATCCTAACTAATCAATCCTACTGCAGCTCTCTCTCACTCTCTCCTCTTTAACATTTTCTCTCTCCTACTTTTCTATATATATTCGTATATTACTTTTTATTAAACCCCTTCCCTTTAATCCCAGCACACGTTCTCTCTCTCCCTCACCTCATTTCATTTTTCCCGCCTCTGCCCCTCTCGTCACGAACCCATCGCCTATGCCTCGCCTCGCTGTCGCCACCACCGCCGAATCTCAACCTCGTCCACTCCTCGCCCATCATCCTCGACCTCGCCTCCTCTCCGCCGCCACAACTACCACCTCCACTTGCAACCCCTCACTGAACCCCGCCTGCAAACCCATCGACCTCGCCTGCATGAACCCACCGTCTTTTCCCCACTCGAACCCATCACGAAACCCTCGCCTCCACCCTCGTCCATCTCCTCACCTCTCCTCATCGCCGTCGTCCCCTCTCCAACCCCGACAAACCCGACCCAAGAAACCCAACTCCTCGTCGCCAACCTCGCCGGCACCCTCGTCGGCCTCACCATCAACTTCTCCTCCCACCGCTCATCTCCTCTCCTCTCTGACAACACCCACCAAGCTCCCTGCCAACCCAACCCGATCCAACCCTGCACACCTATATACCCACTGCGGCCACCCCCTCTGTCACCGTCATCCCTCATCGCCGACCACTTTGGCAGCCTCCCCGCGTCACCATCCTCATCTCTCCTCTTTCCTCTCTTCACTGCAGAAACTTGACACCAAGAACCCAATTACCTCAACTTCAAGAACCCTAATACCTCGCTGCCGCTTGCCGAGTACCCTCGCAACACCTTGCCGGAGCTCCGACCCATCGCCGTCGTCGCTCCTTTGCCACCTCTTCTGACCACAGTGCACAAACCCCAGTGAGCAAACCCTTCTTTCTCCCCTTCCTCTTCTTCTTTTCCTTTCTTTCTCTTTATTCTTTCTTGAATCTTGTAATTTCAGAGACCGCTGGAGCCGTGACTGTCGTTGCCGTTCCAGATGACCCAGTGGACGTACCTTACCTGCGTGATCACCCTCTTGCGTTGCTTGGACCCGTCCCGCGTGTCGTGCTTGCGTTGCGGCGTTTTACCGACGTCGGACGTGCCGTACATATCCGTTTCGTGATCCGTTGAGGCAAGTTAATCTTTCTACATGCTATGTTACTCTATATACATCTATTTGAATAATTATAACACTGGTATTTTAAATCATGCATCCCAAGTTATCGTTTTACAATTTTACGATGTCTGTATGCATCCGTTCATATTATTTCAGATCTAGTGCATGCAAACCTATTTTGTTACATACTATACTACCATATACTGCATCCAATTGAATATTTACATCTCCTATTGTTTAGTTGTATATTCTGCACTTACCAGTTTATCATTTTACGGTTATATGATGTCCGTACGCATCCATATCATGATTTACACATCTAGTCGCATACTAAATCATCTTGCTACATGCTAGGTATAGTATTATGCATCCATATGAATAAAATGTTACCCGTTTATCACATTATATATCTATATTAAAGTTTTACAGTTTTCGGATATCCGTTTGCATCCATATCATATAATATACATATAGCTGCATCTACAGATCACATTAATACATAATATTGTTATATTAACACCCCATGTTTAAAAAAGTGCATCACAAATAGTATTGGAACTATAAATGCAACCCTAATCGATAATTGTGCATCCATATCATTGATTTTATATCTATTTGCATACCATGTCACATTAGTTCATTTTATTGTTATATTAGTACTCCATACTTGATTTTGTGCACCCATACTTACTATAGTTGATTATGAGTACCCACTTATCCTGATACACTATTACTTGACATGACTTGATACCTGATACACTATTACTTGACATGACTTGATACATGTACACTAGCTGACATGACATGATGTACCACTGCTTGACTTGGTACCTGATCATGGACATGTTGTCCCTACGGATATATCCTGCTGTCTATTTAGACAAACATGTACCTGCTTGATTCTGTGTTGGCATTAGCTCCAGATTATTCAATACCTGACTTGAACACATAACTTGGGGGTATGGGGAAATCAAGAATGTAACTGAACGTAACTCAAAGGGCTATTATATCATGTTACCGTGGTCCCGTGGGGAATGAACGGGATATAGACTCACAGTCTATCATATCTTATTACCGTGGTCCCGTGGGGAATGAACGGGGCATAGACCGATGGGTTATGATGAGGATTACATTAATTGAATTCAAAGACTTAAGAGTAGTTAACCCAGTAGCTTAGTTCAGATTACTTCACCCGCACGTCACATGTGCTTATACCCTTCACTGTTCCTTATTCGTGATACTGTTATACTCTTGTTACTATTTATATTCATGCCTGCATGTCTTGTTACCTCCTGATTGTATTATTGTTGATATTATGACGCACTGACATCTGGGTTTTGCATGGCCCAGATCCTCTATCTCTATCACAAGCCGTTCAGGAGTATCTCAGTCAACAGGCCGAGCAGTGAAGACTTGTTAGTATTCTAGTTTAGTTTCCTTTCAGCATTGTTCTATTTCCTTATGTGAGACCGTATTTTTGGGACGTGCATTCCAGATTATTATCGTTACTTGAATTGATTGCTTCCGCATTTCTATTTCTTGACTCGTTGGCTCATGGATATTTATTAGATAGTTGTTTTTATTTCTACTGTTCTTGATATCTCTAGACAGTCGTAATGTGACTGTGGAAGGATCTTTCCTAGCCACAGGTGGCATGGTTGGCTCCGTCACGTGCCGATCTTAGCGCACTCTGGGAAGCGGGACGTGACACATGCTTAGCATGTGACCCCTCATGTGAGGGGGGGCATCACATGCTAGCATGTGACCCCTTACATGCTAGCATGTGAGAGGGGCCAAAAGGCCTCCCATTAAATGGAAACCCTCCCCCTCACATGCTAGCATGTGATGGGGGTAAAAAGAGGATTTTTTTTAACATGGTGCTGAACTCCAAAAGAAATTTTTTTATAGAGTTAAAATCCCAAAAAAAATTAAATATGGAGTTCAACTCCGAAAAGATTTTAAATGGAGTTTTAACTCCATAAAGATTTTTATTGTGGAGTTAAACTCCAAAAAGAGTTTTAAATGGAGTTCAACTCCAAAAAAGATTTTTATTGTGGAGTTAAACTCCAAAGGAATTTTTGTTTGTGGTGTTAAACTCCAAAAGAATTTAAATGGAGTTGAACTCCGAAAGAATTTTAAATGTGGAGTTGAATTCCGAAAGAATTTTATATGGAGTTAAACTCCTAAAATGATTTAATGTGGGGTTAAACTCCCCAAAAAAATAATTTTTACTGTGGAGTTAAACTCCAAAAGAATTTCTGTAGTGGAGTTAAACTCCAAAATAATTTTATTTGTGGAGTTAAACTCCAAAATAATTTTATTTGTGGAGTTAAACTCCAAAAGATTTTCCTCTTTCTCTTTTGAGAAAAAACCCAAAATGGGTTCTCTTGAAACTCCAAGATCTAGATCTTGGATGATAAAAAAAGTGACCATTTTTCTTCTCTTGCTGGAGTCTTGGGAGGTGGGTTTATGGTAGAACTTTATTTAGTTTTAAAAAAAGAAGAGCCAAGCTCTTGATTTAATTGGAAAATGAAAAGGAAGAGGAAGAACTTGAAAAAGAGATAGTGGAGGCACAAACCCTAGTTTTTGAGAGAATGAAAAGTGCATGTTTTATTCATCATCATGTTTCCTTATATAGGCTTACACATTTACATATAGCCCCTTGGGCTTTACAAAATGGCATTTTGCCCATCCCATGCCTCATGTGCTCATTTCTTTTGCACATAAGCCATGGGTTTTACAAAAATTTGGCTTATGCCCATTTTGCTTACATTAATGCATAAAAAATTACATCAAAATTATTTATTACATGATTTTTATTTTGGCAGGAGGAGGGCCGGCCGCTTCATGTTCGGACTCGACTTGGGCATGGGTCCACTTGATCTAGGCTTGGGCCCACTTGGTTTGGGGTTGACTTTGACTTTGTCAACCGGGGTGCAATTTTCCACCCCAACAAAATGCCCCCCATCAATAAATGCATACCACCTATATGGGTCGTGTGCATGAAATTGATGGATCTTCTTTCGCGTGGAGGCGGCTTGCTTTGGTTCTCACTTTTTTGGATGCACTGCCCTTTTTACGACATGGACGGTCGACGTTTGCGTCTCCGAGGCGGATTGTCCATGGTAGACGTTTCCCTGGCCCGGGGTGATTTGGTTCCCTCTTTATAGGAAGCATGCACTGCCCTTTTTACGACATGGACGGTCGACGACACTGAGTGTCGCTGGTTGTTCAACTTGTCCCCGGTACGGAGTGTCGCTGATCGACTTGTCCCCGGCGTGGAGTGTTGCTGGTTGTTCGACTTATCCCCGGCACGGAGTGTCGCTGATCGACTTGTCCCCGGCACGGAGTGTCGCTGATGTTCGACTTGTCCCCGGCACAGAGTGTCGCAGATCGACTTGTCCCGGCACGGAGTGTCGCAGATCGACTTGTCCCGGCACGGAGTGTCGCAGATCGACTTGTCCCTGGCACGGAGTGTCGCTGATCGACTAGTCCCCGGTACGGAGTGTCGCTGATCGACTTGTCCCCTGCACGGAGTGTCGCTGATCGACTTGTCTCCGGTACGGAGTGTCGCAGATCGACTTGTCCCCGGCACGGAGTATCGCAGATTGACTTGTCCCAGGCACGGAGTGTCACTGTTCGACTTTTCCCCAGCACGGAGTGTCGCTGATCGACTTGTCCCCGGCACGGAGAGTCACTGATGTTCGACTTGTCCCCGGCACGGAGTGTCGCTGCTGATCGACTTGTCCCCGGCACAGAGTGTCGCCGTTCAACTTGTCCCCCGGCACGGAGTGTCGCTGATGTTCGACTTGTCCCCGGCACGGAGTGTCTCAGATCGACTTGTCCCCGGCACGGAGTGTCGCTGTTCGACTTGTCCCCGGCACAGAGAGTCGCTGATGTTCGATTTGTCCCCGGCGCGGAGTGTCGCTGATCGACTTGTCCCCGGCACGGAGTGTCGCTGATGTTCGACTTGTCCCCGACACGGAGTGTCGCTGATGTTCGACTTGTCCCTGGCACGGAGTGTGGCAGATCGACTTGTTCCCGGCACGGAGTTTCGCTATTCGACTTGTTCCCGGCACGGAGTGTCGCTTGGTTGATTCCGAGTCGAAGCATAATTCCGGCAGGGAAGGCAGATACACCGAGGCGAAGCATGATTTCGACACGGGATATATTCTGAGACGAAGCATGATTCCGCCGCAGAGGTTGTTGGTTTGATTTGGGTTGGCATTAGCATCGCTACACTGGAATATAGTACCAGAAGCGAATCATCATTTGCCAAGAGTTTTTTTTTTTTTGCATCCGCATTGCTGCACTGGAATAATGCCAGGAGCAACTCATCATTTGCCCCGGGAGGATTTGTGTAACACCCTAGTTCATTTATACCGGTTCTAGTTCAAGTATTTCTTTATTTATGGTATTTTTTTCCTGATTTATTGTGTTGTAGGTGCGAATAGTGTATTTGACATCTGTATTTTCATCCGACCCGACCCACATGCTTGAAACCAGTCTTGATTCATGTTTGTGATTTATCCTGCCTTGTTACATGGATCCGTGCACTTTCATTTATACATCCTGCATACTGGCATTTATCTGGCATCTGCATTTTAAATATAACATTTAAAGTCACATAAAATATTTTAAAAATACATTGCATGGCCTGCATGATACCCCTGACCCTATGATAGTATCCGCGCATCTTGTTCTCGTCCCGTTCAGTGAAACGGACTTGTTTGGATGGCTACGCGCACATACGTGCATCCGTTCTTGGGAGTATGTATTTTCGTTACCCGGATATCCAATTTTAATTTTGGTCGACATGTATATTTTTCGTATTTTAAAACTGAATTTTAGACCCGACCCGGACGTGTTTGGACTATATTTGTATTTACCAGAATATCAAATTTTATTTATATAATATTAATTTTATAAACTGATACAAATTAAAATTTAGTTAACTAATAAAAGATTTTTTTAAATTTAAATCTAAAATAATTTCCTAACAAACTAACAACCCCTTTTTCTCTCTCCTCTCCCCCCTCTCTCTCTGTTACTTTATAAATATTAATTCTTTCAATATTTACAACCCCTTCATCTCTTCTCCACATATATATATTTGATATACTTTTTAAATCCCATATAAAAAAAAGAGCACTGTTCTCTTTCTTCTTCACGTTTTCCCGCCTACGAACGAAACCCACGCCTCGCCTCTGCCCTCGTCCCACGTGTCGTGTGTGCGTTGCGACGATTTACCGACGTCGGACGTGCCGTGCGTATCCGTTGTGTGATCCAATCGAGGCAAGTTAATCTTGCTACATACTATATTACAATGTATTGCACACATATGAATAATAGCATTACTTATTGTTTAATTATGCATCCCACATTACCATTTTACTATTTTACTGTCTTCGGACATCCGTGTGCATTCATATCACTATTTACATATCTAGTCGCATGCTAATTCATCTTACTACATACTAGGTATATTATTATGCATCCATATGAGTAAAATATTACCCGTTTATCACATTATACATCCATATTAAAGTTTTACTGTTTTCGGATACCCATTTGCATCCATATCATTTAAAATATATATAACTGCATCTATAGATCATATTAATTCATGTTATTATTGTAGTAACACCCCATGCTTAATAATGTGCATCCCACTTAGTCTTGGACTGTAAATATAATCCTAATCGATAATTGTGCATCCATACCATTAATTATATATCTATTTGCATTCCAAGTCACGTTATTTCATATTACTACTATATTAACATCCCATGCTAGATAATGTGCATCCTACATAGTCATGAAACTATAGTTGTAACCCCTGATAGTTATTTATGCATCCATGTTTATTTGTGTATCCATACCATTAATTCTGCATAACTAGTTGCACCCTATATTACATTAACTCATATTATTAATACATTAGTACCCCATGCTTGATATTGTGCATCCTACTTAGTCATGATGTAACCCCTGATCGATATTTATGCATCCATACTTTTATTGTACATCCGTACTTTCACCCTGATTCAATACTTGCTACAGTTTGATTATGAGCACCCACTTGATACTTGTACACTACTTGACATGACCTGATACACCACTACTTGACATGACTTGATACATGTACACTACCTGACATGACCTGATATATCACCACTTGACATATTACCTGATCCTGTTTCTAATGCCGACAATCCTGACATGTTGTCCCGATGGACATATCCTGTTGTCTGTATAGACAAACATGTTCCTGCTTGATCCTGTGTTGGCATTAGCTTCAGATTTATCAATACCTGACTTGAACACATAACTTGGGGGTATGGGGAAATCAAGAATGTAACCGAACGTAACTCAAAGGGCTATCATATTGTTTGCCGTTTTTCCGGGCGTTACGAAATACCTATTGTTTGTCGTTTTTCCGGGCGTTACGGAATACCTATTGTTTGCCGTTTTTCCGGGCGTTACGGAGGACCTTTGTTTTCCGTTTTTCCGGGCGTTACGGAATAATCACCGATGGGTTACGATGAGGATTATATTAATTGATTTCGAAGTCTTTAGAATAGATAACCTAGTAGCACAGTTTAGATTACTCAGTGCACATCACATGTACTTATACCCTTCACTGTTCCTTATTCGTGATACTGTTATACTCTTATTGTTGTTAATACTCATGCCTGCATGTCTTGTTCCCTCCTGATTGTATTATTGTTGATATTATGACGCACTAACGTCTGGGTTTTGCATGGCCCAGACCTCTACCTTTGTCGCAAGCTGATCAGGAGTATTTCCGCCGTCATGCCAAGCAGTGATAATCCTGTTAGTATCCAGTTAGTTTAGTTATGTTCACTTTCCAGATGTTACTGTTTATTGGATTTATTGCTTCCGCATATTATTTCTTGACTCGTTTGTTCTGGCATATGGACATGTATTAGATAGTTTATTTTACTTTCCTGTTCTTGATATCTTATAGACAGCCGTAATGTGACTGTGGAGGGATGTTTCCTATCCACAGGTAGCATGGTTGGCTCTGTCACGTGCCGATCTTAGCGCACTCTGGGAAGCGGGGCGTGACAGTGTTTGTTTGGTATCAGAGCCATAGGATCTAGGTTAATCGGGTTTGATTTTTTGTAGTTGGGTATTGGACCCAATACACGAATCAGAATACTCGTAACTAGGAACATGTCCTGCCACATTGTTATCGTGATTCTTGAATCATATCTTTCTATTGACTCTTGTCTTGACGATATGCAAACAACTTTGCATCTCGACTTGAAACCTTTTGGTTCCCTATCGTTTCTCCATGTTCCTTGGATTCTGATACTAGGATTTGGGCGACTTGAACGGAGTTATGTGATTGTAACTATGAACTGCAGTATGGTTACAATGCGGTACTCTATTTAAGTAACTTGGAGTCCTAGTCTTGATTCACTTCCTTGTTTCATAGTCGTTATATTGCCTTACTTCTCTTGCTTTCCAGTTCATGTTTTATCGCAAGCTTAAATCATGTTTACCGTGCTTATCTTCTTTAGTGTTTGGCTTTAGATGAAGTCGTTTCAGATATCCTACTTGTTCATGATTTTCCCGCATTAGTATTATTCGATTCTGGTGCATCCCATTATTTTATGTCGCCCAAGTTTATTGCTGCACATTCGATTGCTTGCACGACCCTATCTTGTTGTTGGGACATATACACTGGAAATGGGAAGATCATAGCTAGTAGAGAATGTAAGGATTGTTCAGTTGTTATTTGTGGACGGAAGTTATTTGCAGATTTCTTGGTGATTGATACCGGCAGTTATGAAGTTGTCTTGGGAATGGATTTTCTCGGCACTTTCCACGCTCACATAGATTGTAGAGCAAAGAAAGTGATTTTCCAGATTTCCAAACATCCGGAGTTACTTTCACTGGAGGAAGCAGTTCTATCAGGCCAGTCGAGTTTAGGGCTAGGCCGACAAGCAATGTTCTTTCGTCAATGGAAGTTGATAAGGAGGAAGCGGCAGCTGTAGTTCGAGAGTTTATGGACGTATTCGAGGACATCTCGGGTTTACCGCCAAAACGAGATGTGGGGTTCGCGATCGATCTTGTTCCTGGTGCAGCGCCAATCTCAAAGGCGTACTATCCAATGGCACCAGTGGAGTTGGAAGAAGTCAAGAAGCAGGTTACCGAATTACTTGAGAAGGATTGGATTCGCAGCAGTAATTCACCTTGGGGAGCTCCAGTTCTTCTAGTCAAGAAGAAAGATGGCATAAGGAGGATGTGCATCGATTATCGAGAATTAAACCGGGTGACTATGAAGAACAAGTACCCGATCCCTCGCATTGGCGAATTATTCGAGCAACTTAGTGGTGCGAGGGTATTCTCGAAGCTGGATTTGCGATCCGGATATCATCAGGTCCGAGTTAAATCAGAATATATTTGTAAGACTGCGTTCCGAACTCGGTATGGACATTACGAGTATTTAGTAATGCCATTCGGAGTCACGAATGCACCGGCGATATTTATGGACTTGATGAACCGAATCTTTTCACCGTTCTTGGACCAGTTGTTCTCCTCCGAAACACAGAGACGGGACCACGTAGGTTCATCTTGCCTGAATTTGGGGGCAGATGCTAATTGGTGCTATCCATCCACCTCTCCGAAGATGCCAAGTTGATTTATGACACCATGTATTGAAGGTTTAAACGGATGTGGCCGATGTAACAGACTTCGTCAGATTCCCCCTCGTTGAGGGGTTTTTGATTGTGGGGACGCTCTTCCTGGCAGGCGCAAGCCCCTGCAGTTAATTACGCTACCGCATCGCGGCAACCACTTTCTCCTTCTCCAGATGGTCACTTCGTGTCGTGGGTGTTTGTTTTGTTTTTGGTTGCCCGTGGATTGTATACGGAGACTAATTTATGTTGTCGCCCGTAAGGCGTGGATTAGTCCAAATCCGTATCTTCTTAGATTTAGGTTTGGGGGTTGGGTTTAAGGATCGTTAATCTCATTTGAGACTAAGATCAACTTAAACGTTTGTTAAGGATACGTTAGTCTGATTTTAGACTAAGATCTACTTAACAGTTTGTTAATGATACGTTAGTCTAATTTTAGACTAAGATCTACTTAACAGGATCATTTAGATCCAACAAAAGAGCATTTGGGCTCTATTGTTTAGTTTAGGGACATTGCGGTCCATTACCAGTTTAAGGACATAGTGGTCCAACATTAGTTTAAGGACATTACGGTCCAAGATTAAGGACATCATAGTCCTTGGGTTTAAAGGGACCCCACAGTCCGAGGTTAAGGACATCATAGTCCATGGGCTTAAGGATACCACAGTCCATGGAATGATTGGTTATCGGGACCCGTCACCTCTCTGAAGACGTTTAAGGATTACAACGACAAATATCAGAGGAGTGAAGAGATGTACCCTTGAACCAAAGTTGATTGGGAAATCTGTAGTCCAATTTGGGACTAAGATCAATTAATTAGATTATGAGCACATGGGCTCAGTTAAATATGAATTAAGGACTTATGGACAACTTGGGCTAAGTCCATTTAGGTTTAAAATGTTGGATCTTTGTTTGGGCTGTTGAACATTTGTCTGGATTTGGCCCCTCTCCATTATTTAGCAATGCTAAACATGAGTCTGGGTTTTGACAATATTTTTGTCTTTTATTGAGTGATGAGCACTCAAATGTCATATGAAATGACCAATCTTAGAAGACAAGGGTGTATTTGAGGCTCAGTCAAAGGGGAGTCTGCCTCTGGAAGACTTAGCCATTTTGGGCTAAAGACTGATTTGAATATAGTGTTAAACACTAAAGTAAATTTAGCTATCACGTGCTCCCACGTGATACGCTCAGAATAGTGTTAAACACTAGGGGTGCGGCGCCCAAAATAGTGTTAAACACTAATAAACGAAGCGCTCACGTGGGGTCACGTGAGATGCCTGAGTGGTGGGCCCAAACTTCCCTTATCTTATTCTCAGAATATTTAAATAAGTGTTAAACACTTTTAGTCTTCAAGGCCATCACGTGTGGGCACGTGATGAGCATCCATGCACTGGATATTAAGAGAATTCGCTAGGGGTCACGTGGGAACACGTGAGGACGTCCATGCATTGGTTTTTAATCCTTCAGTTCTTTCCATCTTCTCTTTTTTAAAGAGGTGTTTATCAGGGGTCACGTGGGGACACGTGAGGCATTGCCTCCAAGATTTTTTCTTTCTCATCTTGAGGAGTCTATTTAAAGGTCACGTGGGGACACGTGACCATGTCTCATTCTTTCTTTTTTTACTCATTGAGGAGGAGGGTCACGTGTTACCACGTGACCAGGTTGGATACTGATCTCTTTTCGTGCATGGAGAGTTTTAAGTCCCTTGTTTTAAGAATTAAATTCTTGTGTAGAGTTAAACCCTAGTTTCATTTAGAGAAATTAAATTCCTATGTATTTGGAAGAATTAAATTCTTTTATAGGGTTAAACCCTAATTTTATTTGGAGGAATTAAATTCTTATGAATTTGGAAGAATTAAATTCTTTTATAGGGTTAAATCCTAACTTTATTGGAGGAATTCAATTCCTATGTGTTTGGAGGAATTAAATTCCCTAAACTCAATTCTCCCTCTAAATTTTAGATTTGCATGACAGAATCTCCCCGATGAGAATTAAATTCTCAACTTATGGGGAGATCTGCTTCTGCAGATGTTCAACCAAAGGAAGAACTAAGTTCTTATTCAGAAGAGTTAAACTCTTAATTTGAGAATTAAATTCTCTTTTTGTTTTATGGAGCTCATATCTCTTTCCCTTTCTCACCTTGGGTTTTTATCTCTTCTGAGAAAATCTTCTTTTCTCTCTGGAGAATTAAATTCTCTTCTTTTTTTTCTCTCTGTTGTTATTGTATCCTCCTTTTTTCCTCTCCTTCTTGGCTTCTATTTATAGGAGAAAGAAAAGAATCAGTTTGTTTAGTCGATCTTTCATTGAAAGATTTTGATTGATTTTGTAACCAACATGATCTTTTAGATCACTCGGTGAATTTTATTTACCAATGGATTTTTAATCCAAAAGATATTCTGTTTGTTATTCTTGGTGAATTTCAGGGAAATCTTTCCTTGTATAGAATCTTTCTATAAATTGGTGATTTTTAATCACCATTGGATTTTTAATCCAACGGTACTCCACTTTACAGAGCGCAATCTTTTTTATTTGGTAAGATCTAGAGAAATATTTTTCCAATTAGGGTTTTTGATTTCCCTCAATTAGAATTTAATTTTATTAGTTCAGCAGGTTTAAGATCCTATCATGTGTTGGCGTGTGACCCCACTGATTGACCATTTAATTAGAATTTAATTCTATTAGTTCAGATGGTTTGGGGGTTTATCACGTGTTGGCACGTGACCCCTCTTGAGAAAGCACCTAATTAGAATTTAATTCTATTGTTTCAGAGGGTTTAAGAGCCAATCACGTGTTGGCATGTGACCCTATTTAATTATTTATTTTATTCAGTACCTACAGCCTTTGCCTGTAAATGGTCACGTGTGGGCACGTGATGCTCGGTCACGTGTGGGCACGTGATGCCTCATAACTTTTGATCCCGGATAAATTATGAAGCCCATAATATATCAAATCGAAGGATTTTTCGAGACGCTTTCGATACCATCAAAATTTAGCTGTTTCTCATTTAGGAGTCTGTCAAAATACAGTCCGGAAAATACTGGTTCATATTTTCTTAAACGTATCGCTGCCATTTGATACCTTGGGCTCTTTTGCGCAGAATTTTTTTTGGCGGGAACACCAATTTATTGTGGTGTTCATTGATGATATTCTGGTCTACTCGAGAAGTATTGAAGAGCATGCGGAACACTTGAAGATCGCACTGCAGACATTAAGGCAAGAAAGATTGCATGCAAAGATGAGCAAGTGCGAGTTTTGGCTTGAAGAAATGAAGTTTTTGGGGCATGTTGTATCCGGAGATGGAATCACCGTTGACCCTGAAAAGATTGCAGCAGTTCAAGATTGGCCGATTCTGGAGAACGTAGATGAGATCAGAAGTTTTCTTGGACTTGCCGGATATTACAGAAGATTCGTGGAGAATTTTGCTCGTTTGGCTGAACCTTTGACCAAGCTTACGCGGAAGGTAGTACCGTTCGTATGAACGGATAGATGTGCGTCAGCTTTTGAGATGTTGAAACAAAGATTGATAACCGCTCCTATTTTGACCGTACCAGACGGTTCCGGAGGATTGGTGATTCACAGTGACGCATCTGGGAAAAGTTTGGGATGTGTTTTGATGCTGCATAGGAAATTTATAGCTTACGCATCGAGACAGTTGAAGATCCATGAGAAGAATTACCCAACTCATGATTTGGAGATAGCAGCTGTGATTTCTCTTTGAAGATTTGGAGACACTACTTATTGGGCGAAAGGGTCGAAGTATTCACCGATCACAAAAGCCTAAAGTACGTGTTCACACAGAAAGAGCTTAACATGAGGCAGCGTAGATGGTTGGAGCTGATGGCTGACTACGATCTTGATCTTAAGTACCATCCGGGGAAAGTTAATGTAGTGCCGGATGCGCTTAGTCGGTTGCCAGCAATTCGGATGTTGACTGCACAGAAGGAGCTTATCGTGGATTTTCGGAGATTCGAGTTGGAGATTGTGCTACCGCATTCTTCGGGACAGTTGATGCAGCTGCAAGTACAGTCGTTGATCGAGAGTATTAAAGCAGCACAGTCACAGGACCCAAAATTGCAGAAGTTTCGAGAACAGATTGAAGCGGGACTTCGAACGGACTTGTTGATTCATGAAGATGGTTCGTTGCGATATGGTAGACGTTTGTGTGTGCCGAAAGGAGACATTCGTGAAGAAGTTATGAAGGAGGCGCACAGTTCCACATATTCCGCATCCAGTAGGCACGAAGATGTACCGTGATCTACGACAGCATTTCTGGTGGGAAGGCATGAAAAGGGAGATTGCTCGTTTTGTGGCAAAGTGCTTAGTGTGTCAGCAAGTTAAGGCTGAACATCAAAGGGATGTTGGTTTATTGCAACCACTTCCGATTCCTCAATGGAAGTGGGAACATATAACCACGGACTTCGTGACAGCTTTACCGCAGAGTCCAAAGGGCAACAATGCAGTTTGGGTGATTGTTGATCGATTAACCAAGGCAGCTCATTTCATACCATTTCGAGTTGGTTAGTCAACGGAAGCGTTAGCAGAACGGTATATGCAGGAGATTGTGAGATTGCATGGAGTACCTGTGAGAATCATTTCCGATCGTGACACCCGATTCTTATCACACTTCTGGAGGAGTTTACAGGAAATTTTGGAGACGCGGTTGAAGTTTAGCACAGCTTATCATCCTCAGACAGATGGCCAGTCGGAGAGAACGATCCAAACTCTTAAAGACATGTTGAGAGCTTGCATGTTAGACTTCAAGGGTTCATGGGAGGATCATCTGCACTTAGTGGAGTTTTCGTACAACAACAGTTTCCAGGTGACTATTCAGATGGCTCCATTTGAAGTATTGTACGGTCGCAAGTGTCGTTCACCTGTTTGTTGGGACGATGTTGGAGAACGAAGATTGTTGGGACCGGATTTGATCGTGCAAACTGTGGAGAAAGTTAGTACTATCCGGAATCATATGAAGGCAGCACAAGATCGCTAGAAGAGTTGGGCCGATACATCGAGAAGACCTCTAAAGTTCGCTGTTGGTGATCTTGTGTTCTTGAAGATATCACCGACTAGAGGAGTGATTCGTTTTGGGAGTCGAGGTAAGCTTAGTCCTCGATTCGTAGGGCCTTTCGAGATTTTGGAGCGTGTTGGAGAAGTGGCTTATCGATTGGCGTTACCACCGTCTTTGGCGGATGTTCATGACGTGTTTCATGTATCTTAACTCCGTAAGTATGTTCGAGATGAGACGCACGTGCTAGATCATTCAGAGCTGATTGTAAGAGAGGATTTGACCTTTGAGGAACGACCGATGTCGATTATTGATCGAAGAGAAAAGGTCCTTAAGAACAAGATTATCCCTCTCGTACTTGTTTCTTGGGGAAATCGCTCGTATGGAGAATCGACTTGGAAACGAGAAGACGAGATTCGACTGAAGTTTCCACACCTATTCTTGTAGATTCTTGATTGTTTATCTTTTCTTGTTCCTGGAATTTCGAGAACGAAATTCTTTTTGTAGTTGGGTATAATGTAACACCCTAGTTCATTTATACCAGTTCTAGTTCAAGTATTTCTTTATTTATGGTATTTTTTTCCCGATTTATTGTGTTGTGGGTGCGAATAGTGTATTTGACATCTGTATTTGCATCCGACCCGACCCACATGCTTGAAACCAGTCTTGATTCATGTTTGTGATTTATCCTGGCTTGTTACATGGATCCGTGCACTTTCATTTATACATCCTGCATACTGGCATTTATCTGGCATCTGCATTATAAATATAACATTTAAAGTCACATAAAATATTTTAAAAGTATATTGCATGGCCTGCATGATACCCCTGACCCTGTGGTAGCATCCGCGCATCTTGTTCTCGTCCCGTTCAATGAAACGGACTTGCTTGGATGGCTACGCGCACGTACGTGCATCCATTCTTGAGGGTATGCATTTTCGTTACCTGGATATCTAATTTTAATTTTGGTCGACATGTATATTTTTCATATTTTAAAACTGAATTTTAGACCCGACCCGGACGTGTTTGGACTATATTTGTTTTTACCAGAATATCAAATTTTATTTATATAATATTAATTTTATAAACTGATACAAATTAAAATTTAGTTAACTAATAAAAGATTTTTTTTAAATTTAAATCTAAACTAATTTCCTAACAAACTAACAACCCATTTTTCTCTCTCCTCTCTCCCCCTCTCTCTCTGTTACTTTATAAATATTAATTCTTTCAATATTCACAACCCCTTCATCTCTTCTCCACATATATATATTTAATATACTTTTTAAATCCCATATAAAAAAAGCATTGTTCCCTTTCTTCTTCACGTTTTCCCGCCTACGAACGAAACCCACGCCTCGCCTCTGCCCTCGTCCCGCGTGCCATGTGTGCGTTGCGACGATTTACCTACGTCGGACGTGCCGTGCGTATCCGTCGTGTGATCCAATCGAGGCAAGTTAATCTTGCTACATGCTATATTACAATGTATTGCACACATGTGAATAATAGCATTACTTATTGTTTAATTATGCATCCCACATTACCATTTTACTATTTTACTATTTTCGGACATCCGTGTGCGTCCATATCACTATTTACATATCTAGTCGCATGCTAATTCATCTTGCTACATGCTAGGTATATTATTATGCATCCATATGAGTAAAATATTACCCGTTTATCACATTATACATCCATATTAAAGTTTTACTGTTTTCGGATACCCGTTTGCATCCATATCATTTAAAATATATATAACTGGATCTATATATCATATTAATTCATGTTATTATTGTAGTAACACCCCATACTTAATAATGTGCATCACACTTAGTCTTGGAACTGTAAATATAACCCTAATCGATAATTGTGCATCCATACCATTAATTATATATCTATTTGCATTCCAAGTCACATTTTTTCATATTACTGCTACATTAACACCCCATGCTAGATAATGTGCATTCTACATAGTCATGAAACTATAGTTGTAACCCCTGATATTTATTTATGCATTCATGTTTATTTGTGTATCCATACCATTAATTCTACATAACTAGGTGCACCCCATATTACATTAACTCATATTATTAATACATTAGTACCCCATGCTTGATATTGTGTATCCTACTCAGTCATGATGTAACCCCTGATCGATATTTGTGCATCCATACTTTTATTGTACATCCGTACTTTCACCCTGATTCAATACTTACTACAGTTTGATTATGAGCAGCCACTTGATACTTGTACACTACTTAACGTGACCTGATACACCACTACTTGACATGACTTGATACATGTACACTATCTGACATGACCTGATATATCACCACTTGACATGTTATCTGATCCTGTTTCTAATGCCGACAATCCTGACATGTTGTCCCGCTAGACATATCCTGTTGTCTGTATAGACAAACATGTTCCTGCTTGATCCTGTGTTGGCATTAGTTTCAGATTTATCAATACCTGACTTGAACACATAACTTGGGGTATGGGGAAATCAAGAATGTAACCGAACGTAACTCAAAGGGCTATCATATTGTTTGCCGTTTTTCCGGGTATTACGGAATACCTATTGTTTGTCTTTTTTCCGGGCGTTACGGAATACCTATTGTTTGCCGTTTTTCCGGACGTTACGGAATAATCACCGATGGGTTACGATGAGGATTACATTAATTGATTTCGAAGACTTTAGAATAGATAACCCAGTAGAACAGTTTAGATTACTCACTGCACATCACATGTGCTTATACCCTTCACTGTTCTTTATTCATGATATTGTTATACTCTTATTGCTGTTAATACTCATGCCTTCATGTCTTGTTCCCTTCTGACTGTATTATTGTTGATATTATGACGCACTGACGTCTGGATTTTGCATGGCCCAGATCCTCTACCTTTGTCGCAGGCTGATCAGGAGTTTTTCTGCCGTCAGGCCAAGCAGTGAGAATCCTGTTAGTACCCAGTTAGTTTAGTTATGTTCACTTTCCGGATGTTACTGTTTATTGGATTTATTGCTTCCGCATATTATTTCTTAACTCGTTTGTTCTGGCATATGGACATGTACTAGATAGTTTATTTTACTTTTCTATTTTTGATATCTTATAGACAGCCGTAATGTGACTGTGGAGAGATGTTTCCTATCCACAGGTAGCATGGTTGGCTCTGTCACGTGCCGATCTTAGTGCACTCTAGGAAGCAGGGCGTGACAATTTAGGAATTGGTTTTTGGGTCGGCATCAGCACCGCTACACTGAAATATGGTACCAAGAGCGAATCATCATTTGCCTTTGCTTATTGGGAAGCGGTGGCTTAGGGAACAGGTTTAGATCCCTATCACCTAAGGCTTTTCAATTTTAAGGGCCGTAAGGGTCCCATAAAAGCATTTTCTGCCTACGAGTCGTAAGGATCCCGTAGGCGCATTTTCCCCTTAGGAGTCGTGAGGACTCTCAAGTGTGTTTTTCCTTTGTGAGTCGTAAGGATCCCACGAAGGTGTTTTCTTACGAGTCGAGAGGATCTCGCAAGTTTTGTTCTCCTCATGCATCGTGAGGACACATGAGTGTATTTCCCTCGTTCCCAGTTTAATGACTTAGGGGTCATCTGTTTCCAATTTAACGACTTAGAGGTCATCTGTTTTCAGTTTAACGACTTAGAGGTCTATCATGCCAAGTTTAACGACTTAGCGGTCATCTGTTTCCAGTTTAACGACTTAGCGGTCATCTGTTCCCAGTTTAAAGACTTAGGGGTCTATTGTGCCCAGTTTAACGACTTAGCGGTCATCTGTTCCCCAGTTTAAAGACTTAGGGGTCTACTGTTTCCAGTTTAACGACTTAGAGGTCATCTGTTTCCAGTTTAACGACGTGGTGGTCATCTATTTCCAGTTTAAAAACTTAAAGGTCTACTATTTCCAGTTTAAATACTTGGAGGTCATCTGTTTCCAGTTTAACGACGTGATGGTCATCTGATGGGGAGCTTAGAGAAGATACCCGATCGAGCAGTCGTCAAGGGCACCGCTGGAGCTTGCATGAGATGCCTTATTACTTTGTCGGTGTTGATGGCCTTTCCCCCAGCTGGGGCCAAGGAAAACCGTTCAAATACCGACTTGCGTTCGAAGATGGCAATTGGAAATTGTTAACCCCTGCAAATAGAAACATGATTTCAGTATAGACAATCGATATGTACATTGATTGAGCTTGCATGAACGTTTAACCCGAAATATGTGAGGAGAGACTGGTCCCACCGGACGTGCCAGAATCTGTAGGGTGTTTTCCGTCGCCCCATTAAGATGGGAATACACACGCGCATGTCAGGCGCAGTACAGATTCTCCCTGCTTAGGGTAGGCTGGGGTTTATTGATTGTGTGGATCCGAATCTCCGGCAGCTGCGGACTAAGCTGCCGTTAATTACCCCTCGCCTTTGGAAGCGAGGGAACCTCCGATTGACGGGTCAAACTGGGCATGCGAACTCAATGCGATGCGTTGGTGTGTGTGTATTTTTTTTTTGTTCCATTTGTTAAAGAAAAAAATTATATATATATATATAACAAAAATAAATAAGTAAATAAATATTTAGAGAAACGTTTTTTTTAATTTACTATTTTTTTTAGTTTAAAATATTATTTATAATTTATTTTTATTTATTTATAATTTATTTATTTTAAATAAAAAAGGATTAAATAAAGAAAAAAAGGAAGAAAGAAAAAAAAGAAGGGGGAGAACCTGGGCTCCCATTTAATGGGAGCCTCCGCTCACATGCGAGGGTCACATGCTAGCATGTGACCCCTCACATGCTAGGGGGCCATCACATGCTTAGCATATGGCCTCTCATGTGAGTGGGGCCATCACATGCTAGCATGTGACCCCTAGCATGTGAGAGGGGCCAAAAGAGCTCCCATTAAATGGGAACCCTTCCCCTTATGTGCTAGCATGTGATGGGGATAAAAAGGGGATTTTTTTTTAACATGGAGCTGAACTCCAAAAGAAATTTTTTTATGGAGTTAAACTCCAAAAAAATTTAAAATATGGAATTCAACTCCGAAAAGATTTTAAATGGAGTTTTAACTCCAAATAGATTTTTATTGTGGAGTTAAACTCCAAAAAGAGTTTTAAATGGAGTTCAACTCCAAAAAAGATTTTTATTGTGGAGTTAAACTCCAAAGGAATTTTTGTTTGTGGAGTTAAACTTCAAAAGAATTTAAATGGAGTTGAACTCCGAAAGAATTTTTATTGTGGAGTTGAACTCCGAAAGAATTTTAAATGTGGAGTTGAACTCCGAAAGAATTTTATATGGAGTTAAACTCCTAAAAATATTTAATGTGGAGTTAAACTCCCCAAAAAAAAGAATTTTACTGTGGAGTTAAACTCCAAAAGAATTTCTGTAGTGGAGTTAAACTCCAAAATAATTTTATTTGTAAAGTTAAACTGTCACGCCCCGCTTCCCAAAAATACGGAAAACGAGATATGACTAGGCCATCCATGCTCCTACGGTCAAGGAATAATCCCGCCGTAGTCACACTTCGGCTTCTAGCATTATATGGTAATCAGTAAACAAAGCACAGAAGTAAAGGAAATACATCACTAAATCAATACATTAATTTTCATTGTTCACAATTTACAATAAAGCAAGGAAAGAACTACTAACCAAGTGCGAATACAAGGTTTCTTTAGGGAAAGCAGTAAAAGTGAAGGAGTTACTTCCGACTAAATCTCCGCAAGTTCGAAGGGTAAGTCTGACTCCTGTACTGGTTCTTCCTCGAGATCTGAGCATGCATACTCAGGTCGTCAGAGCGACGTAATAGCAATATTATAATAGTGACAAGAAACAAGGAAGGAAGGTAATAACAGTGGAAGTAAAATGCAGGTAATGAATATGTCACTAACTGATGCAATGTATGATCTGTGTACTTATCAGTCTCTAAGTCATCTTTTGAAATCGAGTTATGGAAAGGAGGATCATGTTTAACGAGGGTCTTGTACATACCCGAGACTACGGCCCGCTATCATCCGGGACATAACCCTGTCAGCCGGACCGCTAGGCCCAACCTAATATATATAAGAGTCGTTGTTCGAATGATCATCCTCTAAATCACTGTCCTCGCTAAATACAATTCTCTTTCCACTTCGATTTCCCCTTTTTCTCCAGGTCTACACTATTTATGAGTATGGTCTAGTCGTATACAAGTACTCACCAATAACACGGTTTTAGTCACTGTTCACTGTATTGTTCACTGTCACGAATCATTCACTTTTTCACTAGCGTACTTGACACTTCTAAACCGATATCATTCACGCACGACAATATATTGTACACTGAATAATAACGCGCACTATCACTAGAAGTATGGCAATCGGGTAAAATATGTGCATGTATGCAGTTAACAGATCAGGTGTAATACGAACTATTATGCATATTTTGAACTTATAAAAATTGCATTAAATTATACATTCAAAATTCAGTAAAATGATACAAAAGAGGTAGCAATTAAACTCAGTCGGCAGTTCAACAAAATTTATTTCAGTGCAATCGGATTTCGGGTTTGCAAGTTACAGCCGTTTCATTTTAAGTGTTCGCTGCTGGAAATTCAGTTCCTGAACTGAATGTCCATTTCGGAACACAATTTTCACCCTGTTGGGATCAAAATTAGGCGACTCTATAATTGAACAAAATTTAGGTTTATCAGTTGGGTTTCCAACGCATCAGACGGATTTTCAATTGCGCCTCTACGTCAAAAGTTATGTACTGTACAACAATATGGTATAAGTTCTGTCCCTGTTTGGGACTGCTATACGTCCTGTTTATTTAAAATACGGTTTAAATAGTAAACGACAGTGAAATGGGATGAAATCACTTTCATTAGTTATCTAACTGTTTCATCTTGGCTATGGTATAGGGTTCCGCAATATAACATGTTCAAGAAGCAAAAGGGTAAGCATTATAAGATGAGAATTAAAAGCCAGTGCTGCTCTGGACTGCAGTACAGAGCCGCACTCCGAACCAGTTTACGTCATCTTTTCAGCATAGAAACAATTTAAAACTCTTTTGGGGTTCTAGGTCGTCGAGTCGGCTTCGATTTGAGCCCTCGAACACAGCATTCCAATCTATAATCAATTTGTTGTAATTTTTACAAGTTTTAGACGCGGAAAATTTCAGTTTTAACGGCTTAAATGGGGATGATCGCTCACGTCAGTAACGACGGTATTTTTCAACCAAATTATAACACGATGTTCATTACTATACGGGACAACTTATGTAATCAGTTTCCATCAATTTAATGGGAGTTTTTCATTCGGGTTTTGCATCATATTAATTTGTACGAATAGTATACACGGAATTCATTAGTATTTCGAATTGTATTAGATCAATTTAGTATGAAACAAGCAGGGTACTTGCCTGATGACGCGTTGACGACGCACGGTAGCGGCAACGGCACGAACGCGACCTGAAAACGGCACGGCGATGACTAGGCTCAAGTCTCTGCTGCAAATGCGTCGAGGAGGTGTCGATGGTGGCGGGGTTGCTTGCTGTGTGGTGGCCGGAAGAGGAGGCGAAGGCGAGGTGAACGGCGGTGGCTGTGGTGGTCGCCGGTAAGGGTGCAGCGAGGGGGTCGAGGCTCAAGCTTGGTGTAGGGTGCAGTGAAGTAGTGGATGGGCTCGGGGTAGTAGGAAGTGATGGTGATGACGCTGAGGGGTCGACGAGGTGGCCGGCGACGCGATGGGAGCGGGGTGATCGTCGGCGGCGAGAGGGTATGCAAGGGAGGCTCGGTGGCGAGGAGGGGGTTCTTGTGAGGAGATGGGATTGCCGCGTAGGAGCCGTGGGGAGGTGTGGACTGTGGTTCTGAGGAAGCTTGGAGATGGGAGGAAGGAGGAGAGAAGAGGTAAGGGCTCGGGGGTCGCGGTTGCAGAGGTGGTTGGCACAGTGAAGAAAAAAAAAGCAGTGGGGATGAAAGCTCGACCTTGTATGGGGGAGAGGGGGACGAGGTCGAGATGGGTGCGCAGGCACGCGTGCGATCGTGGGTCGAGGCGTGGGGTCGTGTTCACGAACGGGGGCGCGGTGTGGGGCGAACGGCGACGTGGGGAGCGTGGTGAAAACGAGCGGGAAAAATTTGAGGGAGTGGGGAAGAGGGGATAACGGGTCGGGTACGGGCGTGGGTTTTTGGGCCAGGGTTGTAAAGAAAAGAAAGTGGGCTGGGTAAAGAAATTGGGGATTTATTTATATAATTTTATAATTTTGTCTTGGGCTTTTCAGTTTAAATGTTTGGGAAAATTTAAATTTTGAGAATTAAAGTAAACACAAGGATTCTAAACTCCTCCAAAAATAACAGGAAAAATAGAAAATATTCAGGGGACTTGGAAACATTTTAAGAAAAAAAAATTATTGACAGAACCGGGAATTTACATAAACTCCAAAAGATTTTCCCCTTTCTCTTTTGAGAAGAAACCCAAAATGGGTTCTCTTGAAACTCCAAGATCTAGATCTTGGATGATAAAAAAAGAGACCCTTTTTCTTCTCTTGATAGAGTCTTGGGAGGTGGGTTCATGGTAGAACTTTATTTAGTTTTAAAAAAAGAAGAGCCAAGCTTTTGATTTAATTGAAAAATGAAAAAGAAGAGAAAGAACTTGAAAAAGAGAGAGTGGATGCACAAACCCTAGTTTTTGAGAGAATGAAAAGTGTATGTTTTATTCATCATCATGTTGTCTTATATAGGCTTACACATTTACATATAACCTCTTGGGCTTTACAAAATGGCATTTTGCCCATCTCATGCCTCATGTGCTCATTTCTTTTGCACATAAGCCTTGCGCTTTACAAAAATTTGGCTATATGTCCATTTTGCTTACATTCATACATAAAAAATTACATCAAAATTATTTATCACATGATTTTTATTTTGGAATGGGGGAGGGCCGGCCGCTTCATGTTCGGACTCGACCTGAGCATGGACCCACTTGATCTGGGCTTGGGCCCACTTAGCTTGGGGTTGACCTTGACTTTGACTTAGTCAACCGGGGTGCAATTTTCGACCCCAACAGTGAGGAGGTAGGTCATTACCTCATGAGTTTTCTAAAGGTATATGGTTAAAATAAATAAGCAATGTCGAAAGTAAACATGATGGTATTTTACTGTAAAAGGGAAATAGAAGTTGCTATACTTATTATTTTGAAATGAAATGTTTTCTAATGTTTTCATTTATGATTGTTTAAACATTATAAGAGGATTTGGTAATTTATTATTTAAGAAAAATTGTATTTTTAAAGAAAAGAGTGTCGGAAGTTGGAATAACTCCGCTTCCGACGAGTTGTGAAAAGAATGTGTTTAAGATTAGAATTTGAGAAGGGTGGAAGGGAATTATAGGTTATAAAGAAAGAGGGGAGGTATGAGAAGATTAGGAAAACGTCGGGGAGTCGTTTCGTCGCCGGATTCTTCTTGGAATTTCGACGGAATTTCGACCTTTGCTAACTTCACTTGCACAACTTTGGACTTGAGAATTTTAGAGAGTTTTGACAGGGAATTTTTGAGTGAGGAGGTGTAAAATGGAGGGTGGTATTTATAGGGAAAATGAGGGTTTAGGGTATTGAATTGGAGAATTAAAAATTTGCATTAAAAAAGTTTAAAGATGTGATTTTAATCCCTCTGCAAATGTGCAGAAAAATCAAACAATATGGGGGAAGTAGGGTAGGCGAAGGGGTGCTAGGGTTAAATTTTGAGGAGTATTGGATACGGGGGAGCCGGCGGTGTCGGTCCATCAAGCCATCTCGCTGGTCCAATACCGGTGAGGGGGCTCTGGATTTGTGCCTTGTGTCCCTGTCGCTTGGTATACCCCAGTGCACATGTTTGATTACTTTGTGACTTTTAATTTTACGTGCAGTGCACGTGCAAACTTTTGGGCTTCTAAAAGTTTAAAGAAAAATCAACAAAAAATTAATGTTGCTAATGGGAGATGGGATTTGAACACAGGTGCTATATCTCAGCAGTGCAAGGTCTTTACTAGTGAACTATAAGTTCTTTCTTGCTGTTCAAAAACAAAACAATTACTTATAGTGTACACAGATTGCCAATACTCCATTTTTACATTAACTTTTTAATCAAATTTTCTGTACATTGAAACAGAGTCGTTACACTCGGCATGATTCACCGTTATTTTTTTATTTAACTGTTCATATGTGAACAGTTTTATCGGGTAAGTATTTATTACTTTTTTCATAACATAATTATAGAAAATATTCAAGTCAAAATTAAATGTTTATTTGCGATATATACAGCGTTTGGAATGCTTAACACCGTCCACCTATTAAACGAACTCAGCAATGGTATATCAATGAAGAGTGACATAAACACGTTCCTGTTTGGTTAAAAGCACGTGTAAGTTGTAAACTATAAAAACCAAACTACAACTCATGTTGATACACACACACCTTAATCCGTTTTACCCTAATAAGTTAAAAGAAATCCCAATGATAGATATGTTTCAAAAGATATAAAAGCGCCAGCATATTATCCAGATAAACAAGTTGAGTACCTCTTCGGTTATATTGTTAACGGGTTTAGATTTCACATCAGAAAAAAATATCAAAATAAAAAGTTTCAGAATTGCGGCGTCTTTGTCACATCCACCGTTACTGAATATTCATCTTCTAGAGATTTAAATCTAACCACGGGAAAATTAGACTATTACGGGATGTTTAAAAAAATACTTCAGGTGCGTTATCATGAACAAACGGTTGTCCTGTTCAAGTGTCTGTGGTACGATATCCATCATGAACATATTGGGTTCAAAGTTGAAAATGGCCTACTTTTACTCAATTCATCGAAACTTCCTTTTGGTGAAGAGTCTTATATTCTCATCAGTCAAGCCCGTTAATATTTTTATGTCGCAGACCCTATGGATGCCTAGTGGGATGTTGTTGTGATGAATCTACGAGACTGTTACAATATAAGTGAAAGTGATGTAAGCGAGACTAGTTGTCCTACAATCCCGGCTATACAAGATGATGTTATTCCTCTCGAATTCAAAAGCGGTTTATCAAGAATAGATATAGAGCCAAAAATAGTCTCTGATGTGCTATCGGCGGTAGTAGAGCCAGAAGTCTAATTAAGACTTTAAATATCTTGATATATTAACTCGCTTTTGTATGATATTCATAACTTAAGTAATGCGAAACTTACAATTTATTACATCTTTCTTTCCGCATATTATTTCATACATTTCATCTTTTCCGCATATTATTACCGCATATTATCTCCTACGGTTTCGAATTCTAATGTACAGAGATTTTCAAGCTAATTTATATATGATGTTATATAAGCCGTTTATATGTATTCTGTTCTTGGACTAGAATTCTAATGTCCTACATTTCATTTTTTCCCTGCATATTATTTCCACAATTTATTGCTCATGTATGATATTCTTTTCAGCAATAATTTTCACTATTATTTTTTTTATCTAATATACTAAAGTATATTCCATGTAGTTATTTTAGATATGTCAAGTTCAGATAGCAAGACCGATCAGTCTACCAGGGACGGGGAGCAGTCCTCTCTAAAAAAGAAACGGGCTAGGAGAAGACTACACGGGCTAGTGATATATGGAGGAGAATGCCATATGCTCCTGACAAGCCGTTTGTATACCTTGCGTTCACAGGGGACGTTGTGATAGGAACCAATGAAGAAGTGATGAAAATGATGTCGTTGATAGTAAACAGCGATGACCGTATGCCTCATTTGTTGAAGGACAAAGATGACAAGTGGGAGGTCCTAGATTGGGACAGCGAAGCGTTAGGGCTAAAAAAACAAGTCGCTATATAGGAGATGATGGTCAGATTTTTTTATACAATTCAATACTGCACTTTTTTTATATGCACATATGTACACACACATACACGTATATCACAAACACACACACACACCCCTATACGTATACACATTTACTAAATTATTATAAAATACCCATAAAATGATGAATTATCCCGTTTCGCAGGTTCAGTTCGAGTTTCGGTGGGTTGGCCTAGAGGGCCCTCAGAGGATTTGCGATGAACATGCACTTTATGATAAAATGTGTAGTCATATGGAGAATAATTGGAGAGGCCATAAGAACAAAATTTTTAGAAAGGTTGAAAACTGCGTTTCACCGGATGAGATATATTGGATTAAACCGGATCCATATTGGTCCGACAAATACTGACATGCCTTGGTCGATCATTTCTTGTTTGAAAAGTTTGGGATATGTTTTTGACGATACATTTTTACTATTTTAGAGCAATTCGGTAAACAATATTTGATGTAACTGCAGGAGAAGAGCGAGCGGGGCGATGTATCTCGCGCTCAGTTGCACGATATTTATAGGGGTGGGAGCAAGAGTTCCCAGCAAGTTGCCATCGAATACGTAAGTATCGTATTTGATATTAATACGTTAAAATTATCTTAGAAATTTATGTATGAACTTTCTAAATGTTATATGCAGGAAGAAAGCCATAGTGGAGAGTCTCTTGATCGTATCGAAATCTACCGGGTTCAATTTATACGAGGCGATGGTGCGTCTGCATCGATTGAGGCACATGGGATATATGTAAGTATCCACATATGCCGAATGTCTTAATTATTTCAGAATAATTATTGTGTAGCTTTTAGAACGAGATTAATACATTTCTTCTACAAACAGACGCCGATGGCGGCTGAGAAAAATCGGTTGATCCAAGCGATGGAGGCGGAACAGGGATACCCGGTTGATGACGTGCAGAGAACATTAATCGTAGATAGGGCTTTCATGGCGTTTATGCCGGATCATCACGGGAGAGTACAATGTGTGTCCTCTAAGTTCACTCCGCATCAGTATAACACTCATTTCTAACCGACCGGACATACAACTCCTAAGTTACAGCCGGCGGACGAATCGGCATTGGAGATGCCGATACAGACCAGGGTCTCTAGGACCAAGACCCCCGTGTTTCATGGATCGCCTCAGGAGCGGACGCCGAAATCCGGCGGTTTCTCACGCCGATCGACTGCCACTCCCGCCCCCGCTGCCGATCAATTTGCTGGCTTGACTCTCGAGCAGAGATTTAATCTTATCGACGCGTACGATCAGGCTGGGAGGCCAGTACATCCGGTAAGTTCGATAACCCTTACATATATACACACGTATGCACATATCACATACACAATCATACATACCCCCACACACATGCACGCACAAGCATACACGCGCGCGCGCACATACAAAAACATATCACATACACACATGCATCCACACACACAGACACAAGCAGGCGCGCGCGCGCATAAGCATACACACACACAAATAAACGCGTGCACGCACACACAAGCATACATACACACACGCACACAAACAAGCGCGCGCACACATTTAATTAATATAAAATACCCATACTAATTCATACATTTTAAACTTTTAATCGCAAAGTCTTTACCTCCGAAATCCATAAGCATCTCTTTCGTGATCAACTCTCCCTCCCGTGTTCATCCTCCGTTGATTTTCCATTTTCCACTTTTGTAAATTTATGATGTTAAAATTGTAATGGAACGCGTAGTATGTATGGTAATCATATTTGGATAATCGATATTTGAATGGAATGTATTTTATATTAGAATCGTTATTTGAATGGAATGGATTTTGTATTAGAATCGTTATTTGAATAGAATGGAATCGATATTAAATTGAAATAGATTGGATTGGAGATTTTCTTGGCTTTTTAAAAAAAATTACTGTAATGCACTCTATTTCGACGGGTATTTCCCGTCGCAATAGTCTATTTCGACGGAACTGACCCGTCGAAATAGTCTATTTTGACTGGTAAGTCCCGTCGAAATAGAAAAAATGATTTTTAAATGATTTCTGAAACAATTTTTCTAACTTACAAAAATTATTTATTTCGACGGAAATTACCCGTCGAGAAAGAAACTATTTCTACAGGGAATAGCCGTCGAAATAGATATGATTACTGCGACAAACATTAGCCGTGGAAATAACCTATTACGACACAGCCTATTGCGTCGGCGTTCCTTCGTGGCTATTTGGTGTCGCCCGACAAAATAGACCTATCTCGATGGTAAATGTCCAAATAAGTATCTATTTACTTACTGTAGTGACTATATATAGTTGTAAACACAAAATTGGAATCATGCTTAGAAGTCTTCTCTGTCCAAAATTAATACCATTTCGGTAATTTAACCATCTTTAGCTTTAACATTGGAGAAATGTTGAAGTCAAAGGCATAACAGAAAAAAAAAATTCTTGTTGGTTAAAAAGTCAACGATCTATTAACTTCCTAATGATTGTTACCGTCCGTCTTGATCAACATAATTTAAGTCATGCACACACACAACAAACTGTGTTTTTTAATATTTCTTGCACTCGCATCGAAGAGTCGCAAATTTAACAATTTACTGATAATAGAACGCTTTCATAACCAAATCAACGGTCAACAAGTATCAAAATCATTTTTCTTTTAAGAATATAAAGAACCAAGTAACAAAATCAAGTAAAAACGGATATATATATATGCTTTAGGTCATGAAGATCAAGATGGACAGAACCTATCTTCTTAAAAAAAGTTGTCGCGGGCTGGTTTTTTGACCAATATAGAAAAAAAAAAACTATCATAGGCCTTCCAACACGAAATGAATTAAGGTTAATAAAGATAAAGCTAGCATGCATGCAATGAAAAAAAATGGTTAGCTATGGGCATGAAATGAATATTAGAAAATAGGAGGCAAAAATGGGTTTAGCTACATTGCATAAACCCCAGTATTTGGAGGGAAACACGCATGGCAAAAATATCGGGGAAATGAGTGGCATAACATGGTAGCATGCACTCTATCTTGATATCATGCAAAAAATATATTACTTTATTACAAGGGACGGTTAGGTAAGTCTCTTTCCTTATCCAAATATATGCATTTTAGGGCCGCAAGCAACTAACTTCTATCTTCTTGCACCTTGACAAAAAGGAGATCTAGCTGCCTTCCATTATTATAAAAACTCATATTATAAGTAATGGAGAAGTTATAAGCAGATTCCCAAGGAAAATGATATATAAAACATTATATATGTACGGTTTGGTTATAAATATATCAATCATTGTAAAAAATTTCGGAAGAAGTTATATCATCGCACAATTTCTCACGAGTCGAGTGTGGGCAACCCGTACGTAGCTCTTGGAACGAGCGCTGACTATCAAAAAAAAATTATTTTCTTATTGTCGCTTATTTTTACGAGTTTCAAATACGTGAGTGGTTCACTTAAGTCTCAAATAGCATACCGTTTTTTGATTGGAAAAGGTTATATGGATCAATGAGTAGAATGAGAGGGCTGACCTGAGCTTGGAACCAACTATAATTAAATCAAACGCCGTCAAAATTTATAACTTTGAACTCGATAGCCCCATCTTTATCCCCCTATCGTCCTACTCAAATCAAGAGCATATCAAGTGGTTGGACCTGCACTTAATCTCCTGTTAAAATAATTTAGTTTGGCATGTTTTATGATTTGTTATTTTGGTTGATTTCTGGTCCTCAGTATATAAATAATTAAATCTTCAAGCTCCCTTTCTTTTTAGGTTATTTTCGAGCTGGATTTTATGCATCGACTTTGTAGGGCTATTTACTTGATAGCATTTTTATGAGAGCTTAGGGCCATGTGAATCGGCACAGTGAATTCCCCATCGAATCCGGAGAAAAACAGAAAGGAGAGGCACTTAAATAGGATGGGTATTCTATATTTCTTCGTATTTGGGCTGGAGTCTGGGCTCTCTATCTTCCTGTGGGCTTTTGAATTCCAACATAAGTCCAAGAGGCTTCATCTGTTGGGCAAATCCAACTTCCCTATTTGCATGAATATAGCTTAATCTTAAAAATTTTAACAAAAACTTTACAAGAACAATTATCAAAAAAAATTTATTAAATATCTTTAGAGGCATATACCTCTCATATTTTTCTCGGCCTATTTCAACGCTCTTGTTGTTTTCCTTTTGGAATTAGTCCAACCCTACACAAAGCAGTTGTAGAGCTAATTTTTAGAAGGCACTCGTTACATTCAATGCTTGTAGAACACTCTCAGAGGCCCTGCTGATTCGGCCTTTGATAACATATTAGAAGTTTGAAATACCTAGAATGTTGGGCTCTCTATGAGAATACATGGCTTTCGATGTATTTGGAGTTTCATCCATAAGACTTGAGCCAATTAGCGCGAAGAGGACGGGATCTATATCTTATATTCACGCATCTCGTAGGACTATTCTAATAAAAAGAGATACTTTCTATCTATTTTTTTTGTTTAAATGATAAAAAAAATTACAGCCTTAACTAATTTTATAAAAAAAAAGAAAACTGCGTTGCATGCCAACTCACCGTCCGTTTGTCTCCTAAACAAACGTATCAATAACCAACAACGTGAAGACACATAAGAAAGGTAATTTTGCTTGTGAAACAATAACAAAACTTTACCCTAAACGTAGTTACCATGTTTGATATTGCACAACACTTGCATTGAAGCTGTCTTTGGACAACTTCTACAATTTTTACTCTATCACCAACCAAACTACATAAAAAAACAAGAAGAAGATAAAAGTTATATTATAGATAGAAATTGATGGAGGTCATTTTCGGGTCTCCGTCAGATGTTGTCTTCCGTTGATCTCCCGGTGGATTTCGGTGGTGATCTTCTGCTGCGTGTGGGTCTCAATGGGTTTTGAGGAGATTGGTGATTTGAGGAGTTTAGCGCCGAGTACCTGTAAAGAAGTCCCGGGATGGTTTGGTACCACCGAGGACCCTCCGACGATCAAGTTAGAGATGAAACCCGAGCAGAGTAACGGCTTAGTGAAGTAAAAAAATGGCTCACTTAACCCCTCTGTGATGGGGTTTATATAGCGGCGGCGGCACGCAGCAGCAGACGCGAGAATCTCGCTGGCAGTTACGCTCCCGACGTCACGCCCGCGTAAAGAGCGGATCGCCCAGTAATGGGGATCGTGATGACGTGGAACGTGGGACGTTGCTGGAGGAAAATCTGCGCGTGACGAGATTTGCGGAGCGGCGGTTACGCCTGTGAGTGGTGGAGTTGGCCGGTTGGAGGGACCGAGGAAGACAGCCTCGGTTGGGAAGCTCGGAGCCGAGTAAGGGGGCCGAAGAGTCTTGGTCCTGTGGCAACTCGGGACGAGCTGAGGGGCTGAGGAGGCCAATTTGCAGGGGGGCCCGAGGAGGGCCAGGTCGGTCTCTGTGGACCATTTCTTCTGGGTCTTGAAACATGTCATCCGCCACGCGTCCTAATATTCTAGACGCCAATATTGAGCATCATCATAAACATAAATTGTTCAGATTTGAAAGCCCATCCCCAACATTAAAACCAAACAAATTCAAAATGTAGATCTTAGATCTATAGAGGAGTACAGAGATGTTCCTCATGAAAGGAACAATCAAAAGAGAAACATGACACCATTAAATTATACACGACAGGCTCCTATCAAATTTTTGAAAACAAAAGGAAGGGATTATAGTCATTATATATATATCAGTTGAACTGTCAGGGTCATTATAGTCATTTTACACTAACAGAAAAAACAGAGCGCTTTTGATTCGAGGACTCCCGCATCGACGCATCTTGACGAGTCTTGACGCCTGCCTCGTTTTCTGCCCCTCAAACTTCGATGTATTTTCGAAAACGCCATGCGACTTATCTTGTTTCAATTCATCCCCTTCAATAAAAGCTGTGCACACTCCGAAGTGGCCCGCACGTAGCCCACGGTACAAGTGTGAAATTACGTGAATGCCCTTGCTTTGAAAGCTGGGTTGGTGGGTCGGATCCAGGCGTTATTCTGCGGAGAATCCGAATTTGGATCTCGATTCTTATACAAATATGGATACCAATATTGTTGAATCATGTGCTTGTTTAGATGCACCAGCGTTCTACTTTATAAAATATGTAAATTATAGGGACGACGCATAATATTTTCTTCTTTAGAAGCAAGGCATAATATAACATATAGAAAAATACACAATACTCAAGGGATTAATAGTAAATTATATAAAAGCAACATTTATAAAAAAAACAATCTAATTTTACTGTAGCTGTAATCTAAATCGGATTTCTTTAATAAACAAATGAACAATTTATTGTGTATAAACAAAACTTGTAAGTTCAATATGAATAGTTGCCACAAATGTTTACAGCTAGCTCCGACTCATTATATCATAATACCAGCATGATAGCGTACAATCGACTCTACCGTTCGGATCCAAAACCTATTTCTCCTTTTTCACAACACCGTTGTCATCTGACCGATCCTGAGGTTGAAATATTGAAAGCATTTCAACATGCATCTTTCTCTCGCCCCGATAAAAAAGCGAGCACACCCACAAACACACACAAAAAGCGGGTCGAATTTTGATCAGTCCATAACCCACATCCTAGAAAACCCACCACTTCAATTAAAAGGGCACTTCCGTTATTTCCTCAACTTCCAAGGTCAGTTAAATCCTCCACTTCAATAAAGTTCTGCGGTCACACAAAATTTGAATTCCCTCATCTAACCGTTTAAACTCCACTTCATAAAAATCCCAAATTCAGCTTCAAAATTCAATCTCAGACCAAAATTCGAGATGACCGGAGTCCTCCTCCTCACCTCCGGCTGCTCCGGCGGCGGAGGCATCACTTCCGACGCCTCCTCCGGCGACGGCGACAAGAACAACCTCTCGATCATCGCGTTTCTCTTGGCCGCGATCAGGAGATCGATGGTCTCATGCAGAATGGACAGCCGCCGTGAAGATGACGTCATCTCGCCGGCCGAGATTGAGGGCATGGAGATTGGGTGGCCCACCGACGTCAGGCACGTGGCTCACGTGACCTTCGATAGGCTCAATGGGTTCCTTGGGCTTCCTGTTGAGTTCGAGCACGAGATCCCTGGTAGAGTTCCAAGTGCTAGGTATGATTTTGTCAGCTTTTTGAGAAATTTGAAGTGGGTTTTTTGCCAATTCGTTCAAAAATGTGGAAAGTTTTATGCTTGATGAGATTTCTATGTGAAATTGTTGCATCTTAGTTTGGGATAAGCTTGATCAGGGCATAATGAGCAATTTGACTAGGGTTTTGCAACTTTCCATGATTTCTAGTTGCTTGCAATGTTTGGCAGCCAGTGTTTTTCCTCTTGTGAGTTGTTTTTACTCTTTGGACAATTGTTAAAAGTTGTTCAACATGGAGAATGCCAATTGGTCAGTGCCCCCCCCCCCCCCCCCGCGTTCTGAATTTTTCTTCTGCTTAGAAAAATCACAACCAGACTCTAGTAAATTAGGTTTACTTAAAGTCTCCTCGTTTGCCAGGAAATTGACAGTAATTAAAAGAGAGTTGAAATTTGGTCGCAAAACTTGGTCAAAGTTTTCGTTTGGCCTAACTTGTTCATCATATTGAGATGATGAGGTGGACACTTGGGGAATAAAGAAAAAATAGGAGATTTTCCCCCTTCATATTTTGGATTTTTACTTGAAAAAAATGAGAGGACACAAGGAACCTTGATATTGGGTTATAATAGTAAAGATATATTCTTTTATTACCTTTCGTTAGTTTTTCTAGAGAAACTGAAGTTTGAACCTTAACAACACAATTTGCAAAAGTTCTTTTGGTAAATGTTTATGGCATACTATTTTGCTTTTATGTCTAACTGCATTAGTATCAACCATGCTTTACCCCATGGAATGTTGAGAACTAAACAATTAGAATCAAGCATCATGGAAGCTTCTTAAATTTTTAAAAGAAAATAAGCATTGGACAGCAGTAGGTAATAGTTAGTTTCTTTGCTCAATGTTTTTATAAAATACGAGTTATGTGCCTTATGTAACATCGACAAGCATGCCGGATTTCTTTTGTTACCAACATATGTATTTTAGTGCAGCGAGCCATACATAAAATTTGCATTTATATTGCAGCGCTAGTGTTTTTGGTGTCTCAGCAGAATCTATGCAGTGTTGCTATGATTCCAGAGGCAACAGTGTGCCAACGATCCTCTTGCTCATGCAAGAGAGGTTATACGTTCAAGAAGGGCTCAAGGTAGATTTTTTATTTTGTTTTACAAATTTACGGTTGCATTTTGCAAGAATGGCACAGTACTTAAAAGCGTCAAATTTACCAGGCAGAAGGAATTTTTCGCATAAACCCGGAGAATAGCCAAGAGGAACATGTGAGAGAGCAGCTGAATAGAGGAATAGTGCCAGATGACATGGATGTTCATTGCTTGGCTGGCCTTATAAAGGTATAAATTGTGGTAGTTTTTTTTTAAATCTTAGAAATTATTTGACTGAAACCTAAACTTCAACTTGACGTTTGTGTTCCCTGTTTTCTCATTCAAGAATCAAAATACATTTATATACCCGATTAACATACATGTTTATGTGTTCTTTTGGATATTTGATGTTAGAATTACTGGAAAGAGAGAATGTTAATATGTCAATTGCTCATATTAGGAAGTTAAATATTAATAAATGGCCTCTTGTTCATTTATGTTTCATTCTTTAATCGTCTTTTCTCATGATCTAGCTTAGTTTTTTCCACCAATTTATCATACCTTACATAAGTTATGCTGATCTTTTACGACTTAAAATTGAGACATATTGAACAATGTTATTAGTAAATCTATGTCTTAGTGACCTTGATATTGGCGAGTCCAAGTTTTAATTAATCAAAGGTTCACAATGGAAGTAGAATGAGATTATGAATGCCATACTTTAAGGACCTATCCTAGGATGATTATGATTATCTGTAGGCAATAGAAGGTCATTTAACCATTCTGTTGTGTGTTTATAACAAATTTACACCTAAACCCAAAATTTAAAACACAAGACCTAATGGATATGCAAATATACAATGTTCTATACATAGATTCTCAAACATGAGTTTTGGGTGGGTTCGGGCATGTTGCCTTCGGGTTGGGCTTTAACAGGCTTTTCGGCTTTGGTCCATTGTTACAAAATTATAGACATTTGCAAATTTATTTTTAAAAAACACATATTTCATTAAATAAATGTATTTCCTATACGTAATTCACTATACTATTGAATTGATATCTACATGACACTTTTTGACACACTAAATCATCAAATCTTGACAAGTCCATATAGAAAAAGATGTATTAAACAACTTCAGCGTTAGAAAGGAGAAGTAGCTATCTGCACATCAAAGCAGAAAGTAATTTATATGCCTCTTATAATTAAATTGAATTCCTGCAACAATTATCATCTTTGCTCTTCTACTGTACTTCTCTATTAAAGGTGAATTTGATGGATGCAAACTTCTCATTTAAGATTATAACAAGTTTCTCACATGTCCTAGAAAATTTATTTTAGCAATAATCAAGATTGCTTGACTCCAAATTGGTAGTTGGTTTTTAAACTTGGTTGATTTTTGGGTAGAATATTGCTTTGTAACCAAAGCCCATGATAGACCCCTGCTATAATAAATTCGGTCTGTTCTTTTATAAATAAAAGATTGTGTCTTTTGTTTAAAATATTTCTTCTCATTAAGATTATAACAAGTTCCTCACATGACTATAGTGTCCTAGAAAATTTATTTTAGCAATAATCAAGATTGCTCGACTCCAAATTGGTAGTTGGTTTTAAACTTGGTTTGCTTCGTAACGAAGCCCTTGATAGACCCCTGCTATATTAAATTTGGTCAATTCTTTTATAAATAAAAGATTGTGTCTTTTGTTTGAAATATTTCTTCCCTCGCCTATACGATTGAAAAATTTATTCAAGGCTCTTGCTAAAGAATGTTTATATCCCTAAATCTTTACATTGGATTTAATTATTCCCAATTCATTAAATTTTATCCATGTAATAAAACATAGTAATACATAAATCTAACTAGTCCTATGTGATTATTAACTTCTTAAAGGAAAGTTTTAGGCAACCCTATCTCGTAAATCCAAAATAAAGAGGAATTTACCATGAACGATTTTTTTGACCTGCGTATTAATTCTTTGTTTCAGTCGCTCCTATGAGGTTTATTGAAAATTTTAGGGTAAATTATAGCAGTATATGCTCATATTCGATATTATTTATAGTAATTTAAAAACTTACAACTCAATCAAATTTCAATTAATTAATATTTTATTGAACAATGTAGTTTTATAATTACACTTAATCAACCAAACAATTTACAATCTACATAGAGTAGGGCTGCACTGGTAACAAGTGACACATTTGATAATATACAAAACCTGTTTCCTAGAAAATTTGAGTTTCGATTCCACTTTTGTTGGTGGTTGGCTGGTTAGCTTACTCATAAGAATTGTAATAGTCATTTAATATCTGTTTTATTTTATAGGAAAAAAGAAAGCTAAATACATAAATTTTAAGCATAAAGGGTTCTGTTGTGATCAATATCTATTGAGTTTGTCACAATGAATGAGAAGCAGTAAGAAGTGTGTTGGTGATCCAAGGTGACTTGCAAAACAAGACGACGCCGGAGTCTTACTTCGGCATTGTCCCTTTGACGCTCTTGTCAGTATTTGCACAAGAGTGATTAGGGTTTTTAGGGTATGAATGAGCATACCTGGGAGAGCTCATCTCTCCTCTATTTATACTACTTTTTGCCCGGTTACGATTCTACCCTCAAACGGCTAGAGGTGTCAAGGGTTGTTCCTCAGGACGGACGTCCTTGGCAAAGGATGCGGTACACCATTTTCCTTTCGCTTCGTTAGTCCCTTAATGGGATTTGTATGGGTACTTTTGGGACCGGTTATTTTCTCGTCTTTGGCGGGCGTACCAGTGGCCATTTCTTGGCCCATCAATAACCCCAAAGAAATAGAGGGGGCCATCACACTCCTAGGCAGGCGGGCCCGCTCTTTTTACTGCCTACCATGGATTTGGACCCTCCCCGATCGAGATAGTTGAGGACAGCTACCACATACGTGAGTAGGTTTTTTTTTTGAAATAGGTTGATTTTAAATTTTTATTATTAAAATAGGATAGTAAATTTTTTTTTTATCAAAATAGGGTGGTTTGTGGGCCCCACGGAATTAAAAAAAAAATTTTTTAAAGAGGGCGGGCCCGCCCTCTCCTTTACAAAGAAGAGGGCGGGTTCTCAGGGTTTTGAGAACCCGCCCTCTCCTTTATAAAGGAGAGGGCGGGTTCTCAAAACCCGCCCTCTTCAAAAATGAGGGGAGGGCGGGTTTTTGGAACCCGCCCTCCCCTATAATAGGTAGAGGGCGGGTTTCTCGAACCCGCCCTCTAAACCGGGGATTGGGATGGGTCCACCAAACCGTCCTATTTTCATAAAATAAATTTTAACTACACTATTTTAATAATATAAATTTAAAACTATCCTATTTCAAAAAAAAACCCTACGTGAGTATGAGGTTTAAATTGCTCCTAGCTCCAAACAGTCTCTTCACTTGATTTGGGGTCTTTTCATCTTCATCTTTCACTCGAGGTAGACAATGACGAACTCGACCTAGGTAATCTTCCTCTTTTCTGCTATTGTGTGTTCTATTTTCATGGACTCGGTCCCAAAAGCGACTCTTTCCAAGAAGTCCTCCTCAAGGGCGTTGTCGTCTAGGGCTTCCTCTTCTAAGGAACTCCTTTCTAGGGTTTCCCCTAAAGCTCCTCCTAGTGTCGTGTCCTCCAATGAAGGTGCTCATGGAGGAGTTGTAGAGGGTTAGTAACAAGTCCGGAGGTCACCACCTATGAAACATGGATGCTCCAAACAGCCTCATGAATCGTTCCCAAATGAGCATATGATACTTTGAAACTCCCGGAAACGCGACCCGGAAACGTGAATCCCCTGTTTTTTATTTAAATAAATCAAAAATTATTTTGGAAACTTTGGGATACTTCTCGATTTGCGACTCGGATACCTCGTCTGATTCATGATGGTTATTTTTTCAAATCGAGACTGATATTTGACCCCAATCACTTTTACTTTTAACTCCGATACCTCTAGGATTTTTAAAACATTGACAAATTCTAGGACTGGGCCTGCGTCCCTCTTGGATCCAAGACCCCATCTGTGATCGCACGCGACTCGATAAATAGAACATGATAAATGAGAATACTACAATTGTTTTCTTAGAAAGCATGCTAAAGTGTTAATACCCTTGTGTGTGTACGAGGAAACGGGGTTATCAGCTAGTAGCTGATATTAAACCGTCGGCTAGCCTATTACGTAGCCCAATCCGACCGATGATCCGCTCCGGCTTTTTGTTTTACACATGGAGTGATCTATGTGTGAGGTTTTGATCGATATAATGCATTACAAGTGATGGCTCAAGCATTTCAAAAATGGATGGCTTTTAAACATAATAAAAGTGCCATACATCGGGGGCACTTGATTGAAGACGTAGGTGTCAAATTGATCAAAATTTCACATACATAAATCACTCTATGTGTAGAACAAGATGGACGGAGCGGATTGCCGATTTGACGGTCGGATTGGGTTACGTAATAGGGTAGCTAACGGTTTAATATCAGCTACTAGCTAGTAACTCATTCCCCCCCCCCCTCTCTCTCTCTCTCTCTCTCTCTCTCTATATATATATATATATATATAACAATTCAATATAAAAACGTATCCTGTATCCTAAGTTTTTGGAAAATTGCGTTTCTGCGTATCCGTATCGTATCGGATACTCATACCCGTTTCCGTGCTTCACATAGAAAGGAAAATACACCATCTCTCTTTCGATGTATATGCAGATGTTTCTACACTAGAATCATTAGTTCCAGTTTTTCAGTACTATGTTCTTCAGTTCCAATTTTTCAGTGCTAACTGCTAAGTTCTCATCAGTTTTTTTCAATATTCTTTTGTTTTAATTTTTCGGTGCTATCTTCTCATCAGTTTTTGGGGCTAAATGCAATGTTTGTTGTAATTTATGTGACAAGGTATTTAAGTGATAGGTATGTTAAATTAATTTCCTATCTAGTTTAATCTCTAAGTCTGGTTATTACACGCTTTTAAAGCTCCAAGTTTTTCACTGCAATATTTTTCATTAGAAGTTGATTATATTCCAGGTATTGTTTTTTGTCAATGCAGTGTTTTGTTTTTTTGTTAATGCAGTGTTTTGTTTCTAGGGTTTTGACCAACATTACAACAAGCTTGATTACTCATTACAGCACATAGTTTTTGAACATGTGTTTTAATTCAATGCTATTTTCCGAAATTACTCATTACATCACATAATTTTTAAACATGTATTTTAATTCAAGGTCATTTTCCCCAAACTTCCCGTTACAGCACAGTTTTTAAAAATGAATTTTATTTCAAGGTTTTTTCCAAATATTTAAAAGTAATTTTTAGGCTTAATTGTGACAATTTAAATACAAATTTTGGGTCAGATTCTACTTCTTTCATAAAAACTATTCTTAGAATACCCAAATACTAGTATTAATACATGATCACAATGCAAAGCTAGTGCATATTAATTTCAATGAGCACCTTACTTTACAAAGCTAATTAAAGTACAAATGTGATTTAAAGCTACTAGAATTACAAGAACTACAATTTGGAACTTCAATGTGTCACAGCGTTTCACAATTTTCTTAATTTTGCCATCCAACCTTCCTTCAACAATCCTAAGCTCAACTCTCAACTGATAAATGAAATCTATTTCATCTTTCTTGTTGTTTGTTTTGACCAGTTCTAGCTGCAATTTGAAATTCCCTTTCAAAATAACCGCAACCGGAATCAAGTGGGCTATTGTACTTGCAGCAGCAATAGAACTTCAGCCCCTTGTTCTTATTTTTCTTTCTACTTGTAATAACTTTCGCCTGAAACCCATACTTGGATGGAGCTTGAAAGATATCCGATGTTACAGAGGAATAACTGCACCTCATTGTATTGCTTGGAATCATCAAAATTGCTGAAATAAGTGTAGAAATCTTCCCTGCATAAAAGTATAAGAATCCGGTTAAGTGAAAATCTCTAATTTTTGTGTAATGGAAAGCTTTATTTTTTTAATTTGGGGGGAAAATCACTAACCTTAGCCCCTTTATAGCATTCAAAAGGATGAAGACATGATTGTTTGAGGTCATTTTGGTTTTTTACTAAGATCTGAACGGCTCTAGACTAACCTAAAGGTATATTCCCAAGAGATGCAGGTAAAACTAATAAGGGGGAGTTTTTTGGACAACTTATGACTTCCGGGGCGATATATAGAATTATGGATTTTTTAGGGTGATTTTGAAATTACCATATTTTTTGGGAAGGTTATGAAAATTCCCTATAATTTAATATAACATTTATTTAGAGTGTAATTTTTTTTTGGCACGGGCCCGTAAGTCCTAACCTAAGCACACAATATACACACCCACGCACACCACACACAAGCACACAAGCACACACTCAAGGGTTCTAACCTGGATTTGCCCCGAAAGCGTTAATTTGTGGCCACTTTCCCGGTGTGGGTTTCTGGGGTTCGAACCCCGCACTCTCCCCAAGAAAGGAAGTGTACATACCAACTGAGCTATTTAGAGTGTAATTGAGCTATTTAGAGTGTAATTTTTCATATATACGTGGTAGAACTCACCGAAATTTCTCCCTTTTCAATTTTTTTTTTTGTAATTTATAATGGAGAAAGCATGAACACTCCCAAACCCAACCCGTTCGTATAAACCTGCTCGATATCCGGACTTGCATGTTATGGTATAATGCTTTGTAAACCCGTTGCTCATTTTGGACGGGCTTCGAGCCCAGGTTTTAAACTGCGGTTGGATATAAAAGTTGTGAAAAACCAGCCTGATCCACCTCACTTTTAGCCCTCAATTTAGGCATGTACATAAGAGTCTAAAATGAACATTTTTTTAATTTACAATCAATTCTAGAAGTTGACTCTATGAAAAGACAGTAAAATAGTAGATATGTTGTAATATGGTTACCTGAAGGAGATGTGCACTTGTAAATTTTAAAGGGATCGAAACTCTGGGACTCAGATTGATTGCGCCGGTGTGCATTCTAGCTTCCTCTTGGAGGCCACCATAAGCAGACTCCTCTTTCAATCCATAAATAAAAAGAGATGAAACCTCCCATTTCATTTTGTGTGAAAACATCTTCTCAGCCCTCTTCAATTTATATTTGATTGAATGGAAACGGTGCAATGCATTTGCCCCCAAATTCTATTTCCTGAATCTTTACATTGAATATGTTCTCATCTAAATTTAGAAACAAGTCAACAACATTCATGTATATACTGTAATACAGAACCTTAATCAGCCTTTATGCATCCCCCAAATCTTTTTAAATATTCTGGTCAGATTTAATTCTTGAAACGACATTCATGAATATGATTTAATGCATAAGGTTAAACCCCCTTTGGACATATATGTGCATGGACCCATTCATACCACATTTGACAACTCGTGTATGTTGTTGGCCGATCGATAGGAGAATCAGGTCCTTTCGCATTTTCAACTTGTTAATTAGCAATTTGTAGATGGTGTTGGGCTTGGTTTGGTCCAATAGAGGTCTAATAGAATTATAAGGAGACAGGTTCCAACTACAGGCACAAAAATCTCATCAGGTGGAGTCGATCACCCTATCGAGTTTTGTTGGGGGTTCGGAATTGGTCCTAAGTTTTGTTGAAATATAATGTGTATTAAAGTCAAAACTTGTGGCTCAGTTAGGTACCAATGAAGCAATCGTATGCAATAAGGCTAAATAATTAGCTTGTACCTGATTTCTTTCATTATCAGTTAACAGGCAATTTTTTTATTTAGAATGCAATACATTAAGTTTATTAATTTATCCTTCAATATGTGCAATTTGTAAAGCTTACAGTTATACTTACTACCATTTATACATATGCTAGATTCATGATATAAGATTTTAGAAAATTTTAAGGCTTAAGTAACTGTTTTAAAAGAGATTTAATAGACATTTTTATATATGGTTGAGTAGAGTTATACGGCTAGAAATAAAAATTTGGTTCTATTTTTCCCTCGAAATTATGAGATTATTTCTTGTCATGTGTCATGTGAAACTGATATTGGGATCCCAAAATTACTAAAATGGTAGAGATTTCAAATTATACCGCTTATATAAACTGATATCATGTTGCAGGCTTGGTTCAGAGAATTACCTGAAGGAGTTCTTGATGGCCTATCCCCGGAACAGGTTCTTCAGAGCAACACCGAGGAGGAATTCGTTGAGCTCATGAAGCTGCTTCCCACTACGCAGGCCGCTCTTTTGAATTGGGCTGTTAATCTCATGGCTGATGTTGTAGAAGAAGAAGATATGAACAAGATGAATGCAAGAAACATTGCAATGGTTTTTGCTCCAAATATGACTCAGGTATCTTTTCCTTGACTAAAAAGTGTATAATGTTTGAGCTTGGTTTCTATAAGATTTAAAGAACTTGATGAGAAAGAAATAGAATCACAAATAACCTTTTTCCCCCCGAGAAGGAAGTAGAGTTACGCTTTGTTTGTTTAGTGAATCATAAAAATGTAAGAAGTTAATACGCTCATTGCTTTTCCAGCAAAAGTAAAAAATAAAAAAAAATCTCTATTATTATAATGCAAACTCTGTGGTAGAGTTTCTAGTCGCTCCTGATTATGTGGAAAGAAATTGGGCTATCTGCACCTTTTTAAGCCTTTATATGGACATACATTTTTATGAATAAGTCCGTCATAATTTGTATATCCAGTAATTGTACAAAACACCACCGTGGTTTTTCCCATTTAACACTTAAACCCACTCAAGTGTGATACAAACACTCTCTGGTCATTGACCAAATCTCTCAGAAAATCCCAGACTGCACTCTTGAGTGTGTTTTAGGGTTTTGATCGATGGCTTGCATCAATTGAGAGGTTATAAGTGCTATGGGGGTTAAACTACAAGGAGGTTTTGTGCAATTAACCCTTTATATTTTCTATTAAGATTTGTCCCTTCATACAACCCGCTGTTTTGTCTTTTTGTCATGAGCGTTAATTCCTAAAAAAATACCAGATTTTTTGTCTTTGTTATGAGAAACTACCAAATTCTTTCAAAATTATGAGAAACTACCATACTTTGAAAATATTTGGTTGTTTTTTGCAATTATCTCTGACGGCGGCACTTATGGTAGTTTTTCGTAATTTTTTTTAAAGTTTGTGGTAGTTTCATGTAGTTTTAAAAAGTTCCGTGGTAGTTTCTTGTATATTTAGCAAGAATTTGATAGTTTCTCGTAATTAGGCCAAAGTATTTGGTAGTTTTTTTGGAATTAAGCCTATTTAATATTGTACTACAAAACTATAAATGTGCTCATAAACAGATTGCTAGCTGTTCGGCAAAACAGACAGTACAAGCAAGTAAAGCCAAACACCAAACAGTATATTTTTCCAAAATATATAAACATCTATTTGGTTTTTAAGATCCTTAATTATATCTCTTCTTCATTAATCCATCACATGCTAAATCCAAATATTTCCCCAAAAGAATGAATACTGAATTTTTTTTTGCCCGTTTGATTTCTCCTATCAGATGTCAGATCCTTTAACAGCTCTAATGCATGCTGTTCAAGTGATGAACTTACTCAAAGCTTTGATCTTAAAAACTCTACGAGAACGTGAAGAGGCAGCTTTAGAAGGAGGTCACTACTCTGCATTCTCATCTTCACCTTCATCTCAATGTCCGCAACAATTCGACGAAGAAGAAGACGACCTTGATAGCGAACAAGCAATGGAGATTTCTTCAAATGATTTCAACGAAGAAAAAGATACAGATAACGACATTGAAGATTGCTTCTTTTCGATATCTCAGATCAGACAAGAGAGCCCAAGAGCAAGCTACAATGATCTGCACACTGAAACAGAGAGCAAATTCTCTCTTTGCATTTAATAATTGCTGATTGAAATATGGCTGTTTACTTTGTTCAACAGGGGGTTGAGGATGTAAAATGCTTGGTGTGAGATTGTGAATGGGATTTGTTCAGCTTTGAGCTGAATCTGGATTTGTTTGTGTTTTGATGATGAACAATTTCAGGCTAAAATCTGTAACTACACTTGATGATTTACTTTATTTGATATTGGCTTTGAGTTTCAAGTTGAGCTTGTGATTTCTCAGATATTATTTGGATAGGCTTCTTAAATTTTGGTTGAAGTTTTATATGAGTTCATGCATCATGTTTTCTGTTGGGATGAAACACGACATATCAACTTGTGTGATAGCCTTTTGATTGTTTTAACTCAGATGATTTTCTTAACTATAGTTTCTAGAAGGAAAGGATGTGGCATCACAAGTCTTGCTCGATTAATTATATCATGAGAAACATCTTCTTTATATATATATATATATATATATATATATATATGAGAATAATGGAGGAAAGACCGTGGCGACACAAAGCACGTCTTCTACCATTTTATTTGATGATCGGCCTCAGCCATTTTGATCTTCATCGTCTGTTATGTCGATACACCAAATATCATGTGATTCTAACACCTTTTCACCGTTGATTTAGTGGTTACAAAATGAACGGTTTACCGACAATATAACTTTTTATATTGCTAAATCAATGGTGAAATAGTGTTGTAATCATATGAAATTCGGTGTATAGACTAATTAGAGGATGGGGATCAAGTCGGTGTATATGTTAAAATATTTAACTGTTGCTTCAAGTAGCGGTTCATATAATATAAAAGAGAAAACCGTCTCAACAGTTTCAGCGGCTTAGGGTTTTGAGATGGAAATTAGGCGATTTTTGTTATGATTTGAACTGCGATTCTTGCTGGGAGTTCTCTTACTTCTTGGATTGATTTCATAATATAAATTAACTATTTTAATTACTATAGGTTTTGTTATTTATTTAGGGTTTTCAGATGTAAATTGGGCATTTTTCTCATGTGTTTTGAATTGCAATTGTTGCTAGGTATTATATTATTTCTTGGATCGATTTTATAACATAAATCAATTAGTTCTATTGTTTCTTCGTCTGTTTCCATTTCTATTCTTTCTTCTTCTTCTAATTCAGGGACAGTCTACTCATAAACTAGATTAATGGACATGATAGCGTATGTAAACGTAGAAATAAAAAATATACCATAACCATTTCGAAAAACCTAGTTGAGGAAGGCGTAGACGTCCTGTGGCGGAAGATAGGATTCGAAAGTCAAGAGGTGATATATTCTGTAACCGCTTGAAAAAAATTCACTTAAGCAGCGGTTAATTTTTTATTCTAACAACTGCTTTAACTAGAAGTTAAATTACAACCGTTAGAATTAATCGCTACCTTAAGTAGCGGTTAACTCTGAATGGTTTTGATTTGTTGGATAAATTAACTTTTGATTTTAACCGCTACTTTAAATATAGGTTAAATAAAAACCGTTAGATTTAACCACTACTTAAAATAGTGGATAACTAAAGTAGCGGACAACTATAAACGGTTCTAATTTGTTGTATATTTTTTATCCAATGTTGATGTTACCACTGCTTTAAGTAATGGTTAAATAACAATGGCTGGTTCTGTAGAAAATTATCCTCCGCCCCTTCGAATTTCAGGATATTTGCATATGGTACCTGTGCGAAGAAAGGCAAGCATGCAGGAGGCAAGAAAATCAAGCTTTTTAGTTTTCCACTTTTGCCATAAGCCTTACATTTTATTCCATCTATATCCCAGCTTATCCAAAGCTATTCCCTTTTCTGCCCATTAAATTTATTTTTATATTTATTCCATATCATTCCAATGAAGAGGTGTTCAAAGTTTTGGGCACTTGGCATGGAAAGTAGCGGCACTTGGCTTCCAAGGAAAACATGCAGGTTATGGATTAAAGCTCTCTCTCCAAAACCCATATTTCTTTTCTCCTTACTAATACAAATTTTTAGAGAAAAAGAAAGAGGTTCAGAATAACCATGAACAATGAAGACGAATCTGACGACGAAAACCACGCATGTAATTTGCTTTACGGTTTCCATATTTTTGTTATACGTATCGTAATAGATTGGCAAGCAATGTTGAAAATAACGATAACGTAAATGTAACATTCCGTCTCTAAAAAACGAAAAGCGCAAATAAGTTATATTTATTCATATTAAATCAAAAATTTAAATAAATTAGTTTTTAAAACTACATTTATTAAGAAAATAATGCAAAACCTACTAGAATTAATGCAACAAATTTTTAATTTTCAATTTAACAAGTTTACCTTGATAGTTAGGTATTCAAAGTAATCAAGCGGAATTAGGCTTTTTTTTAATCATTGGTTTAGGTTACGGAGAATTGAAGATTGGTTGATGTATTGCATAAATATTAGATTCTTTTGATCTGTATATTGAAGTTCAGATCCAGTTTAATAAAATTTATATGTAAACTCTTATTTACAAATAGTGTAGATTATGTCATCTTCTTCAATTCATAACGTAACATAGAAATAATGTAAAATAGCGTCGGTTAATTTGTATTTAAGTTATTTGGTTGGGTTGCACAGCAAATATGTTGAGTTATGCTAAGTAACACAAAATATATAATAAGTTTTTTTCTAAACATTGTTGGCAGGTTGGCTAAACACTTTTGGCACTAATGGCCTTGAACACCATGACAAACGACTCACACAATTACATTTTGTTGAAAAAAAACTCATAACACTGTATAATACTTTTGCCGCATGTTATGATGCTCATGTTGCATATATATCTTCTTCTGCTGTATATTGCCAATATTTCAAGGCTTGAATTTTTGGTTGCTTCCCGGGCATTGCACGGCCCGGTGCTAGTGGTTATATATATATATATATATATATAGAGAGAGAGAGAGAGAGAGAGAGAGAGAGAGGGGGGGGGGTTAACCGAGGAAAGAGGTCATAGGAGCGAGCTTACTCCTATGGCGTCGAAAAAATACAGCCTCCCTCATTTTTCCAACGATCGGCATCCACCATTTTCGTCGTTGTCATCTAAGATGTGGGTACACCAAATTTCATGTGATTCTATAATTTTTCAACGTTGATTTAGTGGGTTCAAAATTAATTGTTTACCAACAATAGAACTTTTTACATTGCTAAATCAACGGTGAAATGATTGTGAATCACATGAAATTATTTTTTCGAAGTCATCTTTCCTCCATTATTCTCGTATCTGTACACACACACACAACTTCATGGTATCGAGCTTGAATACAAGCATTTTGTTTCCTAAATTGCCCCTTCAATTACCCTTAACGCCATTTATGTCCTCAAGTGTTGGAAAATTAGCTTCAGCTGATGAAATTTGCATTGATCCCTTCCTTCTAATGAATTCTCATTGTATGTGGTGGAAAAATTAAACTCTACCCTTTATTTTTTATGAAATTTGTGTTGCACCTTCATTTTCAATTAATGAAGATTAGCGATGGGCAGGAAAATAAAATATGAAACACCCTATGTTAGTGATGGTGACCTTCAAATGTCTGACTTCGATCATATATTCATATTTTCATGACAATTTTTATAAAATTATTACTACTGAATATAATTAAGAAGAATATATGATAGTTTTCCATCTCACCATCAAATTTCTTTTTCCCACAGTAAAAAGTAAAAATGCGCTCATTCTTTTTCTGTAAAAAATTCATTCAACAAATAAAATCCAATTGAACTGATTAATGTACATCAATAGCTAATATATTCTTATTTTATTGATTCCTACAAAATAGTTTTTTCCTATATAAAAAAATTAATATTATGATTGTGAGTTATATTTTGACAAGGGACCATGAGAACCTCTCCAACAAATATATGATTCTATTTCAATGTTTTTGCGAAATTATTTATTTAAAACATTAAGTTATATTTCTTTATTTAGTTTTGGCTTCAGATCTCTATTTGAGACAACTTTGGTTAAAAATTTTCATGTTTTCTTCTTCTAGATTGAAATTGAGTTATGTTTAAAGATATTGAATTAACTTATATATATTTAGTCAAAACAGGATGGAATTGGCTCCGTTTGAAACTATGGTTTGCTGAAAAGTAAACTCTAAAAACCATCCACATAAATAAAGACATGGCCTATTTTAAAATTCTCACAAAATCTTATACAGAAAATGAATTTAAAATACAATTTAATTCGGAAAAATGCGACATATTTTTTTCATATTTGCCGTCCTAAACTATTTTCAATATCTTTTGTTTTAATTTAAATACGCAGTATAACTTATATTTTTAAGTTGCAAATGCACCTTCATGTGCACCATAATTTCTAAAGTTATGTTAAGGATTGAAGGAGTGTATTTTTATTCCAACACATCCCCTAAAATCGAAGGTGCATTGGACCGAAACCTAGGCTATATATGATGTGGTATTTATAATTTAAATTAATCCCTATTTAGTACATGCAAGCTAGGAGGAAAGCGAGGCTTTGAGACAATGTTAAATGCCTTTGCCGCTGCGCCAAACGACAAAACTTTGAAGTTTCGACAAAGGTCTAAAACAATACATTTCATATTCTAACAGAAGCTCAGTAGCTTAGTAACCGAACAAGAGAAATCAATCTCTCTTATCTCATTTTCCTGTGGACCAAACATTTCCTCGCAAAACCAATCAAGAATTAATCTCCTTTCTTATAGTTTGATTTACTTGCGTTTATGTTGGCTTCCCTGGCAACTAAAAACAACAAGTGCTTTTCTCACAACACGACATTTATGGCGTGGGGGTGGGGGTGGGGGTGGGGTGGGGGGGAACCCCTATGTTTCCTAAAAACATTCTTTTTCCACTTAGCATTATATGATTTTATTGCTACCAATTGAATGTAATACCCACCCAGATACTTACATATTTCCCCCCCTTTTTTTCATTGTTTTGGGATTCTGTCCCTACTTTATTGCTGTATACTTTATAATTGCCTGTTGACATGCATGCGTACCAGTAATGCAATATCGGTCACTTGAAAAGACGAATAGGCCGGCTCTATTACCTAAAACACAAATATGTAATTTTATCCTTAAAAATTAAGACATATATGATATTTAATTTATTTCTTCTGTTAGATAAAGCCAAATTAATAAACAGCTTCTAAGTCTAACAAATAACTAAAATAATTTGTTCGAAAACGTTGATTGTTGTACGGGACACATAACCCCATGATAAGTAATAGGAGTTTGTAGGGAAGACCCGGATCGGCCCGGCACTCCTATTTAGTGTTCGAAAGGAGCACGCGGGCCCGGGTTTCTCCCTTCAGGAAAAGAAAGACAGCTGGCAGCAGGTCTTCTTGCCGTTCTGGTTGGCCTGTGATGTGGACAAAAGGTGGGCCCCACCAAACAGCTCACGTGTATCTCTTCCATTGGTTCTAGAACAATCTGTTTCCTGTTCGGAACACGACAGCGAAATTAAGGCCGAATTATGAAACGCCCCCAGTTGAAGTTTTTCTCTTGTTTCCATTTAGAAATCCTAATAATCAAATCAGTCAAATCTTTGAATATTTTGTTATACAAATTCTTAATTTCTAATCCCAATTCTACCTCTTTTCCATCAAATTTCCTTTGCCCTCAATCTATTCGTTTCTTCAACGATGCACAATCTTCTAACGGTATGATTTCCTCTTCAAATCATCAGTTTTTGTTGATTTTCGTCTTTATTTTATTAGCATTTACTGGCCGTCTTAAGAATTGGGTAGAGGATAGTTTAACAAAATATTGATGTGGGAATATTATCTTGGAATTAGTACCATGGCATCATCAAAGCAGTAGTGACTTAGGTTATGAGCTACATGCATAGTGCGATTGAAGCTGCTTCAGATGGTTTTTAAGGATTAAAAAGGTGTAGAGATTTTGTAGATGGTAAAAATGAAAATAATAGGGAGATTCTTGAGAGACGATCTTTAACATATTTGGTTTTATATGGAAAGGATTGGGGAATGAAGTTTCTTTGATTCCTGTATTCGAGTGACCAAAGGAGAACATCCAAGGAAGAAGTAGACAGCTCATGCATTGAATCTTTGGTGACTCATGGAGAACTATGTAGAAATATCACATATAAATCATTATGGAATTATAATGGAACACTGGTATGTTCTTTATGAAGTGTTGGTGAAATGTTTTCTTTGTTCGGTCATGATGGTTTGACCCGCAATATAATAGGATGGGAGTTAAGATCTCGATTGAGCTGCATTTGTTAATTTATAAGATAAATCTACAGAGTTATATAAAAAAATTGCTTGTTATACTAGCTTTGTGGCAGGAATATCTCTAACCAAAAGCATCAGCTGAGTGGGAAATGAACTTGATTTCACAATGAAAGAAGATGTCTAAAGAAAATATTTATCAATATATCTGAACTCATACCTTTCGAATTATAGAGTAATTTATCTGATTTTTCCTCGTCGCTTCAATTTGTTTATGAAAATGTTACATCCTGCAAATGTTCATGTCAAGTTGGTTTTACTTTTTAACCCCATGAGATCTTTTTCTTAATGTTTGTTAAAATCAGGAGGATATTTTATTGTGTTCCAGGATTCGTTTGAGCTTCCGCGAGGCCAAAGATCGGGAGATGGAGATATTGAATTAGGCTTGCAGGCTCCGAGTTCTTCAGAAGTGGGCCTAGAAGGATTTTCCAAACAGGTAGTTATTTGAATGTCAATATTTCTTGGATATGTTCATAACTCTCTTTTTATTAAACTTTAAATTGAACTTCCTTATTTTAGGTTCAAGATATTGAGAAACAAATCGAGAACCTTGCAAAGCTTTTGAAGAAACTTCAGGTTTGAATTCCATTTTTTCGTTATAGGCTAATTTACACTAGTATACCATTTTATGACGTTTCTTCAGTAATCTCTCTCAACTTTTTAACTTAATGTAAGACACCTTATACTTCGGTTTGAAGGAAGTTTTCCCGCACTAAAATACTCTTAGATGTATAGCACTTTAAGGGGGCTTACTGTAATAAGAAAAACTTAAGGTGGTTTGGTGAAAAAGAATGATAGTTAAGGGTATTTTAGTGTAATTAGCCTTTGTTTTTATTTTGCAAAACAACTTTCTACCCCATAATAGGCTAATATAACTTTCGTAACATTTCTCAGAATGTCTTAATTAACACTGTCTATAATGGTTCTCAAGATGCGTCATTTTTTGTCTAAAGCAACTATGCGGCTGCACAACTTTGATCGTTTTGAGAATTCAAATTCCAAATGTCAAACACCTCGGTATTTTACGAACACTGTGCAGAAAACATAGAATCATTTTGAGAAAACACTGATCAAACCAAGTATAATTCTTATGACGTGGTAAATGAAACATTTAAAAAGCAAGAAGGAAAACTGTACATGTATGTTTTTTTCTAGGCATTAGATTTATTCTTTCTAATCCATCATAAAGAGTCTTCTAGGAAATTTAAAACGGTGGCAAAATTTTCAGAGATACTTTGTGTGCATAACAATCCTTTATTATGTACAAACATAATAAAGCCGTTACCAAGGCTGTTCTTTATTATGTACAGCTAGTCTTCTAGTTATTTGTTAAAGAAAAAATCTTAGTATCCCCACCTGTTGAATAACATGTTTCCTTTATAATGCACCTGTTCCATTGCATATTGATTACATCTGCAGGATGCAAATGAGGATTCTAAAGCCGTTACCAAGGCTGCTACCATGAAAGGTAGGCTTGTTTCACTATGTTTTTACTTTTTTAGCTTGCACAACTTGTTTGTTTTTTGTTTTGTCCCAACTCATCAATCATGAACACAATTGTGTTTTTACATCTTTGGCTGTAGGAATCAAGCAACGCATGGAGAAAGATATAGACGAAGTGATGAAAATTGCTCGCACAGCGAAAACAAAACTCGATGCAATAAATAAAGATGTATGGTACTTGTTTTCATTGCTTATAGACGTTTGGTTGGTGATATAAAAACGTAAGGCAGAGAATAGTCTCTTACTTGGAAATGAAATACTGCAAAAAATTGCCATGTGGAACTCTGTTATTTTGCTGTATTGTTCTTATGTCCAGAAATGCATTTTCTACATAGTTTTACTCTTTATCACTTACTATTAGGTTTCTTTCTTTTATCTGTTTTTTTTCGTTTTGGCTGAAAATCTAGTTATTTCTTTGGATGTTTCATTCTTGATCTTATAATCTTCTTCACTAAAGAAAATCCAAGAAAGAACAAATATAATCATTAATATAAATATCCCCAAATGACCTGTTATTGGTACTGCTAATGCTAATATGTTGGTACTTTCACATATGGAAGTATGAAACACAAAATTAACTTTTTTCGTAGTTAAACTTCAGCCTGCGATATCTTGTGGCTTTTAACTTGTTTCAACCTTCATCTCCTCTTCTTCTGGGATATGCCTTTTTTTATTGCAAAGTTTTTAGGTGGCGCATGAATCTGATAGCATAGAATTTGAAATTCTCGCAGTATTGATTTAAGTTGCACATACAATATTTATCTACACAAATTCTAGTGAGTTATGCACTGACTTCTTCTTTGTTCCCTTAATCTAGAATTTAACCAATAGACAGAAGCCAGGATGCGAAAAAGGATCTGGTGTGGATCGAATGAGAACTGCGACTACCGTGTAATTTGCTTGCAGAACTCATTATATATTTGTTTCTTGGGGATGCAATTTTACAGTATAGAATTTTCTCACATTCTAGCTATTAATATACAGAGGATTGCAAAAGAGGTTGAAAGAAAAGTTGTCAGAGTTTCAGGTATCGAAATTATGTTTTAGCCTCTTAGGCTTTCATATAAAGTTTTGCACTAATTTTGTTCTAAGCACTCAGTGTACTTGGGCTCACTAAACAATAGTTCAGACCAAGTTTACATAAAAACTCTAAAAGAAAATGAGCATCTATTCTATTTCTTCCGCTTTTTTTGGTAGATTGTGGACCACTTTAAAATTAACCATTCTATAAAAAAGTCAAATCTTCAAAATTCATATAGGACTGTTCATGTTGTGTGAAATGAGAAGGTGATGCCTAAGAGTTTTCTTAACAGTAAAGACAGGTTCGACTTTGATAGAAAACAGTGTAAAGTTAAAGAATAGGCAAGTGATGGTTGTAAACTAAAGCCGAAAAAGTTGTTTTTGACTAGGTTATAGTCTGGAAAACAGCAAGTCCGCCGCTTTTTTGAAGTGTTGATTTAAGAGCTTGTAAACTAAGAAATATTTAATGTGTATATAATTTTACCATCACATTCACGAATCACAATCACATAAATATTGTTTGTGAGTACAAATATAGGAAATGTAGAGTTTTGTATTGCCAGCTTGGACATTATGAATGCTGATAGTAAGCAAGAAAGTTCTTGATGAATACGGATATAGAGGGTGATTAGTTCAAAAGTTTATGAGAGGGATTTTTGTCATTTCTGTATTCTTTTCCTCATTTTTTTATTAAAAAAAACTAAACTTGCATTGCAGGCTCTAAGGGAGACAATCCAACAAGAATATCGTGAAGTGGTGGAAAGAAGGGTGTTTACAGGTTCTTTTTGCACTATAGTTTCTAAATAATTCGTCTTTCTTAATTAATGCGTCAAATATCTCACCCATATTTTTCTATGCATCTTGGGCTTATCTTTATCAGTAACTGGCAACCGCGCTGATGAAGAGGTAAGACCATTGATAAAATTGAACTTGGTCACTTGGTGTTGGTTGTACACATATTTAAACTGCATAAGCTGTTACTGTGCAGACAATTGATCGATTGATAGAAACAGGAAATAGTGAACAAATATTCCAGAAAGCAATTCAGGAACAAGGCCGAGGCCAGGTCAGTCTAGTAAAGTTTTACTTCAAAAAACTTAAGAGAATTGAATATGATTATGCTCACTTATAAATAGAGGAAAGATGGCCTAAAGTGTAGGTTGCAACCTACAGTGATACTGAGTATTAACATTCTACCGTATGATATATATTATCTAGAGTGATATGACATCTCTCTCGTTTTAAATATTGGATTCACTTTATCTCACATCCAAGGAGATTTTGCTATATCAGCCCATTATATCCCATAGTGACACTTTAGCCCCCAATTCCTCTTTTATAAATATAATTAGACAAAATACTCGTGAATTTTTGTTGCATTTTTTCTAATAAGACTGCAAGGTCATCTTGTTTCTTGACTACAGGTACTCGACACTCTAGCAGAAATTCATGAGCGTCATGACACTGCGAAAGAAATCGAGAGGAAGCTTCTTGAGTTGCAGGAGGTAATTCTGCCTGTTATGTTTGCATTCACACCGTAATTACATGATATAGTACTTAATCGATGCCCATAATTCGTATTATGCCCATAAATTACTCTTATTTTAAACAAGTGTTTAACAAATCCGGTAGTCATTCATATATAGATAATTTAGTTGTTTACTTTTGACCACCTAATTAAAAATTTGTCCCCCAGCTTCTTTCTGTTTCCAAATCAAACTTACCCAGATCAATCCTAATCGGGGCCATCTATCTGTTTTGTTTCCCCTTTTGGGGGTACCATGTTGCAGTAACCTATGATATATGTGCAAGTTATATGCTATATGAATTGGCTGTTAGCTATATATTTATCTAAGAAACTAGCAAGTGCAAAGTCTAAAGTCAAGGAAAATCATATTAATTTAAAAAAAAATTTGCAATATGATTTGTAAATTGTAATACGTCATATTTATGAACTTAAGTCTCAATATTTTAATTCTTCTTCCGTTTTTTCAATTATTATGCATGCCACACGAAAATTGCGAAATTTTCTGTTTTCTTTGGTTTTTAAAATATTTTGCATGCTATATAATATATGGCAATCGCGAAATTTATAAAAATCCTAAAATTATTTGTTTTCTTCAAGTTTATAACATTTTACATGCTACCACACGAAAATTGCATTATTTCAAAATTCTCAAATTTTCCTTCTTTTTCGGTTTTTCAATACTTTGCATGCTAAAAAATCACAAAAGTTTCAAAAATCTCATAATTTTCCATTTTCGGTTTTTTGATATTTTGCTTGGTATATACAACAACAACAACAACTGAGCCTTATTTTGCTTGGTATATAGAATATGAAAATCGCGATATCTTTAAAGATCCTAAAATTTTCCGTTTCCTTCAAATTTTTAATATTTTGCATGATAATAAACGAAGAACCCTAATTTTTTAAAAATTCTAAAATTTTCCGTTTTCTTCATGTTTTCAATATTTTGCATATAGCACACGGAAATCGAGAATTTTTCAAGAATCTTAATATTCTCTGTTTTATTCGGTTTTCTATATTTTTCTTGCTATAGCACAAAAAGATCGTGTTTCAAAAATATCAAAAGGTTTTGTTTTTCTTCGTTTTTCAATATTTTGCTTCTTATAGTGCACACATAAAATCGCTAAATTTTAAAATTCTCAAACACTTTTGTTTACTTCAGTCTTACAGTTTTTTGTATGTAGCCTACGAAAATTATAAAATTTTAAAAAATCTCAAGTTTTCTGGTTTCTTCGGTTTTTTATTATTTTATTTGCTTTAGCATGAAAGTTGCTCTTCAAAAATCTCAATTATTGATTTTCTTTGGTTCCTCAACATTTGCTTGTTATAACAATCGAAAATTGTAAGATTTTCAAAAATCTCAAACATTTTATGTTTTCTTCGCTTTTTCAAAAAATCAAAAAACTTTTGTTTTCTTCATCGTTTTATTTTCTTCGGTTTTTCAATATTTTACTTGCTCATACTTTTGGAGAAATTCCGTGTATCAAGAAAACAAAAAGCGATGTGAAGTAAAAGAAAAAAAGGTCACGATTGCTAGTAAGAATCTAACGAAACAAAAAAATTCGATCTGGGTGACTGGGAACCTTTGAAACACACGGAAATCATAAAAATTTTTAAAAGCCCAATTTTTTTTGCATGCGCATGAAAATCGCAAAATTCTCAAAATTCTCAAAATTCTCAAAATATTATGTTTTATTGGGTTTTCAATATTTTGCTTGTTATGGCACGTGAAATAGTAAAATCTTCAAAAATATCAAGAATTTTCTATTTTCTTCGGTTTTCCAATATTTGCACATGAAAATCATGAAAATTTCAAAATATTTTTTGTTTTCATCGTTTTTCTATATTTTACATGTTATGGCACAATAAAATTACAAAATTTTCAAAAATCTCAATTTTTTCTGTTTTCTTCCGTTTTTCAATATTATGCATGCTAAGAAAAGCGCATGATAATAGTGAAATTTGAAAAATTCTCAATTTTTTCCGTCAAAATTTTAATATTTTACATACCATAGCATATGAAAATAGCAAATTTTAATATTTATCACTATTTTGCATTCTATAATACACAAAAATTGTGTAAATTTTTAATATTTTTCTTGTAAAACCTAAGCAGTGAGAGAAAAATAGGAAGAGATTATAAAGAAGGGGCCGATCAGAATTTTTCTACGTCTGAGTGTATGAGATAAAAGAGCGATAAGTATTGAGTAACGAGTCAATAGAAAATTTTCCATGACCCAAATATAGTAAGACAAACTTTGAAGAGAAACTTTTGAGTTTTACAGGCCTCTCCACTCAGGCATGCACTGCCTTCATGTAGTTTGAAAAAGAATATGATTCACACTGGAAGTGTATCAATTGAGAAAATAAATGTGTGCAACTATATAAATGGAATGGACACAAATTTTATGCCAAAAGAATAGGAAGGGATGCAAAAATGTTCGTATTTGAACTATGTAACCTTGTTTTGAAATGAATCCACCGGCCGTAGGAAACTATGCTTAGTCAAAAGCACTCAACTAAGAGCAATTTTTTGGTGTTTTAACTCAAAAAATCCATCGAGAGAATCGGAAAATTTTAACAGAAACTCCGGAAATGATTTTTTAATCTAATTTTTAAATAAGGGATTAAATGTAATTATAAAACAAAACGGGGGCCTGAAATTAACATGAAAAGAAACAAACTGGAGTCCATGTGCGCAAATGTTAGGTAAGGGGCTAACATTAATTGTGTTCAGGGCTTAGAACCAAAGCTACTAATGAAACTCACGTGATGTGCTAACTTGTTACATTGAACTGGAAAATTGCCTTCTGCCCCTGCTTTTGATGGAGTGCGAATATTCCGAAAATATTCTATCGTATGGCTTTTATATATAGTATATAGCTGGGTTTATATATGACACTGGATCATTGATTTATTTCCATTTCTGTGTGAAATCATGTTATCTGATTAAGCTGGACATTCCAATCCAATCCTTATTCAGCTTAATATGTCATTTTCGTATTTAATTCACATGGTTTCATTTGGATATTTATTTGCATCAGATAACACCATACTTTACTTTGCTATCATAGGGTTCCATGTAGAATTAGTTTATCTAGGCCTGAGACTGTTGCATAATATGGCTGTCAGTGCTATTTTTTACTCTATAAACCAATTTAACTTGTGAGCATCATAATTTTATCTAAATTCTATACTGTTGATGCTCAAAGTGATTATATGCAAGATTGGGTTCTAGTTAAAATGAAAAAAAAAATTCTTTCCAGTAATGTTCTGATCAAGACAGTAGAATATGGATTCTATACTGTTATGCCCTTTTATATAATCTAGAGTGCAGGAAATACCTCTCTTTTCAAAAATCTGCACTTTGCCCCCTCCATGTTTATCAATGTTATTATTTTCGTTAAATTAATTTTTTATCCTCAAAATAACACCCCCCCCCCCAAAAAAAAAAAAAAAAAAAAACTTCCATTTTCCTTCTGCAAATGTTTCATTATTAATGTTCTCGTCGAGGGGTGTTTTGGGAATAACCATTTGACCTTAGCTGCCGTTTAAATAAAAGGATAAAGACAGAGTGGAGATTCTGAAATGTTTTTTTTGTGATCTTGTGTGCGCGTGGGGGGGGGGGGGGGGGTCAGGGGTCATTCCCTTCTATATGTCCAGAAGTTCGGGGTATTTTCTTCAATTTTGCCTTTTAATTATCAAAATTTATCTTACCGTCTGTTAAGTCTCATGCATATCCTTTGGAGTGTTTAAGAATTTATATGAGACGAGCCTTGGCGAGTCATAGAAGTATAGAACCATTTCTGTTAATCATGGCTTACCCTATGGCCTATGCGGCTCACTATAATGGAGGAAACTCGGTTATTTGGTATTTAAACCAGAACGGCATTTTACGTTCAAATTAACCTCCTGATTCCCCTCTTTGTACTAGTACGGAGCAGGGCAATTATTTTCTTTATGTTGGCTGAGATTTATGTACTTAGTTTCATATTTTTTCTTGTACTGAATTATTTCAACATATAGAATTTATATGGGGCCTAACTAACCTCTCAACTTGTCAAATAAAAAGAAAAGGGGTTGAACTGACCATATTTACATCATTTTTCCTTCAATATTTGTGTGCAGATTTTTCGTGACATGGTAGTATTGGTCGATGCGCAAGGCGAGATACTGGACAACATTCAGACCCATGTATGCGAACATCCCTTTCCCTTTAATTTTTCAGGATAAACTGCAGGAAACCTACCTTTGCCTTTTCCTGTATGGTATACTACCCCCGCATGCCCCAAAGAGTTGCAATCGAAACCTTTTCTACAACTTTTCATTCCCAAAACACCCCTCCGTGAAGCAGGGGATACTTTGGGAATAATAAGTTGTTGACAACGAAAATTTTAACGGCTATTAAAGGCAGGGGTATCATGTAGTGTTTTTGAATATAGAAGGTATTATTCTCATATGTGCACAGAAGTAAGAAAGGTTTCTTGGAATGTAGCCTTTTTCCTATGAGTAGTAATTTCGCATGGGAATTTTCAGCATTTTGTCCTAACCAAAATAAGTTTGGCAGTAGGCAAAAAAATTCAATGAATAATTTAAAAAACACCATCAACTTTTCATGGTTTTCGAGATAACATCAATAAACTTTGAAAATGCCACGACCTCACCCCCATCCACACTCGAAAAAACTTGCAACGTAGTTTGAAATCGTTTGATTTTAGGTTTGATTGAGAAGAGATTTGGAGTTTTATTTTTAAAGCTAGTCATCCTGTGTGTGTAATACTCAATGAATCTTCTTAAATGAAACCCTTATTATTCTTAAATCAAACCCCAGTTAAACAGATTCAGGTTGCATTTCGAGTTCTTTTGGGTTTTCATGGCATTTTTAAAGCTAAACAATTCCAGACTGCATCGGATTTCAGCAGGGTTGTCATGGCATTTCTGAGTTCTAAGTTCCAAGTTCTTTAGTGCTATCTCAAGAATCCTAAAAAGTTGATGGTGTTCTATAAAAATTTACCCCCAAAAAGAATGTAATCATTTTTTAATTCCCCTACAGGTCGATAGTGCTACTGAGTATGTAAACAGTGGAACTACTGCTCTCCGTAAAGCTAGACTGCTACAAAAGAACTCCCGAAAATGCATGTGCTTCGCCATAATTCTTCTTCTAGTTATCGTTGCTGTCATTATCTTAGCAGTGCTTAAACCTTGGTCTAAGAGCTAAAACTATTTTTATTTTCCGGCGACTGTAAAAAAATATTAGAAGCGCATCGACTGGACTGCGATACTGTACTTTCGAGTGTGTAGTAGAAATGAAGAAAATGTTAGCAATATTTTTGTAGTGAGTTGAATATTACACTGGAAACAAATGATTAAAGTTGTTACTCTGAATCTATTTGGATTCTTACATCCTTGTGTTTTGGGCGATGAATAACAATTGTAAAAGTTTCTCTTTAGGTACACTGCGATGTGATTATGAATTTCTTGGAGTGCAGCTACTTCGTAAATTGACGAAAAAGCTATGATTTTCTGTATGTACCCAAAGATTTCGATCGAATTTGTTTAAGTTTGGCTGATTTATGCAACTTCTTGATAAGATTAGTGATAATACCTGGTGGTATTGAACTAGGCCAGCTTCTTCATAGACTACTGCTTTGGGTTTGGTTTAAGTTTGGTTGATTTATGTCTGAATCGAAATTAAATTAGGCCAGGTTGAGTTGTAATCACTCATAAAGTTTGAGAGCTTGAGTGTAGCTTGTTCGACTTAATTATAAAAACAAGATTTTTAAGTCAAAGGTCAAGCCAAAGCTCCAGAAACATAATCATAAAAGCATGATTAAGTCCATGTTGACAAAAATAAACTGTTTGGCCTCTTTTCCTTTACATATTTAGTTGTTATTTGCACACAATCTATCTATATAATATAATATATACAAAGTTATGTGAAAGAATATTCCTTGAAGAATTCCCCATTCAAGCTTGGACTTTAGGTTTCTGGAAAGATATGTAAAAGACGGTTTTCATGTGATATATATATTTAAAAAACGAAGAAAACATAGATTTCTGGAAATTTTGTGATTTTCATTTGTTATAGCAAGAAAAATGTTGAAAAAACAAAGATAAAAGAAATTTTGAAATTTTGAAATTGCACACACTAGATAGCAAGCAAAATAATAAAAAACCAACGAAAACAGAAAAATTAAGATTTTTGAAAGTTTCATAATTTTCGTGTGCTATGCAAAAATTCGTAAAACCAAAGAAAACAAAAAAAAGTTTTAGATTTTTTTAAAAAATTAATGATTTTTGTGTGTTATAAGAAACAAAATAGCTAAAGAGAAAGAAAAAAGAAAAATTTAATATGTTTGAAAGGTTTGGGATATTTGCGATGGCAAACAAAATATTGAAGAACCGAATAAAATAGAAAATATTGATATTTTTGAAAATTTCGTGATTTTCATATGTTATAGCATGTAGAACATTGAAAATTCGAAGAAAATATAAATTTTTTGAACATAAAAAAACCGCGATTTTTGTATGTTATCGTACAAAATATTAAAAATTTGAAATAAATAGAAAATTTCAGGATACTGTAGCAAGTAAAATATTGAAAAATCTTAGAGCACAGAAAATTTTGAGATTTTTAAAAATTCCACGATTTTCTTGTGCTGTAGCGTGCAAAATATTAAAAAATTGAAGAAAACTAGAAATAATTGAAATTTTTTGAAATTTTTTACGATTTCCGTGTGTTATAGCAATCAAAAATCCCAACAAAACAGAAAATTTTGATTTTTTGAAATTACGCAATTTTCATGTGGTAGCATGCAAAATATTATAAATTTGAAGGAAATAAATAATCATGGGATTTTTGTAAATGGGGTGTCATGTGCGCATTCATAATATTAAAAGAAAAAAAACAATGAATTTTTAAAATTTCATGTTTTAGGTGGTGCACATACATAATATTGAAGAAAAAAGAAAAAAGTGAATTTTGAAATTTTTGTGATTTCCATGTGTTATATCATTGAAAGTATTAAAAAAGAGAAGAAAACACAAAATATTTTACTTTTGAAAATTTCATGATTTTCTTGTTTTATAGTAAGCAAGATATTGGAAACCCGACGAAAACATAAATTTTGAGATTTTTAAAATTTCGCCATATTCATATGCTAGTATGCAAAATGTTGAAAATTTGAAGAAAACAGGAAGTTTAGAATTTTTGTACATTTCATGATTCTCATATACTATAACAAACAAAATATTAAAAAAATAGATGAAAAAGAAAATTTGAGATTTAAAAAAAAACTCGATTTTTTGTATGTTCTAGCAAGGAAATGTTGAAAAACTAAAAAAAAAAACCAAAATATTGGTAAGTTAATTCTTCATGTATGTTATATATGAAATTCATAAATATAAGATATTACAACTTACAAATCTTATTACGATAAAGTTTTAAATTTATATGATTTTTCCTGACGATGAATTTTGTATTCGCGCATTGAGCAGATGCCCTTGCTGGTAGATATAAATATATATGAAATTCATAAATATAAGATATTACAACTTACAAATCATATAACAATAAAGTTTTAAATTTATATGATTTTTCCTGACTATGAATTTTGTATTCGCGCATTGAGCAGATGTCCTTGCTGGTAGATATAATGTCATGACTGCCGCTATTGATCCAGAACCCGGAGGTCAGCCATAGCTATGTGAGAAACCCATAGCATCACTTTGCTAAAATGCCGCAGTAAATCAGCAAATGTAAATTGTAATAAGCCATTAGTGGCAGCCATGACCCTGCAGCTAGAGACCTCTGAAATATCCTGATAATTCTCAAAATAATTTTTTGTAGCCTTCTGACTTTAGAAACTTCTAATTTTCATTAAAATCTGATGATCAATGGAGAAAAAATTGAAATAAAAAGGTAAAAATTCCGAAAACTACCAAAAGGTTTTAGGCATTCAGCAAGAAACTACCAAAAAGCATCAACAATACATTAAAGTACCATGACTGCTGTACAACATCAAAACTAACAATGCCATTTTCATTTAGTTGTCATGTAACCGCTTAATTGGTAAAAATTAAAAATTAAAAAATCATAGAATTCTGCAGTAAGCAAATTGAATCTGACGTGTACTCGATCTAAACTCAAAAAGCCATTCCTCATTAAATTGAATTCAACTAGTTCATAAAAACAATGAATCCACAACAGATTCTAGTTATAACAAGATCACAAAAATAATACATTCAGTCAACATTATTAAACTAGTAAACTGCTTCCTGTATATATATCAACCTGCGGATGTACTGCATTTCATGCTCATCATCGAAACTCTCGGACACTGGCATCCTCTTTCTTCTCTCGAACTGAACTTACAATGAATCTCCGATCGAGAAACCAAGAAGTTTAACATCAAGTCATAGAAAATAAACAAGCATACAAGATAAAGAATTGAGGCTCAATGTGCAGAAAACCTTAGGTGTTTTGTCTCCTTCCAAACCTTAGCATTACATTATCGTACGTTCGCCCAACATGCAGCAACCTTGGGTCATCTGCTGGTATTTCTCGTTCCTAAGAGAGAGAAAGGGGAAAAAAGATAACCGTCATGATCTACAAATGTCCCTAGAATGAAAAATATGCGCGTGCGCACACACAACAATCTACAAATGTCCCTTGAATGAAAAATATGAGAGAAATCTCACACGGACACGCACACAACAATCACACACATATATACATATGTACATACACATACACATACATATGCATATTTATGTATGTGTGTGTGAGCGCGTGTGTGCGCTCTCTCCTAATTCAAGTTATTTTCCGTCCGTCGTGTTATGCTCGCCCTTAATTTAAGTCTAAATATACACTTATCTATAATTTATCAATAATCTATAACACTCTCTTATCTATCTAGTATACAATTTTGTAGGGATGTAAATGGATCCGGATAATCCGATCCGGATGCGTTTTTGAATCCGACAACTTGCGGATATGGATACTAAAAATCCATATCCGGATCTGGATAGGAAATTTATATCCATGTCGGATCCGGATTCGAATCCGGATACTAACAAAATTTTCGGATCTGTACCCTTATCCAACTACTAATTATAGCCAAACTTATGGATAGCCGGTGGACTTGATTTTACATGAAAAAGCCTTAATTTGAAACTATTGAGACTTGTGCACTTGATGTAATTTTTTGAATCTAAAAATATTGGTTAACCTATTTAGATATTTCATTATTTGCAGTTATGAATCATTACATTTTATATTTATCTGAATAGTATCCGTATTGATTTTAGTGGATATGGTTGTTACAATATCCAATATGTATCCGTATTCGATTTGTAATGGATATGGATAATAATCTTTTGTTACTGACAACTATCTGTGTCCGCATTTATATCCATAAATAGATGCCGGATAAGGATATGATAATGCCTATATTTGATCCGTCTACATCCCTAATAACTAACAACATTTTCATTTTAAGTTCATTGAAACTATTTTTTGGTAAATTGGATATTAAAAAATTGCTTTTGAAGCCTTCAAATTTAAATTCATGCTAAAGAGTTTTTTTTTCTTTTTGGGTAAAATATGTTAAAGATTCGTTAGTTAATAATATATTTATAAATTCACTTTATATATGTTGTAAATCAATTTCTTATTCTTTGTATCTAATGAAAATAATTATAAACAAAATATGAATTTTATTTTTAAAGTGATTATACCACTTACTTTTTAATACATATGTTCAGTTATCGTTGAAGTTTGTTATATTAATTTATATGGAGTTGATACTAACAAGAATCGAAACAACTTAACTCGCATTTGACAAGACTTTAGAGACAGACTCTTACTCATATTTAAAGTTTTATTCATGATGCTTTAAATTATAAGCTAACAATGAATTTATCAATTTTCCATGTATCGCACGTGCAACAAACTAGTATCAATAAAATGTGTTGTGTTCTTCGTGTATATTAAATACTTTCTTAATGCTCATACATGCATCACATGTGCATAATACGCTGTGCGCGTGCGTGCGGAAGACGATAAATTTCTTTCATTTTTTGGGTTGTTGCAATCGGTATTAGTTTCGTGTGAAACACGAAATAAATCGTACGAAACAAAACGGAGACAATTCGATACGAATCGTAAGTCTGTATCGAGTTACTTATCTATCGGTCGATACACATTTTATATCATACGAAACGAAACACACGATAAGCTATTTAACAATTAAAAATCGTAGCGGGCTGGGTATTCAAAACCTGCATGGTTATATTAAATTATTAATAACCTACTTGGTCCCACACAACCCAAACCTAAATTTCTTCATAATAATCTGTATTTCGAGAATATCTCTCGTTTTTATGATGATAGTGATGACTGATAAGCTAATCGAAGAAAATTGATTTTTTGTAGCGTTAAATTTTTATTTGGTAGCGATGCTTTGATAACTTGGTTGGTATATTTTAGTTATTATTTTTACTAATTATGAAACCTATCATATTTATGTTTATAAATTATGACATATGGATATGATTATTTTGGACCGTTTCGTTGAAATTGTATAAGTTTGTGAGATTTATATTATGTATTCGTGCGGTTATAATTCAGAAATTTGCTTTAAGCTTGTATGTGGCTCTATTTTGCTAAATTGATTGTTTTTTAAATTATAATTAGTTCTATACATAATTATTTCGTTATTATAAAGGGAAAGTTTTTCTTACAATACGAAAAACGATACAATAAATAAGTAAACGAAACACAAAACGTATCACGATTTGACAACTTTGGTTTCAATCACTATGCTAGACATCAGTAAAATCCAGGGGCCAAGCAATTCAGAAGTGTGTCTGCCTTTATAATGTTGAACCTATTATCTTTAAAAAAAGGTTAATTGCACAAAATCCCCGGTAATTCATTTCACCCTATATCGCACTTGTACATGCTCAAGCGATATATTAGCGCAAACACCTCCTTTGGTCATCGACCAAAACCCTAAAAATCACTGGAATTGTACTCCAAACAATACTCACAACTTTTAGAGTTAAAAGTAGACAGTCATCTGAGTTGTTTATAGTTGAATTTTGTTATTAAGGGTTTCGTCGATGAGAAGAAGGGTTGTTTGCGCTAATAACTCACTTTAGGAGTATAAGTGCTATACAGGGTAAACTACATGGGATTCTGTGCAATTAACCCTAACTAAAATAATTGGCACTGGGAAGATGACAGAGAGGTCATTTTGGTGTATGAACCACTTGGCAACTTAATGACAATGAGGCTCATGATGTTACTTAAGTTAACAATGTTGTCTGGTTATGTAAAGGCCTAAGTAAACAACATCGACGTAAGGGATCTGGGTATTGTGACACTTGATGTATAACTATCAAGAATAAGGTTAAATACTCTACATTAATGATTAAAATCAAATATGATGCATCGTGAGGGGCTATAACAAGTGAAAGAAAAATTAGACATCAAGCTTCTTAAGGCAAATATTTGTATTATGTATCCAAGAAAAGAACAAGATAAATTGTGCAGCATTGTCATAAACACTATGTGAGCATAATTCTTTCAATTTGATGGGTGATAAGAGGTAGAAATGGGCGGGTTATTATGTATCACACCTTCCATTTAAAGAACTGGAAAAAACTCCCTTGAATTTAAGAAATGGCAATCAACCAAGGATGTTTTAGACAAAAATTGCATTAATATTTACGGAAGAAGAAAATGAGCGGCAAACAAACAAGCAATATATAAAGTAATAACTAGCTGTCCATCCTTCAGTCACATAACATGCTGAAGTCTAGCTTGCAGCACAGTTTATCCAAATCAATCAAAGATTGTTCATTAAATAACTCATATGTTCATGCATTTTTTTTAATTATAAGTTCAAGGAGATATTACCTTTAAACCTTTGTAATAGGTCTCAACTGCAGGAAGAAATGGAGTAAGGTTCCGGGTTTGCATCATATCCCGAATGTAATTGGCAGTAGTGTATCCACCCTCCTGCACATCAATGGTTAAAAATCAGCACCTCAAAAACAGAAAGAAACAATAAAGATGGAGTAATTTTAAGTGTTAATTGAGCTTAACATGCATTGGTATCCAGTATCCACAATCCAGGAGCTTAAGCTTGTGGTTCTTGGTATGGTATCACAGAACCAGGTTTCAAGAGGTCCACGGTTTAAACCTTATCATTGGCATCAAATAATTCTTTATTGCTTGTAGTTATATGTAAATCATGTTTCTGTTGGAGACCTAAGTTGGGGGGATTGCTAAGAGTTGATATGCATTTGTTCCACGATCCATGAGCTTAAGCTTTTGGCAACTGATTTTCGGCAGATATCAATGAACAAAACCTCAAGTGGGAACATGCAATATTAGATATTGGTCATCGAACGCACAATGATTCTTTTCATCAATAACAAGCACAAGGACGCCTACAAAATAATTAAATATATAGCCACTACTGGGCCTTAAGGGGCTAGAATCATTGCCATGAGCTCACCTTTTCTCCTGCTGCAGCAAGAAGGAGATCACTTCCCATCCTGGCATTCAAGAAAAAGCCTCTTGTGCTGAGTTGCTCCTGCAGGAGATGAATGGATTCATTAAATAAGTTCAAGAAGTTGCTTTTAAGTAGTATATAAGAGTTAATACTCAGAGAGTCCCTTACCAGCGCATCTTGAGCAATCTTCATTCCTCTGGGTGTATATCCAATCATTGCTCCCTCGATAAATGTCTACAAAATCAAAAGTTATAGAAATTAAAGGGTGCATAAAAGCATATCATCATCGATAGTCAAAAGGAAAAGCAATCAATTTCTCACAAATAATAGATGAATATTATATAAAAGCAAGGACGATTTTAGAAACACACGACACAAAGAAAACTCAAAATGTTTAAATTTAAATGGCAGAATACATAAGTTTTCTTTTCTTCAAGTATACAACATTGTCATGGCGCAAAGACATCAATAAGAGAATACACTATCACATAGAATAATCAGTGATCGTGCTCATATTTACCGTATACAACTCAGCTGATGGTGGCTTCGAGCTTGTATACTCCTCAAAAATCTTAACAGCAGAATCAATATCTCCACAGTGAAAATAGCACCTGTTTAGGGGGAAAAATTACAGGTTGACTGCCGGTATTTTACAACCAAGCTATGTTGGAGAAGCTGTAACTTGCATGCAAGTTCTCACCAATAAATAGATGCACTTTCAATACTCTCAATAAGTATTATTGTAAAGATGTTATATGATAGTATGCTGATTACAGCATTTTCACTGTTATTGCATGGCCATTTTATATCACAACTGGTTTGAATCAAGAATCTGCGTTAAGCTCATTCTTGTTTGCTTTAGTGATAAATGAGCTTACTAGAACTATCCATGATGAGATACCTAGGTGTATGTTATTCGTTGATGATATTATTTTGGTAAATGAGATGAAAGCATGAGTTAATGCCAAATTGGAGTTATGAAGGCAAATATTGGAATCTCGGAAGTTTAGATTGAGTAGGTCCAAGACAACATATATGCAATGCAAATTTAGTAAACAGAAAAGTCGAGATCACAGTGGTATAACACTAGATGGGCAAGAGATATCACTGCGCGATCAGTTTAGATATCTAGGTTCTATCATCCAAAAGGATGGGAAGATCGATAGCGATGACAACCAGAGGATTCAGGCTGGTTGGTTGATATGGAGGGGTACAACGAGAATTTTGTGTGATCATAACTTTCCGTTAAGGTTGAAAGAGAAATTCTATCGAAGCGCTACTCGGCCTGCCTTATTATATGGTACGAAATGCAGGGATCCTAAGAAACATCATGCATAAAAGATGCATGTGGCGGAGATGGGTATGCTTCGTTGGATGTGTGATGACACTAGAAAAGATAAGGTGCGAAATGAGAATATTCGTGTAAAGGTTGGTGTAGCACCTGTGGAGGAGAAGATGCGGGAAAACCGTCTAATATGGTTTGGTCATGTGCGACGCAGAGCTGCAGAAGCGCCGGTTCGATGAATGGATATTCTCGATTTAGGCCAAGTCAAAAGGGCAAAAGGGCGACCGAAGAAAACATGGATAGAGGCGATACAAAAAGATATGAATGCCAAAGGCCTTAATGAAAGTATATAGTTTGAAAGGTGTGAGTGGAGGCAGAGGATTCATGTGCTCGACCCGGCGTGATTCTCATGTTGGTTCATGTCTATATGCTTGGGATAAAAGGCTCAGTCGTCGTCGTTGTTGTGCATGGCCATTTTACATGGAGAAAAGAAATGACGATATGAAAATAATTTACTTGCTAAATTTCCATTCGTAATATCAGGGAAGTGTCACATGTGACATTAACATATGCAAAAAAAAAAATCAAAATCAAAATATATCCATTGGAAGAAATAAAGTAGCACGTGTTTGCTAGCCTGGGTGGTCATTTTCCCGTAGAAGTTCTTGAACAATTATTTCTCTATAAAATTCTTTCATTCAATCATAGTTTATTACCAACTCAAGGTTTTTCACTATTCATGTATAGACTAGCTGCAACTATGTTTGTTCTTAGAGAGGAAAAATACATGAGGATCCTTTGTCCCTACTCTTTTATATTAGCATCTGAAACCTTATGTTGGGGAATCACCAAGTTTCTCAAGGAGTATGCCTAGAAAACCAAGATAGTTGGCACTAATCTTCTCTTTGCTCCAGTAATATCTAATTAACCAGCTCTGGCCGCAAAAGATAGCTTAACTTGTTTTAGCTGCAGCTAATCAAGCAGGCAACATCTCTTGAGACTAAGAGAAAGTTGATGGAATATACATACTTCTTCAAACACTGGGTCAGCTATGAAGCAAAAATCCTTGAAAGATTAACAAATTTTTATGTCTGGCTGTCTGCCTGGCATCAAAACTCTCTTCATCAGTGGCGAATTCATGGTTGAGAAAACTATAACAAGAAAAGGGCTTGCCATGATCCTAAATGGCTAGTTAGCATCTACTCTAAATTTCAGATAACACTATATCTGAATACCTATATTGTGATATAACCATATCAAGATCGTGCCCATGCTGTCTAGACAATGGCACTTCAGTTAACTGAGTAGAAAATTTTAACTAAATAATAAATGAACGGCAGAGACAAATAGAAGTTATGAATTGATCGCATCGACTAAAACCAAACATAATCAGAAAATATGCTTTGAAGTGTAAAGTAAATTGCATGTTTTGTTGTGAAAAATTTACACACTAAGAAATTTGAATTCTTATTCTGCATCCATGCCCAAGAAAGCCACCATGAATGACCGTATTATATTATCAAGCCTGCAGGTTTGATATGAAAATGAAAAGTATAGCAACATAGAAACTTTATCTTCTGCAAATGTGCCATGGATTATTCAAATTACCTTATCGCTTGCATTGCAACAAATCCATCATAATTAAGACCTTCCTGCTTAAGCATATCAAGAAGTGTTTCAAGTGTCTACACATGAATAGAAAGGAAACAGAGTAGATTAGTCAGAATATAGAAGCAACTGATGATAGGAAGCCAAAAACTATTGGCTGCATTTGATAATAATAAGTATTTGAACCACTAATAGTACATTGCAGTCCAACTCAAATTCATAAGATAAAAAAGGACACATGCAAGCCCTATATGCTAAGTTTTCATGGGAGACAAAACAAACGGGTCGCGCAGAGGCATAGCACCAAGAACAGATTCAGCAGCAGCCCTACATTAGAATCTATTTCCATTTGCTCACAATGAAAATAAATGTCTACAAGCTCCATCTGGTTTGGCCAGGTCAACTGTATCAGCCCCATCAGGCTGAAATAACCAACACTTCAAATAACAGGTACTATTAACAGCGTCTTCTTAGTTCATAGTTATATACTACATCATGAAAAAGTGCAGGCTGCTTTGGCTTCGGCACATAGAAACTGTTGAAAGTTTGTTTATCAGAACAATAAAAGATCAAATTATGTTTTTTAATTACTGCTACACATCGATTCAAGTTTTAAACTTATCCTCTAAAAATCACATTATTAGAAAGTGGCGCAAAATGCATCATTTTTTTCCAAAATGTAATTGTAGCTTTCTGACATAGTAGACTTCTCAAATAGATGTCCCTTTATACCCGGAAAAAGGTATCCCATAGAAAGGTCACCTACAGCAAAAATCTTTCTGTGTAAGCCTCACACATTTAGTATCTTCATGTTTTCAACTAAAGCGACCAAATTGCTCCGATATATGCTTTCACTATCACTAGACTGAGTGTCCTTCATTTTGCTCCTTCTCTTCTTTTTTTTATCAATTTGTCATAGCTCCTATCTCTGCCCATCACCTGTCTCTTCTTTGAGGTCTTAGGTATCCCCAAGGTCGTGTATTGTTCACTTCTTTTACCATATGGTTCCTCTATCGATGTCTGACATATTATGATGTTGGATGTGTTGAGGGTCCTTCTCCCCATACTCTCTGCTTTATTAATAGGGTATTTGTTCTTTTAGGCTCTTCTCCAATATGAATATCTTGCTGCAAGAAGCATAATACATTACTTTGCTCCACTACATAAGTCAGCTATGGCACGATTGCATGTATTACCACAACAGAAATCATCTAGACAACGACGTTTTCGACAAAGTATGGGTGTCAATGTGAAACCATCTAGCTGTAATTCTTGCATTAATAATTAGTTTTATTTCTGGTGTTCTATGAGGCTGCAAGCACATAGCAATTGATTGATAAATGTCTGCAAAGAAAAAAGAGCTGGTGTACCTGCACTACCATATTTTTTCCCCTAAATATCAACTAGCTGATATCTTCACCAAATATCAAAAGGTTTGTTTAAAGTATATTACATCCAAAGTTCAGATGTTTGACCTATCATAAGTTTGAGAAAAGTGCCATGATATTGAGCAATAGCAGCAGGTGATATACTTATTTCTGACTTTCTCAAAAGGATATTTTCCCCAAAAGAAACTTAAAAGTTCAAAAGCATTGAGAAAAAATAATCATACCTCCTTACTCTTTAGTTCTGCGCAAGCATGTACAGCAACATGATATACTGTTAGTTGCTTGTTCACAAAGGCCCGCCTGTGTATGAACTCAGCAGTTGGGATATTATACAGTTCTTCCTCTGAAACATTCATCATTAAATTTTCTCCACCATCAGTTGAAGCTTCAGGTGAAGTCCAGCCTTTCGATTGCTTGACATACTCGATGATCTTTGACAGAGCACACTTAGAAATATGAAAAGTAGATACAAAATATAAGTAATCAGAAGACTAAGTATGCAAGCGTACTTTTGAAGTTGTCTCATCAGTAGTAGGCAACTTGTTTTTTATGGCGGTTACAAGTCCAGCATAGCAAAACTTATTCAAGCCCAGACCAGCGGCAGTCATATCACGGATAATTGAAAACCTATCACATAAACGGATTCATTCAAAAGTTAATACGAATAGACAATGCATCACATGGAGCAGTTTAAACCTTCTTGTTTAATTTTTTCCATTGACTCCATATAATAATAAGATATTTGGGCATCGTGGTAAGTCCTTTGTTCTAGGCCATAATTCATGTCCACAATCAAGTAGTGCCTACAATGTATTGATTGTCTGATAGAGTAACCCACTTGCCATATTTTTGTCCAAGTTTAAACTTGTAAATTTAGCTACTGAAATTTGCATTTCATGGTTTAAAGATGCTCTCAATAGCCAGGGTTTTTGTAATACCCAGAAAACATGATAGGGATAAACAATTAAATATTAAAATTTAAAGGATTTTAAATAATAATAATAGTAGTAGTAGTAATAATAATAATAGAATCTAATTATGATATTTAGATGTGATTGGATTTGGAATTAGTTAGTATCCATTTCTTTTGTGATATGATTAGATATGTACTTAGGATTTTACTTTTCATAGATTTTTCATCATCACCGTGCTCTATATATATTTCTCTAAGCATATTCACAAAATAATTATGGGAGAGGGAGAACCGGAAAAGTTGTGAAAACCCTAGCCCACACATCGCATCTCCACTATTTGATCTCAAAGGCTTAAGGGAAACATCGAGTAGAAGTAGCGCAAGTTTTTATTGAGGGCATATAGAGGATTTATATGATACTATATAATTTGTGAAAAAAGAGAAAACGAAGATAGGTTTTGTTCAAGGTAAAAAAGATACAAATTATTCTCACCCCTAAATTTCTTCTATATTGGTATTCACGCCGTCAATCGCATTTCGATTAGAGAACATATATGGACTAAAAAATTATATCAAGCCCCTACATATCTAGATAAATGTTTTACCTCCTTGTGTATATTTTAGCCATATGGCTTATAGCACAGGCAAATTATTTTCAACCTTTGAATTTTTGTATGATTATTTTAAAACCCGAAAGTAATATAAAATAGGTTATAGAAAAATGAAGGAATAAAAATTAAATAGATGTTTCCAAATTCATTATGAAATTAAGTATACGTGTTTTAGTTGGTTGGGCAGATATGGGAATATTACCTAGCCTATGGATTGAAGTATATAAATATATGTGTTTTTTATTAATTATGTTTGGTATTAATTCTAGTGGATCCACTTGCAATGTGAAGATGAGGATATGAAGTTGCATAAATTTATTGACCCTGACAAGTAGTATAAGTGCTGATGCATTGTTTATCAATGAATATTACTATAAATTCTCTAATACTTTAGTCTAATTGTGTTTCTCAATGTCATGGGTGGTTGATGGTCCTATATACGATTCTTATATATACATGGAATGGTTATATATGTTTGATTGTGTTGGTGTTATATATTATGAGTAGATGAAGTTGAATATATTTGACAGAGTTGGTGTTATATATTTGATGCTTATATGTTTATGGAATGGTTGTATATATTTGATTGTGTTGGTGTTATATATTATGAGTAAATGAAGTTTATATAAACATGTTATAGTGTGTTATTGCACGACGTCTGTTATGCTTACTGTCAAATCACCGATGGATGTTTATATGAAGTTATGAGATAAGCTTATTATAAAAAGAATCATATTTTCATATAGTTGAAGAAATGCATTCACATGTGTTGTGATTTTAATTGTTGGTCTTGTGTATATAACAATTGGTGGCACAGAGTTGTCGTTATCAATATGGGCGTCATAATTTTGGCATGTGTTGCATGCATATCATAAGTCAATACTGATATGAATATGGAAAATTAAGTGGGTTACTACACACGCTAGTAGTGAGCCCCGTTGGGATTATTGCACACAACATATGGTTTTCTCACTACGGGCTAATGCTGATTCTCCCTATTACGGGCTATTAATAGTGATGTTTATGCTTATGTCATGCGAGGTAGAGGCGTTAACCACACTTGACCGTAACCTACCTAATCTTCCTATGCATGTCAACCTTTTTGCCATAATTTTTTGGTTCTGGATAGAATTTTATATCTACAATAAAAGCAGTAATTCCTAACCAGGACACCTACACGCTTAACATTCTGTAACACGAACTTATCCAAAGTAATTTTATTACTTAATTACATCAACTAACCACTAACTTGGACCTTTGGCAAATGAAAATGGCGTATGATTAACAAACTCAGAAACAAACAATAAACCTGATGGCTGGATTCATCTTGACTCTCCCAAACAAGATCAACATTTAGACCCATTTATGGACAAGGAAAATCAAATCATGATTAAACTGTAAGTGGACAATTATGTAATGGAAAAGACTTTGAGAAACTTATATACATCAAAACTAAGAAGATAAAATACCGTACTTGAATTTTCAATGTACAATCATGTTAAGCATCAAATACTCTCAAATGACGGGATCCATCCAACACTTCATAAGTAAAAGTTTATTCTCCCAAGTGCATGCAAGTAAATTTTTTTAATTTTTTTAGTTATAAAACCATATGTTAATGGGATGTTTTTTGCTATATTTATGTGCTCATATAACAAATTATGTTGGATCTTCTTTTTGTGAATTCATGTCAAACAAATATGAATTTTACCAATATATAGTCAATACCCTCATCTGTTTGTTACAGATAAAGCTACAAGTTTTGTACACAACTTAAGATATCTCATACCCATATTCATATCTGCTCAATCAAGATATGGATATGGATTGGTAGATTACCTATATCAGTCCATACTAAATACATTTTTCACCTCGAAGGGCCAAGTAATTTTCTGACTGTAAGCAACCAATGATTGAGAATTAACAAACATCATACACTTGATCACTTCTGCCTGTTGCTGCACAAGTATTAAGAAGACAAATGTAAGTCTCTCCTTAGGCTTCACCCCAAATTTCTTCATTTCTTCCAAAAGCTTCAAAGAAATTACATACATGTCAGCAATTGAGCAACAGTTCAGCAGTCAATATAACTGAAGAATTATATCTACAATCATATAGGTGCAAGCAAAAATCAATGAATAAGAGATAAAGACACACCTTAATTGCAACATCTGAGTTCTTGCACTTCCCACATGTGGATATCAAGAAGTTGTACAAATTAACCTGAAGAAAGAAGTAAAATTTCTCATTATCGTTGTCTTAAGATTTCCCATATCAAATGTGGTCAGAATATTGTATGCTTTATGGAAGATCAAAACATCCGGGAAGCTCGGACGAAGTTACATGTTTAGCTGTGAACCTAATGCCAGTCCTAAATTTTTTTTATTGGTGTGTCTTGGGAGAGGAAACATAAGGACTTACTAGATTCAAGTTTATAGATATAAAGATATATAATACTGGAGCACACTTTTAAGATCTTAAACACTCCAAATATCTCGGAAAAAGTGTAGGAAAAGGGCAGCGTTGATTTGATATAGCAAATGGAAATTTGATAGTATGCCCAAAATCTTTTTTGCAAAAGTTAGATACATACAATATTTAAAGGTATCAATTGTTCCATCGCTTAAACCTTGAAAATAGATTCGGAAAATAGATAAATTGGTGATAAAAGTATTTAAAATTCTTATTTTTCTTATTGGTTTGGTGGAGGGAGAACTTTAGCTATACATTGGGTTCTATCACATAGGACTTCCCACTCTTTACTTTTTTCATTACACCTATGTCATAGGGTTGTTTTTAAAAATCAAACATGTTATCCAATGCTCTAGTGCCTTCTCATAGCGATTTCAACTTATGAGCAAATTGGGTACACCAAAATACATCTTTTTCTCACAACGGTGCGAAGGTAAACAAACATACAATCTACCTCCCAACCAACCCACCCACCCACCCACCCCCACCCAAAAAAATATCCTCAAACACACACGCACATACCCCAAAGAGTTCACAAAAATACTATTTCTCATTTACAAGAAGTAATCTCGATATGCATTCTCGTAACTCCAAACTATCGATCAAAATTGTCTATCCTCGGTCTATTAAGAAAACTTTTTTTATAAAGGGCATAAAAGAAATGCAAGCCTCCTATCCATCACATTTTGGTTCCACCATTCTAAAAATGGTCAAGGGATAAGTGCACCTAATACCCTCGAACATTTATACCTAATCCAACACTCATAAACTTAAATAGCTTATTAGCACCCAACACCACACATGTATCCTAATAGGTGCCAAATACTGACAATCCAATTAAGATGCTCTAAGTTCTAAAAGGGTTTAGATCAAAGGAACTGTATACAACTTTATATAAAACTAACCCTTGTAAAACTTCAAACTTTTGAAGCAACAACAATCTCTAATATGCATTCTCATAACTTATGTACTAAGAAAAAAAATGAATAAAATCTTACATCAGGAGGCAAGCCATTGGCTTTCATCTCATCCCTAAAAAAGAAGGCATCCTGCAATCGGCTCCCCTTCATTGTCCCCACGATCAGCGAATGGAAAGTGTCCCTCAAAGGCTGAACCCCATCGAGCATCATATCATCGTACACATCCCTCAACAAGAATCCCCTAACAAAATACCAAATTTTCAAATCACCAACAAAAAAAATTCAATCTTTTTGCAAGAAATCGGATCGATATGGGTTTGATTGCTTGCCTGCGTTGGGCGATTAGGGACCCGATGACGGTGCTGTACTCGGTGACTTTGTTGGCGTAGTTTCTCTTGCTGTATTCGGCCGTATCGGTGGCCAACGAGCGGAGGGGAGAGAGGGTGCGGAGCAGCGAGCGGCGGCGGGGGGCTGTTTGCGAAATGGAAAAGTTAGAGGGTTTTTTTTTGGGATAATTCTGAGGAGAAAGAAAGAAGAGAGAGAGAGAGAGAGAGAACCTGAGATGCGATTGAGGAAGTTCATGGCTGCAGAGATTGAGAGGAGAGAGAGGGAGTGAAGAGAGAGAGAGAGAGAGAGAGAGAGAGAGGTTTTAGGGCCAATTTTTTGAGGGGTTTTGGGAGGAGAGGGGTGAGGAATGGGACCCGATAACCCGCATCCGATATGGGTTTCGGGTCTCGGATTTGGAAAAAATTGGATCTGATGATTCCATGAGAGGATGGATAACATTCCTGATTTTGATGCAAATACTTTATGTATGTATGGTCCAAAAAAAAATTCTATATATACACAGATATCAAGTATTTAATGAATTTTAAATAGATCAGCGTGGACACGCATTATCAATGTGTAGAAAAACCGATCCGGCTGTATTGACCGGCTCGACATAGATCCAAACCATTTAAGTCTTGGACCATTCGATAGGTATCAATCAAATACCTATAGGACCATAACACACATGTGATATTAAATAGATCACATTTGAGAGATACATCAACCGTCGTTGCTGATGGAGCTTCGGATCTCCTTCAGATGTTGTCCTCCGTCGATCGTGCGATGGTGATCTTAGACGGCTAAGATTTGGTTTTGGAGTTGTTGGGTGTGGATCTCAATGGGCTGGTGTTGGACGCTGAGCTACCTGCAAAGAACTCCCGGAGTGGGTGACCACCGTAGGACCCTCCGACGATCAAGTTAGAGCCGAGAAATATGAGCAGAGTAGCGGCGTATTAAGATAATTCGAGTTACCTGAGTAATCTGAGAGAGGGTTTTTTATAGTGGTCGCATGGAGCGAGCAGGTGCGAGATCTTCGCCGTCAGTTTCGCCTCTGACGTTACGCCTGTGTGAATGATGGGATCCCTCCATTAATGACGGGATACGCTCGTTAATGGGGGATGCGCCAGTGTGGGACGCAGGATGTGGGGCTGCGGATATATCGTCCTGGTGATATACGCGGAGCCGTTGCTGGGCGGATGAGACCTGCGCTCCTAGTGGGTCGGGGGCGGCCGAGGAAGCTCGGCACGTCGGAGGCTCGGAGACGAGCCGATAGGCCGAGAAAGCTCGGCGCGTCAGACGACTCAGAGACGAGCCGGGAGTCTGAGATAGCTCGGAGACGAGCTGTTGGTAGTTTCCTGGGTGAAGGCGGAATGTATTTAGGGAGGCCCCCTGGAAGGTCGGACATGTTCCTCGGGACGAAGTCCCGATGAATTCTCATAGTGCGACTCATTTATTCCACCCCGTAGCCTTCGGGACATGTCATCTGCCACATGTCGTAATCTTGAGGAGATACCACTCATGAGCATCATCATTAACCCCCCACTCTCGTTCCAACCTATCCAAGGGTCGGGGCGAGAGTGGTCTGCTCGGTTTTTCTTTTGTTCAATTTGGCGTCAAGAATCATAATGCGGAATGCCTGGAACGGCACGACGTTTGGAGGCCGTGCCGTTTCAATCTTTTGGGCCCACGTGTCGCCTCATCATGCGCCTGAATCTTCGCGTGTATCCCCGATGGCGTCAGCGGATCAAATGAAATGATCATGGTTTAAAGAGGGGGTGCCGTTTCAGTCGGCCGTCAGTTAGGATACGGGTCACGTGTCGGACGTCGGTTGGCAGACGCGACAGGCTGTCGCTGTCACCTATAACCGAAGGGACGTCCCCCAATGGCCCCATCGCCACATGGAGCTCTAACGGCTGGCGGGTACGACGTTTCATTTTGGCGGGAATCGATCTAGGCCATCAGAGGCTTTCTTTGGAGTGTATAAATAGGAGGGGACCCCTCTAGGGCCAACACTTCCACCATAATTCACTCTCGTTGTCAAAGATTGCCCGGCGCTCATTTCCTTTAGATCGGATCACCTGTGATTTTTCCTTGGCGAGCCTCTTCCCTTGAATCAGGTTAGATGTATTTATCTGAGGAGTCTGTAGAGGTAGTTAGGGTGAATCGGACGATGGGGCTCCAGTTGTTGGAGCCGAGTCCGGTGGATCTTCCTCCCCTCCGGCTTCAGATAGCCGAGAGGGTTCTTCTGCTGCGTCATCTATGTCGGGTTCGCCCCCTAGAGCTAGGGCTGCCCGTGTCGTTCACCGTCGGGCGACGACAAGGGCTCATAAGGTGCACATCGGGAACGCCCGTGATGCGCCCTCCATCTTGATCGCACGCCAAAAGCGTGTCGGATGTTCAAAATTCTAGAGTTATAACCGCGATCAGGACGGTGTCGCTATGTAGCTAGCCGGTTGAGCACGGGTCGATCCACAGGGAGATGGTTGTATGTCCTTTCGAGTTTTAGACGAGTCAATAAAGAATGTGTATATGTTTGTTCAAGTCTAACCTATGTGTTTTATTTGCAAGTATAAAGTTGTTAAGAAAAAGATACGAGATTGTAAGCTAAAGAAATCCGTACTCAAAATTTTTGAGCCGAGTCTTGACCAACTGAAGCTAGAGCAATCGGCAACAACGTGGATTAGGGGATTTAAGCGCGGTATTCGTGGAATACGGCTTATTTACCCTTGTCCTTCCGTTCTTGTCTCTTGCTTTCGCCTCCGGCCAAACCGAACGCAATCGGTCGCGGTTAGGAATCACCGTTACCTTGTTAGGGTAGGGTGCCTAACGGAGCGCTTGTGTATCGTTTGGGCAGAGTTCAATGGAAAATAACGGGAAAAGGAAATGAGCAAAGAAACGTTAACTTACAATATCGTATTGATTCTTAACAACAACAATAATTACAACCATTCACAAAAAGAGCAAAAAAGAGCAAAAGAAAAGAAAAGATTACAAGTAAGTAAGGGCATGGAATTTAAGTGCATGAAAGTAAAGTAAGGTAATAAAAAGCAAGAAATAAATAAGCAAGAAAGAAAACTAGAAACTAGAACTCAAGACAAGCATGGGATCAATAGCCAACCCTTAAACTTGCAAGCTCAATCAAGAGGTTGTAAGATCAAGAGAAGGGTAAAGAACTCATGTGAAATGAAGCACTAATTCCATAAGAAGATACAACCCTTGAAATCAATAACAAACCCTTAAACTTTCAAGCTCAATGAAGAGGTTGAAAGATCAAGAGAAAGCAAGGATCTCAAGGGGAAGTTAAACAAAAGAGAATGATACAAAAACCCTCATCTTCATTGATCTTCCACTCAAAAAGCTCTCACTACAATTTTCATGGAGAAAAGAATGAAGAAGAAGAAGAAGAAGAAGACTAAACTACACTAAATCCTACAAAAGAGGCATAAGAAGTTAACCCCTTGGTTTGGCTCAGTTCTGGGGTATTTATAGGAGGGGAACTGGAAACCTAGGGCAAGAATCTGCCCCTACAAGAAAAGACCAACATGCCCCTGAAAAACGACAACGAGAGGAGACTAAACGGCCGCGGTTCCGCGGCCTAAGCGCGCTTATGCCGCGGAACCGCGGCCGTTTAGAGGAGTTAGGCCATGAAATTTGGTGGTTTTCCCTAGTTTTTAGTACTCTTCAGTGTGGTATATGACTTTTTCTCAGAAACTCTTCCCATTTCTTCCAGAATTTCAGTAGATCAAAAGGTGATGTGATGTGGATCTTTTTGCCAAGATTTCCTCGAGCTCCGTGTAGATATGTTGGATCTTGTGTTGACATTGAGCTTTGTGCACGAAAATGACATCGATTTGCCATTTTGTCCCTTAAACTGGTGTGTGGCAACATACGGATAGAGAGCGGAGACCCGTGTTTTATCTGTTGTTGGCAGTAATCCGGAATTTGACGTACTTTTCCATGAATTTCACTGTTCAGAGCCGAGAACCTGTACTGTGCAAATATGTAGTAAACACTGATCAAAAGCACCTGCCTATAAACAAACGAGCATAAGAATGGGCGGTATAAAATGCAATATTCTGGTATGAACAAATACCCCCAAACTTAACTTTTGCTCGTCCCGAGCAAAACCAATTATTCACAAAAAAGTCCTAATCGCACTTTCGCATGGAACGCGATTGCACTGAGCACGTGCAACAAGCCGTTAAACCTCTAGGTGTCCCTAGTAGGAGGAGTGTTGTCTCCTGAGGGTTTTCAGCGGATTACACCCACAAAATCCCGTCAAGCTAGTGTCATAAGTTAACGTCGATTCTACTCTTACAGTTTAGTATTTACGTTAGAAATTCTATCATCCTAAGTTAGAAATATCCAACCCTTATTTTTCACACCTCCTATCTATTTAACCTTGGATCTCCTGAGTTTTCCTTCTAAAGTGCGGCCTCAAATCAGGGATTTTTATCAACTTTACAGAAAACACAAGTCTTATTCTTTATTTCTATCTTTTATCCAAACATCGATTGTATACCACTACATGTGTGTATATTTGCACCCCTACACTCAAGAATTCAATTCAAACTATAATACCCTTGCCCTAATACCTAATACTACTTCTTTTCATTATAGATGGACGGATTTGCTCACACACCTTTCATGCGACTATTAATGCTTCTTGAGGCACTAACGACCGATTACTGAATGTGTGAACTTTAAAGCGTAAATAGCAGTTTTCAGGTCTTGACTTTATTCTATTTTTTCTTTTTCTTTTTCTTTTTCTTTTGCAAGACCGGATATATTTTTCAATATGCTCTTTTGGTGTTTAGCTTTAAATACCGTTTTTTCTTTCATACTAGGCTTTCAGGCAAGAGTATTTCTAGGTATCCTCTACTATCCCAAGTTTCAAGGTGCGTGTAAGTGGAGTTTGTAAGATATATACTTTCAAAATTTGAACTCAAGAAAAGAAACTATTTTTCAGACTTATCCTCCAGTAAAACTTCAATACTTTCCATTCATCTTGACTTAATTCAAGAACTGAACTCAAAAAAATGTAAGGACGTATACATACCAAAGTTAGACAGAATGAGGGTTATTTTAAGGATTTTCAATTCCTAAGTCTAGAATTTAGTTATTTCTAACATATCAACTAAACTTTCAGAATAAAAATCTAAGTTACCCTATTAGCTAATTGACGACAAAGTTTTTATATTTTTTTGAAAATTTTCAATTTTTGTGGGTTTTTAATAAGGTATGCAAATGCAAAATATACAAATGAATGGGAAGGAAGAAAGCTTACCGAGCACACCCCCAAACTTAAACTTGACAGTGCCCTCACTGTCAGGCTACACCAAGAGGGTCAATATTGTCGGCGCTTCCTAGAAACAAATTATATACAAAACAAAAAGGAAAATAAAAAATATATACAAAAAGGAGTCCCCCACCAAACTTAAGTAAAACAGTGTTTCCACTGTTAAGCGTTGAAGTTCAGGATTATGGGGGAAAGAGAATAGTATCAAGCTATACAAGGCCTTATAAAGGCCAAAAGTTAACACCAACCATTCAAAAATTCTATCTCTGTAAGATGCGGGTTGGTGAAAGAAAGTGAAGAGGAATGAAATGGAGAATACGTGAGATCGTATGGAGATAGAAGCGGGATACGGTCTCGGTATATGAGAAGAAGAATGGCGGAAGAGAGAAAGAAGTGGAATACGAACTTGAGGGTGGAAATGGATTGAATAAATTAGTACAATCTGTAATGATCGATGTGAAAAGATGGATTGTACTAATCTATCAATATGGCGTGAAATTGGGTCAAATCCCTCAAGATTCGTGAGAAACCATGGGTACGCCGAACTCGGTAAACCAGACATATGAAATGAAAGTGAGACGGTTTCTTGCAAGGCCGGAACGATGGAAAAGATGGAGGTAGGTGATTGAGGAAGGTTATCGATTAAAGGTTCAGAAGGGTGTACACAGTCAATGAAAGGAACAGGATGAATTGGAAAATCCGACCCATCAACTATAACTGGTTCATCCTCAAAAGTCTCCTCAAAGTTAAGCACATCCATTCGTTTATCCTCAAAATCCAGACGCATATGGGGTTCGGGAAAAACTTTTAATGACTCGGGATGATGAATTGGAGAGAAAAACTCAGCCAAATCTATGGGTTCATCATCCAAAATATTCCCAGCGTCAATATCCTCAATCAAGTGAAAATCAATATTCTCAGACACCTCATCAAAAGCATGGATATCAATCAATTCACGTTCTAGAGTGGAGATGTGGAGGTCAAAAGGTTTGGGATTGGTTTCACTCGGCAAGGTCCCTTCACAATCGGGTAAATCAAACACTACAAAGTCGCACAACTCATTCATCATTCTATCTTCAATTGATAAATCATGTGGGATACTCGATAGACTTTCAAAACAGGAGTTGTGGGATTCAATTTGGGACGGGTAGATTTGATTTGGAAGGGGGTACATCTCACTCTCTCCACTCAAATTCACAGCCTGTCCTGCCATTTCTTCATACATTGGAAAATTTTGAGCTAGTTGGAAACTAGCTACCGGGTCAGTAGGTTGTATGAGAGCGGCCATGGACGCATTCAAATCCATCATCTGTTGGCTTGATGCTACCCTAAAGTCTTTCAAGGACTGTTCTAGACTAGACATGGGTTGTGAAGGGGTTTCAGTAAAAGATTCAAAGTTGTTTGGATACTGAAAATTCCTGAAAGGCTGTGTAGAAGCAATGTTTAGGGAAGGTGCAAAAGTTGGGTAGGACTGGTAGGAATTGAATGGTTGGACATGGGTAGGATCAACAGTTGGATAAGAAGGTGAATGAAATTGTTGTTCCCAAGAATTTGAAGTGGTGACAGGAGTGAAATATCGGCTACGAGATTGTTTAATACGTTCTGCGATGGACAAAGGACGACTTGCAAAAGGGTTATCAACATAAGAGGGTGGGGGAGGTTGAAAAGGTTGATACAAAGTGGATTGCGGTGGGCAAGTGTTTGTCCTAGACGCGTCTATCCGATCTCTCAATGAAATTTTGGGCATGGATGGATCATTCGAAGTTCGGCCAAAGCAAGAACCGTAGGAAGTTATGTCTGGTTGTGGGTACCAAAGTTCGGCAAGAGTTTTTCGAGGTGGGGTACCCATGATATGAAGAGAGAAAGAAAGAAAGGAAGTGAAAAGGAAGGAAAAAGAATGTGGATTTTTTAAATATTTTTTTTAGTTAGTTATAAACAAAAGAATGAAATATACACAAAAAAAAAGAATCTGGACCAAAAACAATCACGACACAAAAATACCACACACCTAATCGTTCTAGGGTTCACCTAGGTCAACTAGACCTGCTCCAGAACTTGATTGTTGAAGTAAAACTGTGTCGAGAAACGGGCTCAAGATACACTGATCACGAGGCCAGGTAAGTGCAGAGATAAGGGGAGGTTTTCCAACGCTTTCGCGAAGTTCCTTAATTAAATAACCCTTTCTCTTTTGGCGGTTTCGCCGTTAACACTTTCCTAGACACCCCGTAAACAATATACCGTTAAGCGAGGTTCTAAACACAGTTAACTTCTCCTAGTGAGCGTGAAGTCCTTAAGGCTTAAAGTCTAGTTTCTTTTAAATTTTGTGCGGGTAAACGTTATGCTCAAGTTCGTGATTTATGGGCCACGGAAAAGGTGATAAAATCCTTTACCGTATGTTGTGGGGTTCGCTTGCCCTTAAGTCCGTATTAATGTATGCAATGCGCAATTCAATAAAAATTCTATAAAGAATCAAACAATCGTTTTTTAGTTTAAGCACGGCACTGCAACAAATACGGGTTAGTCAATTTTTAGCATTTGCTAGCAAACTTGCAAAGAATCCTGCAAAGAATAGTATATTGGATGCGTCGGATTTGAGAAGAAGGTGTTAGTAAAGTACGTACCGTTAAGTTTTTGGGTTAGAAAACCCCCGTTGAATCAAATCCGGTAAGCTTGAAAAGTTCGCTTGCGCGAGTCAACCTACTAGGATCTTTGGCACTGTACTTTGCAATCACCTTAGCCTTGAACGTACACTTTGCTCCCCACAATCACAGTTCGCAAATCCGCAAAAATCTGCAGACTTGCTCACAAAAATTATCAAAAGATTTTTTTTTATAAATATATACAAAAAGAATATTAACCCGAATAACAAGAAAGAAAATATGTTACCGTCTCCCCGGCAACGGCGCCATTTGATCGCACGCCAAAAGCGTGTCGGATGTTCAAAATTCTCGAGTTATAACCGCGATCAGGACGGTGTCGCTATGCAGCTAGCCGGTTGAACACGGGTCGATCCACAGGGAGATGGTTGTATGTCCGTTCGAGTTTTAGACGAGCCAATAAAGAATGAGTATATGTTTGTTCAAGTCTAACCTATGTGTTTTATTTGCAAGTATAAAGTTGTTAAGAAAAAGATACGAGATTGTAAGCTAAAGAAATCCGTACTCAAAATCTTTGAGCCGAGTCTTGACCAACTGAAGCTAGAGCAATCGGCAACAACGTGGATTAGGGGATTTAAGCGCGGTATTCGTGGAATACGGCTTATTTACCCTTGTCCTTCCGTTCTTGTCTCTTGCTTTCGCCTCCGGCCAAACCGAACGCAATCGGTCGCGGTTAGGAATCACCGTTACCTTGTTAGGGTAGGGTGCCTAACGGAGCGCTTGCGTATCATTTGGGCGGAGTTCAATGGAAAATAACGGGAAAAGGAAATGAGCAAAGAAACGTTAACTTACAATATCGTATTGATTCTTAACAACAACAATAATTACAACCATTCACAAAAAGAACAAAAATGAGCAAAAGAAAAGAAAAGATTACAAGTAAGTAAGGGCATGGAATTTAAGTGCATGAAAGTAAAGCAAGGTAATAAAAAGCAAGAAATAAATAAGCAAGAAAGAAAACTAGAAACTAGAACTCAAGACAAGTATGGGATCAATAGTCAACCCTTAAACTTGCAAGCTCAATCAAGAGGTTGCAAGATCAAGAGAAGGGTAAAGAACTCATGTGAAATGAAGCACTAATTCCATAAGAAGATACAACCCTTGAAATCAATAACAAACCCTTAAACTTTCAAGCTCAATGAAGAGGTTGAAAGATCAAGAGAAAGCAAGGATCTCAAGGGAAAGTTAAACAAAAGAGAATGATACAAAAACCCTCATCTTCATTGATCTTCCACTCAAAAAGCTCTCACTATAATTTTCATGGAGAAAAGAATGAAGAAGAAGAAGAAGAAGACTAAACTACACTAAATCCTACAAAAGAGGCATAAGAAGTTAACCCCTTGGTTTGGCTCAGTTCTGGGGTATTTATAGGAGGGGAACTGGAAACCTAGGGCAAGAATCTGCCCCTACAAGAAAAGACCAACATGCCCCTGAAAAACGACAACGAGAGGAGACTAAACGGCCGCGGTTCCGCGGCCTAAGCGCGCTTATGCCGCGGAACCGCGGCCGTTTAGAGGAGTTAGGCCATGAAATTTGGTAGTTTTCCCTAGTTTTTAGTACTCTTCAGTGTGGTATATGAATTTTTCTCAGAAACTCTTCCCATTTCTTCCAGAATTTCAGTAGATCAAAAGGTGATGTGATGTGGATCTTTTTGCCAAGATTTTCTCAAGCTCCGTGTAGATATGTTGGATCTTGTGTTGACATTGAGCTTTGTGCACGAAAATGATATCGATTTGCCATTTTGTCCCTTAAACTGGTGTGTGGCAACATACGGATAGAGAGCGGAGACCCGTGTTTTATCTGTTGTTGGCAGTAATCCGGAATTTGACGTACTTTTCCATGAATTTCACTGTTCAGAGCCGAGAACCTGTACTCTGCAAATATGTAGTAAACACTGATCAAAAGCACCTGCCTATAAACAAACGAGCATAAGAATGGGCGGTATAAAATGCAATATTCTGGTATGAACAAATACCCCCAAACTTAACTTTTGCTCGTCCCGAGCAAAACCAATTATTCACAAAAAAGTCCTAACCGCACTTTCGCACGGAACGCGATTGCACTGAGCACGTGCAACAAGCCGTTAAACCTCTAGGTGTCCCTAGTAGGAGGAGTGTTGTCTCCTGAGGGTTTTCAGCGGATTACACCCACAAAATCCCGTCAAGCTAGTGTCATAAGTTAACGTCGATTCTACTCCTACAGTTTAGTATTTACGTTAGAAATTCTATCATCCTAAGTTAGAAATATCCAACCCTTATTTTTCACACCTCCTATCTATTTAACCTTGGATCTCCTGAGTTTTCCTTCTAAAGTGCGGCCTCAAATCAGGGATTTTTATCAACTTTACAGAAAACACAAGTCTTATTCTTTATTTCTATCTTTTATCCAAACATCGATTGTATACCACTACATGTGTGTATATTTGCACCCCTACACTCAAGAATTCAATTCAAACTATAATACCCTTGCCCTAATACCTAATACTACTTCTTTTCATTATAGATGGACGGATTTGCTCACACACCTTTCATGCGACTATTAATGCTTCTTGAGGCACTAACGACCGATTACTGAATGTGTGAACTTTAAAGCGTAAATAGCAGTTTTCAGGTCTTGACTTTATTCTATTTTTTCTTTTTCTTTTTCTTTTTCTTTTTCAAGACCGGATATATTTTTCAATATGCTCTTTTGGTGTTTAGCTTTAAATACCGTTTTTTCTTTCATACTAGGCTTTCAGGCAAGAGTATTTCTAGGTATCCTCTACTATCCCAAGTTTCAAGGTGCGTGTAAGTGGAGTTTGTAGGATATATACTTTCTAAATTTGAACTCAAGAAAAGAAACTATTTTTCAGACTTATCCTCCAGTAAAACTTCAATACTTTCCATTCATCTTGACTTAACTCAAGAACTGAACTCAAAAAATGTAAGGACGTATACATACCAAAGTTAGACAGAATGAGGGTTATTTTAAGGATTTTCAATTCCTAAGTCTAGAATTTAGTTATTTCTAACATATCAACTAAACTTTCAGAATAAAAATCTAAGTTACCCTATTAGCCAATTGACGACAAAGTTTTTATATTTTTTGGAAAATTTTCAATTTTTGTGGGTTTTTAATAAGGTATGCAAATGCAAAATATACAAATGAATGCGAAGGAAGAAAGCTTACCGAGCACACCCCCAAATTTAAACTTGACAGTGCCCTCACTGTCAGGCTACACCAAGAGGGTCAAAATTGTCGGCGCTTCCTAGAAACAAATTATATACAAAACAAAAAGGAAAACAAAAAATATATACAAAAAGGAGTCCCCCCCAAACTTAAGTAAAACAGTGTTTCCACTGTTAAGCGTTGAAGTTCAGGATTAGGGGGGAAAGAGAATAGTATCAAGCTATACAAGGCCTTATAAAGGCCAAAAGTTAACACCAACCATTCAAAAATTTTATCTCTGTAAGATGCGGGTTGGTGAAAGAAAGTGAAGAGGAATGAAATGGAGAATACGCGAGACCGTATGGAGATAGAAGCGGGATACGGTCTCGGTATATGAGAAGAAGAATGGCGGAAGAGAGAAAGAAGTGGAATATGAACTTGAGGGTGGAAATGGATTGAATAAATTAGTACAATCTGTAATGATCGATGTGAAAAGATAGATTGTACTAATATATCAATATGGCGCGAAATTGGGTCAAATCCCTCAAGATTCGTGAGAAACCATGGGTACGCCGAACTCGGTAAACCAGAATATGAAATGAAAGTGAGACGATTTCTTGCAAGGCCGGAACGATGGAAAGGATGGAGGTAGGTGATTGAGGAAGGTTATCGATTAAAGGTTCAGAAGGGTGTACACAGTCAATGAAAGGAACAGGATGAATTGGAAAATCCGACCCATCAACTATAACTGGTTCATCCTCAAAGTCTCCTCAAAGTTAAGCACATCCATTCGTTTATCCTCAAAATCCAGACGCATATGGGGTTCGGGAAAAACTTTTAATGACTCGGGATGATGAATTGGAGAGAAAAACTCAGCCAAATCTATGGGTTCATCATCCAAAATATTCCCAGTGTCAATATCCTCAATCAAGTGAAAATCAATATTCTCAGACATCTCATCAAAAGCATGGATATCAATTAATTCACGTTCTAGAGTGGAGGTGTAGAGGTCAAAAGGTTTGGGATTGGTTTCACTCGGCAAGGTCCCTTCACAATCGGGTAAATCAAACACTACAAAGTCGCACAACTCATTCATCATTCTATCTTCAATTGATAAATCATGTGGGATACTCGATAGACTTTCAAAACAGGAGTTGTGGGATTCAATTTGAGACGGGTAGATTTGATTTGGAAGGGGGTACATCTCACTCTCTCCACTCAAATTCACAGCCTGTCCTGCCATTTCTTCATACATTGGAAAATTTTGAGCTAGTTGGAAACTAGCTACCGGGTCAGTAGGTTGTATGAGAGCGGCCATGGACGCATTCAAATCCATCATCTGTTGACTTGATGCTACCCTAAAGTCTTTCAAGGACTGTTCTAGACTAGACATGGGTTGTGAAGGGGTTTCAGTAAAAAATTCAAAGTTGTTTGGATACTGAAAATTCCTGAAAGGCTGTGTAGAAGCAATGTCTAGGGAAGGTGCAAAAGTTGGGTAGGACTGGTAGGAATTGAATGGTTGGACATGGGTAGGATCAACAGTTGGATAAGAAGGTGAATGAAATTGTTGATCCCAAGAATTTGAAGTGGTGACAGGAGTGAAAGATCGGCTACGAGATTGTTCAATACGTTCTGCGATGGACAAAGGACGACTTGCAAAAGGGTTATCAACATAAGAGGGTTGGGGAGGTTGAAAAGGTTGATACAAAGTGGATTGCGGTGGGCAAGTGTTTGTCCTAGACGCGTCTATCCGATCTCTCAATGAAATTTTGGGCATGGATGGATCGTTCAAAGTTCGGCCAAAGCAAGAACCGTAGGAAGTTATGTCTGGTTGTGGGTACCAAAGTTCGGCACGAGTTTTTCGAGGTGGGTTACCCATGATATGAAGAGAGAAAGAAAGAAAGGAAGTGAAAAGGAAGGAAAAAGAATGTGGATTTTTTAATATTTTTTTTAGTTAGTTATAAACAAAAGATTGAAATATACACAAAAAAAGAATCTGGACAAAAAACAATCACGACACAAAAATACCACACACCTAATCGTTCTAGGGTTCACCTAGGTCAACTAGACCTGCTCCAGAACTTGATTGTTGAAGTAAAACTGTGTCGAGAAATGGGCTCAAGATACACTGATCACGAGGCCAGGTAAGTGCAGAGATAAGGGGAGGTTTTCCAACGCTTTCGCGAAGTTCCTTAATTAAATAACCCTTTCTCTTTTGGCGGTTTAGCCGTTAACACTTTCCTAGACACCCCGTAAACAATATACCGTTAAGCGAGGTTCTAAACACAGTTAACTTCTCCTAGTGAGCGCGAAGTCCTTAAGGCTTAAAGTCTAGTTTCTTTTAAATTCTGTGCGGGTAAACGTTATGCTCAAGTTCGTGATTTATGGGCCACGGAAAAGGTGATGAAATCCTTTACCGTATGTTGTGGGGTTCGCTTGCCCTTAAGTCCGTATTAATGTATGCAATGCGCAATTCAATAAAAATTCTATAAAGAATCAAACAATCGTTTTTTAGTTTAAGCACGGCACTGCAACAAATACGGGTTAGTCAATTTTTAGCATTTGCTAGCAAACTTGCAAAGAATCCTGCAAAGAATAGTATATTGGATGCGTCGGATTTGAGAAGAAGGTGTTAGTAAAGTACGTACCGTTAAGTTTTTGGGTTAGAAAACCCCCGTTGAATCAAATCCGGTAAGCTTGAAAAGTTCGCTTGCGCGGGTCAAATTACTCGGATCTTTGGCACTGTACTTTGCAATCACCTTAGCCTTGAACGTACACTTTGCTCCCCACAATCACAGTTCGCAAATCCGCAAAAATCTGCAGACTTGCTCAAAAAAATTATTAAAAGATTTTTTTTATAAATATATACAAAAAGAATATTAACCCGAATAACAAGAAAGAAAATACGTTACCGTCTCCCCGGCAACGGCGCCATTTGATCGCACGCCTAAAGCGTGTCGGATGTTCAAAATTCTAGAGTTATAACCGCGATCAGGACGGTGTCGCTATGCAGCTAGCCGGTTGAGCACGGGTCGATCCACAGGGAGATGGTTGTATATCCGTTCGAGTTTTAGACGAGCCAATAAAGAATGAGTATATGTTTGTTCAAGTCTAACCTATGTGTTTTATTTGCAAGTATAAAGTTGTTAAGAAAAAGATACGAGATTGTAAGCTAAAAAAATCCGTACTCAAAATCTTTGAGCCGAGTCTTGACCAATTGAAGCTAGAGTAATCGGCAACAACGTGGATTAGGGGATTTAAGCGCGGTATTCGTGGAATACGGCTTATTTACCCTTGTCCTTCCGTTCTTGTCTCTTGCTTTGGCCTCCGGCCAAACCGAATGCAATCGGTCGCGGTTAGGTATCACCGTTACCTTGTTAGGGTAGGGTGCCTAACGGAGCGCTTGCGTATCGTTTGGGCGGAGTTCAATGGAAAATAACGGGAAAAGGAAATGAGCAAAGAAACGTTAACTTACAATATCGTATTGATTCTTAACAACAACAATAATTACAACCATTCACAAAAAGAACAAAAAAGAGCAAAAGAAAAGAAAAGATTACAAGTAAGTAAGGGCATGGAATTTAAGTGCATGAAAGTAAAGCAAGGTAATAAAAAGCAAGAAATAAATAAGCAAGAAAGAAAACTAGAAACTAGAACTCAAGACAAGCATAGGATCAATAGCCAACTCTTAAACTTGCAAGCTCAATCAAGAGGTTGCAAGATCAAGAGAAGGGTAAAGAACTCATGTGAAATGAAGCACTAATTCCATAAGAAGATACAACCCTTGAAATCAATAACAAACCCTTAAACTTTCAAGCTCAATGAAGAGGTTGAAAGATCAAGAGAAAGCAAGGATCTCAAGGGGAAGTTAAACAAAAGAGAATGATACAAAAACCCTCATCTTCATTGATCTTCCACTCAAAAAGCTCTCACTACAATTTTCATGGAGGAAAGAATGAAGAAGAAGAAGAAGAAGACTAAACTACACTAAATCCTACAAAAGAGGCATAAGAAGTTAACCCCTTGGTTTGGCTCAATTCTGGGGTATTTATAGGAGGGGAACTGGAAACCTAGGGCAAAAATCTGCCCCTACAAGAAAAGACCAACATACCCCTGAAAAACGACAACGAGAGGAGACTAAATGGCCGCGGTTCCGCGGCCTAAGCGCGCTTATGCCGCGGAACCACGGCCGTTTAGAGGTGTTAGGCCATGAAATTTGGTGGTTTTCCCTAGTTTTTAGTACTCTTCAGTGTGGTATATGACTTTTTCTCAGAAACTCTTCCCATTTCTTCCAGAATTTCAGTAGATCAAAATGTGATGTGATGTGGATCTTTTTGCCAAGATTTCCTCGAGCTCCGTGTAGATATGTTGGATCTTGTGTTGACATTGAGGTTTGTGCACGAAAATGACATCGATTTGCCATTTTGTCCCTTAAACTGGTGTGTGGCAACATACGGATAGAGAGCGGAGACCCGTGTTTTATCTGTTGTTGGCAGTAATCCGGAATTTGACGTACTTTTCCATGAATTTCACTGTTCAGAGCCGAGAACCTGTATTCTGCAAATATGTAGTAAACACTGATCAAAAGCACCTGCCTATAAACAAACGAGCATAAGAATGGGCGGTATAAAATGCAATATTCTGGTATGAACAGTGCACATCGGGAACGTCCGTGATGCGCCCTCCATCTTGAGGAATATAGACGAGTTTACTGAGATTCGGGCTCGATTCCATATTTGCTCCAACTATTCACTTCGTTTAGTTATAAAGGGTGAGCGGGCAGACTAGGTGCAGCTGTATTTGGAAGCATTTCGGGCCGGAATATGTCTACCCTTCTCAACCGAGATATGTGGGGTGCTCCGTTGCTTCCATCTTGCCCCGATCCAGCTAGCGCCAAACTCATGGAGAATCCTCCTCGGGTTTCTGGTCCGGTTGAAACTTGAAAACATCCCCTTCGGTTTGACCCTTCTCGTTTCCTTCCTCTGTTATAAGAATCATCCTGGAACCAGCAGGGATGAGCCGAGCTGGGTGTATTTTTCCTTCAAGAAATGTAAGGGCGGGATGGCCGAGTCGGGTGTGGTAGTCGTCCCTTCTTCTATCCATGAATGGAAGAAGAAGTTCGTATTCATCGAGCCACCCGAGGGCGAGGATTGGCCTGTGCCTACACAGTGGCACATGGCTGACTGCCCGAGGGTGAAACCGGTATCCTCACCCGAGGCGAGGGTGGTGTCTATATGGGAGCCGATCCAGCGGGCCGACGCCCTTCTTTCTAAGCAGGCTCTGAGCTGGGCTGGGCTCAGCCCCGCGCGCTTTCTAGATAAGATAGGACAATAGACGGTCTATTTAGACTTTGATAAATTTTCTTTTTCCCTTTTCAGCGTCACTAACTTTCTTTTGTGTATTCTCCTTTTTGCAGAGTGAATGGACCGATCTAAGTTCTTAGCTGCCATGGCTGCGAAGGCCCGGAAGAAAACCGGGGGTGGAAGTTCGTCCCGACCCGGTTCGAGTTCGGCCCAGAGGCCAACTCCGCCGAGCAGGCCTTCCGCTGCGTCCCGAGCCCTGGAAGACAGCCACGGGGGGAGCCAGGAGCATGCATGGGACCCGGCGCTCTGGACGAGGGAGGAGTAGGAGGAACCCACCATCATTCCCCTCAAAAGGCAAAAAAGAACGGTCTCCCGGACGCCCTCCACCGTAATTCCAGTGCAGGAGGGGGACTTCTGCTTCGGGATGCCCTCGGGGCTCTCCGTCGCCGATAGCCTGATCTCCGACATGGAGCAAGCAGCTGGGGGCAAGATTCCCTGGGGGACCCTGAAGGCCTAGGTGGCAGCCATTGCTCAGGAGGCTATTCATGTCGGTATCCGTTTTCCTTTAAGAATTTTCTTAAGTATCTTATTTTTTTAGTTTGAACTTTTCTAACTCCTTTTGCTGCTTTCCTCAGGCCCTCCACCACTGCGCCCTCATTGTCAATATGGAATCCGAGAAGATCGCCCCGGCCATGAAGAAGGCGGGTGAATCGTCCACGCGGGTAGAGGATCTGTGCCTTCGGCTGCAACAGGCGGAGGAGAAGATAGCCGCCTTCGAAACCCGGGTGGTCACCGAGGAGCTGACGAACTCCAAGTACATGGAATCTCACCGACTTCTGAGTGAATCCAACCGGGCTATCCAGGCAAAATTGGAGGAGGTTGGTAACCTCTATAACACAATGAAGAAGTCGAGGGACGTCAACAGGAAGGACGCCCGGGTGGCGCTCGAGGCCGTGAAGCTCGCCGAGGTCCGAGCGGTGAAGTCCGTGGAGAGGTATAAGGCGTCAGACCAGTTCTACGCCGACCTCGCCGAAGCCTCGGCCATCGTTTGGCACGAAGCTCTCAACACCTTCAAGGTGTCAATGCCGGAGTTTGCCGACGGTGAGCTCCGCGCTAAGTACCCGCTTTCCGAGGATGTGCCACAGGGGACGGGCGCCGAGGTGGCCGCAGGGGGTGAAGCCGTCCAAGAGATCGAAGCTCTGTCCCCCGAGGGAGGTGTCGAGCAGGGCGAGATCCCAGCAGAGCCCACGGCCTGAGCTTTCTTCCCTTCAGAGCTTTTGTTTTTCTTTTCAAAATCTTGTAAGCCTCCGGGCATTTTTTGTAAGGCTGAGGAGCCCAGAATACCTTGTAAAATTTTGAAATATAAATAAAGTTGAGCTCATTTTCCTCTGCATGACTGTCTGCTTTCTGTGTGAGTACTTTAGCTTGTCAGTCTTCTTCTTATTTGAATTTGCATTCTGCTGCAAGTGTTAGGTCGTAGGCCGTTGCCCGGCTTTTTAGATGACGATCGCCTTTTTAGATGACGATCGTGCATCGAGTGTAAGTTGAATAATAGCCAAGTGTAGGAAGGTTGGTACCCTCCCGCTCCCCGGAGTCGAGATGGCGATCGTTCATTTAGGATGACTCAAAAGGTATCCCAAGACTAGGAAGGTCGGTATCAGTCAATACCTCGGAGTTGAGGTGACGACCACATGTTTTAGCATGAGTAGAAAATCAGCTAAGTTAGAATAGGTCGGCCATAACTGATTCTTCCTCAATGTGGGTCCTAGATCCATGTCTTCGCAGGGTAGGAATCTACCCCCCCGGAGTTTAGCCGAGCAGGAATCTGTACGGTGGCCTCTGTAGGAGGGCTTTAGATTCTTAGTGTTGATGGGTAGGAAGCTACCTGCTAGGGATGGACCGGGCAGGTAAGCTGCACGGTGACCTCTGTAGGAGGGCTTTAGATCCTTAGCTTTGATAGGTAGGAAGCTACCCGCTAGGGATGGATCGGGCAGGGGAGCTACTCGGTTGCCTCGCGAGGAGGGCTTTGGATCCTTAGCGTAGCTGGGTAGGAAGCTACACGCTTGGGATGGGCCAGCTGGAAATTGCTCGGCGGCCTCTTGATGAGGGTTTTATATCCTTAGCGTAAATGGGTTGGAAGCTACCCGCTAGGGATGGACCGGGCAGGGGAGCTACTCGGTCGCCTCGTGAGGAGGGCTTTGGATCCACAACGTTGTTGGGCAGAAGGCTACCCGCTGGTGCATGACCGGGCAGGAAGCTACTTGGTCACTTCGTGAGGAGGGCTTTGGATCCTTAGCGTAGTTGGGTAGGAAGCTACCCACTAGGGATGGGCCAGTAGGAAATTGCTCGGCGGTTTCTTGATGAGGGCTTTAGATCTTTAACGTAAATGGGTAGGAAGCTACCCGCTAGGGATGGACCGGGCAGGAAGCTACTCGGTCTTATTTTAAAGAGCAGGTGGGTCTTCTCGGCGGACCTTTTGCTCGAGGGTTTCCAGTAAAGATTGGTCGTTGCATCAACTCGGCGGACGAGGAACCTGGGGAGTCCATGGCGTCTAGGGTTCTTGAGTAACGCCGAAGGGAACGAATCGATGCTGCATAGGATCGGTTGGAGGGGATTTCCTCGGTATACCATCGACAAAGCGACCTTGATCTCCGGCCCCCTTTGTTGTAATTTTTGTAAGGCGGGGAATGAATAAGGTTCTTCTTGTTGATGTGTATAGTCTCTTTTTATCCCCTCAGTATATTTTACACAATTTTTAAAACAAACCTAGAGGTATCGGAACCGAGAAAAGAAACAAAAGTTGTGCAAAATGTCTCCTTTATGAAAGGACCTAGCTTAGATGATTTAATTCAATGTCAATAAGAATAACATAGTTTCAAAAGAAGAAGGCATGCTTATTTATACAATTTGAGTTTTTCGGCGTTGTAGGGCCGAAGAAACTTACGCCCCCCGGCGTCTTGTAAGTGATATGCTCCACCGGGCAATGCTTCTGCTACGAGGAATGGTCTGTCCCATTTCGGGGAGAATTTATGCAGCCTTGCTTGGTCCACAAACTCGTTCCTTCGTAGGACTAGATCTCCCGTCTTGAAGGCCCGATGTTTAACTCGGGCGTTGTAGTAGCGAGCGGTTTGCTGTTGATAGACGGCTGCTCTGATCTGCGCTCGATCCCGCTTTTCCAATAATACGTCCAAGTTGGTCCGGAGTGCCGAGGTGTTCGCTTCATCGTCGAAGTGTTCGACTCTATAACTGGGCAGTCCGATTTCAGCCAGGACCATCGCCTCGGTACCGTAGCAGAGGTTGAATGGGGTTTCTCCCGTGGGTGTTTTCTTCGAGGTCCGCAATGCCCATAGCACCCGCGGCAATTCCTCGACCCAGCTTCCTTGTCTTCATTCTAAGCGAGCTCTGAGTCCGCGTATGACTCCTCGGTTTGCTACCTCGGCTTGTCCGTTGCATTGCAGATGCACGACCGCGGCAAACTTTATTAGTATGTGGTAGTCACTGCAAAATTCTTTGACTTTGTCGTTTTCGAAGTTGGTCCCATGGTCGGTAACGATGCACCTCGGGATTCCCAATCGAGTGATGATGTTGTTTTGCAGGAACTTTATAGTAGAGGCGGCGTCTGATTTACTGATGGGCACGGACTCTATCCACTTCGTAAAGTAGTCTACGGCAACAAGAGTGTATTTGTGTCCGCCCGTGCCGGTGGGGAGTTGGCCCACCATATCCATCCCCTATTGTGCAAACGACCAATGGGAACTGAGGGGCGTTAGCTCGGTAGCGAGGAGACGAGATATGCCGCCGTGGAGTTGGCAGTTCTTGCATCTTCTGACGAGCTTCTCGGCATCCTGGTGTATCCTCGGCCAATAATATCCTTGGAGCAGCGTCTTCTAGACCAGGGTACGGGCCCCTTGATGCGCTCCCCCGACCCCTTCATGTATCTCTCGTAGAACGTAATCGGCTCCGTGGGGGTCGACGCATCAGAGCAGGGGTTGAGTGTACCACTTCTTGTAGAGGTTTCCATTGCTCTGGATGAAATGATGAGCTTTTGCCCGAAGGCGGCGAGCCTCCCCCGGGTCCTTTGGAAGTATACCTTCTTTTAGGAAGTCCACGAGGGGCTTCCTCCAATCTTGGCCTTCCTCCCGAACAGCATATACCTGGAGCGTTACCTCCCCGTCTTTCACGCTGGGCCGTGGCAAAACTTCGAAGAGGGTGTTTCTTTTATGGTCGGCAGTATAGGAAGAAGCGAGCTTGCTCAAAGCGTCTGCCCGGGTGTTCAGGTTCCTGGGGATCTGTTCCACTTGGACCTCACTAAAAATTTTCCGAAGCCTTTTTACCTCGGCAAGGTACTTTATCATGAGCGCTTCTTGGGCTTTGAAACGCCCGGTCACTTGGCCAACGACCAGTGCGGAGTCGCTGCGAATTCTGATGGTCTTCAATCCTACCCCGGAGGCGATTCACAAACCTGCCAACAGTGCCTCGTATTCCACGACGTTGTTCGATGCTCTAAACCCGAGCTTCAGTGAGTATTCCATTTCCGCTTCGTCCGGACCGCGGATGATCAGGCCAGCCCTGCTCCCCTCCTCGGTAGAGGATCCATCCATGTAAAGCACCCAATCAGGAATGGGGTTGGGCACTTCCTCAACCGAAGGACGTGGTTCGGGGCCCCGTGTCGACGTTCCTTCCTTAGTCGGGATGGTGCATTTAACAATGAAATCCGCCATGACCCGCGCTTTAATGGCTTGCCTGGGGCGGTACTTAATGTTGAACTAGGATAATTCCCACCTCCATTTCTTCAGACGCCCCGACGATTCAAGGGAAGCAAGGATAGCACCTATAGGTCACTTAGTGAGGACGAGGATTGTGTGCGCCTGGAAATGGTGTCGTAGTTTCCTTGAGGCGACGAAAAGTGCCAAGACTATCTTTTATATGGCCGGGTATCTTGTTTCCGCGTCTTTGAAAACATGGCTCACGTAGTAGACCGGTTTCTGTATACCTTCGGATTCCCTGACGAGCACCGAGCCTGCAGCTTGATCGGAGACCGCAAGGTATAGTAATAGCTCGTCGCCCTCGAGCGGTCGGGTGAGTAGTGGTGGTGTCACGCCCCGCTTCCCAGTGTACGGGCAGAGGACGCGACGAGGCCGCTACGTATTTACTCTGAAGCAAATACGCTAAGCGTAACTAAGCAATATAAAAGAAGTGCACAAGAGGCAAAAGATATAATTGAACAACAACTTTATTTATTTACATTCTTTTGTACAATGCATGGAAAAGTAAATACATCTGAATGAAAGCGATGCCTAAATACAGAAATGAAATGTGTATAAGTGTAACTACAGCTCTGGATCTTCAATGAAGTGGTCCAAGTCTTCACTAGTGGGCTCGATCTCCGGAGTGTCCAGATCACCTGACGACATTCAAAGAAGAAAGAAAGAGAATGTCGTCAGCGAACAAATCGCTCGGTAAGTCCTAAAAATAAGGGAGAAATAGAATAGACAGAAAGAGAGAGAGAGAGTAGCTTTTAAAGTTGTATTATATTGTTATAATGTTGTATTTAGTGTTAACGCTGTTGTTTGTAGCTTGGTACAGAAGGATGCCAGTGTATACGAGAGGAGTCTCATTTGCCCCGGAGACTAAGGTATCAGGAACTCAAGGAACCGTTCATGCTACAGTACAACAGCAATTGAATTTAGATTAGGTGTCTTATGGTTACTGTCTCGTGCCGCTTCTAACACCTTCCGTTCCAATCTACCCCTTATACCCCGAGATGTCTTGTTGTATAGTTGTATTGTATTGTCTTGTATTGTAAACTGTATAGATTGTATAATTGGGTGACTTACCGAAACCATGATATCAGTAAATGGATGTAACTGCAGAATCATGGATGTAACTGGAGAATCATGTAAATGGAAGTATATCCATGGTTCGGTTCGGTCAATATAGATTGAATAGTTTGAGCAGATTGAATATATGAATTCATGTTGAATTGTAATATTGTAGATTGTAAATTGTACTTGAATCATATTCAAGTTGGATTATAATGAGACTCATTCTGAGTCAGAACAATTAAAAAAAAAATTGATGCCCTGATGGTTTTGATGTTATCGGTAACCGCTGCATATGGGCGGCAGGATTTGTGTCTTTTTCAAAAACGATTACCGTGTTGATAACACTGTTTGTTAATTGTCTATCTTAGATAGGCAAGCACCCATATCTCCAGCTCCCTGAGGCTCAAGAGACTGTTCCCGCTAAATCTATGTTTACTAGGGTCCTTAGGGTAATTTATAGAACTTCAGGGGTTTTATGTAAAAATTACTTTTGTATAATTTTCAAAATACACCCCAAGTATTTATTATCATCTTTTGAGTTATCATAGATGTAGATTTTATAATTGTGATATTTCTAGTGAAATAACCTATTTTTCATAATATAGGGTATTTAATTGTAATATTGTACTTTGTATGGAATTCATGATATTTTCATGTAAAATGATTCTTATGATTTTTGAAAAGAGTTGGAATATTTATATTATTACAAAATAGATATTTTAATGTTACTTATATATATATTTATATAAAAATAATTTTAATATATATTTTATATTTCTAGAAATCTCATTTTCTTAAGATTTTGTATTTTGTAAATCTTTCGAGACTGAATGCCCCTTGCGGGGGTCTGCATCTCGCACTATTAAGCCCGAGGATGTGCGATAATCCGCACCATCCCGATCGGGTTTCCCAAATGGGTTGTAGCGGCGCTTTGCAAAGATTTGTATAAAAATACTAAATCTTGTAAAAAAATGGTTTTATTAGTAAAGGGTATTTATATGTAAAGGTTCGTTTTCCGTATTCTAGGTTTCCAAAAGGTATTGTGCAATATTTCATATGAGTGTTGTGAGGAGGTATGCCATTATCTCGTGATCTAACTTAAAGGTATTGCAAGAAATATGATGTTTGATGTCAAAAGTAAACTATATGGTATTTTAGTGAAAAAGTATGATAAAAGTTACAAAATGATATAGATTGTCATGAAACTTGTTCAACATGTTTATTAATGTTTAATAGTCAACATGTAAGAGTTTTGTATGAATGTATTTAAGAAAATATTGGATTTTTAGAAAGAACCGAATCGGAAATCGGTTTAACTCCGATTCCGTCGGGTTTTGTAATTTCATATTTTTAGAACAAGATTAGAGAGTGGGAGGGGGAATTACGGGTTTAGCTTAAAGAGGAGAGGGAGAGGGAGTGGACGTAGCTTCCGGTGAGTCGTTTCGTCGCCGGGATCTCCTAGGGTTGTCGCCGGAAAAATCGCTGGAGCTTCGCCTTTCGCTTCTTCCAAAGTACACTAGGGTTCTAGGAAATTTCTTGAGAGTTTTGTTCAGAATTTTGGAGTGAGAGGGATGTGTGTAGGGGTTGTATTTATAGGGTTAAGCTAGGTTTAGGGTAGGTGAAAGGTTAAAATGAAAAAATATGATAAATGTAATAAAATGTATTAAAAGTGGAGTAATTGGGGTTTTGAAAGAGCTCTGGAAATGGTCTGAGAAAATAAATTATGCAGGTGTACAAGGGAGACCAAAAGATACATTTTTTTGTGTTGGGTTCGTCGCCGGCCGTGACTCGGCCTCGACTCGGCCGGTCCGACGGCCGAGTTGGCCGATTCCGGCCGAGTCAGGCAGCCGGAATCCCCCCCGACGGTTCATCTATCCTCTGGTGCTGTTAGGTTTTTGGGTGAAGTGGGGGGTTTTTGTGAGTTATGCACGTGTAAACCTTTGGTATTCTAAAAATTCAAAATAAAACAATATTAAAAATAATGTGGGGTATGAGATTTGAACTCTGGTGTCTTGGTTCAGCAGTGCAAGATTTTACCAATGAGCCACAAGCTCCTCCTTGCTATTAATTAGCAAAACAAATATTTAACTTGTGCTCAGGCAAAAGCACCCTTTTCTGTAATTTTGAAAAAAATTCTACAGAAAGTTGTACAGGAAATTTAGGGTTGTTACAGGTGGAGTTGCTAGGTGTGCCTTGAGTTGTTCGAAGGTGTTCTGACACTCCTCCGACCATTCGAACTTAGGGATTTTTCTCAAGGCCTTGAAGAACGAGATGCACTTCTCTCCGGATCTTAACGTAAAGTGGCTCAGAGCGGCTACTCTCTCTGTGAGACGCATGATTTCTACATTGCTCCTTGGTGTGGCCATGTTGAGAATGGCGCTGATCTTTTCTGGGTTCGCTTCAATTCCTCGGTGGGTAACCATGAACCCGAGGAATTTACCGCTGGTGACCCTAAATGCGCACTTAGCTGGGTTTAGCTTCATTTTGTATTTGCGCAGGACGTCGAATGTCTCGCCGAGATCTTTAGTGTGTGTAGGGTGTTTTTTGTCCCCCATTGAGATGGGAATGCACGCGCTTGTCAGGCGTACTACAGATTCCCCCTGTCTAGGGTAGGCTGGGCTTTATTGATTATGGGGATCCGAATCTCCGGCAGCTGCGGACTAAGCTGTCGTTAATTACCCCTCGTCTTTGGAGTGAGGGAACCTCCGATTGACGGGTCAAACAAGTCATGCGAACTCAATGCGCAGTATTGTGTTTTGAAGGGGTTTTGGATATATCAGGGGCCCCGCAGAGTTTTCACGGGGGTCCCGCTACCCGGATAGCGGGATGGGGGTCAAGGGGGCTAGCAGCCCCCTTGCGGGGTGCGGGACAACGCCCCGTTAGAAATTTTTCCTAACAGGGACAGTGTTGTGGAGTGTGTGTGTATCTATATATATACACATATATACATATAGGTAAAAAGGGGAAAAAGCATCCAAAGGACGCGTGGGGGACATCGCCCCACGTACGTGGCACGCGGGCACTGGGCGTCAGCAGGAAAAGGGACTTTGTCCCTACACTGGGAGCTATGCTCCCGATTTGACTTATGGAGTTGAACTCCTGACAGAGAGGACAAGTGGGCTTAGCCTCTGCACTGGGAGTTGTACTCCAAAAAAGAAAGATTTATTATTTTATAAATATATATATATATATATTTTTAGGAGTTAAACTCCTAAGATATTTTCGGAGCTGATGAAAGGGGACTCCTTTCTTCTCTCTTGAGCCCTGAATCTTCCCTAAAGTGGGGTTTTTGGAGGTGGGTCTCCTTCTTCCTCTTGGTTGGCCGGATCTTGGAGAAAGGGGTGAGATTTAAAAATCTCCCTTTTTTGAGATCAGATGGAAGATCCGGGTTCCCATTCAAGGGTTTTGTGGTGAAAAACTATTTGTTTTTGGAAAAAGAAGAGTAAAACTCTTGATTTAATTGAAAAGGGGAGAAGACTTAGAACCTTGAGGAAGGAGAAGGAGGCACAAAAACCCTAGATTTTGAGGGGAATGAAAAAGTTGTTTTTTTCCCATCACCATATTGCCTTTTATAGGCTTACACATTTACACATAGCCCCTTGGGTTTTACAAAATGACATTTTGCCCATTCTATGCCTCATGTGCTCATTTCTTTTGCACATAAGCCATAACTTTACAAAAATTTGGCTTTATGCCCATTTTTCTTACATTCATGCATAAAAAATTACATCAAAATTATTTATTACATGATTTCATTTTGGCATGGGAGAGGCCGGCCATGGGGCTCGACTTGGGCATGGGCCCACTTGATCTGGGCTTGGGCTCGCTAACTTGGGGTTGACTTTGACTTGGTCAACCGGGGTGCAATTTTTTACCCCAGCAGTGTGCCCGTCCGATGAGGATGATTTTACGAGCATGTCGTCGACATAGACCTCCATGTTCCTACCGATCTGTGGTTTGAACAGCTTGTTGATGAGGCGCTGATATGTAGCCCCAGCATTCTTAAGACCGAAGGGCATCACTTTGTAACAGTATACCCCCCGATCCGTGGTGAACGTGGTAAGTTCTTCATCTACCGGGTTCATCTGGATCTGATTGTAACCGGAGAAAGCGTCCATGAAGCTTAGTAATTCATGGCCGTCCGAGCTGTCCACTAGCTGGTCTATCCGAGAGAGGGGATAATTGTCTTTAGGGCATGTCTTGTTCAGATCCGTAAAGTCGACGCACATGCGCCACTTCCCGTTCGCCTTTTTGACCATGACCACGTTTGCCGGCCAATCCGAGTAGTCAAGATTTCTAATGAATTCGGCTGCGAACAGTCGATCCACTTCGTCTTCTATTGCCTTTTGCTTGGCCGATGCAAAACCTATCTTCTTTTGTCGAACGGAATTTGCTTTTGGATCGGCCCCGAGCTTGTGGGAGATCACTTTGGGGTCGATCCCGGGCATATCCGCGGGGGTCCAAGCGAACACGTTCGAGTTATCTTGGAGGAATTGTATCAGGTCCTCACGGTGGTCCTCTGTTAAGAGAGAGCCGATTTGGACGGTCCGGCCGTTGACCCTTTTGACGAGGGGGACTTCCGTCAATACTTTCACCGGGGATCCTCAGAGTCCCTTTTGGTCGTCGCGTGTATCCAAAGACCTCTGGAAATCACATGCATCTTCAAAGCCGTTGCCCGACTCTCCGGCGGGTGACGCGGTGAAGAGACAGACCTTAGCGATTTGCTGTTTTCCGTAGGCCCGGCCTATACCCCCTTGATCCAAAGGGAATTTGATCGCGAGGTGGTAAGTCGAGATTTGAGCCCGGAGGGCGTTTAATGTTGGTCGACCCAGGAGGATATTATAGGACGAAGGGACCTTAACGACGATGAATTTCACTGGCATGGTCCTCATACGGCCTGCTTCTCCAATGTTGAGGAGGAGGGTGACCACTCCTTCGGCTGGGATGGAGTGGTTGGTAAACCCAGAGAGAGCGTGGGAGGTCGGCTGTAGGTCGGATGGTCCTAGCCCCATACGCTGGAAACAATCTGTTTCCCCAATCAGAGCAAAGCTCTGTTTTGAATTTCAAAATTCAAAAATTGAAGCAACGCTTCAGATCCTGCGCGCTGCGCGCCATGTGTCAAAAGCAGACACGCCAGCGCCAGGAGCGCTGAGCCCTAGGCAGCGCACCCTAATCAGAGCAAAGCTCTGTTTTCAAAATTCAAAATTTAGAAAGTTGAGGCAACGCTTCAGATCCAGTGCTCTGCGCTGCGTGCTACGTGTCAAACACGGATGCGCTAGCGCAGTTGCGCTGCGCGCCACATGTCAAACACGGGTGTGCTAGCGCAGTTGCGCTGCGCGCCACGTGTCGAACGTAGGTACGCCAGCGTTGGAATTAAAAAATTCCCACCGTTAGATCAAAAGATCTAATAATAATGATGAATCATTAATTAACCAGAATTAAATTCTGTTAAGGAAAGATTCCTCAAAATCTTTCCAAACAACAAGATTGTGCTTTAAGCACCGCTGGATCAACAATCCAAGGGTAAATAATAAATTACCAAAAAACAGAACAAATTCTGCATGGAAAGATTTCTCAATCTTATTAAAACAAGAAGATTATCTTCTGTAAAATAGAAGCCTTAGGATCAAAGATCCAACGGTGGAAAATATTACCAAATCAATCAGAGAGAGATCTCTTAAAACCGATTTAATAAATCATTTGGCCCTATATAAAGGACCCTAGACTTCAAGTCAAAAAGAGATAGAATAGAGAGAATACAGAAGAAAAGAGAGAAAAACCCTCTGCAAAAAAGAGCAAGCTCTTAGAAAAAAGATCTTTCTTCATTTTCAAGGTAAAAAAAAAGAACTATGTTCTTGAACAACAAAGATGAAATCATCTCATAAAAAGAAGAACCCTCTTCTAAAAAGATCATAGATCTGAAAAAAGACCTAATCATAAAATAATTAAAGAAGTATTGTTACTTCGTCTACAGATTTTTGATCTATAAAGGCAGAGCCTTTTATCAAAACAAGAACTTTTGTTCTTGGATCTTGAGGCAAAGACTCCTTTGAAGAACATAAAAGTTGTTCTGTGATCTTAAAATTGATCAGATGCGCTTTGCGCTATTGAAAAGTGCCTCGCACTCATGAACTGCGCCCTTACGCTTATTAGACTGGCGCACAGCACCATAACTTACCACGTGTCAACCATAGACACCACTTGCGCTTTGCGCTTTTAAAAATAGAGCGCTGCGCTCATAGACTGGCGCTCAGCGCCAAGCGCGCCACGTGTCGCTCGCTGGTGCGCTAGCGCAAATCACTCATAAATGGAAAGCGCAAGTGCGCTAATGAACCAGCGCTTAGCGCTGAGCACGACACGTGTCACCTTCGCGTGCGCTAGCACAATGCGCTCTTTAATTGACGCAAAGCGCCTGACGCGCTACGTGGCGCACTGTTAGAACGTGCTATGTTCTAATAAAGACAAAATGATAGAGCCTAATGCTTAGCATTATTAAAATGAGCCGAGCCCAAATAAAGGCTTGATAGCCAGAACAAAAATAAAATGTTAAAATATTTTAATTGGACTTAGCCCAATTCTGGCCATAAGTTCTCAACTTATTTTGAATTGAGCACATCTGCTCTTTCAACCAACTCACCTTGGTTCAAGGGTACATCTCTTCACTCCTTTGATATTTGTCATTGTAATTCCTCAACGTCTTCAAAGAGGTGACGGGTCCCGACAACCATACATTTCACGGACTGTGGGGTACTTAAACTCATGGACTATGATGTCCTTAACCTTGACCGTGATGTCTTAAAACTAATATCGGATTGTGGAGTCATTAAATCCACGGACTATGATGTCCTTAACCTCGACCGTGATGTCTTAAAACTAACATCGGACTGTGGAGTCCTTAAATCCACGGACTATGATGTCCTTAATCTCGACCGTGATGTCTTAAAACTAACACCGGACTGTGAGGTCCTTAAACTCACGGACTATGATGTCCTTAATCTCGACCGCGATGTCTTAAAACTAACAATGGACTGTAATGTCCTTAAACTAATTATCGACCGCAATGTCACTAAACTAAACAATAGAGCCCAATTGCTCTCTTGTTGGATCCAAACGATCCCGTTAAGTTGATCTTAGTCTAAAATTAGACTAACGTGTCCTTAACAAACGTTTAAGTTGATCTTAGCCTCAAATAAGGCTACGTATCCTTAAACACAACCCCCAAACCTAAATCTAAGAAGATATGGATTTGGACTAATCCACGTCCTACGGGCGACAACACAAATTAGTCTTCGTATACAATCCACGGGCAACCAAACACAAAACAAACACCCACGACACGAAGTGACTATATGGAGAAGGAGAAAGTGGTTACCGCAATGCGGTAGCGTAATTAACTGTAGAGGCTTGCGCCTGCAGGGAAGAGCGTCCCCACAATCAAAACCCCCTCAAACGAGGGAGAATCTGACGAAGTCTGCTACATCGCCGCATCCGTTTAAACCTTCGATACACGGTGCCATAAATCAAATTGGCATCTTCGGAGAGGTGGACGGATAGCACCAATTAGCATCTGCCCCTAGATTCAGGCAAGACGCCAGTCTTTCCCAGTTTCCGGCGGTAAACAGATTCTGGCACGCCCGGTGGGACCTTTTCCTCTTTCCACTCCACACTTCGTGTGTCGTGTTCGCGAACCAATCGCGGTTTGCTAATGGTTGCCCGTGGGTTTTAAGATACTAAGATTTGGCGTTTTTCTTGATGCAGAAAGCAAAGGATCAATGGCGTTCACCTGCTCAAAGTGTTCCACATGCAACTACAACTGCAACCCACGTCCTGCCTCAACTGGGGGCATATCTGTAGGGTTACTAGGCACTCTCACAAGGGTCTACATGGCATCAACCATGCCCGATTTAAAATTTATATGTGCCGAACAACCCTAACCAAGATCTTTAGACTAGAGATTAGGCGAAACAAAGCATGTTAAACACTTTAACATCTAAGTGTTTGGGATTACAACCTTTGTAGTCCGGTCCTTCACTTCATAAGCTCCGTGTTGAGGTCCCTTCGCTGCGATCATCGAGTATTCGGACTCTAGAGAGGCTCCACGAAGAGAAAGATGCAAACTTGCTTCCGATCTTCAATAACTAAGATGATCTACCTTGAAGTTTCTTTAACACAAGCTCTCACTCACAAATGAAGTGAACACCCTAATCTAAATGGCTAGGATAGATTAGGATGATGAAGTAGTATTTTGGCTCTCATTTATTTTCTTAATCTCACTCATTTTCATCACTAAGCAAAAAGCTAGAAAGCTTTGCAAGGAGGAAGAAGAAGATGGAATACTTTGTGATGAATAATGAATTGTAGTGAGGTTAGAAATGCAACTATGGGTTAAGTATGATAACTTAACCCATGTAGAGAATGAATCATGGTCAAGGGTTGAGTTAGGTTAATAAATATCATACAAAAATATATTTACAAAATATATTTGCAAAAACAAAACAAAAAGCTTCTAGAAGCTTCTAGAAAAATTAACCTAAATCAAACCTTAATCATGTTTAATCTCCACAAATCATGTTGCATTAATAACCCTAACATGTTACAATATTATATATCACATATACAATATTTATTGTAACAAAATAAAATAATACAATTAACATATATCGCATATATATCAATGTATTACCCGAGTGAGAAAAAGAATCTTTTAGTGAGCTTATATTAGTTAATGTAATTTAATATATCAAATATATAATTATACATTAAATTATCGAATCAACACTTGATCCGATAATCCGGCTATTTCACAAATAACCGACTAATATAATCTGTATCAGTTCATCGAATCAACACTTGATCCGATGACCCGGCTATATCACATATGCCCGGCCGATATCTCATATCGCGAGAATCTAATACGGTATCATATACACGCATTGTTCTCGGTCCCGCACATATCATATATGTGCTCCTACTCCGTTTTGCCTGAGCCAAGAAACCTCTGTGTAGGACTCTAAAGAATCGTCAATACGCCGGCAGTAGGTGATGATCATATCAAACACCCACAAGCTGCAAGCGGTCAGCTAAACGTAACAGCCACCCAGGTATTAAGCGATCAGAAGATCAACAAGCAAGCCTGTACATTCTCCTGCGAATCCAATCAGTAACACTCCCGTACAGTCCGGTCTCTTCGTCTGATATGTCGCATATCTCGTCTAGGGGTGGTAAACGTCAGACCCCAGTAGCTTGATAAGTCGTGTCGATATGAGGTCTATAACAGTTCGAGAAACTACTGATAACACCTACCAGTAAATCTCAGCAACCCTGCCCATGGATTTCCAGTTATAGCCAATCGAACACAGCGCAACATCAACTCCCTATACCGGGAGAGACGAATCCCCTCCTATCGCTCATTGCCTCCATGTGATTCGGGATTGTACCCAAAACCCGCCTTTTTGCATGCCCTCTTGGACGTGGTATGATGGAAATCAAAACACAGTGGGAATCACACAAGACTCTATGACGATCTCGGGTCTACAGACTAACCTGTACCAGTGTCACCAGAGAACTGCCATCTAACGTGAGGTATAATACCATCTGGGAGTTCTCGGCGAGTCCGTCCAGTGTACCCAGTCTCTACTGAGCACCCGTACACCATCCTTGATGTCAAATACCGATGGATATGGGATCATCCATCACCCATAATATGGGTCAAGATGCGTATACGCTAGTCTACTCTGGTGTATCGATGCCCTGTCTCGATACTCCCTCGACTAGGAACAGTTATAGGATGTACTCGTCGACTACCGTGGCCCCACTAGTATGATCTTATCATAGTCCCAGTAGTCGAGTACATATCCTAAGGGCTTTATCAGCATGTAACATAGAGACAATCAGAGTACATGTTAAGATAAAGAGCAACCAGATAGCGTACTATCATGTCGAGTAAGAAAGTGAGGTCCTTAAACTCCTGACTATGATGTCCTTAACCTCGACCGTGATGTCTTAAAACTAACATTGGACTGTGAGGTCCTTAAACTCATGGACTATGACGTCTTTAACCTCGACCGTGATGTCTTAAAACTAACAACGGACTGTGGAGTCCTTAAATCCACAGACTATGATGTCCTTAACCTCGACCGCAATGTCTTTAAACTACGGTATCCTGGAAAACATCCGGAGCGGAGCCTGGTCCTCGCCAAACACGGTAGTGAACCCGTGGGAAGCATCCAGAGCAACCCTTAACTCCGTGAAATGCGGATAAGGACAACTTCACCCATCACTTGCGGGTCCTCACGATTCGTAAGGGAGTAAATTCTCTTGTTAGATCCTTACGACTTTCAAGAGAAAACGCACTTAGGAATCCTCACGATTCTTAAGTAGAAATTACACCTATGGGATCCTCTTGACCGGTAGGGAGAAAATTCTTTATGAGACCCTCACGGCTCATAAAGTTGAGAAGTCTTAGGTGACAGATCCTACCCCTATTTTCTAAGCTATCGCCACTCTACAAAGAGCCCAAGACTGAAAGCTATATGCTATCTACAGACCGCACTTGCTAAAATCACATGGCAACAACAAAGCAAGGAGAAGAAAGCAACAGTATAACAAAAAATGAGTCTTTATTCATGAACTCAATTGAATACAAGATACATCATATAAAAAAATGGATACATATTATTCAACGATTACAAGTCTCCAACCTATATAAAAATAGCTATTGGGAGGGAGGCGCCTTTAATAGACCGGTTAGCTGCTCGCGCACTTTTCTCAACTCCTCCTCACAATCAGCCGCCGCGGCCAGCTCTGCTTCAACTTGGACCCGTTGCTGCAAACAGGATGAGAGTTTCCGATCAACTTCCTGCTGGGCAGCCTCCTGACTCTGCGCGACCTGCTCGTTAAGATCAAGCTTCTTCCTCAACACCAGCCCATCTGAGATACATCGTTGCAGGTTTTCAAAAATGGCATTCAGCTGGGCAACATTAGCTGCAACCTCAGTGCGTAGTTAGGCAGATTCAGCAGCAGTCGCCTCACGTTCCTTTCGCTTAAGGGTTGCCTCTCGTTCGAAATGGCGAAAGAACGGAACACTTTGCTCAACCCATGCGTCCCGTTGGGAATTCAAAGCCTGGATCTCAGGGGCAGGATGCATAAGTTCAAGCTGATGCAGACATGCCTCTATCTTCCTGCAGTGATTAACCCAAGACTCGACGACGCCTTCATTATGGAAATTTTCAAGCGTCGCCAGCATCGGATTGACCTCGGCAGCGAAATATACGGCAGATGTAGGAGCTTCTGCGTCAAGCTCCTCGACGTATTCGCTCAGCATGCGCAGACTCGTTACAGCACCCTTTGAGGATGGACGTCTGGAGAAGGGGCTTGCCGGCCTCATAATGCGAGATTCGAAAGAGGCCGGAGTTGAAGCGACCGCTGCAAAACAAATCACAATCAGATGACAGATCAAGAAATATACGAAATTCATGAGCAATGGGATTTACTATACCAACTGCAGCAGGTGGTAAAGCCGGAAGGACCAGTGGCGCAGCTGATCTCTCATCTCCTCCTTCAATCTGTAGCACTGCAATCAAGGCAAAGAAGAATCAGAAATAATTTCATTATCGGTAAAAGAAAGAGCATTAATTGAAAGCTGTATTCACCAGCGCCACTGGATGAAGCAATCTCCGACGGGAAGGAGAAGTGAGGACGCAACACCTGGTACAGGTGGTCAAAAAGGACTCCTGCAAAAACGCGATAATGCAACGTCAGTACATGAATCATATAGTCAAGAGGTAAGACTAACGGGTCACAAATCCATACCTTCCAGCATCTGCGACCCGTTAGTCACCGTCAGGGCGGTAACTGGCGGCGATGTCTCGAGTAGCTCGACATCAGCACTAGCCGTACCTGCATTAGAGACGAGATAAACCTTGTTAGGAAAGATTGCAGAATAAAAAGAAGGGCGATAACTTAAAATCTACCTGAAGAGTCGCCAGCCGGAGCCGAGACGAGGGCATCACTTGATTCAACGACGGCGGTTCCCTCCTCCATCGGGATGGCCTCACTTCCCGTCGCCTCGTCCCCTGACTCCACGAGAGCCGTCGTCACACTTGCGATGCCAGGAGACAATAAAGAACCATAGACAGGAAGAGTGATGATCGGAGCGGTGCCCGACTCTTGAGAAAGAGTGGCCCCGTCGGACCCAGCAATTGCACCCATTTCGCTCGCCACCACTTCGGGCTCAGTGGTTGCAGCCGTCTCATCCACCGCTGCCTCAGGCTCGGCCGTGGTAGCCGTCTCACCCGCCGCCACCTCGGGCTCGGCAGTGGTAGCTATCTCAGGCATAGCAATCGTGACTGTCTCGTCAGCCACTATCTCGGGCCCAGCAATTACGGTCACATCGCCTACCGTCTCCCCGGGAGTAGCAGCTACCTCTTACACCGCTCCCTCAGGCTCAGCGGCCGCCACCACTTCTTTGGGAAGGCTCGGCCCTGCAAGATAAGGTATATGAGAACTGATAATTCAAAAATTTGACAACGGAACCTCACGGAACATTATCTGGAGTTGATTTACCGTTCGCTTCCCGAGCCGCACGTGCCGCCCGTCTATAAGCAGTAGACAAGGCAACCGGAGACTCCTCTGAAGGAGTAGCAGCAGAGATAGCGGCACTCGAACCCGCACCCACAGCTAGAACAACACTACGCTCCCTTGCTGCGCGCCTCTGGCGCTTCCTTTCCTCCCGGGCCGTCAAAGCAGACCTTCTAGAGGCCTCCTTCAATAGAGCGTCATCATCCACACCCAGGGTTACCTCTGGAGTCATCAGGGCTTCCGTCATCGGTCGTTTGAGTAAGGCCTCTTTCGGTAATACCGAAGAGGCCGAGACTTTGGTGGCTGGCCCGGGAAGAGTCTCCGCATCACCTTGCGGGGCCGGCATTGTGGTCCCTACGATAAGATGAAGAAAGGGTTAGATTGTCCAAAAAAGGTGAATGAAGACTCAATGAGCTGAGACATACCAATGCCTAATAGAGCGCGATTCCTCTCCTCCTCCTCGAAAGTCCTGAGGGAAGCCGCCAGAGCCTCTTCAGTGGTAAAGCCTGTTACAAAAGAAAGAATGTCAGTCAAGACATGATAATAAAAATAAAGATATAACGCAATGACAAAAGTGCGACTAATATTTACTTGATTGCACGAGGGCGGCTATTTTCGCTTGGTGGCTCGCAAGTCGTGCAGAAGCAGCAATAGCGGCATCGAGATCAGTGTCTTCTGGCGCTATGAAGAGACCCTCATTGGTTCCATATTCACTTAGTCCTTCGGTAAGAGGAGCCTGAGGCTCTAGGCCGAGTACGACATCAAGAGAGATGACCGACTTCTTCTTCTTCTGTGCGCGAGCTCCGGTCATAGCCAGAACCAGCTTGCGCTTCGTGGGCACTTTGGGACGGCGAGTCCTGATATCCGAGCCTATGCCAGATTCGGGGGAAGCTACGTTTACCGTCTCCACGGGAGCACGGGACACCGTCGGCACATTCACCGTCTATACCGGAGCATGGGGCAATCCACGCGTGGGGCTTAGCGCACGTGAAGGCTCGACTGCAGCAACCTCTCTTAGCAGAGGGGGTACAGCGATCCGTCACTTCAAAAGGACTTTACGATCACTGGCAGGAGGTGCACTTTTGCGATCAAGCAGCAATCGCCTTTCTTCCTTAATAACGGCGCCCGTCGAATGCTGGTACCATGCCGTATATGTATTAAGGATCCGTGGGACGCAACTCAGCTCACTGATAAAAAAGTGAGAGCCCGTATTCAGACGCATGAAGTGATGCAGCGCGCTCCGCATCCCCTCTTCAGCGGCAGTGGGTTCCAGCAAGAAAGCCTCCAACGGCACTCCTTGGTTATAGCTCAATTGTTGGGTAAAACGATGCGGGTTATATCTCATGAAAAGCGCCGCATCATTTTGCCTAAACACCAGGAAGCCCGGTCTGATAGAATATAAATGGAGGGTCTCCCAAGCTGTCAGAACTGAGGCTCCATCTTTGAAAATATCCTGCAATGATCGCACTGTTGTAGTAGACTCCTTTCCGATGGTTAACACCTTGTCGGTGAAGGTCATCCCGTCTCCAACTGTGCGGGGATGAAGGAGCAAACCTCTGGCGTCCCGTGGCGACGGATTTACAATCGAGGCGCCGACCAATCGCATAATCCGAGGGAAGCTGCACCTGTCATAGAATGAAGGCCTTCTATGGATACCAAAAACGCCAAGTGCATGTAGCTCGAGCCATGACATGAAGTAATGCATCGAGAAGTTCACATGCTGTACTCCAGGTTCAGTAGTATCCGCCGCTTGACTAAGGCCGTAATATAGATGGGCTATGCCGGCGACCCCGACAGCCACTTTTACCTCAATAGTCATCCGGTGAGCCGGGTAAAAGACAGATGGCCTCATACGGCGGAGGTGCATCGGGAGCGCGAACCTGCTCAACCATATCCCAAGAAATCCCAAAAAGAATGCTTCCTCATCCATCTCAGGGACTGCAATCTCTGCAAAAGGAACAACCGGAGAGTTAGGAAGGAAGAAACTCTTCTGATTTACCTCCGTCGCTGGAAGTTTGTCCAAACCTAAGCCGAAAGGGTCATCAAGCGTGGCGAATTTAACAGCCTCCTTCGAGAAGACTTTTGGGAGAAGGAAGAGAGCGATGAAATCCTCAAAACTAACCCCGCGACTCCCAAATTCGAGAAAAAGGCGCTCGTAGATATTCAACGCTTTGATAAGACTGGGAAACTGGTGTTGAACGACATTCGCCGGAGTAAGGCCCATTATCACTGGCTTGGCACCGAAGACATATTCGTCCGTGGGAAGCAGCTCCTCATAATGCTCCCCTATGACCGGTGTAACACCCGAGTTCATCTATACCAATTCCAGTTTCAGTATTTTACTTATCCATGGTCTATTCTTGATTTAGCGTGTTTGGGTGCGAATAGTACATTACATGTTACCGGGCATTCGACCCGACCCACTTGCTTGAACCTGTTTAACTCTCAGTTATAGGTAACCTTGACTTGTTGCATGGACTAGTGCACTTCATGATTTAGTATATACTGGTATTTGTCTTGTATCACATCTTTTGCATATAACAGTTTAAATCATATAAAATAAATTAAAATTGCTTTTCATGGCCTGCTTGATACCCTTAACCTTGTGCTAGCATCCTTATATCGTGTTCTCGTCCCATTCAGTGAAACGGGCGAGTTTGGACGGCTACACGCGTGCATACGTCCGTTTTTGGGGGTATACATTTCTGCTACAAAATCCTTCATTTCAATTTTAGAACTTGCTAGTATTTTTCATTTGTTAAATCCAAATCCTTGGACCCGACCCGGGTGCAATTGGGAAATATTTTGCAACTTGCCAAACCCTATTTATCCTAAATCTTTTAAAATCTGCCTAAATCATTTTTACAGCCTATCACAGATTTTGTTAACCAACGATATTATTTTTAAAACCCTCAGTAAATCTTTCACAAACTTTTTCCTAACAGCTTTCCCCTCATCCAATCACAACCCTCATATTTTACCAGGCCCACCATCGCTCTCTCTCTTCCCAAATATTTCTTTCTCATACATTCCTTTAACCAATCAGAAAACCCCTCATATTTTTTACCGGGCCCCACCGTCTCTCCCTCTCCCTCTCTCTCTTTCTTTCTCTTTCTCCTTCTCTCCTCCCTCCTCCGCAGAGCTCTCTCTCTCTCCCTTCTCTTTCTCTCTCCCCTAGCATCCACTCTCTCTTCTCGCGATCACTATTCCCCTCTTGGATCCCGTCACCGCCTCTCCCCTACTGTCACCTTCCTTCTCTTCTCCTTCTTTATTTTTCTTCGCCATCTTCGCGAGGAACCCGAGCCCCCTTGTGGCGCCGCCTCTTGCCGCCGACCCCCTCGCATCCATCATCTCGTCACTACCTCTCCTCCTCCTCTTCATCTCCTTCTAGTTCTTCATCCTTCCCGAGCCCTCACCTACAACCTGCACAACCCTCAACTACTGCAACCCATTACTTAAGGAACCCTAGCCGTCGTCCCTCACCTCTGCCCAGCGCCGACGACGCCTGCTCAAGCCTCGTCGCCCCTCACCCTCGTCGCAGTCGCCTCCACCTTCTTTCCTCCCTCCTTTTCTTCACTCCCGAGCAGACGAGGACCGCACACCCACTTGTCTTGGCTACCCCCGCTGCCAACCACCGCCGTTGACCTCATCCCCGGTGCCCTTAGCCGTGTGCACACCCCGGTAAGCATCCCTCTCCCTCTCATCCTTTCTTCTCTTCTTCTTATGATCTGGTAAAGAAGGTTGTTTCTTGCTGTTGAAGGAGTCTCTGTCGCCGCCGGAGCTCCGTTCACCGCAGTTGACCCCCTCGCATCACCACCCTACACCCCACGGCGCGTCTACGGTAAGCTCCCTCATGTTTCTCTTCTTCCATTCCTGTTCTTCACCCTTTCTTCTATTGTTTAATATCTTGTTCACTGTTTTGGTATTTGGCCAGAATCCGATGGTGCCGACGATGTTTTCCGACGACCCAGCGAGGACCTGCGACCCGCGTGACTCCACTGTTCATTGTTTGGGTTCATTCCATGAACCGTGCACACGTCGTGAGTTTTCCCCGCCGACGTGTAACGTTCCGTTTTCCGTTTCGCGACCCGTCGAGGCAAGTGAAACTTGCTATATGCTATAATAAACTATTCATATGCTAAATTACTTATCTCCTGTTAAACCTCTAGTTAGAATCGAAAGAAATGGATTACAAGTTAACCGTGTAACGTTCCGTTATACATTTTATGATTCCAAACGTGAAACTTAACCTTGCATCTAATTAATTACATCTAACAATCACCTGTACATGATAGATCACATATGTTTATTGCTATGATACCCTTTTTCCAGTTTAGCCTATCAGACATCCATGTGCAATTTTAACCGGTCTAATTACAACTGCATTCATTAAACAGATTATACATGTAGTCACATCCATATTTATTAACCTGTTTTAGCATTTACATTTATCATACTGTATTCATACAAAGCTGACATTGTCTGTTAAACACAACTGATAAAACTATACTGCTAATTAATTGAACCTGCTTCATTGTTTAATTCATTGCTTGGATTATATTGTTGATAACCATGCTTGATTACTTGTAGCCATGATCATGCTAGCTGTTTATGAGTACCCACATGTTATCATTTATACCCTGGCCTGACTTGCTACGCTTATATCGTTTGACCGATATGGTACCGTACACTACCTGACTTGACCTGTTGTACCATGGATTGACCCGTTACCTGATCTTGTGTCTAATGCCAACAAACCTGACATGTAGTCCTCACGGACCGTTCCTGTTGTCTATCCAGACAAACCTGCTTACCTGATCCTGTGTTGGCATTAGTTCTTGATTACTGAGTACCTGACTTGATATACACATATAGCTTGGGGGTATGGGGAAATCAATGGTGAAACCTGACTTGTAACTCAACAGTTCGATACTTGTTCTGATCAGTTTTAGAGGCTAGGCCAGCCTTGGGATGATGCTGCTGACATCATTCATCTGTACACATTCCTATTTTATTGCCTAGCGGTATGTCTCGGTTTCAGCCTGAGAATCTGGACCGTGGTCCCGGGTATGCACGGGATACTATTGAGTTACATCGATGATTCATCAATTTGATTTCAAAGACTTTAGAACAGAAAACCTGATAGAAGAGTTTAGTTACTCAATGCACACTACCCTGCACTGCCCTGATTTATATTACTGTTACACCTGCTTTTCATTCATGATTATATTTGGCATTGCCTGTTACCCTGTTTGTATTTTATTACTTGATGACATGACGCGCTGACGTTTGGGTTTTGCATGGCCCAGATCCTTCTACCTTGTTGCAGACTGATCAGGAGTATCGCCGCTGTTGGACGAGCGGTGAAGTTCCTGTCGGTATGTAGTTTCACTTCCAGGTGTTCCATTTATTGTATCTTATGGCTTCCGCATCTCGTTATTTCTTGACTCTTTTGCTCTGGCTTATGGACATGTATTAGATAGTTTACTTTCCTGTTCTTGATATCTCTATAGCCGTAATGTGACTGTGGAAGGATTTTTCCTATCCACATGTAGCATGGTTGGCTATGCCACGTGCCCATCTTAGCGTACTCTAGGAAGTGGGGCGTGACAACCGGCAAGCCAGAAACTTCTGCAAACTCCTCTAAAGAGATTGACATTTCCCGGTCCAGTGGGAGGAAGGTGTGAGTAGGGATATTCCACTGTTCCAAGAAGGCCTTAACCCACCGGGTGGGAAGCGTAGGATATTGTAAGAGAGAAGCATAAACGGTGGTATACAACCCAAGCCTCATCAACTGCGACTTTTTCGCTGACAGAATGTAGCAGGCCCATTGCAGATAACCGATCGGATGACGGGGAATCGGACCTATATTATATGGTTGCCCCCACGGCCGCGCTTCGTCTTGACAAATATGGCGTCCCAAGGTATCTAAAACCATGGGAGGCTGAACGGGAATCGAAGCTATAGCGGGTTGAAGAAGGCCTTCTGAAGTCCAATTGACTATCTCCACGGCGAAGTTCACTGGGGGTGAGTTGGCGTAATGGATCGCCGTGATGGGCTCCGAGGGTGCCGCGCATGAAAAGTTTTATCGACCCCTGATAATCTGATTGTACCATGATCCCCAAAGGTGAATATTCTTATGTTCCGGATCATGGTCTCTGATCAAGGCTAGGACCTCCCGGTCTACGGGTGCTCCAGGAAATCCTCCCTCTGAATGAACGAATGAGAACAACGAATGAGAACGAAGCATCAAAAGACATGTTGCCTGCGAAAGGAGGGACGGAAATCAACTGTCAGTGTTGTGATTTAATTTTTAATTTCTGACACTCGGTACTTTAAAATTTGTACCACACTGCAATGCAGTGGAAAGGAGACCAAAGGTGGACCCACAAAATCCAGATGACAATGCATCAATTAATAAACAGCCTCATCATTAGATGAGACTGTCAATTAATGAGGAAATCCTCAAGGATTCTTCTCATTGAATGAGAAATCCCTCGGGAGAAGGAGAAAATCTCCATTTGAGAGCAAAGCTCTATAACAGAGTGACACTTGTCAAACTCTGGTCATGAAGGAATAAAATTCCTTAAGGAGCTTAGCTCTGTAATCATGATAGAAAATCCATCAAAGATTATTAAAATTAATTCTTGAGAATTAAAATTGTGGGATCTTAAAGATCCATGAAAAAAAAACTCTTAAGAGTTCTTCATTAAAAGATCAAAAGATCTACGTATTATCAAAAGAGCAGAGCTCTGATTCATGGGATAAGAAACCCCAAGAAAAGATCTGTTTAGATCTATGGGTCAAAAGAGCAAGGCTCTATTAATGAAACCCTAAAAGGGTTTTCTTTAGATCAAAGATCTATGAAGAGCAAGGCTCTGTTAATGGATAAAAACCCTAATTTATTAAAATTAAAATTTCTAAAATTTACCTAAGAGTTCTGACTCTTGAAAGTTTTTAACAAAAGAGCAAGGCTCTGAGCAAAAATTCTCAAGAAGAAAATGATAATCATCTAAAGGACCAAAGGTCCTATTTATAAGCACTGAACTGCCTTTTCAACTTCTGAGTTGATCCAAGAGCTCAGATGTTGCCACCGCTGCACTCACGTGTGCGTCACGTGAGCGCAACGGTGGGGGGCATTTGTTTCCCCAATCAGAGCAAAGCTCTGTTTTGAATTTCAAAATTCAAAAATTGAAGCAACGCTTCAGATCCTGCGCGCTGCGCGCCACGTGTCAAAAGCAGACACGCCAGCGCCAGGAGCGCTGAGCCCTAGGCAGCGCACCCCAATCAAAGCAAAGCTCTGTTTTCAAAATTCAAAATTTAGAAAGTTGAAGCAACGCTTCAGATCTAGCGCTCTGTGCTGCGTGCCACGTGTCAAACACAGGTGCGCTAGCGCAGTTGCGCTGCGCTGCGTGCCACGTATCTAACACGGATGCGCTAGTGCAGTTGCGCTGCGCGCCACGTGTCAAACACGGGTGCGCTAGCGCAGTTGCGCTGCGCTCTGCGCTGCGCGTCACGTGTCGAACGTGGGTACGCCAGCGCTGGAATTAAAAAATTCCCACCTTTAGATCAAAGGATCTAATTATAATGGTGAATCATTAATTAATCAGAATTAAATTCTGTTAAGGAAAGATTCCTCAAAATCTTTCCAAACAACAAGATTATGCTTTAAGCACCGCTGGATCAACAATCCAAGGATAAATAATAAATTACCAAAAAACAGAACAAATTCTGCATGGAAAGATTTCTCAATCTTATTAAAACAAGAAGATTATCTTCTGTAAAACAGAAGCCTTAGGATCAAAGATCCAACGGTGGAAAATATTCCCAAATCAATCAGAGAGAGATCTCTTAAAACTGATTTAACAAATCATTTGGCCCTATATAAAGGACCATAGACTTCAAGTCAAAAGGAGATAGAATAGAGAGAATACAGAAGAAAAGAGAGAAAAACCCTCTGCAAAAAAAGAGCAAGCTCTTAGAAAAAAGAAGATCTTTCTTCATTTTCAAGGTAAAAAAAAAGAACTATGTTCTTGAACAACAAAGATGAAATCATCTCATAAAAAGAAGAACCCTCTTCTAAAAAGATCATAGATCTGAAAAAAGACCTAATCATAAAATAATAAAAGAAGTATTGTTACTTCGTCTACAGATCTTTGATCTATAAAGGCAGAGCCTTTTATCAAAACAAGAACTTTTGTTCTTGGATCTTGAGGCAAAGCCTCCTTTGAAGAACATAAAAGTTATTCTGTGATCTTAAAATTGATCAGATGCGCTTTGCTTTATTGAAAAGTGCCTCGCACTTATGAACTGCGCCCTTGCGCTTATTGGACTGGCGCACAGTGCCATAACTTGCCACGTGTCAACCATAGACACCACTTGCACTTTGCACTTTTAAAAATAGAGCGCTGCGCTCATAGACTGGCGCTCAGCGCTAAGCACGCCACGTGTCGCTCGCTGGTGCGCTAGCGCAAAGCACTCATAAATGGAAAGCGCATGTGCGCTAATGAACCAGCGCTTAGCGCTGAGTGCGACACGTGTCACCTTCGCGTATGCTAGCGCAATGCGCTCTTTAATTGGCGCAAAGCGCCTGACGCGCCATGTGGCGCACTGTCAGAACGTGCTCTGTTCTGATAAAGACAAAACGACAGAGCCCAATGCTTAGCATTATTAAAAAGGGCCGAGCCCAAATAAAGGCTTAATAGCCAGAACAAAAATAAAATGCTAAAACATTTTAATTGGACTTAGCCCAATTCTGGCCATATGTCCTCAACTTATTTTGAATTGAGCACATCTGCTCTTTCAACTAACTCACCTTGGTTCAAGGGTACATATCTTCACTCCTTTGATATTTGTCGTTATAATTCCTCAACGTCTTCAAAGAGGTGACGGGTCCCGACAACCATACATTTCACGGACTGTGGGGTCCTTAAACTCATGGACTATGATGTCCTTAACCTCGACCGTGATGTCTTAAAACTAACATCGGACTGTGGAGTCCTTAAATCCACGGACTATGATGTCCTTAACCTCGACCGTGATGTCTTAAAACTAACATCGGACCGAGGAGTCCTTAAATCCACGGACTATGATGTCCTTAACCTCGACCGTGATGTCTTAAAACTAACATTGGACTGTGAGGTCCTTAAACTCACGGACTATGATGTCCTTAACCTCGACCGCGATGTCTTAAAACTAACAATGGACCGTAATGTCCTTAAACTAATTATCGACCGCAATGTCACTAAACTAAACAATAGAGCCCAATTGCTCTCTTGTTGGATCCAAACGATCCCGTTAAGTTGATCTTAGTCTAAAATTAGACTAACGTATCCTTAACAAACGTTTAAGTTGATCTTAGCCTCAAATAAGGCTAACATATCCTTAAACACAACCCCCAAACCCAAATCTAAGAAGATACGGATTTTGACTAATCCACGTCCTACGGGCGACAACACAAATTAGTCTCCGTATACAATCCACGGGCAACCAAACACAAAACAAACACCCACGACATGAAGTGACTATATGGAGAAGGAGAAAGTGGTTACCGCGATGCGGTAGCGTAATTAACTGTAGGGGGCTTGCGCCTGCAGGGAAGAGCGTCCCCACAATCAAAAATCCCTCAAACGAGGGGGAATCTGACGAAGTCTGCTACATCGGCCGCATCCGTTTAAACCTTCGATACACGATGCCATAAATAAACTTGGCATCTTCGGAGAGGTGGACGGATAGCACCAATTAGCATCTGCCCCTAGATTCAGGCAAGACGTCAGTCTTTCCCGGTTTCCGGCGGTAAACACAATCATAGAAGAGGATGTTTGCCAAGCTCCCGGAATCGACCAATATTCTCTGTACCTCATAATGATGGACCTGGGCCGTTATCACGAGAGGGTCGTTGTGAGGCAAGGATATACCGTGGAGATCTTCGCTAGTGAAGATGATGGGCTCGTCCTTCCTGCACTTCTTCTGGGGTGGATCGTCTACACCCTCAACCGGGAGGAGGCGGTAGTTTCCACCAGCTTCCCGAGCAGGATCCGAGGAAACGACCATGATTTGCCTGATCGTTAACCTTTCGGGAGAGATCTGGTTCTCTTGCTCCCGCTCTGCCTGCCGCTTGTCCTGCAAGTACTTCGCCAGGTGGCCGGAGCGGATCAATTCCTCGATGTAGTCGTGGAGTTGTTTGCAGTTTTCGGTCGGGTGGTGTTCCCTTCCGAAAGACGGCGCAAGACAGACGTCTTTGCATGAGATTCGGGGAAGATGCTAATTGGTGCTATCCGTCCACCTCTCCGAAGATGCCAAGTTGATTTATGCAACATGTATCGAAGGTTTAAACGGATGCGGCCGATGTAGCAGATTTCGTCAGATTCTCCCTCGTTTGAGGTTTTTTTTATTGTGGGGACGCTCTTCCCTGCAGGAGCAATCCCTTGCAGTTAATTACGCTACCGCATCGCGGTAACAACTTTCTCCTTCTCCAGATGGCCACTTCGTGTCGTGGGTGTTTGTTTTATGTTTTGTTGTCCGTGGATTGTATACGGAGACTAAGTTATGTCGTCACCCGTAGGGTGTGGACTAGTCCAAATCCGTATTTTCTTAGATTTGGGTTTAGGGGTTTGGGTTTAAGGATACGTTAGCTTCATTTGGGACTAAGATCAACTTAAACGTTTGTTAAGGATACGTTAGTCTAATTTTAGACTAAGATCAACTTAACGGGATCATTTAGATCCAACAAAAGAGCATTTGGGCTCTGTTGTTTAGTTTAGGGACATTGCGTTCGATAATTAGTTTAGGGACATTACGATCCATTGTTAGTTTAAGGACATCTCGGTCCGGGTTAAGGACATCATAGTCTATGAGTTTAAGGACCTCACAGTCCAATGTTAGTTTTAAGACATCACGGTCGAGGTTAAGGACATCATAGTCCATGGATTTAAGGACTCCACAGTCCGTTGTTAGTTTTAAGATATCACGGTTGAGGTTAAGGATATCATAGTCCATGAGTTTAAGGACCCTACAGTCCGTTGTTAGTTTTAATACATCACGGTCGAGGTTAAGGATATCACAGTCCACGAGTTTAAGGACCTCATAGTTCGTAGTTTAGAGACGTCATAGTCTATGAAATGTATAGTTGTCGGGACCCGTCACCTCTCTGAAGACGTTGAAGGATTACAATGACAAATATCAGAGGAATGAAGAGATGTACCCTCAAACCAAAGTGGATTAAGTGATCTGTAGTCCAATTTGGAACTAAGATCAGTTGATTAAATTATGAGCATATTAGCCCAGTTGAGTTTGAATTGAGGACTTATGGCCAACTTGGGCTAAGTCCAATTAAGTTTGAAGTATTGGCCCTCTGTTGGACCATTAGACATTTGTCTGAGTTCAAGCCCGCATTATTTAGCAATGCTAAACAAGAGTTTGAGGGCTTTGATAACATTTAGGTCTTTCGCTGAGGATTAAACATTATACCTCTGAGTTTCTACTCAATTTTGAGATTCAATTGAAGGGGAGGCTTTGCCTCTAGAAAATTAGCCAATTTGGCTAAAGATAGTGTTAAACACTAGAGAACAACAGTGTTAAACACTGGAAATAAGATTATCGAATTAGTGTTGAACACTAGAAATGTGATTATCAAATTAGTGTTAAACACTAAAAGATAACAGTGTTAAACACTGGAAACAAAATTGTCAGATTAGTGTTAAACACTAGAAGAGGAAGGGGTCACGTGGGAGCACGTGATGACATCAAAAAGTGGGGCCAGATCCCCTTTATTTTGTTCTGCAAACAAGTGTTAAACACTTTTAATTTTCATAGCCATCACGTGATGTATACGCATGCCCTGATTTATTAGAACATTTATTAGGGGTCACGTGGTAACACGTGAGAGCGCCCAAGTCAGATTTTGCCTTTGCTTTTGTTCCATATATAATAAGGGTCACGTGAGGCATTGCCTCAAAGCTTCTTCTTCTCATTTTTAGGGGATCTGTTCAGGGGTCACTTGGGGCACGTGACCTTAGTCTTTTCATGCTCAGAGATCTTTTAAGTCTCCTTATTTTATTTTGAGAATTAAATTCTCTGTAAGGTTAAAACCTTAATTATGATTTTGGAGGAATTAAATTCCTATGTATGTGGAAGAATTAAATTCTTATATAGAGTTAAACCCTAGTTTAGTCTCGAAGGAATTAAATTCCTATGATTTTGGGAGAATATAATTCTCATGCAGGGGTGAACCTTAATTTTATTTGGAGGAATTAAATTCCTAAAAATTTAGGAGAATTAAATTCTCGTATAGGGTTGAACCCTAGTTTTATCTTGGAGGAATTAAATTCCTATAACTTTGGGAGAATTAAATTCTCATACAGGGTTGAACCCTAGTTTTATCTTGGAGGAATTAAATTCCTATAACTTTGGGAGAATTAAATTCTCATATAGGGTTTGTTCCCCTCCGAATGGCGGCGCGACGGACGTCTTGTCTGAAATTCGAGGCAGATGCTAATTGGTGCTATCCATCTACCTCTCCAAAGATGCCAAGTTGATTTATGGCACCATGTATCGAAGATTTAAACGGATGCGTCCGATGTAGCAGACTTCGTCAGATTCCCCCTCGCTTGAGGGGTTTTTGATTGTGGGGACGCTCTTCCCTGCAGGCGCAAGCCCCTGCAGTTAATTACGCTATCGTATTGCGGTAACAACTTTCTCCTTCTCCAGATGGTCACTTCGTGTCGTGTGTATTTGATTTGTGTTTGGCTGCCCATGGATTGTATACGGAAACTGAGTTATGTCGTCGCCCGTAGGGCGTAGACTAGTCCAAATCCGTATTATCTTAGATTTGGGTTTGGGGGTTTGGGTTTAAGGATACGTTAGCCTCGTTTGAGACTAAGATCGACTTAAACGTTTGTTAAGGATACGTTAGTCTGATTTTAGACTAAGATCAATTTAACGGGATCGTTTAGATCCAACAAGAGAGCAATTAGGGGAGCCTTGTTGTTTAGTTTAGTGACATTGCGGTCAATAGGTAGTTTAAGGACATTGCGGTCCAACGTTATTTTTAAGACGTTGCGGTCAAGGTTAAGGACGTCGTAGTCCGTGGATTTAAGGACTCCACAGTCCGATATTAGTTTTAAGACATCACGGTTAAGGTTAAGGACGTCATAGTTCGTTGTTAGTTTTAAGACATTCCGGTCAAAGTTAAGGACCTCGTAGTCCGTAGATTTAAGGACTCCACAGTCCGATGTTAGTTTTAAGACATTACGGTCAAGGTTAAGGACGTCATAGTCCGTTGTTAGTTTTGAGACATTCCGGTCAAGGTTAAGGACCTCGTAGTCCATGGATTTAAGGACTCCACAGTCCGATGTTAGTTTTAAGACATTACGGTCAAGGTTAAGGACCTCATAGTCCATGAGTTTAAGGACCCCATAGTCCGTATCAATGTGTGGTCATCGGGACCCGTCACCTCTTTGAAGACGTTGAGGAATTACAACGCCGAGTATCAAAGGAGTGAAGAGATGTACCCTTAAACCGAAGTAGATTAAGTGATCTGTAGTCCAATTTGGATACTAAGATCAATTATTATATTATGAGCCCATTGGCCCAGTTGAATTTGAATTGAGGACTTATGGCCAGCTTGGGCTAAGTCCAATCATGTTTGGGATATTGGCCCTCTGTTGATTCATTAAAGGAGAGGCTTTGCTTCTGGAAACTTAGCCAATTGGGCTAAAGCTAGTGTTAAACACTAGGGACCAACAGTGTTGAACACTGGGAAAAGATTGACAAGTTAGTGTTAAATACTAAAAGATAATCAGTGTTGAACACTGGGAAAAGAAATTTCAAATTAGTGTTAAACACTAAGAAATTCAGTGTTAAATACTGGATACAGAAGTTTCAATTTAGTGTTGAACACTAAGGAAAGAGGGGTCACGTGGTAGCACGTGAGAGCGCCCTTCTTCTCTTTATTTTGTTCTACAGATAAGTGTTTAACACTTTTAGTTCTGAAAACCATCACGTGCGGGCACGTGATGGGGGCTCATGCTCTGGTTTATTAGAATACTCATTAGGGGTCACGTGGTGACACGTGAGGGCGTCCCAGAGTCTCTGTTTATTTTGCTTTTTCTTTATGTGCTTCAGGGGTCACGTGGAGCACGTGGGGCGTTGCCTTAAAGCTCTCTTTTATAGATCTTCACAGGAGTCACGTGGTAACACGTGAGGCGTTTACTTCAGAGTTCTTTTCTGCGGGTTTTTGCAGGGGTCACGTGGTAGCACGTGACTCTGCATGTTTTAAAGATCTGTTCGTCTTTTAAGACTTAATTTCTTCATAGGGTTAAACCTTAACAATAAACTTTAGAGGAATTAAATTCCTGTTTTCTTCTGAAGAATTATATTCTTAAATAGGGTTAAACCCTAATTTCTTTTCTTAAGGGAATTAAATTCCTGTGAGTTTGAGAGAATTATGTTCTCCATTAGGGTTAAACTCTAGTTCTGTTCATTTTGAAGGAATTAAATTCCTATAACATAGGGTTAAACCCTAACTTTATCTCAAAGGAATTGAATTCCTATCATTTTGTGAGAATTAAATTCTCTGAACTCAGTTCCTCCTCTGTGTTTTAGATCTACATAGCAGGATCTCAACCCAATGAGAATTAAATTCTCAATTCATGGGGAGATCTGCACTTTGCAGATCCTCAACCAGAGAAAAAACTAAGTTCATTTCTTTAATATAAGAGTTAAACTCTTTTGAGAATAAAATTCTCCTTTGAAGCCCCCCTTTTCTTTTCTTACCTAAGGTTTTCCTTATGCAGAGAATCAAAGGCTCTCTCTCTCTCTCTCTCTATATATATATATATATCAAGAGAAAAAGATCTAAATGTCTCAAGGTTTCAGAAAAAGGTTCTTCTCTTCTTTTCTTGGCTCCTATTTATAGGAGAAGGAAGAGAATCAATCTGCTTGGTAAATCTCTCCTTGAGAGATTGGATTTGTTTGTTGAGAGATTTGATTTATATTTATCATTTATCTGGGCCTTTAGATTTTTAGGTGAATTTTATTCACTATTGGATTTTAAATCCAAAGATATCCCTTTGTTATTTCGGTTAGATTTAGGGGGAAAATCTTTCCAAGTTCAAGATTTTCCCATGAATTTGTGATATTTAATCACCTTTAGATTTTTAATCCAACGGTTTTAGATAATCTTTCTCTATTTTGGAGAGATTTGAATGATCTCTTCTCAGAATTTAATTCTGTTAAAGAATAAGGCTTTTAAAACCGGTCACGTGTGGCCACGTGACCCCTGGTCACGTGTAGGCACGTGACCCCTGGAATGGGCTTCTCTTCTTCTCCGCTCTGTTCTCTAGCCGCTGCTCAGCCGTCACGTGCCAACACGTGACCACTGGTCACGTGTGAGCACGTGATGACTTTTCTGGAGCTTTTTCTTGAATGAGCTTTGTGCTGCTAATTTAAACGTCACGTGCCAACACGTGACCACTGGTCACGTGTGAGCACGTGATGCCTCTTTTGAGTCCTTTCCTGATTTTTAATCCGGGAACAAATGCCCCCACAGCGTTGTTTTCACGTGTCTGCACGTGAGTGTAACGCTGTCTCTTTTGTGACCGTTGGATCCATTTAGGGAATCGGGGAGATGAAGCGTCTCCATCACATCCTATAAATATAGGGGTCACTTCAGAAGCGCCTCCACTTTTGCTTATCTTCTTCCTTGCAACTTTTCATTTTGAGAATTTAATTCTCGTTTCCAGAGCTTAGTTCTCTGCCTCAAAATTTTTTCAGAGTTTAACTCTGTTGATCGATTCCTTTACCTCAGGTAATCATCTCGAGCGAACGAAGAACTTTTCATGCATAACATTCTCTGGATCAAGGGTTTCACCCTTTTAACACGAACCCATTTTCTTCAAGTTCATCTTTAAAAAACAGAAAACCACTTAATCTTCGAACAGTAGATCTCTTAGGTTTCATATGATCTTTCGGGAAATGATGGTGACAGTTCAAATCCATGGAGTTTAACTCCGTCCACAGAAAAAATGTTTCTGGGAATTTAATTCCCCTTTTCAAAAGGAATTTAATTCCTATGAAGAACTAAGTTCTTCCCATAGAGGCTTCTTAGGGTTTTCTTGCCCTAGGTTGTCCTCATCACAGTTCAGAAGAAAAAGGGTTTGTAATAGATTCTCATAATTTTTATTTCAGGTATCATGGATGCCCATATGTACGATCTTGACGAAATCATTTCTCATGGGAATATTCGTGCGCTGGGCCGTAGCCAGAACCAGGAGTTCAGCAACGCTCAATATGCTGAGATTATGAGCCGCTTCGACGAGTACAACCATCGGCTACTCCCCTATCGCTCTTCTCTTCTGAAACTCATTGTGTTGGCGATCTGGGAGGCGTTTCCTCTCTTCTGCACCGGGGTACCGCTCAGGGCATTGGACGCTGCCGAGGATAAGATACATTCGGTGTATCTGATGAGCCTAATCTCGAAGAGAAGGCGAGACAACCTCATTGATCTCTTGCACCAGGCTTTTCAGCAGTCGGCCATACTTGCTGCCTATCGGAGGGTAGAAGACATTCGTGAGGACCCCGACGCTTGCGACCGCGAGAGAAAACATACTAGGATGGTTCGAAATGCCTGGAAGATCTTGGACAAAGTTACGTTCGAGTTTCTCAATCCATGCCCTGCGTCCGAGGTCTTACCGTTGTAAACATTTTCTTTTTATTTTGTATGAACCTTTTAAAGTATGAATGATAAATCTTATCGTGTCCTTCTATGTTTGAATGCCTTTTTTTGTGGGATTTTGTCATTTTTTTTGCTATTGTTGTTGCTGATGTGTTTAGTGTGCAAGGCATTATTTCACTTTCTAGTACACACCAAGCATGGTGCTCACGTGCTCCACACGTGAGGGGCCTTTTATGGGGCTATTCAATTTTTCATGCCATATTTCTGTGCATGGCATTAGATGCAGAGAAGGCGCTGTTCATCCCATAATATTGCATTATTATATTCCCCATTCTTATATATTTTACAAATAAACGGGTGCTTTTGACGCATGTCTGCTACATGTTACAGGTTACAGGTTCTTGGACAGAAAACAGTGAAAACGATGAAAAGACGATGCAAAAGTGGACTTTAACCAATAAACAGAAGACTCTTGATCAAGCCTACATAAGGAACAATTCACAAAGCAAGATCCAAGACATCGACTCAAAGCGAACGGGTAGAAGTCTACTACAATGTTCACTGGAAAATCTGGAAGAGAACCAGAAGCCCAATTGAGAAAAGAACCAAAGAATAACAAAGACCAGAGAGCCCAAAAGATTTACAGAAAAACTGAGGAAATGAAGCCTCCAATAGGCCGCGGAACCGCGGCCCAAACCCCACCAATGCCGCGGTTCCGCGGCAGTCTAGGGTATTCAGGAGATAAAAATTTTACCATGTTTTGTTGCGTCGTTGACTGGTCAACTGAGGGCTATTGTTGTAAATGTAGACATGCGAGTCATTGTAACCCTAGGGTTTCCTATTCTTTATAAATAGGAACTCTAACCATTGTATTTTCTTATGCCTCCCTTCATTATTAAAATTTCAGAAATCTTTTGTAGAGCATCGGTGTTTCTTCTCCATTCAGAAATTCAGATCTGACAACCCTGCATGGATGATTGGAGGGATGCATCTGTAAGTAATTTAATTTCTTGTCCTAGTGTAGATTTAAATTCCTTGCCCTAGGTAGATTTAATTTCATGCCCTAGGAACTTGTTTAGGGTTTAGCTTTGGGGAAGGATTTTGAGAGATGAGATCTCTCATCCCTTTCTTACCCACCAAATATTTACAATAGGACTCCATGCATACATGCACATACCGCTCCCTACGGCACTCTATCCCTCGAGGTAGCGGTGATACCGTAGTATAAAGGCCCGGGTGTGATGTTTTCCATGGAGGTTAGGGTAAGGATCTCTAAAGGAAGGACAAGAACCTAGAGGAAGGATCACCTTCCCGAACGGATCTAATCCCCTTTATTGATAATTACCATAACTCCTCACTGATCTTCATTCGGGTATAGAAAGCGTTGAGATTTAATTACATTTCCAAACCATCCCTAAACCTAGCCCTAGCAAGAGTAGATCTAGATAATTTCCCTAGGTTAATTAGATTTTTAGATTTAATAACAACTCCGAACACCCTTCGGAATTAACTCGTAAGAACGAATCGGAGATTCACAACATCCCTATGGACCGACCCGTACTCACCGGCTAGCTGCAAAGCGACGCCGTTCTTGATTGCGGTTACAAATATTTTTGATCTATCTTTTAGAAAGCGCAAGCACGCTGAATCACTTCAATCAGGCGCCTTGGAAATCGCTACTTTTCTTGATTTCTAATGTCTTCCCTTTTTTGGGCCTTGGAATGGGTTCCATCATGCAGGATTTTCCGTGCGCAGCATTTAATGCTCCCCTTTATAGTCTTGAGGCCATAGCCTATTTCCTCTTCACAGAGAAATTTATTCCCATTTTGATGTGATTTAATTTGAGAAACAACTGAGTGCCATGGCCTGCAACCGTCCACACGCTTGTCGACAGCCATGGGAAGTGCCTATCGAGGAGATGATTCCTCGATTTGCTGCACGATTGGTGGACCCTCTCCTTATCGACGACGAATGTGACTCAGCGACATATGAGCTCTCGATCCATAGGGGGTCCCCCCAATGGGCTCCCTCTGGCTCCGGATGATTCTTGCTGCCGTGCTTGCCGACATCCCTCCTCACTCGGCAGAGATGACCCTGGCGATGCTTGATGCGGCTGAAGAAAAGCTCGAGGGCTTTCATGAAGCATGCCTAATTACTCAGGATTTGAAAGATCGCTCAGTTCACCTTTTGAGCGAAATAAGAGCCCGTTGGGCTGTTATGTCTGCTTTTGCGGACGAACATGGCGCCAATCGGTGGGGAGTGACTCCTCACGAGAACCGTCGCTTTGACGTGTTGGAGAGAGCGGAGAGAGAGATGGAGAATTTTGTTCTTTGTTTTGTCAACCCTTGCGCTACCGATCCTTTGTTCGGCGACCTTTTCCCGCTAGTGTAGTATATTCAAATTAGTTTTCGCATGCTTTATGTTGAACTTTCATGTGTGCTGGGTATTCGTATGTATGATTTTGCTTGCATAAATGAGCTTTGTGTTCTTCCTATGAGAACTTTCTTTAATTGCGAACACTATCACCATGTTTCATGCACATCAGAGCTTCGGGTATTATTTCTTATCGGATATTCATACAGTTGCGAATGCATGCTTGATAGGATATACATCGAGAATTTCGTTGCTTCCCATACCATATGATGTGAGCGTGTTTAGATCGACTATTGCTATCGACATGGAGGCTTGTTTATACGGTCTTGAGCATATATGTCTTGTTTCAAAAGTTGCGGTCGTGAAAGCGGGCTTGCGTGGTCTGATAGAGCGACGTGTGGCGAACATATTGTTGTGCGAGAAGAGGTTCGGCCGCAAATTCTCGGCGAGGGAGCTGGCTTCTAAGGCGCTGAGCAAGCTTCAAGCTAATCTTACCGCCAAGGCCAACAAAGCGTATGAACTCTGGCAGGTGCTTCAAGAGTCTATCAAAGAGGTGGTGGCTCTTGATAAAGCTGCCATGTTCACTCGTGAAAGGGTCAAGGCTCACAAGGCCACCGAGAAAGAGCTTGAAGGCCGGCTTGCTTCGTATCAGGCCCAGCAGGCTCAGGCGGAGGCCCGTCTTCTGGCGATCCTGAATAATGAAGCCGTGACCCAGCAAAAGCAGGATGAGCTAGCGAAATTACTAAATCGCCCGCCGGCTTGAAACTTGTATCTTTTCCTTTCTTTTTGTGCATACTCCTGAATGAGAGTATTTTTTGTTCCTTCATGAATTGTACTTTGTATCCATTTTGGTTCATGAATAAAGACATATTTTTCTTCTCAATGGCGTGTCTCTCTCAATTGAACTTGTTATGTGGACAATTTTTCTTGGCCTACTTGCAGGGTAGCGATGGCTTAGGATTCAGGGTTAAAATCTGCCTCCTAAGACTTTTGAGCTTTATGAGCCGTGAGGGTCTCATAAAGAGTTTTTCTCCCTATAGGTCGAGAGGATCCCGTAGGCGTAAGTTCTTCTTAAGAATCGTGAGGATTCTTAAGCGGGTTTTCTCTTGTGAGATCTCCCTTGGGAGTCATAAGGATCTCACAAGAGAGTTTTCTTCCTTACGGGTCGTGAGGACCCGCAAGTGTTGGGTGCGGTTGCCCTTATCCATATTTCATGGGGTCAGGAGTTGCTTTGGGATGTTCTCTAGGGTATCATAGTTTAAAGACATCGCGGTCAACGTTAAGGACCTCATAGTCTGTGGGTTTAAGGACTCCACAGTCCAAAGTTAGTTTTAAGACGTCACGGTCAAGGTTAAGGACCTCATAGTCCGTGGATTTAAAGACTCCGCAGTCCAATATTAGTTTTAAGACGTCACGGTCAAGGTTAAGGACCTCATAGTCCGTGGATTTAAGGACTCCACAGTCCAATGTTAGTTTTAAGACATCACGGTCAAGGTTAAGGACCTCATAGTCCGTGGATTTAAGGACTCCACAGCCCAATGTTAGTTTTAAGACATCGCGGTCAAGGTTAAGGACGTCATAGTCCGTGGATTTAAGGACTCCACAGTCCACAAAATGTGTGGTTACTGGGACCCGTCACCTCTTTGAAGACGTTGAGGAATTACAACGCCAAATATCAAAGGAGTGAAGAGATGTACCCTTTAACCAAGGTAAAATTAGTCTGGAATCATCATGGTTGATCATTAGTTTTAAGACATTACGGTCGAGGTTAAGGACATCATAGTCCGTGGATTTTAAGGACTCCACAGTCCGGTGTTTGCTTTGGATGCTTCACACGGGCTCACTGCCGTACTTGGCGAGGACCAGGCTCTGCTCTGGGCATTTTCCGCGGGGTCAAAGAGTGACGTTATCCGCGTTCCACGTAACCAGAAATTTTGCACTAGATGCTTCGCACGGGTTCACTGCCGTGCTCGGCGAGGACTAGGCTCCGCTCTGGATGCTTCACACGGGTTCACTGCCGTGCTCTGCGAGGACCGGAATCCACTTTGGACATTTTCCACGGGGTCAAAAAGTGACGTTATCCGCGTTCTACGTAACCAGGAATTTTGCACTAGATGCTTCATACGGGTTCACTGTCGTGCTCGGCGAGGACTAGGCTCCGCTCTGGACGTTTCCCACGGGGTCAAAGAGTGACGTTATCCGCGTTCCACATGACCAGGAATTTTGCTCTGGATGCTTCCCACGGGTTCACTGCCGTGTTCTGCGAGGACCAGGATCCGCTCTGGACGTTTCCCACGGGGTCAAAGAGTGACGTTATCCGTGTTCCATGTATCCAGGAATTTTGCTCTGGATGCTTTCCACGGGTTCACTGCCGTGTTCTGCGAGGACTAGGCTCCGCTCTGGACGTTTCCCACGGGGTCAAAGAGTGACGTTATCTGCGTTCCACGTGACCAGGAATTTTGCTCTGGATGCTTTTCACGGGTTCACTGCCGTGTTCTGCGAGGACCAGGCTCTGCTCTAGACGTTTTCCATGGGGTCAAAGAGTGACGTTATCCGCGTTCCACGTGACCAGGAATTTTGCTCTAGATGCTTCACACGGGTTCACTTCCGTGTTCGGCGAGGACTAGGCTCCGCTCTGGATGCTTCACACGGGTTCACTGCTGTACTCTGCGAGGACCAGAATCCGCTCTTGACGTTTTCCACGGGGTCAAAGAGTGACGTTATCCGCGTTCGACGTAACCAGGAATTTTGTTGAATATATCCGCATTTCACGGAGCGGGGATTTGACTCTCGGTAATCTGTATATCGCCGAGCCATGGAACTGGGAGTTGCCGCTGTTCCGCTTTGCTTGATGTTGTGTCCGCTGCAATGAGACGAACGTCGAGATGATCTCTAGGCTATCTGCGACTCATCGAGATTTGGCTTCTTCTTCTGATGAAAGCTGGGAGAGGAGGAGTGCGATTCCTTCTTTGTTTGCGCCCCTGGATTGTATACAGGGATAGATGTAACATCACCTGTAGGGCATAAATTTCATTTTTTGTTTTATTTCTTTTTCCGTGACGCTCTATCATTTCAGTTTTTATATCGCGAAGGTCGCGATTGCCCTATCATTTCGGCTATTTTTCACGGTGCCTAATCATTTCAGCTATTTATTTTATTTTTACTCGCTGCTTTTTATTGCGAGTTGCCCAATCATTTCGGCTATTTTATATGCATACATTTTTACTTGCTGCTTTTTATTGCAAGTTGCCCCATCATTTCGGCTATTTCATATGCATTTGTGGCTTGTTGGCTTTTCGCTGCAAGCTTGGATTTTAGACACCGATTTCGGCATCAGCATGTTCATAACATATTATTGCATTTTATATTCCCCATTCTTATGCATTTAAGAATAAAAACAGGTGCTTTTGACCCATGTCTGTTACATGTTACAGGTTACAGGTTCTTGGAGCGAATACAGTGAAAAAGACGAAAGTTGATACAGGAAAGGGACTTTTGACCAACAAGTAAACGGATCCGAGACAAGCCCAGACTAATGACAGTTCAAGGCAACGCAGCATGTCAAAGCGAAACGGTTAAAAGACCAATACAAAATTTCACTGAAGATCTGGAGAAGAACAAGAAGCCAAACAGAGAAAAGAGATATGGAAATGACAAGCCCAGATAAAGTCAAACAGGCCCAGAAAAATTGGTGAGCTGAGCTCACCAAAGGGCGCGGAACCGCGGCCCAGACCCCCTCCATGCCGCGGTTCCGCGGCCGTTTGTTGCCCGTGTCGGTGCAAATTTGGTGTGTCGGTGCGTCGGTGCGGGTGTTAGGATTTTCAGTGGGCATATCTGTAAAATCATGTGTTCGAGAATCTGTAACCCTAGGTTCCCTGTTTTCTTATAAATTATAATCTCAAATCTGTAAAAAGGGATGCCTCTTTTCTATCAATAAAATTCAGAATTGTTAGGAGATCTAGAGCATCGTTTTTGTAAGTTTCTATTTTTTCCTGCCTTAGTATAATTTCATTATTTGCCTTAGATCTATAATTCTATTCTTGCCATAGATAATTCATTGCTTGCCCTAGTTAATTTAGTGTAGTTCTTTTAATCTGCAGTAGCTAAGTACTTCTTTAGATATAAACAAAACATAAAAAAAATGTCATTTTTAGAAGATTCCCTAATGAGCGAGTAAAATTCTCGCTTGTTAGGGTTAGGAACAAGAGAGGGAGTGAGAGATGAATATCTCTCACCTCCTTCAATGCCAACACAATTTCATAAGTAGAACTTCATGCACGCATGCATGATCCGCTCCCTACGGCACCCTACCCACGAGGTAACGGTGAACTGTAGTATAAAGGGCCAGACATACATGACGTCCATGAAGGTTGTGGCAATTAATAGGAAAGGACGGACAAGGATCTAGAGGAAGAAACTTTGTTTCTTTCCAATCATTCTAATCCCCTTTGCTAATAATTGTTATGATTTCTAAAAAGCTTTAATCAAACGGCATTGAAAGAGGTGACGATATAAATCTCATCAACCCTACCTTAGACCTAATCCTAACAAGTTCTTTAATATCGTATAAGTTGGTCTTTAAATCAATCAACAAAAACCAAACCACCATCGGAATCAACTCGTAAAAACACAAATCAGAAAATTACACATCTCTGTGGATCGACCCGTATTCACCGGCTAGCTGTAAAGCGACGCCGTTTCTGATTACGGTTAACTTATATTTTTGGACTAATCAAATGGCTCCGTTGCCGGGGATGGCGTAAAATTTCTTTTGTGTAATTTCGGGTTGATATAAATCTTAAAAATCATAAAAATCTGAAAATATAAAATGTACAAATTTTTTTTTCATTATTTTTATCTGTTTGAAGGGTTCCTCTTTTGAATCTTGCAGGAACAGTGAAGACTCTCGGATCTGGAATTTTACAGAGGTCAAATCAGAAAAATGAACATCACAACAGAGGAGGAGTGCTACAAAGGAGCAGTACAATTTTTTCCAGAGAGTGATCTCCCTAGACGACCGCGGAACAGCGGCCCTGGAGCATCCAAAACCGCGGAACCGCGGCTCTTTTGCCTCTTCAGAACATCTAATTTAGTGGGTTAGTCTTCTCCTTCTCCCCTCTGTCAACCTCCATATATCTCTCTGTAAAACTTTTCTGCAGGAATTCTTTGCGCTAAAAAAAAAAAATCTTTCTCCCCCTTCTAAATAACAGATTTTCTGCAGGTTTCTTTGCGCCGCGCTAAAATTGATTGCAAGTGAATTTTATTGTTTTGCATAATTTAATCAGACTTTAAGGGGCTAATTGACCAAACTTAGATTGGGTGGGGATTTCATCACCTTTCCCAGGACCCCAGAAATCACTTTAAAGCATTTTGCATCGACCACAATTAATTAAAAAAATACTAGACTCAGACCTAAGGACATCGAGCTCAATAGGAAAAGGACTAGTATAGGCATCGACCGTTTATCCTAACTGACTTTGCGGTGTCTAGGCTAGTGGTTATTAATTAGGCCCACTATTGTGGTTCCTTCCCACTTACCTGGCTGTACTTGTCGGTGAAGAGGCGGTTTGAGGTCCTATTTCTAGCCCTAGTTAGGAGCTGTCTAGCAGACCTAGGTGACCCTAGATCTAGGCCTGATTGTGCATGTGTGGTTGATACATTTGTGTCACGAGTCCCTTTTCAAATAACCCTTTTTGCAAAACTCTCACATAAAAAAAAAGAGAAAAATCTTTTCAAAACTTGCAACTTATCGCTAAGAAAACTTGCAACTCACTTCCACCACTTCCCTTCACTGACGTTATCTTACCTCCATATTCTGTCTTTCTTTTTTTTTTTCTGACTACACTACCCCTTTTAGTGTATGTCACTTTGGACTAGGGATACTAACGCCCGATTAGTCCGTGTTTCGTTGGTACCGACCGACGAACCCTTCGACACCGAAGTCGACATTCCGTCCACTTTCTTATCTACACCTTCATATTCTTCCACCGAAGGCATGTCGGGATTCAACCCCAACAATACCTTACCGACGGGAATGATTCCACCTCCGCCAGGTGCGAATAACCCGATTCAACCGCCTGTTGAAGCGCCCGCACGAGTTGCGCTCCAGGATCTCTTCTACCCCGTCCGCACTTCTTTACCTACCTGTCTTTCACCCCCACCGGCAAATGGGGACAATTTTGAAATAAAACCACATTTCATCAATATGCTGCCAAAGTTTCATGGATTGGAATCTGAAGATGCATATATCTTTATCAATAAATTCCAAAATGTGTGCGCTATGATGAAAACAACCTAATTAAGTGATGACGCGATAAGGCTAAGGGTCATTCCTTTCACCTTATGTGATCTAGCCGAGAAGTGGCTATACAGCACCGCATCACATTCCATAAGAAATTGGGACGAGTTTGTGAAAGCTTTTCTGAAAAAGTTCTATCCTCATCACAAAACTGCTAGAATCCGCAATGAAATAATTCAATTCTCACAACTTCCTTCCGAACCATTTTGGAAGTGCTTCGAGAGATTTAAAGACCTACTCGTTCAATGCCCTCATCATGGGATTGAAAGTTGTCAACTTTGCCAAATATTATACGAGGGATTGAACTCGGCAACGAAGCAGTTGCTAGAAACCATAAGTCAAGGTCATTTTCTCTCCAAGTCTAGTGATGAAGCATGGCAGTTTCTTGAGGATCTTAGTGAGCAAACAATTCAGTGGGAGAGTACCAAGACCACATCATCTACTTCTAGTGGTCAATCTAGGGCAGGCGTACATCAAGTAGAAATGTCGATTGCTATGAAGGCCGAGATGGCCGCTCTTACGAAAAAGCTAGAAGCGATTGAGACCAAAATCTCGTCGTCTTCTCCTGCCCCTGTTATGCCTTCGAGAACTGTTTGTGCTCGTTGTGCGGATCCGTCGCACCTAACCGAAGAGTGTCCTTATAATGCATCTACTCAAGGACAAGATCAAGTCAATGCTGCATTTCAGCAACGACAAAGGAACGATCCGTACTCTTCTACATACAATCCGGGATGGAGGAATCACCCAAATTTCGCTTGGAACCAAAATCAACAATTCCAAGGAAATAACAATTTTCAAAGACCTCCTCCTCCACAACAACAACAAGCACCTTCACAAACTCAATTTCAACAGCAACCTTACCCTAATCAGGTGAACAATTTTGTGCCTAACAATGCTTACCAGCCAAACAATTATGTTCAACCTAATAATGATAAGGTTAGCTCGCTCGAAAGAAGTCTAGATGCGTTCCTTAAGCAATCTACACAGTCTACAGCAAGACTAGAGACTTCTATTCAATATTTGGTGCAAAACAGTGCCTCACACGATCAAAGCATCAAATCTATTGAGGCACAATGCACAACTCAATGCAGCTTTGAGCGAGCCCGAAAAAGGAAAGCTCCCGTCTCAACCACTGCCCAACCCCGGTCACGCACATGCTGCAAATCAACAGCAGAATCATAACGTAAATGCGGTGACCACGTTGAGATCGGGAAAAGTGTTACAAAATAATGTGGGTATTGACAATAACACCCCTGCCGGTGGCCCTTCTTCATCTTCTTCACCTTCTTCTTTAGAGCCTATTCTCCACCCTTCACACGGCTCTACATCTTCTAGCTCGAATGGACCCATTTCTCACAACATGAACACATCTACACGGGGTGCCGTTCTAACTCGACAATCTGATCCGCAAAAATTAGACTCAACCACCTTTCAAAATGTTCCTTTTCCTAATCGGTTGAGATCCAATAAACCAACTCCACAGATGGGAAAGATTGTTGAGTTGTTCAAACAGGTTAGCATAAATATCCTTCTTTTGGATGCAATCCAACAAGTTCCTTCATATGCAAAAATTCTAAAGGACTTATGCACCAAAAATAGGAAGTCGCAAGTGCCAAAGAAAGTTTTTGTGGCTAGTGCTATTAGTGATGCTCTTGTAAATTCCTTACCCCCAAAGCAAAAGGACCCCGGGTGTCCGACCATTTCGATAATAATTGGGGACAAGAACATCAATAGAGCACTATTAGATCTTGGCGCGAGTGTCAATTTGCTGCCTTATTCTGTGTACGAGCAATTGGGCGTTGGAGAGCTTAAGCCCACTCACTGTACTCTCCAAATGACCGACCGGTCAATCACCCACCCTAGGGGAGAGCTGGAGGATGTGTTAATTAGAGTAGGGGATTTCATTTTCCCCGTTGACTTTATCGTGATGGATACACAACCTGTCGCTAACCCCCGGAACCAAATTCCGGTAATACTTGGTCGACCATTTCTGGCAACTTCCAACACAGTGATCAATTGTCGTAATGGTTCAATGAACCTATCTTTCGGCAATATAACAATTAAGCTCAATATTTTCAAGTTAGGAAGTCAGCTCGCGGAGCCTAATGCTAGCGTACTCGATGTTTGCTCGATCAATAAGATCGCGGAGGAGGACTGTGAGTTCGAGAATTTTTTGTTCGATCACAGCAATGTTAACGCCACTAGTGTGTTCCTCCTAGAATCCGACACAGCTTTCACGGTGGATGACGATTTTGAGTGTTTTACATTCGTTGACGACTTTGAAGACTCATCACCTGAATTAGAGTCTTTTGCTATTTCGGATGAGTTAATTGAACCATCCGACTCTGTTGCGTACACTCGATTCGAACCTTTGATGGAATCCTTTGAGTTTGAAACAGTTACCCCTTTGTTACCATCTATTGTTTCACCTCCTAAACTCGAATTGAAGCTTTTTCCGTCGCACCTAAAATATGCTTATCTAAGTGATAATGAGACCTTACCCGTCATTATATCGGCCTCTCTAGCTCTTGAGCAAGAGAAGGCTCTTTTGATGGTCTTACATAATAATCGGCAAGATTTCGGCTGGTCTATGGCAGACATTAAAGGGATTAGTCCCCTCATAGTCGAACATCATATACACTTGATGGATGATGCCAAGCCGGCAAGGGATCCTCAAAGACGCCTCAACCCTATTATGAAAGAGACTGTTAAGAAGGAGATTGTTAAGTGTCTGGATAGTGGTATCATTTACCCTATCTCGGATAGCCAATGGGTTAGCCCAATCCACGTCGTGCCAAAGAAATCGGGCATTACGGTCATTACCAATGAGGCGAATGAGTTAATTCCCACTCGCACCCAAACTGGGTGGCGAGTATGCATAGACTATAGGAAACTCAATGCCGCGACAAGGAAAGACCACTTTCCTTTACCTTTCATTGACCAAATGCTCGAGCGATTGGCAGGGCACGAGTTCTATTGCTTTCTGGATGGCTATTCCGGTTACAACCAAGTCCCCATCGCCAAAGAGGATCAAGACAAGACAACTTTCACTTGTCCCTTTGGCACTTTTGCTTATCGTCGCATGCCCTTTGGGTTATGCAATGCACCCGCGACATTTCAGCGGTGTATGATGGGGATCTTTTCAGACATGGTTGAAAAGTTCTTGGAGATCTTTATGGATGATTTCTCCATCTTTGGCGACTCCTTCGACGAGTGTTTACGACATTTGGACGCTGTTCTTACCCGCTGTAGGGATAAGAACCTAACGTTGAATTGGGAGAAATGCCATTTCATGGTGCGAGAAGGCATTGTCTTAGGACATGTCATCTCGCAAAACAGCATCGAGGTTGATAGAGCTAAAATCGAAGTGATTTCTAACCTCCCTCCCCCTAAATGCGTCAAAGACATTAGAGCTTTCTTTGGCCACGCCGGATTTTATAGACGGTTCATCAAGGACTTTAGCAATATTGCTAGACCCTTGACTCTCTTATTGGCCAAGGATACAACATTTGCTTTCGATTCCACATGCATTGAAGCATTCGAGTCTTTGAAACATTCTCTCATCTTTGCGCCCATCCTTTCATCTCTGGACTGGACGCACCCTTTCGAAATCATGTGCGACGCATCAGATTTTGCCATTGGCGCTGTCCTTGGACAGCACATTAATAAAATGCCGCATGTGATTTATTATGCGAGCCGAACACTAAATGAGGCCCAACTAAACTACACAACAACAGAGAAAGAGTTTTTAGCTCTTGTGTTTGCACTTAAAAAATTTCGGCCTTATTTAATTGGCTCTCCAGTCGTTGTATATACTGATCATTCAGCTCTTCGCCACCTTTTTGCGAAGAAGGATGCTAAGTCAAGGCTAATACGTTAGATCCTTTTATTACAAGAATTTGACCTTGTCATAAAGGACAAAAAAGGATGTGAAAACGTAGTAGCTGATCACCTATCACGACTTCCTTCTTCGCCTACGCTTGATCTTCCAATCACTGATGTTTTTCCCGATGAGCAACTCTTGACCGTTTCTTGCGAACCATAGTTCGCGGATATTGTAAACTACTTGGCCACCGGCCTGATACCTAAAGATTGGTCAAAACAGGATAAACTTAAATTTTTGTCCCAAGTAAAGTATTTTTACTGGGATGAACCCTATCTTTTTAAATACTGTTCTGACCAAATCATTCGTCGGTGTGTACCTGAAAGTGAGGTCAAGAGCGTGCTGTCTTTTTGCCACGATCAAGCATGTGGCGGGCACTTTGGCCCAAAGAAGACAGCCGAAAAAGTTTTGCAGTGTGGTTTCTATTGGCCACGACTTTTCAAGGATGCATTTGAATACTGCAAAACTTGCTCCCGGTGCCAACACTTGGGCCGGATATCGCGGAGAAACGAAATGCCGCTCCAACCAATTTTGGTTGTGGACATTTTTGATATTTGGGGTATAGATTCATGGGACCATTTCCTAACTCTTTTGGAAATGTGTATATTCTTTTGGCCGTTGACTACGTTTCAAAGTGGGTTGAGGCTGTGCCCAGCCGAACGAACGATAACAAAGTTGTCGTTCGATTTCTTAAAGAACACATCTTCTCTCAATTTGGGCACCCTCGGGCGATAATAAGTGATAATGGTTCTCACTTTTGCAATAGGACTTTCGAGTCCTTAATGCGCAAATACTCTATCACCCACAAACTGTCAACGCCATATCACCCCCAAACATGTGGGCAAGCCGAGGTTTCAAATCGGCAAATAAAGCAAATCTTGGAGAAAACGGTTTCTAAAAACCGTAAAGATTGGTCAATTAAACTGATTGATGCACTATGGGCTTTCCGTACTGCATATAAGACCGATCTTGGTATGTCTCCATACCGGCTTGTTTACGGGAAGGCTTGCCACCTCCCAGTGGAGATTGAGCATAAAGCTTTTTGGGCTATCAAAGAGCTGAATTTATCTTTAGGAGATGCGTGCAGCAATCGAAAGCTGCAGTTGAATGAAGTTGAAGAGCTGAGGAATGAGGTATATGATAATGCCCTAATTACTAAAAACCGAGCTAAGGTGTTCCACGACAAACACCTTTTGCGAAAAACTTTTGAACCTGGTCAACAGGTTCTATTTTATGACACTCGGTTACATTATCATCCCGGCAAGCTCCGTTCCAGATGGAGAGGACCTTTTGTAGTCCGCACCGTTTATCCGCACGGTACGGTTGATCTTGAAAATCCTGAAGACGGTACCTTATTCAAAGTGAATGGGCATCGACTGAAGCCGTTCTTCACAGCGGCCCCTTCGGAGGAGCTCCTGTTCCTGCAGGAGCCGATCTACACTGAGTGATTTTCCTCCACTTTCACCCCCAAATTTCCTTTTTCCAAAACATTATTTCGAATAAGTTTGGGGGTGTGTATATAATTTGTAAATATATAATCCCAAAATACCATAAAAAAAATGATAAATAAAAAATATTTTTTGGACCTAATTGCAAATTTTCAGAATTAAGAGCTGGCATTTTTAATTTACAAATAAATTCCTCATTTTTGAGGGTGTTTTCTTCAAATAACCCTCTTTCCCCTCTATTTAAAGAGCCCCGAGCCCTCCTGTCTTCATAACCCTAATATTTTCTCTCCAAACCCTAGCTGCCGCCACCGACCTGCCCCAGAAAATTCTCGCCGCGCCGCCGCCATACTGCCGCGATCCCGCCGCCGGAGCCTCCTATCGCCGCGCTTCCGCCGCGCCTGTGAAGCATCAGCCCCTGAAATTTTCAGGGGAGGTAAATCTGAACCTTCCCTCTCTGTTTCTTGCATATTTATTTTCTGAATAAATCTATATGGCACATAAAATGCAATTTGAGAGGGATTTTTCCCCGGTTTTCACGCACGAATTGTACGGTAGCTATTTTGCACATGAAATAGAGCAGAGGGGCTGGAATTTCCTGACCTATAATCACTCCTCTGCGTTTTCCCTACCTGAACTAGTTGCCCAGTTTTATGAATCAATGGAGGATAATAGTCTAAACAACTTAGGCTATATTAAAATAAATTGGGGAGATCGCGTAATTCACATTGATAGGGACATGATCCACGAGGTTACACTCATACCACGTGTACCCGCACATGACCACCCCTTGCACTTTGAGGATTATATGCCCTTGATGGGGAATGACTGCGCGAGAGAGCCGCGTAAGGGTATCCAAGCACGGACCCTTTTCGTGAACGTTCTTACTGTGTGCCGGTGGGCACAAAACAACATCTTTGGCAGCTCGCACAACACGACTTTTTCACCCCCTCCTTACATGTCGTACACACACTAATGATGAAAAATCCACGGTTCGACATGTGCACCGTATTGCTCCATTCTATAGGTGTGGGGAAAAGAGGTACCATCTACCCATGTCCCATGCTAGTCACCCAACTCTGCCGTTATTTCCTCCCCGTCGAGGAATTTGATTCATACATGATAGACGGTGTTCCGGTTCGACCACTCATTGAGGGCGTTACTTCGTCCTACTCTAGACTTACTGATATTTGGTCACGAACGGAACCGGCAGAGAATATTCCTGCACGCACCCCTAGCTCTAGCTCGACATCGAGCGGGGAAGAACTGACTTCTCAAGAGCATGCACGATTGATGCGGAGAACGGTAAGAAGAATCGATTCTTTGAGGGATGAGTTTCGGGCGACAGCACGAGATCACGACCGTCGGTTGACGGAAATTGAGAGGGGTATTCAAACCCTTTTGGCTAGAGGTGAACGATCACGTTCACGTTCACGAGCGAGACGTGGGGCCGGGCAGTGAGGGCACTGCTTTGCTCAAGTTTGGGGGAGAAGGTAGTGTATATAGTTATCTTTTGCATTGCATATTGTATATATTCTTTTCCTTTTGCATATTTAATTTCTGCAGTGCATCTTTATATAAAAAATCATAAAAATTTAAAAAATTTGAAAAAATAAAAAATTTAGAAAAAAAAAAGAAAAACCCATAAAAATTGAAAAATTTCAAAAAAAATTATAAAAATTAATGTATTCAATTCTGGTTAATTGACTTGAGTTTGATAAATAGGTTAACTGGCTAGGAAAAACTAGATCTTAGACTTAGCAAATTAAAAATCCTAAAAATAACCTTCCTTAGAGTTTAACGGTAGAAAGTACATGTCTTTGTAGATTATTTGGAAATAGGCAAATTTTGGGTTCACTTCTTGGGCTAAATCGAAATGAAGGAAAAGTATTAAAACTTTTATTAGAGTATAAGTTTGAAAAATAAATCCTAGCTTAAGTCTAGATTCTGAAAACATATATTCTACAATTTGCACTATCACGCACCTTCAAACTTGGAATAGTAGAAGAGAGCTTGAAATGCTCTTGTCTAAAGTCCTTAGTACGAAGAAAATAAAAGAAAAAAAAAGTGAAAGAAAAAAAATGGACACTGGTTTTGTGATTACTTAAGGCTAAAACATAGAAAAAATATTTAGCGAGGGTGCTTCATCACCTAGTGCCTTAGACCAACTGGTTTGGGAGTCACTGCTAAAAGCCTTGGGTGATGCAAAATTAGGAAGTACGCTTTAAAGTGCTAACGCATCTTGTAATCGGTTGTTGGTACCTCAAGAAGTATTAACGGTCGCATGAAGGACGTGTAAGCGAAATTCACCAATTAATAAGTGCTTTGGACAATGGACGAGAGTACGATTGCTTGATTTGAATTTCCAAGTATAGGGGTGATATTTACACACACGTGGGGATATGTGATTAGAGTTCAGATAAGAGAAAGGAATGAAGAATAGAACTTGTATCTTTAATTGAGTTGATAGAAATTCCTAAGCGGAGATAACACCCTAGAAGGAAAACTTAAGAGATGCCGAAAGCTAAGTAATCCTATAGAACATATATAATCTTAAGTTAAATGATAAGGAAGTGTGAAGAATATGGGTGGATAATTTGCAGGTCGACGATAATAGAATTCCTTGTTAGAAAACCTAATTGGAGAACAAAAGTCGAGAAACCGAATTGATAGGATTTTGTGGGTGTAATCCGCTGAAAACCCTCAGGAGACAACACTCCTCCTACTAGGGACACCAAGAGGTTTAACGGCTTGTTGCACGTGCTCAGTGCAATCGCGTTTCCCTGCGAAAGTGCGGTTAGGTTAGATTTTTATCAAGAATAAATAAAATAATAAGTTGCTTAAGGACGAGCAAAAGATAAGTTTGGGGGTATTTGTTCATAACATATTATTGCATTTTATATTCCCCATTCTTATGCATTTAAGAATAAAAACAGGTGCTTTCGACCCATGTCTGTTACATGTTACAGGTTACAGGTTCTTGGAGCGAATACAGTGAAAAAGAAGAAAGTTGATACAGGAAAGGGACTTTTGACCAACAAGTAAACGGATCCGAGACAAGCCCAGACTAATGACAGTTCAAGGCAACGCAGCATGTCAAAGCGAAACGGTTAAAAGACCAATACAAAATTTCACTGAAGATCTGGAGAAGAACAAGAAGCCAAACAGAGAAAAGAGATATAGAAATGACAAGCCCAGATAAAGTCAAACAGGCCCAGAAAAATTGGTGAGCTGAGCTCACCAAAAGGCCGCGGAACCGCGGCCCAGACCCCCTCCATGCCGCGGTTTCGCAGCCGTTTGTTGCCTATGTCGGTGCAAATTTGGTGTGTCGGTGCGTCGGTGCGGGTGTTGGGATTTTCAGTGGGCATATCTGTAAAATTATGTGTTTGAGAATCTGTAACCCTAGGTTCCCTGTTTTCTTATAAATTATAATCTCAAATCTGTAAAAAGGGATGCCTCTTTTCTATCAATAAAATTCAGAATTGTTGGGAGATCTAGAGCATCATTTTTGTAAGTTTCTATTTTTTCCTGCCTTAGTATAATTTCATTATTTGCCCTAGATCTATAATTCTATTCTTGCCATAGATAATTCATTGCTTGCCCTAGTTAATTTAGTGTAGTTCTTTTAATCTGCAGTAGATAAGTACTTCTTTAAATATAAACAAAACACACAAAAAAAATGTCATTTTTAGAAGATTCCCTAATGAGTGAGTAAAATCCTCGCTTGTTAGGGTTAGGAACAAGAGAGAGAGTTAGATATTGTCACGCCCCGCTTCCCAGAGTACGCAAGATTGGGCATGTGACATAGCCAACCATGCTACCTGTGGGTAGGAAGTATCCATCCACAGTCACATTACGGTTGTAAGGATATCAAGAACAAGATAATAAGCTAATCTAATACATGTCCAAATCCATAATAACCAGAATCAATAAACAATAAGTGCGGAAGCTAATGATCCAATACAATGAATAAACAGTACGTCCCATAATGCGGGCTCACATCTGGAAATGAAATGAAATAAATAAACTAAACCCTAAGGAACTCACAGTTCAGCCTGCTGGCTAAAGTACTCCTGCTCGGTCGTAGACAGTGGTACGGAATCTGGGCCATGCAAAACCCAGACGTCAGCGCGTCAAGACATCAAGTATATCGTATAAACATCGTAATAAGCAATGCAAGTATGAACATGAATAAAGCAGTAATAAGAAATAACAAGCAGGGTAATGTGCAATGGTGACTAAACTGTCCTATCAGGTTTTCTACTCTATAGTCTTTGAAACCAATCGATGAATCGTCGTTGTAACCCAATAGTATCCCGTACATACCCGGGACCACGGCCACAATATTCTCAGCTGCAGCCGAGACATGCCGTTAGGCACAGAATAGGAAAGTGTACACTCGGTATTACCCCGTACATACCCGGGATCACGGCCACAATATTCTCGGCCGAAACCGAGACATGCCGCTGGGCACAGAATAGGAATGTGTACGCTCGAACGGTAGTGAACTGTCGAGTTACAAGTCAGGTTCATCTTTGATTTCCCCATACCCCCAAGTTATGTATGTCAGGTCGGGTATTCAGTAGTCAAGGATCAATGCCAACATATGATCAATAAAAGTAGGTCTGTATGGATAGACAGCAGGGATGGTCATGTTTGTCGGCATTAGGCATGAGATCATGAAACAAGTCATGTCATGGTACAACAGGATGAGTTGGTATGTATGTATATGTCATGTGTAGCAGGGTCAGGCCAATATGTAGTGCAATCGGGTATGTGCTCACAACAGGTATACAATCAAATAATGAACAGCAGCAGGAAACAGTAAATAACCATAATATTCCATGTAACCACAGTGATGTTTCGTATTCTCTTATTAACAGGTTCACGCACCTTTGGGGTGCAATAGCCACAAGGTGAAGCAATAGCCACAATCATAAAGTAATGAAACTACATGAATTTACACTAAGTATAAAATTGTCTCGTGAATGATTTAACAATTAAAGCAGATATGACCCAATTGTTTTATTTAGTTGAAATATGGATTGGTAGTGGGTTGATTAATTACGAGAAACTATTATAACGATTCCATGTTAAAGATAACTGCAACTATCAATTCTAACTTATAATATAATATCAATTACCATCATTAAGTTGTTGTATTATATAGTATGAATTCAACTGCGTGGCAAGACTAGATCTCGCACGCTAGCATGTTAAAGCAAGTATTCAGATACTTGCCTCGACGGTTTTGCAAACCGGAACACGGATGCGATGTCGGCAGAAAACACGATATGGTAGCACGGGCCACGGATCGAGCCCCAACAGAGAACAACGGGATCACACGGACCAGAGTACTTCGCTGGAGCGTCGGGTTCGCCAAGACGGCACGGTCGGATTCCGGCAAAAACACGGCAACGAGTTAGCAACACAAGATAAACTTAATACGATCAGCGGGGGGGTGATTTGCACAAAAGGAAGGATGAGGAAGGCTTACCGAGAGGCACCAGGGGTAACCCCGGCGAGCTCGACGGCGCTGGAATGCCGGCGAGGCAGCGACGGCGGCTGCAAAGGCTTGAACAGCCTCGGGTTCGCTGGAGAGGGTAGTGCGACAAGTGGTGGTCGGCTCGGTGATCGAGGGGGAGACGGAGGTGGCTCTGGTGACGTCGGCGAGGATCGCCGGCGCGTTCTCCGGCGAACAGCAGAGGGTAGGTGATGGGGTTATGGGCTCGGGTTGGTGGTCCGGCGAGGGGAGGAGGGAAGCGACGACGAGGTCGGGACGAGGAGGGTGGGAGGGAGTCGCGGGCGTCGTCGGCGACGGGAGGCGGCGTCGACGTCGCGCTCTGCGGCTAAGTGGAGGCGTCGGGGTTGGGTGCAGGCACGGGAAGAGGAACGGAGGAAGGAGGTAGGAGGTGCGGCTGGGCTCGCGGTGGCGAGGGCAGCGACGGCGAGGTCGCGGGGAGGTCGGCGGTGAGGTCGCGAGGAGCTAGGGTTAGGGTTTCGTGGGTTCTCGTGATGGGAGAAGATGAGCGGGGAGGCGGCTGCATGGGATATAAATAGAGGAGAGAGAGAGTTGTTAGAGGGAGAGAGAGAATGAGGGAAGAGAGAGAGAGAGATAGGGAAAGGGAAAGGCGGGACCCACGGGGAAAGGAGCCACGCGATTGGCTGGGACGAAATATTAAGAAGGATTTTAAATGAGATTTGAGGGGTTTAGAGAGATTAAACAGTTAGGAAAATATATAATCGTAATATATAGTTTAAAGATATTTAATTAAAATGGGCCTTTTTGGCGCGAAATGAAACATTTCCAAATCGCGCCCGGGTTGCGCCCAAATGTTCCAAATTCAAATTATAGGATTTTAAGCGGGTTCCAAATTTTGAAAAGAGGTGTTTAATGATTAAAATGCATGCCCCCAAGTCGGACACTTGCACGCGCGCGTAGTCGTCCAAACTTGCCCGTTTAGCCAAACGGGACAGAATCTCAACACGCGGACGCTACCACGCGACTAGTGGCGACGAGTAGGCCAACATGGACATTTTAAATTTCATTTTAGGAGTTAAAATTTGTTATGTGCCAAAATGACTTAACCGGTTAAAATTTAGCAATAACCCCAGAAAATCAGGAAAATTGGAATGAGCAATATAAAACCCTCAACTTGTAATATAACTAGTATTACTGGGCTCGGGTGTTACAGAGATGAATATCTCTCACCTCCTTCAATGCCAACACAATTTCATAAGTAGAACTTCATGCACGCATGCATGATCCGCTCCCTACGGCACCCTACCCACGAGGTAACGGTGAACTGTAGTATAAAGGGCCGGACATACATGACGTCCATGAAGGTTGTGGCAATTAATAGGAAAGGACGAACAAGGATCTAGAGGAAGAAACTTTGTTTCTTTCCAATCATCCTAATCCCCTTTGCTAATAATTGTTATGATTTCTAAAAAGCTTTAATCAAACGGTATTGAAAGAGGTGACGATATAAATCTCATCAACCCTACCTTAGACCTAATCCTAACAAGTTCTTTAATATCGTATAAGTTGGTCTTTAAATCAATCAACAAAAACCAAACCTCCATCGGAATCAACTCGTAAAAACACAAATCAGAAAATTACACATCTCCGTGGATCGACCCATATTCACCGGCTAGCTGTAAAGCGACGCCGTTTCTGATTACGGTTAACTTATATTTTTGGACTAATCACAGCACCGCTATGACTGGGATGTTGCCAGGAGCAAATCATCATTTGCCTCTGTCGATGTCGAACAAAGGTGGCTTAGTAAACAAGGTTAAGGGTCCTGTCGACTAAGGCTTTTGACTTCATGAGCTGTAAGGGTCTCACAAAGGTATTTCTCCCTACAAGTCGTGAGGATCCTGCTGATGTGTTTTCTCCTTGGGAATCGTGAGGATCCCTAAGTTCATGTCCTTTTGCGAGTCGTAAGGATCTTACAAAAGGGTTTTCTCCTTATAAGTCGAGAGGACTTCCAAGGGTTGTTCACCGTATGAATATATCCCTAACATGGATGGGACTTGGTTAGGGAAATGTTTATTCGCGCCCGTGGATTGTATACAAGGGTCAGTATGAGCCACTTGTAGGGCATAAATTGAAGGTTGTGGGGGTTGCTTAAGCACAGGTTTAGGTCTCTGTGACTTAAGACTTTCAAATCCTATGAGCCGTGAGGGTCCCATAAGAGAGTTCTCCTTACGAGTCGTGAGGATCTCGCAAGTGTAATTTCTCCTTAGGAATCGTGAGGACTCCTAAGTATGTTGATCCCTTATGAGTCGTAAGGATCTCACGTGGGTGATTTCTCCTTACAAGGTCGTGAGGACCCTGCAAGTGCCCTTTAACAAGGTTGCGCCCTTTCGGGTTTTCACAAACACTCGCCGGTAGCCCTGCTGTTTTTACTCACGGAGCCCTTCCGGGTTTTCATCCGTGCCCATTTTGCTTATGGACATACCGTTTTTTTATTTTTTATTTTTATTTTTCTTTATATATCGGCTTTGAGATACTGCAATCCACCGTAGTTTATCGACATCTCGGTCAACAGCTAGTTTAAGGATGTTTCGGTCCGTTGTTAGTTTAAGGACGTTTCAGTCCGTTGTTAGTTTAAGGACGTTTCGGTCCGCCGTTAGTTTAAGGACGTTTCGGTCCGATAAGCCGGCTACTACTTATAGAGTTTGGACTTAGGAAGATAGCGAGCGGACATAGTCGTCGTCATCTATCATTGACCTAGGCCGTGACTCGTCAGGCGTAGTATTTCTTCAGGAAGCGACCGTTTATTGGCTTGAAAGGTCTTTCACCGTGCATATCCATAAGTAGGTACGCTCAACCCTGGTAGACCTTGTCTATGATGTACGGGCCTTCATAATTTGGCTCGAATTTTCCCCGCTTGGCGCGATTGGGGATCATGGGTCTTTTGACGACTAGCACGAGTTCGCCTTGGCGGAATGTCCTCGACCTGGTCAATCTTTCGTATGAGCGTGTCATCTTTGCTTTGTAAGCCTCCAGATTTTGTTGCGCTATGAGCCGGGTCTCATCAAGGGCATCAAGCTCCTCAAGCCGAAGGTGAGCATTTTCTTCGTCCGTCAGCTCGTAGTGGACCGACACTCGTAGAGAGGGTAACTCTATCTCGAGGGGGAGTACTGCTTCTGTACTGAATACCAACGCATATGGCGTTGTGTTCGTGGCCGTTTTGAACGTAGTTCGATATGCCTAGAGAGCTTCTTGTAGTCTCTCGTGCCAGTCCTTTTTGTTTCGGGACACCGTCTTCTTCACGATCTTTGTCAAGGTTTTGTTGAAAGCCTCAGCTAGACCGTTAGCCCGTGGATTATAAACTGAGGAATATCTCCAGTCTATATTGTGTTGTTGCGCGAAGCGGCTAATCTTGTGGCTTCTGTAGGCTGGCCCGTTATCGGAAACGATCCGTCGCGGAGTTCCAAACCGATAAATGACGTGCGTCTTGAATAAATGGAGAATATTCTCCGTCTTCACTTCCCTTAACGGTACTGCTTCTGCCCATTTGGAAAAGTAATCAGTCGTCGCCAGGATGAAACGATATCCCCTGGATGATGCTGGTTCGATGGGGCCGATTTTGTCTGTTCCCCACATTTCGAACGGCCAGCTAGCCACCGTTGGATGTAGTGGATTTGGATGCTGATGGATGAAGTCCCCATGGATTTGGCACGAGTGGCATTGTTTCGCATACTCGAGGCAGTCCTGGATCATCGTTGGCCAATAATAGCCCATCCGTTTAATCTTCAACTTCATCTTCGGGCCTGCTTGGTGAGAACCGCAGAGTCCGTCGTGAACTTCCTGAATGATTCTTTTCGCTTCGTCAGGTCCCAGGCATCTCAACCACAGAGAATCGAATGAGCTCTTGTACAAAGTATCGTTGACGAAGGCGAAAGACAGAGCTCGTTTCATGAGCTGTTATTTTGAGGACGCATCTTCAGGCGTTTGATGGGATTTGAAGTAGTCTATGAAGACTTCTCTCCAATCCTCAACCGTTTCTTGGTCTTTTATTTGCATGGCCGTCTGCTCGGTCGCTTCCTTTTCCTCGGATGATTCCGGAGATATTCCTGCTGGGGTAAGCACTCGACGGTTTTGTACCACGATTCTGACGTCATCGAGGTTCTCGTCAGCCAATTCTTTAGCGAGCTTGGCCAATGTATCCGCTTTGCTGTTTTCTGCACGCGGTATGTTTTCCAAAGTGTAGGAAGGGATTTGAGTCAGCAGTTGCTGTACTCTCTCTCCATACTTTACCAGCTCTGGCTTGCATGTCTGGTAGTCGTCGTTTACTTGACTAACGACCAGTTGGGAATCTCCGTATATGAGGAGGTTTTCAATTCCCATGTCGATTGCGATCTCTAGGCTTGCTATCAAAGCTTCGTATTCCACCTCGTTGTTCGTCCTCGGCTCTGTCAAGGAAAAAGCGAAGCGCATTATCCCTCTTTGTGGAGTTACGAAGATAAAGCCTACCCCCGATTTGATTATAGGGGTGCTTTGTTTGTGCTTCTTCATGGAAGATGCTCCATCGAAATAAAGTTCCCATCGGGTGTCCCCGCCGTCGATCGCGTCAAACGCATGTTCGTCTGGCAGCTCACAGTTCAGAGGAGAATCGGCAGGTATCGGATGCTCAGCGAGGAAGTCGGCGATGGCCTGGCCTTTCACCGCCTTAAGAGGCTGATATCGAGAACTCCATTAAGAGCAGGGCCCATTTAGCGAGTCTCCCTGTCAATATGGCCTTCGACATTAAATATTTGAGGGGGTCCACCTTCTATATGAGACGGACTTCATGCGCCATCGCATAGTGCCTGAGCTTTGTTATTGCGAAGATCAATGCCAGGCAGTGTTTTTCGATGAGGGAGTAATTGTTTTCTGCCCTCAGTAGAACTCGACTCAGATAGTAGAGTTCTCTCTCCTTCCCTTGGTCATTCTCCTGTGCCCACAATACGCCTAAGGAACCTTCGAGGGCGGTTGTATAAAGAATGAGGGGCTTTCCCTTGACCGGAGCAGCCAGCACTGGCGGGTTCTGCAGGTATTGCTTGATCTCGTCTAGCACGCTTTGGCATTTTTGGTCCCAGACGAACGGGGTTCCCTTCTTCATCAGGTGACTGTATGGGCGGCATTTGCCTGAAAGATTGGCTATAAATCGCCGGATATACGCGAGCTTCCCTTGGAGAGACCGCAATTATTTGAGAGTCCTTGGCGGTGGCATTTCCACGATCGCTTTGATCTTCGACGGATCTATCTCGATACCCCGGTGCCGGACAATGAACCCTAGGAACTTGCCTGAGGATACTCCGAACGCGCATTTGAGGGGGTTCATCTTCAAGTTGTATTGCCGAAGGCGTTGAAATACAGTCTTCAGGTGATCTAAATGCTCCTCGTACGATTTGCTTTTCACCACGTGGTCGTCGATATAGCATTCGACGATTTCATGTATAAGGTCATCGAAGATCTTCGTCATGGCCCTTTGATAGGTGGCACTGGCGTTCTTTAGACCGAAGGGCATCACCTTGTAGCAGAATATTCCCAGAGGGGTCCGAAAAGCGGTATGCTTCTGGTCTTCGGGATGCATCTTTATCTGATTGTACCCTGATGAGCCGTCCATGAAGGAGAAAACCTCGTGAGTGGACGTGTTATCTATCATTAACTCTGTGATTGGCACTGGGAAATCATCCTTCGGGCAGGCTTTATTGAGATCCCGGAAGTCCATGCATATGCGCACTGTCCCATTTTTCTTCATTACCTGGATGATGTTGGCGATCCAGTCAGGATATTGAACTTCTTGGATAAACCCAGAGTCGATCAGCTTCTTGACTTCGGCGTTGATGCTCATCTCAAGCTCGAGCCGCATTCTTCTCGGCGCCTGTTTGACTGGCTTGACGTCCGGGGATATTGCCAATTTATGGACAGCAATTTCTGGTTCTAGTCCTGGCATTTCGGAATAGTTCCATGCGAAGCAATCTCTATGCTGCATAAGTACGTCTTTTAATGCAGCCACCCTTTCTTCCGATAGCAGCTCGCTGACGAATGTCGGTCATGGGTCATTCGCCGTCCCTAACTCAATTTTCTTGAGGTTATCGGCAGTGGTGTGTATACCATCTTCTAGCTCTTTTGGCGCCGGTGGAAATTCTGAGATTACTTCGTCGTCATTGTTTTCGAAACACCAAGGAAGGCCATCTATATCCTCGGGCTCCCTTTTTGATATCGTTATCATACGACAGGTACGAGCTCGCTTCCAAGACCGATATGGATTTGGTTCTGCTCTTGTGGCTTTGGGTTCGTGCTTTTGTGGTGGCGTTACCCTCCAGCTATCGGATAGAGCAAATCTGCCTTGCTGGTATTGGTCTTCGACCCCGTTCTTGAAGGTGAAGCAGTCTTCGATGGGGTGTCCTATGGCTCGGTGATAAGAGCAATAGCCCGGATGAGAGACCTCGTTAGCTTGCTCAGGGTGCTTGGACTCCGGGGGTGTAATCATTCGATGTTTTAAAGCGAGGTCAAGTATCTTCCGTGTTTTATTCTGAGGAAAAGAGTATGCCTGACTCATCTTTTTTATGAGGGACAAATCCGGACCGCGCAATACCCGATCACATGACTCTTTGATCCTGCGTTGTCGTTGTCGACCTCCTTTTCTGCTTTTTGACTTACTTTTACCTCTGCGTCGGGCCTTTTGCACAGCATGTTGACAAAGAGGAGTATTTTTGTCTTTTGCAGCCTGTTGAAGAAGGCGCTGCGTTCTGGCTTTCTCGTAGATGGACATTTCGCGGTTATGGTCGTCCCGGGCTTTTTGACCCGTTTTCCTGATGAGCTTTTCCATTCGTTCTTCAAACAACGGACTCGGCACTTCGATCGCAGGATCTAGTTCTGAGGAGGGGTTGGCATTTCCTGACAGGGCGTCCTCTTCTTCATCGAAATTATATATGGCGTAGCTGCCATGGACTCGTTCCCGTTTTCCGGCTCTCACGTATCCAAGCCCAAGTGTTTCCATTTCCCATTGGGCAATTTACGCTGAGCCCCAGAAACATCCCAAATCCTATTATAGAATTGAGCTTGTCGAATATTCTGTTTTAAGGGTATCCCTTGGCGCTTCAATAGCCTTTTCAATCTGTTTGTGTAATATCTGGGCAAACGGATGGGTTGAAGCTTGTCAAGTGTAGAATCCGCGCCATGCCAGATCTCTTTCTCTACTCTTGTTTCCGTGGACCGGTAGAACAGGATCGCCTTTTCACCCTTTCGCTTGGGAGGGACGTAAAACGTCTGCAGGTCTTGCACATTGTAAGCTTCAAGCGCGTCAAGATCTTTGTAGTGCTCCCGCGGAATCATGGTAATTTGCAAATTCTGATCCTCACCACGGAATTCTTGTATTGGCGGCCGACTGGAGAACACAACATTAACCTCATCTTCCGAGTCACTTCTGAAGATCAATATGGGAGTGGACGATCCTGGGTCGTTGCGTCGAGACGGCCCAGAGTAAACTATCTTTTCTTCTTCTTCGGTATCACTCCCGAAAACAGGGATGGTGGCAGCGGCTTTGTTCTCCGGTTTGCGACATCTCTCTGTATCCTCGAAATCTGGTAAGAAGTACTTTGCATCTTCGTATTTGCGGACTTCGTTCACGGAGAACGGGTTTAGTTCACCTGTTACGGTATACTCGAGACCATCCTTGAAATACTTCATACACTGATGTTGCGTAGAAGGGATGATGTTGTACTCGTGTAACCAAGGTCGGCCGAGCAGAGCATTGTAACATGTCTTGGCATCTATGACGTGAAACTTAATGTCCGTGACGAGTAGCCTAAAGCGTAGCGTCAATATCACAGACCCAAGAGTTCTCGATGATTGGGAGTCGAACCCGGAGATGGTGATCTTGTCCCGAGCAAGGTGCTGGACGCTCATGCAAATTTCCTTTAACACCCGCACGTTGAGAAGATTAACGGAAGACCCATTGTCAACCAAGATTTTGCCTATCTTTATATCGTGGCAATATCCTGAGACATAGAGGGGACGGTTGTGGTCGCACGTCCCAAGGAGAAGGTCTTCGTCACCGAAAGTGATATCGGCCGTGTGTACTTCTTCTAGTTCCTCCTTCATCCTTTCTTCGGCGAGGAAGGCTTGAAATTGTTCGGGCTCTTGTAGCGCCTTGATTAATGAATCTCTCGCTTCCTTTGATAACAGAAGGGCGTCGAGAATGCTGAGCTGCGAGGGTAGCTTCCTCAGGTGCGCTAGGATGTTGTAGTCCACCCTACTCTTCTTAGGCGGGTCCTTGACAGTCAGCTCTTTCATAACTTGGTCATCTAAGGTGATATCCTCAGCGACCTTTTCCTTTCCCTTATCCTTTCTAGTTGAGGGTCCGAGATTATTTTTTGGAAGCGTGCGATTGCGCAGCTGAATGTTTTCGCAGGGCTCTGGTTCTTCCTCTTTTCTCGAGGTGGACTCTTTAAAGAGGGGGCTAAGAGCCATTTCATCGTCAGAATCTCTCCCAAAGGTGAGAACCTGTGATCCTCCGGTGTTGACTGTGCGACAATTACCGACAGTTCTTTTGCGTCCTTCGGTCGTACTTCTCTGCTCCCGACGAGCTCTGCGTTCCATTCGCTTAAATTGTTGCCGATGAGCAACATATCCCTGCCACCATGTCTTAAAAGCGTCACACTCCTCAGTGGGGTATGAAATCTTCCGATGATATGAGCAGTAATTAGGGTGCCTTTCCGTCCCATTGAGCGTGTTTTCTTCCAAGGGTGGTAGCTTCATTCCCATTGACATGGCTTTGGCAAATATTTTTCTTGTCTTGAATATGTTTTTATCCGCGTCGGGTGCCTTTCGATCTGGCGGGAGTACCTCGACTCTTTCGTTTAATCGCCTGTGTTTGGCTCCTCTTGATGCGGCTATCTCACGCTCCTGGTCGGCTTTACTTTTCAAACGAATCTCGTCTAAAAAGGCGTCGATCGCTTCATCTGTCGGCCACACAAGCTTTGGTTCAGGCTCTGCCCCCAGTTTCTTAGTGCCAGAAGTTTTTCCATTGTCGGTAAACGAGTGGGAGATCACATTACAACTCGCCACGTATCCCTCGGATTCATCCAATGAACTCTCCCCCTTATCCTCCTCTTGGAAGACGTGGTTGAGAAACTCTTGGAGTGTGATGGGAGTCCGCGCATTTTGATTGTATTCTTCCAGCGCGTCAATTTGTTTCTGCAAGTCCGTACGCTCATTTCCAGGCTCCACAGGCTTCTTAGCTTTCTTCTTCTTTTTCTTTGAAGATTTTGACGGCTGGTTGTGAGTGCTCGGGCCATCGCCACTGATCTTCGGAGTTGGGCGTGGCTTCAGCATCCCTTCAATGATCTGGGGTTCCAGCGGGTTCTTCCACCTGATCATCGGGCATGTCTGGAGCTCGTTCAGCATTCTTTTGGTTTTTGCGGAAAGCACGATTTCCCATGGAGCTTCTTCAATGAAAGAACACATTGCCCCCGGTGTGTCCGTCTTCTTGGGAGTGTGAGGTTGTGGCGGGTTTACCTTCCACTTCTCGGACAGTGCAAACTTGCCCTGTAGGTATTGATCTTCAATCCATCCTTTGAAGACGAAGCAATCCTCAATCGGATGGCTTACCGTTTGATGGTAAGAGCAATAGCTGGGGTTATTCACCTCACTGGGTTGCGGCGGTCGCCTTGGGTTTGGCAAGTTGATAAGCCTATTGTGTATTGCCAGCTCGAATAGCCTCTTCGTCTTATCCCGCGGGAATGAGTAGGGGTGCTTTATTTTCTCATTGTAATACCACCGTCTTTCTTCCAGTTGATCCGCCAGCTTTGGGGTACTGGGTTGCTGCTGAGCGTTCACAACGAAGGTTGCCTTCCCTTTACCCTTGTCACTCCGAGGTTCTGGCTTCGGAGGAGGCGGTCTGTGACCCATCTGGTCTATCTGGGCCAACTTGTCGATCAGAGCCTGGAACGTGGTTGGTTTAAAGAACATCATGAACTATGAGATAGTTGCATGAGGATCTAGTGTACCCACGAACATGCCCACCGCGGGTGCTTCCTCAATACGTTGTTCGCATTTCGACCATAAGTTTCACCAGCGTATAGCGTACTGGACCCACGTCTCGCCTGGTTTCACCCTGGCATTAATTAGCGCCGTTATCGGAGTGCGTTCGCTGGCACTTGCGAAACGTTGGGTAAACAGCAGCTCCATCTCCGCAAATGTTTTAATAGAGTCGTTTGGGAGCTCAGAGTACCACTCGAAAGCCGTTTCTGACAAGCTACCGACGAACTGGCGAAGCAAGATCTTATCGTCGCCGCCGGTGTTGCCGCAAAGCGCCCTGAACTGGGCAACATGCTGGTGGGGATTGCCCGTCCCCTTATAGACGTGAAATTTCGGTATTGTGTAGCCCGGTGGGTACTTGATCTGGTCATACCAGCTCGGATATGGTCGCCCCGTCCTGACAACTTGACCGGCTGCCTCAGTCGCCTGGTGAACTCGTATCTGTTGGGCTATGTATTCGTCCAGGTCAGCCTTGGAGATTGTTTCCTCCTTGGCTGTTGACAGAGCGGGTGGAGGATTTGACGTTTCTCCCCTGTCGTCTTCAAGAACGATTGGAGGATCTTCAGCAGGAGAATCTTGTTGGATCATCATTCCCACCATGTCCTGGAACAGGAGGGCCATTCGTTGTATATTGGCTGCTTGTTCGGCAGCCTCTTTATCTTTCTTCTCCGATATCCTACGAAGGAATTCAGCGTCAGTTTCTTGCTCCCGGCATTGATCAGATGACACTTCGGGGCTTTCTTTCGGCCCAGTGAGTGCGGCCATCGCATTCATCATTTCTTGGAGCTTCTGCTGTTGCTCCTGAGCTTTGGTCACTGACCGTGTAAGCTGTCTATGACCCGTGGATGCACGGCTGTCCTCTTTTCCCAGAGCCATGTATACCGTATGCACCATCATGCCCCCAGACTTAGGGCGTTTAGGCTTATTGTCCCTGACATTTGCTGCAGGGGTGGGGACTTTCTCCGGCCTTCTTCTCTTTTGAGTAGTTGACGTGGAGGGAGCCGTTGCAGTAGGCACCCAAGCGGTTGTCGTCCTTCATTGTTGACGAGAGTGATCCTGGTCAATTACCGAGTCTTGAACCTTCCGCCAGACTTTATAAATTTTGGAGGGCAGCCGTTGAGGAGGCCGCTCTGGCTTTGCTTCTGTAACGTCCTCCGTAGGTGGAGGGGATCTTTAAAGAACCGCGGTTGGCGAATTTCTGCGTACCCTGTTCAGCAGCTTGAAGCTGTTCCCGGTTGGAACAGCAGCCTCAATTTCCACCGTTGGAGCCGGTGGAGTTAGTCCGGAGGGGGAGTTGCCCCCAGTCTTCTTTATCCGGCGCCAGTGGCGACGTCGGGCATGACGGGTTGTTGGGATTGATTCAGCGACGGCTTTGTCTTGCCCCCTGTTCTGGGAAGGGGCTGCTGCCGGTGTCAGCCTCTTGAAGACTGACGTCTTTTGAATGGCGGTATCCAATCTGTCAAAGGCAGACCTTCGAACTGGAGCGGGAGCTGGGATAGCCAGTCTTGCAAAGACCGACTCTTTGGCAGTAGAAGCCGCCTTGACGACTTCAGGAGCAACTGTCTTCTTTGGGATGGCCTTCTCAGGTATCATGGGCTTTTTGGCGGGCCCTTTAGAGTTCAGGCTTAGTCTAGTGAAGACCGAGGAGTTGGACGACCCGTTGATAGGGGCTGTGGGAGTAGCAAGTCGATTAAAGACCGACTTCTTTGACGCTTCCGGTACGGGCATTGGGATGTTAATGTTCACCGGCGGGAGCATGGTCCTAAAGAATAGACCGGTGGTAGCTTGAGTCACTTGCTCCACAGGCATAGTGAATAGGGAAGCAGCCTGCGGTCCATATGCTACACCTCCAGGTGAGGCGGAGCGTCGGTTGCATTTATAGTTGGAGTAGTTCGAACAGTTGCCAGCCAGTGATCCTTTTTTCTTTCTGCAGCAAACGAAACACCAAGTCTTAGTACTTCGAAACCCAAGGGCAACCATTAGCAAACCGCGATTGGTTCGCGAATCACGACACACGAAGTATAGAGTGGAAAGAGGAAAAGGTCCCACCGGGCGTGCCAGAATCTGTTCCCCTCCGAATGGCGGCGCGACGGACGTCTTGCCTGAAATTCGGGGCAGATGCTAATTGGTGCTATCCGTCTACCTCTCCGAAGATGCCAAGTTGATTTATGGCACCATGTATCGAAGGTTTAAAAGGATGCGTCCGATGTAGCAGACTTCGTCAGATTCCCCCTCGCTTGAGGGGTTTTTGATTGTGGGGACGCTCTTCCCTGCAGGCGCAAGCTCCTGCAGTTAATTACGCTACCGCATTGCGGTAACAACTTTTTCCTTCTCCAGATGGTCACTTCGTGTCGTGTGTATTTGATTTGTGTTTGGCTGCCCGTGGATTGTATACGGAGACTGAGTTATGTCGTCGCCCGTAGGGCGTGGACTAGTCCAAATCCGTATTATCTTAGATTTGGGTTTGGGGGTTTGGGTTTAAGGATACGTTAGCCTCGTTTGAGACTAAGATCGACTTAAACGTTTGTTAAGGATACGTTAGTCTGGTTTTAGACTAAGATCAACTTAACGGGATCGTTTAGATCCAACAAGAGAGCAATTAGGGGAGCCTTGTTGTTTAGTTTAGTGACATTGCGGTCAATAGGTAGTTTAAGGACATTGCGGTCCAACGTTAGTTTTAAGACGTTGCGGTCAAGGTTAAGGACGTCGTAGTCCATGGATTTAAGGACTCCACAGTCCGATGTTAGTTTTAAGACATCACAGTCAAGGTTAAGGACGTCATAGTCCGTTGTTAGTTTTAAGACATTTCGTTCAAGGTTAAGGACCTCGTAGTCCGTGGATTTAAGGACTTCACAGTCCGATGTTAGTTTTAAGACATTACGGTCAAGGTTAAGGACGTCATAGTCCGTTGTTAGTTTTGAGACATTCCGGTCAAGGTTAAGGACCTCGTAGTCCGTGGATTTAAGCACTCCACAGTCCGATGTTAGTTTTAAGACATTACGGTCAAGGTTAAGGACCTCATAGTCCATGAGTTTAAGGACCCCACAGTCCGTATCAATGTATGGTCATCGGGACCAGTCACCTCTTTGAAGACGTTGAGGAATTACAATGCCGAGTATCAAAGGAGTGAAGAGATGTACCCTTAAACCGAGGTAGATTAAGTGATCTGTAGTCCAATTTGGATACTAAGATCAATTATTATATTATGAGCCCATTGGCCCAGTTGAATTTGAATTGAGGACTTATGGCCAGCTTGGGCTAAGTCCAATCATGTTTGAGATATTGGCCCTCTGTTGATTCATTAAAGGAGAGGCTTTGCCTATGGAAACTTAGCCAATTAGGCTAAAGCTAGTGTTAAACACTAGGGACCAACAATGTTGAACATTGGGAAAAGATTGACAAGTTAGTGTTAAACACTAAAAGATAATCAGTGTTGAACACTGGGAAAAGAGTTTTCAAATTAGTGTTAAACACTAAGCAATTCAGTGTTAAACACTGGATACAGAAGTTTCAATTTAGTGTTGAACACTAAGGCAAGAGGGGTCACGTGGTAGCACGTGAGAGCGCCCTTCTTCTCTTTATTTTATTCTACAGATAAGTGTTTAACACTTTTAGTTCTGAAAGCCATCACGTACGGGCACGTAATGGGGGCTCATGCTCTGGTTTATTAGAATACTTATTAGGGGTCACGTGGTGACACGTGAGGGCGCCCCAGTGTCTCTGTTTATTTTGCTTTTTCTTTATGTGCATCAGGGGTCACGTGGTGCACGTGGGGCGTTGCCTCAAAGCTCTCTTTTATAGATCTTCGCAGGAGTCACGTGGTAACATGTGAGGCATTTACTTCAGAGTTCTTTTCTGCGGGTCTTTGCAGGGGCTACGTGGTAGCACGTGACTCTGCATGTTTTAAAGATCTGTTCGTCTTTTAAGACTTAATTTCTTCATAGGGTTAAACCCTAACAATAAACTTTAGAGGAATTAAATTCCTGTTTTCTTCTGAAGAATTATATTCTTAAATAGGGTTAAACCCTAATTTCTTTTCTTAAGGGAATTAAATTCCTGTGAGTTTGAGAGAATTATGTTCTTCATTAGGGTTAAACCCTAGTTCTGTTCATTTTGAAGGAATTAAATTCCTATAACATAGGGTTAAACCCTAACTTTATCTCAAAGGAATTGAATTCCTATCATTTTTTGAGAATTAAATTCTCTGAACTCAGTTCCTCCTCTGTGTTTTAGATCTACATGGCAGGATCTCAACCCAATGAGAATTAAATTCTCAATTCATGGGGAGATCTGCACTTTGTAGATCCTCAACCAGAGAAAGAACTAAGTTCCTTTCTTTAATATAAGAGTTAAACTCTTTTGAGAATTAAATTCTCCTTTGAAGCCCCCCATTTTCTTTTCTTACCTAAGGTTTTCCTTTTGCAGAGAATCAAAGGCTCTCTCTCTCTCTATATATATATATATCAAGAGAAAAAGATCCAAAGGTCTCAAGGTTTCAGAAAAAGGTTCTTCTCTTCTTTTCTTGGCTCCTATTTATAGGAGAAGGAAGAGAATCAATCTGCTTGGTAAATCTCTCCTTGAGAGATTGGATTTGTTTGTTGAGAGATTTGATTTATATTTATTATTCATCTGGGCCTTTAGATTTTTAGGTGAATTTTATTCACCATTGGATTTTAAATCCAAAGATATCCCCTTGTTATTTCGGTTAGATTTAGGGGGAAAATCTTTCCAAGTTCAAGATTTTCCCATGAATTGGTGATATTTAATCACTTTTAGATTTTTAATCCAACGGTTTTAGATAATCCTTCTCTATTTTGGAGAGATTTGAATGATCTCTTCTCAGAATTTAATTCTATTAAAGAATAAGGCTTTTAAAGCCGGTCACGTGTGGGCACGTGACCCCTGATCACGTGTGGGCACGTGACCCCTGGAATGGGCTTCTCTTCTTTTGCGCTCTGTTCTCTAGCCGCTGCTCAGCCGTCACGTGCCAACACGTGACCACTGGTTACGTGTGAGCACGTGATACCTTTTCTGGAGCTTTTTCTTGAATGATCTTTGTGCTGCTGCTTTAAACGTCATGTGCCAACACGTGACCACTGGTCACGTGTGAGCACGTGATGCCTCTTCTGAGTCCTTTCCTGATTTTTAATCAGGGAACAGGGTTAAACCCTAATTTTGTTTTGGGAGAATTAAATTCTCTAAACTCAATTCTCCCTCTATGTTTTGGATCTGCATGGCAGGATCTCAACCCGATGAGAATTAAATTCTCAACTTATGAGGAGATGTACTCTTTGCAGATCTTCTACCATAAGAAGAACTAAGTTGTTTTGTGTAGAAGAGTTAAACTTTTAGATTTGAGAATTAAATTCTCTGTTTGAAGTTTTGATCCCCTTTCTTTTCTCACCTAGGGTTTTCTTTGTTGAGAATTAAATTCTCCTTTCTTTTCTCTCTGAAATTTCAAGATTCCAAAACTCTCTATCCCCAAAATTCTATATCTTTTTTCTCCTCTTGACTCCTATTTATAGGAGAAGGAAAAGAATCAATTTGTTTAGTAAATCTTTTATTGAAAGATTTTGTTTGTTTTCATAATTAATATGAGCATTTAGATCATACAGTGAATTTTATTCACCGTTGGATTTTAAATCCAAAGATATTCTGTTTGTTATTTCTGGTGAGATTTTTAGGGAAATCTTTTCTTGTCTAAAATCTTTCCATAAATTGGTGATATTTAATCACCCCTGGATTTTTAATCCAACGGTTCTCCTTAATCCTTTCCCATTTAGAAAGATTTTAGAGAAATTTAGAATTTTAATTCTATTAAACTGTAAGGCTTTCGAAGCCTATCACGTGCTGGCACATGACCCTTGGTCACGTGTGAGCACGTGACCCCCAATTGAGTCCTTTTCTCAGCGTTTACTTACGCTTCAGTTTTAACCATCACGTGTCAACACGTGACCATTGGTCACGTGTGAGCACGTGACACCTCATTGAGGTATTTCCTTCAGCCGTTTGTTATTTTATTTCTGTTTTAATTATCATGTGTCAACACGTGACCATTGGTCACGTGTGAGCACGTGATACCTCATTGAGGTAATTCCCGATTTTTAGAATTAAATTCTATTAAGCTGTAAGGCTTTCAAAGTCTGTCACGTGCTGGCACGTGACCCCCAATTGAGTCATCTTTCAGCCGTTTGTTTTCATTTCTGCTTGATGAGATTTTAACCATCACGTGTCATCACGTGACCATTGGTCACGTGTGAACATGTGATACCTCATTGAGGTAATTCCTGATTTTTAATCAGGAAACGAATGCCCCCACAGCGTTGCTCTCATGTATCTGCACGTGAGTGCAACGCTGTCACTTTTGTGACCGTTGGATCCATCTAGGGAATCGGGGAGATTAAGCGTTTCCATCACATCCTATAAATGCAGGGGTCTCTTCAGAAGCGCCTCCACTCTTTCATCTTCTTCCTTGCTAACTTTTTCCTTTGAGAATTTAATTCGCCTTTCCAGAGCTTAGTTCTCTGTTTCAAGAATTTTCCAGAGTTTAACTCTGTTGACAGATTCCTTTTCCTCAGGTAATAATCTTGAACGAACGAAGAATTTTCACAAAAATCACCACTGGATTTTAAATCCATACCAAGGGTTTTTCCCTTTAATCAAGAACCCATTTTTTAAAGTTCTTTAAGAAGAAAACCCCTCATTCTTTAATTAACAGGCCCTTTAGGGTTTCTCTGATCTTCAGGGGTTAATGGTGGTGTTTGCCTTTTTCATGGAATTTAATTCCATCTCAAAAAAAGTCTCTGGGAATTTAATTCCCCTTTTCCAAAAAAAAAGGAATTTAATTCCTATGAAGAACTTAGTTCTTTCCAGAAAGCTTCTTGGGGTTTTCTTTCCCTGAGTTGTCTTTCTGTAACCAAGAAGAAGAGGTTTGCATTGGTGCTTTCTCCCTAGGGAATGTACAGAGTTGCTTGAAATTCATTGTTCATCTATACAAGTATTCTTCCTGATTGGCTTATTCATTAAATTCTCACGATCTTTATTTCAGGTACTATGGATGCCCATTTGTATGATCTTGATGAAATCATTTCTTACGGAGACATTCGTGCACCGGGCCGCAGCCAGAACCAGGAGTTCACCAACGCTCAGTGTGCTGAGATCATGAGCCGCTTCGACGAGTACAACGGTCGACTACTCCCTCGTCGCTTTTCTCTTTTGAAACTCATCGTGGGGGCGATCTGGGAGGCGCTCCTTCTATTCTATACCGGCGTACCGCTTAGGGCATTGGATGCCGCCGAGGATAAAGTGCATTCGGTGTATCTGATGAGCCTAATCTCGAAGAGAAGGCGAGACAATCTTATTGATCTCTTGCATCAGGCTTTTCAACAGTCGGCCATACTTGCTGTCTTTCGGAGGGTGGAGGACATCCGTGAGGATCCCGACGCTTGTGATCGCGAAAGAAAGCATACTAGAATGGTTCGAAATGCCTGGAGGATTCTGGACAAAGTTACTTTTGAGTTCATCAATCCATGCCCTAGATCTGAGGTCTTGCCATTGTAATTGTTTTCTCTTTTTTTTTTTATGAATTTTCAAAATATAAATACTAAGTCTTTCCTTACCCTTTGTGTTTGCATGCCTCCTTTATGAAATTTTGTCATATTGTTGTTGCTGCTCACGTGTTTGGCATGTGAGACATTGTTGGGGATTTTAATCTCACATCGGTATTCATTCACGTGCGATATTGTTTTACTTTTCGATGCATGTCACAGTTGATGCTCATGTGCTCTGCACGTGAGGCCCCATTGATGTGGTTGTTTAATTTCCCATGCAACCTTTTCTGCGTAAAATCTTGAACGCAGAGAGGGGGCTTTGGAAATAGTTCCACTTCTTTGATTTTCCAATGCCTTTCCCCCTCTCGTTTTTCCTTGGGAATAGTTCCATCGCGCAATATTTTCCGCGCACAGCATTTAATGCTCCTCCTTATAACCTGAGGCCATAGTCTTCTTTTTCTCTTCACAGAGAATCTATTCATGACTTAGGGTGGTTTAACTTGAGGAAACAACTGAGTGCCATGGCCTGCAACCGCCTCCACGCTCGTCATTAACCGTGGGAAGTGACCATTGAGGAGATAATCCCTCATTTCGCTGCGCGGCTGGCAGATCCCCTCCTCACCGACGCTGAATGTGACACGGTGATGTACGAACTCTCAATTGGTAGGGGTTCCCCTCTTCCAATAGGCTTCATTTGGCTCCGATGATTCTTCTTGCCGTGTTCGCTGACATCCCTCCTCACCCAGCAGAGATGACCCTGGCGATCCTTTATGCGGCCGGGGACAAGCTCGAATGATTTTATGAGGCGTGTCTGATTACTCAAGCTCTGAAAGATTGCTCGATCCATCTACTGGGTCAGATAAGAGCTCGGCGGGCTGTCATGTCCGCTTTCGCCGATGAGCATGGCGCAAATCGGTGGGGAGCGACTCCTCGCGAGAACCGTCGCTTCGATGTATTGGAGAAGGCAGAGAGAGAGCTGGAGAATTTTATTTTTTGTTTTGTTAACCCTTGTGCCACTGATCCTTTGTTTGGTGACCTTTTCCCAGTAGCGTAGCACGTTTAAATCAGTGTACTCTTTTTATCATTGGTTGTTGCATGCTTTATGTTGAATTTTTATGTTTGTCGGATATTCGTACGTGCGTTTTGCGTAAATGAGCTTCATATTTTTCCTATGAGAACTTCCTTTAATTGCGAGCACTATCGCTATGTTGCATGCGCATCAGAGCTTTGGGTATCATTTCCTTTCGAATATTCATATAGTTGCAAATGCATGCTTGATAGGATATATATCGGAGATTTTCCTTGTTGCCTCCCATATCAGGTGATTTGTGCGTGTTTTAGATCGAGTATTGTCGTCGAGTGGAGGCTTGATTGCATGTTCTTGAATGTACTCGCCTCTCTTCGGAGGCTGTGGCTGCGAAGGCAGGCTTGCGGGGTCTGATTGAGCGATGTGTGGCCAACATGGTATCATGTGAGAAGAGACTCGGCCGCAAATTCTCAGAGAGGGATCTGGCTTCTAAGGCGCTGAACGAGCTCCAAGCCAACCTTACAGCCAAGGCCAACAAAGCATATGAACTCTGGCGAGTGCTTCAAGTGGCCATCAAGGAGGTGGTGGCCATCGACAAAGCCGCCGTGTTTACTCGCGAAAGGGTTGAGGCTCACAAAGCTACCGAGAAAGAGCTCGAAGCCCGGCTTGCCTCATATCAGGCCCAGCAGGCTCAGGCGGAGGCCCGTCTTCTGGCGATATTGAATCACGAAAGCGAGGCCCAGCGAAAGAGGGATGAGCTGGCCAATCTGTTGAATCGCCCGCCGACCTGAGGACTTGTATACGTTTTTTTTCCTTTGTACATACTCCTGGATAAGAGTATATTATTTTTGTTCTTCCACGAATTGTACTCTGTATCCATTTTGATTCATGAATAAAAGACATATCTTTCTTCACAATGGTGTCTCTCTTTTCGTTGAATGTATTCTGTGGATAGTCTATCTTGATCTCTTTGCAGGACAACGATGGCTTAGGATTCAGGGTTAAGATTTGCTTCCTAAGACTTTTCAACTTTATGAGCCGTGAGGGTCTCATAAAGAATTTTCTCCCTACCGGTCGAGAGGATCCCGTAAGTGCAATTTCTCCTTAAGAATCGTGAGAATTCCTAGGCGTGTTTTCTCTTGAAAGTCGTAAGGATCTCACAAGAGAACTTGCTCCCTTACGAGTCGTGAGGACCCACAAGTGATGGGTGAAGTTGTCCTTATCTGCATTTCACGGAGTCAGGGGTTGCTCTGGATGCTTCCCACGGGTTCACTGCCGTGTTTGGCGAGGACCAGGCTCCGCTCTGGACGTTTTCCAGGATACCGTAGTTTAAAGACACCGCGGTCGAGGTTAAGGACATCATAGTCCGTGGATTTAAGGACTCCACAGTCCGTTGTTAGTTTTAAGACATCGCGATCGAGGTTAAGGACATCATAGTCCGTGGATTTAAGGACTCCACAGTCCGTTGTTAGTTTTAAGACATTACGGTCGAGGTTAAGGACATCATAGTCCGTGGATTTAAGGACTCCACAGTCCGTTGTTAGTTTTAAGATATCACGGTCGAGATTAAGGACATCATAGTCCATGAGTTTAAGGACCTCACAGTCCAATGCTAGTTTAAAGTCATTGCGGTCGAGGTTAAGGACATCATAGTCCATGAGTTTAAGGAACTCACAGTCCAATGTTAGTTTTAAGACATCACGGTCGAGGTTAAGGACATCATATTCCATGAGTTTAAGGACCTCACAGTCCAATTTTTTACTCTGGATGCTTCCCACGGGTTCACTGCCGTGTTCGGCGAGGACCAGGCTCCGCTCTGTACATTTTCCACGGGGTCAGAATTGACATTATCCGCGTTCCACGTAACCAGGAATTTTGCTCTAGATGCTTCCCATGGGTTCACTGCCGTGTTCGGCGAGAACTAGGCTTTGCTCTGGATGCTTCACACGGGTTCACTGCCGTGCTCTGCGAGGACCAGGATCCGCTCTGGACGTTTCCCATGGGGTCATTGCCGCGTTCCACGTAACCAGGAATTTTTCTCTAGATGCTTCCCACGGGTTTACTGCCGTGTTCGGCGAGGACTAGGCTCCGCTCTGGATGCTTCACACGGGTTCACTGCCATGCTCTGCGAGGACCAGGATCCGCTCTGGATGCTTCACACGGGTTCACTGCCATACTCTGCGAGGACCAGGATCCGCTCTGGATGCTTCACAAGGGTTCACTGCCGCGCTCTGCGAGGACCAGGATCCGCTCTGGACGTTTTCCACGGGGTCAGAGTTGACGTTATCCGCGTTCCACGTAGCCAGGAATTTTGCTTTAAATGCTTCCCACGGGTTCACTGCCATGTTTGGCGAGGACTAGGCTCCGCTCTGGATGCTTTACATGGGTTCACTGCCATGCTCTGCGAGGACCAGGATCCGCTCTTGACGTTTTCCCACGGGGTCATTGCCGCCTTCCACATAACCAGGAATTTTGCTCTAGATGCTTCCCACGGGTTCACTGCCGTATTCGGCGAGGACTAGGCTCTGCTCTGGATGCTTTACACGGGTTCACTGCCGTACTCTGCGAGGACCGGTATCCGCTCTGGACGTTTCCCACGGGGTCAGAGTTGACGTTATCCGCGTTCCACGTGACCAGGAATTTTGACTTTATCCACATTTCACGGAGTCGGGGTTTGACTCTTGGTTATTTGTGCACCGCCGGGTCATGGAACTGGGTATTGCCGCTGTTCCGCTTTGCTTGATGTTGTGTCTGTTGTAATGAGACGGATGTTGAGATGATCTCCAGGCTATCTGTGAACCGTTGAGATTTGGCTTCTTCTTCTGATGAGACCTAGGGAGGAAAGGTATGATTCCTTCTTTGTTTGGGCCTTTGGATTGTATACAGGGATTGCTGTGATATCATCTGTAGGGCATAAATTTCATTTTTATTTTTATTTTATTTCTTTCCGCGATGCTCTATCATTTCAGCTTTTTATATCGCGAAGGTCGCGATTGCCCAATCATTTCGGCTATTTTTCGCGGTGCCCAACCATTTCGGCTATTTATTTTATTTTTACTCGCTGCTTTTTATTGCAAGTTGCCCAATCATTTCGGCTATTTTGCATGCATACATTTTTACTTGCTGATTTTGTTGCAAGTTGCCCCATCATTTCGGCTGTTTCGTATGCATGTGTGGCTTGCTAGCTTTTCGCTGCAAGCTTTGGATTAGACACCGATTTCGGCATCAGCACCGCTACAACTGGGATATTACCAGGAGCGAATCATCATTTGCCTTCGTCGATATCGAACAAAGGTGGCTTAGCGAACAGGGTTAGGATCCTGTCGACTATGGCTTTTGACTTCATGAACCGTAAGGGTCTCATAAAGGTATTTTTCCCAACAAGTCGTGAGGATCTCGTAGGCGTGTTTTCTCCTTAGGAATCGTGAGGACTCCTAAGTGTATGTTCCTTTATAATTCGTAAGGATCTTACAAGAGTGCTTTCTCCTTATAAGTCGAGAGGACTTACAAGGGCTGTTCACCGTATAGACATATCCTTAGTCACGGATGGGACTTTGTTAGGGAAAATGTTTATTCGCGTCCGTGGATTGTATACAAGGGTCAGCATTGAGCCGCTTGTAGGGCAGTAGTGGAGGTTGTGGGGACTGCTTAAGAACAGGTTCAGATCCCTGTAGCTTAAGACTTTCAAATCTTATGAGCCGTGAGAGTCCCATAAGAGGGTTCTCCTTACGAGTCATGAGGATTTCGCAAGTGTAATTTCTCCTTAGGAATTGTGGGGATCCCTAAGTGTGGGGATCCCTTGTGAGTCGTAAGGATCTCACGCAGGTGGTTTCTCCTTACAAAGTCGAGAGGATCTTGCAAGTGTCTCTTAACGAGGTTGCGCCCTTTCGGGTTTTCACAAACACTCACCGGTAGCCCTGCTGTTTTTACTCACAGAGTCCTTTCGGGTTTTCATCCGTGCCCATTTTCCTTATGGACATACCGTTATTATTATTATTTTTCTCTCTCTCTCTCTTTTTTATTCAAACGAGGTTGCGCTCTTTCGGGTTTTCACAAGACTCGCCAGTAGCCCTGCTGTTTTTACTCACGGAGCCCTTTCGGGTTTTCATCCGTGCCCATTTTGCTTATGGACATACCGTTTTCTCTTCTTTTTTTCTTTTTCTTTTGTATCAGCTTTAGGATACTGTAACCCACAGTAGTTTATCGACGTCTCGGTCAACAGCTAGTTTCAGGACATAGTGGTCCATTGTTAGTTTAAGGACGTTTCGGTCCGTCGTTAGTTTAAGGACGTTTCGGTCCATCGTTAGTTTAAGAACGTTTCGATCGTCGTTAGTTTAAGGACATTTCGGTCCGCTGTTAGTTTAAGGACGTTTCGGTCCGTAGTAAAGAAAGACGGTTACTACTTACAGAGTTTAGGCTTAGGAAGATAGTGTGCGGACATAGTTGTCGGCATCTATCATTGACCTAGGCCATGACTCGTCAGGCGTAGTACTTTTTTAAGAAGCGACCGTTTATTGGTCTGAAAGGTCTTTCGCCATGCATGTCCATGAGTAGATAGGCTCCACCCTGGTAGACCTTGTCTATGATATATGGGCCTTCATAGTTCGGCTCGAATTTCCCCCGCTTAGTACGATTAGGGATCATAGATCTTTTGACCACTAGCACGAGTTTGCCTTGGCGGAATGTTCTCATCCTAGTCAATCTTTCATATGAGCGCGTCATCTTTGCTTTATAAGCCTCCAGATTTTGTTGCGCTATGAGCCGAGTTTCATCAAGGGCGTCGAGCTCCTCAAGCTGAAGGTGAGCATTCTCTTCGTCCGTTAGCTCATAATGAACTGCCACTCGTAAAGAGGGTAGATCTATCTCGAGGGGGAGTACCTCTTCTGTACCGAATACCAATGCGTATGGAGTTGTGTTCGTGGCCGTCTTGGACGTAGTTCGATACACCCAGAGAGCTTCATGCTGTCTCTCGTGCCGGTCCTTCTTATTTCGGGACACCGTCTTCTTCATGATCTTTGTCAAGGTCTTGTTGAAAGCCTCAGCTAGACCGTTAGCTCGGGGATTATAGACGGAGGAGTATCTCCAGTCTATGTTATGCTGTTGTGCGAAGCGGCTGATCTTGTGGCTTTTGTAGGCTGGCCCGTTATCGGAGATAATTCGTCGCGGAGTGCCGAATCGATAAATGACGTGTGTCTTGAAGAAATGGAGTATATTCTCGGTCTTCACTTCCCTCAGCAGTACTGCTTCTGCCCATTTGGAGAAGTAATCAGTTGTCGCCAAAATGAATCGATGTCCTCTGGAGGATGCTGGTTCGATGGGACCGATTATGTCAGTTCCCCACATTTCGAACGGCCAGCTGGCCACTGTCGGATGTAGTGGATTCGGATGTTGATGGATAAAGTCCCCATGGATCTGGCATGAGTGGCATTGCTTCGCGTATTCGAGGCAGTCCTAGATCATCGTGGGCCAGTAGTAGCCCATCTGTTTAATCTTCAACTTCATCTTTGGGCCTGCTTGGTGAGAACCTCAGAGTCCGTCGTGAACTTCTTGGACGACTCTTTTTGCTTCTTCAGGTCCCAGGCATCTTAACCACAGAGAATCAAATGACCTCTTGTACAGAGTGTCATTGACGAAGGCAAAAGATAAGGCTCGCTTCATGAGCTGATGTTTTGAGGACGCATCTTCAGGCGTTCGACGGGATTTGAAGTAGTCTATAAAGACTTCTCTACAGTCCTCAACCATTTCTTGGTTTTTTTATTTGCAGGGCCGTCTGCTCGGTCGCTCCCTTTTCCTCGAACGACTCTGGAGATATTTCTGCCGGTGCAAGAACTCGATGGCTTTATACTACGATTCTCACGTCATCAAGGTTCTCATCGGCCAATTCTTTAGCAAGCTTGGCTAATGCATCCGCTTTTCTATTTTCCACACGCAGTATGCTTTCCAAGGTGTAGGAAGGTATTTGGGTCAACAATTGCTGCACCTTTTCGTCGTACTTCACCAATTCTGGTTTGCACGTCTGATAGTCACCATTCACTTGACTAACGATCAGTTGGGAATCTCCGTATATGATGAGGTTTTCAATTCCTATATTGATAGTGATCTCAAGACCTGATATTAAAGCTTCATATTCGGCTTCATTGTTTGTCCTCGGCTCTGTTAAGGAGAAAGCAAAGCGCATTATCCCTCCTTGTGGAGTTACGAAGATGAGGCCTACCCCCCATTTGATTATAGGGGTGCTTTGCTTGCGCTTCTTCATGGAAGACGCCCTATCAAAATAAAGTTCCCACCGGGTATCACCCCCGTCGATCGTGTCAAACGCATGTTCGTCTGGCAGTTCGCAATTCAAGGGAGAATCGGCCGCTATCGGATGTTCGGCGAGGAAGTCGGCGATGGCCTGGCCTTTCACTGCCTTAAGAGGCTGATAAGTTATTGCGAACTCCATTAGGAGCAAGGCCCATTTAGCGATCCGAACTGTCAATATGGCCTTTGACATCAGATATTTGAGACGATCCACCTTCGATATGAGACAGACTTCATGCGCCAATGCATAGTGCCTGAGTTTCGTTATCGCGAAGATCAACGCCAGGCAGTGTTTTTCGATGGGAGAGTAATTGCTTTCTGCCCCCAGTAGAACTCGACTCAAATAGTAGAGGGCTCTCTCCCTTCCTTGTTCATTCTCTTGTGCCCACAATGCGCCTAAGGAACTTTCAAGGGCGGTTGTATACAGAATGAGAAGTTTTCCCTTGACCGGAGCAGCCAGCACTGGCGGATTCTGCAGGTATTGCTTGATTTCGTCCAGCGCGTTTTGGCATTTGTGATCCCAGACGAACGGGGTTCCCTTCTTCATCAGGTGACTGTAAGGACGGCATTTCCCTGAAAGATTGGCTATAAATCGCCGGATATACGCGAGCTTCCCTTGGAGAGACCGCAATTGCTTAAGAGTCCTTGGCGGGGGTATTTCCATTATCGCCTTCTTCGACGGATCTATCTCGATACCTCGGTGTCGGACGATGAATCCTGGGAATTTACCTGAGGACACCCCGAACGCGCATTTGAGAGGGTTCATCTTCAAGTTGTATTGCCGAAGGCGTTGAAACACAATCTTCAAATGCTCGAGATGATCCTCGTATGATTTGCTTTTCACCACGAGGTCGTCGATATAGCATTTGACGATTTCATGTATAAGGTCTTCAAAGATCTTCGTCATGGCCCTCTGATAGGTGGCACCGGCGTTCTTTAGACCGAAAGGCATCACCTTGTAGCAAAATATACCCAAAGGGGCTCGGAAAGCAGTGTGCTTCTGGTCCTCAGGATGCATCTTTATCTGATTATATCCTGATGAACCGTCCATGAAGGAGAAAACTTTATGAGTGGACGTGTTATCTATCATCAGCTCAGTGACTGGTATTGGGAAGTCGTTCTTCGGGCAAGCTTTATTGAGATCCCGAAAGTCCACACATATGCGCACCGTCCTGTTTTTCTTCATCACTGGGATGATGTTGGCGATCTAATCAGGGTACTGAACCTCTTGGATGAAGCCAGAGTCGATCAGCTTCTTGACCTCGGCGTTGATGCTTATCTCAAGCTCGAGCCGCATTCTCCTTGGTGCTTTTTTGATTGGCTTGACGTCCGGAGATATTGCCAATTTGTGGACAGCAATCTCTGGATCTAGTCCTGGCATTTCGGAGTAATTCCATGCGAAGCAATCTTTATGCTGCATAAGCACGTCTTTTAGCTCAGCCACCCTTTCTTCAGATAGCAGCTCACTGACGAATGTCGGTCGCGGGTCATTTGCCGTCCCCAAATCAATTTTCTTGAGGTTATCTGCAGTGGTATGTATTCCATCTTCTAGCTCTTTCGGCGCCGGTGGAAACTCTGAGATCACCTCATCATCATTGCTTTCGAAGTACCAGGGGAGATCATCCATATTCTTGGGCTCTTCTTTTGATAGCGTTATCATATGACAAGTACGAGCTCGCTTCCAAGACCGATGTTGATCTGGTTCTACTCTCGCTGTATGCACGGCTTTTGGTTCGTGTTTTTGTGGCGGATTTATCCTCCAACTACTGGATAGAGCGAACCTGCCTTGCTGATATTGATCTTCGACCTAGTTCTTGAAGGTGAAGCAGTCTTCAATAGGATGTCCTATTGCTCGATGATAAGAGCAATAGTCTGGGTGAGAGACCTCGTTGGCTTGCTCGGGTGTTTAGACTCCGGAAGTGTAATCATTTGATGTCTTATGGCGAGATCAAGTATCTTCCGTGTTTTGCTCTAAGGAAAAGAGTATGCTCGACCCATCTTCTTTATAAGAGAAGAGTCCGGATTGTTCGATTCCCGATCACGTAGCTTCTTGGTCTCGCTTTGTTGCTGTCGAATGCCTTTCCCGCTCTTTGATTTATTTTTGCCTCTGCGTCGGGCCTTTTGTACGACGGGTTGACAAGGAAGAGCTTTGTCATTCTCCGTGACCTGCAGAAGGAGGCGCTGCGACCTGTCTTTCTCGTAAATGGCTATTTCACGGTTATGGTCATCCCGGATCTTTTGACCTGCTTCTTTGATAAGCTTGTCCATTCGTTCTTTAAACGACAGACTCGGCATCTTGATTGCAGGATCTCGTTTTGGTTCAGGGTCAGCGTTTTCTGACAGGGCGTCCTCTTCTTCATCGAAGTCATATATGACGTAGCTACCATAGACTCGTTTCCGTTTCCCGGATTTCACATATCCAAGCCCGAGCGTTTCCATTCTCCCGTTGGGCAACTTGCGCTGAGTTCCAGGGACATCCCAAATCCTGTTTTAGAACCGAGCTTGTCGAGCAGTCTGTTTGAAAGGTACCTCTTGGCGCTTCAAGAGCCTTCTCAAGCCTTCCGAGTAATATCTAGGCAGACGGATGGGCTGGAGTCTGTCGAGCATAGAATCGGCGCTATGCCATATTTCTTTCTCCACTTTGGTTTCCCCAGATCGGTAGAATAGGATCACCTTTTCACCCTTTCGCCTGGGAGGGACGTAAAATGTCTGCAGTTCTTGCACACTATAAGCTTTAAGTGTATCGAGCTCTTCGTAATGCTCCCGTGGAACCATGATAATTTGCAGACTCTGATTATCGCCAGCAAAAACTTGTATTGACGGCCGAGCGGAGAATACAGCATTAACCTCGTCTTCCGAGTTGCTGCCGAAGGTTAACATAGGAGGGGACGGTCCCGGGTTGTTGCGTCGAGGCGGCCCTGAATAAACTATCTCTTCTTCTTCCTCGGTATCACTCCCGAAGACTGGAATAGTGTTGATAGCTTTGTTCTTCGGTTGGTGACATCTTTCCGTGTCCTCAAAATCTGGCAAGAAGTATTTTGCATCTTCGTATTTTCGGACTTCGTTCACGGAGAAAGGGTTCAACTCCCCGGTCACAGTATACTCGAGACCATCCTTGAAGTACTTCATACACTGGTGTTGTGTAGAAAGGATAATGTTGTACTCGTGTAACCAAGGCCGGCTGAGCAAAGCATTGTAGCAAGTCTTGGCGTCAATGACGTGAAATTTAATATCCGTGACGAGTAGCTCGAAGCACAGCGTTAGTATCACAGACCCGAAATTCCGTGATGACTGGGAGTCAAAACCGGAGATGGTGATTTTATCACGAGCGAGGTGCTGAACGCTCATGCAGATTTCCTTCAATACTCTCACGTTGAGGAGATTGACGGAAGATCCATTGTCAACCAGGATTTTTCCTATCTTTATATCGTGACAGTATCCGGAGATATAAAGGGGACGGTTGTGCTCGCACGTCCTAAGGAGGAGATCTTCATCGCCGAAGGTAATATCGGTTGTGTGCACTTCTTCCAGCTCGTCCTTCATCTTTTCTTCAGCGAGAAAATCTTGGAATTGTCCTGGCTCTTGTAGCGCCTTGATCAATGAATCTCTTGCTTCTTTTGATAGTAAAAGGGTGTCGAAAATGCTGAGCTGTGAGGGTAACTTCCTTAAGTACGCCAGAACGTTGTAGTCCACCTTACTTTCCTTTGGCGGGTCCTTGGCAGTCAGCTCTTTCATGACTTGGTCATCTAGGGTGATATCCTCAGAGACCTTTTCTTTTCCCTTATCTTTTCTATTCGTGGGTCCGAGATTCTTTTCTGGAAGCGTACGGTTGCGCAGCTGAATATTTTCATAGGGCTTCAGTTCTTCTTCTTTCCCTAAGGTGGATCTTTAAAGAGAGGGCCAAGAGTCATTTCCTCGTCGGAGTCTCTCCCGAAGGTGAGAACCTGCGATCCCCCGGCATTGACTATGCGACAGTTGCCGGCAGTTCTTTTATACTCCTCGGTCGTACATCTCCGCTCCCGACGAGTTTTGCGTTTCATCCGCTTAAAATGTTGCCGGTGAGCAACATATCCCTGCCACCATCTTTTAAAAGCATTGCATTCCTCAGTGGGGTGCGCAATCTTTTGATGATATAAACAGTAGCTCGGATGCATTTCGGCTTTACCAAGAGTACTTCCTTCGGAGGGTGGTAGCTTCATTCCCACTGATATGGCTTTCGCAAACTTTTTCCTCATCTTGAACTTATTTTTATCTGCGACAGATGTCCTTTGATTTGGCAGGAGTATCTCGACTCTTTCGTCCAGTCGCCGGCGTTTGGCTTTTTTAAATATGGTCATCTCACGCTCCCGATCGGCTTTACTTTTCAGATGAATTTCATTCAGGAAGGCGTCGATCATTTCGTCTGACGGCCATTGTCACGCCCTGCTTCCCAGTGTACGGTGAAGGGGACGCGACGAGGTCCGCTACGTATATACTCAGAAGTACATACGCTAAGCGTATCTAAGCAATATAAAATAAATACATAAGAGACGAGAAATAAAAAGAACAACAACTTTTATTTATTAACATTCTTTTTACAATACATGAAAGGAAATACAACTGAAATAAAAAGATGCCTAAACAGTGGCATAATAGGAAATGAAAAGTACAGAGAGGAAAAGTGTACAATAAACTAAAGTGCAGGGTCTTCAGCAAACTGCTCCAAGTCTTCTTGCGATGGCTCGATCTCTGCCGGGTCCAAATCACCCGACGACATTCAAAGAAGAAAGAAACAGAATGTCGTCAGCGAACAGGTCGCTCGGTAAGTTCCAAAGGTGAGAGGAAAGTAGAAAAAACAGAATAAGAAGATATCTTTTAAAGTGTATACTATTGTTGTAATGTTATGTTAACGCTGTTGTTTGTAGCTTGGTACAGAAGGATGCCAGTGTATACGAGAGGGGTCTCTATATGCCAGAGACCAGGGCAACGGAATGTACAAGGAACCATTAAGCCACGGTACAACAGCAACGAAATATAGGTTAGGTGTCTTAATCTGACCACCTCGTGCCACCTTAAACACCTTCCGTACCAATCTACCCCTTAAACCCCGCGATGTCTTATTTGTATTGTTATCTTATAAATTGTATTGGTTGTATGATTGATTGACTGATTGACCGAAACCATGATATCAGGAAACAGTTATAACCGTAAAGTCATGTAAATGGAATATTGAGAATCATGTGAAAGGAATATATATCCATGGTTCGGTTCGGTCAAGTTGTATAAATTGATAATTGTATTCATGGATTCATATGTTCACATTGAATTGGAATCTTGTAGATTATAGATTGACTTGAATCATATTCAAGTCAGATTAATCAGACTTAAACCTGAGTCAGACAATCAGAAATATGAATCGAGGTCTTATAATTGCTAGGGTCCTTAGGGTAATTTATAAAACTTGAGGGGGTTTTATGTAAAATACTTTTATATACTTTTAAAAATACGCCTATTTAATGTTCGTCTTTAGAGTTGTAATGAGGGTGGATTTTATGTTGTGACATTTCTAGTGAAGATATCCTAGTTTTATAAATAAGGGTATTTATCGGTAATATTGATTTATTTAAAGTTCATGGTATTTTAGTATAAAATTTATTCTTGTGATTTTTAGGAAAAGGTGGAAAACTTATATTATAATAAAATAGATATTTTAATGATAAATATACGTATGTTTATACAAAAATAATTTTAATAAATATTTTATATTTCAAAAATCTCATTTTCTTAAGATGTCGTATTTTAAACCTTTTGAGACTGAATGCTCCTTGCGGAGGTCTGAATCTCGCACTACTAACCCGAGGGTGTGCGATAAACTGCACAATCCTGAACGGGATCCCCAAAAACGGGTTGTAGCGGCGCTTTGCAAAGATTGTAAATACTAATCCTTTAGAAAACAGTTTTATAAAGGAAAAGGTATTTATTTGCAAAGGTGTAAATTTTTCGTATTTTAGATTCTAGGGTTTCCTAAGTCAACTAGCCTATTTCTAAATGGTCTAAACGACAAGTCGTTAGAAGTCTCAAATCGCCTCTTCACCGCCAATTGTGGCCAGGTAAGTACAAATGAGGAAAGGAGGGATCCGCTCACGAATCACCGTGAGACGGGCCTTTTAAAATTACCTTTTCTCACTTGCCTAGCCTAGACACCACAAAGTCAGGTTTAGACAAACGATCGATGTCCACAACTTTTCGTATTATTCCTAGTAAAAGGTATTTGTTTTAAAAGTGTATCAAAGCTAAAACCTTTAGAAATGGTTTTATTAAGAATATGGTATTTAAATGAAAGTATTGTTCTATCGTATTCTAAGTTTTTGATGATGTCGTTTAGGGTTTTATTTGTGTGTGTGTGGAGGTAGGTCATTACCTCGTGCTCTACTTTAAATGTATAGCAAAGTTAAGGGGTTAAATGTGAAATCGAAACATTGTGGTATTTAAGTGAAAAATACGATAAATTGGAAAGGCTATCATTTCATGTGATGAAACTTATTCAAATTGATTGTTAAATGTTTAATAGTCAACATAAAAATGTTTACGTATGAATGTACTGGTGAGAAGTGAAATTTTATAGAAAACCGAATCGGAAATCGGATTTGTTCAGATTCCGTCGGGTTTTGTAATTTCGTATTTTAGAGAAATAGAAAAAGGGATAGAATGGGACTTACGGGTTTCGATTAGGCAAAGGAGTGAAGGGGGGACTAGAAAGGTTGTCGAGGCGTTGCTTCGTCGCCGGTTGTTCCTAAAAACGTCGCCGGAATTTCCGCCGGAATTTCGTCAGAGCTTCGCCGCGCACTTGTTTTCAAAGTACACAACTCTTGAGAAGATTTTTGAGAGAGTGAGCTTAGGGTTTTGGGATGAGAGGGTAGAGGGTAGTGTAAGTCGATCTACAACACCCCACGACTAGCGGGGAGGCGGAAATATGAAAAACGATCTTGTTTTTTGCATAAACATCGACTAACCGCATGAATCGAAGCTAAACGATAACTAACATCAAACATAGAAGTTCTAAACTACTATGTGAAGTGATTATACCTAAAGAACTGTGTCCTTCGTCTTTACGAACTCCACCTCCTCCTCGGCCTTCTCCAAGTAGTAGACGATCCACCACGAGAGCTAAACTCCAAGCTTTGCCTCTAAACTTGAGGCAACTAGGTATATTTAAGTACTAATCAAAGTACTTAGATGAAATAGAGTATGGTTATGGATTAAGTAGTCTAACTAATCCTTGTACTAAACACATGAGAGGGGAGGATTAGGGTTTGAAGAGAGAGAGCTTGAGGAGAGAGAAGATGAACATAATAATGAGAAGAGAAAATGAGTTATCATAATATATATCAAGCATTTTTATTTATCAAGAAAAGAAAAGAAAATGATTTACAACCATGCTTGATAAATATCTTATGGTGATTCATCTCCATGAGTCATTAAGCAATTATGAAGCATTAATGACATGGATGAATCATCCATATGACTCACTAATCTCATTCAATGTATATGCCACCTAAACCTCCTTAGTCACCATCTTCTAGAAGCTTCTCGCGCAATTACGAGAACGCCCCTCCTATCCGTGAAAACACGGAAAAACTTTAGACTGTATAAATCCAATAACCGGATACTAGTAACTGGGTTAAACCAAAGCCGACTAGTAAAAACTATCCGAAAGTCGTACGTGCATAAACACACGTATGCGTCCGAACTCTTGTCGTAAAACCATACGACCTCTATATCGTTTCGCCTGGAGTAGGGAAACTCTCTGCGTGGGACTCTAGAGACTCGACTACTACGCTGGCAGTGGGTTTAACCACAGACCGCAAGCGGCACTAGCTGAATGTAACGGTCCCCAGGTAGATGTCGATAAGAAGGCCGATGAGGAAACCCATCCGAACTCCTACTGAGTCTGATGTGACAATCTCCGTACAGTCCGGTCTGTTCGTCTAAGACTATCGCATATCGGGCCTAGGGGCGGCAAGCGTCAGTCCCCTAATAGCGGTATAAGTCGTGTCGGAGCGAAGCCCATTACACCCTGAGAAACTACTGGAACCTACCAGCAAATCTCGCTTGCCCTGGCCAGGGACTTTGCGTAATGGCTCTCTGACACAGCGCGATATCAACCCCCAATACCGGGAGAGACGAATCCTGTCTAACCGCCACTGCCTCCAAGTGCTCGGGACTGCACCCAACTGCTACCTGTTTGCACGACTCCTTTGAGCCGTGGTAGGGTAGCAATCTAAGAACAGTGGGACACACTCGAGGCGAAGTAGCAGTGTCAAGTCCACGGACTATGCTGTACTCATGTCACCTGGGAACTGTTCACTGACGACTGGTATAAAACCAACCAACAGTTCCTTGTAAGTCCTGTCCGGTGTACCCGTAACCTAACGAGCACCTGCATACTATCTCCAGTACTACGTACTGACGGCTGTGGGACAGACCATCTCCCCAACTGGGATGAGAAGCGTACATACTAGTCTACTCCGGAGTATCGATGCCCTGTCTCGATAATCCAACGACTAGGGACATGAATAAGGATGTGCTTGTAGACTACCCAGCCCCCACTAGTGTGACTGCCATCACAACGCTGGTAGTCAAGCAAGATCCTAAGAGCTCTATCAATACGTATACTCACATATTAAGATAGAAAAACCAAGTAGCATACTACCATGTTTAGCAAGACTGTTATATACATGTGAATATCCCAAGCTTCCATTAAGTAATATACAAACTAGTATGATACAATAATGGCCCCTAGGGCATATACACTAACAATCTCCCACTTCCACTAGGGCCATGTACTGGCATAATGAAGACCGATGATCTCGAGTAGCCTCTCGAACTGAATCTGAGGTAGGGCCTTCGTGAATAGATCAGCAATGTTCTCTTCAGAAGCAACTCTCCGAACCTCGATCTCCCGACGATCAATGATCTCTCTGATCAGGTGATACCGCCTTAAGATGTGTCTGGACTTCTGATGGGACCTTGGTTCCTTCGCTAAAGCTATAGCTCCGTTGTTGTCACAATACAGAGGTATTGGATCAACTATGGTAGGAACCACCTGAAGTTCTGTTAGGAACTTCTTCATCCAGACTGCTTCTTTTGCGGCATCGCAAGCAGCTATATACTCCGCTTCCATCGTCAAGTCAGCAACGGTGTCCTGCTTGGAGCTCTTCCAGCACACCGCCCCTCCATTGAGGGTAAAGACATAACCCGACATGGACTTGGAATCGTCCTTATCACTCTGGAAGCCAGAATCAGCAAAGGCCTCCAACCTGAGGTCTTTTCCGCCGTAAACCAAGAACATCTCCTTAGTCCTTCTCAGGTACTTGAGAATGTTCTTTACTGCTATCCAGTGCTTCTCCCCTGGGTCTGACCGATACCGGCTTACCACGCTCAGTGCGTAAGCTACATCTGGTCTGGTGCACAACATCGCATACATTATGGAGCCTACCGCAGAAGCGTAGGGTATAATAGACATGCGTTCCCTTTCCAAATCAGTCTTGGGAGACATCTCTTTGGAGAGGGTGATTCCGTGACAAGCCGGTAGATTACCGCGCTTAGAATCTTCCATACTGAATCTTTTCAGTACAGTGTCGATATACCTGGACTGCGAAAGTCCCAACATCCTCTTGGATCTATCACGATAGATCTAGATCCCCAGAATGTAGGAGGCATCACCCAGGTCTGTCATGGAGAACCTGTGTGACAAGAATCCTTTGACAGATTGTAGCATAGGAATGTCATTTCCTATCAATAGAATGTCATCCACGTACAAGACGAGGAATACGACACTTCTGGCTACAACTTTACTATATATGCACGGTTCATCTGGATTTTTAATAAAGTCATATTCTTTGACTGTCTCATCAAAACAGATGTTCCAACTCCGCGATGCCTGCTTTAATCCATAAATGGACTTAAGCAGCTTGCATACTTTTCCGCTGCTCCCACTCTGATTGAAACCCTCTGGCTGATCCATATAGACGCACTCTTCTAAATTTCCATTCAGAAAAGCCGTCTTTACGTCTATCTGCCAGATTTCATAATCATGGAAGGCAGCAATAGCAAGAAGGACCCAAATGGATTTGAGCATAGCCACTGGAGAAAAAGTTTCGTCATAGTCCAAACCAGGTCTTTGATGAAAACCTTTTGCAACAAGTCTAGTCTTATAGGTTTCCACCTGCCCATCCACACCAATCTTTTTCTTGAAGATCCATTTGCATCCTATGGGTTTTACCCCATCTGGAGCAAAGTCCAAAGTCCATACTTTGTTGGTGTACATGGACTCCATTTCGGTCCGCATTGCATCTAGCCATCGTACCGAGTCGCCGCTCTGGATAGCCTGCTGGAAGTCAGTAGGTTCATCATCATCTATGATGCAATCCTCTCTATCCCTATCTATGAGAAAACCGTAGTATCTCTCAGGCGGATGAGACGGCCTACTACTCCTGCGGAGGGGTGCGGGAATGTCCTGTTCTTCTTGAACTACCGGTTCTATCAAACTTTCAGTAGCAGCTTGTGGTTCTGGAATTTCTTCCAGTTCTATTTTGCTCTCACTTATTTCCTTTTCTAAAAACTGATGTTCTAGAAAATGGGCATTACGAGAAACAAAAACCTTTTGTTCCTCTGCGTAATAGAAATAATATCCCTTGGAGTTCTTTGGATATCCCACAAACATACATTTTACTGATCGTGCCTCGAGCTTGTCCACATGCTGCTTTTTAACAAAAACTGGACATCCCCATATCTTTATATGTTGAAGATGGGGTTTCTTCCCAGTCCACATCTGATATGGAGTGGTAGGCACAGTCTTGGTAGGAGCCCTGTTTAGAAGATATGCTGCTGATTCTAGCGCATAACCCCAAAAAGATCGCGGTAACTCAGCATTACTTATCATGGATCGTACCATATCCAATAGGATTCGATTCCGTCTCTTCGATACACCGTTATGCTGTGGAGTGTATGGAGAAGTAAGCTGAGAGAGAATTCCTTTCTCTTTTAGGTAACCTAGGAACTCGGCACTCAAGTATTCACCACCTCGATCAGATCTAAGTGTCTTAATACTTTTGCCGGTTTTGTTTTCTACTTCATTCTTATACTCTTGGAATTTCTCAAAAGCCTCGGATTTATGTTTCATCAGATAAATGAATCCGTATCTTGAGTAATCATCCGTGAAAGTAATGAAATAGGAAAACCACCTCTTGCATGCGTAGATATTGGACCACATACATCGTTGTGTATGAGTCCAAAGAGCTCGCTCGCTCTTACTCCATGTCCAGTAAATGGAGTCTTTGTCATCTTTGCTTTGAGACAAGATTGACAAGTGTCATAAGTTTGATATTCGAACGAGTCCAAATATCCTTCTCTATGCAACTTAGTCAACCTTCTCTCATTGATGTGACCCAGTCTACAATGCCATAAGAAAGCTTTATTTAAATCTGGAGACTTTCTTTTTAGTGTGTTCTGGACATTGAAAATTTGGAGTTGGTTTAAAATATATATACCGTTATTTAGTGTACCGGACCCAATCAAACCATGATTAAGGTGGATGTTAACAACATCTCTTACAAACGTGAAATCATAACCTTTATTTGATAACAAGGAAACTGATATGATATTACATGTTAAGCTTGGTATAAAAAAATAGTTATGTAAAACCAAAATGTGTCCACTCGTCAATCCCAGGTGATAATCCCCGACGGACGCAGCTCCCACGCTAGCTCCGTTAGCAACCTTTAGGGTCATATCACCTTCCTTCAGCACTCTACGGTTTCTCAGTGCCTGCAATGAATTGCAAATATGAGATTCTGATCCGGTATCCAATACCCAGGAAGTAGAGTTAATTGACAGACAATTCTCAATTACAAACACATCTGAAGTCGAAGCCACAGCTTGCTTCGGTTCCTGGTTCTTGGCATTCCACGCCTTGCAATCTTTCTTCCAGTGCCCTTTCCTGTGACAATGGAAGCACTCATCCTGGCCCACTACCGGTACCGCAAACTTTTTCTTTCCCTTCCCTCCCACCTTACTAACACCTCCTCTAGGTTTGGTGGCGGCCTTCTTCTTCCTTCCTTTGGCCCTAGCCTTGGACCCGGAAGAAGATGCACCGCTAACAAACATAGCGGGTGTTTCCCTTGCTTTCTGCAAGGTGCCCTCTGCACTCCTTAACATGTTCAGGAGTTCCGGAAGTTCAACTTCTTTTCTTTGAATGTTGAAGTTCGGGATAAACTGGGCGTAGGTGGAAGGAAGGGACTGGAGAATAAGGTCTGTATAGAGCTCATTATCCAAAGTCGTCCCAAGGTCTGCGAGCTCTTCTATATAGCCGATCATCTTTAGGACATGTTCTCCCACCGATGACCCGACAGCCAACCTCGCTCGAAACAAGTTCTTAGAGGTCTCGTATCTTGCTATACGAGATTGCTCTCCATAAAGTTCCTTTGTATGGAGAAATATGGCATCTAGTTCCATATCCTCGTGCCTCCTCTGATGTTCATTGTTCATCGAGGCAAGCACGATGCACTTGGCTTTCGCGCAATCGAAATCCCAGGTTTTGCGGATTTCCTTATCTGTATTACTGGATTTGGGACCGGGACAGCAGATGCCGTAGCGGTGAGGACGTACCCCAATTTGTCATAGGTCAAAGCCATTTTGACATTCCGCAGCCAATCTTTATAGTTTGGCCCTGTCAGTATATTTTTCTCTAAAAGTAACTTAAGTCCAGTCATTTTCAGGGTCGCTGCAATTAGGAGAGAGAGAAGAAAACTCTTTAGCATGATACTCTTGCAAGTTTAGAGTGGTTTTTAGTTTATCTAAACTGGATGGCTCCCACTGTTTCTCGAATCCTTCCTCAAACCATAAAAGAAGAATTAGCCAGGACTATTCTCACTGTACAATTATTGCTTAACCGTTCAGTCAGGCTAGTGTCGATACTTCGAGGGAGGTTTTCCAACGCTTTCGCGAAGTTCCTTAATTAAAGAACCTCTTTTCTCTGGGGGCATAACCCCGCTGACACCTTTCTTAACACCTACTTGGTTTATAGCATTGATCGTTAAGTGATGAATATCCTGATAAGTAGCATATACTCACAGTAGGATCGGGATCCAAATATCATCGTATGACAATGTTGAAGGAATGCTACCAACATTCATCAAACTCCAAATGGTATGCATCTCTTTGCAAATTTCAGTTTCTTTAGAAATTCCCGATAAAAGTTTTTGCCCCATGCTCTTATGACCTTGGCTTTGGTCAAAATGTCATAAGTCACATGTCAAGTTCTACTCGTCATTATCTTGTCAATTTGAACCCATCCATATATACCCCTGACTTTGGTCAAATGATAATACGACTGTCCCAAACCAACTCATCTATCTTATGCAACAAATGAAAACCCAGCAGCTACCAAACACCATGCCTTGACTTTGGCCAAAATGCATAGCTTGAATACTACTGAATACCCAAATGAAATGACGGAGGGCTACGAATAGTTTTGGCGAAACCGTGAACGTAGTGAACTTGATATAACCGAAAGAACCTGATAGCTTTTAAAAGGAGTGGTTAAAGCTCCGCATTTAAAAATATCTGTTTTTAAAATTAACCGAGTGGTTTCTTTTAAATTGTTCAAACGATTAAACTTTTGGTTTATTTTCTTTGCATTATAAATAATGCGTCCCATCATTAACCTATTATTGCAGAAAACAACGAAAACACAACGTCCTCTTATGCCATCCGCATTCGCCACGGGGTCCCGTTATCAACCGTTAGGTTACTTAACTAACGACAGAGCGGGGGCTGGGCTAGCGCGGGTGTAAAACATAAGTGACGTCTAAATAGCTATCATATATAGATATTGTACATTCGTCAGACGCAATAATAGGCATTCCAGATCTCATATGAACTTTATTGGATTTGCAAGCAATCCGCGTTTGTTTAGAGCCACAACAAAAGACGGATTACACAGTTGTGATGAATAGCCATTACCCCACCCCAGACCCCTACGGGTACGGCAAACTACCCGCCAAATACCTGAAGTGAAGCAGTCTCCCTCAACAAAGTGAGTAGGCCACTAAACACTTCAAAGTACCCGGTAGTTTGTGCACCCCACCATGGGTCTATCCTAGGAGCAGAAACAGTAAAATGAAATAATACAACGGTGGCTACAACCGCAACCTGGACGTGCCCCGCAAAATAATATTACAACAAATTACATTTACATCAAATGAATTAAATAATAACCCATCACATAACCCCGGCTAATCATCACAACAGTCCAATACAGTTCACATCCACAAACAGTAAAAACCATTACAGAAATGTGCAACCCCCTGCCAACCGACATACTAGCAGTTAGGGGAGGTTTACGAACACATTATACAAACACAGATATAATCCAATAAGCAAATACCGTATAATTTCGATCGATTAAACACATTTAATTTTGCTCAAATACTTCTCTGTAAATCTGAAACCTGAGCAAAAATTAAAAAATTCCAAAAAATACCAAATATCACAGAGAACCAACACAGGAAAATTGGGCTGATGAATCAGCAACTCGGCGGCGGAATCGCGGCGGATCGGTGGGATCCGCCGCGGTTCCGCGGCGCTTTAGTCGATTCATGAGCCCAGTTTTCTTGGGTGTTCTAATACTATCATTTTGAGCTTTCTGAAGGTCCCTGAAAAATTTTTGGACCACATTTAAAAATCGACAGAATACCATGATAACGGGGTTTTCCGGTTTTGTTTTTCCGTTCGAAATTCATACAATTTTGCAAGTGAGTTATTTATTGTTTAGCGAGGCTCTGATACCACTGTAAGTTGATGTACAACACCCCACGACTAGCGGGGAGGCGGAAATATGAAAAACGATCTTGTTCTTTGCATAAACATCGATTAATCGCATGAATCGAAGCTAAACGATAACTAACATCAAACATAGAAGTTCTAAACTACTATGTGAAGTGATTATACCTAAAGAACCGTGTCCTTCGTTTTTACGAACTCCACCTCCTCCTCGGCCTTCTCCAAGTAGTAGACGATCCACCACGAGAGCTAAACTCCAAGCTTTGCCTCTAAACTTGAGGCAACTAGGTATCTTTAAGTGCTAATCAAAGTACTTAGATGAAATAGAGTATGGTTATGGATTAAGTAGTCTAACTAATCCTTATAATCAACACATGAGAGGGGAGGATTAGGGTTTGAAGAGAGAGAGCTTGAGGAGAGAGAAGATGAACATAATAATGAGAAGAGAAAATGAGTTATCATAATATATATCAAGCATTTTTATTTATCAAGAAAAGAAAAGAAAATGATTTACAACCATGCTTGATAAATATCTTATGGTGATTCATCTCCATGAGTCATTAAGCAATTATGAAGCATTAATGACATGGTTGAATCATCCATATGACTCACTAATCTCATTCAATGTATATGCCACCTAAACCTCCTTAGTCACCATCTTCTAGAAGCTTCTCGCGCAATTGCGAGAACGCCCCTCCTATCCGTGAAAACATGGAAAAACTTTAGACTGTATAAATCCAATAACCGGATACTAGTAACTGGGTTAAACCAAAGCCGACTAGTAAAAATTGTCCGAAAGTCGTACGTGCGTAAACACACGTATGCGTCCGAACTCTTGTCGTAAAACCATACGACCTCTATATCGTTTCGCCTGGAGTAGGAAAACTCTCTGCGTGGGACTCTAGAGACTCGATTACTACGCTGGCAGTGGGTTTAACCACAGACCGCAAGCGGCACTAGCTGTACGTAACGGTCCCCAGGTAGATGTCGATAAGAAGGCCGATGAGGAAACCCATCCGAACTCCTACTGAGTCTGATGTGACAATCTCCGTACAGTCCGGTCTGTTCGTCTAAGACTATCGCATATCGGGCCTAGGGGGCGGCAAGCGTCAGTCCCTTAATAGCGGTATAAGTCGTGTCGGAGCGAAGCCCATTACACCCTGAGAAACTACTGGAACCTACCCGCAAATCTCGCTTGCCCTGGCCAGGGACTTTGCGTAATGGCTCTCTGACACAGCGCGATATCAACCCCCAATACCGGGAGAGACGAATCCTGTCTAACCGCCACTGCCTCCAAGTGCTCGGGACTGCACCCAACTGCTACCTGTTTGCACGACTCCTTTGAGCCGTGGTAGGGTAGCAATCTAAGAACAGTGGGACACACTCGAAGCGAAGTAGCAGTGTCAAATCTGCGGACTATGCTGTACTCATGTCACCTGAGAACTGTTCACTGACGACTGGTATAAAACCAACCAACAGTTCCCCGTGAGTCCTGTCCGGTGTACCCGTAACCTAACGAGCACCTGCATACTATCTCCAGTACGACGTACTGACGGCTGTGGGACAGACCATCTCCCTAACTGGGATGAGAAGCGTATACACTAGTCTACTCCGGAGTATCGATGCCATGTCTCGATAATCCAACTACTAGGGACCTTTATAAGGATGTGCTTGTAGACTACCCAGCCCCCACTAGTGTGACTGCCATCACAACGCTGCTAGTCAAGCAAGATCCTAAGAGCTCTATCAATACGTATACTCACATATTAAGATAGAAAAACCAAGTAGCATACTACCATGTTTAGCAAGACTGTTATATACATGTGAATATCCCAAGCTTCCATTAAGTAATATACAAACTAGTATGATACAATAATGGCCCCTAGGGCATATATACTAACAGGTAGGGGGTGTATTTATAGGGTAGGCTAGGGTAGGGTAGGTGAAAGATTTTTAATTAAAAAAATTGTAAAAATGTGGGGGAAACATTAAAAATCATAGTAATTAGGGTATATTGAATTCTCGGGAACCGATCCAAACATTTAAAGTGTGCAGGGGGGTTGGGAAGGCGAAGAGGCGAAATTTTCATTCAGGGGACTCGGCGGTCCGGCCAAGTCCGGCCAGCGGCGCTGGCCCGAGTCGGCTGGTCCGCCGGCCGACTCGGCCGAGTCCGGTGGTCGGGGGGTGGGGGGTCGTCAGACGTGGCTCCTAGTATTTTTAGATTTTTCGGTGAAGTTCAAAGTTTGGGAGTTATGGTCTGTGGACTGTTGGGCTTCCAAAGGATTTAAAACAAAAACAATCTAAAAATAATGTGGGGCAGAGGATTTGAACTCTGGTGGTTTGGTTCAGCAGTGCAAGGTATTACCAATGAGCTACAAGCTCCTTCTTGTAATTATTATGGGAAAATAAATACTTAAAGTAGTAACAGCAACATTAAATATCCCAAGTATACTTCAAATTTAAATCAATTTTATGTATACAAAAATTGGAGTTGTTACAATCTATCCTCCTTACAAAAATTTCGTCCTCGAAATTTACAACTTTTATTTGAGGACTAGTTTACAAAGAGGTGAGGATATCTTGCACGCATTTCATCTTCCCTTTCCCAAGTGGATTCTCCTGGAGTGTCTTTCCTCCACATTACCCAGACCAAGTTAACTTCCTTATTCCGAAGTGTCTTCACTTTCCTGTCCAGGATCTCCACAAGCTGTTGCTCACAAGACAAGTCAGGCTGTATAGTGAGCTCGGAATGATCAAGGACATGGCTGGGGTCACTCACATACTTTCTGAGTTGGGATATATGGAACACGTTATCCACTCCTTCCAATGAAGGTGGAAGCGCTAAGCAGTATGCCACTTCACCGACTCGGTCGAGTATGTCGAACGGTCCAATATACCCCGTCTTCCAAATCGGATCAGTCCGCGGTTCAGAGATATCTTCAAGAATACATGGTCTCCTGGCTGGAACTCCAAGTGTCATCTCTTTGCATCAGCCCAGTGTTTATGTCGATCTTGTGCTATGCGCATCCTTTCCCTGATAGTACGAACCACATCAACGGTCGCTACTATCATCTCTGGTCCAAGAAGTTCCCTATCTCCGATGTCGTCCCAACTTAATGGTGATCGACACTTCCTTCCATACAATGCTGCAAAAGGTGCCATTCCTATGCTTGCATGGTAGCTGTTATTGTACGCGAACTCCACAAGATGCAGGTGATCTTCCCATGATCCTTTGAAGTCTAGCATACACGCTCTGAGCATATCCTCCAAGATCTGAATCGTTCGTTCCGACTGACCATCTGTTTGTGGATGATAAGCCGTGTTGAACTTCAGACTTATTCCTAAGCTAGCTTGCAGACTCTGCCAAAATTGCGATCGGAACCTGGTGTTACGATCGGAGACAATGCAGACCGGTACTCCATGAAGTCTCACAATTTCCTGTATGAGTTCATGGGTATCAGAGATAGTACATTATGAAGAGTTTAAATCTTAAATAGATTATTACCTCCATATACTTCTTTGCTAGTGTGTCAGTTGATTGACCAACCCGAAATGGGATGAAGTGAGCCGACTTTGTGAGTCGATCCACAATGACCCATATAGCATCGTTACCCTTTGTGATGCGAGGAAGAGCAGTCACAAAGTCCATCGTGATGTGCTGCCACTTCCATTCTGGGATTGGTAACGGTTGAAGTAGTCCAGCTGTCCTGTGATGTTCAGCCTTTACTTGCTGACACACTGATTGTTAGATATTCTGCGTGTTCAAATTTTAGTTAAATACCGCAATCAAGACGGTTTCGCTTGTAGCTAGCCGGTTGAGTACGGGTCGTCCGCAGGGAGATGGGAGTCTTTTTCTATGTGTTTTAACGAGTTAAGTCCGAGAGTCTAGATTTGTTTGTGATTATCTAAGTGTTAAAATGATATGTAAAGAGAGCTTGTTAGGGTTAGGATTAGGTTAGTTTGAGTTAGGAGTCTCCCACATCTTTCGTTGCCCCTCTTAATATCGGTGTTACGGTAATCGGCAACAACGGGGATTAGCACGACTAGAAAGGAACTTGCGAGTATAAGCTAGGCTTTCCAACGCATAAGTTCTTCCTTTTGGTGCTTGTCCGTTCGTTCTTGGTTCTTAGCCATAACCTCCGGTTAATTCAACCACAACCGGTCTCACTACGGAATCACCACTATCATGTAGGATAGGGTGCCGTAAGGAGCGGATTGTGGTTCAATTAACGGGAGTCGAATTAAGCTGTTGGGCAAGGAAAGAGTGAGAGAGATTTCCTTCTCTCAAACTTCCCTTATCCTACCCTAACAAGTATGAAACTACTCACACATCATAATACGGAAAAATAAAACAAAACAAAAGAGGAAGATAGAAAGAAAGAGATTAGAAGATAACAACTAGCTATTTGCGACCTCACCTTGGCGAGGATCAAGCGTAAGCATCATGGTTGTTTTAAGGATAAAGAAAAGAGAGAGGAAAGAAACAACAAGAAAAATAACAACAACTAAGTTAACAAATGAAAATTACAACAATTAACAAGAGAATAAGACAAGCATAATAATAAACGGTTCTTCTTTATTCATCATTCTTCACTCACAAGCTCACTACAAGTTTTAACGGAGAAGAGATGAGAAGAGGAAGAAGAACATGTATTCTAATACCTAGAGAAAAAAATACAAGATTATGGATCCTTTCCTTCACAAAGTTCTGGGCTATTTATAGGCTGAAAAATGAAAACCTAGGGCAACCACCAGAACACAAATAAAAAGACCAAAACACCCCCAAAAAGTCTTCAAGTGCGGCGCCAGTACGGCCGCGGAACCGCGGCCTAAGCATGCTTAGGCCGCGGAACCGCGGCCATATAGAGGAATTGGCTTCTCGTATTTTGTGGGCCCCCTGTTCTGATGTTGTCTGTAGTTTGGCATATGTGTTTTCTGAAAATACCTCCATATTTCTTCCATAATTTCTGTTGATGGAAAGGTGATTTGATGCGGACTTTTTGTCAAGATTTTCTTGAGCTCCGCGTAGATTTATTGGAACTTGTGTTGCCATTGAGCCATGTGCATGAAGGTGACAATCGATTTGCCATTTTGTCTCCTAAACTGGTGTGTGGCAACAGACGGATAAAGAGCGGAGGCCCGTGTTTTATCTGTGGTTGGCAGGAACCCAGATTTTGTCGTGTTTTTCCATGGATTTCACCGTTTAGAGCCGAGAACCTGTATCCTGCAATTGACTAGCAAACACGGCTCAAGAGTACTTACCGATATGCAATGTGATAAAAATTGGGCGGTATAAAAATGCAAAAATCTGATATGAACAAATACCCCCAAACTTATCATTTGCTCATCCCGAGCAAAGCCAATTTATTCACAAAAAATTTCCTAACCTCACTTTCGCGGGGAACGCGATTGCACTGAGCATGTGCAACAAGCGTTAAACCTCTAGGTGTCCCTAGTAGGAGGAGTGTTGTCTCCTGAGGGTTTTCAGCGGATACTACCCACAAAATCTGGTCAAGTTGGTTTTGTAAAATAACTAAGATTCAAACCCTAAATTTTTGTTTCAGAAAATAACAATTCTATAATCCTAAGTCTAGACTATCGAACCTTTATTTTTCACACCTCGCTTCTTATTTAACTACAGAATTTATATGTCTTTACGTGCAGTGCAAATAGTGTCGTTAAGTTCCAGAAGGATCGATTAAAGTCATCATGTCGCACAATAAAGCCCAGATAACAATTTTAAAAGGATCACATAAGTTTTATAAAGAGTTAAGCAATTTTCAAGTTTCGTTTTCCAGTAAGGTTTCAACTTCAGAATTTCTATCTTCCTTAACAGGAAACTAAGTCGTATTTTTCACTCCACCTTTTTCTTGTTTTCATTTCATACACACCTCTGTGAACGTGCAATAGTCTTTATCATAAAATAAAACCTTCATATCTCCGTTAAATTTTTTTATAAAAGCCTGTCTTTTATCAAGATTATTCTCACACAAAGAACTGTTAGGAATTTTAACTCGGAGAGAACACTTGCTTGACTTTGTTTTAAACTGGAATTTCTAGGCTTCTTAGCGAGCTTTGGGCCAATGCACCCAAACCAGTTGATTTTAGGGCATTAGGTGTAGAAACACCCCAGCGGACTTAATTACTCAAGTTACCTAGGTCCAAAAACAAAAGACAATTTGGCGTGAAAATCAGATGATTTAATACGAACGGAGATATAACCGGCAGTTCAATTATTTTTTGGATAAAAGACGTGTTTAGTGGGTTCGGTGTGTAATCATTCCAATCAAGTTTCAGATGAGTTATTTTTCAGACTTAGTTCCAATTACGGCATCAATAACATTCCTTCATATTCGCTTTACTTCATAAACTATTCTTGACATTACTTATTTCAGAACAAACCTATTTGATCCTCAGAAAATCATTTATCTGTTTAAAAGTTTTTAAACATAAAAGACTTGTCATCTAATTCCCAAAAACTCACGACACGTGTAGTGTGATGTAAAGACGTATATCAGCTATAGTTAACTTCAAAGGAGAGTTATCTTTCAGGTTTTCAAAATCTAAACATAAGATTTAGTTATTCCTATTTTTTCAAACAAAAACCGTCGAAATGTTGAATCAGAGTTCTTCCACAAGCTAACGTGACAGAAAAGTTTTTATGTTTTTAGAAAATTTTCAGATTTTTATGGATTTTATGGATTTTAATATGCAGATGCAAAATATACATATGAATGCGAAGGTAAGAAATGCGTACCGAGCGTACCCCCAAATTTAAACTGGACAGTGTCCTCACTGTCATTACATGAAGAGATCATTTGAAGGGTCAAAATTGTCGGTTAGCGATACACAATTTTTTTTTGTTTTTGTTTTTAAAGAAAAGAAAAAGAAAAAGAATGGAAAAGAATATCCACAAATATATACAACATGGTTTATACATACCCCCAAACTTATTGGGAACAGTGTCCACTGTTCTTGGCTGGATAACCGAAGTTTGGAGGTAGGCAGAGGAAGATCAGGCAGGGTAAACCGGCTCCTGTAAGAACAGGAGCTCCTCTGTTGGTTCGGCGCTAAGGTACGGTTTGCATCGATGTCCGTTCACTTTGAAAAATGAACCGTCCTTTGGATTCTCCAAATCCACAGCGCCCTGCGGATATACATTCCGCACAAAATACGGCCCTTTCCAGCGAGATCTGAGCTTTCCTGGATGGAAGTGAAGTCGGGTGTCGTAAAGCAGTACCTGCTGACCAGGTACGAAGGTTTTGCGCAAAAGATGTTTATCATGAAACACCTTCGTTCGATTCTTAACGACAACCGCGTTATCGTAAGCCTCATCCCTAAGCTCGCTTAATTCGTTCAACTGCAGCTTCCGATGGCTGCCCGCATCCTCGAGAGACAGATTCAGCTCCTTTATCACCCAAAATGCGCGATGCACTATTTCGACAGGTAGGTGGCAGGCTTTGCCGTACACAAGCCGATAGGGAGACATGCCACGGTCGGTCTTATAAGCGGTTCGAAATGCCCAAAGGGCATCAGTGAGTTTCAGCGACCAATCCTTACGGTTCTTGGAAACCGTCTTCTCCAGTATCTGCTTGATTTGCCGATTTGAAACTTCGGCCTGCCCGTAGGTTTGGGGGTGATAGGGCGTAGAGAGCTTATGATTAATGGAGTATTTCCGCATCAGGGCTTCGAAAGTTTTGTTGCAGAAATGACTTCCATTGTCGCTAATGATCGCTCGGGGGTGCCCAAACCGGGAGAAAATGTTTTCTTTAAGGAACCTAACGACAACCTTGTTGTCGTTAGTCCGGCTGGGCACAGCCTCGACCCATTTAGAGACGTAATCAACAGCGAGAAGGATGTACAAGTTCCCAAAAGAGCTGGGAAACGGCCCCATGAAATCTATCCCCCAAACATCGAAAATCTCCACAACTAAGATCGGTTGGAGCGGCATCTCGTTCCTCCGGGATATCCGGCCCATGTGTTGGCACCGGGAGCAAGTCTTGCAATAGTCATGAGCGTCTTTGAAGAGTTGTGGCCAGTAGAAACCACATTGCAAGATCTTCTCAGCTGTCTTTCTGGGGCCAAAATGCCCGCCACACGCTTGATCGTGGCAAAATGACAGCACACTCTTGAATTCCTCGTGTAACACCCGAGCCCAATAGTACTATTTCTGTTACTAGTTGAGTGTTAGACATTGCTCATATCAATTATCTTGCTTGTTTGGTGCTTGTTGTTAAATTTTAACCGGCTAAGTCATTTTTGCCTATAACAAATTTTAACACCTAAAATGAAATTAAAAATATCCACATTGGCCTACTCGTCACCACTAGTCGCGTGGTAGCGTCGAGACTTCATCCCGTTCGGTGAAACGGGCGAGTTTGGACGGCTACGCGCGCGTGCAAGTGTCCGACTTGGGGGCATGCATTTTAATCATAAGACATCTCATTTTAAAATTTGGAACCCGCTTAAAATCCTATTATTTGAATTTCTAATATTTGGGCGCAACCCGGACGCGATTTGGAAATATTTCATTTAGCGCCAAAGTGCCCATTTAATTAAATATATTAAAACTATATATATATTCTTTGTTACTGTTAGTTTAGAAAATCCTTTTTTAAATCTTTTATTTTACCCACGAATTTTCCTTCTCAGCCAATCACGAGGGATTTTATCCCTCGTGGGCCCCACCGTGACCCTCTCCCTCTACCTCTATCTCTCTCTCCTCTGTCTCTCTCTCTCATCCTCGAATCTCACTCTCTCTCTCTCTTCCTATAATCTCTCTCTCCTCTAATAACCTCTCTCTCTCTATCTTTATAAATCCCCACTGTTCCTTCGTCTTCGCGAGAAATCCCACGTGAACCCGACGCGAACCCAACCCTAGCCTTGCCCTAACTGCCGCAGCCTCGCCGCCGACCTCCCCGCGACCTCGCCACCATCACCTCTGCACCTCCCTCATCCCTCTCTCCATTTCCCTGTGCCCAGAACCCGCAAACTCCGACCCTTCCCCGATCCCAGAAACTCCACTGCCTGCACCTCACCGTCAATGGCCCTCATCGTCGACGACTCTTTCATCTTCCTCCCTTCGCCCTCTTCCCGACTCAACCACCATTGCTTCACCCCTGCACCCATTGCACCCGAGCCTAACCCTAACACCAAACCCTAGTTCGCCGGAGATCGCGCCGTCGACTCTCGTCGTCGTCGCCAGCGCACCGCCGACCACCTCCTCTTCCCCCTACGATCCAGACCAGGCCAGGACCTCCCTTACTCACAGCACCATCCTATTCCAGCAACCTCCAGCCACTTTCAGCCTACAGCCGCGTTCCCTGTTCGCCGCCGGCGCCCCATCGCCGTCGAACCCGTCGCGGTTGACACCCGTGCCATCCCTGTAAGCATCTCTTTACTTTCTCCCTTCGTGTTAACCCCTCGCTGGTCGTTCGTGTCCATAATTTGTATTTTGCTAACTTCGTCGCCGTTTTGACATTTCGCCGGATTCCGGCCGTGCCGACGACTTGACCTGACTCTCCAGCGAAGTACTCCGGTCCGCGTGGCCCCGTTGTTCGTTGTTTGGACTCGATCCGTGACCCGTGCATCCGTCGCGTGTTTTCCGCCGACGCTACGTTCGTGTTTTCCGGTTTGCGAAACCGTCGAGGCAAGTATTACTTGCTACATGCTACGCTATACCAATTAAGTATGATTGATTCATAAAACTTGCAGATATTAACTAAGTATAGTTACTTTTCGTATTTGGGCGAAATATGATATATATATATGATACTGCAACCTAAACCGTATTTCGCCACTGTAACCCTAATAACGAAACCACCAGTTAATCATTTTGCTATTTTAAAGGACGATAATTGTACACATATAGCTTCATTACTTTCTGTTATTGATAGTGCACTACCTTGTGATTATTGCACCCCAAGGGTGCTCGAACCTGTTAATATAATACAACTGCACCAGATTAATGCACCATTGTGATTAAATGAACTATTATTGCTGTTTACTTTATTTCCTGCGGCTGTTCCTTATTCGATTGTATACTTGTTGTGAGCACACCTTCGATTGCATTACATATTGACCAGACCTTGCTACACATGACATATATATACATACCGATGCACCGGACATGGTACCCTTTACTACCAACTCAACCTGTTATACCATGACCTGACTTGTTACCTGATCTCATGCCTAATGCCAACAAACCTGACTTGGGGTCCTCATGGACCATTCCTGTTGTCTACCCAGACAAACCTGCTGTTACCTGATCCTGTGTTGGCATTAGTTCTTGACTACTGAATACCTGACCTGACATATATAACTTGGGGGTATGGGGAAATCAAAGGTGAAACCGACTTGTAACTCAACAGTTCGATACCTGTTCTGATCAGTCTTACGGGCTTGGCCAGTCCGGGAGTGATGATGCTGACATCACTCGTCCATCCTGCTACCTATTACTGCCTAGCGGCACGTCTCGGATTCAGCCCCGAGGGTCTTGACCGTGGTCCCGGGCATGCACGGGATACTATTGAGTTACATCGACGAGTCATCAATTGATTTCAAAGACTTTAGAATAGAAACCCGATAGAACAGTATAGTTACCCACTGTACACTACCCTGCACTGTTATTTTATATTATTGTTTTATTCATGTTCATCCCTGCATTGCTTATTACCATGTTCATATTATATTACTGGTTGACATGACGCGCTGACGTCTGGGTTTTGCATGGCCCAGATTCTTTACCACTGTCGACGACCGAGCATGAGTACTTCAGCCAGCAGGCTGATCTGTGAGTTCTATAGTGATTAGTTCATTTATTTCATTTCATTTCCAGATGTGAGCCCGCATTATGGGACGTACTATTTATTTATTGTATTGGATCATTTGCTTCCGCACTTATTGTTCATTGACTCTTGTTATTATAGATTTGGACATGTGTTAGATTAGTTTATTTATCTTGTTCTTGACATCTCTACAGCCGTAATGTGACTGTGGATGGATACTTCCTACCCACAGGTAGCATGGTTGGCTATGTCACGTGCCCAATCTTGCGTACTCTGGGAAGCGGGACGTGACATGGTTCTTTTGGTATCAGAGCCATAGGTTAGTTGGGTTGATTCTTTTGTAGTTGGGTATTGTACCCGATACACGAATCAGAATACCCGTGCTTAGGAAACATGTCCTGCCACCTTGACTGTTTTACCATTCTTGAATCACATTCTTCCTGATTATATCTTTTACGGCGTGCAAACTTACTTTGCATTGTCAACTCGAAAACCTAATTTCTTGTTATCTCTAGGACTTAGGCGACTTGGGTGGAGTTAAGTAATTGTGGCTATGATACCGCGGCATAGTTACGATGCGGTACTCTATTTAAGTATCTTGGAGTTCTAGCCTTGATTTATATATTGAATCTATCATCATGCTAATGTTGGGTGTTTTGATTTCAGGACTATGGCAGATAAGAATTTCAAGACGTATCAGAGGCACGTGGATGAAGCCGCCATGTTAGGAGTGATACGTGGGATGTTGGAGAATCAGAAGAGGCACACTGAGCTGATCCAGCAGCAAGCAGATTCATTTCAGGAGGGTTTGCAGGCCATTCGACAGTCTGTAAACACAGCTGTAACGAAGCCAGTTGACCGAGTAGGGACCGTGGCAGATTTCAGACGTTTGGGTCCTACTACTTTCACTGGTCTGGAGGAGCCGTTGCCAGCCGAGCAGTGGCTAGTGGACACAGAGAATTTGCTGATTGCGGCACAGATCCCAGAGGACAAGAGAGTTGATGTGGTGCGCATTCAGCTGGTGGACTACGCCCGAGAGTGGTGGCTGGTGGAGGAGAACCGCTTGCCCAAGGCAATCAGTTGGGCGGATTTCTCTAAAAGTTTCCTGGAGAAGTTCTTCCCGCGGACTGCACGGGAGGAAATGGAAGAGAGATTTATTGGGCTGAGGCAAAATGGAGCATCTGTGGACGTACATGCAGCGGAATGGACGAGACTCAGCCGCTTCGCTGGACCCTTAGTCGCCAACGAGGCAGACAGGGCGCGAAGATTCTTGCGCAGTTTGGATGTGGACATCCAGAGGCAGATCGTCTCCTTGGGTTTGACCACTTTCTCGCAGGTTCTTACGGCAGCCAGAGAGCAGCAGAGTTTATCGGGATTGAAGGGGAACCTACACCAGACAGCAGTTGAAGCCAGGAAGCCCGCATTTGTACCTAACCGAGATCATGGGAGCAGAAGTATTCCAGTGGACCGTCGAGGTGTAGCACCCATGAAGAAATCTGTGATCGTTGATCGAAGAAAGAGCGTGACCTGTGACTACTGCCATTTACCTGGGCACGTGCATAAGGAGTGCCGAAGGAGACTGGAACTTTGTCTGGTTTGTGGAGCGGCCGATCACGCAGTGGGTGGCTGTCCGTCGAAGCTTCGCACGAGAGATGATATACAGAAGCCTCCGCAGAGACCGTTCCAAGGGCAGAAACAGCTGACTCAAGGACATACTCAGGCTCGAGCTTTCACGTTGACAGCTGAGGAAGCTAAGGCATCAGGAGAAGTGGTTTCAGGTACTTTACTCGTTCATGGTTTTCCCGCATTGGCATTATTTGATTCCGGAGCATCCCACTGTTTTATGTCATCCAAATTTATAACTACACACTCGATTACCTGCATGACCCTGTCTAGTTTTTGGGACATACACACTGGGAATGGGAAAATCATAGCTAGTAAGGAGTGTAGAGATTGTACAGTTGTTGTGTGCGGACGGGAGCTCTTTGCAGATTTCTTGGTAATAGATACGGGCAGCTATGAAGTTGTCTTGGGAATGGATTTTCTTGGCACTTTCCACGCCCACATTGACTGTAGGGCAAGGAAGGTAATTTTCCAGATTCCCGGACACCCTGAGTTTACCTTTACTGGGGGAAGCAGTTCTGTCGGGCCAGTCGAGTTCAGGGCTAGGCCGACACGCAGTGTTCTTGCAGCAATGGAAGTTGATAGTAATGAAGAGCCGGCAGTTGTTCGCGACTTTATGGATGTATTTGCAGATATATCGGGCTTACCGCCGAAGCGAGACGTGGAGTTCGCGATTGACCTTATTCCTGGTGCAGCGCCAGTATCAAAATCTTATTATCCGATGGCACCAGTGGAATTGGAAGAAGTTAAGAAGCAAGTCGGTGAATTACTTGAGAAGGGTTGGATTCGAAGCAGCAACTCGCCTTGGCGAGCTCCAGTTCTTTTAGTAAAGAAGAAGGATGGAGCGAGAAGGATGTGCATTGATTACCGAGAATTGAACCGGGTGACTATTAAGAACAAGTACCTGATCCCTCGCATTGGAGAACTTTTTGAGCAGCTTAGTGGCGCGATAGTATTCTCGAAACTGGATTTACGATCCGGATATCATCAGGTCAGAGTGAAAGCAGAAGAATTTGCAAGACGGCGTTTCGAACTCGATATGGACATTTCGAGTATCTGGTGATGCCCTTCGGAGTGACGAATGCACCAGCAATATTCATGGATTTGATGAACAGAATCTTTTCACCATTCTTGGACCAGTTTATTGTAGTATTCATTGACGAATTCTGGTGTACTCGAAGAGTCCGGAGGAGCATGCTGAGCATTTGAAGATCGCACTGTAGACGCTGAGACAGGAGAAATTGTATGCGAAGATGAGTAAGTGCGAATTTTGGCTGGAAGAAGTGAAGTTTTTGGGGCATGTTGTGTCGGGCGATGGAATCGCCGTCGATCCCGAGAAGATTACAGCAGTTCGAGATTGGCCTATTCCAAGAAATGTGGCTGAGATAAGAAGTTTCCTTGGTTTGGCCGGATACTACAGGAGATTTGTGGAGAATTTCGCTCGTTTGGCCGAACCGTTGACCAAGCTCACGCGCAAGGAAGTACCTTTTATTTGGACGGATGGATGTGCATTGGCCTTCGAGACGTTGAAGCAGAAGTTGATAACTGCCCCTATCCTGACCGTACCGGACAATTCAGGAGGACTGGTGATTCACAGCGACGCATCTGGAAAAGGATTGGGATGTGTTTTGATGCAGAATGGGAAGGTCGTAGCTTACGCATCGAGACAACTGAAGACTCATGAGAAGAATTACCCGACTCATGACTTAGAGCTTGCGGCTGTGATCTTCGCCTTGAAAATTTGGAGACACTACCTTTTAGGCGAGAGAGTCGAAGTCTTTACAGATCACAAGAGTTTGAAGTATGTGTTCACTCAGAAGGAGTTGAACATGAGGCAACGCAGATGGTTGGAGCTGATGGCCGACTACGACCTTGATCTTAAGTACCATCCGGGAAAGGTTAACGTCGTGCCGGATGCGCTTAGTCGGTTACCAGCGATTCAGGTATTGACTACACAGAGGGAGATCATTGCGGATTTTCGAAGATTTGACTTGGAGGTTGTGCTACCACATTCTACGGGACAGTTAATGCAGTTGCAAGTACAGTCGTCCTTAGTTGAGAAGATTAAAGCGGCACAATCGCAGGATCCTAGACTGCAAAGGTTTCGAGAGCAGGTTGAAGCCGGACTACGAACAGATTTACTGGTCCACGAAGACGGTTCGTTGAGATATGGTAGCCGTGTGTGTGTGCCAAAAGGGGATGTACGTGAAGAGCTCATGAAGGAGGCACACAGTTCAGCTTACTCTGTACATCCAGGAGGGACAAAGATGTACCGAGATATTCGACAGCACTTCTGGTGGGAAGGTATGAAACGGAAGATTGCTCGCTTCGTGGCTAAGTGCTTGGTGTGTCAGCAAGTCAAGGCTGAACACCAAAGGGTTGCTGGTTTGTTGCAACCACTTCCGATTTCTCAGTGGAAGTGGGAACATATAACCATGGATTTCGTGACAGCTTTACCGCGGAGTCCAAAGGGCAACAATGCAGTATGGGTGATTGTCAACCGATTGACCAAGGAAGCTCACTTTATTCCTTTTCGGGTTGGTCAATCGACGGAGACTTTGGCAGAGCGGTACATGCAGGAGATTGTAAGATTGCATGGAGTACCGGTGAGCATCGTGTCCGATCGGGACACTCGGTTCTTGTCACACTTCTGGAGGAGTTTACAAGAAAGTTTGGGGACTCGATTGAAGTTTAGCACAGCTTATCATCCTCAAACTGATGGACAATCGGAGAGAACGATCCAGACTCTTGAAGATATGTTGAGAGTATGCATGTTGGACTTCAAAGGTTCTTGGGAGGATCACCTACACTTGGTGGAGTTTTCGTACAACAATAGCTTCCAAGCGACTATTCAGACGGCTCCGTTTGAAGCGTTGTATGGTCGTAAGTGCCGTTCACCTGTTTGTTGGGATGATGTTGGTGAACGAAGGTTACTGGGACCAGATTTGGTAGTACAGACAGTCGAGAAGGTGAATACAATCAGGAAGAATATGAAGGCAGCTCAAGACAGACAGAAAAGTTGGGCCGACACGTCAAGAAGACCTCTAGAGTTCGCCGTGGGTGATTTGGTATTCCTGAAGATATCACCGACTAGAGGGGTGATTCGCTTTGGGAGTCGGGGAAAGCTTAGTCCTCGATTCGTTGGACCCTTCGAGATATTGGAGCGTGTTGGAGAGGTAGCGTACCGTTTAGCGTTACCACAGTCCTTGGCAGGAGTGCACGATGTGGTTCATGTATCTCAACTACGGAGGTATGTTCGAGATGAAACTCACGTCTTGGATCATTCGGAGTTGACTGTACGGGAGGACCTAACTTTTGAGGAGCGACCGGTTAAGATCAAGGATCGAAGAGAAAAGGTCCTTAAGAACAAGGTTATCCCTCTTGTGCTAGTTTCTTGGGGTAATCGATCGCATGGAGAATCCACTTGGGAGCGAGAAGACGAGATCCGGCAGAAGTTTCCTCACCTTTTTCTGTAGCTATGTATCTTGTATTCTTGGAATTTCGAGGACGAAATTCTTTTTGTAGTTGGGTATGATGTAACACCCGAGCCCAATAGTACTATTTCTGTTACTAGTTGAGTGTTAGACATTGCTCATTTCAATTATCTTGCTTGTTTGGTGCTTGTTGCTAAATTTTAACCGGCTAAGTCATTTTTGCCTATAACAAATTTTAACACCTAAAATGAAATTAAAAATATCCACATTGGCCTACTCATCACCACTAGTCGCGTGGTAGCGTCCGCGCGTCGAGACTTCATCCCGTTTGGTGAAACGGGCGAGTTTGGACGGCTACGCGCGCGTGCAAGTGTCCGACTTGGGGGCATGCATTTTAATCATAAGACATCTCATTTTAAAATTTGGAACCCGCTTAAAATCCTATTATTTGAATTTCTAATATTTGGGCGCAACCCGGGCGCGATTTGGAAATGTTTCATTTAGCGCCAAAGTGCCCATTTAATTAAATATATTAAAACTATATATATATTCTTTGTTACTGTTAGTTTAGAAAATCCTTTTTTAAATCTTTTATTTTACCCACGAATTTTCCTTCTCAGCCAATCACGAGGGATTTTATCCCTCGTGGGCCCCACCGTGACCCTCTCTCTCTACCTCTATCTCTCTCTCCTCTGTCTCTCTCTCTCATCCTCGAATCTCACTCTCTCTCTCTCTTCCTATAATCTCTCTCTCTCTCCTCTTATAACCTCTCTCTCTCTATCTTTATAAATCCCCACTGTTCCTTCGTCTTCGCGAGAAATCCCACGTGAACCCGACGCGAACCCAACCCTAGCCTTGCCCTAACTGCCGCAGCCTCGCCGCCGACCTCCCCGCGACCTCGCCACCATCACCTCTGCACCTCCCTCATCCCTCTCTCCATTTCCCTGTGCCCAGAACCCGCAAACTCCGACCCTTCCCCGATCCCAGAAACTCCACCGCCTGCACCTCACCGTCGACGGCCCTCATCGTCGACGACTCTTTCATCTTCCTCCTTTCGCCCTCTTCCCGACTCAACCACCATTGCTTCACCCCTGCACCCATTGCAGCCGAGCCTAACCCTAACACCAAACCCTAGTTCGCCGGAGATCGCGCCGTTGACTCTCGTCGTCGTCGCCAACGCACTGCCGACCACCTCCTCTTCCCCCTACGATCCAGACCAGGCCAGGACCTCCCCTACTCACAGCACCATCCTATTCCAGCAACCTCCAGCCACTTTCAGCCTACAGCCGCGTTCCCTGTTCGCCGCCGGCACCCCATCGCCGTCGAACCCGTCGCAGTTGACACCCGTGCCATCCCTGTAAGCATCTCTTTACTTTCTCCCTTCGTGTTAACCCCTCGCTGGTCGTTCGTGTCCATAATTTGTATTTTGCTAACATCGTCGCCGTTTTGACATTTCGCCGGATTCCGGCCGTGCCGACGACTTGACCCGACTCTCCAGCGAAGTACTCCGGTCCGCGTGGTCCCGCTGTTCGTTGTTTGGACTCGATCCGTGACCCGTGCATCCGTCGCGTGTTTTCCGCCGACGCTACGTTCGTGTTTTCCGGTTTGCGAAACCGTCGAGGCAAGTATTACTTGCTACATGCTACGCTATACCAATTAAGTATGATTGATTCATAAAACTTGCAGATATTAACTAAGTATAGTTACTTTTCGTATTTGGGCGAAATATGATATATATATGATACTGCAACCTAAACCGTATTTCGCCACTGTAACCCTAATAACGAAACCACCAGTTAATCATTTTGCTATTTTAAAGGACGATAATTGTACACATATAGCTTCATTACTTTCTGTTATTGATAGTGCACTACCTTGTGATTATTGCACCCCAAGGGTGCTCGAACCTGTTAATATAATACAACTGCACCAGATTAATGCACCATTGTGATTAAATGAACTATTATTGTTGTTTATTTTATTTCCTGCGGCTGTTCCTTATTCGATTGTATACCTGTTGTGAGCACACCTTCGATTGCATTACATATTGACCCGACCTTGCTACACATGACATATATATACATACCGATGCACCGGACATGGTACCCTTTACTACCAACTCAACCTGTTGTACCATGACCTGACTTGTTACCTGATCTCATGCCTAATGCCAACAAACCTGACTTGGGGTCCTCATGGACCATTCCTGTTGTCTACCCAGACAAACCTGCTGTTACCTGATCCTGTGTTGGTATTAGTTCTTGACTACTGAATACCTGACCTGACATACATAACTTGGGGGTATGGGGAAATCAAAGGTGAAACCGACTTGTAACTCAACAGTTCGATACCTGTTCTGATCAGTCTTACGGGCTTGGCCAGTCCGGGAGTGATGATGCTGACATCACTCGTCCATCCTGCTACCTATTACTGCCTAGCGGCACGTCTCGGATTCAGCCCCGAGGGTCTTGACCATGGTCCCGGGCATGCACGGGATACTATTGAGTTACATCGACGAGTCATCAATTGATTTCAAAGACTTTAGAATAGAAACCCGATAGAACAGTATAGTTACCCACTATACACTACCCTGCACTGTTATTTTATATTATTGTTTTATTCATGTTCATCCCTGCATTGCTTATTACCATGTTCATATTATATTACTGGTTGACATGACGTGCTGACGTCTGGGTTTTGCATGGCTCAGATTCTTTACCACTGTCGACGACCGAGCAGGAGTACTTCAGCCAGCAGGTTGATCTGTGAGTTCTATAGTGATTAGTTCATTTATTTCATTTCATTTCCAGATGTGAGCCCGCATTATGGGACGTACTATTTATTTATTGTATTGGATCATTTGCTTCCGCGCTTATTGTTCATTGACTCTTGTTATTATGGATTTGGACATGTGTTAGATTAGTTTATTTATCTTGTTCTTGACATCTCTACAGCCGTAATGTGACTGTGGATGGATACTTCCTACCCACAGGTAGCATGGTTGGCTATGTCACGTGCCCAATCTTGCGTACTCTGGGAAGCGGGGCGTGACACCTCGTCAGGGACACACCGACGAATAATCTGGTCGGGACAGTACTTGAACAGATAGGGTTCGTCCCAGTAAAAGTGTTTTACTTGGGATAAGAAGCGAAGTCTGTCCTGACTTGACCATTCAGTCGGTAGTAATCCAGTGGCCAAATAGTTCACAATATCTGCGAACCAGGATTTGCAAGATACTGTCAAGAGCTGTTCATCCGAGAAAACGTCGTTGATCGGAATTGGAAGCGAAGGCGAAGAAGGAAGTCGTGAGAGATGGTCGACAACTACGTTTTCACATCCTCGTTTGTCCTTAATGACAAGGTCAAACTCTTGCAGTAAGAGGATCCAACGTATTAGCCGAGATTTTGCATCTTTCTTCGCAAAAAGATGGCGCAGAGCAGAATGGTCTGTGTAGACAATGACTGGAGAGCCGATGAGGTAGGGCCTGAATTTTTCTAAAGCAAATACTACAGCTAAGAATTCCTTCTCAGTTGTTGTATAATTGAGTTGGGCGTCGTTCAGGGTTCGGCTCGCATAATAGATTACGTGCGGCATCTTGTTGATGTGTTGTCCAAGGACAGCACCAATGGCAAAGTCGGATGCATCGCACATAATCTCAAATGGGTGCGTCCAGTCAGGTGAAGAAAGAACGGGAGTAGAAGTGAGTGAGTGTTTTAATGACTCGAATGCAGTCACACAGCTCGAGTTGAAGTCGAATGGCGTGTCCTTGGCCAGCAAAAGATTTAAGGGCCTAGCAATCTTGCTAAAGTCCTTGATGAACCGTCTATAGAAACCGGCATGGCCAAGGAAGGCTCGGATATCTCTGACGCATCGGGGAGGAGGCAGATTGGAAATGACCTCAATCTTTGCTTTGTCAACCTCTATGCCATTTTGCGAGATGATATGTCCTAAGACAATACCTTCGCGCACCATGAAGTGGCATTTCTCCCAATTCAAAATGAGATTCTTGTCCTTACATCGGGTAAGGACAGCGTCAAGATGCAGCAAACACTCGTTGAAGGAATCGCCGAAAATGGAGAAGTCATCCATGAAAATCTCCAGAAATTTTTCCACCATGTCTGAGAAGATTCCCACCATACACCGCTGGAAGGTAGCGGACGCATTGCATAACCCAAAGGGCATGCGTCGATATGCAAACGTGCCGAAAGGACAAGTGAATGTGGTCTTGTCCTGGTCTTTTTCGGCGATGGGAATTTGATTATAGCCGGAGTAGCCATCAAGAAAGCAGTAGTACTCGTGTCCGGCCAATCGTTCAAGCATCTGGTCAATGAAAGGTAGCGGAAAGTGGTCTTTCCGCGTTGCGGCGTTGAGTTTTCTGTAATCAATGCATACTCGCCACCCAGTTTGGGTGCGAGTAGGGATTAACTCGTTTGCCTCGTTAGTGATGACCGTGATGCCCGACTTCTTAGGGACAACATGAATGGGGCTAACCCACTGGCTATCAGAGATAGGGTAAATGATACCACTATCTAGACATTTTACGATCTCCTTCTTCACAGCCTCTTTCATGACTGGATTGAGACGTCTTTGTGGATCCCGGGCTGGTTTGGCATCATCCATCAGATGAATGTGATGCTCAATGATCAGGGGACTAATCCCCTTGATGTCCGCCATGGACCAGCCAAAAGCTTGCATGTTGCTGTGCAAGACCGCAAGAAGGGCTTTCTCTTGCTCTGGAGCTAGAGAAGCCGAAATGATGACAGGGAGGGTCTCGTTCTCACCTAAGTAAGCGTACTTAAGGTGAGACGGCAAAGGCTTGAGTTTGAGCGTTGGAGGTGAAACGATGGAAGGCAAGATTGGTGCAGAGGTCTCGAACTCAAAGGACTCCAGCAAAGGTTCGAAACGAGTGTAGGCGACCGAGTCGGATGGTTCAGGTAACTCATCCTGAAATTCGAAAGATTCAAACTCAGGTTGTGCGCGGCTAAGATCGTTCAAGAACGTGAAACACTCGTAGTCGTTGTCGGGCGCAGAAACAGCAGCATGTTCGAAGAGAAACGCACTAGTGGCGTCAAGATTATCGTGTTCAAACAGAAACTCCTCGAATTCACACTCTTCAGGGGTGATCTCCTGGATCGAGCAGACGTCCAGTATATGAGCATTAGGTTCAGCGGGCTGATTCCCCAACCTAAAAATGTTGAGTTCAATCGTCATGTTTCCAAAAGAGAGGTTCATCAAACCATTGCGACAATTGATCACAGCATTTGAGGTTGCAAGAAATGGGCGACCGAGTATCACCGGAATTTGATTCCGGGGGTTAGCTACAGGCTGTGTGTCTAATACAATGAAGTCAACGGGGAATATGAAGTCTTCGACTTTTATTAACACATCCTCTAGTTCACCCCTAAGATGGGTGATTGATCGGTCGGTGTTCAGACCATAATATTGCATTTATCATTTCCCTATTCTTATCCTTTTTATAAATAAACAGGTACTCTTGACGCACGTTTGTTGCATATTACAGGATACAGGTTTCTGGAGCAAATACAGTGAAAAAGACACAAAACAACAGAAAAAGGGACTTTTGACCAACTATTAGACGGATCCTAGTCAAGCCTAGACGAAGAACAGTACAAGGTCCAAAATGTCAAGTGAACGGTCAAAAGATACGAACAAGTTTTCACTGAAGATCTGGAGAAGACCCAGAAGCCCAACAGAGAAAATACATATAAAAATAAAGAGCCCATGAAACCCTGAAGAAAACCCAAAATTTTGGCAGCCCAAGACCACCAAAGGGCCGCGGATCCGCGGCCCAAGCCAACCAATGCCGCAGATCCGCGGCCATTATGAGCGCACGTCGGTGGAATTCTTCTGTGACGGTGCGTCGGTGTGGGTGTTGGGATTCTTAGGGGGCAAATCAGTAATTGCGCATGTGCGAGACTCTGAAACCCTAATTCTCCTGTTTACTTATAAATTGTAATCTTAAATTGTAAAACCATATGCCTCTTTTCAATCAATAAAATTTAGACTTTCTGGGAGTTATTTTCAGATCTGTTCTTCTTGTTTGGAGGGAGCCATCGAATTAGTAAGTAATTTTATTTCTGTTCTTTTAATTAAAATGTTTTCTCATCCCCTAATGAGCGAGTAATCTCCTCGCTTGTTAGGGTTAGCCTTAGGGAAAGGGTTGAGAGATGAGATCTCTCATCCCTTTCAATGCCACATTCACCTAATGAATTAAAACTCCATGCATACGCGCACAACCGCTCCCTGCGGCATCCTACCCCTCGAGGTAACGATGAACCGTAGTATAAAGGGCCGGTTGCGCGTGTTTTCCATGGGGGTTAGGGTAATTATCAACAAAGGAAGGATACAAATCTAGAGGAAGAAACATCTTCCCAAAAGATTTGGATCCACTTGATTGATAATTACCGTAACATCTAATAGATCTAAAAAAGTAGGCATTGAAAGCGGTGAGGAAACGTTAATCTCCAAAACTTCCCCTAAGCCTAACCCTAGCAAGATTCTTAATTAGATTAATTAGATCCAGTTTTCATAGATTTTTATAAACCAACCAAAACAACAAATTGAATCAACTCGTTAAAACACATAAAAGGAATTTACCCGTCTCTGTGGATCGACCCGTACTCACCGGCTAGCTGCGAATCGACGCCGTTTCTGATTGCGGTAAACTCATATTTTTGACACTAATCAAATGGCGCCGTTGCCGGGGACGGCGTAATCTTTCTTTTTGTGAATTTTCGGGTTGATATAAATTTTAAAAATTATAAAAATCTGAAAATATAAAAAGAATAATAAAAAAATTTATCAAATTTGATCTGTTTGAAGGGTGTATCTTTTGAATCTTGCAGGAACAGCGAAGAATTGAGGATCTGGAATTTTACAGAGGGCAAATCAAAATTTGGTACATAAGAACAGAGAAGAATTACAAGCACAGAACAGCAGAATTTTTTCCAGAGCCTGACCCCACTTCCCCGCCGCGCTTCCGCTGCAAAAGAGGGCCCCAGACCGCGGAACCGCCGCCGATCTGCCACGTCAGCGCATCAGATTTGCACTGTTTGTTCTCTTTTCTTCCCCTCTGCAACCTCCATATCTCCACTGTAAAAAAAATTCTGCAGGTTTCTTTGCGCTAAAAAATCTTCTACCCCCTTCTAAATAACAGATTTGCTGCAGATTTCTTTGCGCCGCGCTAAAATTGAATGCAAGTGAAATTTAATTTTTTTTGCATAATTTAACCGGACTCTAAGGGGCTAATTGACCAAACTCAGATTGGGTGGGGATTTCATCACCCTTCCCAGGACCCCAGAAAATACCTAAGCATTTTGCATCGACCACAATTAATTAAAAAAGATTAGACTCAGACCTAAGGACATCGAGCTCAATAGGAAAAGGACTAGTATAGGCATCGGCCGTTTATCCTAACCGACTTTGCGGTGTCTAGGCTAGTGGTTATTAATTAGGCCCACTGTAGTGGTGGTTCCTTCCCACTTATCTGGCCGTATTTTTCCGTGAAGAGGCGGTTTGAGGTCCTATTTCTAGCCCTAGTTAGGAGCTGTCTAGCAGACCTAGGCAACCCTAGATCTAGGCCTGATTGTGCATGTGTGGATGATACATTTGTGTCACGAGTCCCATTTTCTAAAACCTTCTCGCAAAACTCTCCAGTAAAAAAAAAAATAAAGGGAAATTTTTATAAAAACTTGCAAAAATTTTGTCGCTAAGAAATCCTTGCATTCTTCTATCATGGGCACCTCACATCATAAATCTCTTGCCGAATTTTGGTATCCCGAACCTAACTTTGCGTCGTTCGTCAATTGTTTCGGTCAATTGTTTCGGTCAATTTAAAAACGATCCCTCCTTGCCAAAAAAATCGTTGAAAGATCACATAGAGGAGTCTAGGAGAAACAGTTTGACTTTTCAACCCACTTTATGTCAACCGAGTCAACCTTCACCACCTCCATATGTTGACACCACTTTTTCAAGTCCTTCTGTCACTCCTAGGCCGATGTCCATTGCTGAGCATATTGCTCAATCTCGCAGTCGATCTTTCACCCCTCTCCACTCATCTAGTTCTAGGGATCCACACGACTATTCACCTTCTTATCCATATGTTGACCCTACCCCTGTCCTACCACCCACTTCCTATCAGTCCTACCCGACTTTTCCACCTTCACTAGACACCGTTTCTTCACAGCCATTAGGGAGTTTCACATATCCAACCAATTTTGAATCTTTTACTGAAACCCCCTCACCACCTAAGTCTAGTTTGGAAGAGTCGTTGGAAGCATATATTGCTGCAACAAATAAAATGATGAGGAATGTGGAAGCATCCATGGCCGCCCTTATGCAACCTAGTGAACCGGTAGCTAGTGTCCCGCTAGCTCCGAATTTTTCAATGTATAAAGCGGCAGTTGGACAGAGTGAGAATGAGAGAGGATTTCCAACTCCAACCTACCTATACCCAATTGAAGCCCACAACTCCTGTTTTCCATTGATTGCCCTAAATAGTTCACCTGTTGAAAATAAAAATGAGTTGTGTGATTTTTTAGTGCTTGATTTGCCAACTTGTGAAGAACCCCTTTCAAGTGAAACCGCACCTAATCCGTTTAACCTTTACACATCCACTCTAGAACCTACATTGATAAACATCCATGCTTTTGAGGAGGTGTCTAAAGAAATTGATTTTCACTTGATTAAGGATGTAGACGCCGGGAATATTTCGGATGATGAACCTGTCGATTTGCTTGAAATTTTATGTTCAAATCATCATCCTGAGTTATTAAATGTTACCCCCGAATCTCATATGCGTCTAGATTTTGATGATAATGGCATGGATGAATTAAATATTGAGGATAGTACTGAGGAGAGTCTTGAGGATAATATCGAGGTTGAACCATTTTTATTTGATGTGTCGGATTTTCCAATTCAGCCTCCTGAACCTTTGACTGTTATATCACCCTCCCTCCTTCCTATTGTTCCGACCGAACAAATGACCGTTACGCTTTCATCTCCTATACCAAGTTCGGCGTACCCATGTTTTCTTGCGAATCTTGAGGGATTTGACCCCATTGCACGACGAGTTGGTAGGTTAGCGCAATCGTTTTTAACACATCGGTCATCACAAATTGCGCTAATTTATTTCCTCAATTTACACCCTCAAGATCGCACTCCACTTCTTTCTTCTTTCCGTCTTTCTTCTCCCCCACCGAGACCATATTCTACCATTCTTCTTTCCACACAGTCTCGCGTGCTTTTCATCTCTTTTCTTTCCATCCCATTCTTGCACCAACTCTACCATTACCATGATAAGATTTTTGAATGGTTGGTGCTAACATTTGGCTTGTGTAAGGCCAAGCTTAACTTTGGGGGGAATCTTGTTGTATATATGTATATATCCTTTTATTTTCTTTTTCTATAAAAAAATTAAAAAAAAAATTCAAAACATAAAAAAATTATTATAAATAAATAAACAGGGGAGTATCGGTATTTTGACCCTCTTGGTTTAGCATGACAGTGAGGACACTGTCAAGTTCAAGTTTGGGGGTATGCTCGGTACGTCTTCTTCCTTCGCATTCATTTGTACATATTTTTGCATTTGCATATTTATTTGAAAACCCATAAAAATTTGAAAATTTTCAAAAATTATAAAAATATTGTATTCAATTTTGGCCATAATTGACTTGAGTTTGATAAATAGGTTAACTGGCTAGGAACAACTAGATCTTAGACTTAGTGAATTAAAAACCCTAAAAATAACATTTCTTAAAGTTTAACGGTAGAAAGTATATGCCTTGTAGTTTATTTAGAAATAGGCAAATTTTGGGTTGACTTCTTGGGCTAAGTCGAATCAAGGGAAGAGTATTGATGTTCTTATTAGAGTATAAGTTTGAAAAATAGTTCCTATCTTAAGTTTAGATTCTGAAAATATATACCCTACAATTTGCACAATCACGCACCTTGAAACTTGGAATAGTAGAAGAGACCTTGAAATGCTCTTGTCTAAAGTCCTTAGTACGAAGAGAAAAAAAAGAGTGTGAATAAAGAAAAGAAAAAAATGGACACTGGTTTTTGTGATTACCTAAGGCTGTAAAAGTAGAAAAATATTTAGCGAGGGTGCCTTATCACCTAGTGCCTTAGACCAACTGGTTTGGGAGTCACTGCTAAAGCCTTGGGTGTTGCAAAACTAGGAAGTACGCTTTAAAGTGCTAACGCATCTTGTAATCGGTTGTTGGTACCTCAAGAAGTATTAACGGTCGCATGAAGGATGTGTAAGCAAATTTCATTTAAAAATTCACTAATAAGTGCTTTGGACAATGGACGAGAGTACGATTGCTTGATTTGAATTTCCAAGTGTAGGGGTGATCTATACACACACGTAGGGGTATGTGATTGGAATTTAGATAAGAGAGAGGAATGAAAGATAAAATTTGTATCTTTAATAGAGTTGATAGAAAATTCCTAAGTGGAGATGGAAACCCTAGAAGGAAAACTTAAGAGTTGCCGAAAGCCAAGTAGATCTACATAACATATATAATCTCAAGTTAAATGATGAAGAAGCATGAAGAATGTGGGTGGATAATTTACAAGTATAAGATAATAGAATTCCTTGTTAGAAGACCTAATTGGAGAACAAAAGTCAATGGGGCGAGTTGATAGGATTTTGTGGGTGTAATCCGCTGAAAACCCTCAGGAGACAACACTCCTCCTACTAGGGACACCTAGAGGTTTAACGGCTTGTTGCACGTGCTCAGTGCAATCGCGTTTCCCTGCGAAAGTGTGGTTAGGATTTTAGAGAATAAAATAATAAGTTTGCTCGAGGACGAGCAAAAGGTAAGTTTGGGGGTATTTGTTCAGACCATAATATTGCATTTATCATTCCCCTATTCTTATCCTTTTTATAAATAAACAGGTACTCTTGACGCACGTTTATTGCATATTACAGGATACAGGTTTCTGGAGCAAATACAGTGAAAAAGACACAAAACAACAGAAAAAGGGACTTTTGACCAACTATTAGACGGATCCTAGTCAAGCCTAGACGGAGAACAGTACAAGGTCCAAAATGTCAAGTGAACGGTCAAAAGATACGAACAAGTTTTCACTGAAGATCTGGAGAAGACCCAGAAGCCCAACAGAGAAAATACATATAAAAATACAGAGCCCAAGAAACCCTGAAGAAAACCCAAAATTTTGGTAGCCAAAGACCACCAAAGGGCCGCGGATCCGCGGCCCAAGCCAACCAATGCCGCGGATCCGCGGTCATTATGAGTGCACGTCGGTGGAATTCTTCTGTGACGGTGCGTCGGTGTGGGTGTTGGGATTCTTAGGGGGCAAATCAGTAATTGCGCATGTGCGAGACTCTGAAACCCTAATTCTCCTGTTTACTTATAAATTGTAATCTTAAATTGTAAAACCCTATGCCTCTTTTCAATCAATAAAATTCAAACTTTCTGGGAGTTATTTTCAGATCTGTTCTTCTTGTTTGGAGGGAGCCATCGAATTAGTAAGTAATTTTATTTCTGTTCTTTTAATTAAAATGTTTTCTCATCCCCTAATGAGCGAGTAATCTCCTCGCTTGTTAAGGTTAGCCTTAGGGAAAGGGTTAAGAGATGAGATCTCTCACCCCTTTCAATGCCACCTTCACCTAATGAATTAGAACTCCATGCATACGCGCACAACCGCTCCCTGCGGCATCCTACCCCTCGAGGTAACGATGAACCGTAGTATAAAGGGCCGGTTGCGCGTGTTTTCCATGGGGGTTAGGGTAATTATCAACAAAGGAAGGATACAAATCTATAGGAAGAAACATCTTCCCAAAAGATTTGGATCCACTTGATTGATAATTACCGTAACATCTAATAGATCTAAAAAAGTAGGCATTGAAAGCGGTGAGGAAACGTTAATCTCCAAAACTTCCCCTAAGCCTAACCCTAGCAAGATTCTTAATTATATTAATTAGATCCAGTTTTCATAGATTTTTATAAACCAACCAAAACAACAAATTGAATCAACTCGTTAAAACACATAAAAGGAATTTACCCGTCTCTGTGGATCGACCCGTACTCACCGGCTAGCTGCGAAGCGACGCCGTTTTTGATTGCGGTAAACTCATATTTTTGACACTAATCAGTCGGCCATTTGGAGAGTGCAGTGCGTGGGTTTCAGCTCTCCGACGCCTAATTGCTCGTATACTGAATACGGAAGCAGTTAACACTGGCACCAAGATCTAATAGTCCGCGGTTGATGTTCTTATCCCCAATGGTAATTGAAATCGTAGGACAGCCAGGGTCCTTCCGTTTTTGTGGTAAAGATTGGGTAAGGGCATCACTCACAGCACTAGCCAAGAAAACTTTCTTGGGTACCTGAGACTTCCACTTTTTCGTGCACAAGTCCTTTAAGATTTTCGCGTAAGACGGGACTTGTTGGACATCATCTAAAAGAGGAATGTTAATGTTAACTTGCTTAAATAACTCCAGAATCTTCTCCATTTGTGGATTTTGTTTGTTAGACCTCAACCGGTTTGGAAATGGAACATTTTGAAAATTGGTTGAGTCTAATGCTGGAGGAGGAGATTGTGGAGTTGGAACGGATCCCAGAACAGGTGTTTTCGTGGAGTGAGAAGTGGGTCCGTTCAGAGCAGAAGAAGAGGAAGGAGAGCCTTGTGAAGAATGGAGAATAGGCTCAGAAGACGAGGAAGAAGAAGAAGAAGAGGAGGAAGCGGCCGGGGTATCATCGTTGATTCGTTTGCCAATGTTGTTTTGCAGCATCCTTCCCGATCTCAGTGTGGTCACGGCACTCACATTATGGTTCTGTTGTTCAAGAGCAACATGTGCATTATGTGGGTGACCGGGATTTGAGAGTGGCTGGGACGGGAGCTTCCCCTTCTCTCGCTCGCTTAAGGCCGCATTCAGGTGTGCAATCTGGGCCTCAATGGTCTTGATGCTTTGCCCGTGAGCGGCAGTGTGTTGCACTAAGGACTGAATGGAAGACTGGATGTTGGCAGTGGATTGGGTCGATTGTTTAACGAACGCCTCCAGACTTCGTTCGAGCGAGGAAACATTATCGTTGTTTGACGGAACAAAGTTGTTTGGTGGAAAAGAATTGTTGGGTGCAAAGTTGTTCGTCTGATTTTGGAAAGGTTGGGGTTGGAAGGGCTGCTGAAACTGAGTTTGTTGTTGCGCTTGTTGTTGCGGCGGAGGGGCCCTTTGGAAATTGTTGCCCTGGAATTGATTCTGATTCTGATTCCAGGCGAAATTGGGGTGGTTCCTCCAACCGGGATTGTAGGTGGAAGAGTATGGATCATTCCTCGGTCTTTGCTGGAATGCAGCATTAACCTAATCCTGTCCTTGCGAGGGTGGATTGTAAGGACACTCTTCGGTCAAGTGGGAAGGATCGGAATAACAAGCGCAAATGGTACGAAGGGGGAGAACAGGGGCAGGAGCAGGAGAAGAAAATTTGCTCTCTATCGCTTCAAGCTTTCTCGTTATTGCAGCCATTTCAGCTTTCATCGCAATAGAGACATCAAGTTGGTGAATTCCTACCCTAGACTGACCGGTAGAAGTGGAGGTAGAAGAAGAAGAAGTCGGTCTGGTGCTCTCCCATTGTAGCGTTTGCTCCGCAAGGTCGTCAAAAAACTGCCACGCTTCCTCGTCAGATTTCGATAGGAGGTGGCCCTGACAGATGGTTTCCAACAACTGCTTCGTTGCTGGGTTCAGGCCCTCGTATAAGGTTTGGCAAAGTTGCCATTTCTCTATACCGTGGTGAGGACACTGAACAAGAAGGTCTTTGTACCGGTCAAACCACTTCCAGAAGGGTTCAGAAGGAAGCTGAGAGAATTGGTTGATTTCATTGCGAATCCTTGCGGTTTTATGATTCGGATAGAATTTCTTTAGAAACGCTTTTACAAACTCGTCCCAACTGGTTATGGAGTGGGAAGCGGTGCTATACAGCCATTTTTCAGCAAGATCGCATAAAGTGAACGGAATGACCCGTAGATGTATAGGATCGTCCGACAGTTGGGTAGTTTTCATCATGGCACAGACGTTTTGAAATTTGTTGATGAAGATATAGGCATCTTCAGATTCAAGCCCATGAAATCGTGGAAGCATGTTGATGAAGTGGGGCTTAATTTCAAAATTATCCCCATTGGCCGGTGGAAGAGACAGGCAGGTGGGAAGTGCAGAACGGGTGGGATAGAAACGATCCTGGAGCGCGATTCGCTGCGGCGCTACAACAGGTGGTGGTGGTGGGTTATTGGTCTCCGTAGGAGGTAGAGCCAATCCAGGGGTAGTCAAAGAGATGTTCGGATTAAATCCCGACATCGCGGAAGAAGAGGTTGGTGAAGGTGAAGGTGAAGATGTATGAACAGAATTCCGGTCAACGTCGGAGTTGGCCGGCAAAGGAAGGGGTGAAAGAGGTGTGGATGGAGTATCGACGTCTGAGTCGATCGCTTAGTCGGTAGCGACTAATGTAACGCGGACTAGACGGGCGCTAGTGTCCCGAGTCCAAGCGGACATACACTAAACGAGTTTAGTATAGTAAAAGCGGAGAAGGTGAGGGTAAGAAAACGTCAATGGAGAAAACGATGGGTGGTGGGTGAAAAATGGATTTGGCGACAAAGGCAACGTTTTTATAAAAGTTTTTGATTTTTTTCTTTTTTTTTGTTTTAGAAAGATCTTTCCAGAAATATGTACGGACTTATGGCTTTAAGCAATCACAAATAAGATATGCACAATCTCACCTAGATCTATGGTCACCTAGGTCTACTAGACCTGCTCCTAACTGTTCCAGAGGGCTAGAAAAAGGACCTCAAACGGCCTCTTCTCCGTCTAATGCGGCCAGATAAGTGCCAGGTAAGTGGGAGGTTGTCCAACGCTTTCGCGAAGTTCCTTAATTAAATAACCACTTTCCTTCGTCACACTTGCCTAGGCGCCGCAAAAGTCAGATAGGATAAACGGCCGATGCCTGTAACTAATCCTCTGTCCTAATGAGCGCGAAGTCCTTAGGGCTGAGTCTAGTATTTTTTAATTTTTAACAATGGTCAATGCATATGCTTTTTGTGATTTTTGGGGTCCTGGGAAGGGTGATGAAATCCCCACCCAATCTGAATTGGTTTCAAGCCCCTTAAGTCCGTATTAAGAAATGCAAAGCAGTAACAAATCAACTGCAAACAACTTTTATTTTTTTAGCGCGGCGCAAAGAATCCTGCACAAGAACAGTTTATTGGAAGGGGGAGAAGAGTTTGCGCAAAGAAATCTGCAGAAAACACAGTTTATTGGATTCCAGAGGAGTGGGGAGGAGAACAGAGACTTACCCAGAGATTTTGGGGCCCTGAAGCCACCAAGTGGCCGCGGATCCGCGGCCTAAGCCAGCTTATGCCGCGGATCCGCGGCAGTAAGGTGGAGTTGGGCTTTCATTTTTCTTGGGTTTGCTGCTTTGGGTGTGCTCTTCTGTTTTTAAGACCCTGAATCTGGATTTGCTCACTGGTTCTGTTCCAGAATCTTTCAGTAGACTGTTTTTTCGTTTTAATCCGTCGCGGTATAGCCGCGAAATGTGGGTCTAACTTCCCACGTCTTTGGCACTGAACTTGAACTCCGTATTTTCCTGCACACTTGCACAAAAACTAATCAAAAATAACAAGATGATTTTTTACAAAGTATATATTTTTTTTGTTGTTTTTCGGTTGTTTTTATATTCACAAGTTAACCCGAAATTACACAAAGAAATAAACTACCGTCTCCCCGGCAACGACGCCATTTGATTGTTAGATATTCTGCGTGTTCAAGTTTTAGTTAAATACCGCAATTAAGACGGTTTCGCTTGTAGCTAGCCGGTTGAGTACGGGTCGTCCACAGAGAGATGGGAGTCTTTTTCTATGTATTTTAACGAGTTAAGTCCGAGAGTCCAGATTTGTTTGTGATTATCTAAGTGTTAAAATGATATGTAAAGAGAGCTTGTTAGGGTTAGGATTAGGTTAGTTTGAGTTAGGAGTCTCCCACATCTTTCGTTGCCCCTCTTAATATCGGTGTTACGGTAATCGGCAACAACGGGGATTAGCACGACTAGGAAGGAACTTGCGAGTATAAGCTAGGCTTTCCAACGCATAAGTTCTTCCTTTTGGTTCTTGTCCGTCCGTTCTTGGCTCTTATCCATAACCTCCGGTTAATTCAACCACAACCGGTCTCACTACGGAATCACCACTATCATGTAGGATAGGGTGCCGTAAGGAGCGGATTGTGGTTCAATTAACGGGAGTCGAATTAAGCTGTTGGGCAAGGAAAGAGTGAGAGAGATTTCCTTCTCTCAAACTTCCCTTATCCTACCCTAACAAGTATGAAACTACTCACACATCATGATACGGAAAAATAAAACAAAACAAAAGAGGAAGATAGAAAGAAAGAGATTAGAAGATAACAACTAGCTATTTGCGACCTCACCTTGGCGAGGATCAAGCGTAAGCATCATGGTTGTTTTAAGGATAAAGAAAAGAGAGAAGAAAGAAACAACAAGAAAAATAACAACAACTAAGTTAACAAATGAAAATTACAACAATTAACAAGAGAATAAGACAAGCATAATAATAAACGGTTCTTCTTTATTCATCATTCTTCACTCACAAGCTCACTACAAGTTTTAATGGAGAAGAGATGAGAAGAGGAAGAAGAACATGTATTCTAAAACCTAGAGAAAAAAATACAAGATTATGGATCCTTTCCTTCACAAAGTTCTGGGCTATTTATAGGCTGAAAAATGAAAACCTAGGGCAACCACCAGAACACAAATAAAAAGACCAAAACACCCCCAAAAAGTCTTCAAGTGCGGCGCCAGTACGGCCGCGGAACCGCGGCCTAAGCATGCTTAGGCCGCGGAACCGCGGCCATATAGAGGAATTGGCTTCTCGTATTTTGTGGGCCCCCCTGTTCTGATGTTGTCTGTAGTTTGGCATATGTGTTTTCTGAAAATACCTCCACATTTCTTCCAGAATTTCTGTTGATGGAAAGGTAATTTGATGTGGACTTTTTGTCAAGATTTTCTTGAGCTCCGCGTAGATTTCTTGGAACTTGTGTTGCCATTGAGCCTTGTGCATGAAGGTGACAATCGATTTGCCATTTTGTCTCCTAAACTGGTATGTGGCAACAGACGGATAAAGAGCGGAGGCCCGTGTTTTATCTGTGGTTGGCAGGAACCCGGATTTTGTCGTGTTTTTCCATGGATTTCACCGTTTAGAGCTGAGAACCTGTATCCTGCAATTGACTAGCAAACACGGCTCAAGAGTACCTACCGATATGCAATGTGATAAAAATTGGGCAGTATAAAAATGCAAAAATCTGATATGAACACACACCAAGCATTTTGCGACACTTCTGGCTACTTCACGCTTCATCCCATGCCACCAATAATTTTGACGTAGATCTTTGTACATTTTGGTACCTCCAGGATGTACTAAGTAGGGAGAGCTGTGAGCTTCTTTCATTAACTCTTCCCGAACAGGACCTTTTGGTACACACAATCTGCTGCTGTATCTCAAAGATCCGTCTTCATGGATGATGAAGTCTGTTCTGAGTCCATTCTCCATTTGTTCTCTGATCCTTTGCAACTTAGCATCACTTGCTTGAGCCGCTTTGATCTGATTGACAATGGTTGATTGAACTTGTAGATTCATCAAACTTGAAGAATTACCTGGCATGACTACTTCAATCTCCATCTGATGCAAGTCTTGCTGAAGCTTCCACTGAGCGGTGAGATTCATCGATAATGGTTGGCGACTAAGAGTATCAGGTACTACGTTCACCTTCCCTGGGTGATATTGCAAGTTGATGTCAAAGTCCACCATGAGTTTTAACCATCTTCTCTGCCGCATATTCAACTCCTTCTGAGTAAACACGTACTTCAGACTTTTATGATCTGTGTAGACATTCACTCGTTCACCAAGTAAATAATGGCGCCAAATCTTGAGAGCAAAGATGACGACTGCCAACTCCAGATCATGCTCGGATAATTGCGCTCATGATTCTTCAGTTGTCTTGAAGCATAAGCCACAACCTTACCGTGCTGATGTAGAACACATCCTAATCCCTTACCGGATGCATCACAATGCACTTCGAATCCTCCAGATTGATCCGGTATTACGAGAATAGGTGCAGATGTCAATCTTGACTTGAGTTCTACGAAAGCTTGTTCGCATGCTTCTGACCACACAAATTCTTCATCTTTTCGTGTGAGCTTGGTCAGGGGTGTTGCTATCTTTGAGAATCCTTCAATGAACCTTCTGTAATATCCAGCTAAACCCAAGAAACTTCGAATGTCCTTCACTGACTTTGGTGTAGGCCATTCGCTGACTGCTGAAACTTTGGCTGGATCTACAGAAATTCCTTCTCCTGATACGTTATGTCCAAGAAAACCAACTTGATTTAGACAAAACTCGCACTTGCTGTACTTGGCATAAAGCTTATGTTGTCGAAGAGTTTCCAGGACAATTCGTAGGTGCTCTGCATGCTCTTTCCGACTCTTAGAATACACCAGGATGTCATCGATGAAGATGACAACAAACCTGTCTAAGTACTCCCGGAAAACTTGATTCATTAGGTTCATGAATATTGCTGGTGCATTGGTCACTCCAAATGGCATCACTAGAAATTCGTAATGTCCATAGCGAGTTCTGAAAGCTGTTTTATGAATATCAGCTTCCTTGACCTTCACTTGATGATAACCTGAACGAAGATCCAATTTAGAGAACACACAAGATCCACTTAGCTGATCGAATAAATCATCGATGCGCGGGAGTGGATACTTGTTCTTTATAGTGACTTCGTTCAAAACTCTATAATCGATGCACATTCTGTATGAACCTTCCTTCTTCTTCACCAGTAGTACAGGTGCTCCCCAACTTAAAGTGCTAGGACGAATCCATCCTTTCACCAATAATTCGTCCAACTGTGTTTGGACTTCTTTCAAACCTTCCGGACTTAATCTATAAGGTGCTTTGATTACCGGTTGGGCTCCTGGTACTAAATCAATACTGAATTCAATAGCTCGATCGGGAGGCAAACCTGATATATCGTCAGGAAATATATCATCGAACTCTCGAACTACCTCTGGTCTTAATTCTTCTTCTGCCTGAGCTGCTGCAACTACTGCTTCCCTTGGCTTCGCTTTGTAGGTACTTGGCTCCAGGGTACGGTCTCCGCTTTTGAAATAGAAGACCGGATGGTCTGGAATCTCGAATACTATCCTCCTTTGACGACAGTCGATGGTAGCATAAAAAGTTCCAAGCCAATCCATTCCTAGAACCACATCGAAGTTCTGTATGTCCAGTACTTTGAAGTCAGCATAAAACTCTCGGCTGCAGACGACGACTGGACACAAGCTGTATCCCATAGTTGCCTTTAGAACGCTATTTCCGGAACTGACATTCCAGCTGGATACAAGCGGTGAGACTGGAATCGCATAGGTTTGGACAAACCGTTGCGACATAAAGCAGTGGGATGCTCCAGTATCAAACAGTGCAAGTGCAGGTAGTGAGGCTACTAGGATTGTACCTAAGGTATATGGGATATGTTTTAGGAATAGGGAAAGTGTGTAGATAACCAAGACTAAAAAATAAGTTTGAGAAGGAAAGTTTACCAGTAATGACTTGGCCAGTGGCCTCAGCTTCTTCCACAGACATCGTGAAAGCCTGGCGCTTTGGTACATTCCTCCTGGCCTGAGGAGCATTCCTCGGAATGTTCCTTTGAGCTTGATGGAACTGACGAGGAGGTGGTGCAGCTTGTGGTCCTCTGGGTGGTGCAGGTAGTGCAAGTCTTAGAGCAGGGGCTTGGATAGCAGGGTGCTGTGGGTAATTGTTTGCTGGCCTGGGTGCAGCAACTGGGTTTTGCCTTTGGGGACAAGACCCAATATCGTGAGTAGATGAGCCGCAGACTAAGCAAAGGCGGTTGGCTCGCCGGCAGTCTTTCATCATATTCCAGCTCTCTTGCAGTAGTTACAAAAGGCTGGGCTGGGACGATGGTTCGGTTCTCCGGGTCGCCTTGGCATAAAAGGTGGTCTGGACGAGGCTCCACCCGCCATCTGGTTGGCAGGGCGCTTGACTCCTGCAGACTGAGGTCTGCCCCTTGCTTTTATCACTGCCTCATAACTGCGGGCAGCTACCAGAACATCCTCATGAGTCAAAAATTTTCCTGTGGCTAGAGCAGCCTGAATCTCTGTGTCCAGTCCTTGTTGAAAGCGATGGGCTCTGATCTCGTCCGTCGGTATCAAATATGCCGCGAACCTGTTTAAGGATGGTGTTAGCTGTGTAGTATGTGATATTTAAAAATTGAACTATTGCGACATATCTTACCGGCTTAATATGGTTAATTCAGCGTCGTATTCATCTACTGATTTGTCCCACATCGATCCTTGTTGTAGATGAATGAACTGCTGCTCCATGGCAAACCTGGCAGTCACAGGGAAGTATTTTGCGTCGAACTTCTCGCGAAAAGTCTTCCATTCAATAGGCTGTACAAGATGGCTTTCTTCCGCCTTCCACCAGGTGCGAGCATTGTCCGTGAGCTGTAGTTTCGCCACATGGACCCAAGCTATGTCTGGCACTTGTGCTGCTGCCAGATCATCTTCTATGCTTTATGCCCATTCTTCAGCTTCAAGAGGGCTTCCTTTTCCGGAGAACTGCTTCGGATGTAAAGCCCTGAATTGCTTTACCCCCGGTGCGTCAGTCTCGGGACGGTTCAGGAGTTGTTGTTGTCCCTTGAGAAGGCTGCGGATCGCCTCAAGTAGCACTGTTTGCTCGGTGGGTGGCGCAGGAACAGCAGGTGTGAGGGATAGTGCTGGAGGTGTGTTGTTGACGTTGGTGCTGGTGTTGTTCGGGGAATCCATAACCTTGAAGAAAAATTTGGGTTAGGATAGATTCAATTACATGAAATGATAAGATTCAAGGAATATGAAATTGTAAGATTCAAGGAACATGAATTGTAAAGAATGTTTTAGTTGCTGGTTCTTGTGTTATATTGGTTAGGTTGTTCACGCAGAACAGAACTGCATGATAGGGTTTCATACAGCTCTGACCTGCATGGGCCACCAACAAAACCTGTTACGCCCCGCTTCCCAGTGTACGGCGAAGGGGACGCGACGAGGTCCGCTACGTATATACTCAGAAGTACATACGCTAAGCGTATCTAAGCAATATAAAATTAATACACAAGAGACAAGAAATAAAAAGAACAACTTTTATTTATTAACATTCTTTGTACAATACATGAAAGGAAATACAACTGAAATAAAAAGATGCCTAAACAGTGGCATAACAGGAAATGAAAAGTACAGAGAGGAAAAGTGTACAATGAAACTAAAGTGCAGGGTCTTCAGCAAACTGCACCAAGTCTTCTTACAATGGCTCGATCTCTGCTGGGTCCAAATCACCCGACGACATTCAAAGAAGAAAGAAACAAAATGTCGTCAGCGAACAGGTCGCTCGGTAAGTCCCAAAGGTGAGAGGAAAGTAGAAAAGACAGAATAAGAAGATATCTTTTAAAGTGTATACTATTGTTGTAATGTTATGTTAACGCTGTTGTTTGTAGCTTGGTATAGAAGGATGCCAGTGTATACGAGGGGGGTCTCTATATGCCAGAGACCAGGGCAACGGAATGTACAAAGAACCGTTAAGCCACGGTACAACAGCAACAGAAAATAGGTTAGGTGTCTTAATCTGACCACCTCGTGCCACCTTTAACACCTTCCGTACCAATCTACCCCTTAAACCCCGCGATGTCTTGTTTGTATTGTTATCTTGTAAATTGTATTGGTTGTATGATTGATTAACTGACTGACCGAAACCATGATATCAGGAAACGGTTGTAACCGTAGAGTCATATAAATGGAATACTGAGAATCATGTAAAAGGAATATATATCCATGGTTCGGTTCAGTCAAGTTGTATAAATTGATAATTGTATTCATGAATTCATGTGTTCACATTGAATTGGAATCTTGTAGATTATAGATTGACTTGAATCATATTCAAGTCAGATTAATCAGACTCAAATCCGAGTCAGACAATCAGAAATGTGAATCGAGGTCTTATAATTGCTAGGGTCCTTAGGGTAATTTATAAAACTTGAGGGGTTTCTTATGTAAAAATAGTTTTATATACTTTTCAAAATACGCCTCAAGTATTTATTGTTCGTCTTTAGAGTTGTAATGAGGGTGGATTTTATGTTGTGACATTTCTAGTGAAGATATCCTAGTTTTATAAATAAGGGTATTTATCGGTAATATTAATTTATTTGAAGTTCATGGTAGTTTAGTGTAAAATTTATTCTTGTGATTTTTAGGAAAAGGTGGAAAATTTATATTATAATAAAATAGATATTTAAATGATAACTATACATATGTTTATACAAAAATAATTTTAATAAATATTTTATATTTTAAAAATCTCATTTTCTTAAGATGTCGTATTTTAAACCTTTCGAGACCGAATGCTTCTTGCGGAGGTCTGAATCTCGCACTACTAGCCCGAGAGTGCGCGATAAACCGTACAATCTCGAACGGGATCCCTAAAAATGGGTTGAAGCGGCGTTTTGCAAAGATTGTAAAATACTAATCCTTTAGAAAACGGTTTTATAAAGTAAAAGGTATTTATTTGCAAAGGTGTAAATTTTCCGTATTTTAGATTCTAGAGTTTTCTAAGTCAACTAGCCTATTTCTAAATGGTCTAAACGATAAGTCGTTAGAAGCATCAAATCGCCTCTTCACCGCCAATTGTGGCCAGGTAAGTACAAATGAGGAAAGGAGGGATCCGCTCACGAATCACCGTGAGACGGGCCTTTTAAAGTTACCTTTTCTCACTTGCCTAGCCTAGACACCACAAAGTCAGATTTAGATAAACGATCGATGTCCACAACTTTTCGTATTATTGCTAGTAAAAGGTATTTGTTTTAAAAGTGTATCAAAGCTAAAACCTTTAGAAATGGTTTTATTAAGAATATGGTATTTAAATGAAAGTATTGTTTTATCGTATTCTAAGTTTTTGATGATGTCGTTTAGGGTTGTATTTGCGTGTGTGTGGAGGTAGGTCATTACCTCATGCTCTACTTTAAATGTAATAGCAAAGTTAAGGGGTTAAATGTGAAATCGAAACATTGTGGTATTTAAGTGAAAAATACGATAAATTGGAAAGGTTATCATTTCATGTGATGAAACTTATTCAAATTGATTGTTAAATGTTTAATAGTCAACATAAAGATGTTTAGGCATGCATGTATTGGTGAGAAGTGAAATTTTATACAAAACTGAATCGGAAATCGGATTCGTTCCGATTCTGTCGGGTTTTGTAATTTCGTATTTTAGAGAAATAGAAAGAGGGATAGAATGGGACTTACGGGTTTCGATTAGGCAAAGGAGTGAAGGGGGACTAGAGAGGTTGCCGAGGCGTTGCTTCGTCGCCGGTTGTTCCTAAAAACGTCGCCGGAATTTCCGCCGGAATTTCGTCGGAGCTTCGTCGCGCACTTGTTTTCAAAGTACACAACTCTTGAGAAGATTTTTGAGAGAGTGAGCTTAGGGTTTTGGGATGAGAGGGTAGAGGGTAGGGGGTGTATTTATAGGGTAGGGTAGGTGAAAGGTTTTTAATTAAAAAATTGTAAAAATGTGGGAAAAACATTAAAAATCATAGTAATTAAGGTATATTGAATTCTCGGGAACCGATCCAAACATTTAAAGTGTGCAGGGGGTTAGGAAGGCGAAGAGGCGAAATTTTCATTCAGGGGACTCGGCGGTCCGGCCGAGTCCGGCCAGCGGCGCTGGCCCGAGTCGGCGGGTCCACCGGCCGACTCGGCCGAGTCCGGTGGTCGGGGGGTGGGGGGTCGTCAGACGTGGCTCCTGGTATTTTTAGATTTTTCGGTGAAGTTCAAAGTTTGGGAGTTATGGTCTGTGGACTGTTGGGCTTCCAAAGGATTTAAAACAAAAACAATCTAAAAATAATGTGGAGCAGGGGATTTGAACTCTGGTGGCTTGGTTCAGCAGTGCAAGGTATTACTAATGAGCTACAAGCTCCTTCTTGTAATTATTGTGGGAAAATAAATACTTAAAGTGGTAACAGCAACATTAAATACCCCAAGTATACTTTAAATTTAAATCAATTTTATGTATACAAAAATTAGAGTTGTTAGAGCCATAGAAGTTCCGGCTCGGGACCTGCCCCCAGTCTCTTTGTAGAAGGAGCCTCTCCATCGTCTATCAATGAGTGAGAGATCACATGACAACTTACTACGTAATCCTCATATCCATCTGATGAGTCTTCTCCATCATTTTCGTCCTCAAGGACGTGGCTGAGGAACTCTTGGAGCGTGATTGAAGTCCGCGCCTTCTGGTTATACTTTTCCAGCACGTCAATCTGCTTTTGTAGGTCCGTGCGCTTGTCGTCAGGATTCACGGACTTCTTGGATTTCTTCTTCTTTTTCGAAGATTTTGACGGCTGGATGTGAACACTTTGGCCATCACTACCAATCTTTGGAGTTGAGCGCGGCTTCAGCATTCCTTCGATGATCTGGGGTTCTAGCGGATTCTTCCACCTAATCGCCGGGCATGTCTGGAGATCATTCAGCATCCTTTTGGTTTTGGCCGAAAGAGCCACCCCCATGGAGCTTCTTCAATAAAAGAGCATGTTGCCCCGGTGTGTCCATCTTCTTAGGAGAGTGCGGTTGCGGTGGGCTTACTTTCCACTTCTCAGACAATACAAACTTGTCATGTTGGTACTGATCCTCGATCCATCTCTTAAAGACGAAGCAATCTTTGATTGGATGGCTTACCGTTTGGTGGTAAGGATAATAATTGGGATTATTCGCTTCGCCGGGTTGCAATGGTCGCTTTGGATTCGGCAAATTGATAAGACTGTTGCGCATTGCCAGCTCGAAGAGTCTCTTCGTTTTGTCCCGTGGGAATGAGTAAGGACGCTTCATTTTCTCATTATAATAGCACCGTCTCTCTTCCAGTTGATCCGTTTGCTTTGGAGCACTGGGCTGTTGTTGGGTATTTGCAACGAAGGTCGCCTTCCCTTTACCCTTTTCGTTCCGCGGCTTCGGCTTCGGAGGAGACGGTCTGTGACCCATCTGGGCTAGCTTGTCAATTAAAGCCTGAAACATGGTCAATTTGAAGAACATCATGAACTGTGAAATAGTTGCATGACGGTCTAGAGTGCCCACGAACATGCCCACGGCTGGTGCTTCTTCGATGCGTTGTTCGCACTTCGACCACAGATTTCGCCATCGGATTGCGTATTGAACCCAAGTTTCACCCGGCTTCACCCTTACATTGATCAACGCCGTTATTGGAGTACGTTCACTAGCGCTCACGAATCCCTGGGTGAATAACAACTCCATTTCTGCGAAAGTTTTGACGGAGTCGTTTGGAAGCTCGGAGTACCACTCAAACGCCGTTTCCGATAAGCTGCCGACGAATTGGCGGAGCAAAATCTTGTCATCACCACCGGTATTTCCACATAAAGCCCTGAACTGGGCGACATGTTGGTGCGGATTTCCTGTCCCTTTGTATACGTGGAATTTGGGGATCGTGTAGCCCGGCGGGTACTTTATCTGATCATACCAGCCTGGATACGGTTGCCCGGTCTTTACAACCTGGCCAGCCGTTTCATTTGCCTGGTGAACTCGTATTTGTTGAGCAATATAATCATCCAGGGTGGCCTTGGAGATAGTTTCCTCTTTGGCTGCTGAAAGAGCTGGAGGAGGATTCGACGTTTCCCCTTTGTCGTCTTCAAAAATGATCGGAGGGACTGCGGCTGGAGGCTCCGGCTGTAACATCATCCCGACCATGTCCTGGAAGAGAAGCGACATTCGTTTTATGTTAGCCGCTTGCTCTGCGGCTTCTTTGTCCTTCTTTTCGAGGACTCTGCGAAGGAAGTCAGCATCAGTCTCTTGTTCGTGACGCTGTTCTGATGATGCCTCCGGGCTTCCTTTTGGCCCAATGAGTACGGCCATCTGCGTCAACATTTCTTAGAGCTTCTGTTGTTGTTGTTCCTGAGCCTTTGCTATTGATCGGATGAGCGGTCGGTGGCCCGTCGAAGTGCGGCTTTCTTCTTTTCCGGAAGCCATGTAAACAGTATGTACCATCATACCCCCAGACATAGGGTGTTTGGGCTCAGTGCCTTTGACATTTTTCGCAGGCATGGGGATTTTCTCCGGCCTTCTCCTCTTATGAGCGGTCGAAGTTGAGGGGGCCGTTGCAGTGGGCACCCAAGTAGCCGTCGCCTTTTATGGCTTAACAGGACGGTTTTCTTCCTGTCGGACCTTCAGTTTCTTCTGCCGGCGGGGATAGCCTTGATCCACCACTGACTTTCGGACTTGTTGCCAGATCTTATAAACTTTAGAAGACAGCCGTTGAGGGGGCTGCTCTGGCTTTATTTTTGTAACAGTATCCACCGGTGGCGGAGATCTTTTCAGTACGGCAGTAGGCGAGTTCCTGCATACCTTGTTTAGCAGCTCAAAATTGTTCCCGGTTAGAACAGCTGCATTAACTTCCACCGTTGAAGCTGGTGGAGTTAGCCCAGAGGGGGAGTCGCCCCCGGCTTTCCTTACTCGGCGCCAGTGGCGACGTCGAGCGTGTCGAGCTGTTGGGGTTGGTTCGGGGATGGGAATGGCTTTGTCTTGCCTCCTATCCAGATGAAGGGCTGTTGCTGGCGTCAGCCTCTTAAAGACTGATGTTCGTTGAGAAGCGGTATTCAGCCGGTCAAAAACAGACTTCTGAGCAGGGACAAGAACCGTAGCGGGACCCGGAATAGTCAGTCTTGTAAAGACCGACCCTTTGATAGGAGAAGCCTCCTTGACAACTTCAGGGGCATGGTTGGTTACTCTTTTCGGAATAACCTTCTCTTGAGGTGCAGGCTTCATCGTGGACCCACCTGAACTTTGGCCCAATCTGGAGAAGATCGAGGCACCGGTGTTGGACGACCCGGCGAGAGGGGCCACAGTAGCTGTAAGCCGATCAAAGACCGACTTCTTGGGAGCTTCCGGTGTTGGTAGAGGAGTGCTGAAGCTTGCTGGCGGGAGCATGGTCCCGAAAAACAACCCTGTGGTGGCTTGAGTAACCTGTTCCACCGGCATCGTGAACAGGAAAGCCGCCTAGGGCCCATAAGCTATGCCCTCAGTTGAGGCAGGACGTGGGTTGCAGTTGCATGTGAAACACTTTGAGAAGGTGAACGCTATTGATCCTTTGCTTTCTGCACCAAGAAAAACGCCAAATCTTAGTACTTTGAAACCCAAGGGCAACCATCTGCAAACCGCGATTGGTTCGCGAACACGACACACGAAGTGTGGAGTGGAAAGAGGAAAAGGTCCCACCGGGCGTGCCAAAATCTGTTCCCCTCAGAAAGACGGCGCAAGACAGACGTCTTCGCCTGAGATTCGAGGCAGATGCTAATTGGTGCTATCCGTCCACCTCTCCGAAAATGCCAAGTTGATTTATGGCACCATGTATCGAAGGTTTAAATGGATGCGGCTGATGTAGCAGACTTCGTCAGATTCCCCCTCGTTTGAGGGGTTTTTGATTGTGGGGATGCTCTCCCCTGCAGGCGTAAGCCCCTGCAGTTAATTACGCTACCGTATCGCGGTAACAACTTTCTCCTTCTCCAGATGGTCACTTCGTGTCGTGGGTGTTTGTTTTGTGTTTGGTTGCCCGTGGATTGTATACGGAGACTAAGTTATGTCGTCACCTGTAGGGCGTGGACTAATCCAAATCCGTATTTTCTTAGATTTAGGTTTGGGGGGCTGGATTTAAGGATACGTTAGACTCATTTGGGACTAAGATCAACTTAAACGTTTGTTAAGAATACGTTAGTCTAATTTTAGACTAAGATCAACTTAACGGGATCATTTAGATCCAACAAAAGAGCATTTGGGCTCTGTTGTTTAGTTTAGGGACATTGCGGTCGATAATTAGTTTAGGGACATTACGGTCCATTGTTAGTTTAAGGACATCTCGGTCCAGATTAAGGACATCATAGTCCATGAGTTTAAGGACCTCACAGTCCAATGTTAGTTTTATGACATCACGATCGAGATTAAGGACATCATAGTCCGTGGATTTAAGGACTCCACAGTCCGTTGTTAGTTTTAAGACATCATGGTCGAGGTTAAGGACATCATAGTTCATGAGTTTAAGGACCCCACAGTCCGTTGTTAGTTTTAAGACATCACGGTCGAGGTTAAGGACATCATAGTCCATGAGTTTAAGGACCCCACAATCCGTAGTTTAGAGACGTCAGAGTCTACGAAATGTGTAGTTGTCGGGACCCGTCACCTCTCTGAAGACGTTGAAGGATTACAATGACAAATATCAGAGGAATGAAGAGATGTACCCTCAAACCAAAGTGGATTAAGTGATCTGTGGTCCAATTTGGAACTAAGATCAGTTGATTAAATTATGAGCATATTAGCCCAGTTGAGTCTGAATTGAGGACTTATGGCCAACTTGGGCTAAGTCCAATTAAGTTTGAAGTATTGGCCCTCTGTTGGACCATTAGACATTTGTCTGAGTTCAAGCCCGCATTATTTAGCAATGCTAAACAAGAGTTTGAGGGCTTTGATAACATTTGGGTCTTTCGCTGAGGATTAAACATTATACCTCTGAGTTTCTACTCAATTTTGAGATTCAATTGAAGGGGAGGCTTTGCCTCTAGAAAATTAGCCAATTTGGCTAAAGATAGTGTTAAACACTAGAGAACAACAGTGTTAAACACTGGAAATAAAATTATCGAATTAGTGTTAAACGCTAGAAATGTGATTCTCAAATTAGTGTTAAACACTAAAAGATAACAGTGTTAAACACTGGAAACAAAATTATCAGATTAGTGTTAAACACTAGAAGAGGAAGCGGTCACGTGGGAGCACGTGATGGCATCAAAAAGTGGGGCCAGATCCTCTTTATTTTGTTCTGCCAACAAGTGTTAAACACTTTTAATTTTCATAGCCATCACGTGTGGGCACGTGATGTGTACTCATGCCCTAATTTATTAGAACATTTATTAGGGGTTACGTGGTAACACGTGAGAGCGCCCAAGTCAGATTTTGCCTTTGCTTTTGTTCCATATATAATAAGGGTCACGTGGGAGCACGTGAGGCATTGCGTCAAAGCTTTCTTCTTCTCATTTTTAAGGGATCTGTTCAGGGGTCATGTGGGGCACGTGACCTTAGTCTTTTCATGCACAGAGATCTTTTAAGTCTCCTTATTTTATTTTTGAGAATTAAATTCTCTGTAGGGTTAAAACCCTATTTATGATTTTTGAGGAATTAAATTCCTATGTATGTGGAAGAATTAAATTCTTATATAGGGTTAAACCCTAGTTCTGTCTTGAAGGAATTAAATTCCTATGATTTTGGGAGAATTGAATTCTCATGCAGGGTTGAACCCTAATTTTATTTGGAGGAATTAAATTCCTAAAAATTTAGGAGAATTAAATTCTCGTATAGGGTTGAACCCTAGTTTTATCTTGGAGGAATTAAATTCCTATAACTTTGGGAGAATTAAATTCTCATACAGGGTTGAACCCTAGTTTTATCTTGGAGGAATTAAATTCCTATAACTTTGGGAGAATTAAATTCTAATATAGGGTTAAACCATAATTTTGTTTTGGGAGAATTAAATTCTCTAAACTCAATTCCCCCTCCAAGTTTTGGATCTGCATGGCAGGATCTCAACCCGATGAGAATTAAATTCTCAACTTATGAGGAGATGTACTCTTTGCAGATCTTCCACCAGAGGAAGAACTAAGTTCTTTTGTGTAGAAGAGTTAACCCTACAGAGAGCGCCCTTCTTCTCTTAAAGAATAAGGCTTTTAAAGCCGGTCACGTGTGGCCACGTGACCCCTGGTCACGTGTGGGCACGTGACCCCTGCAATGGGCTTCTCTTCTTTTGCGCTCTGTTCTCTAGCCGCTGCTCAGCCGTCACGTGCCAACACGTGACCACTGGTCACGTGTGAGCACGTGATACCTTTTCTGGAGCTTTTTCTTGAATGAGCTTTGTGCTGCTGCTTTAAACGTCACGTGCCAACACGTGACCACTGGTCACGTGTGAGCACGTGATGCCTCTTCTGAGTCCTTTCCTGATTTTTAATCAGGGAACAGGGTTAAACCCTAATTTTGTTTTGGGAGAATTAAATTCTCTAAACTCAATTCCCCCTCTAAGTTTTGGATCTGCATGGCAGGATCTCAACCCGATGAGAATTAAATTCTCAACTTATGAGGAGATGTACTCTTTGCAGATCTTCTACCATAAGAAGAACTAAGTTGTTTTGTGTAGAAGAGTTAAACTTTTAGATTTGAGAATTAAATTCTCTGTTTGAAGTTTTGATCTCCTTTCTTTTCTCACCTAGGGTTTTCTTTGATGATAATTAAATTCTCCTTTCTTTTCTCTATGAAAGTTCAAGATTCCAAAACTCTCTATCCCCAAAATTCTATATCTTTTTTCTTCTCTTTGCTCCTATTTATAGGAGAAGGAAAAGAATCAATTTGTTTAGTAAATCTTTCATTGAAAGATTTTGTTTGTTTTCATAATTAATATGAGCATTTAGATCATACAGTGAATTTTATTCACCGTTGGATTTTAAATCCAAAGATATTCTGTTTGTTATTTCTGGTGAGATTTTTAGGGAAATTTTTCCTTGTCTAAAATCTTTCCATAAATTGGTGATATTTAATCACCCCTGGATTTTTAATCCAATGGTTCTGCTTAATCCTTTCCCATTTGGAAGGATTTTAGAGAAATTTAGAATTTTAATTCTATTAAACTGTAAGGCTTTCGAAGCCTGTCACGTGCTGGCACGTGACCCTTGGTCACGTGTGAGCACGTGACCCCCAATTGAGTCCTTTTCTCAGCGTTTACTTACGCTTCAGTTTTAACCATCACGTGTCAACACGTGACCATTAGTCACGTGTGAACACGTGACACCTCATTGAGGTATTTCCTTCAACCGTTTATTATTTTATTTCTGTTTTAATTGTCACGTGTCAACACGTGACCATTGGTCATGTGTGAGCACGTGATACCTCATTGAGGTAATTCCCGATTTTTAGAATTAAATTCTATTAAGCTGTATGGCTTTCAAAGCCTGTCACGTGCTAGCACGTGACCCTTGGTCACATGTGAGCACGTGACCCTTGGTCACATGTAAGCACGTGACCCCCAATTGAGTCATCTTTCAGTCGTTTGTTTTCATTTCTGCTTGATAAGATTTTAACCATCACGTGTCATCACGTGACCATTGGTCACGTGTGAACACGTGATACCTCATTGAGGTAATTCCTGATTTTTAATCAGGAAACAGGTGGCCCTGTGAGCCGTGGAAGGCGCAATACGGGCCTCGGAGATGCTTGTCCACCGTTTGGGTCACCGGCGGCAGTTTGAAGAACCTCTCGCCCTTTGCCTCCTCTAGCAGCTCGGTCTGGGAGATGTTAAGAGGTGTGTACTCCTGGAACTTCGGGGAGTAAGGTTTTGGTCGGTCGACTCTCTTTTTCTTTTCTCTACCCCGCTTCTTTTGGTCGGTTTGGTCACCTCTGGGCAGATTTGAAATCACCTTGGACTCAAGTTGGATCTCCCGCTCGGTCCAGGCTTTTACCTTGGCCATGGTCTTAGGTTGCGCTAATGCAAAAGAGCGGATCCACTCTTTATGCCGAAGACCCGACCTCAGCGCGGTGATGACCGTTTCATCACGGTGCTCGGGGACCTCGAGGAACGCGTTGTAGAAGCATGTGACATATCGTTTGAAGGATTCTTTGTCTCCGCTCTTGATGGTGAACAGATAGTCGACCGTCCTCTTCTTCCATCAATTCCCGACGAAGTGACCGAGGAATTGGGAGGCCATATCTTCGAAATTCGAGATAGAGCATGGCGTAAGTCCTCAGAACCGGTCCCATCCAGACGGATGAGGGTGGTGGGGAAGGCTCAACATTAGGTCGCGTCGGAGTTATCCTGGAAGCTCATGCCCGCCGTAAATGCGTCTAGATGGTCCTTCAGGTCAGATTTTCCGTCGAAGAGGGCCACCTTGGGCGGTTTATTCCTGGACGAGACATGCTCGGCCAGCAGTTCTTCCGTAAAGGGTTTTGTCAGCGAATCGGCGGAGTATCGGGCCCCTTCGCCGGACGCTTGGCCATCCCGGCGTATGCCCTCGATTTTCTTCTCGAGGGCCTCGAGTCGGTGGTGGTAACCCGAGAATTTTGTACAGTTGGAGTGGTGGCTATCCCCGCTCCGGGGCTGCGCCAGGGTGCGGGTTCGATTCCGCTCTATCAGGTGTCTCAGATCCTCGGGAGAGGCCCTTCTCAAGTTGTCCCCGTGCTCGTCGTTCGCGTGATCCCGGCGAGAGTGGGGGCATCGGTCATTCCTGGAAGCAGGCGAGCTGACCGACATCTCCTCAGGAGGAGAGAACGCGCGACGGGCATTAGGGCGACGGCCCACTCGTCCCTGGGACCGTGGAGTGGAGTTGTTCAGCACCTAGCGGGTCATGGAATCAGTCGCCGCATGTGGATTAAGGTGGCCGGAGTCGACTCGTCGGCCCTTAGTGGCGCTGTGACGAGGGTGAGGTAAATCGAGGGCTTGAGTGTGCCCGTCCGTCCTTCTGCGGACGTCGTTATCCCGGGGAGGGAGAGCCATGCTCTGGTGGGTAGGGCCCGCCGCTTGAACGTAGATAAGGGCATCTACCAGCGTCGTAAGCCGGTCTATCCTGACGGACAAGGCATGGATGGCATTAGGAGGGGGAGGCAAGCTGCTCCCGCCTCCGTTGTGGCGGTTCGTATTTGGATCGTTGCGGTCGTCGCTCGCCATTGGATCGAGGGCGGAAGATCAACTTTTTTTGGTGAAACAAAATAAGTCTTTCGTTCCCACAGACGACGCCAACTGATGGAGCTTCGGATCTCCTTCAGATGCTGTCCTCCGTCAATCCTGCGATGGTGATCTTGGACGGCTGAGATTTGGTTTTATAGTTGTTGGATGTGGATCTCAATAGGTTGGTGTTGGACGCCGAGCTACCTGCAAAGAACTCTCGGGGTGGGTGACCACCGTAGGACCCTCCGACAATCAAGTTAGAGCCGAGGAATAGGAGCAGAGTAGCGGCATATTGAGATAATTCGAGTTACGTGAGTCGTCTGAGAGAGGGGTTTTTATAGTGGTCGCATGGAGCGAGCAGGTGCAAGATCTTCGCCGTCAGTTTCGCCCCTGACGTTACGCCTGTGTGAATGATTGGGTCTCTCCATTAATGACGGGATACGCTTATTAATGAGGGATGCGCCAGCGTGGAACGAGGGACGTGGGATGGCGAATATCTCACCCTGGCGATATACGCGGAGCCGTTGCGGGGCGCATAGGATCTGCGCTCCTGGTGGGTCGGGGGAGGCCGAGGAAGTTTGGCACGTCGGAGGCTCGGAGACGAGCTGGTAGGCCGAGGAAGCTCGACGCGCCAGACGGCTCGGAGACGAACCGGGAGTCTGAGATGGCTCGGAGATGAGCCGGGAGTCTTGGTAGTTTCCTGGATGAAGGTGGAATGTATTTAGGGAGGCCCCTGGAAAGTCGGACACGTTCCTCGAGATGAAGTCCCGAGGAATCCTCATAGTGCGACTTATTTATTCCACCCCCGTAGCCTTCGGGACACGTCATCTGCCACGTGCCGTAATCTTGAAGAGATACCACTCGTGAGCATCATCACTTGCGGACATTCATTTCCTAGTATCTCTATTATTATAGGGCAAAAGGAAAGGGGACATTTGGTTTTGAAATTAATTGATGAGTTGGCTTCTTATTATATTTAGATAAATGAAACAGAAAAACACTATTCACTTATGTGCATGCACGTAATTAACCGTCATGTCATTATTATTTTACAAGTGCGATGCACGTAATTAAATTATTATGTCGTTATTATTTTATAAGCGAGATGCACGTAGTTAAATTAATAAAGAAATTTATCATCAAAATTACTATAATTACGTGCAACGCACGTGCTAAAAACGCTTGTGCCTTATAATATAGATGTCGCATATACTCCGGTGCCTTGCGTATAACAGCATTGTGTCTTGAAGCAAGAAAGACACAGTCGGCTTGAATTGGTTTTTAGCAACACAATTAGCCGTCCGTTTGTAGGAATCATATTTATACAACCATTCGATATCGTATCAAATTCGTATATTACCTTCAACACAATTAGGTAGATAGCTTGTCATCATACTCAGAAATTATGAAATGCTAGAGATGATTATGGAATATAACAAAACACTATTATTATCTGTAGGCCTTGAATAATTTTTTCCAGTTTCTTGCAGGCACCAACATGTCGCTTCCAGGCAAAGTAAGAAAATACTCGCTGTAAATAATTATGATCCGAACAACATTTATTCAAAGCCATAAAACTACTAATTTGGCAATTATCGGCACGAGAGACGAAGGTAAGATGCATCCGACATAACATGTCTCGCTCTTTGTCATCTCTCTATGTCCTTCCGGTACCATGTCAAGTGTGCCCGATATACTGGATGTTCATTCCTACGTATCCCTGGAAGCCAAACTGACGGACCTCGGATCTCGTCAAGATGTTACCTTCCATAGATCGGCTGTGAGCGACGATGGACGGCTGAGATTAAGTTGGAGGTTGCCTCCTGAACCGTGTGGATCTCAATGGGTTTGAGGTTGTTGTTGCCGAGCTACCTGCAAGGAAGTCCCGGGGTGGTTGTGCCACCGAGGACCCTCCGACGATCAAGTTAGACCGGATATTTGAACAGAGTAACGGCCTAGTGAGGAGAAAAATGACTTACTTGAACCGCATGAAAGAGGGGTTTATATAGCGGCAGCAATGGGCAGGCGGGCGCGAGAATCACGCCGGCCGTTACACCCCCGGCGTCACGCCCGCGTGATAAGCGGGATTCCGTATTAATGACGAGACAGGCTCGTTAATGGGGGATCATGATGGCTGGAACGCGGTATCGTGGGAGGTAGATATCTCGCGCATGGCGAGATTCGCGGAGTCGTGGCGGAAGCTCCTGCGACTGGTGCTGCTGGTCGGTCGATAGGACCCAGGAAGATGAGCTCGGCGGGAGGCTCAGGAACGAGTGGGAGGCCGATGTATCTTGGTTCTGCGGTAGCTCGGAGGTGAGCTGAGAAGGAAGAGGAGGCCAAATGTGCAGGAGGCTCGGACGGTTGTGTGTAAGGTGGGCATAGGAGTGGTGTGGACGGTCGCAGAAGGTCGGCTACGTCCTTGGGTCGCAGACCCGGGGTATTCTTCCGACGTACCGTTCTTGGTCCTTTCTTGCAGGCTTCGGGACACGTCATATGCCACGTGTCACGATCTAGGAGACCACCGATATCGAGCATCATCATTAACCCCCCACTCTCGTCCCGACCCGCTCATGGGTCGGGTCGAGAGTGGTCTGCCGGGTCATCCGAGGTGAGCTCCTTTTCGAAAATATCATAATTACGCATTCCCGGGCAATCAGTCGTATTTTCTTGATGACGTCAGCAGATCAGTGGTCAGATCTTGCTTTAAAGAGGATGCGTCGGATCGTGCGTACGTTCGCCAAAGCGACAGCCACGTGTCTAGCGCTGGTTGGCTGACATGACAGGACGCAGATTTCCCGTTTCCGACGGGGTGCGACCAATGCGTTCGCAACAGGTGGAGCGATGGGGGTCGTCGAATGCGATGAGTCATTTTGGAGGGAGATTACTGTCGCTGTTGGATGTGTATGCCGGCAGCTATAAATAGAGGTGGGGTCCCCAACAGGGCCCATACCTCTTCATAATTTTCTCATCTTGAGTCTCGTTAGATCGGCGCTCTCCTTCTTAGGTCGGGATATCTATGTTTTGCTCTTCCGAGGATTCATCCCCTCCATCAGGTTAGATGTCTTCTTGTGAAGAGTCTGTAGAAATAAATCGGGTAGAGTCTAGGGAGTCCCCCGTAGATTCTTCTTCTTCTTCTTCTTCTTCTTCCACTGAGTTGGAGTCTTCCCGGGAAGTTAGGGTTAGGTCCTCTTCCCGGGGTCGCGCGATGGGGGTGGTCCCCAGAGCGGAGGTCGCGGATGCCTCTGTTGTGTCATCCATGGTGAGGTATGAGGATGAGCTTGCCACCGCTTGGACTTGTTTCCATATTCCTCCCAGCTATACGCTACGTTTGGCCGAGGAAAGAGAGAGGGCAGATCAGTTACGGGGTAAGGAGATTGCCCTGTACCTGGAAGCTTTTTGGGCCGGAATGCGCCTGCCCTTCTCTCCCGAGATTGTTAGAGCACTGAATCATTTTGGGTTGGCCCCGGGTCAGCTAGTGCTGAACTCCTGGAGGATTCTCCTTGGGTTCCTGGTCCGTTTGAAGTTGCACATGATACCTTTCAGGCTGAGCACCCTTGCCTCTTCTCTCTATTATAAAAGTCACCCCGGCACTCGCACGGGCGAGCCGAGGTGGGTATACATCTCCTTTAGGAAATAACGGGGAAGTGCTGACGGGTTGGGGGTGGGGGTCGTCGTCGTACCTTCTTCCATCCACGATTGGAAGAAGAAGTTTTTCTTTATTGGGCTGCCCGAGGGTGAGGACTAGCCCGTGCCCACCCAGTGGTCTAGGGATAGTTGCCGACGGGAGAGTCAGTCGAACGATCCCGACTCGGCGAAAGTGGCGAAGTGGGAGCCCATTCCCCGGGCTGACGTGCTGCTTTCTGAGCAGGCCCTTAGTTGGGTCGGGCTCAGCCCTGCCCAGTTCGCGAGTAAGTTAGGAGTTTACAGGCGATCTGTTAGACTTGCATTTATTTTTATTTTTACTTGCATTGCTGACTCCATTGTACCTTGTCTTGTGCAGAACCCATGGACGTGAGCAAATTCCGAGCGGCCATACATGAGCAGAAGAAGGGATCGAGGCTGGAGGTGCCAGCTCCTTCCGTCCATCGTCGGCCCCGGCTCCCCCGGCAGCCGCTCCACCTAGGCGTTCGAGTGCGGCCCGTGCCCCGGAGTCCAGCCAGGCGCCGAACCGAAAGCGAGTTCGGGAACAAGAGGCCCGAGCTTCGGAGATAGAGACCGGCTCCCCGGAATCGTCCCTCAAGAGGTTTCACCGGACGGTTCCGCGCACCCCGGCTTCCCCGATCTTGGTGGACGAGAGGGACCTCCGCTTTGAGGTGCCCTCGGGGCTCTCCGTTACTGACAGCCTGCTGACAGAGATGGAGAGGTCGGCCGGGGGCAAAATCCCTCGGGGGACTCTCAGGGCGCAAATGGCGGCCATTGCCCAAGAGGCCGTGCAGGTTAGTGCTCGCACCCCACTTGGGTTTTCATTCAGCGTCTTATTTATTCGTGAGATTGGATGCCTCCCTTTCCTTTTTGACCCCCCTTTTGATTTCTTCATGTCCTCCAGCACGTCGCCCTCGTCGTCCAAATGGAGGATGAGGAAATTGCCCCGGTGATGCGGGGCCGCGGGAGAGTTCTCCTTGCTGGAGGAGAGCTCAAAGTTGGAGCTGGAGACGGCGATGGCGAGGGTCGCCGCCCTCGATGACGAGGTGGCGACCGGGAAGCAGGAGGTCTCCAGGCACCGTGAGGCCACCCGAGCCACCGAGGCCAAGCTTCAGGACTCCAAGGTGCTCGTCGGCATCCTCAAGAAGTTGGCGAGCTCCCTTCGGAAAGAGCTGGAGGCGGTGATAGAGGGGATGAAGCGAGCCAAGCTCAAAGTGTCTAAGGCGGTAGAGAACTACAAAAAGTTGGACCGTTTTTACACCGACCTAGCCACAGCCTCTACCCTCATCTGGACGATGCCCTCGACGCCATTAAGGCTCGGATGCCGGAGTTCCCAGATGAAGAGCTCCGGATGAATATCCTCGCGGTGATGACGCGCAGGGGAATGCCCCTGGAAGTGCTGCCGGGGAAGAGGCTCCTGCGATGGGCGCCGATCCTCAAGACGTAGCCCCGATCATGGTGGACATTGAGCTCTTCGGGGTTGCGCCCGGCCCTGAGGCTTGAAACCCCTCGTCTTCTTATATCTTTTTTTTGCTTCGGGAATCTTGTAAGACTCCGGGCGTTTTTGTAAGGCCGGGGGGGCCAATAATACCTTTGTAAAGACTTTTGAATGAAGCATTTTTTGTGGTGTTTGGCGCAGTTTTTCTTTTTGCTTGCTGTTAAATCTCTGTTTGCACGGTGCTGAGCTTAGATAATTTCATTTGGCGACCGCACGTCAAGTTGAATTTAACCATTTTGCCAATTGCCTAAGTGTGCAAAACCGGTGAGAGGTCGGTATCTTCGTGGCTCCGAAGTCGACATGGGGATCGCGTAGTGAAGATACGTCGGGGTTATCCTCTAAGGTTGGACCGAGCAAGGGTGTTGCCCGGTTTCCTTTTGGCGAGGGCTTAGGTCCCTGGCTTCGTGGGGTAGTGAACTGCCGGCCAGGAATAACCGAGCAGGGTAGCCACTCGGTTGCCTCTTGGTGAGGGCTTCGATCCTTAGTGCGGGAGGAGCCGTAAGAGGCCTGCTAAGGATGGACTGAGCAATGAAGCTGCTCAGTTGCCTCTTGGCGAGGGATTGGATCCTTAAGGACGGGCCGAGCAGGGTTACTGCCCGGTGCCTCTTGGCGAGGGCTTAGATCCCTGGTGTTGTGTGGTAGGGAACTACCAGCCAGTGATAGCCGAGCAGGGTAGCCTCTCGGCTGCCTCTTGGCGAGGGCTTCGATCCCTAGCGCGGGAAGGGCCGTAAGAGGCCTGCTAAGGACGGGCCGAGCAGGGTTGCTGCCCGGTGCTTCTTGGCGAGGGCTTTGATCCCTGGCGACGTGGGGTAGTGAAATACTAGCCAGGGATAACCGAGCAGGGTATCCGCTCGGTTGCCTCTTTGTGAGGGCTTCGATCCTTAGCGCGGGAGGGGCCGTAAGAGGCCTGCTAAGGATTGACCGAGCAGGGTTGTTGCCCGGTTGCCTCTTGGCGAGGGCTTGGATCCTTAAGGACGGGCCGAGCAGGGTTATTGCCTGGTGCCTCTTGGCGAGGGCTTAGATCCCTGGCGTTGTGGGGTAGGGAACTACCATCCAGGGATAGACGAGCAGGGTAGCCGCTCGGCTGCTTCTTGGCGGGGCTTCGATCCTTAGCGCGGGAGGGGTCGTAAGAGACCTGCTAAGGACGGCCCGAGCAGGGTTGCTGCCCGGTGCCTCTTGGTGAGGGCTTTGATCCATAAGGATGGGCCGAGCAGGATTACTGCCCGGTGCCTCTTGGCGAGGGCTTAGATCCCAGGCATTGTGGGGTAGGGAACTACCAGCCAGGGATAGCCGGGCAGGGTAGCCGCTTGGCTGCTTCTTGGCGAGGGCTTCGATCCTTGGCGCGGGAGGGGCCGTAAGAGGCATGCTAAGGACGAGCCGAGCAGGGTTGCTGCCCGGTACCTCTTGGCGAGGGCTTTGATCCCTGGCGACGTGGGGTAGTGAACTACCAGCCAGGGATAACCGAGCAGGGTAGCCGCTCGGTTGCCTCTTTGTGAGGGCTTCGATCCTTAGCGCGGGAGGGGCCGTAAGAGGCCTGCTAAGGATTGACTGAGCAGGGTTGCTGCTCGGTTGCCTCTTGGCTAGGGCTTTGATCCTTGAGGATGGGCCGAGAAGGGTTACTGCCCGGTGCCTCTTGGCGAGGGCTTAGATCCCTGGCGTTGTGGGGTAGGGAACTACCAGCCAGGGATAGCCGAGCAGGGTAGCCGCTCGGCTGCCTCTTTATTGGATATAGTGCCCTCAGAGTCAATTGTTGGATCGCAGGCACGTGATTGCAATGATTGAGGGACGACCTATACTGGTAGGACAGTCTTATTCGAGAGGTTTGTATACTATCTGGTTTGTCTTTATCATCGTGTACATGCTTTAGGTGACATTGTAGTTCACTATTACACGTTGATAGAGAATAGTATGCTACCATGGTTTATCTTTATCATCGTGTACTGCTTTAGGTGACCTTACATGTCACTATTGCATGTTGATAAAGCCCTTAGGATTCTTGCTTGACTACCAGCAGTATGATGGCGATCATATACGTGAGAGTTGGTTAGTCTATAAGCACATCCTTAATGTGGTCCCTAGTCGTGGGAGTTTCAAGACTGGGCATCGATACTCCATTAGTAGACTAGTGTATACAGTCGAGACCCCGACGAGGGGCGGTGGCCGGTCTCACAAGCCATTGGTGTCAGTTGGTTCACCTGAGATGTATACAGGTGCTCATTGGGTTATGAGTACACCGGACAGGACTCGCCGGGAACATGCTAGTTGGTATTATACCTGACGTCAGATAGCAGTTCCCTGGTGACATGTGTATAGGTTAGTTCATCGACCTGAGATCGTCATTTGTCTTGTGTGAGTTCCCACTGTGCTTTGATTACTACCCTACCACGGCTCAAAGGAGTCGTGCAAACAGGTTTTAGTTGGGTACAGTCCCGAGCCATATGGAGGCAGTGAGCGGATCGGCAGGGGTTTCGTCTCTCCCGGTATTGGGAGTGAGATCGCGCTGTGTCTAGGAGAGCCAGTACACGAAGTCCTTAGCCAAGGCAGGAGATTTACTGGTAGGTATTCCAGTAGTATCTCAGGGTGTTCTGGGCTACACTCCGACATGACTTGTACCGCTTTTGGGGATCTGACTTTTACCAACCCTCTAGGCCCGACATGCGATGCTCATAGACGAACGGACCAGACTGTACGGATATTGTCACTGACAGGCTCAGTAGGGTGTCAGGATGAGTTCGCTCATCGACTTCCCTTTTGGTCAATACCTGGTAGCCCGTTACGTACAGCTAGTACCTCTGACGTGCTAGTGGTTAAATCCACAGCCAAAGTATTGACGATTCTTTAGAGTCCCCCACAGATAGTTTTCAAGTTTCGGGCGAAACGTTGTAGAGGCCGTATGATATATGGTAGGGTCCGATCATATACGTGCAGTGGTGCACGGATCATGATCGGGCGGATCATACTAGTGGACTTTGGTTAAAGCCGGATCTTAGTATTAGATTTGTTGGATTACTTTAGTCTCATCGCATTCGTATTCGGTCGGAATGCGGATGCAGATATGTATATACAGGTGAGGGGTATCCTTGTGATCCGTCATGAGTTTACTTTAGATGTTGCCGTATCTTTTTATTGTTATGAACATTTGGGTTAATGTTTACAAATGGAAATTGTGAGCTAGAAATCATCATGGAGTGCATTTAATGTGGCATGTGCAAGAGTAGTGACTCATGGTCTCTTTTATTGTGCATATATCATATTATGTGATAGTTTTGTGTGATGAAATGATAAGAGGAGAGAGAAGGGCAGCCATATCATATTGGGCGAGCTCTTGTATTTTTGATACTACTCACTCTCTCATTTTATCATACATACAACAAAAGAAAAAGAAAGCTTCTTCTTCTTCTTCTCCTTTCTCTAGCTCACAATCTCCATTAATGGCATCATTTCTAACCTCCATTCATGCAATGGATGCAAGAGACAAAGTTGTCACAAATATTCTCTACTTCACCTTGGACACGTCGTCTAGCGAACTTCGTGCCCGAGTTGTTTCGGATGAAGCGGGATCCCGTAAAAAGACTCGAAGATGTGGTGCCCTTTCCGACGAGGAGATCGAGACCGGAGATGCCGCGAGGAGCTTGGGATGGTGGCCAAAGACCGAAGGACACGGATCAATCGGTATAGCCTTTCCAACCCTTCTCCAGTAGCTAGTTGTAGATTAATGGTTCGATCCGGGATTTAAGCATACGATAGCGCCGGTTTCTAGTTTAGAAAAATTTTCGTTTCCGCATTTTTGTCTCGGAAAGACGGCCGGGGCACTACCATAGACTTACATGGTATCAGAGACACGCCATTAACCTTTACTAGCTTGCTCTAGCGTGTTTAGAACTTTGATCGGACGAAATTTCCAAAAACTGCATTTCCATTTCTGAGTTTCTGTCGAATTTTTTGTCGTCGAAAAATTATTTTGAGTATTGCAGAAAATCAGGCAGGCTTTTCTATGAAATCTGAGAAAATTTGGTACGCTGTTGTCACTGTAGCGCGACGTGACATTCACGTTAATGTTTTGTGTTGTGCTGTGATGTTGCGGATTTGTCGTGGTGGATAGCCTGGATGAAATGGTAGTACAGTTTGGTTGTATTTGTACATTTGATATTACGGGGCGAGCGTCCGATATGTGGACTGCCGTCACTGCCTGTTTGTATATTATTCTTTTGGGGCACGACCGGGCTGAGGTCGATGTACCCGTTGTATATATTTTACTTTCTGTACTAGGATTACCCCGCGGTGGGGTGCACGGATAGCCGGGTTCTATAGGGCAACGGGCCCGCATCTCATGGCTTTGAGACGGAGGGGGCTTCACTCTAGAATTAGCGGGCTATTCGCCGCACTCGTAGGGGTACAGGTTGACCCAAGGAGGGGTGCTCAAGTTACCGGATTCCATGAAGTGCTGGGTGGTCCATTCACTTTGTTGAAGGGGGCTGTCTTGCTTCAGGTTTTGGCGGGTAACTTGCCGCGCCCGTAGGGGTCTAGGATTTCATTGCACAGGCTATCCACACGACCAGGGGAACGTCGGGTTTCAGTAGCGGCTCTATGAAACCCGGGGATCCCAGATTATCTATATTGTTCTGTGATGCTTATTACATTTCTGTGATGTTGCATTTATCACGCCTTGAGCGATTATTATATATTGATATATATACCGGTAGATGTTGTATATGTTTTACACCCGCGCTAGTCCGGTCCCCGCTCTATCGTTAGTTAAGTAACCTAACGGATGATGACGGGACCCAGTGGCGAATGTGGATAGCATATACGCACATCGTATTTTCGTTCTTTATTGGTGTGATCAATTGATGGGACTACATTGATTCAGATCAATGCAAGCTAAACAAACCTATTCTGATGTTGTTGGAACATTTTTTCAAAAAAAAGCTGTTATTGCAAGGACGTTTTCTTTTGCTTTGCACAGTGGTATTTGGTTATGAATATCCAGCACCTCAGTCGACGGGGCAAGGGCCGAGATCCCTTCACCGGGAGTGACCTCTTGGACAGAAGTTTACGTAAGGGTAATAACTTCACTATAGTCGATTGCTTTTTGCTTTGCATCGTGGTATTCAGTTGGAATATCCTGCACCTCATTCTACGGGGAAAGAGCCGAGATCCTTTCACCGGGAGTGACCTCTTTAGCAAAGGTTTTTCACCACTATATTTTTATAAAAAGCTATGCAGTTCCTTCAACGATATCAAGTTCATTACGTTAAAAGTTTTTCGCCAAAAACTAAGACGTAGCCCTCCGTCATTTCTTATAAGTATTACTTAGTATTCGTGCTGCGTTTGTTGACTGTGTCAAGGCGCAGTGTGCGGTAGCTAAGTAGTGTTTGTTTGTGGCATATTAATGGGATTGGTTAGGACAGTCGTGCAACCTTGTTGACTGTGTCAAGGGATTGTACGGGTGGGTTTAATGCAATCCAGGATAATGACGGGTTGAACTTGACTAGGACTCTTTGATTTGTTGACTGTGTCAAGGTCACTTGGGTCCTAGGGGTAAAAAATCGCATCGGGAGTTTCTAAAGAAGCTGAAACTTGCCAGGCATGCGCATACCTTCTGGAGTGTGATAACGTGAGTGGATTCCGTCACGTTATTATGCGATGATAGTTGGATCCAGATTCCCACTGATGAGTTGGTTTACTCCTCGGGTGATCCCGACTAATTCTTCTTTCAAGTTTGGAGGAGAATTTGAGGTTACAGTGGGAGGTTTCCTGATTGGATAAAGTGATAACCATTCTGATCTAGGTTAGAGTGCACGCAGAGTGTTTCTTTTCTCTCTCTCTTTGGCAGTGACCATGGCCCGACCCTAAACTATGACTCAGTGACCAAGTTGACCGAACCTTTATAAACACTGGCTTTCGGATTGTCAGAGTTGCATACCTCATTGCCATTCCTACTTTTACCCTTTTCTCCAGAACACCCCGTATTACTATGAACGTCCACTTCCATTGGATAAAACCATCGTATGGTTATATACGAACTCGAAGGAACTTGTTCCAGATTCGAGGATGGTTTCCGGTTCTGGAGAAAATGAATAGGATTATTCAGTTGTCTTTTCCTTTTACCTTCTCTCAAGTTGCGAGTGCTCCTTGGATTAGGACAATACACCTATTACGCTAATTAGATAGTCTTCTTCCAAACCATAGGCAGGTGCCGAACGGTGGGGAATGAAGAAAACCAATTAGCCTAACGATGGTGTACAGAAGGTAATAAGTTAAGACAAATAAAGGGATTAGTAAGAGTGCAAAGTAAATTGTGACTGCTATTCATGACCAGACCAAGTATTTGTAGGGTTCCTAGGCACTCTTGTGAAGGTTCATAAGGCATCAAACATGCCCGGATAAAAATTTAGACATGCCGAACAACCCAAAGCCGGGATCTTTGCTAGATTATTAAGGTTTAACATGCAAGAAGATAACTTTTATCTAAGTGTGAGGGATTACAACCTTTGTAGTCCGCTCCTTCACTTCACAAGCTCCGAGTAGAAGTCCCTTTGCCGCGATCCACGATCTTCCGGACTCATGAGAGGCTCCACGACTCGAACGATCCATGCTAGCTCGAAGTATTCCAAATCTCCGATGATCTACCTCGAAGTTGCAAAGACTCAAGCTTTCTCACTCAAAAGAGATGAACACACTAATCCCATGGGCTAGATGAGATGAGGATGAGAGAGTAGTAATTTTTCTTTCTTTTTATATCATTTTCTCATATTTATTCATCACTTAAGGATTTTCTAGCAAGCTTTTCAAGAGAGAAGAAGATGATAATGGAAAATCAATAATTAGATTAAAACCTTTTGTGATGAATAGAATGAAAGCTATATGATTAATTATAAACCATGGTCAAGGATGAGTGGCTAGGATTTAGTAGAGAAATAACTAGAGTTAGGGTTTGGTTGAGTTAAAGAATGTGTCATCCATAATATCTTAAGAATGACAAAAGAAAAAGGCTTCTAGAAGGTGCATGAAGCATCTAACCCAAATCAAACCCTAACCTCAATTAATCATCCTTAAACATGTTTAACAATTAATCATATCATGTCACAATAATATATATCACATATATATTATATATTTGCAACAAAGGAAAATAATACAATTAACGTATATCGCATATATATCAATGTATCATCCAGTGAGAAAATGAAATAATAAAGCGAGCCAATATTAGATAATGTAATACAATATATCATATATATTATTATACATTAAATCATCGAATCAACACTTGATCCGACGATCCGGCTATATCGAATATTACCGACTAATATATCATGTACCGATTCATCGAATCAACACTTGATCCGATGACCCGGTTCATATCTTAATATACCGAGATAATAATACGGTATCCCATATCGCATTATTCTCGGTCCTCCACATATCACATATGTGCCTCTACTCCGTTTCGCCTGAGCCAAGAAACCTCTGTGTAGGACTCTAAAGAATCGTCAATACGCCGGTAGCAGGTGATGATCATATCAAACACCCACAAGCTGCAAGCGGTCAGCTAAACGTAACAGCCACCCAGGTATTGAGCGATCAAAAGATCAACAAGCTAGCCTATGCGTTCTCCTGTGAATCCAACCAGTAACACTCCCGTACAGTCCGGTCTGTTCGTCTGATATGTCGCATATCAAGTCTAGGGGTGGTATACGTCAGACCCCAGTAACCGATAAGTCGTGTCGATGTGTGGCTCATAACGGGTTGAGAAACTACTAGTAACACTTACCAGTAAATCTCTATATCAGCCTTGGCCAGGGACTTCCAGTTATAGCCAATCGAACGCAGCACAACATCAACTCCCTATACCGGGAGAGACGAATCCCCTCCTATCGCTCATTGCCTCCATGTGATTCGGGACTGTACCCAAAAGCCACCATTTTGCATGCCCTCTTGGACGTGGTAAGGTGGAAATCAAAGCACAGTGGGAATCACACAAGACTCTATGACGATCTCGGGTCTACAGACTACCCTGTACCAGTGTCACCGGAGAACTGCCATCTGACGTGTGGTATATCACCATCTGGGAGTTCTCGGTGAGTCCGTCCAGTGTACCCAGTCTCCACTGAGCACCCGTACACCATCTCTGATGTCTAACACCGATGGATATGGGATCATCCATCGCCCATCATATGGGTTAAGATGCGTATACGCTAGTCTACTCTGGTGTATCGATGCCCTGTCTCGATATACCCTCGACTAGGAACAGTTATAGGATGTACTCATCGACTACCGCGGCCCCACTAGTATGATCTCATCATAGTCTCAGTAGTCGAGTACAGATCCTAAGGGCTTTATCAACATGTGAGAGTAAAACAGTAAACCAATACAAGTCAATATGTTAAGATAAAGTGAAACCAAATAGCATACTATCATGACGAGCAAGAAAGTCATCTCTATATATATCCAAGCATCCATTATAATATACATCATATGTACAACAATGGCCTCTAGGGCATATACATAACTAACAATCTCCCACTTGCACTAAGGCCAGCTGCTGTAGTATCGCATACCTAGCATCCCGAATAATCTCTCAAACTGTATCTGGGGAATAGCCTTCGTGAATGGATCCGCAGTGTTTTCCTTCGTATCTACTCTCCTGACCTCGATCTCTCGGCGATCAACTATCTCCCTGATCAGGTGATACCGCCTCAGAATATGTCTGGACTTTTGATGGGATCTGGGTTCCTTGGCCAAAGCCACAGCTCCATTGTTATCGCAATACAGAGGTATTGGATGCTCAATGGATGGAACCACTCCAAGTTCACTAATGAACTTCTTGATCCAGACAGCCTCTTTGGCAGCATCGTTGGCAGCGATGTATTCAGCCTCTATCGTTGAGTCTGCAACGGTATCCTGTTTGGAACTCTTCCAACATACCGCTCCTCCATTGAGGGTAAATACAAAACCCGAATGTGACTTAGAGTCGTCCTTATCACTTTGGAAGCTGGAATCGGTAAAGGACTCCACCTGGAGTTCTCCGTTACCTTACACCAAGAACATCTCCTTAGTCCTTCGTAAGTACTTGAGAATGTTCTTCACAGCTGTCCAATGACTCTCTCCAGGATCTGCTTGATACCGACTCACTACACTTAGTGAGTATGCTACATCGGGTCTGGTATATAGTATCGCATACATGATAGAGCCTACTGCCGAAGCATAGGGTATCCCTTGCATGCGAGCTCTCTCCAAATCAGTCTTGGGAGACATCTCTTTGGAGAGAGTGAGTCCAGAGATCGTGGGTTGGTTCCCACGCTTGGATTCTTCCATACTAAACCTCTTTAGTATGGTGTCAATGTACCTGGATTGGGACAATCCCAGTATCCGTTTAGATCCATCTCTATAGATCATGATTCCCAATATGCAGGAGGCATCACCTAGATCTTTCATTGAGAATCTCTGTGATAAGAAGAGTTTGACTGATTGCAGCATAGGAATATCATTTCCTATCAAGAGTATGTCATCCACGTACAATACGAGGAAGACTACCTTACCCTCTGCTACCTTCTTATAGATACAAGGTTCATCTATATTTTTGATGAAGTCAAACTCTTTGACTACAACATCAAAACAGATGTTCCAACTCCGCGATGCTTGCTTTAACCCATAAATGGATTTAAGCAGCTTGCACACCTTTCCGCTGCTCCCACTATCTACGAAGCCCTCTGGCTGAGTCATGTACACGCTCTCTTCTAAATCACCGTTTAGAAAGGCGGTCTTAACATCCATTTGCCAGATTTCATAGTCATGGTATGCAGCAATGGCAAGTAAGATCCGGATGGACTTAAGCATAGCTACTGGAAAAAAGGTTTCGTCATAATCCACACCTGGTCGTTGACGAAAACCCTTTGCTACAAGTCTAGCTTTGAAAGTCTCAACTTTTCCATCTACACCAAATTTCTTTTTAAAAATCCACTTGCTCCCAATGGGTTTTACCCCTTCAGGAGCATTTTCCAAAATCCATACTTTATTAGTGTACATAGATTCCATCTCAGATCGCATTGCATCCAGCCATTTCACAGAGTCACTACTCGTGATGGCTTGTTCGAAACTAGTGGGTTCATCATCATCCATGATGCAGTCCTCGCTTCCACCATCAATGAGAAAACCGTAGTATCTCTCAGGTGGACGAGAAACCCTACTAGATCGGCGGAGAGGCTGGGGTTCGTCGGATACTACCGAATCCTCTGGTTCCACTAAATCATCTGTTGTAGTTTTTTCTGCTGGAACCTCTTCCAGTTCTACCTCAATGCCACTAATCTGTTTCATAAGAAAACCTTTTTCTAAGAAAGTGGCATGTCGAGAAACAAACACCTTTTGTTCCTGGGGGTGGTAGAAGATATACCCTTATGAATTTTTGGGATATCCTACAAACTTACATAAGACTGATCTTGCCTCGAGTTTGTCCGGATTTTGTCTTTTGACATAGGCTGGACAACCCTATATCTTAACATACTTAAGAGATGGTCTCTTCCCTTTCCATATCTCATACGGAGTGGTAGGCACTGATTTGGTAGGAACCATATTCAATAGGTGTATGGCTGTCTCATGCGCATACCCCCAGAAGGAAATAGGTAACTCAGCTGTACTCATCATTGAACGCACCATATCTAATAGGGTGCGATTCCTTCGTTCCGATACACCGTTGTGCTGTGGTGTATAAGGTGGAGTAAGCTGAGAGAGAATCCCATTCTCTTTTAGATAATCTAGGAACTCATTGCTCAAGTATTCTCCTCCTCGATCAGATCGAAGGATCTTAATACTTTTGCCCGTTTGGTTCTCTACTTCGTGCTTATATTCTCTGAATTTCTCAAAAGCTTCAGACTTGTGTTTCAACAGGAATACATGTCCGTATCTAGAGAGATCGTCAGTGAATGTAATGAAGTAGGAAGAACCGTTCCTAGCATGCGTAGACATGGGACCGCATACATCACTATGTACCAGTCCTAAGAGTTCGGTAACTCTTTCTCCGTGTCCACTAAACGGAGCTTTGGTCATTTTTCCTTTGAGACATGAATGGCAAGTATCATAAGATGATAATTCGAACGGATTCAAATAACTATCTTTATGTAACTTAGCCAGTCGTGTCGCATTGATATGACCAAGTCTACAATGCCACAAGTAGGATTCGTTCATATCTGAACTTTTCCTCTTGTGTGTGTTTTGTATATTCAGGACTGTATTCTGATTTAGAATGAATATGCCATTATGTAACGAGCCTGATGTAATCAACTTTTGATCTAGGAATATGTTCATAACATTATCCTGTACTACGAAATTATATCTCTCTTTACTCAATAAAGAAACCGATATAATGTTGCACATCATGTTCGGTATATAATAGCACTCATTTAGTATCAGTGTATTACGACTTGGTAATACAAGGTGATATTCGCCAACAGCTTTGGCTACAATACTTGCACCGTTTCCTACTTGAACGGAATGATCACCTTTTCCCAGTTCTCTACCTTTACGTAGCCCATGTAACTGTTTACATATGTGGGATCCTGATCCGGTATCTAATACCCAGGACGTAGGGTGAACTGAGAAATGGTTCTCAATAACTAACACACCCGAAGAAGATGCATCAGCATGCATGTTCTTTTGGGCGGCGTGAGAATCCAGATATTCTTCTATTTCCTGTTTAGTCTTATAACTCTTACAAGAAAGAACGGGTCCAACATTCCCTAGCTCAGTACAATAATTGGGTTCAGTCAATACATCCATATTATTATCTTGATTATGGCATGACATGGTCGCTACCTGGAGAGAGAGAGAAGAAAACACTTTAGCGTATGCTCTTGCAAGATTAGATTGGTTATTATCTTATCTAATCAGGATGTCTCCCACTGGTTTTATCAAATCTACCTTAAAACCCTAAAAGGTAAGATTAGCCGGGATTAATTACACCTTACAATTTCGTCAATCTTTCAGCCAGATCAGTGTCGGTACTTTGAGGGAGGTTCCCCGTGCTTTCGCACGGACCTAATTAAAGTAAACCTCGTTTTCCCAGAGGCGTAACCTCGTTAACACTTTTCTAGACACCTACTTGAATGACTAATTGTCCTGTGTAAAACTCTCCCAGGAGTAACTCTTACTCGCAGTGGGTATCGGGATCCAACTATCTCATAGGAGGTATGCAATCTCATTGCAAATTTCAACACTTGAAATTCCCGATAATATTTTTACCCCTAGTGTTCTATGACCTTGACGAATGCCAAACAACCCATAGTCCACTAGTCAAGTTCAACCCGTACATTTCTTGATTGAGTTAAACCCACCCGCACGACCCTTGACGAATGCCAAACAACGCCGTACGAATACCCTAATCCAATCTACATCATATGTATAAGCAGATAAATACTAGTTAGCTACCGTACACTACGCCTTGACGAATGCCAAACTACCGTAGCACGAATACTAAGTAGCACTTATCTGAAATGACGGAGGGCTACGCAGGTTTTTCAGAAAACCCTAAAAGGGGTCACTCCCGGTGAAGGGATCGTCGACCCTTTCCTCATCGAATAAGGTGCAGGATATATCATATATACCGCTGTGCAAAGCAAAACACTAAAAGCAATCAAAAGACAAACCGAGTTTTGTAGCATCTGCCAGTTTCGCTAAAGGAGTCACTCCCGATGAAGGGATCTCGGTCCTTTCCTCATCGAATAAGGTGCAGGATATATCATATATATCACTGTGCAAAGCAAAACTGTAGCTACCCCTTTTTATAAAGTTTTGATTCTACAACATCTTTAGGTTTCTTTTCCTTTTATTAATCTCATTAATAAATATCCCATCAGCTTATGCTTCCTAAGCATCACAGAAGAAACGAAAGCAGTAATATTTATATATCAGCATATATATATAGTATAAGCATTCGTCTCAGGCAGTAATATGATCTCATCACAGAACATTGCAGCAGAAGAACATATATGAAATATTGGATATACTAGGACGTCCGTGTTTTCAATACGAGCCTGTATAAAACACGGATTCCACGGTCGCGACGAATAGCCAAACCCACATCCCAAGACCCCTACGAGAGCGGCAAGTAACACTGCCAATTCTAGGGTTAGGAGACCCGGTCTCGACTCCTCGAGATGGCCTCCCACTGGACCCTAGAACCCGGTTACTTGTGCTCCCCTCCTTGGGTCTACCTAATGCGGAAAAGTAAATAATATACACTGGTGACAGCAACCTCAACCTGGAAGCGCCCCAAATAAAAGAATATTACATTACAAATGAATTTTACATGAATGAAAATAAAAACCCTCATCTCACATAAAACCCCCGGCTATTCAGAACGCGACGATCCAATATAACATATCACAGCAACACATAATATCTCATATCATCAACATAAGTAAATATGCGCATCCCAATTGTCGTTGACATATAGCAACGAAACCGGCGATATCACATATTACACTTACGGTCACAGAAAAGAAAGTGTAAAACTACAACATTTGGAATTCACAATCACTTTAGACATCGTAAATCCGAAATATCACATACTTCGCATTTCATGCCTAACTCTATGAATTCCACATATTGTATCACATTCCAGATAAATAGACAGTATTAAACTTTCTGAACAGATAATCAAACACCCAAAATTTCCTAAACTGCTCAACTCTTGAGCGGAGTTCAAATAATCCCAGAATATGTCACAGTACCGGTGATCCAGCCGTAGAAGGGTCAAGCCAACGCCTCACATGTGGCACGCCGTACTGCCCCAAACCCGAAGGTTCAAAAGGCAGTTCAAGACGGTCACATAATCGAGTTAAGGTTTGTTGTCTTCTAGAGGGTCCATCGCTTAACTTGTACAATTTTTCCGAAAGATTTAAACCCGAAGAAATTTCAACACTTGAAAGTTTGCCGTACCGGGAAACAGTGAGTTAATGATATCCGTTCAAATAGTTTAACAATTTCTAAATATCCGGAAAGAAATACGAATTTAAAATTTCCGATCGAGTCTACTATTACAAAACAAACCCCAGAATTTCCAACACCTGAAACAGATTAAAAATACCCAGAAGCATCAACAAGCACCTACGGACATTACCATAAAAGCCACGTGTCACAATCCTATCAATCCGCCGCGGAACCGCCGCGTAAGCATGCTTACGCCGCGGAACCGCCGCCGTTTGATCGAATTGGGGGCTCGGGTTTTATGGTAATTCTTAGAATTCCCTGCTGATTTTTTTACATATTTTTAATTCAGAAAAATCCCAAAATTTAAAAAATTTCCAGAGAGGGGTCTAGTTTCGTCGTTTCGAGTTCGATCGGAGTTTTAACTTCGTAAACACGTCGCCTAATGCTCTAGCTAGGCTCTGATACTACTGTAGGGTTTCTAGGCACTCTTGTGAAGATTCATAAGGCATCAAACATGCCCGGATAAAAATTTAGACGTGCCGAACAACCCAAAGCCGGGATCTTTGCTAGATTATTAGGGTTTAACATGCAAGAAGATAACTTTTATCTAAGTGTGAGGGATTACAACCTTTGTAGTCCGCTCCTTCACTTCACAAGCTCCGAGTAGAAGTCTCTTTGCCGCGATCCACGATCTCCCGGACTCATGAGAGGCTCCATGACTCGAACGATCCATGCTAGCTCGAAGTATTCCAAATCTCCGATGATCTACCTCGAAGTTGCAAAGACTCAAGCTTTCTCACTCAAAAGAGATGAACACACTAATCCCATGGGCTAGATGAGATGAGGATGAGAGAGTAGTAATTTTGCTTTCTTTTTATATCATTTTCTCATATTTATTCATCACTTAAGAATTTTCTAGCAAGCTTTTCAAGAGAGAAGAAGATGATAATGGAAAATCAATAATTAGATTAAAACCTTTTGTGATGAATAGAATGAAAGCTATATGATTGATTATAAACCATGGTCAAGGATGAGTGGCTAGGATTTAGTAGAGAAATAACTAGAGTTAGGGTTTGGTTGAGTTAAAGAATGTGTCATCCATAATATCTTAAGAATGACAAAAGAAAAAGGCTTCTAGAAGGTGCATGAAGTATCTAACCCAAATCAAACCCTAACCTCAATTAATCATCCTTAAACATGTTTAACAATTAATCATATCATGTCACAATAATATATATCACATATATATTATATATTTGCAACAAAGGAAAATAATACAATTAACATATATCGCATATATATCAATGTATCATCCAGTGAGAAAATGAAATAATAAAGCGAGCCAATATTAGATAATGTAATACAATATATCATATATATTATTATACATTAAATCATCGAATCAACACTTGATCCGACGATCCGGCTATATCGAATATTACCGACTAATATATCATGTACCGATTCATCGAATCAACACTTGATCCGATGACCCGGTTCATATCTTAATATACCGAGATAATAATACGGTATCCCATATCGCATTATTCTCGGTCCTGCACATATCACATATGTGCCTCTACTCCGTTTTGCCTGAGCCAAGAAACCTCTGTGTAGGACTCTAAAGAATCGTCAATACGCCGGTAGCAGGTGATGATCATATCAAACACCCACAAGCTGCAAGCGGTCAGCTAAACGTAACAGCCATCCAGGTATTGAGCGATCAGAAGATCAACAAGCTAGCCTGTGCGTTCTCCTGTGAATCCAACCAGTAACACTCCCGTACAGTCCGGTCTGTTCGTCTGATATGTCGCATATCAAGTCTAGGGGTGGTATACGTCAGACCCCAGTAACCGATAAGTCGTGTCGATGTGTGGCTCATAACGGGTCGAGAAACTACTAGTAACACTTACCAGTAAATCTCTATATCAGCCCTGGCCAGGGACTTCCAGTTATAGCCAATCGAACACAGCACAACATCAACTCCCTATACCGGGAGAGACGAATCCCCTCCTATCGCTCATTGCCTCCATGTGATTCGGGACTGTACCCAAAAGCCACCGTTTTGCACGCCCTCTTGGACGTGGTAAGGTGGAAATCAAAGCACAGTGGGAATCACATAAGACTCTATGACGATCTCGGGTCTACAGACTACCCTGTACCAGTGTCACCGGAGAACTGCCATCTGACGTGTGGTATATCACCATCTGGGAGTTCTCGGCGAGTCCGTCCAGTGTACCCAGTCTCCACTGAGCACCCGTACACCATCTCTGATGTCTAACACCGATGGATATGGGATCATCCATCGCCATCATATGGGTCAAGATGCGTATACGCTAGTCTACTCTGGTGTATCGATGCCCTGTCTCGATATACCCTCGACTAGGAACAGTTATAGGATGTACTCATCGACTACCGCGGCCCCACTAGTATGATCTCATCATAGTCTCAGTAGTCGAGTACAGATCCTAAGGGCTTTATCAACATGTGAGAGTAAAACAGTAAACCAATACAAGTCAACATGTTAAGATAAAGTGAAACCAAATAGCATACTATCATGACGAGCAAGAAAGTCATCTCTATATATATCCAAGCATCCATTATAATATACATCATATGTACAACAATGGCCTCTAGGGCATATACATAACTAACAGTATTACATCGCCACTCCTACTTCACTTTTGTATTTTTCCAGGACGCTCCGTATCACTACGAAGATTCACAGTTATTTGGATACTCCATCGTATGGTTATATACGAACTCGAAAGGAACTTATTCCAGTTCGGGGATGGATTCTGGTTCAGGAGAAATACGAATAAGGTTTATTCAGTTGTCTTTTATCTTTACCTTCTCTCGCGTTGCGAATGCTCCTAGGATTAGGACAGTACACCTATTACGCTTATTGGATAGTTTTCTTCCAAGCCATAGGCTGGTGCCGAACTGTAGGGAAGGAAGAAAACCATTTAGCCTAAGAGGGTGTACAGAAGGTAATGACTAAAGATATATAAAGGGATTTGGAGAGATGGCAAAGAAATATACGGTTACAGTCGTGAATCTGGATAATGGAAGAAGCATTACTAGGAATACCCGGAAACCCCTTCGAAACATATTCATGTTTCGGTTTCACTGTGTATTGTTAATAGAAAACTGATTTCCTAATTAGCCCTTGCTCCAGGATATGTATTTACCAGGTATGATTCTCACATCTGTATGGTTTTACCGATGGTGAGTGGGAGTAAGCTATTGGGAATTAGGTGATCATCCTCATTATATCGGGATTCGTTGTAATTGGTGATATTTAAGAAAATCACCTGGGTTGTTTGCCGGACGGCAGATATTTGGTTTTGAATATCCGTTGTTATGCACCAATTTCAAATTGATATATCTATACGTTTATTTTTATAAAGTGAGATATACACTTTTAAAATTATGTCTATGACATTTACCTATATCAGTTGATGATTAGGTAAGGAGCATTCAACAGCAGTGTAATTCTTCATAACCATGGTACAGTTTTCAACCTACGACACACAGAGATTGAGTTATTAGACTCAGGAGACTTATACAGAGTATTGTATGTTGTCCAGTATCCATTAGGAAAGAGGGGTTGGTACTCGTACTATATTCTGTTTACTTGTGACTTCTCTAGTTCTTAGACATGCGTTTCGTTGAAATGCAAGATCTAAGTTTTGAGAAGTTATAGGTATAAGAATAAAGTAGAGAACCAGATGGCGCAAGTATCAGGATTCTTCAAGGTGATCGAAGATGTAAATACTTGAGTATGGTATTCAGTTGATAGTAATGATTATGAGAACTTGCTTCTCTTTCAGGTTGCTCATATCCGGATGTACTCCTAAGTTGAGTAATGCTGATCTGCTTCTTTCCATTTAGTTGACATGCACTGGAGAAAGTTGCATGATTTGAATCTGGTTCCAATTAAATCAGTGCCTCTGTTTCTATATTGGATATAGAATAGTTCATATCTTAACATTATTAAGGTACGGGGAGTTTTCCGGCTTATGCTTAAAACCAGACTCTGGATAACTCAAGGCACGTTTCTGTAATGGCTGTTTATGGGTTGACCCGGGCTATGACGAGGGTTGACTTTATACCATATGGAAGATCAATAGTGATATTGTTCTTGACTCGCCACAGTTTTAATAAAAATGGATTTTTTCAGAAAACAGTAGTGGGAGTATGGTAGAACTGGAGGTGATTCCAGAACCGCAAACGATTACTGAAAATTTAATAGGACCTAAAAATTCAATCTGGTTTGACATTCCATTAGCCACTCCGCAGATATGGTGGGTAACCTCAGGCACTCGAGAGGTACTTCAGTATGCTCAAAGACGGTGACATGGAGGTTCTTGTTTTCCCCAGACTTGACACTACTGTTGTTCCAGGCTATGAGACCCGGCAGGAGGATGAGTATAGCGTCGTTCTGAACTGTCTTTAGAAGTGCACGTGTGTATGACTCTGTCGAAGGGTTGTCGTAGTCAGTGGGAGCAGCGGAAGCATAGTGGACAAGTAGCTTGTGTCTATTTATAGACTAAAGTAGATATAGCGGAGATAGATCATCTATTTCTGATGTGGCAGTCATAGGTTTGACTTCATCAGAATAGGGGATGGATCTGTTAAGAAAGTAGTAGGGTGTGATGTCTTGATATTTGGATGACATACACAGAGTAGGAAGTGAAATTCCTATACTGCAATCGGTTATACTTTGGTTGTCACACAGTGGTTTCTCCACATAGGATATAAATATAATATCAGACATTCTGGTTACTAGATCCATGGTTTTAGATCTAGATTTGGGAAGTGTCCCAATTTGGGTACTTAGACAGTATTCTAAAGGTGTTTTAGAATGGACGACTCCTGGCACGGTAGTGTACCTGCAGGTGATGGAGTCGCCCTCTCTAAAGGTGTCTTACAGACTAAAGGGGAGAAGGATGTGCATGATTGGCAGATCACTTGCTTAGGCAATTGAGTCAATCATGAGATGCCAAGTACCACACCAGATATTGTTTTTGCACTAGATGCAATAAGTTGATATTAATCCTATCCTGGAGAAACATTCGGAAGCTGTTTTAGAACATAAGTGGATATTCTAGAGATATGATAACGACAGCCTCTTTTGGGAGACGGTTATCATTCCAGGCTTCCAAGGTGACCTGGATGACAGAGTGACTGTCAGAGTTATAGTTTTCCCTCTAACGATGGGCAGAAGTTTGGACAGGTGGTCTAAGCGGATACTGAGGGAGACGTGGCGCAGGATACTGATTAAGTTCAGTTGACGATACAGTCTAATAAGTTTGGATTTGGAGTTCATTTGCGAACTAGGTCCCATCAGATATCCAGACATATTCTAAGACATGTATTGCTCATTTTGGGAGATGGCTTTCTCCGCGAACTTGAGATTAAGAGAGACATAGAAAGAAATATCAGAGCGGATCCACTAGCTGAGGCTATTTCTCGAACGCAATAGTTTCGCAAACGAGCTTTGTGAGACTGATTAGTAGAGGAGTTGGGTGTTCAGTATCACACGGGCTATGAGTATGCGACATCGCAATAATTAGCCTTGAGTGCAAGTGAGAGATTGTTGAATATAGTGCCCTCAGAGTCAATTGTTGGATTGCAGGCACGTGATTGCAATGATTGAGGGAGGACCTATAGCGGTAGGACAGTCTTACTCGAGAGGTTTGTATACTATCTGGTTTGTCTTTATCATCGTGTACATGCTTTAGGTGACATTGTAGTTCACTATTACACGTTGATAGAGAATAGTATGCTACCATGGTTTATCTTTATCATCGTGTACTGCTTTAGGTGACCTTACATGTCACTATTGCACGTTGATAGAGCCTTTAGGATTCTTGCTTGACTACCAGCAGTATGATGGCGATCATATACGTGAGAGTTGGGTAGTTTATAAGCACATCCTTAAAGTGGTCCCTAGTCGTAGGAGTTTTGAGACTGGGCATCGATACTCCATTCGTAGACTAGTGTATATAGTCGAGACCCCGACGAGGGGTGGTGGCCGGTCTCACAAGCCATTGGTGTCAGTTGGTTCACTTAAGATGTATACAGGTGCTCATTGGGTTATGAGTACATCGGACAGGACTCGCCGGGAACATGCTAGTTGGTATTATACCTGACGTCAGATAGCAGTTCCTTGCTGGCATGTGTATAGGTTAGTTCATCGACCTGAGATCGTCATTTGTCTCGTGTGAGTTCCCACTGCGCTTTGATTACTACCCTACCACGGCTCAAAGGAGTCGTGCAAACAGGTTTTAGTTGGGTACAGTCCCGAGCCACATGGAGGCAGTGAGCGGATCGACAGGGGTTTCGTCTCTCCCGGTATTGGGGGTGAGATCGCGTTGTGTCTAGGAGAGCCATTACACGAAGTCCTTGGCCAAGGCAGGAGATTTACTGGTAGGTATTCTAGTAGTATCTCAGGGTGTTCTGGGCTACACTCCGACACGACTTGTACCGCTTTTGGGGGTCTGACTTTTACCAACCCCCTAGGCCCGACATGCGATGCTCATAGACGAACGGACCGAACTGTATGGATATTGTCACTGACAGGCTCTGTAGGGTGTCAGGATGAGTTCGCTCATCGACCTCCCTTTTGGTTAATACCTGGTAGCCCATTACGTACAGCTAGTACCTCTGACGTGCTAGTGGTTAAATCCACAGCCAAAGTATTGACGAGTCTTTAGAGTCCCCCACAGATAGTTTTCAAGTTTCGGGTGAAACGTTGTATAGACCGTATGATATATGGCAGGGTCCAATCATATACGTGCAGTAGTGCACGGATCATGATCGGGCGGATCATACTAGTGGGCTTTGGTTAAAACCGGATCCTAGTATTAGATTTGTTGGATTGCTTTAGTCTCATCGCATTCGCATTCGGTCAGAATGCGGATGCGGGTATGTATATACAGGTGAGGGGTATCCTTATGATCCGTCATGAGTTTACTTTAGATGTTACCGTATCTTTTTATTGTTGTGAACATTTGGGTTAATGATTACAAATGGAAATTGTGAGCTAGAAATCATCATGGAGTGCATTTAATGTAGCATGTGCAAGAGTAGTGACTCATGGTCTCTTTTATTGTGCATATGTCACATTATGTGATAGTTTTGTGTGATGAAATGATAAGAGGAGAGAGAAGGGCAGCCATATCATATTGGGTGAGCTCTTGTATTTTTGATACTACTCACTCTCTCATTTTATCACACATACAACAAAAGAAAAAGAAAGCTTCTTCTTCTTCTTCTCCTTCCTCTAGCTCATAATCTCCATTAATGGCATCATCTTTAACCTCCATCCATGCAATGGATGCAAGAGACAAAGTTGTCACAAACATTCTCTACTTCACCTTGGACACATCGGCTAGCGAACTTCGTGCCCGAGTTGCTTCGGATGAAGCGGGAGCCCGTAAAAAGACTCGAAGATGTGATGCCCTTTCCGACGAGGAGATCGATACCGGAGATGCCGCGAGGAGCTTAGGATGGTGGCCAAAGACCGAAGGACACGGATCGATCGGTATAGCCTTTCCAACCCTTCTCTAATAGCTAGTTGTAGGTTAATGGTTCGATCCAGGATTTAAGCATACGATAGCGTCGGTTTCTAGTTTAGAAAAAATTTAGTTTCCGCATTTTGGCCTCGGAAAGACGGTCGGGACGCTACCGTAGACTTACACTCTTGGCGAGGGCTTCGATCCTTAGCGCAGGAGGGGCCATAAGAGGCCTGCTAAGGACGGGCTGATCAGGGGTACTGCCTGGTGCCTCTTGGCGAGGGCTTCGATCCCTGGCGTTGCGGGGTAGGGAACTACCAACCAGTGATAACCGAGCAAGGGCGGGCCCGGCTGATTCGTGAGGTTCTATCCGACCTTACCGGTGTGAGTATTGGGAAGAGGGACAGTCGCGGGTGACACGTGTCATGAACGCGTGGGGAAGGTGAAGCGCCGGAGCCGCGTCGTTTCGATTTCGCCGAGAAAGGCTCGATGTCTGCCGCGTGGCGGTACAGTTGTCGGTGAAACGAGCGACGGTTGGACTCCTGGGGCATTGTGGGCTATAAAACGGAGGGAGCGTTGATCACTCCTTCCTTCACATCCAAAATGTTAGAATGGAGGACTTCCCTTTTACCATCCCCGACATCGTAAACTTCAAGGACGTGTACCTCTATGATCAGTACTACACCGAGGACACGGTGCAGTTAGTAATAGGCCGCATTGAGGATCATTTCAGCCGACTGCTTCCCCGGCGCTCCCCCATGCTCCAACTGTTAGTGTACTCCATTTGGAGGGCGTCGCCGGGGCTCTACAGCCCCTTGTCCGAACAACTAAAGGACTAGGCGGTTGGTAAGCTAAGGTCTTTGCGGCGCTTCGGCCTGATCTCCGCGGGTCGGCGGGATTGCTCGGTGGCGCTCATCCTTGAGTGCTACCAATTGAGGCACGATGCCGACGTTCGCGGGCGGCATCAGATGCAGAGGTCTGAGGCCGCGAGGGCTCGGCTGGCGGAAATATCCTCGGAGTACCACGAGCAATGTTCTCTGCACCCCTTCCCCCGCTACTGTAATTTTTCTTTTTCGATGTACGGCTGAGGAGCTTATAGTACCCTTTTGAATAAACAAAACTCTTCTTTTTGCAATGTTTTATTGATCCCTTTTTATTATATATAGAGAAAGATCTTGAGAAAAGTTTACATTGTCTTAGTAAAAGAAGTACACGCTAGTAGATGTTCTTTTTATTAGTACAGTTTGAGCTCCTCGGATGTCTGTTGGCCTCCACGACCGGTGTAGGGTGCTGAGCCTCGTAGGTACTCGACGTACCCCCCACCGACATGACCATGATTTGGCCGATTGTCAACTTGCCGGGAGGGGACGCTGCTCCTGCTCGCCGTCAGCTTGCCGCTTGTCCCGCAAGTACGTTGCTAGGTGTCCCGAACGGATGAGCTCCTTGATATAGTCTTGGAGCTGCTTACAGCTCTCTGTGGAGTGGCCTTATGACCTGTGGAAACCGCAGCAGGGGCCCCGGGTGCGTTTTGCCGCCATGCGCGAGACCGGGGGGAGCTTGAAGAATCCCTCTCTTTTAGCCTCCTCTAGCAGAACCGTCTGCGAGACGTTGAACGGGCTGTACTCCTGAAACTTCGGGGAGTAGGGCTGTTTCCCCCAATCAGAGCAAGGCTCTGTTTGAATTTCAAAAATTCAAATTTTAAAGCAACGCTTCAGATCCTCTGCGCTGCGCGCAAAGCGCCACGTGTCAGAAGTCGATGCGTCAGCACAGCGCCCAAGACAGTGCGTCCAATCAGAGCAAGGCTCTTTAAAAATAAAAGTAAAGGAAGCAGCGCAAGCACAGCTGCGCAAGCGCTGCGCTGCGCGACACGTGTCTGCACAGCTGCGCAAGCACAGCTACGCAAGCACAGCTGCGCAAGAGCTGCGCTGCACGACGCGTGTCTGCGCAGTTGCGCAAGCACAGCTCCACAAGGACAGCTGCGCAAGCGATGCGCTGCACGACACGTCTCTACGCAGTTGCGCAAGCACAGCTGCGCAAGCACAGCTGCGCAAGCACAGCTGCGCAAGAGCTGCGCTGCGCGACACGTGTCATGCGTTGGGGCGTTTGCGCAAAACAGAATTGAGATTTTAAAGAAATCTTTTCTGTTCTTGTTAAAACAAGAAGATTTTCTTCTGTAAAACAGAGGCCCTTGGATCAAGGATCCAACGATGGGGAAAATTCCCCAAATCACTCAGAGAATGATCTCTTTAACAAACTTTAACTAATTTATGGGCACTATAAAAAGGACCCTAGATCTCAATTCAAAGGGAGGGACATTTCTTGAAAAATCAAGAGCTTCAAACAGAGAGAACTCTGAGAAAAATTTCAAGAAAAAGGTAAAAGCCTTCATAAGAGAGAAGAAATTTCTTCTAATAGATCATTGATCTAAAAACCAGATCAATGATCTTCATATAAAAAACAGTGCTTTGCACTTCTTATGAACCACTGGTTCTTTAAAACAGGAAAAAACAAAAATAAAAAATAGTGCTTTGCACCTTTATGGACCCTTGGTTCTCGAAATAAAAAAGAAAAACTTGTTTTTCTTTGATCTAAATTAGATCAAGGAAACGAATAAGTGCTTTGCACTTCATTTATGAACCATTGGTTCCTGAATCTAAAAGATTCTTAAATTATAGTGCCTTGCACTTGCAAACTGCGCTGTTGCGCTCTTGGATTGGCGCAAGCCACCAGAGTGCGCCACGTGTCAGCAGCGCAGGCGCAGCGCATTAGCGCAGCGCACTGCGCTTGCGCGACACGTGTCAGCTCTACAAACGCTTGCGCTCTCTGATTAGCGTAAAGCGCCTGATAAATGCAAGACATTTCTTAAAGGGCCAGGCCCAAATCAAAAAGACCAAGCAGGCCTAATTAAATTGATGCTCTGTATCATTTATAAATGGGCAGAGCCCAAACAAGATAATAAAAATGCTATGCATTTTAAAAGGGGCAGAGCCCAAACAAAGTAGATGCCTTGCATCATTCATAAATGAGCAGAGCCCAGAATAAATTGATGCTCTGCATCTTTTATGGGCAGAGCCCAAACAAAAAAAAATAGGAGCAATGCAATGCATTATCTAAGTGTGGGCAAAGCCCCAGCACAGGTCTAATAGACCAAAAATAAATAAAAGTGTTGAACATTTTCAACTGGACTTAGCCCAATTTTGGCCGTAAGTCCTCAAATTAAATTGACTGAGCACAACTGCTCTCTTAAATCAATTTATATCCGGTTCGAGGGTACATCTCCGAACTCCTCTAACACATGTCGTTGTAATCATTCAACGTCGTCAGAGAGGTGACGGGTCCCGACGACCACACCCATAAATATAGACTGCGGGGTCCTTAAACTCATGGACCGAGACGTCCTTAAACTAATATTGGACCGAGACGTCCTTAAACTAATATTGGATTGCGGGGTCCTTAAACTCGTGGACCGAGACGTCCTTAAACTAATATTGGACTGCGGGGTCCTTAAACTCGTAGACCGAGACGTCCTTAAACTAATATTGGACCGAGACGTCCTTAAACTAATATTGGACTGCGGGGTCCTTAAACTCGTGGACCGAGACGTCCTTAAACTAATATTGGACCGAGACGTCCTTAAACTAATATTGGACTGCGGGGTCCTTAAACTCGTGGACCGAGACGTCCTTAAACTAATATTAGACTGAGACGTCCTTAAAATAATATTGGACCGAGACGTCCTTAAACTAATATTGGACTGCGGGGTCCTTAAACTCGTGGACCGAGACGTCTTTAAACTAATATTGGATCGAGACGTCCTTAAACTAATATTGGACTGCGGGGTCCTTAAACTCGTGAACCGAGATGTCCTTAAACTAATATTGGACCGAGACGTCCTTAAACTAATATTGGACTGCGGGATCCTTAAACTCGTGGACCGAGGCGTCCTTAAACTAATATTGGACCGAGACGTCCTTAAACTAATATCGGACCAAGACGTCCTTAAACTAATAATGGACCACCACGTCTCTAAACTGGAATATGGACCACCACGTCTCTAAACTGGAATATGGACCGCCATGTCCCTAAACTGGAAAATGGACCACCATGTCCCTAAACTGAGACAATAGAGCCCCCAAATGCTCTTTTATCGGATCTAAACGATCCGGTTTAAGTTGATCTTAGCCCCAAACACGGCTAACGTATCCTTAAACATTCAAATGGACTATAAAACTCCAAATCAACTCTGGTTCGACAGTACATCTCCGAGCTCCTCTGACACCTATCGTTGTAATCCTTCAACGACATCAGAGAGGTGACGAGTCCTGACGGCCATATATTAAACAGATCACTACGTTAAGTCGATCTTAGTCTCAAACGAGACTAATGTATCCTTAACGAACGTTTAAGTTGATCTTAGCCCCAAGCACGACTAATGTATCCTTAAACTAAAAACACCAAACCCAAATCTAAGTAAATACGGATTTGGACTAATCCACGTCCTACGGGCGACGGCATTACTCAGTCTCCGTATACAATCCACGGGCAACCACAAACAAAAAGACACACACGACACGAAGTGAAATTCTGGAGAAGGAGAAAGTGGTTACCGCGATGCGGTAGCGTAATTAACTGCAGGGGCTTGCGCCTGCAGGGAAGAGCGTCCCCACAATCAAAAACCCCTCAAGCGAGGGGGAATCTGACGAAGTCTGCTAAATCGGCCGCATCCATCTAAACCTCCGATACACGGTGCCATAAATCAACTTGGCATCTTCGGAGAGGTAGATGGATAAAACCAAATAGCATCTGCCCCGAATCTCAGGCAAGACGTCTTCGCGTCGTTGGCCGCCATTCGGAGGGGAACAGATTCTGGCACGCCCGGTGGGACCTTTTCCTCTTTCCACTCCACACTTCGTATGTCGTGTTCGCGAACGAATCGCAGTTTACTGTGGTTGCCTGTGGATTCGAGGTACTAAGATTTGGTGTCTTGCTCCATGCAGAAAACAGAAGATAAATAGCTTCAAACTGCACTGCCTGCAACTGCAACTCTCGCTCGGTCCTTGCTGGAGGAGTGACTTATGGGCCCCAAGCGGCCTCCCTTTTCAAGATACCAGTGGAGCAGGTAACTCAGGCCACCACCGGATTATTCTTCGGGACCATGTTCCCACCGTTGAGCTTCAATGCCACAATGACGTTGCAAGAAGCCCCAAAGAAGCCGGTCTTTGATCGACTTACCACTGCTGCAACCCCTCTCAACGGGTCGCCCAGTTTCAATACCTCAGTTTTCAACAGACTGGGCCAGAACGTACGCAAACCTGCGATACCCAAAGCTGCCATCCCAAAGCGGATAGCCATCCCGACTCAAACGGACAAAATCATTGGAAAGGATCCTCCTTCCGAGAAATCAGTTTTTATAAGGCTGGCCACTCTGGTTGCTGCTCCATGCGAGGTCCTCAAAGCTGCTTCCCCTACCCAGAGCAGGGGGCATGAAGAAGCTTATCCAACAACGGAGGTGACTCCATCCGCAAGACACGCTCGAGGTCGCCACTGGCGTCGAGTAAGAAAGGCTGGGGGCAACTCCCCCTCTAGATTTACGCCACCGGCTCAGATGGTGGGGATCGATGCTGCTGTTCCAACTGGGAACAGCTTTGAATTGCTGAATACGGTGCGAAGAAACTCTCATACTGCGGTGTTGAAACGAACTCCTTCACCTGTGGAGAATGCTCCAGAGAAAAAGCTAGAGCAACCCCCTCAACGGGTGTCCTCTAAAATTTACAAAGTCTGGCGACAGGTCCAAGAGTCTGTGATTGATAAAAACTATCTCCGCCGACAGAAAAAGATTAAGGTGCGGCAGGAGAAGGATTGCTCTGTCAAACCACAAAAAGCAAAAGCTACTTGGGTGCCCACTACAACGGCCCTCTCAACTCCAATCACTCAAAAAAGGAGGCCGCAAAAAGCCCCTGTGTCTTTGGCAAATCACAAAGACACCGAACACAAACGCCCCAAGTCTGGGGGAATGGTGGTGCACACCGTTTATATGGCTGCCGGAAAGGAGGAAGGCCGTGCTTCGACGGGTCACCGACCACTCACCCGTTCTGTGACGAAAGCCCAGGAGCAGCAACAGAAGCTTCAGGAAATGATGACTGTGATGGCTGCACTTACCGAACCGAAAGAAAGTTCAAAAGTGTCATCATAGCAGCGTCACGAATAAGAAACTGATGCTGACTTCTTACGTAGAATCCTCGAGAAGAAGGACAGAGAAGCCGCAGAACAAGCGGCTAACATAAAACAAATGGCACTTCTCTTCCAAGACATGGTAGGGATGATGTTACAGCCAGACTCTCCAGCTGAAGACCCTCCAGTCATTGTAGGAAATGACGGAGGGGAAACATCTGATCCTCCTCCGGCTCTTTCAGCAGCCAAGGAAGAAACCATTTCCAAGGCCGCACTAGATGACTATATAGCTCAGCAAATACGAGCTCATCAGGCGAGTGAAGCGGCTGGGCAAACTATTAGAACTGGACGACTCTATCCGGGCTGGTATGACCAAATCAGTTACCTGCCGGGATATACGATCCCTAAGTTCCACGTATATAAAGGGACAAGAAATCCACATCAGCACGTCGCTCAATTCAGGGCATTGTGCGGCAACACTGGAGGCGATGACAAACTGTTGCTTCGCCAATTCGTCGGCAGCTTAGCAGAAACAGCCTTTGAATGGTATTCGGAGCTACCCAACAACTCTGTCAAAACATTTGCGGAGATAGAGTTATTGTTTACACAAAGATTCGCGAGTGCTAGTGAACGCACCCCGATAACAGCACTGATAAATGCCAGGATAAGGCCAGGCGAAACGTGGGTCCAATACGCAACACGATGGCTGAACCTATGGTCGAAAGGCGAACAACACATAGAAGAGGCACCTGCGGTAGGCTTGTTCGTAGGCACTCTTGATCCGCAAACGACCATCTTGCAATTCATGATGTTCTTCAAGCCGACCACCTTCCAGGCATTGATCGACAAATTAGCCCAAATGGACCAGATGGGCCATGGACCATCTCCTCCAAAACCAGACTCTCGAAATGAGAAAGGAAGAGGGAAGGCGACTGTCGTTGCCAATGCTCAACAACAGCCGAACAACTCAAAGCCGGTCGTTCGCCAAAATAACGCGCATCCACGCCCGTCCCTCGAGGTGAGACTAGGACGTCCTTATTCGTTTCTTCAGAATAAAACGAGAAGACTGTTCGAACTGGCAGTACGTAACAGACTCATCAATCTGCCGAATCCAAAACGTCCGTTACAGCCAGGCGATCTCAATAATCCCGATTACTGCCCTTACCACCAAACGGTAAGTCACCCGATCGAGAATTGTTTCGTTTTCAAGGGATGGATCGAGGATCAATACCTACAAGGCAAGTTTGCGCTGTCTGAAAAGTGGAAAGTAAACCCACCACAGCCGCATACTCCAAAGAAGACGGACACGCCGGGGGCAACTTGTCATGTGATCTCTCACTCATTGGCGGATAATAAAGAGGCTCCTTGCGCCGAGAAACCGAGGGCGGACCCTGAACCAGAAATCCCGCGGCCATCAGACGAGTTGATCGATGCCTTCCTGAATGAGATTCGTCTGAAAGTTAAAGCCGATCAAGAGCGTGAGATGGCCATACTGGAAGGAGCCAAACGCCGACTACTAGACCAAAGAGTCGAAGCACTTCCATCAAATCAAAAGCCATCCGCTGCGGATAAAAACAAATTCAAGACGAGGAAAAGGTTCGCTAAAGCCCTGTCAGCAGGAATGAAGCTACCGCCTTCTGAAGAGAATACTCTCGCTGAGGTAGAGATGCACCCTAACTTCTGTTTGTATCATCAGAAGATCATACATCCTACCGAAGACTGCGAATCCTTTAACTGTTGGTGGCAAGGGTATGTCGCTCAAAAGCAACACTTCGACAGGACAAAATGTGAAGCTCGTAGACGTCGAAAAAATGCGATAGACGAGCGCAAAAGAGCCGCCGATGATGGTCATATAACCGACTCCAAGGGATCGCAGATTGTCACCTTTGGAAGCGACTCTGACGAAGAAGCTACCCTCAACCTTTCCCTCAGGGAATCTATTTCAAAAATGAAGGAATTGAGGAGCTGCGAGAACGTTCAGCCGTGCCATCGCACGCTATTCGTAAAAAAATCTTGGCCCCGCAAACAAAGGATCAAGCAAAAAGAATAAAGAGAAGGGAAAAACAACCCTCGTAGCCAATACTCAACAGCAATCGAGTGGCCCTAAACCGGTGGTCTGCCGAAACAACAAGCAGGAATCCCTTCAGGAAAAGTTGAAACGTCCTTACTCGTTTCCTCAAAATAAAACAAGAAGACTGTTCGAGCTGGCAGTGTGCGACAGACTCATCAATTTGCCAAGTCCAAAACGTCCGTTGCGGCCAGGCGATGTTAATAATTCTAATTATTGCCCTTACCACCAAACAGTAGGTCACCTGATCGAGAACTGCTACGTCTTCAAAAACTGGGTTGAAGATCAATATCAATAGGGCGAGTTAGCGCTGTTTGAAAACTGGAAGGTGAGCCCGCCACAACCGCACGCTCCGAGAAAGATGGACACGCCGGGGCATCATGCTCAGTCATAGAGAAAGCCTCATAGACCGAAAAGTTAGTAAACTAGAGATTCGCCTCAAATATGACGACAATGGACCGAAACGTCCTTAAAACTAATGACGGACCGAAACGTCCTTAAACTAATAGCGGACCGAAACGTCCTTAAACTAATAGCGGACCGAAACGTTCTTAAACTAACGAAGGACCGAAACGTCTTTAAACTACTGTCGCAGCATCCTTAGGCTGACAAGATGAATAAAAAATAATAATATAAAAAAATATATATATAAAAACGGTATGTCCACAAACAAAAAGGGCACGGATGAAAACCCGAAAGGGCTCCGTCAGTAAAAACAGCAGGGCTACTGGCGAGTGTTCGTGAAAACCCGAGAGGGCGCGACCTCGTAAAAAAAAGAGAAGAAGAAAATAAAAAAAAATAAAAATGAAAACGGTATGTCCATAAGCAAAATGGGCACGGATGAAAACCCGAAAGGGCTCCGTGAGTAAAAACAGCAGGACTACCGGCGAGTGTTTGTGAAAACTCGAAAGGGTGCAACCTCGTTAAAAAACACTTATAAGGTCCCCTCGACCTTGTAAGGAGAAACCACCCGCGTGAGATCCTTACGACTCATAAGGGAGCAACACACTTAGGGATCCCCACGATTCCTAGGGAGAAAATACACTTGCGAGATCCTCACGACTCGTAAGGAGAACTCTCTTATGGGACCCTCACGGCTCATAAGATTTGAAAGTCTTAAGTTACAGAGACCTAAACCTGTGCTTAAGCAAACTCCACAACTTTCGATATTGCCCTACAAGTGGTTCAATACTGACTCTTGTATACAATCCACGGACGCAAATAAACATTTCCCTAACCAAGTTTCATCCGTGATTGGGGATATGTTTGCATGGTAAACATCCCTTGTAGGTCCTCTCGATTTACAAAGAGAAAACCCTCTTGTAGGATCCTTACGACTTACAGAGGAGCAAACACTTAAGAATTCTCACGATTCCTAAGGAGAAAATACACCTTCAAGATCCTCACGCCTTGTAGGGAGAAATACCTTTGTGAGACCCTTACGGCTCATGAAGTCAAAAGCCTTAGTCGACAGGACCTTAACCCTGTTCGCTAAGCCACCTTTGTTCGACATCGACGGAGGCAAATGATGATTCGCTCCTGGCAATATCCCAGTTGTAGCGGTGCTGATACCGAAATCGGTGTCTAATTCCAGGTTTACGGTGAAAAGCCGGTAGGCCGCACATGCATACGAAATAGCCGAAATGGTAGGGCAACTTGCAACAAAATCAGCGAGTAAAAATATATGCATACAAAAATAGCCGAAATGATAGGGCAACTTGCAACAAAATCAGCGAGTAAAAATGTATGTATACAAAAATATCCGAAATGATTGAGCAATTCGCAATAAAAAGCAGCGAGTAAAAATAAAATAAATAACCGAAATGATTGGGCAACTCGCAATAAAAAACAGCGAGTGAAAATAAACTAAATAGCCGAAATGATTGGGCACCGCGAAAAATAGCCAAAATGATTGGGCAATCGCGACCTTCGCGATATAAAAGCTGAAATGATAGAGTATCGCGGAAATAAAATAATAATAAAAAAAAAATGAAAAAAAAAATTGAATGAAACTTCTGCCCTACAGGTTAGATTACATCGATTCCTGTATACAATCCAGGGACACAAACAAAGAGGGAACCATACTTTCCCAACAGGCTCCATAAAAAAGCGAAGCCAAATCTCGACGGTTCACAGACAACCTAGAGACCATCTAAGCATTCGTCTCGTTACAGCAGATGAGATGTCAATAAAGGCGTTCCTTCGCAGTCCATCAAGATGCAGATACAACGCCAACAAAAAGACCTTGCGGTCGAAACAAAGCGAAGCGACGGCAAAATCCCAGCTTCATTTTGACGTTTATCTCGATACAGTAGACGCAATGTCAACCCCGGCGTTCTTCCTACAACAGGATTTGGACACACTAAAGCAAACGAAGCGAAGGCTACATTCCTAGCTTCAACGTCTTGACGGTAACTCATATAAAACCGGAAAGATAATCGAAGATCATCTCGCACCAGCACAGGGTGGTCACCACCTCGACGTCCATCTCGATACAGCAGACGAGATGTCACCCCAACGTTCGTCTCGACACAGCAGACGCAACATCATCAAACAAATGGAGCCACGGCAAAATCCCTAGTTCCAAACCTCGACGGTTCACCAGCAACCTAGAGACAACTACGATGTTCGTCTCGACACAGCAAACACAACGTAATCAAACAAGTGGAGTAACGGCAAAATCCCAGCTCCACCGCGACGTTCGTCTCGATACAGCAGACGAGATGTCACCCCAACGTTCGTCTCGACACAGCAGACGCAACATCATTAAACAAATGGAGCCACGGCAAAATCCCTAGTTCCAAACCTCGACGGTTCACCGGCAACCTAGAGAGAACTACGACATTCGTCTCGATACAGCAGAGGAGATGTCACTCTAGCGTTCTTCCTCCAGCAGGGTTCAGACGCGACAATCAAACAAACGGAGCCACGGCAAAATTCTAGCTCCACCCCAACGTTCGTTTCGATACAGCAGACGAGTTGTCACCCCAGCGTTCTCCCTCCAGCGGGATTCAGACGCGACAATCAAACAAACGAAGCCACGGCAAAATTCCAGCTCCACCCCGACGTTCGCCTCGATACAGCAGACGAGTTGTCACCCCAGCGTTCTCCCTCCAGCAGGATTCAGACGCGACAATCAAACAAACGGAGCCACGACAAAATTCCAGCTCCACCCCGACGTTCGTTTCGATACAGCAGACGAGTTGTCACCCTAGCGTTCTTCCTCCAGCAGGGTTCAGACGCGACAATCAAACAAATGGAGCCACGGCAAAATCCCTAGTCCCCACCACGACACTCGTCTCGATACAGCAGACGCGATGCCAGCAAACGAAGCAAAGGCTAAATTCCTAGCTTCAGGGTCTTGACGGCAACTCACATAAAACCTGAAAGACTATCGGAGATCATCCCACACCAGCGCGGAGTGGTTATGACTCATCGGGGCTCGCCAAAATGAGCCTAACCTCAAGTAAAAAGCGGCATGGCAAATTCCTAACGCTTGCTCTTCTGACGGTCAAACTGCCTAGGGAGATTGCTTGAAGACGTCTTGTCCAGCCTCCGAAGGGATCAGAGACACGGCAGTCGCAGGGCTACTCGAACAGCACAATTGCCTATCGAGGAACATATCAGCTTATGCGACGGTACGACGGCCAAAACCCTAAGTACCACAGACCCTAACGGACTTCTGTCATAAATAGCAGAGGTTAACTGTGACGTTAGGATATTCTTGCGAGAAATGCTCGATTCGTCTCGACTTGTGAAGAAATTTATGTCTTTGCGAGAAATTCTCGATGCGGCTCGACCCATGAGATAAAGCCTTAGGCAATAGGCATAAAAAGAGCCTGTTTCCTAAGCACTGGGACCCTGCAAGTTGGCTCCCAAAAACGGTCTCTTGCACACTATCCACGGGTCTCGCTCTCCAAACTCGAAACTCGACAAGGAGGGAAGCAACCGCTTACGGGTCCTCTCGACTCGTAAGAGGGAAAAATTCTCTTATAGGATCCTCACGACTTATAAGAGAAAACACACTTAGGAATCCTCACGATTCCTAAGGAGAAAATCCACCTACGAGATCCTCTCGATCCGTAGGGAGAAAAGTCTCTATGAGACCCTCACGGCTCATAGAGTTGAAAAGTCTTAGGCGGCAGATTGAATCTGCGGCCTAAGCCATCGCTATCTTTTGGAAAAACTAAGTTATATTCCAATTATGTTTATCAAGACAGCTGTTCCCCTCCGAAAGACGGCGCGACACCGCGTCTTGCCTGAGATTCGGGGCAGATGCTAATTGGTGCTATCCGTCCACCTCTTCGAAGATGCCAAGTTGATTTATGGCACCACGTATCGAAGGTTTAGACAGATGCGTCCGATGTAGCAGACTTCGTCAGATTCCCCCTCGTTTGAGGGGTTTTTGATTGTGGGGACGCTCTTCCCTGCAGGCGCAAGCCCCTGCAGTTAATTACGCTACCGCATTGCGGTAACAACTTTCTCCTTCTCCATATGGTCACTTCGTGTCGTGGGTGTCTGTTTTGTATTTTGTTGCCCGTGGATTGTTTACGGAGACTGAGTTATGTCGTCGCCCGTAGGGCGTGGACTAGTCCAAATCCGTATTATCTTAGATTTGGGTTTGGGGGGGTTTGGTTTGAGGATACGTCAGCCATACTTGAGGCTAAGATCAACTCAAACGTTTGTTAAGGATACGTTAGTCTAACTTTGTGACTAAGATCAACTTAACGGGATCGTTTAGATCCGATAAAAGAGTGTTTGGACTCTAATGTTCCAGTTTAGGGACATAGTGGTCCATCGTCTGTATGGCTGTCGGGACCCATCACCTCTCTGACGACGTTGAAGGATTACAACGACAGATGTCAGAGGAGTTCAGAGATGTACCCTTGAGCCGGAGTTAATTTGGGGGATTCGTAGTCCAGTATGTTTGAGGGTTTAAGGACGCGTTAGCCATCTTCGAGGCTAAGATCAACTTAAACGGGACCGTTTAGGTCCGACAAAAGAGCATATGAAGGGCTCTATTGTTCTAGTTTAGGGACGTTGCGGTCCGTGGGTAGTTTAAGGACATTGCGGTCCGTGGGTAGTTTAAGGACATTGCGGTCCGTTGTTAGTTTTAAGACATCTCGGTCAAGGTTAAGGACGTCGTAGTCCATGGGTTTAAGGACCCCACAGTCCGGTATGTGCTCTGGATGCTTCACACGGGTTCACTGCCGTGCTTAGCGAGGACCAGGCTCCGCTCTGGACGTTTTCCGTGGGGTCAAAGAGTGACGTTATCCACGTTCCGCGTGACCAGGAATTTGTATGAGTTTAAGGACCCCACAGTCCATATCATGGGTGGTCGTCGGGACCCGTCACCTCTTTGAAGACATTGAGGGATTACAATGCCAAGTATCAAAGGAGTGAAGAGATGTACCCTAGAACCGGAGTGGCTTGAGCAGTCCCTGGCCCAATTTGAGGTCAGGACTGATTAATTATGTTATGAGCCCATTGGCCCAATTAGTCACGAATTGAGGACTTATGGCCAGCTTGGGCTAAGTCCCATCATGTCTGGAATATTGATTCCTTGTGAGTCCATCGAGGGAGAAGCTTTGCCTCTATCCCTTTAGCCAATTGGGCTATAGACTAGTGTTAAACACTTCAAAGCAATCAGTGTTGAACACTGGGAATGAGTTTGACAAGTTAGTGTTTAACACTAGAAGAATAATTGGTGTTAAACACCAGCAACAAGGCCTTGAAATGATCATAAGCACTAAAACAGCTCAGTGTTGAACACTGGCAATGGGGATCTCAAATTAGTGCCGAATATTAAAACAATTAGTATTGAACACTACGAACAAAGTTCTTTAATTAGTGTTGAACACTAAGGCCCGATAGCATTTCAATACTGGATTCGAGGGTTTTAACTTAGTGTTAAACACTACAGCAAGAACGGTCACGTGGCCCCACGTGAGAGTGCCTTCCCTTCAATGATTCTGCCGAAATTACTGTGTCTTTGATAGCGTCACGTGTCAGCACGTGACGGGCATTCAAATGCCTATGTGTTAAGGCTTCTGCTGAAAGTCACGCGGGTCACGTGGGGTGCTGCCTCAAAGGGGCTTTCTATAGGGCTTTTGGGGGGTCACGTGGTGACACGTGACCCTGCCTCAATGTTGTTTTTTTTTTGGAGGATCTGTTACTCCTCTTTCAGGAATTAAATTCCTCGAACTTTTAATTTCAGAGGAATTAAATTCCTATTTCCTTTTGAAGGCTTATATTCTGGAATAGAGTTTAAATCTGAGTTTTCTGTGGGAATTAAATTCCTTGTTTATGCGAAGAACCGAATAGGGTTAAACCCTAACAAAAGCTTTTAAGGAATTAAACTCCCCTTTTCTGAGGATTATGATTAAAGGAATTAAATTCCCACCGTTTCAACAGAACTATGTTCTTAATTAGGGTTCAACCCTGTTTCTTTTTGTTTTGAAGGAATTAAATTCCCATGATACAGGGTCGAACCCTAACTTTATTTTGGAGGAATTAAATTCCTATAGTTCTATGAGAGTTAAATTCTCATGCTTGCATTCCTTCTTTATGTTTTGGATCTGCATGGCAGGATCTCGACCCATTGAGAATTAAATTCTCAACCTTAAGGGGAGATGTGCACTTTGCAGATCCTCTATCAAAGAGGGAGGAGATATGCTCTCTCGTTTTATGCCTCAGAGTTAAACTCTGTTGAGAATTAAATTCTTTTTCTTTCCAAAAGGCTTTCCCTTTCTTACCTAGGGTTTTTTGCAGAAGATCTGAGTCTTTTCAAAATATCAAAGCTCTTCTCCTTTCTCTTTTCTTCTCTGCGTATCTCCTTCTTTTTTGTGTCCCTTGGCTCCTATTTATAGGAGAAGCAGCCGAATCAATCAGTCTTTTGTGAATCTTCATTGAGAGATTTGATTTGCGTCCATCATTCATTTTGGGCCTTTGGATTATCAGGTGAATTTTATTCACCATTGGATTTTAAATCCAGAGATTTTCCTTTGTTATTTTGGTTAGATTTTTAAGGGGGAAATCTTTCCAAACCCGAGATTTTCCATAGATATATGATATTTAATCATCTCTGGATCTTTAATTTGATTGGTCCCAAATAATTACTTTCCTTTGGAAAGATTCGAATTTCCTTCAGAATTTAATTCTGTCGTCAAAAATGGGCTTTGAAAGCAGGTCACGTGTGACCACGTGACCCATGGTCACGTGTAGACACGTGACCCTCTTTGGAATGAAGAATCCTCTTCCTTTCTGCGCTATCTTCCGGTTGCTGTTGTAGCCATCACGTGCTACCACGTGACGCCTGGTCACGTGTGAGCACGTGACCCCTGTCTGGCACTTCTTTCTTTGGTTCAATTGGAGAGCGAGTTTGCTGCTTTGAACGTCACGTGTCGACACGTGACCCTGGTCACGTGGGAGCACGTGACCTCTTCTGAAGCTCTTTTCCTTGACTTGATCAGCGAATCAAAGTGCGCTTTTTCTGTATTTTATAGGTCACGTGTCAACACGTGACTGCTGTCACGTGTAAACACGTGGCCTCTTTTGAAGCTTTTCCCAGAAGCTTTCCTGATTTTAAATCAGGAAACAAATGCCCCCACAGCGTTGTTCTCACGTGTCAGCACGTGAGTGCAACGCTGTCACCTCTCGCGACCGTTGGATTCCTTTAGGGATCTGGGGAGATGACACGTTTTCACTATCTTCTATAAATAGCTCTGTCTCTTCATAGGAGCCTTCACCTTGTTCGTCTTCTTCCTCTGAGAATTTCTTCTTTGAGAATTTAATTCTCACTTCCAGAGCTTAGTTCTCTGTCTTGATCATTTCCCAGAGTTTAACTCTGTTGACGGATCCTTTCCCTCAGGTAAGAATGTTAAACGGCCAAAGCGCCTTTGTCTTTAAAAGAACTCTTTGGATTTCAAATCTATATTAAGGAGCCAAGAAGCATTTTTCTTCACGTTTCTCCATAAGAACAGGGAGCCTTCGAACTGTAGATCTCTTAGGTTTTAGGTGACTTTTGGGGAGATGATGACAACGTTTCAACTCCATGGACTTTAATTCCATCAAAATTATTTCTGGGAATTTAATTCCCTTTTTTCTAATAAGGAATTTAATTCCTATGAAGAACTCAATCTCTTCACACAGAGGCTCCCTGGGGTCTCTTGGCCCGAGGCTGTTCTTCTGCAATTAATGGGATGGGGATTTTGTAATGATGCTAGTGACTTTTATTTCAGGTATCATGGACGTCCATCTGTATCGTCTTGACGAGATCATTTCCTATGGGAACATTCGTGCTCTGGGCCGCAGTCAGGACCAGGAGTTCACTGATGCCCAGTGCGCCGAGATCATGAGCCGCTTTGATGAGCACAACCATCGACTACTTCCCCGTCGCTCTTCTCTTCTGAGGCTGATCGTGCTGGCGATCCGGGAGGCCCTTCCTCTCTTTTGCGCCGGCATACCACTCGGGGACTTAGATGCTGCCGAGGATAAGGTGCATTCGGTGTACCTTATAGGCTTGATCTCAAAGAGGAGGCGGGATGATCTCACTGATCTTCTTCATCAGCTTTTTCAACAATCAGCCATACTGGGCGCCTATCGGAGGGTAGAGGACATCCGTGGGGACCCCGATGCTTGTGACCGTGAGCGAAGGCATACTCGGGAAGTTCGCAACGTTTGGAAGGTTTTGGATAAAGTTAATTTTGAGTTTCTCAACCCATGCCCCGCATCTGAAGTGTTTCCATTGTAAATGTGTCCTCGATATTTTGTATGAACCTCTCGAAGTATGAGTGGCGAGTTTTATTGTGTTCTCTCATGTTTGCACGCCTTTTTCCTGGAATTTTATCATTTCACTATTGTTGTTGCTGATGCCTTTAATATGCATGGTGCTATTCTATTTTCTAGTGCACGTCAAATTTGGGTCTCACACGTTCCGCATGTGGGACCATTTGATGGGGACTGTTCACAAAATTTTGCATGCCGCATTTCTAGCGCGCAGTATCGGATGCATAAAAAAAAAAGCCTTGGAAATAGTTATTTCTCCTTGATTTTCGTTGCCTTTCCTTTTTGAGCCTTGGAAACATCTTTCGCATGCAAGATTTTCCGCGCATGGCACTTAATGCACCTCTTTATATTCTTGAGGCCATAGCATATTTTCTCCTTACAGAGAAATTCATTCCCATATCGACGTGATTTAATTTAAGGAGTATCTGAGCGTTATGGCCTGCAACCGTCCACACGCTCGTCGGCAGCCATGGGAAGTGCCCATCGAGGAGATGATCCCCCGCTTTGCCGCTCGGCTAGTGGATCCACTTCTTACTGATGACGAATGCGACTTAGCCATGCATGAACTCTCGATCCGTAGGGGGTCTCCCCTCCCGATGGGTTCTCTCTGGCTCCGGATGATCCTCTCGGCCGTGCTTGCCGATGTTCCTCCTCACCCGGCAGAGATGACCCTGGCGATGCTTGATGCGGCGGAGGAAAAACTCGAGGGCTTTCATGAAGCCTGCCTGATTACTCAGGCTCTGAGGGACTGCTCAATTCATCTACTGAGCGAGATAAAGGCCCAGCGAGCCATTATGTTTGCATTCGCGGACGAACACGGCACCAACCGATGGGGAGCGACTCCTCGCGAGAATCGTCGCTTCGATGTGCTGGAGAAAGCGGAGAGAGAGATGGAGAATCTTGTCCTTTGCTTCATCAACCCCTGTGCCGTTGATCCTGTGTTTGGTGATCTTTTTCGTTAGTGTAGAACCCCCTTTTTTTTTTGTACATACTCATGAATAAGAGTATCTGCCCCCCCCCTTTTTTTTTTGTTTTGAATTGTATTTTGCATCCATTTTGGTTTATGAATAAAAGATACAATTTTCCTCTCAGTGATGTGTCCCCTTTTCATTGAATGCATTCTGCGGATATTCTATCTTAATCTTCTTGCAGGACGGCCGTGGCTTAGGATTCAGGGTTAGGATCTGTTTCCTGAGGCCTTTGCATCTTATGAGCCACGAGGGTCTCATAAGGAGTCTTTCTCCCTATAGGTCGAGAGGATCCCATAGGTGTGAGTTCTTCTTAAAGATCGTGAGGATCCTTAAGCGGGTTTTCCCCTTGAGAGTCGTAAGGATCTCACAAGAGAGTTTTTCTTCCTTACAGGTCGTGAGGGCCTGCAAGTGCCGGGTGTGATCACCTCTTTCCGTGTTTCACGGGGTTAGGGATCTCTCAAGGTATCGTAGTTTAAAGACGTCGCGGTCAAGGTTAAGGACCTCATAGTCCGTGGATTTAAGGACTCCACAGTCCGATGTTAGTTTTAAGACATCACGGTCAAGATTAAGGACCTCATAGTCCGTGGATTTAGGGACTCCACAGTCCGGTGTTTGGTTGCAGGGACCCGCCACCTCTTTGAAGACGTTGAGGAATTACAACGCCAGGTATCAAAGGAGTGAAGAGATGTACCCTTAAACCAAGGCGAAATCCGTAGGGAATCGGGGGGGTTGATCGTTAGTTTTAAGACATCACGGTCGAGGTTAAGGACGTCATAGTCCGTGGATTTTAAGGACTCCACAGTCCGGTGTTTGCTCTGGATGCTTCACACGGGTTCACTGCCGTGCTTGGCGAGGACCAGGCTCCACTCTGGACGTTTTCCACGGGGTCAAAGAGTGACGTTATCCGCGTTCCACGTAACCAGGAAGTTTGCACTAGATGCTTCACACGGATTCACTGCCGCGTTAGGCGAGGACTAGGCTCCGCTCTGGATGCTTCGCATGGGTTCACTGCCGTGCTCTGCGAGGACCAGGATCCGCTCTGGACGTTTTCCACGGGGTCAAAGAGTGACGTTATCCGCTTTCCACGTAACCAGGAAGTTTGCACTAGATGCTTCACACGGGTTCACTGCCGCGTTAGGCGAGGACTAGGCTCCGCTCTGGATGCTTCGCACGGGTTCACTGCCATGCTCTGCGAGGACCAGGATCCACTCTGGACGTTTTCCACGGGGTCAAAGAGTGACGTTATCCGTGTTCCACGTGACCAGGAAGTTTGCACTAGATGCTTCACACGGGTTCACTGCCGCGTTAGGCGAGGACTAGGCTCCGCTCTGGATGCTTCGCACGGGTTCACTGCCATGCTCTGCGAGGACCAGGATCCGCTCTGGACGTTTTCCACGGGGTCAAAGAGTGACGTTATCCGCGTTCCACGTGACCAGGAAGTTTGCATTAGATGCTTCACATGGGTTCACTGCCGCGTTAGGCGAGGACTAGGCTCCGCTCTGGATGCTTCGCACGGGTTCACTGCCATGCTCTGCGAGGACCAGGATCCGCTCTGGACGTTTTCCACGGGGTCAAAGAGTGACGTTATCCGCGTTCCACGTGACCAGGAAGTTTGCACTAGATGCTTCACACGGGTTCACTGCCGCGTTAGGCGAGGACTAGGCTCCGCTCTGGATGCTTTGCACGGGTTCACTGCCATGCTCTGCGAGGACCAGGATCCGCTCTGGACGTTTTCCACGAGGTCAAAGAGTGACGTTATCCGCGTTCCACGTGACCAGGAAGTTTGCACTAGATGCTTCACACGGGTTCACTGCCGCGTTAGGCGAGGACTAGGCTCCGCTCTGGATGCTTCGCACGGGTTCACTGCTATGCTCTGCGAGGACCAGGATCCACTCTGGACGTTTTCCACGGGGTCAAAGAGTGACGTTATCCGCGTTCCACGTGACCAGGAAGTTTGCACTAGATGCTTCACACGGGTTCACTGCCGCGTTAGGCGAGGACTAGGCTCCGCTCTGGATGCTTCGCACGGGTTCACTGCCATGCTCTGCGAGGACCAGGATCCGCTCTGGACGTTTTCCACGGGGTCAAAGAGTGACGTTATCCGCGTTCCACGTGACCAGGAAGTTTGTACTGATTGTATCCGCATTTCGCGGGATGGAGGCTTGACTGTTGGCGATGTGTATACCATCGAGCCATGGAACTGGGAGCTGCCGCTGCTCTGCTTTGTTTGAAGTCATGTCCGTTGTTACGAGACGAGTGTTTGGATGATCTCTAGGTCGCTTGTGGCCCGTCGAGACCTGGCTTCTTTTTCTGATGAAACCTGGGGGAGAAGTATGATCCCTTTTTTGTTTACGTCCTTGGATTGTGTACAGGGTGTGATGGAATATCACCTGTAGGGCATAAATTTTATTTTTATTTTATTTCTTCTTCCGCGATGCTCTATCATTTCAGCTTTTATATCGCGAAAATCGCGATTGCCCAATCATTTCGGCTATTTTTTGCGGTGCCCAATCATTTCGGCTATTTATTTATTTTCTGCTCGCTGCTTTTTATTGCGAGTTGCCCCCATCATTTCGGCTATTTTTCATGCCTTCATTTTTACTTGCTGCTTTTTATTGCAAGTTGCCCCATCATTTCGGCTATTTTGTAGGCATGTGTGGCTTGCTAGCTTTTCGTTACAAGCCTGGGTTTTAGGCACCGATTTTGGCATCAGCACCGCTACAACTGGAATGTTGCCAGGAGCAAATCATCATTTGCTTTTTTCGATGACGAACAAAGGTGGCTCAGCAAACAGGGTTAAGGGTCCTGTCGACCAAGGCTTTTGACTTCATGAGCCGTAAGGGTCTCACAAAGGTATTTCTTCCTACAAGTCGTGACGATCTTGCAGGTGTATTTTCTCCTTAGGGATCGTGAGGATTCCTAAGTGTGTGCTCCTCTGTAAGTCGTAAGGATCCTACAAGAGGTCTTTCTCCTTATGGATCGAGAGGACCTACAAGGGTTGGACTTTGCTGGGGAAATGTTTATTCGCGTCCGTGGATTTTATACAAGGGTCAGTATGGAGCCGCTTGTAGGGCAGTATTGGAGGTTGTGGAGGATTTTGCTTAAGAACAGGTTCAGGTTTCTGTAACTTAAGACTTTCAAATCTTATGAGCCGGGAGGGTCCCATAAGAGAATTCTCCTTACGAGTCGTGAGGATCTCGTAAGTGTATTTTCTCCTTAGGAATCGTGAGGATCCCTAAGTGTGCTGCTCCTTTGTGAGTCGTAAGGATCTCACGCAGGTGGTTTCTCCTTACAAGGTCGAGAGGACTCTGTAAGTGTCCTTTAACGAGGTTGCGCCCTTTCGGGTTTTCACAAACACTCGCCGGTAGTCCTGCTGTTTTTACTCACGGAGCCCTTTCGGGTTTTCATCCGTGCCCATTTTGCTTATGGACATACCGTTTTTTTTTATTCTTTTTTTTTTATTCTTTTTCACTTTTTTTTTACAAGGTCGCGCCCTTTCGGGTTTTCACGAACACTTGCCGGCAGCCCTGCTGTTTTTACTCACGGAGCCCTTTCGGGTTTTCCATCCGTGCCCATTTTGCTTATGGACATACCGTTTTTTTTATTCTTTTTCATATATTTTTTTTTTCTTTTCTCTCTTTTCTTTTCTCTTTTCTCTTTTTTTTTTTTTTTTTGTCAGCCTAAAGATGCTGCGGTAGTAGTTTTAGGGACGTTTCGGTCCGTCGTTAGTTTAAGGACGTTTCGGTCCGCCGTTAGTTTAAGAACGTTTCGGTCCGTTGTTAGTTTAAGGACGTTTCGGTCCGGCATTAGTTTAAGGACGTTTCGGTCCGTAGATAGTTTAAGGACGTTTCGGTCCGTCGCTAGTTTAAGGACGTTTCGGTCCGTCGTTATAGGAAGGCCGGCTGCTGCTTGTAAAGTCTGAGCCTGGGAAGATAGCGAGCGGACATAGTCGTCGTCATCTATCATTGACCTAGGCTGCAGCTTATTAAGCATGGTATTTCTTCAAGAAGCAGCCGTTTACTGGCCTGAAAGGCCTTTCACCGTGCATGTCCATGAGTGGATAGGCTCCACCCTGGTAGACCTTGTCTATGATGTACGGGCCTTCATAGTTTGGCTCAAATTTTCCTCGCTTGGCGCGATTGGGGATCATAGGTCTTTTGACCACTAGTACGAGTTCGCCTTGGCGGAATGTCCTCGGCCTGGTCAATCTTTCGTACGAGCGCGTCATCTTTGCTTTGTAGGCCTCTAGATGTTGTTGCGCTATGAGCCGGGTTTCGTCGAGGGCATCAAGCTCCTCAAGCCGAAGGTGAGCATTTTCTTCGTTCGTCAGCTCGTGGTGGACTGCTACTCGTAGAGAGGGTAACTCTATCTCGAGAGGGAGAACTGCTTCCGTCCCAAATACCAACGCGTACGGCGTTGTGTTCGTGGCCGTCTTGAATGTAGTTCGATAAGCCCAAAGGGCTTCTTGCAGCCTTTCGTGCCAGTCTCTCTTATTCCTGGAGACGGTCTTTTTTATGATCTTCGTCAAGGTCTTATTGAAAGCCTCGGCCAGACCGTTAGCTCGTGGGTTGTAAACTGAAGAATATCTCCAGTCTATATTGTGCTGCTGTGCGAAGCGGCTAATCTTATGGCTTCGGTAGGCCGGCCCATTATCGGAGATAATCCGTCGTGGAGTTCCGAACCGATAGATGACGTGCGTCTTGAAGAAATGGAGGATATTCTCCGTCTTCACTTCCTTCAGTGGTACTGCTTCTGCCCATTTGGAGAAGTAATCAGTTGTCGCCAGGATAAAGCGGTGTCCCCGGGATGATGCTGGCTCAATGGGGCCGACTATGTCAGTCCCCCACATTTCGAATGGCCAACTAGCCAGCGTCGGGTGCAGTGGATTCGGATGTTGGTGGATGAAGTCTCCATGGATCTGGCATGAGTGGCATTGCTTCGCATACTCGAGGCAGTCCTGGATCATCGTGGGCCAGTAGTAACCCATCCGTTTAATTTTTAACTTCATCTTTGGGCCCGCTTGATGAGAACCGCAAAGCCCGTCGTGAACTTCTTGAACGACTCTTTCTGCTTCGTCAGGTCCCAAGCATCTCAGCCATAGAAAATCAAACGATCTCTTGTACAGGGTATCGTTGACGAAAGCGAAGGGTAGAGCTCGTTTCATAAGCTGATGTCTTGAGGACGCTTCTTCGGGCATTCGGTGGGACTTAAAGTAGTCTATGAAGACTTCCCTCCAGTCCTCAGCCTTCTCACGGTCTTTTATTTATAGGGTCGCTTGCTCAGTCGCTCCCTTTTCTTTATACAATTCCGGAGGTATTTCTGCCGGGGCGAGCACTCGACGGCTTTGTACCACGATTCTGACGTCATCGAGGTTCTCGTCGGCCAGTTCTTTAGCGAGTTTGGCCAACGCGTCTGCTTTGCTGTTCTCCGCGCGCGGTATGTTCTCTAGAATATAGAAGGGGATCTGGGCCAACAGTTGTTGCACCTTTTCGCCGTACTTCACCAATTCTGGTTTGCACGTTTGGTAGTCACCATTTACTTGGCTAACGACCAGCTGAGAATCCCCGTATATGAGGAGGTCTTCAATTCCCATGTTGATGGCGATTTCGTGGCCTGCTATCAGGGCATCGTATTCGGCTTCATTGTTTGTCCTTGACTCTGTTAAGGAGAAGGCGAAGCGCATTATCCCTCCTTGTGGAGTTGCAAAGATAAGGCCTATCCCCGATTTGATGATCGTGCTACCCTGTTTCTGTTTCTTTATGGAGGACGCTCCATCGAAATAGAGTTCCCATCGTGTGCTTCCACCGCCAATTGCGTCAAATGCATGCTCGTCCGGCAAATCACAGTTCAGAGGAGAGTCGGCCGGTATCGGGTGTTCAGCGAGGAAGTCGGCAATGGCCTGGCCTTTCACTGCCTTGAGGGGTTGATATGTTATCGAGAACTCCATCAAGAGCAAGGCCCATTTAGCGAGTCGTCCCATCAATATAGCCTTTGACATCAGGTATTTAAGGGGGTCCACCTTCGAAATGAGACGGACTTTATGCGCTAACGCATAGTGCCTGAGCTTCGTTATTGCAAAGATTAATGCCAAGCAATGTTTTTCGATGGGCGAGTAATTGCTTTCTGCCCCCAGCAGCACTCGACTTAAGTAGTAAAGTGCTCTTTCTTTCCCCTGATCGTTCTCCTGTGCCCATAATGCGCCCAAAGAACCTTCAAGGGCGGCCGTGTAAAGAATGAGAGGCTTTCCTTTCACTGGGGCAGCCAACACCGGAGGATTTTGCAAGTATTGTTTGATCTCGTCTAGTGCACCTTGACATTTGTGATTCCAAACGAACGGGGTTCCCTTTTTCATCAGGTGGCTGTAAGGACGGCATTTGCCCGAAAGATTAGCGATAAACCGCCGGATGTATGCGAGCTTCCCTTGGAGAGACCGCAACTGCTTGAGGGTTCTTGGCGGAGGCATTTCCATAATCGCTTTAATCTTTGACGGATCTATTTCAATACCTCGGTGTCGAACGATGAATCCCAGGAATTTACCCGAGGAGACTCCAAACGCGCACTTGAGGGGATTCATTTTCAAATTGTATTGCCGAAGGCGTTGAAATACGGTTTCGAGATGCTTTAAATGCTCTTCGTATGACATGCTCTTCACTACGAGGTCATCGATATAGCATTCGACGATGTCGTGTATGAGATCGTCAAAGATTTTTGTCATGGCCCTTTGATAGGTGGCGCCAGCGTTCTTTAGGCCAAAGGGCATAACCCTGTAGCAGAATATGCCCAAAGGAGTCCGGAAAGCGGTGTGCTTCTGGTCTTCGGGATGCATCTTTATCTGATTGTATCCTGATGAACCATCCATAAAGGAGAAGACCTCGTGAGTGGATGTGTTATCTATCATTAGCTCGGTTACCGGCACCGGGAAATCGTCCTTTGGGCATGCTTTATTGAGATCCCTGAAATCCACGCATATGCGCACCGTTCCATTCTTCTTCATTACCGGGACGATGTTGGAAATCCAGTCGGGATATTGGACTTCCTGGATAAATCCGGAATCGATCAACTTCTTGACTTCGGCGTTGATGCTCATCTCCAGCTCAAGTCGCATCCTCCTTGGCGCCTGCTTAACTGGCTTGATATCTGGGGATATTGCTAATCTATGCACCGCAATCTCCGGATCCAATCCTGGCATCTCGGAGTAGTTCCACGCGAAGCAGTCTTTATGCCGTAGGAGCACGTTCTTTAACGCGGCCACCTTTTCCTCGGATAACAGCTCGCTGACAAATGTCGGTCGCGGGTCGTCTGCCGATCCCAGCTCGATCTTCTTGAGGTTATCTGCGGTAGTATGTATACCGTCTTCCAGTTCTTTCGGAGCGGGCGGAAATTCCGAGATCAACTCATCATCGCTGTTCTCGAAGCACCGGGGAAGGTCATCTTCGTTCTCGGGCTCTTCTTTTAATATCGTAATCATATAACAGGTGCGAACCCGCTCCCAAGACTGAGGTGGATCCGGTTCTGCTCTTGTGGCTTTGGGCTCGTGCTTTTGCGGCGGCGTTACTTTCCAACCGTCGGATAAAGCGAATCTACCCCGTCGGTACTGGTCCTCGACCCAGTTCTTGAAGGTGAAGCAGTCTTCGGTAGGATGTCCTATGGCTCGGTGATAAGAGCAATAACTCGGATGAGAGACCTTGCTAGCTTGCTCAGGATGCCTAGAATCTGGAAGCGTGATCATCTGATGTTTTAAGGCGAGCTTGAGCAACCGTTCCGTCTTGTCTCGGGGGAAGGAGTATGCTCGACTCATCTTTTCCACGAGGGACGAATCCGAGCCGCGCAGTACCCGTAACCCTCTAATCCTGCGTCGTTGTTGTCGGCTTCTTTTCCCGTTTCTTAATTTATTTCCGTCCCTGCATCGGGCCTTTCGTATGACGGGTTGACAATGGTGAACATCTTTATCTTTTGCAGCCTGTGCAGTCTGTTGGAATAGACGTTGCGTCCTGGCCTTCTCATAGATGGCCACTTCGTGGTTGTGGTCTTCCCGAATTTTCTGATCCGCTTTCGTGGTAGGCTTGCCCATTCGTCCTTTAAACAACGGGTTTGGCGCTTCGATCGCGGGGTTTAGTTTTGATGAGGGATTGGCCTCTCCTGACAGGGCGCCTTCTTCTTCATCAGAGGTATATATGGCGTAGCTGCCGTGGGCTCGCTCCCGTTTTCCGGTTCTCGCGTACCCAAGCCCAAGTGTTTCCATTTTCCCATTGAGCAATTTGCGCTGAGTCCCGGGGACATCCCAAATCCTGTTGTAGAACCGAGCCTGCCGCACCGTCTGTTTTAAGGGTACTCCTTGGCGCTTCAATAACTTCTTCAATCCATTTGTATAGTATCTAGGCAGACGGATGGGTTGGAGCCTGTCAAGTGTAACATCCGCGCCATGCCAGATCTTTTTCTCCACCTTCGACTCTGAGGATTGGTAGAATAGGATCACCTTCTCACCCCTTCGCCTGGGAGGGACGTAAAATGTTTGCAGGTCCTGCACGCTGTGAGCTTGAAGCGCGTCGAGATCCTTATAGTGTTCTTGCGGTACCATGGTGATTTGCAGACTATGGTCCTCGCAAAGGGATGCCTGTATTGACAGCCGACTGGAGAATACGGCGTTAACCTCGTCCTCCGAATCACTCCCGAAGACCGGTATGGGGGTGGGCGCCCCCAGGTTGTTGCGTTGGGATGGCCCTGTATACACTATTTCCTCCTCTTCTTCGGTATCGCTCCCAAAAACGGGAATGGTGGCGGCGGCTTTGTCCTCTGGGTCGCGACACCTTTCTGTATCTTCGAAATCTGGCAAAAAGTATTTCGCGTCTTCGTATTTGCGAACTTCGTTTACAGAAAACGGGTTCAACTCGCCTGTTACGGTGTACTCGAAACCATCCTTGAAGTACTTCATACACTGATGTTGCGTAGAAGGGATGATGTTGTACTCGTGTAGCCAAGGACGACCGAGCAAGGCGTTGTAGCAGGTCTTGGCGTCAATGACATGGAATTTGATGTCTGTGACGAGAAGTCCGAAGCGTAACGTCAGTATTACAGATCCGAGAGTCCGTGACGATTGAGAGTCGAAACCGGAGATAGTAATTTTGTCACGAGCGAGGTGTTGCACACTCATGCAGATTTCCTTCAACACCCGAACATTAAGGAGGTTGACGGAGGATCCATTATCCACCAGGATCTTGCCTATCTTGATGTCATGGCAGTATCCAGAGACATATAGGGGGCGGTTATGGTCGCACGTCCCGAGAAGGAGGTCTTCATCACCGAAAGTGACATCGGCCGTGTGCACTTCCTCCAGTTCATCCTTCATCCTTTCAGTGGCGAGAAAGGCTTGGAATTGTTCAGGCTCTTGCAACGCCTTAACTAGTGAGTCTCGTGCTTCCTTTGATAATAGAAGGGCATCAAGAATGCTAAGCTGAGAGGGTAGCTTCCTTAAGTGCGCGAGGATATTATAGTCCACCTTACCCTTTTTGGGAGGGTCTTTGGTAGTTAGCTCTTTTGTGACCTGGTCATCTAAAGTGATATCTTCAATGACCTTTTCCTTTCCCTTATCTTTTCGGCCGACGGGCCCGAGATTCTTTTCTGGGAGTGTGCGATTGCGCAGCTGAATGTTCTCGCAGGCCTCCGATTCCTCCTCTTTCCCTAGAACGGATTCTGTAAAGAGAGGGCCCAGAGCCATTTCTTCATCAGAGTCGCTCCCGAAGGTGAGAACTTGTGACCCTCTGGCGTCAGCCATGTAACAGCTGCCAGTAGTCTTGTTGTGCCCTCCGACAGTACTTCGCTCCCGACGGCTCTTGCGTTTCATGCGCTTAAAATGTTGCTGACGAATAACATATCCTTGCCACCATATTTTAAAGGCGTCGCACTCCTCCGTGGGGTGTGAGATCTTCCGGTGATATGTGCAGTAGTCAGGGTGCCCCTCCGCCCCATTGTGCCTATTTCCTTCCGAAGGTGGTAGCTTCATTCCCATTGACATGGCTTTGGCGAACCTTTTCCTTGTCTTGAATATTTTCTTGTCTACTTCGGGTGCCTTTTGCTCTGGCAGGGGTAACTCAACTCTTTCGTCCAGTCGCCCGCCTCTGGTTCCCGTTGGCGTTGCCATTTCGCGCTCTTGATCCGCTTTACTTTTTAAACGAATCTCGTCTAGGAAGGCATTGATCATATCAGTTGTCAGCCTTGCATGCTCTGGTTCGGGCTCCGTCTCCAACTTCCTAGCGCTAGGAGTTTTCTCATCATCGGTAAACGAATGGGAGATCACGTTGCAACTCGCCACATATCCCTCGGATTCATCCGACGAGCTCTCTCCATCATCGTCCTCTTGAAAGATGTGGCGGAGGAACTCTTGCAGTGTGACAGGAGTTCGCGCCTTTTGATTGTATTCTTCTAGCGCGTCGATTTGCTTCTGCAAGTTTGTTCGCTCGTCTCCAAGCTTCGCGGGCTTCTTGGCTTTCTTCTTCTTTTTCTTTGAAGATTTTGACGGTTGGGCATGAGTATTTGGGCCCTTATCACGAGTCTTTGCAATGGTGCGGGGCTTCAACATCCCTTCGATAATTTGAGGTTCAAGAGGGTCCTTCCATTCGATCGCAGGGCATGCATGGAGGTCTCTCAGCATTCTTTTGGTCTTCGTTGATAGCACGACCTCCCATGGAGCTTCTTCGATAAAGGAGCAGGTTGCCCCCGGTGTATCGGCCTTTTTAGGAGTATGTGGTTGTGGTGGGTTCACCTTCCACTTTTCGGACAGTACAAACTTCCCTTGGAGGTATTGATCTTCGATCCATCCTTTGAAGACGAAGCAATCTTCAATCGGATGACTTACCGTCTGATGGTAAGGGCAGTAGTTGGAGTCATTCACCTCGGTGGGTTGTGGCAGTCGCCTTGGATTTGGTAGGTTTATAAGCCTGTTGCGTATCGCCAGCTCGAATAACCGCTTCGTCTTGTCTCGTGGGAACGAGTAGGGACGCTTCATTTTCTCATTATAGTACCGGCGTCTTTCCTCCAGTTGATTCGCCGATTTCGGGGCGTTAGGTTGCTGTTGGGCATTCGCGACGAAGGTTGCCCTTCCTTTACCCTTGTCATTCCGCGGTTCCGACTTCGGGGGAGATGGTCTATGACCCATCTGGTCCATCTGAGCCAACTTGTCGATTAAAGCCTGGAATGTGGTTGGCTTAAAGAACATCATAAACTGGGAGATAGTTGCGTGGGGGTCTAGGGTTCCTACGAACATGCCCACCGCAGGTGCTTCCTCGATGCGTTGCTCACATCTCGACCACAAGTTCCGCCAGCGTATAGCGTACTGGACCCAGGTTTCGCCCGGTTTTACCCTGGCGTTAATAAGTGCGGTTATTGGAGTGCGTTCGCTGGCACTTGCAAATCGCTGAGTGAACAACAACTCCATTTCAGCGAACGTTTTGATGGAATCGTTCGGGAGTTCTGAATACCATTCGAACGCTGTTTCTGATAAGCTGCCCACGAACTGGCGAAGCAACAATTTATCGTCACCGCCGGTGTTACCGCAGAGGGCCCGGAACTGGGCAACATGTTGATGGGGATTGCCGGTCCCCTTATACACATAGAATTTCGGTATCGTATAGCCTTGCGGGTATTTGATTTGATCGTACCAGCTCGGATACGGCCGTCCCGTTTTCACGACTTGACCAACTGCCTCAGTCGCATGATGAACTCGGATTTGCTGGGCTATGTAGTCAGCCAAGTCAGCCTTAGAGATTGCATCCTCCTTGGCCGTTGAGAGGGCTGGTGTTGGATTTGACGTTTCTCCTCGGTCGTCTTCAAGAACGATCGGGGGATCCTCGGCGGGTAGGTCCTGCTGGATCATCATTCCTATCACATCTTGGAAGAGAAGGCCCATCCGTTGTATGTTGGCCGCTTGTTCAGCAGCCTCTTTGTCCCTTTTCTCCAGTGTCCGGCGAAGGAATTCAGCATCGGTTTCTTCCTCTCGGCGTGCGTCTGAGGACGTTTCTGGGTTTTCTTTTGGCCCGGTGAGCGCGGCCATAGCATTCATCATTTCTTGCAGCTTCTGTTGCTGCTCCTGGGCTTTCGTCACGGATCGGGTTAGGGGTCGGTGGCCCGTAGAAGTGCGGCTTTCCTCTTTCCCAAAGGCCATGTAAACAGTGTGCACCACTATGCCCCCAGACTTAGGACGCCTGGGCTTAGTGCTTTCAGTCGTCGCTGCATGCTGTGAGGTCCTCTCTGGCCTCCTCCTTTTGTGAGTCAGTTGATCACCAGCTTTTTGGGGTTTAGCCTGGTGACCGGCTTCAGGTTGGATTTTCAGCTTCTTGTGCTGGCGGGAGAAGTTTGGATCGATGATCGAGTCTCGGGCCTGCCGCCAAGCCTTATAGATTTTGGAAGACAGCCGTTGAGGAGATCGGGGCTGTTCGGGTTTTGTTTCCACAACCTTTTTCAATGAGGGAGGAGACCTCTTCAGTACTGCCGTGGGGGAATTCCTTCGCACCTTATTTAGCATTTCAAAGCTGTTCCCAGTTGGAACAGCAGCATTGACCTCTGCCACCGGGGCTGCTGGAGTCAACCCGGAGGGAGAGTTGCCCCCAGCCTTCCTTACTCGGCGCCAATGGCGACGTTGAGCGCGTCGAGCGGGCGGCGTTGGGTCAGCAGTAAGAATGGTTCCTTCTTGCCCCCTGTGTGGATGGGGGGTTGTTGTTGGCGTTAGCCTATCGAAGACCGATGTCCTCTGGGAAGCGGGAGCAAAGGCCGGAGCCGTCAATCTTGTAAAGACTGACTTTTTGGCTGGAGAGGTCGCCTTGGCGATTTCGGGAACGGGAACGGCCACTTTCTTAAAAGCAGCCTTCTCTGAGATTGTAGGCCCCGTGATGAGCTCGCAGGATTCCTGGCCTAATCTAGAGATGACCGAGGCATCGACGTTGGGCGACTCGTTGAGAGGAGCCGCGGCAGGGGTAAGACGATCAAAGACCGACTTCCCGAGAGTTTTCTTTGTCAGCACTGGAACGGTAAAGTTTGTCGGCGGGATCATAGTCCCAAAGAACAATCCTGTGGTGGCGCGAGTGACCTGTTCCACTGGCATTGTGAATAGCGAAGCAGCTTGGGGTCCATAGGCTATACCTCCTGGCGAGGCAGAGCGTCGGCTGCAATTGCCGTCTGAGCAGTTGGAGGATTTCGCAGGGGTGGAAGCCATCGATCCTTTGCTTTCTGCAATAAGCGAGATGCCAATTCTCAGTACCTTGAAACCCGAGGGCAACTATTAGCGAACCGCGATTGGTTCGCGAATCACGACACACGAAGTGTGGAGTGGAAAGAGGAAAACGTCCCACCGGGCGTGCCAGAATCTGTTCCCCTCCGAAAGACGGCGCGACACCGCGTCTTGCCTGAGATTCGGGGCAGATGCTAATTGGTGCTATCCGTCCACCTCTTCGAAGATGCCAAGTTGATTTATGGCACCACGTATCGAAGGTTTAGACGGATGCGTCCGATGTAGCAGACTTCGTCAGATTCCCCCTCGTTTGAGAGGTTTTTGATTGTGGGGACGCTCTTCCCTGCAGGCGCAAGCCCCTGCAGTTAATTACGCTACCGCATTGCGGTAACAACTTTCTCCTTCTCCAGATGGTCACTTCGTGTCGTGGGTGTCCGTTTTGTATTTTGTTGCCCGTGGATTGTTTACGGAGACTGAGTTATGTCGTCGCCCGTAGGGCGTGGACTAGTCCAAATCCGTATTATCTTAGATTTGGGTTTGGGGGGGTTTGGTTTGAGGATACGTCAGCCATACTTGAGGCTAAGATCAACTCAAACGTTTGTTAAGGATACGTTAGTCTAACTTTGTGACTAAGATCAACTTAACGGGATCGTTTAGATCCGACAAAAGAGTGTTTGGACTCTAATGTTCCAGTTTAGGGACATAGTGGTCCATCGTCTGTATGGCTGTCGGGACCCATCACCTCTCTGACGACGTTGAAGGATTACAACGACAGATGTCAGAGGAGTTCAGAGATGTACCCTTGAGCCGGAGTTAATTTGGGGGATTCGTAGTCCAGTATGTTTGAGGGTTTAAGGACGCGTTAGCCATCTTCGAGGCTAAGATCAACTTAAACGGGACCGTTTAGGTCCGACAAAAGAGCATATGAAGGGCTCTATTGTTCTAGTTTAGGGACGTTGCGGTCCGTGGGTAGTTTAAGGACATTGCGGTCCGTGGGTAGTTTAAGGACATTGCGGTCCGTTGTTAGTTTTAAGACATCTCGGTCAAGGTTAAGGACGTCGTAGTCCATGGGTTTAAGGACCCCACAGTCCGGTATGTGCTCTGGATGCTTCACACGGGTTCACTGCCGTGCTTAGCGAGGACCAGGCTCCGCTCTGGACGTTTTCCGTGGGGTCAAAGAGTGACGTTATCCACGTTCCGCGTGACCAGGAATTTGTATGAGTTTAAGGACCCCACAGTCCATATCATGGGTGATCGTCGGGACCCGTCACCTCTTTGAAGACATTGAGGGATTACAATGCCAAGTATCAAAGGAGTGAAGAGATGTACCCTAGAACCGGAGTGGCTTGAGCAGTCCCTGGCCCAATTTGAGGTCAGGACTGATTAATTATGTTATGAGCCCATTGGCCCAATTAGTCACGAATTGAGGACTTATGGCCAGCTTGGGCTAAGTCCCATCATGTCTGGAATATTGATTCCTTGTGAGTCCATCGAGGGAGAAGCTTTGCCTCTATCCCTTTAGCCAATTGGGCTATAGACTAGTGTTAAACACTTCAAAGCAATCAGTGTTGAACACTGGGAATGAGTTTGACAAGTTAGTGTTTAACACTAGAAGAATAATTGGTGTTAAACACCAGCAACAAGGCCTTGAAATGATCATAAGCACTAAAACAGCTCAGTGTTGAACACTGGCAATGGGGATCTCAAATTAGTGCCGAATATTAAAACAATTAGTATTGAACACTACGAACAAAGTTCTTTAATTAGTGTTGAACACTAAGGCCCGATAGCATTTCAATACTGGATTCGAGGGTTTTAACTTAGTGTTAAACACTACAGCAAGAACGGTCACGTGGCCCCACGTGAGAGTGCCTTCCCTTCAATGATTCTGCCGAAATTACTGTGTCTTTGATAGCGTCACGTGTCAGCACGTGACGGGCATTCAAATGCCTATGTGTTAAGGCTTCTGCTGAAAGTCACGCGGGTCACGTGGGGTGCTGCCTCAAAGGGGCTTTCTGTAGGGCTTTTGGGGGGTCACGTGGTGACACGTGACCCTGCCTCAATGTTGTTGTTTTTTTGGAGGATCTGTTACTCCTCTTTCAGGAATTAAATTCCTCGAACTTTTAATTTCAGAGGAATTAAATTCCTATTTCCTTTTGAAGGCTTATATTCTGGAATAGAGTTTAAATCTGAGTTTTCTGTGGGAATTAAATTTCTTGTTTATGCGAAGAACCGAATAGGGTTAAACCCTAACAAAAGCTTTTAAGGAATTAAACTCCCCTTTTCTGAGGATTATGATTAAAGGAATTAAATTCCCACCGTTTCAACAGAACTATGTTCTTAATTAGGGTTCAACCCTGTTTCTTTTTGTTTTGAAGGAATTAAATTCCCATGATACAGGGTCGAACCCTAACTTTATTTTGGAGGAATTAAATTCCTATAGTTCTATGAGAGTTAAATTCTCATGCTTGCATTCCTTCTTTATGTTTTGGATCTGCATGGCAGGATCTCGACCCATTGAGAATTAAATTCTCAACCTTAAGGGGAGATGTGCACTTTGCAGATCCTCTATCAAAGAGGGAGGAGATATGCTCTCTCGTTTTATGCCTCAGAGTTAAACTCTGTTGAGAATTAAATTCTTTTTCTTTCCAAAAGGCTTTCCCTTTCTTACCTAGGGTTTTTTGCAGAAGATCTGAGTCTTTTCAAAATATCAAAGCTCTTCTCCTTTCTCTTTTCTTCTCTGCGTATCTCCTTCTTTTTTGTGTCCCTTGGCTCCTATTTATAGGAGAAGCAGCCGAATCAATCAGTCTTTTGTGAATCTTCATTGAGAGATTTGATTTGCGTCCATCATTCATTTTGGGCCTTTGGATTATCAGGTGAATTTTATTCACCATTGGATTTTAAATCCAGAGATTTTCCTTTGTTATTTTGGTTAGATTTTTAAGGGGGAAATCTTTCCAAACCCGAGATTTTCCATAGATAGATGATATTTAATCATCTCTGGGTCTTTAATTTGATTGGTCCCAAATAATTACTTTCCTTTGGAAAGATTCGAATTTCCTTCAGAATTTAATTCTGTCGTCAAAAATGGGCTTTGAAAGCAGGTCACGTGTGACCACGTGACCCATGGTCACGTGTAGACACGTGACCCTCTTTGGAATGAAGAATCCTCTTCCTTTCTGCGCTATCTTCCGGTTGCTGTTGTAGCCATCACGTGCTACCACGTGACGCCTGGTCACGTGTGAGCACGTGACCCCTGTCTGGCACTTCTTTCTTTGGTTCAATTGGAGAGCGAGTTTGCTGCTTTGAACGTCACGTGTCGACACGTGACCCTGGTCACGTGGGAGCACGTGACCTCTTCTGAAGCTCTTTTCCTTGACTTGATCAGCGAATCAAAGTGCGCTTTTTCTGTATTTTATAGGTCACGTGTCAACACGTGACTGCTGTCACGTGTAAGCACGTGGCCTCTTTTGAAGCTTTTCCCAGAAGCTTTCCTGATTTTAAATCAGGAAACAACAGCATACACACAATAAGAGAAAGAAGGAAGTAACAGTAAGAACATCCGATTTACATTTGATCAAGCGTTCGAGACACATTGAGTCATGCATAAGCAAAAGACTCGGATCAAAAGATAAGACAGGCTAGGAAAAACAAAAATTTCCATTAATATTTCCAGAAGTTCTTACAATCATGAAAGCAATAAACGAAAAACATTATTACAAGGGAATAACCTCGAACCCAGGACATAGATTGAGGAACTCGAAAGCGACCCTATCTATGACTTTCCAAGTCTCGCGGACCATCCTAGTGTGTTTTCTTTCGCAAGCACAAGCGTCAGGGTCCCCCCCGATATCTTCCACCCTCCGATAAGCAGCGAGTATGGCAGACTGTTGGAAGACCTCGTGCAAGAGATCGACGAGACTGTCTCACCATCTCTTCGAGATAAAGTTCAACAGGTACACCGAGTACACCTTATCCTCAGCGGTATCCAACGCCCTAAGCGGCACACCGGAACAGAATAGGGGAAGCGCTTCCCAGATGGCTCCCACGATAAGCTTAAGGAGGGAGGAACGTCGGGGAAGCAGTTGACCGTTGTATGCGTCGAAGCGGCTCATGATTTCAGCACACTCCGCGTTTGTGAACTCTCGATTTTGAGAGCGGCCAAGTCGGCGGATGTCCCCATAAGAGATGATCTCATCAAGACTGTACATGTGGGCGTCCATTGTTCTATGAAAGAAAATCACCAAAATTATCAGAAAGACTGATTAAGCAAAGCGATATAATGCACTGAGGAATAAAATGCCATCTTTAAACTCCAAGATCAATGAAACACTCTTAAGAGTTCTTCTATATGATTTGGGAGGAGCAAAGCTCCATTAATGAAATGAGAAAATCCAAGGAAAATCTTTCAAAGAGCAGAGCTCTATTAATGAAACCTTAATAGGGTCCCCTTTAGTTCTCTTTAGATCCTTTTAGACCTATAGAGCAAAGCTCTGCTAAGTGAAACCCTAAATGGATTTCCTTTAGATCTGGGATCTATTGAGAGCAAGGCTCTGTCAATGAAAATTAATTTAACTTAATTTAAATCAAATTAAAATTTTCACCTAAAATTTTTAAGAGTTTAACTCTTGAAGTTCTTGAAAATAAAGAGCAGGGCTCTGAGTTCTGAAAGTAAAATTCTTAAAAGATGATGATCATCTGTGCAGGACCAAAGGTCCTATTTATAGGCGCTTGTGCCCCTTCAACTCCTCAGTTGATCTGAAGGCCGGGATCTTGCCACCGCTGCACTCACGTGCGCGCCACGTAAGCGCAACGGTGGGGGGGCATTTGTTTCCCCCAATCAGAGCAAGGCTCTGTTTGAATTTCAAAAATTCAAATTTTGAAGCAAGGCTTCAGATCCTCTGCGCTGCGCGCAAAGCGCCACGTGTCAGAAGTCGATGCGTCAGCACAACGCCCAAGACAGTGCGTCCAATCAAAGCAAGGCTCTTTAAAAATAAAAGTAAAGGAAGCAACGCTTCAGCTGCGCAAGCGTTGCGCTGCGCGACGCGTGTCTGCGCAGCTGCGCAAGCGCTGCGCTGCACGACGCGTGTCTGCGCAGTTGCGCAAGCACAGCTGCGCTGTACGACACGTGTCATGCGCTGGGGCGTTTGCGCAAAACAGAATTGAGATTTTAAAGAAATCTTTTCTGTTCTTGTTAAAATAAGAAGATTTTCTTCTGTAAAACAGAGACCCTTGGATCAAGGATCCAACGGTGGGGAAAATTCCCCAAATCACTCAGAGAATGATCTCTTTAACAAACTTTAACTAATTTATGGGCACTATAAAAAGGATCCTAGACCTCAATTCAAAGGGAGGGACATTTCTTGAAAAATCAAGAGCTTCAAACAGAGAGAACTCTGAGAAAAATTTCAAGGAAAAGGTAAAAGCCTTCACAAGAGAGAAGAAATTTCTTCTAATAGATCATTGATCTAAAAACCAGATCAATGATCTTCATATAAAAAACAGTGCTTTGCACTTCTTATGAACCACTGGTTCTTTAAAACAGGAAAAAACAAAAATAAAAAATAGTGCTTTGCACTTTTATGAACCCTTGGTTCTCGAAATAAAAAAGAAAAACTTGTTTTTCTTTGATCTAAATTAGATCAAGGAAACGAATAAGTGCTTTACACTTCATTTATGAACCATTGGTTCCTGAATCTAAAAGATTCTTAAATTATAGTGCCTTGCACTTGCAAACTGCGCTGTTGCGCTCTTGGATTGACGCAAGCCACCATAGTGCGCCACGTGTCAGCAGCGCAGGCGCAGCGCATTAGCGCAGCGCACTGCGCTTGCGCGACACGTGTCAGCTCTACAAACGCTTGCGCTCTCTGATTAGCGCAAAGCGCCTGATAAATGCAAGACATTTCTTAAAGGGCCAGGCCCAAATCAAAAAGACCAAGCAGGCCTAATTAAATTGATGCTCTGCATCATTTATAAATGGGCAGAGCCCAAACAAGATAATAAAAATGCTATGCATTTTAAAAGGGGCAGAGCCCAAACAAAGTAGATGCCTTGCATCATTCATAAATGAGCAGAGCCCAGAATAAATTGATGCTCTGCATCTTTTATGGACAGAGCCCAAACAAAAAAAAATAGGAGCAATGCAATGCATTATCTAAGTGTGGGCAAAACCCCAGCACAGGTCTAATAGACCAAAAATAAATAAAAGTGTTGAACATTTTCAACTGGACTTAACACAATTTTGGCCGTAAGTCCTCAAATTAAATTGACTGAGCACAGCTGCTCTCTTAAATCAATTTATATCCGGTTCGAGGGTACATCCCTGAACTCCTCTGACACATGTCGTTGTAATCATTCAACGTCGTCAGAGAGGTGACGGGTCCCGACGACCACACCCATCAATATGGACTGCAGGGTCCTTAAACTCGTGGACCGAGACGTCCTTAAACTAATATTGGACCGAGACGTCCTTAAACTAATATTGGACTGTGGGGTCCTTAAACTCGTGGACCGAGACGTCCTTAAACTAATATTAGACCGAGACGTCCTTAAACTAATATTGGACTGCGGAGTCCTTAAACTCGTGGACCGAGACGTCCTTAAACTAATATTGGACCGAGACGTCCTTAAACTAATATTGGACTGCGGGGTCCTTAAACTCGTGGACCGAGACGTTCTTAAACTAATATTGGACCGAGACGTCCTTAAACTAATATTGGACTGCGGGGTCCTTAAACTCGTGGACCGAGACGTCCTTAAACTAATATTGGACCGAGACGTCCTTAAACTAATATTGGACTGCGGGGTCCTTAAACTCGTGGACCGAGACGTCCTTAAACTAATATCGGACCGAGATGTCCTTAAACTAATAATGGACCCCTACGTCCCTAAACTGGAATATGGATCACCACGTCTTTAAACTGGAATATAGACCACTATGTCCCTAAACTGGAAAATGGACCACCACGTCCCTAAACTGGGACAATAGAGCCCCCAAATGCTCTTTTATCGGATCTAAACGATCCCGTTTAAGTTGATCTTAGCCCCAAACACGGCTAACGTATAAACATTCAAATGGACTATAAAACTCCAAATCAATTCTGGTTCGAGGGTACATCTCCGAGCTCCTCTAACACCTACCGTTGTAATCCTTCAACGACATCAGAGAGGTGACGAGTCCTGACGGCCATATATTAAACGGATCACTACGTTAAGTCGATTTTAGTCTCAAACGAGACTAACGTATCCTTAATGAACGTTTAAGTTGATCTTATCCCCAAGCACGGCTAATGTATCCTTAAACTAAAAACACCAAACCCAAATCTAAGTAAATACGGATTTGGACTAATCCACGTCCTACGGGCGACGACATTACTCAGTCTCCGTATACAATTTACGGGCAACCACAAACAAAACAGACACACACGACACGAAGTGAAATTCTGGAGAAGGAGAAAGTGGTTACCGCGATGCGGTAGCGTAATTAACTGCAGGGGCTTGCGCCTGCAGGGAAAAGCGTCCCCGCAATCAAAAACCCCTCAAGCGAGGGGGAATCTGACAAAGTCTGCTACATCGGCCGCATCCGTCTAAACCTCCGATACACGGTGCCATAAATCAACTTGGTATCTTCGGAGAGGTAGACGGATAAAACCAAATAGCATCTGCCCCGAATCTCAGGCAAGACGTCCTCGCGTCGTCGGCCGCCATTCGGAGGGGAACAAGGGCTTTGGCCGCTCAAGCCTCTTTCTCTCTTCCCTCGCCTTTTTCTTTTGGTCAGTTTGCTCTTCCCGGGGGAGATTTGCATTCACCTTGGACTCGAGCTGGATCTCACGCTCGGTCCAGGCCTTTATCTCAGCCATGGTCTTAGGTTGCGCTAATGCAAAGGAGCGTAACCATTCCTTGTGCCTAAGACCATACCTAAGTGCTGTAATGACCGTCTCGTCCCGATGTTCTGGGACCTCGAGAAGGACGTTGTAGAAGCGGGTGACGTACCCTTTGAATGTCTCTTTGTCTCCGCTCTTGATTGCGAAAAGATGGTCGATGGTCCGTTTCTGCCGTCTGTTCCCGACGAAGTGGCCGAGGAATTGGATGGCCAGCTCGTCAAAGGTTGAGATCGAGCGTGGTGCGAGTCCTCGGAACCAGTCTCGTCCGGAGCTGATGAGAGTGGCCGGGAAAGCTCGGCATTGGGCGGCGTCAGAGTTGTCTTGGAAGCTCATTCCTGCGGTGAATGCGTCCAAATGGTCCTTCGGGTCAGACTTACCGTCGAAGAGAGAGACCTTCGGGGGCTTGTTCCGGGAGGAGACATAGACGGCGAGCAGCTTCTCGGTGAAGGGTTTTGTGAGCGAGTCGGCGGCGTACTTAGCCTCGTCACTCGAATGATTACTTTCCCGATGCATACCTTAAATCTTCTTTTCGAGGGCGTTGAGTCGGCCGTGGTATCCCGACGATTCGGCACATTCTGATCTTTGGCCTCTACTGTTTGAGACCTGTGTCTGGCCGCGGCCCCGGTTCCTTTCGATGAGGTTCCTTAGGTCCTCTGGCAAGGTAGTCTTCGAGCTGCCGTGACGAGTCCCATCCGCACGACCCCGTCAAGGGGAGGGGTATCGGTCATGCCTGGGAGCAGGCGAGCTGGCCGACATCTCCTCGGGAGGGACATGGGCGCGAAGGGGCTCGGGGCGAGGCGCTCTGGCGATGGACCTCGGTGTTGAACTGTGGGGCGCCCAGCGGGTCATAGAATATGTTGGACCGGGAGATCTACGGTCATGGGAGGCAGCGAGGCTGTGGTCGGTAGTGCCGACGCGAGCAGAGTCTTCTCTCCCTCTGTAGGGGTCCCGGTCCCGAGATAGGGAGCGGCGACCTGGGGAGCTTGCCCTGCCGTTTGGACACGGACGAGCGCATTCACGACGGACGCGAGTCGATCTATCCGGACGGCTAGGACGTTGATGGCGTTCGGGAGAGGAGATTCGTCCGCGCATCCGTTGTGGGGGAGGCGGCGGCTAGCGCTTGGATCGCCGCGGTGATCGCTCGCCATTGAGTTGAGATCGGAAGGTGAATTTTGTTCAGTGGAATCAAGATTTTCCCACAGACGACGCCAGCTGACGGACCTCAGATCTCGTCAAGATGTTACCTTCCGTAGATCTGCTGCGAGCGACGATGGACGGCTGAGATTGAGTTGGAGGTTGCCTCCTGAAGCGTGTGGATCTCAATGGGTTTGAGATTGTTGTGGCCGAGCTACCTGCAAGGAAGTCCCAGGGTGGTTGTGCCACCGAGGACTCTCCGACGATCAAGTTAGACCGGATATTTGAGCAGAGTAACGGCCTAGTGAGGAGAAAAATGACTTACTTGAACCGTATGAAAGAGGGGTTTACATAGCGGCAGCAATGGGCAGGCGGGCGCGAGAATCATGCCGACCGTTACGCCCCCGGCGTCACGCCCGTGTGATAAGCGGGATCCCGTATTAATGACAAGACATGCTCGTTAATGGGGATCGTGATGGTATGGAACGCGGGATCGTGGGCGGCGGATATCTCACACATGGAGAGATTCGCGGAGCCGTGGCGGAAGCGCCCGCGACTGGTGCTGCTGGTCGGTCGATGGGACCGAGAAAGATGAGCTCGGCGGGAGGCTCGGGAATGGGTGGGAGGCTCGGGAACGAGCGGGAGGCCGAGGTATCTTGGTTCTGCGGTAGCCCAGAGGCGAGCTGTTTGGGCCGAGGAGGCCAAATGTGCAGGAGGCTCGGAGGCGAGCCAACGGTTGTGTGTAAAGGCGGGCATAGGAGTGGTGTGGACGGTCGCAGAAGGTCGGCTACGTCCATGGGTCGCAGACCCGGGGTATTCTTCCGACGTACCGTTCTTAGTCCTTTCTTGCAGGCTTCAGGACACGTCATCTGCCATTTATTTTTAAGGTTTTTGACTCTTTTGAAACTGTTTGGTTTAAAAATAAATCATTTTTGACAACTAGGCCGAAACAAACTTCCCTTAAAAAAATTCCCACCATTTATTCTTCCTTTACAATCGAAAGTATCCGCTGTACACCTTTCCTCAAGGCCAAAGGCCCATGTGAGGGAGAGTGTGATATGTTATGTTAACTTTATATACATTCGTATCGTTAAGCCTAACAGAAACTTTTAAGTAACATAATTCTTGACAATTCAAAATGTGAACAGCAGATCATATCTCTCTCGAATAATCTCTAAAACATTAGTGCTGTGCTAAGAGTTGAAGGATAATTTCTAGAGTTCTAATACCCCGCCATTGCCTGAGTGTCCTATTTCTAGGATAAAAGAAAGGGCTTTTGCACAACTTGTCAGTTCTCCACGAAACACCATTCAAATTATAATAATGCTAATACCACCACTGATATGGTATTTAATGATATGAAGGAAAAGGTGCCGGTGATCAAAGTTCAAGTAATGTGATATGGTTTAAATTTAAACAATATAGTTGGTATAGATAGAATAAGAAAGTATCCTGGTATGAATAATGGTTAGCAGTCCAATTTAATTAAGTTAAAGAAATAAAAAAAAAAAAGCCTAACTTATATAAGGCAATTTGAAAAGGGAAACTTATCTAATTATAAATAAGACTTTCTCTATGATAAATATATCCTTCTCAAGTATTGTGTCTACAATCTTAATGTTTATCAAAGGAATGACGAAGCAACAACCCTTGCCCAACACCAATAAATAATTCAAGATTCAACAAACACGGGATCATATCAATGAGCTCGATTAAAATCAATACAGCAGAGATGGGGAATATTCAATATTAATTTAATTCCTATCTGTCAAACAAATGATTAATCAACATCCCACATCGCAAGCTTTCCTTTTGATGATTGCCCAAGACCAATAAACAAGTTATTTTACAAACTCAAATCAATCAGCATAAAATTAAAATCAATAAACAAAATTCCAGGTAGAGGTTCCCAAACTGTTCAATAATTTCAGCCCCTTTGCCAAATGATCTATTTAGGGAAATGTCCGATTTCGAGGATTCTTTTTTGCCAAACACAACCCTCTCAAAAAGTCTAAAATCAAATACATTTATGAACAAAATTCATTTCCTAATGAAATTGGATCATCTGAACTTCTTACCCCTTAGAATTCTGTCTACAATCATTACACAATATCAAAATGAACAAATAATCACCAACCCACATCACAAGATTGGATTTTGATGATTGCCCAAGTCCAATAAACAACTATTCAACAAACTTAAAAACCCAAAGCATTTTCCAAAAAAATAAATTTCTAAAATCAATGAAAAAGGTTTTTTTTCCGAAATAGGGTATAATAATATTAAAATTATTAAAATAAAATCATTTTTTTTATTTATCAAAATAGGGCGGTTTCAAACCGCCCCCACCCCCACCCCTATAGGAGAGGGCGTTCTTCTGGGGCTCGGGGAGCGGCAGAAGGCTTGGACGGTGGAGTTGATCTCGGGACCGAACTCGGACCGGGTCGAGATGAGCTTGCGCCCCGGCCTTCCTTCCTTGGTTCTTGGCGGCCATGGCGGGTAGGATCTTTGATCGGTCCATTGGCTCTGTGAAAAAGAAGACACAAACAAAAGGGGGTTAGCGACAATGAAAAGGCAAAGGAAGTTAACGAAGTCTAAACAGGTCGTCGAAAAGCCTAATTTACCCAAGAAACGTGCATGACTAAGACCAGCCCAGCTCAGTGCCTGCTCGGATAGTAGGACATCCACCCGCTAGATCGGCTCCTACTGGGACACCACCCTCGCCTCGGAGGAAGTCGACTGTTTTGCCCTCGGGCAGTCGGTCCTGTGCCACTATGTAGGCACATGCCAATCCTCTCCCTCGGGTGGCCCGACGAATACAAACTTCTCATTCCATTCGTGGATGGAAGAAGGGGCCACTACTACCCCCGACACGGCCGTCCCACTCTTACGTTTTTTATACGAAAAGTACATCCAGCTCGGCTCTTCCTTGCGGGTGTTGGGGTGATTCTTATAACAAAGGAAGGACATAAGGAGGGTCAAACTGAAGGGGATCTGATCAAGTTTTAACCGGACCAGAAACCTGAGTAGGATTCCCCACGAGTTCGGCGCTAGCTGGCTCGGAGCAAGACGAAAGCAGCAAAGCACCCCACAAATCTCGGCTGGAAAGGGCAGACGCATTCTTGTCTGGAACGCTTCCAAATATAGCGCAATCTTCTTACCCTGCACCCGGTCTGCCCGCCCGCCCTCTCTAGCTAAATGGACGGAATAATTAGAGGGGATATGGAATCGAGTCCGAATATCGGAAAGCTCGTCCAAACTCTTCAAAATGAAGGGTGTATCGCGAGTATTCCCGATGCGCACCTTAGAAGCCCTTGTCGCTGCTCAACGGCGAGTGACAAGAGCGGCCCTGACGCTAGGGACGAACCTGACACAGAAGGCGTATCAGAAGAGGAACCCTCTTGGCTCTGAAGCCGAAGAAGAGGAAGACCCAGTGGACTCGACCCTAGCAGCTGAGGCATCATCGTCCAACTCTATCCTTACTATCTCTACAAACTCCTCGGATGAAGATATCTAACCTGATTCAAAGGAAGGGACTCACCAAGGAAAAATGAACAGATGATTCGATCTAAGGTGTAACACCCGAGCCCAATATTACTATTTTCAGTTACTGTTTGAGTATAATGTGGTACTCATATCATTTATCTTGCTTGTTTGTGGCTTACTGTAAAATTTTACTCGGTAAAGTCATTTCTGCATATAACATTTTTGGCATCTAAAATAAAATTAAAAATATCCATCTTGGTCTATTTGACACCCCTAGCCTCGTGGTAGCGTCCATGTATTGTGTTCTCGTCCCGTTCAGTGAAACGGACGAGTTTAGACGGCTACGCGCGCGTACATCTGCCCGTTTTGGGGGTATGCTTTTTTATCATAAAACACTTAATTTTAAAGTTTGGTTCCCGCTTAAAATCCTATTATTTCAATTTCAAAATTTTGGACCCGACCCGGGCGCGACTTGGAAATGTTTTATTTTGCGCCAAAATCCCAAATTTTAATATTAAAACCATTGCATATTTTCTTTTAACTCAACCATACAATCTTTTATAATCTTTAATTAAATATTTCCTTAACAAATGATTTCATTCCTCAGCCAATCAGAACAACTTAACCTTTCCCGTGGCCCCACTCGCACTCTCTCCCCCCCCCCCCCCTCTCTCTATCTCTCTCTTCCCCGTATCTCTCTCTATCTCTCTCCATCTCCTTTTTCCCTCTCCCCAGAAATTTCCCTCTCTCTCTCCTTGTATAACAACCTTCCTCCTCCTTTCTTTGAAAATAAAACCCTAACCCATCGCAGAACTTAGCTGCCTCGTCCCCTTCGCCGCCGCAGCCCCCAACGCCGACGCCGGCACCACCGGGATCCTTGCCTCCTCGTCCTCATCACAGCCACACCCACCTCCTTCCTCCATTTTTCCCATGCTCTCGAGCGCCTGCACACCCGACGAGGCCACCCATGCATTCCCAGCGAGCCCAACCTCGCCGGTGACTCGCTGTCGTCGCTCTCGTCTCCTCCTCGCATCCCTCTCCACATCCCGGACTCCCAAACCGCTTCCACCTCCCTCTGCAGACCTCCACGGCCGCGGCTGCATACCATAACCCGCTGCCTTCGCCAGAGTATCACCACGCCGGCAACCTTCTTCGCCGTCGCCCCATGCCGGCTTTCCTGAAATCTCAGAAACCCTACCAGTAAGACCTTCTTCTCCCCTTCTTCTTTGTTTCTTTCTTTTCTTGATTGCAATTCTTGATCTTTACTGTTCACATTTTGGCCGGAATTCGACGATGCCAATGACGTGTCCCGACGTTCCAGCGAGGTACCCCAATCCGCGTGGTTCCATTGTTTGTTGTTTGGGTTCAATCCGTGAACCGTGCGCCGTCACGAGTTTCCCCGCCGACGTTACATTCCGTTTTTCCCGGTTCGCGACCCGCCGAGGCAAGTATCCCTTGCTACATGCTATACAATATTTACATATATGGATTGACACCCTAAACCTGTAAAATTTAACTTGGTATAATAGTTTCCGATTTTCGGTTACAATATTGCATTATATCATTTTACTGTTAAACATGGAACCTACAGTTTGCAAATTGAACCTAATAATCATATCTACCTGTTCAATCACATTTTACTGTTAAAACAGCTGGTAGCATTTATCCCTGTAGTTCTGTTATATTCGGACACTCGCATGCATTTAACCTGAAATAACTGTATTGAACCGTTACATGAATTATTGCACCGCTAAGGGTGCTTAAACCTGTTAGCATGACTAAACGGCTATATCGTCTTACTGTACTCTTGTAATTTGAATGAAACTGCTTATTATGTAATTCATTGCTCATCTCATGTTGTTAATAACCATGTGTGATAATATATCTGATTGTGAGCACACCCATGATATTGTTTACATCTTGACCTGACATGGCTACACACACACACACACACACATATATATATTGATACACTTGACATGGTACCGTATACTATTGACTTGACCTGATATACCATGACCCGACCCGTTACCTGATCTTGTGTCTAATGCCAACAAATCTGACATGTAGTTCTCATGGACCGTTCCTGTTGTCTATCCAGACAAACCTGCTTTTACCTGATCCTGTGTTGGCATTAGTTCTTGATTACTGAATACCTGACTCGACATACATAACTTGGGGGTATGGGGAAATCAAAGGTGAAACCTGACTTGTAACTCAACAGTTTGATACATGTTCTGATCAGTCTTATGGGCTAGGCCAGCCCCGGAGTGATGATGCTGACATCACTCGCCCATCCTGCTACTTGTTACTGCCTAGCGGCACGTCTCGGATTCAGCCCCGAGGATCTTGACCGTGGTCCCGAGCATGCACGGGATGCTATTGAGTTACATCGACGATTCATCAATTGATTTCAAAGACTTTAGAATAAAAAACCTGATAGAACAGTTTAGTTACCCACTGCACGCTACCCTGCACTGATTGATTCACATTATTGCAACTCTCGTTTTATTCATGTTTAATTTTGCATTGCCTGTTACATTGTTCATATTATTACTTGATGACATGACGCGCTGACGTCTGGGTTTTGCATGGCCCAGATTCCGTACCGCTGTCGCAGTCCGAGCAGGAGTACTTCAGCCAGCAGGCTAAGCTGTGAGTTCTGTAGTTAGTTTTATTTCCTGCATTTATTTCCTGACGTGAGCCCGCATTATGGGACATACATTTCAGTTATTTGTATTGGATCATTTGCTTCCGCATTTATTTATTATTGACTCATGTTATTCTGGATTATGGACATATTTTAGATAGTTTTATCTTGTTCTTGATATCCCCACAACCGTAATGTGACTGTGGATGGATACTTCCTACCCACAGGTAGCATGGTTGGCTATGTCACGTGCCCAATCTAGCGTACTATGGGAAGCGGGGCGTGGCATAAGGAGTAGAGCGCTGGGCAAACTTTGACAGCGAAAGAGAATTAGGGTAAAAGTGTTGGCCTTAGGATGGTCCCCTCCTATTTATACACCCCAAAAAGAGCATCCAACGACCCAGATCGATTCCCGCCAAAACGAAACATCGCGCCTATCAGTCGTCAGAGTTCCATATGGCAATCGACCATTGGGGACGTCTCTTCGGTTGCAGGTGACAGGGGGAGCCTGTCATGACCGCCAACCAACGACGAACACATGTCCCGTAGCCCAACAGACGATTGAGTGAAACGGCTCCCCCTCTTTAATGCGCAATCATTTTACTGATCCGCTGATATATCGAAGATACGCGTGAAGATTAAGGCGGAAGAGGAGATGCCACGTGGGCTCGAAGATCGAAACGATGCAATCTCCAAACGCCATGTCTTTCCCGGGCGATTCGCATTCTAATTCTTGGTGCCAAACCGAGCTGAAGAAAAACCGAGCATGCCACCCTCGACCCAGCTCATAAATAGGTCAGAACGAGAGTGGAAGGCTAATGATGATGCTCACAAGTGGCATTTCCTCAGATTACGACACGTGATGGATGACGTGTCCCGAAGGCTACGGAGGTGGAATAAATGAGTTGCATTAGGGGCATTCCTCAGGACCTCATCTCGAGGAAGTGTTCGACTTTTCATGAGACTTTCCTGAGTACTTTACACCTTCACCTAGCAAACTATCAACGGCTCGTCTTTGAGCTTCCTCGGCCTCACTGCTCATCTCCGAGTCATCTGACAGGCCGAGCTTCCTCGGTCTCCTTGCTCGTCTCCGAGCCATCGTCAGGCCGAGCTTCCTTGACTTCCCCGATCAACCAAGAGCGCGTAACCCAAGCGCTCCCGCAACGGCTCCACATATCTCGCTAGGGCCAGATATCCGCCTCCCCACGTTCCGCATCCTACGCTGGCGTGTCCCCCCATTAATGGGCGTATCCCGCCATTAATGCGAGGATAATGCTGGGACGTAACTGATGGTGATGATCTCGCACCCGCTCGCTCCACGCGACCGCTTGCTCCATGCGACCACCATATAAACCCTTCTTCCAGACGATTCAGGTAACTCGAATTCATTCCAATACGCCGCTACTCTGCTCATATTCCTCGGAACTAACTTGATCGTTGAAGGGTCCTACGGTAGTTGATGAAGCTCGATATCGGTGATTGTCACGTCCCGCTTCCCAAAATACGGGATACGAGGGGTTAACAATGCCAGCCATGCTTCTACGGTCGAGAAAACATCCTGCCGTTGTCACACTTCGGCTTCTACCTTTACATGGTAATCAGTAATCAATGCACAGGTAATGAGAAATGCAGTCACTAAATCAAAACAGATACAAGAACTAACCAGATAGGGACCAAGAAAGTATAGCTCTGAGTCACTGATCTAGATATCCGCAATGTTCTCGAGGTACGTCAGGTCCTGATCCAAGCTAAATCCACTTCTTACTCTGAGCATGCATACTCAGGTCGTCAGAGCGACACAATAGCAATAAGTAGAAATACATGGGTAACAAGTGTAATAATGATGAATATAAAACAACACGCATAAGGTGATGATATGAACATGAAGAAGCCAGTGCAGGTAAACTGTAAAGCAAGTAAACATTATGGCAGGTATATTAGTCAGTAATCAATGCAGGTCACTAAACCTATCAGTCTTTAAGTCTCACTGTCCAGGTCACTAAACCTATCATCAGTTCAAGTGTGAGAGTCAACCACTTATGAGTATCCCCCACCCAAGGGTAGGACCCAAGGGCAAGGGGACACGGGCCCGAGTCGCTGGCTAATAATCAGTAGTATCACCAATATATCTCCAGAATCGATGTATGTGCCGGCAATGGGCTCCCGAGATTACGTTGAACTCACACTCAAACTACCCCACACCCCGTGGTTTACATCAAACGCCAACCATAAACTCAAATACCAGTCGGTCCATGACAAGTCTACGCGAGAACTGGAGACAGGATCTCCATCAAGCATGTCTCGACTGATACCCAAGATAAATGGACAGCGTTTGGTGCCTTACCTATGACACCAATATAAGTGCTTCCATAATCATCACATACCAATTATAGTTACACTTATACATATCCCATAGACGTCGACAATACGATACATCAATAGGGTCCGCTGATTGTGTACAAGTACGTGTCACTTCGCTTATTCATTCACGCTTTAACACTGACGTATTTGCCACAATCAAAACAATAATATCTAACACTGGGTAATGTACACGACCACTAGGTTACCAGTGCATATGAGCTTTACATGATATGATGAGAATGCAATAATTAAGGTATGGATAAGATATCATCAGTCAGTGTCCGAACACTTGCATAATTCACAATAAATCATACATGCAAAAATTAACAAAACAATGTAAAAGGGGTAAGTAGTATGTTTAATTATTTATCCATCAAAATTGGTTTCGCGTCAATCGGGTTTCAGGTTTGCTAGATGCGGCCATTTCAATTTAGGTATTCACAGCTAAAAATCCGATTTCAGAATTGGAAGTCCATTTCGTTACATATTTTAATACTAGTTGGGATCGTAATTAGGTGACGCTACAGTTCAACTAATTGTATATTTTTCTGTTATGTTTCTAACGCATCAAACGGATCATCGATAGGATTCCTGTATTTGGAGTTAGGTTATGTTCAAGGTGCTGGTGTAAAAGAGATCACTGCAGAAACTGCAGAACACCACCGTAGTCTAAAATACAAATTAAATATTAAATGACGGTGAAACGACACGGGAATAGATTCAGGGGTTAGCTAACTGAATTATCTACGCGACTATATAGGGCCCCGCGCATTTTCAGTTTAAGGAAGGGGTGTACAGGTGTTTAGAATTCAGTTCCCCCCGTAGAGTGTTATTCTGGACTGCAGTCCAGAATTGCGTTCCTCCTCACTTTTCGGGGTCATGAAATTGCATTATTCCAAAACTAATCACATTGGGTTATAGTTTATCTAGTTAGGTTCGATATGAGCCCTGAAACACCATGATTAGATTTATATTTAATTAACTACTAATTTTACAATGTGATGGTTGCGGTGATTTTCAGATTTGACGTAACCGATAGGCGGGAGTATCATTCATAGTGGTGGAAACACTTATTTTCCCTCAAATTCTCATGAGCTATCTGTTATCCTAAAAGGGTTTCGAAGCTCGTAAATTTCACTATTTTAAGTAGGGTTTTCGTTTTAGGGTTCTGTGTCAAACTCCTAGGTTAATTATCTAGGTAACAATCGAAATACCCATTTTATTCACCGACTAAACAAGATAAAAATTCTATAAATTTTATACAATATTGCTACGGGATACTAGACACCAATTTGGGTTTGGTTCAGTACAATCAATTAGGATACGTTATTTATTAAAGTTCGTCGGTAAAATTTCCGCGTGATAAATAATTATGATTATAAAATTAGCATGATAAGAAAGTTCCAAAACTAGCCTGATGATGGTAAGCGCGATACGAGCACATACGGGCTGGCACGCTGCTCGGTCCAGAAGAGGTGGAGGTCTCAACTGCTACTCAGGCGGCGCAGGCATGCAGTGGGGCTCGTATGTGAGCTTGGGGATCGGCTTGGCCTTGTGCAGCGGTGGAGGTTGCCACTGGCGACTTAGAGGAAGCGATGGATGCGGGTTGCTGGGTGAGACGTCTGCGGCCGGAGGTGGTGACAAGTGGTGCTGAGGGAGAGGAAAAGGATGTTGGCGAGGGTTGAGGCTGACGGGATCGGAGCTCCGGAGACGGTGCAGTGACGAGAGCAGGGGCTTGGCATTGGGTTCGTGTTGTTGCAGCGAGGTCGGGGTTCGTCGGAGGGTGAAGGGAAGTGGAGGAGGAGAGGAGGCGAGGTCGAGGAATGGTCGGCGTCGGTGAGGCAAGATCGGCGATGAGGTCGGGTTCGAGTTTGATGGGCTGTGGCGGTCGCGACGGGGACGTGGGTTCTCGTCGGGGTTGGCGAGATCGGGAAGTAGGGAGGTGAGAAGAGTTTGCCGTGGTTGGTGGTGGTCTCGACGGCGTTGTGGTGGTGGTTGTGGGGATGAGGGCGAGGAGATGATTGACGGTGGTTCGAGGTTGGCATGAAGCGGACACTTATGCACGGGGAGGACTCAGCTGCAGGAAGAGGAGGCGGCCATGATGGCGTTTGAAGAAGGTGCAGTTGGAGAAGTCAAGGAGGGTGGCCGGGAATGGAGTGGGTGCTGGTGGTGGCAAGTTGCAGTGAGAGAGATGAGTGATGATTGTCGAGGGATGGCCACAATATCTAGGGAGAGGCACGGATCTCGTGCGGGTGGCGTTGGAGGGGCTCTGTCGTGGGGTGAGTGCGGGTCTCGAGGGAACATGGGTACGGGAAGAGTGGTCGTAGGGCTCAGCGCGAAGAAGGCGGGAAAGAAGACGAGTGAGGAAGAAGGAGGGAGTGGCGAGCGGGTCAGGTCGCTAGGGTTTGTGGGCCGGGTCAGGTTGGGGTCGGGGAAAGGGAAAGTGGGTGTGGGTTCATGGGCCGGCCCTGGGCTGGGGGCTTAGGTTTAAAAATTAAATGAGGAAAAAGAAAGGATTAGGGTATGGGCTGGGCTAAGAAAATGCAAAAGAAAATGAAAAGGGATTTAGTTTTAATTAGGGTAAGGTTTAAATTTTGGTTAGAAAATATAGAAAATTTGTAGGGAAAATTTGGGGAAAATATTTGGAAGTTATTTATTAAAGTACAATAATTATTTATAAGGACCGAGTATTACAGTGATCTCCTAGATCATGACACGTGGAGCATGCAAGAAAGGACCTACAGTGGCCGACCAGACCACTCCTATGCCCATCCTACAACAAAATTGGCTCGCCTCCAAGCCCTCGGCACAATTGGCCTCCTTGGCCTCACAGCTCGTCTTCGGGCTACCGCTGAACCAAGATACATCGGCTCTCCCGCTCGTCCGCGAGCTCTCCCGTCGAGGTCATCTTCCTCGGTCTCATCGACCGACCAATGTCACTGCTCACAGGCACAACCGCCATCCTGCGAATCTCGCCATGCACGAGATATCCGCCGGCCATATCCCACGTTCTACGCCATTATGATCCCCATTAACGAGCTGTCTCGCCATTAATAGGAGATCCCGCTCATCACGCGGGCGTGATGTCGGGAGCGTAACTGCCAGCGTGATTCTCATGCCTGCCCTGCCTGCTGCCACCGCTATTTAAACCCCTTCTTCAGACGGTTCAAGTAAACCATTTTTACTCCAATAAGCCGTTACTCTGCTCGGATTTCCTTTCTAACTTGATCGTTGGAGGGTCCTCGGTGGTACAACACCCCGGGACTTCCTTGTAGAACCCATTGAGATCTACACGCTTCAGGAGCCTGTCTCCAGATCCAATTTCAGCCATCCATCGCCGCCATGAGCAAATCAATGGAAGGTAACATCTTGGTGCGTTCCAGGTCGCGTCAGTAGTCACTCACCTCCGGACTTCACTTGCAGATAGCTCGGCTTCAACTCCAACATCAATCCATTGAGATCCACACACTCAACAACAACCACATCAAATCTCAACAGTCCAAAACGTTCGCTACCAGATCGACGGAGGACAACATCAGAGGGAGATCTCAACCTCCATCAATCACCATCAGATTTATATAATAATAGGCAGGTCAGATGAAAATTGACCCAACCAGAGCAGCCCCAATTGACACCCTCAGAGAACCAAGACCAGCTAATCTTGTAATTTCATACGATACTTCCTCGGCAAAAAAAATAGCATGGTATTGGTAAATAAGTTATCTCCAAATATAAATGAATAAGCAATGAGTCTACGATAATTTTATAGTAATTATCATCAGTTGATCTTTTTATTTTAACATACCAAGATTGAAAAAACACGTTCGAACTAAATAATCAGCTATTAACATGACATCAATCTTTTCATATTAGTTTTGAGCTCTAAAAAAACTTTAAATAGATAGAGATTTTAATATTCCTGCAAAATTTAGTTATATGTTGCGTTTTTTCAATAAAAAAATATTTAGTGAAAATATAATTAGATAAAAGATTGCATTCAACTTTCCTCATGATCTTTGTCATCTTGGTCAAACATTCATTATGAAAACATTATGTGCCATCAATTTTTGAAACTTAGATAATTCTAGCAAGTTAAGCCTACGAATTATATGCATTGCAAGTCAATTTTCAAGCATCTACGCAACAACAATTTTCTAAGGCCTTATTCTGGAATTTTTTAGACTTTCTCATATTATATTGTTTATTCCACGTTAGGTTTATTTTCCCTGGCGTTTTCTCATCGTCTTCTTAAAATGGCATAATATAGAATCAGTCTGGTGCTTCGTAGCCGTTGCTATTTTGATATAAAAAAGAAATAAATAAATTTATGTTAGATAGTCTTCCTCTTCGCTTCGATGATCTTCAATTGATTTGTTCAGCCTCATTCACGCAGTTTGGAAGCAATAACTTCAAAGACTAAAATTAGGAGTTGATAGCTAGCTAAACATAACCTTTTTAATTAAAAATGGAAAAGGGAAAAAAGACCGAGTTTTATCGGAGGACCCAAAGTGAAATAATGATGAAAAATCTTAATATAATCGAATGCATGCAACAAACCTTACAACGCTTCAACTTCATCTCATCTTTCTATCAATCTCGAGATGTATTCTCAAACTAGCACTATATATATAAAGCTTACTTATTTCCTTATTTTCAAGCCGGCTTTTATATGCATGCAATGTTAGAATATAAGTCCAGACTTCAGAGTTTGGTGCAGTGACCAGAGTTTTAAGATTCATATCCATGACCAGCTTTCCATTTATACAACTTGTAAGGGTTTATGTTTCTAAAGTTAACTGGTCAAATATATTCTAACTTAAATAGACAAAACTAGAAATTGCATGTGTTACCAAAACTAGCAGACACAAGAGGCTTCCAAAATTAAGCCGAACACTGATAGCAACCTCCTGAAGAGACTTCATTAATTCAAGTATTTGCTCCCCTGTAGCTTTTGGGCATGTCAGGAACTTGCCAAGTCTTGTTGCTTGTTAGGTATGCCATTCAATCAAGCAGCCACGAAAAATTTCATATATTGTCCAATCCAACATACATGAGGCTATATATATAGCATATACATCTCCAATGCAAATTTGTTTCTTTCATTAATTTATATAAAATTATATTGCTCCATTCTTCTCCATAATCTTCAAGCTTTGGTGATGGCAGATTTAATTAATTCTAATCGAATCAGACAAATGACTTAAAACAGAGTAATAAGAGAGGTTAAATGAAATAGCTGCGGCCTGGAGAGTATGGAGAACAATTGAAATTTTATAAGAGATCCCCTTAACGCTTATAAAAGATTGAGTTTTACTGCGATGGCAGAAACATGTTTGTAGGTTATGCATATATGTGGAGTCTATTTATAGCTTAAAGGGGGGGAAAAAAGAGACAAATTGACACTCTTAATGTATGTGTATACTTGCAGCTTATGCATATACGTGGGGTCTACTTGTATATGAGCATTATACAACATAATGATATAAGAATGAAACATATATATATATATATAAAATTCAGAGTGGATATCTCTATTATTATAAAGCCGAAGGAAGAGAGCTCGTTCTTTTCCTTAAAATTGGGGCTCTAATTTTATGCCCACATAAGGCATTCTAACGTGTCAAAATATTATTAAAACTACCGCGTGGAATATTAAAAAAGAAAAGAAAAACTTATAACTAAATTATGCATGATAGAAACCAATTCCACCTTTTGTGCGCAACGATCTTTATCTCAAAAAGGCTAAAAGTAATCATATTATTTTGAACTTTTACCGCTTTATTATTTTGAAACCATCTCTCAAACATTCTAATTTCTACAATGGTCTTATTTATACTTTATGTGCAAAATAATTACTAAGTATCTTATAAGCTAAGCCTAATGTTGACACAAGACTTGAATCTTAATCAAGATATAGTTGCAACACCTGGCAAATCCAATCTAACAGACCTCCATTTTTTTTAATATTAAAAATCCAACATCTAGAATTTAGATTCTTTCCTTGTTCAAACTTCAAACCAAAATCCATTGCTTAATAATTTAAAGAAATATTTGCCACCACTAATTTGTCAGAATTTTTTTTAAATTGTTAATCTGCAGCCTAGTTCATGCCATGTGTGCTCACTAAATTTGTGTGTTTAAAAATCCATATTAAGCAAATCATGTGTTTAGCATGTGAGACCAACTAGTTAAAGAAAACCCTTTGAAATTATAGTTCAAAGACAGATAAATGACACCATTAATTTAACTAAACTTATATAAGCACCCACTTTTTTCATAAAGAGAGCATGAGCAAAATAGAATATGAAACTCTTCATGCTCCCCACTTTAGTCTTTTCTTATTATTTAAAAAAAAGATGTAATCAAGAATAATATGAAGCACTAGCAATCCAGGAGCCTACTTTATGCACCCTTTAATTATCTTTTTAATATAAGGGAAATTATTAAATTAACGCTTTCGGGAGCACAAATTCATAGTGTCCCCTCGGTGATGTGCTTGGATGAGACTTACGAGCCAGTCCCCCGGCTGCTATTCCTTTAGGGCGGCATGAAAGAGTGCTCGTCCTTCGAGGCCGGTATTTTCATTTTACTTTATTTATTTTACGGTCTCTCTCTCTCTCTCTCTCTCTCTCTATATATATATATAGAAGCTCAACAATTTCTATATATGACTTGGTAACTAAAAGAAAGAAACTGCTCTGTATTTTCTTTGACTTGGTGGAATTGCTTTTCTCTTGGAACTCTTATTATTCTAGAAATAACGACACGCAATTTGATTATAAATTATAGGTCAACAACTTATACAATTACTTAAGAATCATTCTCATTGACATAATCTTAAGAGCCGGCCTAATTATACCGCATGATGTCAACCGAAGCCATCTCCAAGCTATCATAATATTGTTAGCAATCAAACAATACCCAAACTAATTCAGTGATCCTTGGTCACAAATGTTCTTAACATTCAATGAAATAATTAAAAACAAATAAACCTTTATTAGTATTCCTTAATTTGGCAGTTCATATGTTAATTCCAAACGCTTAGAAATGTAGCAGGAGAGCGATTAAAATATCCAGATTTAAATCTTATTGGGCACATATGTTAAGCAACGGATTGAAAAAAAAACCGCAGCAGTGCAAAGGCCAAGATTTTACCACAAATGATAACATTGATGCTCAACATGCAAAACGCTTGTTGGAAGATAAAAATACATCTCTTCCCCCACCACAAATTCAAACTACAGTAATCACAAAGTATATAAAAATAGATATATATCTATATCTTGATATATATATATATATATATATATGGCCATAGGCTTGTAGTTTGGACAGAAAGACCCATAGACTGATATGATCTAATTAAACTATGAAAAGGAAAGTATAGGGTAGCAAGCAAGGGCAATTTGGTCAAATTCTCTCAAGAAGGCTAGTTGTCAATTCCCCCCATAAACTAAGTGATCCAACAACCTAGTGACTGCATGCTCTCTCATTTCCATATATACACAAAGTGCTGACCATCTCTTTTTTCCTGTTTCTGAATTTAAAAATATTAAGACCACCAGTGAGATTTGCATCGTCACATATAAAAAATTGCACACCTTATTCCATCACCAACGTAAAATTCTATTGAGAGCCTCTCTCTCCATCTCTTCAATTAATTTCCTTATGCTAGCTCTTGAAGGAGAGATCAGGAAGAAATTAAAGAGAGAGAAGATGGTGTTGATTCAAGAGAGTTTCATGGGGTGTAAGAGATCCACTCTCCTCTTCATTCTTGTAGCTGCATCACTCATCTCAGCATCTTTTGCAGGTTAGTTTCCTTTGTTTCATTGAGTTTGGTCTTAATCTATAGTTATAATTTATTTACGTACACAACCTGGAAATCGAATAAGCAACCTCCTATATATTGAAGAGAAAAGTTGTACCGCATGAGCTATGTTCTTTGGTGCTTAGGGTTAGAGGTTAGACCGAAGAAAATATTTAGCGATCCGGATACAAAAACATAATAAGAAAAAGATTCATCATCACCATCATGAATCTTTTTCCATTAAAATGGAGTTTTATAAATATTATATGGTTTAATGAATATTGATTACATATGAATCTTTTCAAAATCTTATATCTTAATATAAATCTTTTTTTGCAGGAAACCGAAAGCTTATTGTTGATTCTCAGGTGCAAGTTGAATCTGTATCGAAGGTAAAACCGGAAAAATTAAAAGAAATAAAACGATTGGAATATATTGTGAAATATCTTCAAATATTTTTTTTTAATCTCATACAGACATTTATGGCATTTTTTGATAAAAATTGCAGGAATATCCTGAAAATTCCGAGGACATTGTTGCTCATGCAAGAATTCTGACAGCTGTGAAAACAAATGACTATGGAAGCTATGATCCATCTCCATCTCTTGAAAAGCCTCCTTTCAAACTTATACCAAACTGAAGCTTATATGTTAATAATCTCAAACAAAGTCAAGAAAAATATGGAAATAAATGAAGCATAGGCTCTTCATGAGAATCGACCAAGTTAAAAATCTCATATCATCACAGTTGCAGTATGGCCTATATGCATATAATATGGAGATGTGGCATGTTGCTTAATTTGTTTGTTTTAAAAAATAAATGATACAGTTGCTGCTTGTAATATAAATTCTTGTAAGATTGGAGCTTTACTCATGGCTTGTTCGTGTTGATGCATGTATATTGTAAGAAAGATTGGGTTTGCTATACACAAAATAATATAATAAAGGGTTCATTGCACAAAACCCCCTGTAGTTACCCCTTTAACACTTGTACCCCCTCAAACAATTTAGTAGCTGTTCGTTGGCTAAAACACTGAAACTCAAATTTTACTCTAAGCAACACAAACGCACATAAACGTGCTCACACACAAATCTATGAGTTAAATTAACAACAGTTTGAGTTGTTTAGCGCTCAATTTGGGAGCCAACACACATTACCTGAGGGGGTAAAAGTGTTTTCCGCAGTTTATTAATTAAGGGGGATTTTGCTGAAACAAACAGCTAAAAAAGGAACAAGAGCATTATAACTGCAAATTATCCTTGAGCTCATATCTAATATTAGAAAACAGATCAACTTGAATAATCTTATTATGTCTGTTAAATTTGTAGCAGAAAGAGAAAATGAACAAAACGAAAGCACCTGTTAAAAGCAACTTAATAGCTCACTGCTTCCTTGAGCCAACCAAGGCGGCATCATCAAATGCCAGCAATCAAAATTCAAGAACTTGTACATGAAAAGGTACAAATTATACAGTCATCACAAACTGACAGCAATTTGATTTCATAGTGAAGACCAAACATGAGAAAATCTGCTACCGATACAGAAACTCGAAAATTCTCATACAGCATAACACCAAATATGAAAACAATATCAGAATTAGCATCACTGATAAGAGAATGAAGGACCGGCAAATGAATAACGGGAAGAAACAGGCAAGGACCCATAATCTCCTCTTTCATCACTGAGCTGCTGCTGATGACTCCTGTTATAATCCGAAAGTGCATTCGCTGCATGAGCCAAATGCGATGTATCACCATGCGAATCATAATGATCATAATAAGCTGGTCTTTTATACTCATTTTCAGCTGTTCTTCTTGGAGAGAAATTAGTCTCGCTCTCAGATTTACTAAGAAATGAAGGGATAGGCGTTGGAATTGCTCGTGGTCTAAGGCCATATAGCCTATACTCTTTTTCACCGAAAGAGAGAGGGTCGAGCGGACCAGTTGGCATTTGTATCGGAGCAGGCTCGTTTCGAACTTGGGCTGATATTTCTTCACGCGACCAATGAACTAGTTGAGGACTATGAAGGCTTGGCGAAGGTTGAAATAAGCTAGTGAGTTTCTTCACCTGAATGAACATTAATTTGCAAAAGTCAAATGAAAGGGCTGTTCTTGGCTTGCGTTGTGTAACATTTGTTGCATATACTAAACAGAAAATATGCTAAATTACACCGAGCTGCCCCTAACTATCATTGTTTTCCCCTAAACTCCCTTAAAGTTTTTATATTCCAGTAAATCCTTACACTTTTGTTTTGAGGTTCTTTCACTAAATACCCTTAACTGCATAACTTTAAGGGAGTTTACAGTAATAAAAAAATATGATGAAGTTTATTAGTGAAGAGCAACAATAGTTAAGGAAGTCTAGCATATTAGCCTAGAAACTAATGATTTTATTTTGCTGATATGGAGTGGAATTCTTGGTTTTAAGACTGATTTTCAGGCAATTTGGGGAATAAAAAGTGAGTTGCATATACTTATTTGTTGCTGCGCATACAGCGAATTTGGCAAGATCCTTTTTAGACTCTGGTCCTTGCTAAATTTTGCAGCTCCATTTAATCTCTCTATTTCCTATGTTGCCAATCAAGCATGAGTAACATTTTTCTTTCAGCAAATGTTGCATGCAACCCAATTTCAAGCGAAACCACTCCAAAATCACAATGGCATATAGCCAATAACAGTTCCTTCGACTTGGAAAGGAAAGCAGAATGCAGTTCATACGGATAATCATAAATAAGTGCCTGATGATTAACAGTAAATAGATCTTCACCAGATTTTTTAAAAAAAATCAGAAAGAAATCTCACTTGCTGGGCGGTGAGTATCGGATTGAACTTGACCTTATCGCCGCCAGAATGTCCTGTGTCGACTGCCTTCCTAAAGGAGCCCTCTGAAAGAGGCAAGCAATCCATGTGAACCTTGAATCGAACCTGAAAAAGATTCCCAAAAAAATGTAAAAGTTCACAATCCCGCGATCACTGTAGAGAAAAAGAAGTCATACAAAAATTAGTCCACTATAGTACTACCAATCTCGCATTTCTGTCATCTCTACCACTTTGATGCAAACCACAAAGAGGGGAGTTTGCAAAATTAGAATTCTAAGTTGCATGTATACTTTTATTTAAATTGCATGTGGCAACTTCTACGAAAGAATATTGGGCAGAGACAAAGAAGAGTCGAAGACAATTAATGAAAGTAAAAATAGGGTTAGTTGCAAAAGGAACACCCCTGTACTTTACCCCGTGTAGCACTGTACCCTTTAAGTGATTTATTAGCACAAACATCCTCTCAATCTAACGATGAAAACCCTAAAAGAACTCAAATTCTACTCTAAACAACATAACAAGATCTAAAGCTAAATTAGACAAATCATTTGGGTTGTTTATAGTTGACTTGAGTGTCTTAAAGGTGATCAGTAGACATAGGTGTTTGTATAGTTCAATATGAGGTAAACTTCAGGGTTGTTTTTTGTGCAATTTACACAAACTAATAAGGTGAGTCCACATCCCTCTTTAAGTGCTAAAAAGAAAATATAGATCAATCATCAAGATTTTTAAATTAAAAAACTTCTATATGAAAATCAAATTTCATTCTATTTGTCTGGCTCTCCATAATTTTGGAACTCTACAATAAAAAAATGACTTATTGGAGCTATTAATCTATTTGCATAAAATCCTTGGAATAGAGTAAATTTTCCTCCTTAGTTTTATAAAATTTAAAAAAAAAAATCACAAGAGTTTTTTATTAAAAAAACAATTCTAACAATTTCTCATATCTTGAACAGAGCATGGGACAAAAATTAGTGTCTCTATAAGATGATTAATTTAATTTTATCCTTATTGGTTATTTAAAAAAACAGTAACAAAACATGATAGGCTGAAACGAATAACAAAAATGGTAGCACCTGCGCAGGGTAGGACCCACCGAATGCAGCCGGTTCAAGTTTCATCCCTCCAACCGACGTCGCTTTAAAAATGCCATACAAAAGCTCTGCATCAAAATCATACAGGAAAAGCTTCGTCCCCGGTTTGATAGCTCCCACATTGTTTTTCTTATTTTCTGGAAGACCCATGACCATGTACCGAAAACAATCAGATTTGGTCTTAGCATTGCACATGAATATCATGCCATCAATTTTCTCTCTGTTGCTTTCGTCTCTTTGGTCCTTTTTGTTCTCATCTTTGTTTTCTTTTACACTGCTGACCACCTCAGAGTTACTTGCATTTGATGTGCTTTTCTTTACAATTTTCTTTTTGAATAGAGGCCTTTTCTTTTTAGGTTCTGATTTTTTAGATGATTCGTCATCAACAACATCTCTTGGCTTCTTGTTTCCTTCTTGGGCCATAATACAAACCCTGCAGGGCGACAACCCCTTTATATGCAGAGTCTTTCCTGTAACGATGAATTTCAGATAATATGAACAAAGAAAGCAATATTTAATTCCAAAAGATTCTTTTCATTGAAATTAAATTGCTTGATCTATCACCGCCAAAAAAAAAAGAGCCGTTGATCTGACAATAGCCATTTTTTTTAATATAAAGAAAAGGATAGCGGCAGATGTAGATATTATATGGAGTACAAGTGTATCACTAGGAACCTTTATGCACAGAAAGATTGCAAAAGATAAAAATAAAAACTCTGTACAATAACCACTTGTTACACCGAAGCACGAGTGTAATATGCAAATCAATTAAAATATCATAGTAGTAAGATTCCTGTGAGAATGATTATACACAAAGCATACCACTGGTACAATTACAAATATTCAAATATTGCCTTTCATATATTGATACGGCAAGAGCTTCAACCAAACTTGATTCAGTTATTGGGATCAGAAGGAATCAGTCATGCATATCGCGTATGGTGAACCACTGTATGCCACTATCCACGGCATTTGGTACTAGCCTCACCATACAATTATTATGGTTTAAGTGTGATTCAACTATCTTCCAACAACATCAGGCTTGATTTTTCTGTGGAGAATTTGTCTTTTCCTGTTGTCTTATGAGGCATCATCCAACACAAATATCGGTTTCTTTTCTTTTATTACTTAAAACAACTTTTAAATAGGTTTCACACCTTCAAGGTATCATCTGCAATTCCAACTACAGTTATTTTCTTACAGAAACTTGTGTGAACCTAATTAATAAGTGTTACCACATTCAAATCATAGGTTGATGTTCTGATCAGAGCAGCAATGGTAGGATTATAGCAACCGTTACAATTGTGCATAAGCTTAAAACTCAAGGGTGAGTAATTGATAACATAATGGCCTCCGAGTCGAGGAAGCTCCCAGCCTGGCGAGAAGCATCAGTCAAATTAGAGGTTTTGTGGTGGTATCGTGTGTAAACATAACATAATGGCCTACCGAATTCTCTATCTATTCAAAGTTGCAAGTCTGTTGTCGTCATAAATCCCAATATCTAACGTTTTTACTATTTGTTTCGAAGGGGCGAGTCTTGGCTGTACAAGAATAGCTATCTTCTCCATGTTGAGAGTTCTACATTAAAGCAAGCAATACAACTAAAAAACTTCGAATTTAACGAGGCTTCTTATTCGAGAAAAATGTAAAATGAATCATGTGTTTGAACTTCAAATTACATAAATTCTTGGCGATTCTCAATAAATTTGTGTAAGAAAAAAATAAGGTGACACTATGCGCACCACATATTTGAACTAATTTCAGAAGAGGAGCACAAACCCTAGCAAGTTTCTATCAAATCAAATACTTAAGAATTACATGACATGATTGCGATTAAAAAAATGCAATCTGGAACCAAAATCGAAACTAAAATCTTATATTTTATTGAAACCCTAGATTTGATGTCGAAAACATACCTGGGGAGGGGGAAAGAGAGAGACGATGGTCAAATGAGGAGAGAGAAAGCGAATGGACCGAAGATTTTCATTTAGGTTGTTTTTATTTTATACAGGACCCCCCAAAGATCTATGATTTTGAAATACAACCCCAAAAATTTAACAGTCATTAAAGCAGGGTAAATTGCCAGAAAAAACCCAGCAGTTTTTCCGCTGTCAAAAACCCCCGGACTCGAAACGGTAGTCAACCCCCCAGGAAAGTTGTAAAAAAACATGCTTGTGGTATCTGTATAGTTGTCCGCTATATCTCGTTATTTTGTGATATCTATACAGTTGCCTACGATATCTATGACATATTTAGATACAGTAGGAAACTACAAATACTGCATGAAATTTTTTCCGGGGGCCGGCCACTTCGGGACAAGGGGGTTTTTGACAACGGAAAAAACTGCTTGGGGTTTTTGAAAATTTACCCTAAAAACAAACCCTAGTAGAGCATTTAACACCATTGGAACTGGAAGCTAGGATGTAAGAAGTCTTGGAGCTTTTGAGGACTGGCCATGAAGACGCTGGAGAAAATATTTGGAGGCTGTTTTCGGAAATCCCTAATCTTTGGAGGGTCTATATAAGAGCTTTATTTTAATGGGTGAGAGCCTGTTGGAGAACCCAATAACCCGATATCGGTTCAAATTTTTTTATCAAAATGGAAGATAATGTGAATGCACTAATTTTAGAAGGCTTGCCATGATATTACAAGTTATGAATAACTGAATTTTTCTAGAATTTCATAAATAGTTTCACAAACATGGATGAAGCTGCAAGCATTAATTTTAAATCCTAATAATAGTAAAATTTATTTCATCTTTAAGGTATTGCAGTATTTCTATGTTTTAGTGCACTTTCATTAATCATTATGATTATTTACACCTCATTGATGGGACTTCCTCCCAATAAGGCAATAACAAGCTTGATGGGTTTTCTACCAGCCTTATAGACTTGTAGATAAGGTAGAACTTAAAGTCAGGTAACTGTTATGAACCTAAAAACATTTACTCTATTAATTCATACATTTCACACGAGATGATCTCTAAAGCTCATGATACTTGGATTTGTCATGAAGTTATAGGCAGAACTGAAAAAAGAGTTAAGTTCATATATTATAGAACATACACATTTAGTCATGCTGAAACTTCAAAATTGTGCCAGGTTGTGAAGAATTTGGTGTGGTTAAAGTTTTACCATTGTCTTAACAAATGATAACATAAAAAACCATAAGAAATGTTAATCGTTATGTTGCCATAATGAGAAATTGGAGGCAGCTAATTATAATATATATAGAAAGATAATTTTACTAATTAACATTTTCAAATAATATGATATTATGTATATAAACATTAATTGAACCATCTCCTTATATAAGAAACTAAGATCATGTCACTAAACTGAGAGAGAAGGACGATTAGGGTTTCTTGACCCTAATTCATCAAACCCATCAAAAAATTATCAAATCCATCAGCAATTCATCAAAAACCCATCAAATCCATAAAAAATCCTTCGAATCCTCCACAAAATCACAAAAAATCTTTTGATTCTTCAACAAAATTAGTATCCTACCTGGTGATTTCTTCTTTCCATATTTTCAAGTTTCTCCTCAGTTTTGGAGTGCGAATTTGTTGCTGGGTGTCAAGCTGATGAGTTCTTGAAGATGGTTAAACCCAGTTTTTTTTAATTCTATGATCGAATTGGGGAGTTTGCCGCCTCGATTTTAATAATCAAATTTCGATTTAGGATTTATGCCTTTGGAGATCATCTATTGCTGCCTAATGCTTGAATTGGGCTCAATTTACAGTTGCTGATATGAGTTTTCTAAGTTCTGATTTCTTTACAAAACAGTTCAATTTGTTATCATTTTCATTGTTTCTGGCATCAAGAAATGAATATTTCTAAAGGAAAACAATCATATGATTTTGTTCTTTTGAGTAATTGTAACAAGCAAAATGAGTCGGCTGCTGTAATTTAAAAGAAATCGGTAATTTTAGATGAAGAAAAGAATCCTGCCATTTATTTTTGACAATTCACTTTTGTGGCTAAATGTGTTTATGATAGGCCACCACTTGCTGATATTAAAAAAATCATGACTCAAAAAATGAATATGCTGAAAGAATTTTGATATGAGTTTTCTGGACTCAGGTCATCTATTGATCAGATTGTGATGATTCTGCCAAGTTATTGATGAAAAAGATATTTTCATACAGGGTTACTTATTTAGGCTATTCAAATGGAATTCTTTCTATTTAACCAAAATGGAATCAAGTATTGTTCCAGCTTGGGTGGTGCTTCCAAACTTGCCTCCAAATTATTACAATTTGAGTATGCTACAATCAATAGTCAATCCTATTGGAAAATTATTTGTTGTGGGTCATAATACAAAAAGATAGAGCTAAAGTATTTGTAGAACTTGATATTTTGAAAAATCTGCCAAAGCTGATTTGGATTGGGACTTCACCAGAAAAAAGATTAGTTCAGACTTTTATTATTGAAAAACAGTTCAAGTATTGCACTCAATGTCATAAGTATGGTCATGAAAAAGCAAAATGCAAAAAGGCTACTCAATATATAAAAGTTGCTGCTAATATAAAAGACAATCATGTGGCTCCTACTAATCAGAAAATGATACAGTGGTGGAAGAAGAAGATGCAAAATCCTGAGATACAGAGAAATTACCTGTTGCTGTAACAAATTCTACTGATGTCGAGATCTCTAAGGAATTGAAGAAAGGGAAATCCTTAATATTGATTGAATCTACTAAATCTTCTGAGATAATAAATTTGACAACATCTATTGCCGGCTCTTCTGGCACAAATGCAGTTGATTCTGAGTTAATATTGCAGGAAATCATAATATCAAAGTATAAAATTCTAAAACTGCATACCTTACAAAAGCTGGAGTACTAAGGCTAAATCATTCCAGATCATGTGAATTTTTGCTAAGGAAGCCTATTTTGACTACAGAAGATTGTGGAGCAACTAATATTGTGTCTCGGTATCCTTCTTTCTCTTTTGAGCATATGATATCTGAAAAAGAGCAATTTATCAAAGAAGGCATGGAACTTATTTTGGAAACCGATGAATTTCTGAATTCCAAAATCAATCTCCACTCCGAGGAGATGATCAGGAAAACCATACACAGAAGGCAAAATTAAGTTTCTCTTCCCAAAAGAACAGGGTTAACGGCCAACAGAGCCCCAAACAAATTCATTGAAGATTGGTAAATGATTAATATATGTTTTTTGAGTGTTAGAGGAATAGCTAATCCCCAAACTCCAGTAAAGAATTGCCATGATAAAGAAAGACAAAAAAATTGCAAGTTATTTGTATAATGGAACCTTTGGTGAATTTCTCTAAACCCAAATACATTGCATCCTCCACTGGTCTTTCTCATGTTTGGGGTAATATAAAAAATAAAATCTAGATTTTTGCAGAATTCTCAATTCAAGCTTCTACCATTTTTACTTCAGATCAATTCCTTACTATAAAGCTGATATACAATGGTGCAGATGAACTAAATATAACTGCAGTATATGGTAAAAGTACTTGAAAGGAAAGAACTTTGGGAAGAACTTATTGTCATCAGCCTGGCTATCTCAACTCCTTGGATTGTAAGGGGTGATTTCAATGCTATCTCTTCTGTTACTGAAAGGAAAGATAGAGGTAAGCTTAATTTGCAGAGCATTTATGATTTTAATGATATAATTGATTCTTGTGGCCTGATTGATAGTGGTTTCTCTGATCCCCATATACTTGCTGCAATGCACAAAAGGAATTTAGAAGTGTATGGTCAAGAATTGATAGATGTTTACTCAACCAAACCTGGATTGCAAAGTATTCAAGTGGTCAAATTCATCATCTTCCAATTGGATGTTCAGATCATGTCTCGATTATTTACTTTTGTCCTGAAATGCAGTTTTTTCCTAAATCTTTTAGGTTCCAGAACATGTGGATTAAGCATGACAATTTCCTGACCACCGTGGATAAATGTTGGAGTAAGGAGATAACTGTATATATGAATCATATACATAAATTTGCGTACAAGCTCAAAAGACTAATACAAACTTCAAAGAAATGGAACAAAAACTCTTTTGATAATCTACAACAAAATTTGAGTAAAGCAGAGAATATTGTTGTACAAAAGCAGCAAGAATTTAATGATCATCAAACAGATGAAGGTTTTTCAGAGCTTTGGAAAGCAAAAGTAAATTTTGAAAATATTCTGCACCAAGAGGAAATCTTCTAGTGGCAAAAATAAAGAGTTAAATGGTTAAAAGAGTGGGATAGAAACTGTCACACCCCGCTTCCCAGTAGATGGAAACGATAACGTGGCAAGCCAGCGGCATATTTATTCAGAGAAAGTCATTCCTTAAATAAATATACTAAGCGTATTGAAACAATAATACACAATGCAAGAATAAACGAAGACCGTAAAATTTTCAACAAATATCTTTATTTACATCCAATTTCAAATATTTACATGTACATGAGTTTCAGCTAGAAAGTAAATACAATAAAAGAAAATGCCTAAACATGTGGCATACATAAACTGGAAAAATATAAAGCTAAGCTAGTCCTGAATAGCAATCTGGTTGTAGTCCTCCTCTGAAACCTCCACTTTCTCTGTCTCGATCGTATCTGATGAACATTCCAAGAAAATAAGGGTGGATGTAATGTCTGTCAGCGACTAACGCTCGGCAAGTCCCAAGAATAAAGTAAAAGTAAAAAAAAATGACAAGTATATATATATATATATATATATAACGAGTAAAAGTATATGTTCATGGGTAAATATGTACTATAAGTCTCTATATGGTCACTATGTTAACGTTAGGTTCCAAGTGTGAATATCAATGCAGCCGTAGAAGTATTCACAAGCTCAAGAATGGAGTCACAGGAGCAAGAAAAAACATGCTCATTTCATGTGTTAGTATCGGGGCTCTAGGCTGTGGATGAGTCACCCGAATGATATTCGAGTAAAATTAAAAAAAGGTTAATACGGGACTTCTGAAGCTCCGTTAGATTCACACAAAAAACTATCCTAAGCACCCCGAATATAACTAGTTTATAACCGTATAGTATACTTAATTGAATTAATTGATTGGTTATAACATGTCTTGATCGAACCCATAGATTACAAAAAGTGTAGAATGAAATCGCGCGAGTCATATAAAATGCGAGTCATGTCAATTGCAATCTTAGTTCGAGTCAAGTTAGTTCGAGTAGATTGAGTTCGAGTTTAAATTCAAATTTAGATTCGAATTTGGATTCGAGTTCAGGTCTTTTTTCATATGAATTGTTTTAAACTATTAAAAAATCTTATGTTCGGGAGAAATAAGCAATTGCTGCATATGCACGGCAGGATTTGTGTCTTTTTCTAAGACAATTGCCATTGATAAGTTCGTTAACTTGTCTAACCTGAATAGACAAGCACTCACTTTCTCCGGCTCATTGGGGCTTAAGAGAAATGATATCGCTTAAATCTATATTAATCTAAATCCTTAAATATTATTTGTATATCTCGATAGGGTTTTATGAAAAATACTTTAATATAGTTTAAAAATAAATCTCGAGGATGATTTGTAATATTTAGGGTTTTCATGAACATGTATTTAATTGTTATGGTATTTTAGTGATAAAACCTAGCTTTTTCGGTATTTTTATGAAAACTAGCTTTTTTGGAAATTTGATGGTATTTTATTAAAAATTCTAATTTTTCATTTTAAAAATATAGTTTCATAATATGTTTTTATTGAAAATACGGATTCATAGTTTTATATAATTTTTCAAAGTTTAGTTTTGTTTAGAAAAGTCGTATTTCTTAAAAAACTGTACTTTTATTTCCTTTCGAAACCGAATATTCCGTGAGGAGTTCTGCATCTCGCTCAACTATCCTAAAGATATGCGAAAACCCGCACCATCTATTAGCGGGTCCCCTATAAGTGTTGTAGATGCACAATTACCAAGAATTTAAAAATATCGATTAAAAGGAACCTGTTTTGTAAACCTATGGTATTTTAATGAAAAACCTATTATTTGAACCAACCATATATTTAGAATATCGTGCTATGAAACCATAGTGTGCATGTGTGGTGGATCATTACCCCGTGAAGGTTTTATAGGTAGGTAAATTAGTTATCGAAAAAACGGTTATACTAATTTTCATGATATTTTAATTAAAAAGTTTGCTATATGATTGTTTCTCATGAAAACTTTATTAAACTAAAATCTAAATGATTGTAAATAAGGTTATGAGTGGTGTGAGAAAATTAATTTGACCTATTTTGCTTAACGAGGGGAGTACAAATATTAAAATAACATATATCGAAGTTAACTCCAATTTGTCGATGTGTTTTTAGAACACGATTTGAGATGAAAGAAATAGAGAGAAGAGAGATTTACTCATTGTGTAGTGTTAGGAAAAGATTAAGGAAGAGAGGGGGTCTTGGTCTCGTCGGAGATGCTCCGGTCATCGGAATTTGATCGCTACTCTTTTTAGTGTAACATTTTGGAAAATTATAAATATTAATTTATAATTTTAAATATGAACATAATGAGTTTAAAAAAATAATATCGCATATAAATTTTGGTATCGGATTGATATCCGCAAAAATTTAATTATTTTGGAGAAAATGAGATATATGTGATATCTTGTAAAATGACAAGTGTTTTGTTTTTAATATGATATGAGATTTTATTATAATGATTATGGTATTTAAGTATTATGATAACTGTTTTATTGATTTTAAAATCAAGAATTTATATTTTTAGTAACATGAAGGTATTTATATAAAAAAAAAATAAAGGTTTCTATTTTGTTAAGAGGGTGGTATATGTTAAGCTAGATATTAACCCTCACTACCAACACACCCACATACACTCTCTTCACTCCACCTCATCCTTACAACCTTTACATCACCACCTTACAAACCCCACCTTATTATTTCTCTACCTACCTCCTTCATACAATTACACACATTCATTCTCAATTGCTAAACAGAATAAAAATCATTTCTCCTTCATTCTCATCTTAAAATTTAGCCCTTCACTCAAAAACCATGAATCCTTCATCAAACTTGTGCACACCATCAAGGTAGAGTCACTACAACCTCTAAGAGCCTCCACCATGCACTTCATGAGCTGGATTTTTCTTGTGCACCATCCCTATAGGCATATCTCACCTCCTTTGCAATTCTTGTTTTATTAAATATCAGTTTTAGTGTACAAATATCAGAAACTGGAATTTTTGTGATATTTGTGATGCTAAACTTGAATGTGGAACTACTGGGTTAATCCACTAGAAAAACTAATAATACTAGGATATAGTGAGACCAATAGGAGACAACCCCTAAAGCTTGAGCCCCTAACTCTCCAAGAAAACCGCCAGAATTCCTTTTTTCCCGATATTGGCGGTTGGATTTTTGAATTTTGTGGTGATTTTTGTTCTGTAGCTTTATTTGGTAGTATTTAGGGCTACTATATTGTTTGATTTGTCCCAGATTTCATATAGAGAAATCTGGGAGTGTTCTAGTATTGTTTTAACTATGTTTCCGATATTTATGATACGGTTTTTTGTATTTCTATATCTTGACTGAATTATTGACGTTTGTACATTAATGTCAGGGGTATTTGGTCATATTTGGAGTAAGTAACCTATTAGTTCTAACTTATGTACGCTTAGCTCGTTGAATTGCCTTTTTGATATGATTTTTACGCCGATGTATTATAACTACGATTGTAGGTACGATTGCGGAGATTTCCGAGATGGAAAGGACAGACAAAGCAATCGTGGATTTCGACTAGCTCGACAAGTTGGTGAGTAGATTTATATCTACGGGGGAAGTCGGATGGGTAGCGTATAGCACCCTCGCAACCGCTTATATAGAATAATTATGATATAACTAGTGTAAAGTGATATGTTAGCTAACTTAGTTGCATTATATTAGTGTATGGTAAGTACCTAGTAGATTTCATATGATTATGGTTATACCTGGATATATGGTATTGGGGATAGACGTACGTGACGATAGGTCCGTACGATATGGATATGATATTGGATGGATATAGTACGAAGAATCATACCGTACTTATGATGACAAGAATAGTGTGCCGAATACGGCTAAGTTTTATTTGGACTCGTGGAGTCATGAGTTAGCCCGACTTAAGACGTTACGATTGATTAAGCTATACTCTTTTAAAAACCAACGATTCGTTTTCACTTTTAAAAGATAAATGACAAGGATGCGATGCTATTTCCAAAACGAATATCTATTTTAAATTAATGCAGCTTCCTTATTTCAAAATAACGTTTCGTTCCATTTTCAATGATAATGGTTTAACTCATAGCAATTAGTTACGTTTAATAATTACGTGAGACGCTTAGATTTTCTTTATATGCCCGCGATACGCTTACCGGTTATATACGTTATATGCGTTCTCTTTTATACAAGCACACTGATTGAACACTGCGCAACTATCAATAAGTATTATGTTGCACGAGCACAGACACATATATTACACTACACTTCATTGGCACTACCATGACACTGTAGAACCGCCATACTACGCGATGTCTATATAAATGCCGATACGATGCATTATGAATTCCCTATATCCGGGGAATTGGGTTGTATTTATATGCTATAGATATGGGTAGAATTACATTCTGCTATAAACACTTATAGAACACTTACACAAATACTAATGATTGCCATACTGCATAAGCACAGACGTGTATGCTACACTATACATCATTAGTATTACCATGACACAGTAGAACTATTGCGATTGTTTGCACGACTGACTATATTTACGTACGATGCCTTGATTACCTGTTGATTAATTGCGAATACTCTTTACCGTGGGTATTTGTATTTGATTGTTATGAGTTTTTATGATATTTTTACCTTCGATGATATATATTAGTGGTATGGGATGCTAATATTTATATTGATTATATCGTCAAAAAAACATATGCAATTATTATTCTTCTTTACTTGATATTTCTAGATACGATGAGTTGACGTCCATCATGAGCTTGATGTTTTCTGATTTGATTTTATTCCGAACCGAATGAGGGAGTTATACGGTTACGAACATGCTACATATCCAGACTGAGTGGGGGAGTATACAGTCGGATACATGGTGGACCCGGTCGAGACCGAGGGGCAGAAAAGCTGCATTTGAGACGGGAAGCCTAGCGAGGACACTCGATACCGGAGATATATGTGAGTACGGTGGATATCCAGAGGATACGAGGGGAGACCGATCTGATGAGTCGGTGTCGACGATATCTGGATTTTCGTGTCAGTGATGGACACGAGAGATTTGATGATTTTTGCGTGTCGGTGATGGACACGAGAGATATGATGATTTAGGGTGTCGATACTGGACACTCATATATTGATGTTCTGTGATCATTCGAGATACGCCGTTATAGTTTATGCGATATGGTAGCCGATCATGACCGATCCGGGGGACAGTACCTGAATACTATTTTACCTGTTGATACATATAAAGGGGTTTCTAAATGAGCTATAGCCTCATTATTTTGACGTGCCTAGGATGACACAAGGATCTTTTAAACTGTAAATCTCTTAAAACTTTTTACTAAATAGCGAGACGTATATATTAAATAAAATGCATATAATACTTCATACTATTACGTCTACCTTTATGCCGTAACATACGTATCCCGCGGCTATTTTAAAATAGGGGTTTACATACATATTTCGGCTACCTTATAGGCTTATATTTGAATGCATGTTATATAAATATGAGATCATATATTTTGGGTTTACGTGATGGATAGTGTTGCATTTATAGTATTTATGCATTATTCATATATTAGTACAGGATATGATAATACTATACTTTATGACCTAGGTATAGCGTTATGCATTTCGATTTCTATCTTGCGATATACTTTTATTCACTGAGTTGGCAATTCACCCCCGTTGTGCCCCAGTTTCTTGCAGGATATACCGCTCGAATCATCAGCGGCTTGCGGCACACTCTTTTCTTCGATGATTGCTCTGGTAGGCGGGCTACTGTCGTATCGTACCCACACTTGTGTGTGTGTGTGTATTCTTTTGTATCTAGTTAAAAACTCTATCGACCCAAAACTTAAATATTGTAGACTTAGAAGCAAGACTTAGAGTTTATGTGTTTTTAGGCGTCGCATTCGTCGGAGTCAACTCTTTTATACTTTTTGGTTTTGTTTCGCTTTTCTTTTCTTCGCCATTGGGTATCGTATATTATCTGCGTGGTTGCTCCGCCGTTTGGGCGGCATGCTAGCTCCCGTTGGGATGCTTTATATATTATTATGCTTGTATCAGGTTTTATTTAAATTTACAAAGGAGGTGCTGCTCGATTTTTAAACGTCATAAATGTTTTTCAAACAAACTTATCTAGAGTTAATGACTATTTTTAAACTTCACCTCCAATATTTTCATAAAAAGGTTTAGATTCCGGGTTTTTACTTACTTGGATCGTGTCGACATCTTTAGATGTCACATGATTTAAGTGCCGGTCACATGCCATTTTTGGGTCGTGACATTTAACTTGCTTAACTCTATTTGAATAGCCTTAACCTTTCTTGAATTTAAAGAATTTTGAGGAAATTTTCAGAATAGAGGAGAGCTAGGGCATGTATAGGGTAAAAATAAGATAGGGTGTGAAATAAAAATGAATTAAAATGGATTTAATGGTGTTAATTAGAGATTTGAAAAGTCTCTGTTTTATTGCAGGAAAATCAAACAGTGCAGGGGAGTTGAAGAGAGCTGAAGGGACTTGTATGCAAAGCACGGAGCGATTTAGAGCATCTTGGACCGCCGCCGGCTGGTGGATGAGGACTTTGGGCGGTTGGATTTGGCCCAACAGTCTCGAGATTCGTGCCACCAGTTTTAATCAGTGTTTACTCCTTATTGCTCCTGTTTGATTTTTCTGAAACTTTTCGTTTCTCCGTGAATTGTACGTGCAACTTTTGGGCTTCCGAAAAATTAAAAAGAAAAATCTTAAAAATAATTGGGACTGATGGGAATTGAACGCACAGGCTATGTCACAGCAGTGTAGAGGCTTTACCAATGAGCTTTAAGTTGTTTCTTATTTTAATTGAACAAAAATAACTTATAACTCCTACACAGGCTGAAATACTCTTAAATATACATTTAAACAAATAATTGTGTACAGGGATTTCAGAATCGTTACATTCTACCATCCTTATAAAAATTCCTACCTCGAAATTTACATTTACATAGAGACTAATATTCAAAAAGGTAAGAGTATCGTGCACGCATATCTTCTTCTCTTTCCCAACTTGATTCTCCTGGCAAATCCTTTCTCCACATCACTCGGATCAAATTTACCTCCTTGTTCCGTAATGTCTTTACCTTTCGGTCCAGGATTTCAACTGGTTGCTGCTCGCAAGTTAGATTAGTCTGTACCATGAGCTTTGAGTGATCAAGTATATGGATGGGGCTGCTCACATATCGTTGTAGCTGGAATATGTGGAACACGTTGTGCACTCCTTCCAACGAGGGTGGTAGTGCTAAACGGTATGCCACTTCTCCAACTCGTTCGAGTATGTCAAACGGTCCTATATACCTTGGACTTAATTTTCCCCTCTTACCAAAACGGATCACTCCTCTGTTTGGAAAGATCTTTAGAAATATACGCTCTCTGGGTTGAAACTCCAGATGTCGACGTTTAGTATCTGCCCAATGCTTTTGTCGGTCTTGGGCTATGTGCATCCTTTCCTTGGTCGTGCGAACCACATCCACAGTTGCCACGATCATCTCTAGTCTAAGGAGTTAACGATCTCCTATGTCGTCCCAACTCAGCGGAGAACGACACCTCCATCCGTAGAGTGCTGTGAATGGTGCTATCCCAATACTTGCCTGGTAGCTGTTGTTGTATGAGAACTCCATAAGGTGTAAGTGATCTTCCCACGAACCTCCAAAATCTAACATATAGACTCTCAGCATGTCTTCCAAAATCTGAATTGTTCGCTCGGACTTTCCGTCTGTTTGTGGATGGTACGTTGTGCTAAAATTCAGACTTGTCCCCAGGCTAGCTTGCAGACTCTGCCAGAACTGTGATCGGAATCTCGCATTACGATCGGAGACGATGCAGACCGGTACTCCATGTAATTTCATGATCTCCTGCATGAGTTTATGGGTATCAAGACAAATAGGGTATATCTTGAAGGTATAAATCTTACTTTAGAATTTTACTCACCTCCATGTACTTCCTTGCCAACGTCTCAGTTGACTGGCCAACTCTGAATGGAATAAAATGAGCCGACTTGGTGAGTCGATCCACAATAACCCAAATTGCATCGTTACCCTTCATGCTGCGAGGGAGAGCAGTCATGAAGTCCATGGTAATGTGCTGCCATTTCCATTCTGGGGTAACGGCTGTAGTAGACCAGTAGTTTTGTGATGTTTAGCCTTCACTTGCTGACACACCAAACACTTTGCTACATTCCTTGCTACTCCGCGCTTCATCCCATGACACCAGTAGCGTTGCCGTAGATTTTTGTACATTTTCATACTGCCGGGGTGTACCGAATACAGAGAGCTGTGGGCTTTTTTCATCAACTCTTCTTGAACAGTGCCGAATGGCACACATAAACGGCTTCTATATCACAAGGATCCATTTTTTGGGATGATGAAATCAGTTCGAAATCCACTTTCTACTTGTTCTCGGATCTTTTGTAGCTTAGCATCATTTGCTTGAGCTGCCATAATCTGATTTATAAGAGTGGACGGAACGTGTAAGTTCATCAAATATGAAGCGTTACCTGGCATAACTACTTCGATCTCTAATCCGTGCAATTCTTGTTGTAGCTTCCACTGAGCGGTGGGGTTCATTGCTAATGGCTGGAGACTAAGTGCATCAGGAACTACGTTCACCTTTCCAGGATGATACTGTAGGTTGATGTCGAAGTCCGCCATGAGTTATAGCCATCTTCTCTGCCGCATGTTGAGTTCTTTCTGAGTAAATACATATTTAAGACTTTTATGATCAGTGTATATATCCTCTCATTCTCCCAAAAGATAGTGGCGCCAAATCTTGAGTGTGAAGACCACTACTGCCAGTTTCAGATCATGTGTTGGATGGTTGCGCTCATGGACCTTTAAATGTCTTGATGCAAAAGCTAAAAATTTTCCATGCTGGTGTAGAACACGTCCTAATCCTTTACCGGACGAATCACAATGCACATCGAATCTGCTAGATTGATCCGGTATTATGAGGATAAGAGCAGAGGTTAACCTCGACTTGAGTTCTAAAAAATCCTTCTCACATGCTTCTGACCACACGAATACTTCGTCTTTATGTGTGAGCTTGGTCAGGGGTGTTGTGATCTTTAAGAATCCTTTAATGAATCGTCGGTAGTATCCTGTTAAGCCTAAGAAACTTCTTATATCTTTCACTGTCTTAGGTGTCGGCCACTCACTGACAGTTGATAGCTTAGCTGGATCCACAGAGATTCCTTCACCTGAAACGATATGTCCGAGAAATCCGAATTGATCTAGCCAAAATTCACACTTCTTATACTTGGTGTCGAGCTGGTGTTGTCGTAATGTCTCCAGGACAATCTGTAAGTGCTCGGCGTGCTCTTTCCGATTCTTTGAATACACCAGGATGTCGTCGATGAAGATAACAACAAATTTGTCTAAGTACTCTCCGAAAACGTGGTTCATCAGGTTCATAAAGATGGCAAGTGCATTGGTCACTCCAAATGGTATTACAAGATATTCATAATGATCATAACGAGTCCTAAATGCCGTCTTCGGGATGTCGGTCTCCTTGACCTTCACCTGATGATATCCTGAACGAAGATCTAACTTTGAACAATACAAAATCCACTTAACTGATCGAAAAGGTCATCGATGGGAGGTAGTGGATACTTGTTTTTAATTGTCATCTCGTTCAGAGCTCGATAATCCACGTACATCAAGTAGATACCTTCTTTTTTCTTCACCGGTAGCACCGGAGATCCCCAACTTGAAGTACTGGGTCGGATCCAACCTTTCTTCAGGAGTTCGTCCAACTGAATACGGATTTCCTTCAATCCCTCAGGACTTAATCGATACGGAGCTTTTATTACTGGTTGTGCGCCAGGTTGTAAATCGATGCTGAATTCAAGAGCTTGATCGGGAGTCAAACCTGATATATCTTCTGGGAATACATCCTCGAACTCTCGAACTACCTCTGGCTTTGATCCTTTCTCTTACAACGCTGCAATCTCTGCCTTCTATGGTTTTACTCTGTAGATGCTAGGCTCTAAGGTCCGGTCTCCACTTTTGAAGTAGAACACTGGGTGATCTAGTATTTCAAACACTACCCTCCTTTGGCGACAGTCGATGGTAGCGAAGAAAGTTCCCAGCCAGTCCATTCCTAAGACTACGTCAAAATTCAGTATATCCAGCACCTTGAAGCCCGCATAGAATTCTCGACTGCAAACGACCACTGGACACAGATCGTATCCTAAGGTTGCTTTTAGAATGCCATTCCCTGAGCTAATGTTCCAGCTGGATACGAGCGGTTTAACTGGGATCGCATGAGTTCGGACGAACCGTTGCGACATAAAGCAATGTGATGCCCCAGTGTCGAAGAGCACGAGTGCAGGTAGGGAGGCTACTAAGATTGTACCTAAGTCGCATGAGATATGTTTAGGTATAAAAAAATAAGACGACTATGAATTGAAAGGATTGAAATAGAGTAGGGAAGTGATTTACCGGTGATAACCTGACCCGTAGCTTCGACCTCTTCAACCGACATAGTGAATGCTTGGCATTGAGGAACTTTCTTCTGTGCCTGGTTAAACACTCAGTGTTGGGGTTGAGCGGTCTGGGTGTGGGGAGTTGGAGCTGGTAAAGCTAATCGGGTAGGAAGAGCTTGGATCGCCGGTCTAGCTGGAGGGATGTTGGGTCCTCGGTTCTGGGGGCATGCTCCAATAGCGTAAGTAGAAGACTCATATATCAGGCACAAGTTGTTCGCCCTACGACAGTTCTTCACAAGATACCCTATTCTTTTGCAGTAGATGCAAAAGTCTGGCCTGCTCTTGGCAAACCTACTGGCCTCCGAGATGGTCCATTAAAAGCTAGCCCGAAAGAGGCCCCTCGTATGATCTGGTGCACATAGTGTTTCACACCTGCAGTTTGTGGTGTTGGGTTACGGCAGCATCCCGGCCATCAAACCGTGACCAAATGCAGAACAAATTTTTTCTAAACTGGTGCTACCACAACCCGATACCCGGATCTACCCTAAACCCTATACTAGCAAGCAATATAAAGGGTTATGAATGGTTATACCGAATGAACCAAGTCCATTGGGTCTTCAACCATCATCCGAAGCTCCTAGTGTCCACGGATCAAATTTGGTTGCCGGTCTTCCTCCATCTACGATGATCTATCCAAGGGAAAACGGTGCAATCTTCAGCCTTGCCTACCAACGCAACCGACGCTCCAAGGTTGCTAGTAGTGCAGAGTGGAGGTGTAGGAATGTCTCACTATAATTTTCTCTCATCACTAATGCTCAAAAGAGCAGCTCAAGAAGAAGAAAAATGAGGTGAGGAAAACAATGGCATGAGCAACCATGGAAATAGCTAAGTCTCACAAGAGAGAGAGAGGAGAATGAGAAAATCAAGTGAATTATCAAGTGTAGAAAAACAAGCATGGCATGTAAAAAAATATGTGGCCACAATAATTTCAACCATGAAAATATCTTCTTATTTTTACAATAAACAAATGTGTGTCATGCCTCTCCACATGCCAAGCCTATGCTCATGCCAACTCACCCTCCACCCCATTTCCAAAATTGATTTTCTAAAATGAAAATCAAATAATGAGGTGTCCATCTTCGAGAAGCTATTCCGTATAAATACGGAATGCAACCCGGTACACGTATTGAAATACATATACGCGTATTCGTACAAAAATACGAATAGCTAAGAGAGAAAATGAATAGTGAACAATAATACTAGAATATATATATATATATAAATACATATATAAATTATTAAATCAAAACCTGATTTAATAACCCGGTTTAGTCCTAAGCCGCTAGTATTATCAACCGTCCGATTAAAGTCTATGTAGCCTGTACACATATTCAATCGGACACTTGTATATACCAACATACATCATCTACACCATATCGCCTGAACAATGAAAACCCTCTGTGTGGGACTCTAAAGACTCATCAATAAACTGGCAATGGATTTAACCATAAGCACGTCAGCGGCATTAGCTGTACATAACGGCTACCCAGGTATTGAGCAAAAAGAAGGCCGACAAGCAAACTCATCCGTACCCCTACTGAGCCTGACAGTAAAAATCTCCGTACAGTCCGGTATATTTGTCTAAGAGTATCGCATATCGAGTCTAGGGGGTGGATAAAGTCAGACTTCTAATAGCATAACATTTCGTGTCGGTATGAAGCCCATCACCACCTGAAAAACTACTGATCCAAATCAGTAATTCTTGACTACCTTGGCCAAGGATTTCTGGTGATGGCCACCCGTGCACAATGCGATATCAACCCTCAATACCGGGAGAGACGAATCTCTAACGATCCGCTCACTGCCTCCATATGGCTCGGGACTATACCCAACTAAAACATGTTTGCATGACTCCTTTGAGCCGTGGTAGGGTAGTAATCAAAGCACAATGGGAACTCACACGAGACAAATAATGATCTCAGGTCAACAGACTAACCTATACACATGTCACCAGGGAACTGCCATCTGACAATAGGTATAATACCAACTAGCATGTTCCCGGCGAGTCCGTCCAGTGTACTCATAACCCAATGAGCACCTGTATACTATCTTAGGTGAACAAACTAACACCAATGGCTTGTGAGACCTGACCACTGCCCCTCGTTGGGGTCTCGATCAGTATACACTAGTCTACTCGGGGGTATCGATGCCCAGTCTCGAAACTCCCACGACTAGGGACATTTAAGGATGTGCTTATAGACCACCTAGCTCCCACATATATGATCGCCATCATAATGCTGGTAGTCAAGCAAGAATCCTTTGGGCTTTATCTACATGTAATAGCGATCTGTAATACCACCCGAAGCATGTACATAATGATAAAGACAAACCATATAGCATACTATCATCTCGAGTAAGACTGTTCTACCGGTATAGGTCCTCCCTCAATCATCATAATCACCCGCCTGTGACTATGATAATTGCCTTGAGGGCACTATAGCCAACAATCTCCCACTTGCACTTAAGGCTAATTATTGCGAAGTCGCATACTCACAGCCTGTGTGATACCGAACACCCAACTCCTCTACTAATCAGTCTCGCAAAACTTGTTTGCGAAACTATTGTGTTCGAGAAATAGCCTCAGTGAGTGGATCCGCTCCAATATTTCTTTCTGTATCTCTCTATATCTCAACTTCGCGGAGAATAACCATCTCCCGAAATGAGCAATACCTGTCTTAGAATTTGTCTGGATATCTGATGGGACCCAGTTCACAAATGAACTCCAAATCCAACAAATTTCTTAGATTGTATCATCCACTGAATTTAATCAGTATCCTGTGACATACCTTCCACAGTATCTTCTTGGACTAACTGTCCAATATACTGTCCCTCGAAGGAGGGTGTAACGACCCCAAAATTTTTATACATTTGTATTATCCCTCTTCAATAATATACCGTATTTATTTGTACTTGGTATTTTCTGTTTTCTCCTAAATTTATTATTATTTTATTCTTCAATCTATTATGTATATTTTTCTAGGTACAAATTCTTTTTTTTATATTTAAGTTTTTAACTTCTCATTCTTATTTTTCCTTTCATAAATATTTAACCCAAATCCATTATTCTTATTCTCTACAGCCCATCTGAAAAGCCCACTTTCTTTTTAAGCAACAACACATATTTAATTCTAATTAAATATGTGCATGAACAACCTTGTAGCTCATTAATTAAGTCCTTGTATTGTTATTCCATAAGTCACATGTTCAAATCCCCATTCTTGCAATTATTTTTTATCATTTTTTATTCTTCTCATAACCTACAAATGAGACCTTTCATTTCTCTTTTAATTCTCATGTTGAATGCATATATTATTATACATAATTCACCATTACACCATCTTTATTGTCCTCCTCTATTTTTTCCATCCTCATATTTTTCTATCTCTCACTTCTTCCTCTTCACCTAGAGTCCAAGAAGAAGAACATGAAAATTCTTCAAGAAGATCTCGCTACTAACGCGAGGCTATCGGCGGATAGACAAGTCCGGTGACAATACCGGCTTGTGCATGTAAGTCCCTTCTCTCTTTCCCTCCCTCCATCTCTTTCTTTTTCTCTTTATATTTCTCTTGTTTTATATTGCCATGAAAAACTTCTATTGACATATCATAGTTCCTAAATAATTAATTAAATGGATACATATATAAATAATGAACACACAAACATACACACATATATAGTTTGTAAAGTTTTTTCATTACTCTCAATTCACATGTTAAGATTTCATAGTGACCAATTAGGATTGCATGTTTGTTGTTTTATTTTAAATCACTTTATTTAAGGTTTGTAAAAAAAAATGAAGTTACGATTAAATACCATTGGTTTTCTCATTTCTCACATATGACATATCAATACCTTTAGTTTTAAAATAATTTTTATAAATTAATTTTTAATTCTGAAAATTTCAGGAAATTTGCATATGATATAATATATTATTTTGTACATGTTATAAAATTTTTAGATCGAACCGCATAACGGTTTAGGAATTATATCGTTTTTATTCACTGGTCGTAAAACAGAAAACTGCAGTTATCGGTCAACTTCTAGAACACATAATTTGGTATATCGGTATCCAAATTGAGTAAACTCAGGTGTTTTTTATATCTACATCGAATGATATAGATTTTCTTAGTTTTATAGTTTTACTGGAAACCCATCTAAGATAAAGAAAACTGCGTTACAATATTAAGTGACGGATCTGGACAGAAACTGTTCCGATTCGTACACTGTTTTTAAATTGGACATAACTCGAACACCCGATGTCCGTTTGTGACAAAATTTAGATGTGTAGATGCACCATTTATAGAACTATAATTTTATGTATATTATATTACTTAGGAATGAATGAAACAACCTGATATAGTCTTTGCAATAGAATATATAGTTGCTGTCCAGAAATCTGAATTTCTGTTTTAAACGCTGATATTAAAATGATCATAACTAGAGCTTCAGAAATCCAAATCGTATGAATCTTGGTATTTTGGATAAGTAATTCAAAATACCTACAATTTTATAATAATTTTCATAACCTGAAACCCGATAGAAATTAACTCAAACTGCGTTTTAAAAATATGTGAAGGTGCCGAATGGATTCTGATCTGTTTTGCGCGACGATACGAAAACATATATATCTCTCAAACCGGTAGTCGTATTTAGGTGAAACTGGAACTCACGTATACAAAACACTCAGAAACATATTTTTGTTTATGTTCCGTATTCGTTTGACTTGATTAATTAGTCGTACATAATATTTCTTTATAGCATTGTTTTTGGTAGTTACTCGTATAATATACTTGACTCATTTCATGCTATTCGAACATGTATACATATTTATCTTGATCATTAAATTGTTGTATGTACATAAATACGATAATCAAATACTTGAGGTATATTTTGAAAATTATATAAAAGTATTTTTACATAAAACCCCCTCAAGTTTTATAAATTACAAAAAGGACCCTAACAATTATAGAACTTCAAATTACTTTTTTTTTAGTCTGACTCGGGTTAGAGTCTGACTATTTCTGACTTGAATATGATTCAAGTCAATCTATATTCTTTAATATTCCAACTCAATATGAACACATGAATCCCTGAATTCAGTTAACAATCTATTCATCTTGACTGAATCAAAACATGGATATACATCCATTATTCCGTTATTCCAATTACCTGATATAATCCGTTTATTGATATCATGGTTTTGGTCAGTCATCCAATTTACATAAAACAATACAACAATACTGTTAAAACACTACGGGGTTTAAGGGGTAGATTGGTACGGAAGGTGTTAAAGGTGGCACGAGGTGGTCAGATTAAGACACCTAATCTGTATCCCGTTGCTGTTGTACCGTGGCTTAACGGTTCCTTGTACTTTCCGTTTGCCCTGGTCTCTAGCATATAGAGACCCCCCTCGTATACACTGGCATCCTTCTGTACCAAGCTACAAACAACAGCGTTAACATAACATTACAACAATAGTTTACACTTTAAAATGTATCTTCTTATTCTGTCTTCTCTACTTCCCTCTTACCTTTAGGACTTACCGAGCGATCTGTTCGCTGACGACATTCTGTTTCTCTCTTCTTTGAATGTCGTCAGGTGATCTGAATCCGGCAGAAGTTGAGCCAACACAAGAAGACTTGGAGCAATTTGCCGAAGACCCTGCAGTATAATTTCATTATACACTTTTCTTTTCAGTACTTTCCTTTTTCTGTTATGCCACTGTTTAGTCTTCTTTATTTCAGTTGTATTTCCTTTTCATGTATTGTACAAAGAATGTTAATAAATAAACGTTGTTGTTCTTTTTATACTCTTGTCTCTTGTGTATTTATTTCTATATTGCTTACGCTTAGCGTATGTACTTCTGAGTACATACGTAGCGGGCCTCGTCGCGTCTCCTTCGCCGTATACCGGGAAGCGGGGCATGACAGAGGGAAAACCATAACTCTGACAGCCACTCTGTCATCCAGATCACCTTGGAAGCCTGAAATGATAACCGTCTCCCGAAGGAGGCTGCCGTTACCATATTCCAAGAACATCTACTTATGTTCATAACTGCTTCCCAACGTTTCTCCGGAATTTGATTAATATATATGCTTATTACAACTAGTGCAAAAACAACTTCTGGTGTGGTACTTAACATCTCATGATTGACTCAATTGCCTAAGCAAGTGATATGCCAATCATGCAAGTCCCTCTCCCCTTTAGTCTGTAAGACATCCTTTAGAGAGGGTGACTCCATCACCTGCAGGTATACCACCATGCCAGGAGTCGTCTATTCTAAAACACCTTTAGAATAGTGTCAAAGTACCCAAATTGGGAAACTTTCGAAATCTAGATCTAAAACCATAGATCTATTAACCAGAATGCATGATATTGTATCCATATCCTATGTGGAGAAAAAACTGTGTAACAACCACAGTATAACCGATCGTAGTATAGGAATTTCACTTCCTATAAAGTGCATGTCATCCCAAATACCAGGACATCACACTCTACTACCTTCTTACCAGATCCATCTTCTATTCTGATGAAGTCAAAGCCTATGACTGTCACATCAAAAATAAATGATCTGTCTCCGCTATACCTGCTTTAGTCTATAAATAGACACAAGCTACTTGTCCACTATGCTTCCGCTGCTCCCACTGATTACAACAATCCTCTGGCAGAGTCATATACACGTGCATTTCTAAAGCTAGTTTAGAACGACGCTATACTCATCCTCCTGGCAGGTCTCATAGTCTAGAATAGCAGTAATGGCAAGTCTAGGCAAACAAGAACCTCCATGTCACCGTCTTTGAGGATACCGAAGTACCTCTCGGGTGCCTGAGGTTCTATTAAATTTTTAGGTTCTATTAAATTTTCAGTAATCGTTTGTGGTTCTGAAATCACTTCCAGTTCTACCATACTCCCACTTATGTTTTCTGAAAAGAACCCATTTTACTAAAACTGTGGCAAGTCAAAAACAATATATTTATTGATCTTCCAGATGGTAGAAAGTTAACCCTCGTCAAAACCCGGGATAACCCACAAACTGCCATTACTGAAACGTGTCTTGATCGGATTCTGGTTTTAAGTATCAGCCAGACAACTCCTATATCTTAACATCGTTAAGATATAAATTGATTCTATATACCATATAGAAACAAATGTGCTAATTTAATTGGAATCAGATTCAAAATCATGCAGCTGTCTCTAGTGCATATCAACCAAATGGAAGGAGGCCAAACAGCATTACTCATCTAGGAGTGCATCCATATATGAGTAACCTGAAGGAGAAGAAAGTTCTCAAAAACCATTACTATCAGCGGAATACCAAACACAAGTATCTGCATCTTCGACTAACTCGAAGAATCCTGATACTTCCAACAAATGGTTCTTTATTTTATTTTTATATCTATAACTTCTCAATATCTGGATCTTGTATTTCAACGAAATACGTGTCTAGAACTGGAGAAGTCATGAGTAAACAGAATATAATACGAGCACCAACCCCTTTGTTCTAATGGACACTGGACAACATACAATATTTTCTACAAGTCCCATGAGTTTAATAACTCAAACCCTGTGTGTTGTAGGTTGAAAACTGTACTATGGTTAAGAAGAATTACACCACTGTTGAATGCACCTTACCTAATCACCAACTGATATAGGTAAATGTCATAAACATAATTTCAAAAAATTATATCTCACTTTATAAAATAAACGTACAGATATATTAGTTTGAAATTGGTGCATAACAACGGATATTCAAAACCAAATATTTGCCGTCCGGCAAAAACCCTGGCGATTTCCTCAAATATCACCAATTACAACGAATTCAGATATAATGAAGATATAATCACCTAATTCCCAATATCTTACTCCCACTCACCATCTGTAACGCCATACAGATGTGAGAATCAAACATGGTAAATACATACCCTGAAGTTAGAATCCAATTGGGAAAACAATTTTCATTTAACATCGCACAGTGAAGCTAAAACATGAAAATGTTTCGAAGGGGTTATCTGGTATTCCTAGTAACGCATCTTCCACTATCCTGATTCATGACTGTAACTATATAGTTCCATGCCCTCACTCCAATCCTTTTATTGTGTCTTTACTTATTACCTTCTATACACCACCTTTAGGCTAATTGCTTTTCTTCATTCCCTACCCTTCGGCACCAGCCTAAGGTTTGGAAGAAGACTATCCAATAAGCGTAATAGGTGTACTCTCCTTATACCAGGAGCCCTCGCAACCTAAGAGAATGTAAAGGGAAAAGACAACTTAATAATCCTATTCTATTTCTCCTGAACCAGAAACCATCCTCGAATCTGGAACAAGTTCCTTCGAGTTCATATGTAACTATACGATGGCGTATCCAAGCATTATGGACATTCGTAGTGATACAAAGTGTTCTGGAGAAAATCAAAGTGGATGTAGGAGTGGCAGGGGTATACGTATTTCTGTCGTGAATGATAGTAGTCGCAATTTCCTTTGCTCTTATTCTAATCTCTTTATATGTCTTTACTTATTATCTTATGTACACCACACTTAGACTAATTGGTTTTCTCCCTTCCCCACTTTTCAGCACCTGCCTATGGTTTGGAAGAAGACTATCCAATAAGCGCAACATGTGTACCCTCTTTTAATCGTAGGAGCCCTCAAAACCTAAGAGAAGGTAAAAGGAAAAGACAACCGAATAATCCTATTCAATTTCTCCAGAACCAGAATCCATCCTCGAATCTGGAACAAGTTCCATCGAGTTCGTATGTAACTATACTATGGATTATCCAATAAATATGGATTTTCGTAGTGATACGGGGTGTTCTGGAGAAATGAAAAGGTGATGTAGAAGTGGCAAGGATATATGCGACTCCGTGACAATCCAAAAGCCAAATTATTTTAAGAAGGTTCGGTTAACTTGGTTCATGAGTTTTAGTTTAGGGTCGGGCCATGGTCGCTGCCAAAGAGAAAGAGAAAAGAAACACTCAGCGTGCACTCAAACCTAGATCAGAATGTTTAATCACTTTATCTAATCAGGATGGCTCCCACTGTTTCCTCGAATTCTCCTCCAAAACAAAAAGGAGAATTAGTCGGGATCATCTAAAATCACCCTAGGAGTAATCCTACTCATCAGTGGGAATCGGGATCCAACTATCATCGCATGATAACTTGATGGAATACACTCAAGTCACCACACTCTAGAAGGTATGTGCATGCCTGGAAAGTTTCATGTATGTTTGAAACTCCCGATGTGATTTTTACCCCTAGGACCCAAGTGACCTTGACTGAGCCAACATATCAAAAGATCCTAGTCAAGTTCAACCCGTCATTATCTTGATTGCATTAGACCCACCCGCACGAGTCCTTGATGTTAGTTATATGTATGCCCTAGAGGCCATTACTGTACATTGGATGTATATTGTAGTGGATGCTGGGACATATATAGGGAGGACTTTCTTGCTCGACATGATAGTATGCTATCTGGTTGCTCTTTACCTTAACATGTACATTGATTGTCTCTCTGTTACATGTTGGTAAAGCCCTTAGGATGTGTACTTGACTATCTGGACTATGATGCGGATCATACTAGTGGGAACATGGTAGTCCATAAGTACATCCTTCAAAGTCCCTAGTCGTGGGTATATCGAGACGGGGCATCGATATACCAGAGTAGACTAGCGTGTACCTTCTCGACCCATACAGATGGACGATGGATGATCCCATATCCATCGGTGTTTGACATCAGAGATGATATATGGGTGCTCAGTAGAGACTGGGTACACTGGACGGACTCGCCGAGAACTTCTAGATGGTATTATACCTCACGTCAGATGGCAGTTCTCTGGTGACACTGGTACAGAGTAGTCTGTTGACCCGAGATCATCATAGAGTCTTGTGTGGTTCCCACTGTGCTTTGATTTCCATCTTACCACGTCCAAGAGGGCGTGCAAAACGGTGGTTTTTGGGTACAGTCCCGAGTCACATGGAGGCAATGAGCGATAGGAGGGGATTCGTCTCTCCCGGTATAGGGAGTTGATGTTGCACTGTGTTCGATTGGCTATAACAGGAAATCCCTGGCCAGGGTTGCTGAGATTTACTGGTAAGTGTTACCAGTAGTTTCTCGAATTGTTATAGACCTCATATCGACACGACTTATCGAGCTATTGGGGTCTGACGTTTACCACCCCTAGGTGAGATATGCGACATATCAGACGATCAGACCGGACTGTACGGTAGTGTTACTGGTTGGATTCACTGGAGTGTGAGCGGGCTTGCTCGTCGATCTTCAGATCGCTCAATACCCGGGTGGCCGTTACGTTTAGCAGACCGCTTGCGGCTTGTGGGTGTTTGATATGATCATCACCTGCTGCCGGCGTATTGACGAGTCTTTAGAGTCCTACACAGAGGTTTCCTGGCTCAAGCGAAACGAAATAGGAGCGCATATGAGATATGTGCGGGACCGAGAATAATACCAGTATGTGATACTGTATTCGATTCTCGCGATGTGACATTGATCGGTTATATGCGATATAGCCGAGTTATCGGATCAAGTGTTGATTCGATAAGTTGTTACTGATGATGCCAGTCGGTTATGTGCGACATGACCGGATCATTGAATCAAGTGTTGATTTAATGATTTAATGCATAATTATATATTTGATATATTACTTTGCATTAACTAGTATCGGTTCACTTTAAATGGATTTTCTCGCTCGGGTGTGCACATTGTATATACGATATAGTTTTGTGCACTTACTTGTATCATGTTTGATGATACATGGTTTTTGGTTAAGTGTATAGAATTAAACTATGGTCAAGATGATGATTAGGGTTTTGCATATTCTTTTAATTATTTGCTTATTCATTTTGGAAAATAATTAAAGCAATAAAGAAGAAAAACAAAATGGTTTTCTTTCTTTATTCTTCATGAAGCTTATTGAAGCTTCATGAAACTTTGACCACTTAACCATTTTGTCTTCTTCTTTTGACCCTAACCATTGATCTAACCTAAGTTAATTCTCTACACCTAACCATGGTGAAAATTATGATAAGATTATTATTCTTTTCTATTCTAATTAACATATCATAACTTTTATCTTCTTCTTGCTCTTCTTCTTCTTCATGAAGAAGCTTGTCTTCATCAATGGCATATTGAGCATATGAGTGAGAAATCCAATTCTAAAGTGAACCCACTTCCTATTTCTTCATCCTCTACCTCTTGCCAAGTAGTAGAGTGTGTTTCCTTCACAAGTTTTCATGGCAAGGTGAAGGTGGAGCTTGATCTAGCGATGCCTCGACGTAGATCATCTTCGGCATGGACATCGACGACCTAGCTCGCTTTTTCTCCGACGAAGCCGACTCTAGAGCCCGGATTCCTTTTGGACAGCGGAGACGACTTCGTTGCGGAGCTATGGAGGTGGAGCACCGGATCTACAAAGGTTGTATTTCCGTATTCCCTTAGTTAAGTGTTAACTAGTTTATGTTTTCGCCTAAATATCTAGCCGACGATCTTGTTAGGGTTTGTAGGCACCGTTAAAATTTGAAAATGGCATGTTCGATGCCTTGCGAGACCTCACTAGGATGCCTAGGAACCCTACAGTGGTATCAGAGCCTAGCTAGAGCCTTAGGCGAAGTCTAGACGGAATTTGAAGTCCGAACGAACCCGAAACCCAATTCCAAACATGCTCTCTGTCCGGTTTTGTAAAACGTGGATTTTTCCATATTAAAAATTGCTAAAAAATTCAGCAGGGAAAAATAAGAATTACCATGCAAAATTTTTTGGATGAACAGTAAATACCGCGGCGGAAGCGCGGCAGAAGTCTGCCTTCTGCGGCGGTTCCGCCGCAACTTGATGACGTCATCATCCACTTTTTGTACAGTAATTCATTTTGTCTGATGCTGAGTTTTCTGGGAATTTTTAAAATTTTTTCCAGAGTTGAATTTTCTGGAGTTGTTTTGGGGATTCGGTGTTTCGATCGGGGTATCAAATTTTGTCTATTTGGCTTTCCGGATATTTTTAGAATATGTTAAAAAGTTCGACCGGATATAAATACCCAATTTTTCCCCTGTCGGGAAATTTCCAAGTGTTGGATTTTTCCGTAGTTTGACGACGTTCTAAGTAGTGCAAGTAACGCGATGGACCCTCTAGAAGACAACAAACCTTAACTCGATTATGTGACCGTCTTGAACTGCCCTTTGAACCTTCGGGTTTGGGGCAGTACGGCGTGCCACATGTGAGGCGTTGGCTTGACCCTTCTACGGCTGGACCGTCGGTACTGAGGCACGAACTGAATGTTGTTAGACTTATTTCATGTGTTGATCTGTATTGGGAAAAGTTGGGTGTTCGATTGTTCGATCGGAAAGTTTGACATTTTCTATTTATCCGGAATGGGATACAACAATTGGAATTCACAATTAGTTATGTGATAACTGAATGAATGTTATAAACATAGCAGTTTAGTCTCACTTGATCGGTTGCCACGGAATTTTGATGTGATCAAAACTCCGTCGCAATCACGTAGCGTACGCGGATACTCGCCGGGTAAACTTAATAGACAGCCTCACTCCATAGCCCAGACCAAGTGACTGTAGGAGAACCCCGTCACCGAAAGCATCCGTCAGGGTGCTCGCGGTAGCGGTGTTCCGCCTTGGTGCACTTCGTCGACGGTATCGGGGGTGCGGCCGCCTACTGAAGTTTGCGACGAGTATTCGATCAGGATGCCGGGAATCTTGTTGAATTGCCCGACTTCATATTGAAAAGAGTTTTCGATTTTGAGACTAAAATGCGGGGTTTATAATTGTTAGGCATGCGATGTCTAAGTAATTCATTTGGTCAGGCATGCGATGTCTGAGGTGGTTGCGGATTCCAACTGTTGTAGTTTTACACTTTCTTTTCTGTGACCGTAAGTGTAATATGTGATATCGCCGGTTTCGTTGCTATATGTCAACGACAATTGGGATGCGCATATTTACTTACGTTGATGACATGTGATGTTATGTGTTGCTGGATATGTTATATTGGATCGTCGTGTATGAATAGCCGGGTTTTTTTTTATGTGAGATGAGTGTTTTTCATTTTCATTCATGTAAAAACTTGTATGTAATATTCTTTTTATTGGGGCACTTCCAGGTAGCGGAAGTTGTCACCGTTGATGTATATTATTTACTTTTCTGCACTAGGATAGACCCAAGGAGGAGGGCACAAGTAACCGGGTTCTGGAGTCCAGTGGGAGACCAACTCGAGGAGTCGAGTCCGGGTCTCCTAACTCCAGAATTGGTAGGGTTGCTTGCCGCTCTCGTAGGGGTCTAGGGGTGTGGGTTTGGCTATTCATCACGACCGTGGAATTCGTGTTTTATACTGGCTCGTATTGAAAACACGGACGTCCTAGTATATCCAATATTTCATATGTTTCTTCTGCTGCGATATCTGTGATGTGATCATGTGATGTTCTGTAATAGATACAGTATATAGTATATATGATATATTATATAGACGTTACTTATGTTTTACACCCGTGCTAGCCCTGCCCCGCTCTGTCGTTAGTTACCTAACCTAACGGTGCACGAGGGGACATCGAGGCGAATGCAGATGGCATAAGTGTACGTCGTATTTATCTGTGATGTTTAGGTACTTAAATGATGGGACTTCATTAATATGATTAATGAAATAAAAGAAACCTAAGATGTTGTAGAATCGAATTTCAAAATAAAACAGGTAGCTACAGTTCTTGCTTTGCACAGCGGTATATATGATATATCCTGCACCTTATTCGATAAGGAAAGGACCGAGATCCCTTCACCGGGAGTGACTCCTTTAGCAATAACTGGCAGATGCTACACCCTCGGTTTGTCTTTTGATTGCTTTTAAGAGTTCTGCTTTGCACAGTGATATATATGATATATCCCGCACCTCATTCGACGAGGAAAGGACCGACGATCCCTTCACCGGGAGTGACTCCTTTAGCAAAACTGGAAAAGCCTCAAAAGCACTCCATTTTAAAATCATTCGATCCTACAACGATATCAAGTTCATTACGCAATAGGTTTTCAGAAAAACCTGTCGTAGCCCTCCGTCATTTCAGATAAGTTGTATATAGTATTCGTGCTGCATTTGTTGGCTTTCGTCAAGGTGCAGTGTGCGGTAGCTATATGCTGCTTATCTGCTAGCATACGATGCGATTGGATTAGGGTAGTCGTGCGGCTTTGTTGGCTTTCGTCAAGGGTCGTGCGGGTGGGTTTAATTCAATCAAGAAATGTACGGGCTGAACTTGACTAGCGGGCTATGGTTTGTTGGCTTTCGTCAAGGTCATAGCATGTTAGGGGCAAAATATTATCGGGAATTTCAAGTGTTGAAATTTGCAATGAGATTGCATACCTTCTATGAGATAGTTGGATCCCGATACCCGCTGCGAGTAAGTGTTACTCCTGGGAGAGTTTTATACATTACAATTAGCCGATCAAGTAGGTGTCTAGAAAGGTGTCAATGGGGTTAAGCCTCTGGGAAAACGAGGCCTACATTAATTAGGTTCGTGCGAAAGCACGGGGGACCTCCCTCAAAGTACCGACACTGGCCTGGCTGAAAGATTGGCGAACTTGTAGTGTGTAATTAATCCCGGCTAGTCTTTCCTTTTAGGGTTTGAAGGAAGATTTGATAAAAAGCAGTGGGAGCCATCCTGATTAGATAAAATAATAACCAATCTGATCTTGCAAGAGCGCACGCTGAGTGTTTTCTTCTCTCTCTCTCCTGGTAGCGACCATATCACGCCTTAATCAAGATAATAAAACGGATATTTGACCGAACCCGCTTGTTATACTGAGCTGGGGAACGTTGGTCCCGCTCCAACTTATAATTGTTATAAGACAGAGCAGGAAATTGGGGAATACCAGATTTCCCGTGCCGCCCAAACGAAGAGAGTGCATACTGATGCATCATCTTCGGGTGTGTTCATTACAAAGAACTGTTTCTCAGTATCCTCCGTATCCTGGTATTTGATACCGGATCAGGATCCCAGATATGTAAGATGTTACATAGGGCTACAAAAGGGTAGAAAAACTGAGAACGGGTGATAAGTTTCATGAAGCAGAAAACGGGGCAAGAGTTGCAGCCAAGTCTGTCGGTCACTTGTTCATCACAGAATACTGCATTTTATACCGCCCATTCTTACGCTCGGTTGTTTATAGGTAGGTGCTTTTAATCCGTGTTTGTTACATATTTGCAGGATGCAGGTTCTCGGTTCTAAAACGGTGAAATTCATGGAAAACACGACAAGATCCGGGTTCCTGCCAACCACTGAGAAAACACGGTCTCCGCTCGTCATCCGTATGTTGCCAGATACCAGTTTAGGAAGACAAAATGTCAAATCAATGTCACCTTCATGCACAAGGCTCAATGGCAACAACAAGTTCCAAGAAATCTACGCGGAGCTCGAGGCAATCATGACAAAAGCATCCACAAAAGTCCACCTTTCCTCAACAGAAATTCTGGAAGAAATGTGAAAGTATTTTCAGAAAATACATATACCAGACAAGAGGGGACAGAAAACCAGGGAAGCACCCAAAAGACCACGACCTAACTCACCTATATAGCCGCGGATCCGCGGCCAATAGGGGGTATTGGCCGCGGATCCGCGGCCATGTAGGCCCTTCTCCCTGTCGTTTTTTCTGGGCATTTTGGGGACTTCATATTGTGTCAGAATTTGCCCCTAGGGTTTCATTTCCCTGCCTATAAATACAGCAGATCTGAGCCCAACCAAGGGTCATTCTTTGTGTCCACTCTTTTGTAGGTTTTTGTATAGTTCTTCTTCTTCTTCTTCATTCTTTTTCCATGAAAATTGTAGTGAGAGCTTTTTGAGTGGAGATCAATGAAGATGAGGGTTTTGTATCATTCTCTTGTGTTTCTTCTTCCCCTTGAGATTCTTGCTTTCTCTTGATCATTCAACCTCTTCATTGAGCTTGAATGGTTAAGGGTTAGTTATTGATCTCAAGGGTCGTATTCTTTCATGGAATTAGCACTTCATTTCACATGCGTTCTCTACCCTTCCCTTGATCTTGCATCCTCTTGATTGAGCTTGCAAGTTTAAGGGTTGGCTATTGATCACATGCTTGTCTTGAGTCCTAGTTTCTTGTTCTTTTATTACTCGCTTTTTATTACTTGCTTTTTATTACTTGCAATTTATTTCATGCACTTAAATTCCTTGCACTTACTTACTTGTAATCTTTTCTTTTCTTTGTTCTTTTCTTTTTGTTCTCTCTTTTTGGTTCTTTTTGTGAATGAATGTAATTATTGCCGTTGTTAAGAAATAATACGGTATTATAAGTTAACGTTTCTTTGCCCATTTCCTTTTCCCGTATTTTCCATTGAACTCCGCCCAAACCATACGCAAGCGCTCCGTTAGGCACCGTACCCTGACAAGGTAACGGTGATTCCTAACCGCGACCGGTTGCGTTCGGTTTGGCAGGAGGCGAAAGCAAGAGACAAGAACGGAAGGACAAGGGTAAATAAGCCGTATTCCATGAATACCGCGCTTAAATCCCCTAATCCACGTTGTTGCCGATTGCTCTAGTTTCAATTGGTCAAGACTCGGCTCAAAGGTTTTGAGTACGGAATTCTTAGCTTACAATCTCGTATCTTTTCTTAACAACTTTATACTTGCAAATAAACACATAGGTTAGATCAAACAAACATACAGATTCTTTATTGACTCGTCTATGACAAGAAGGTAAGATACCACCATCTCCCTATGGACCGACCCGTGCTCACCGGCTAGCTGCAAAACGACACCGTCCTGATCGCGGTTACACTTTAATTCTTTGAACATCCAACACGCCAAAAGCGTGCGATCAAATGGCGCCGTTGCCGGGGAGACGGTAGCGTATTTTCTTTCTTGTTATTCGGGTTAATATTCTTTTTGTATATATAAAAAAAACATCTTTTTGTTTTTTTTTGATCATTTTTATGGGCAAGAGTGCAGATTTTTGCAAGTTTGCAAACTGCGATTGTGGGGAGCAAAGTGTGCATTCAAGGCAAGGGTGATTGCAAAGTACAGTGCCAAAGATCCGGGTAGTTTGACCCGCGCAAGCAAACCTTTCAAGCTTACCGGATTTGATTCAACGGGGGTTTCCTAACCCAAAACTTAACGGTACGTACTTTACTAACACCTTCTTCTCAAATCCGACGCTTCCAATATCCTATTCTTTGCAGGATTCTTTGCAAGTTCGCTAGCAAACGCTAAAAAAATTGACTAACCCGTATTTGTTGCAGCGCCGCGCTTAAACTAAAAAACGATTGTTTGATTCTTTATAGAATTTTTGAATTGCGCATTGCATACATTAATACGGACTTAAGGGCAAGCGAACCCCACAATATACGGTAAAGGATTTCATCACCTTTTCCGTGGCCCACAAATCACGAACTTGAGCATAACGTTTACCCGCACAAAATTTAAAAGAAACTAGACTTTAAGCCTTAAGGACTTCGCGCTCACTAGGAGAAGTTAACTGTATTTAGAACCTTGCTTAACGGTATATTGTTTACGGGGTGTCTAGGAAAGTGTTAACGGCGAAACCGCCAAAAGAGAAAGGGTTATTTAATTAAGGAACTTCGCGAAAGCGTTGGAAAACCTCCCCTTATCTCTGCACTTACCTGGCCTCGTGATCAGTGTATCTTGAGCCTGTTTCTCGACACAGTTTTACTTCGACAATCAAGTTCTGGAGCAGGTCTAGTTGACCTAGGTGAACCCTAGAACGATTAGGTGTGTGGTATTTTTGTGTCGTGATTGTTTTTGTCAATATTCTTTTTTGTGTATATTTCATTCTTTTGTTAATATTCAAAAAAAAAAAAATCACATTCTTTTTCCCCTCCTTTTCTCTACCTTTCTCTCTCTCTCTCTTCATATCATGGGTACCCCACCTCGCAAAACTCTTGCCGAACTTTGGTACCCACAACCAGAAATAACTTCCTACGGTTCTTGTTTTGGCCGAACTTCGAACGATCCATCCATGCCAAAAATTTCATTGAGAGATCGGATAGACGCGTCTAGGACGAACAACTGGACCCCGCAATCCACTTTGTATCAACCGTTTCAAACATTCACCCCGTCTTGCGTTGATACCCCTTTTGAAAGTCCGGTTGTAACCCCGAGACCAATGTCTCTTGCTGAACGAATTGAACAATCCCGTTGCCGATCTTTCACTCCTTTCACCACTACAAATTCTTGGGATCAACAATTCCATTCACCTTCTTATCCCAATGTTGATCCCACTCCTGTCCAGCCATCCATTTCCTACCAATCCTACCTTACTTTTGCACCTTCCCTAGACATTACTTCAGAACAGCCGTTTGGGAGTTTTCAGTATCCAAATAACTTTGAATCTTTTACTGAAACCCCATCACAACCCATGTCTAGTCTGGAACAGTCGTTGGAAGACTTTAGGGTAGCGTCAAGCCAACAGATGATGGATTTGAATGCGTCCATGGCCGCCCTCATGCAACCTAGTGACCCGGTAGCTAGTTTTCAACTAACTCCAACATTTTCAATGTATGATGAGGCGGCAGGACAGGCAGTGAATTTGAGTGGAGAGAGTGAGATATACCCCCTTCCAAATCAAACCTACCCGTCTCAAATTGAATCCCATAACTCCTGTGTTGAAAGTCTATCAAATGTCCCAAATGAATTATCAGTTGAAGATAGAATGTTTAATGAGTTGTGCGACTTTGTAGTGTTTGATTTGCCCGATTGTGAAGGGTCCCTTTTGAGTGAAACCATACCCAATCCTCTCGACCTCTACACCTCCACTCTAGAACCTGAATTGATTGATATCCATGCTTGTGTTGAGGTGTCTGAGCATATAGATTTTCACTTGATCGAGGATATTGACGCTGGGAACATTTTGGATGATGAACCCGTAGATTTGGCTGAGTTTGTCTCTTCAAATCATCATCCCGAGTCTTTAACTGTTTTTCCCGAACTTCATATGCGTCTTGATATTGATGATAAAGGCATGGATGAGATAAATTTTGAGGAGAATATTGAGGATAGTTTTGAGGATGAAACAGTTTTAATTGATGAGTCGGATTTTCCAATTCATCCTGTTCCTTTCATTGACTGTGTGCACCCTCCCGAAACCCTAACCGATACCCCTCCTCAACCACTTCCCTCCACCCTTTCCATCGTTCCGACCTTGCAAGAACCCGTCTCACTTTCATTTACTATGTCTGGTTTACCAAGTTCGGAATACCCATGGTTTCTCACGAATCTTGAGGGATTTGACCCCATTTCTCGACGGGTAAATATATTAGCACAATCGCTTTTTACACATCGCTCATCACAAATTGTGCTAATCTATTTACTCCATTTGCACCCTCAAGTTCGTATTCCACTTCTTTTTCCCTTCCGCCATTCTTCTTTCTTTCATATACCGAGACCGTATCCCGCTTCTCTTCGCATACGGTCTCGCGTATTGTCCTTCTCTTTTCTCTACGCCTTCTTCCACCAACCTGTACATTATAGCGATAAAATCTTTGAATGGTTGGTGCTCACTTTTGGCCTGTGTAAGGCCTTGTATAGATTGATACTGTTCTTTCCCCCCTAATCCTGAACTTCAATGCTTAATAGTGGAAACACTGTTTTACTTAAGTTTGGGGGGGACTCCTTTTTTGTATATATTTTTTGTTTTCCTTTTTTGTTTTGTATATAATTTGTTTTTGGGGGAGCGCCGACAATTTTGACCCTCTTGGTATAGCCTGACAGTGAGGGCACTGTCAAGTTTAAGTTTGGGGGTGTGCTCGGTAAGCTTTCTTCCTTCGCATTCATATGTATATTTTGCATCTGCATATTAAATCCATAAAATCCATAAAAATCTGAAAATTTTCTAAAAATATAAAAACTTTTTTGTCGAGTTAGCTTGTGGAAGAACTCTGATTCAACATTCGACGGTTTTTGTTTGAAAAAATAGGAATAACTAAATCTTATGTTTAGATTTTGAAAACCTGAAAGATAACTCTCCTTTGAAGTTAACTATAGCTGATATACGTCTTTACATTACACTACACGTGTTGTGAGTCTTGGAAATTAGATGACAAGTCTTTTATGTTTAAAAAACTTTTAAATAGATAAATGATTTTCTGAGGATCAAATAGGTTTGTTCTGAAATAAGTAATATATCAAGAATAGTTTATGAAGTAAGTGAATATGAAGGAATGTTATTGATGCCTTAATTGGAACTAAGTCTGAAAAATAACCCATCTGAAACTTGATTGGAATGATTACACACCGAACCCACTAAACACGTCTTTTATCCAAAAAATAATTGAACTACCGGTTATATCTCCGTTCGTATTGAATCATCATGTTTTTCACGCCAAACTGTCTTTTGTTTTTGGACCTAGGTAACTTGAGTTATTAAGTCCGCTGGGGTGTTTCTACACCTAATGCCCTAAAACCAACTGGTTTGGGTGCATTGGCCCAAAACTCGCTAAGAAGCCTAGAAAGTCCAGATAAAAACAAAGTCAAGCAAGTGTTCTCTCCGAGTTAAAATTCCTAACGGTTCTTTGTGTGAGAATAATCTTGATAAAAGACAGGCTTTTATAAAAAAAAATTAACGGAGATATGAAGGTTTTATTCTATGATAAAGACTATTGCACGTTCACAGAGGTGTGTATGAAATGAAAACAAGAAAAAGGTGGAGTGAAGAATAAGACCTAGTTTCCTGTTAGGGAAGATAGAAATTCTGAAGTTGAAATTTTACTGGAAAATGAAACTTGAAAAATGCTTAACTCTTTATAAAACTTATGTGATCCTTTTAAAATTGTTATCTGGGCTTTATTGTGCGACATGATGACTTTAATCGATCCTTCTGGAACTTAACGACACTATTTGCACTGCACGTGAAGACATATAAAATCTGTAGTTAAATAAGAAGCGAGGTGTGAAAAATAAAGGTTCGATAGTCTAGACTTAGGATTATAGAATTGTTATTTTCTGAAACAAAAACTTTAGGGTTTGAATCTTAGTTATTGTACAAAACCAACTTGACCGGATTTTGTGGGTAGTATCCGCTGAAAACCCTCAGGAGACAACACTCCTCCTACTAGGGACACCTAGAGGTTTAACGGCTTGTTGCACGCGCTCAGTGCAATCGCGTTCCCTGCGAAAGTGCGGTTAGGATTTTATTTTTTGTGAATAATTGGTTTTGCTCGGGACGAGCAAAAGTTAAGTTTGGGGGTATTTGTTCATCACAGAATACTGCATTTTATACCGCCCATTCTTACGCTCGGTTGTTTATAGGTAGGTGCTTTTAATCCGTGTTTGTTACATATTTGCAGGATGCAGGTTCTCGGTTCTAAAACGGTGAAATTCATGGAAAACACGACAAGATCCGGGTTCCTGCCAACCACTGAGAAAACACGGTCTCCGCTCGTCATCCGTATGTTGCCAGATACCAGTTTAGGAAGACAAAATGTCAAATCAATGTCACCTTCATGCACAAGGCTCAATGGCAACAACAAGTTCCAAGAAATCTACGCGGAGCTCGAGGCAATCATGACAAAAGCATCCACAAAAGTCCACCTTTCCTCAACAGAAATTCTGGAAGAAATGTGAAAGTATTTTCAGAAAATACATATACCAGACAAGAGGGGACAGAAAACCAGGGAAGCACCCAAAAGACCACGACCTAACTCACCTATATAGCTGCGGATCCGCGGCCAATAGGGGGTATTGGCCGCGGATCCGCGGCCATGTAGGCCCTTCTCCCTGTCGTTTTTTCTGGGCATTTTGGGGACTTCATATTGTGTCAGAATTTGCCCCTAGGGTTTCATTTCCCTGCCTATAAATACAGCAGATCTGAGCCCAACCAAGGGTCATTCTTTGTGTCCACTCTTTTGTAGGTTTTTGTATAGTTCTTCTTCTTCTTCTTCATTCTTTTTCCATGAAAATTGTAGTGAGAGCTTTTTGAGTGGAGATCAATGAAGATGAGGGTTTTGTATCATTCTCTTATGTTTCTTCTTCCCCTTGAGATTCTTGCTTTCTCTTGATCATTCAACCTCTTCATTGAGCTTGAATGGTTAAGGGTTAGTTATTGATCTCAAGGGTCGTATTCTTTCATGGAATTAGCACTTCATTTCACATGCGTTCTCTACCCTTCCCTTGATCTTGCAACCTCTTGATTGAGCTTGCAAGTTTAAGGGTTGGCTATTGATCACATGCTTGTCTTGAGTCCTAGTTTCTTGTTCTTTTATTACTCGCTTTTTATTACTTGCTTTTTATTACTTGCAATTTATTTCATGCACTTAAATTCCTTGCACTTACTTACTTGTAATCTTTTCTTTTCTTTGTTCTTTTCTTTTTGTTCTCTCTTTTTGGTTCTTTTTGTGAATGAATGTAATTATTGCCGTTGTTAAGAAATAATACGGTATTATAAGTTAACGTTTCTTTGCCCATTTCCTTTTCCCGTATTTTCCATTGAACTCCGCCCAAACCATACGCAAGCGCTCCGTTAGGCACCGTACCCTGACAAGGTAATGGTGATTCCTAACCGCGACCGGTTGCGTTCGGTTTGGCAGGAGGCGAAAGCAAGAGACAAGAACGGAAGGACAAGGGTAAATAAGCCGTATTCCACGAATACCGCGCTTAAATCCCCTAATCCACGTTGTTGCCGATTGCTCTAGCTTCAATTGGTCAAGACTCGGCTCAAAGGTTTCGAGTACGGAATTCTTAGCTTACAATCTCGTATCTTTTCTTAACAACTTTATACTTGCAAATAAACACATAGGTTAGATCAAACAAACATACAGATTCTTTATTGACTCGTCTAAGACAAGAAGGTAAGATACCACCATCTCCCTGTGGACCGACCCGTGCTCACCGGCTAGCTGCAAAGCGACACCGTCCTGATCGCGGTTACACTTTAATTCTTTGAACATCCGACATGCCAAAAGCGTGCGATCATCACTGTCACCCTGTATTGTAATACATTGATTCTGAACGAATGTTATTAGATACCGAACCTGATATACAAAATCGTATCTATCTCTTTATTAGTAAAGAAATGATAAAATTTTGTATTGTTGGATAATGTTTTGAACATTTCCTATATCAAAAGTTGATCGGTTCAGGCACGTTATCTAAAAGCGTTGATGTTCTAAATCAAATTACAGTTCTTTAGTATACAGAACACACACAAGAAGAAGAGTTCAGAAATGAACGAATCCTTCTTGAGGTATTGTAGACTAGGTCAGATCAATGTGACCCGACTAGCTAGAGTTACATAAAGATGCATATTTAAATTAGTTTGAACTTACATCTTGTGAAACTCGCCAGTCATGTCACAAAGATAAGATGACCGTAGCTCCGTTTACTGGAAACAGAGAAAGAGTTACTGAACTCTTGGGATGATACATGTTGATGTATGTAGGTCCCCTGTCTACACATACCAAGACTGATTCTTTATACTTCATTACATTCTCTGATGATCTCTTTAGATTCAGACATATGTTCCTGTTGAAACACATGTCCGAACCTTTTGAGATATTCACGGAATATAAGTTAGAAGTAGAGAACCAATACGGGTATAAGTATTATGTCCTATGATGAGATCGAGGAGGAGAATACTTGTGCACAGAAATCCTGGACTATTCTAAAGGAGAATGAGATTCTCTCTCAGCATTATTCCTCCGTATACACCATAGCATGATGGTATATCGGGGCGGAGCAATCACACCCTATATGATAAGGTGTGCTCTATGATGAGTACTACTGAGTTACCTTTTTCCTTAAGGGAGTTGTGCACTTAAGAAGCTGCATACCTATTGAATAGGGTTCCAATCAAATCAATTGCCTACCACTCCATATGTGATATGGAAGGGGAAGAGCCCATATCTTAAGTCAGTTAAGATTTGGGGATTGTCCGGCCTATGTCTAAAAGCAAAATCCGGACAAGCTCGAGGCAAGGTCTGTTATGTAGAACTGGAAATGTTCCAGCTATACAAACTGCAGCAGATGATTTGATAGAGCCAAATGATTCAGTAGATTCCAACGAACCTCAGCCTCTCCGCCGATCTAGTAGGGTTCCTCACCCACCTGAGAGATACTTCGGTTTCTCTATGACAGTGGGAGCGAGGATTGCATCATGAGATGATGACCCAACTGGTTTCGAACTGGCCATCAAGAGTAAGACTCTGTAAGAATGGCTGGATGCTTAGTGATCTGAGATGGAATCCTTATACACCAACAAAGTATGGACTTTAGTTGCTATATCTGAAGGGTTAAATCCCCATCAGGAGCAAGTATATCTTGAGAAGATTACTTAGTGTACATGGAAAAGTTGAGACTTTCAAAGCTAGACTTGTTAAAAGTTTGCATCATTAACCAGGCGTGGATAATGATGAAACCCTTTTCAGTGCCTATGCTTAAGTCCATCCAGATCCTACTTGCCACGGCTACATACCATGACTACGATATCTGGTGGTTGGATGTCATGACTGCTCTTCTAAATGATGTTTTAGAAGAGTGCATCTATAAGTACACAGCCAGAGGGCCTCGTAGACAGTGGGAGCAGCGGAAATGTGTGCAAGATGTTTTATAAGATAAAGCAGGCATCGCGGAGTTGGAACGTCTGTTTTGATGCGTTAGTCAAAGAAGTTGACATCATCAAAATGGTAGATGAACCTTGTATAAACAAAAAGGTAGTAGGGAGTATTGTGATGATCCTCGTAGAGTACGTGGATGACATACTCTTGATAGGGAAGGAGTTTCCTATGCTACGCTCGATCAATCTCCGCTTATCACAAAGATTCTCCATATAGGATCAAAGTGATACCTACTAAATCCTGGATTTTGGATCTATGAGATAGATCTAAATGGATGTTAGGCTATTCACTAGCTGTAGTGAGATGGTATTAATCGATCCTGGAGAGAATCACTGGAAGGGTTCCAGGGTGATAAAGACGACTGAATGTCAGTCGCAGGCATTGTCTTTACCCTCAGTAAAGGGACGGTATGTTGGAAGAGTTCCAAGCTAGATACCGTGGCGTACTAGACGATAAAGGCAGGATACATCGCTACTAAAGATGCTACCAAAGAGGCTGTTTGGGTGTATATTGGTTCATGAGATGAACTATGTTCCTCCCATTGTGTGACAATGGAGTTGTGGCTTATGCCAAGGAACGCTTGTCCCATCAGTGATCCAGACATATTCTAAGGCAGTATCGCCTGATCATGGAGATGGTTGATCTCCAGGGTGATCGAGGTTAGGAGAGCAGACTCAGAGGACAACACGGCGGATCCACTCATGAAGGTCTATTCCCAGAGAGAGACTTTTATGGGATGGTTCAGTATGAGATACTACAACCACTGCTACAGATGGCCCTAGTGCAAGTGGGAGATTGTTAGTTATATGTATGCCCTAGAGGCCATTACTGTACATTGGATGTATATTGTAGTGGATGCTGGGACATATATAGGGAGGACTTTCTTGCTCGACATGATAGTATGCTATCCGGTTGCTCTTTACCTTAACATGTACATTGATTGTCTCTCTGTTACATGTTGGTAAAGCCCTTAGGATGTGTACTTGACTATCTGGACTATGATACGGATCATACTAGTGGGGACATGGTAGTCCATAAGTACATCCTTCAAAGTCCCTAGTCGTGGGTATATCGAGATGGGGCATCGATATACCAGAGTAGACTAGCGTGTACCTTCTCGACCCATACAGATGGGCGATAGATGATCCCATATCCATCGGTGTTTGACATCAGAGATGATATACGGGTGCTCAGTAGAGACTGGGTACACTGGACGGACTCGCCGAGAACTCCTAGATGATATTATACCTCACGTCAGATGGCAGTTCTCTGGTGACACTGGTACAGAGTAGTCTGTTGACCCGAGATCGTCATAGAGTCTTGTGTGGTTCCCACTGTGCTTTGATTTCCATCTTACCACGTCCAAGAGGGCGTGCAAAACGGTGGTTTTTGGGTACAGTCCCGAGTCACATGGAGGCAATGAGCGATAGGAGGGGATTCGTCTCTCCCGGTATAGGGAGTTGATGTTGCACTGTGTTCGATTGGCTATAACAGGAAATCCCTGGCCAGGGTTGCTGAGATTTACTGGTAAGTGTTACCAGTAGTTTCTCGAATTGTTATAGACCTCATATCGACACGACTTATCGAGCTATTGGGGTCTGACGTTTACCACCCCTAGGTGAGATATGCGACATATCGGACGATCAGACCGGACTGTACGGTAGTGTTACTGGTTGGATTCACTGGAGTGTGAGCGGGCTTGCTCGTCGATCTTCAGATCGCTCAATACCCGGGTGGCTGTTACGTTTAGCAGACCGCTTGCGGCTTGTGGGTGTTTGATATGATCATCACCTGCTGCCGGCGTATTGACGAGTCTTTAGAGTCCTACACAGAGGTTTCCTGGCTCAAGCGAAACGAAATAGGAGTGCATATGAGATATGTGCGGGACCGAGAATAATACCAGTATGTGATACTGTATTCGATTCTCGCGATGTGACATTGATCGGTTATATGCGATATAGCCGAGTTATCGGATCAAGTGTTGATTCGATAAGTTGTTACTGATGATGCCAGTCGGTTATGTGCGACATGACCGGATCATTGAATCAAGTGTTGATTTAATGATTTAATGCATAATTATATATTTGATATATTACTTTGCATTAACTAGTATCGGTTCACTTTAAATGGATTTTCTCGCTCGGGTGTGCACATTGTATATACGATATAGTTTTGTGCACTTACTTGTATCATGTTTGATGATACATGATTTTTGGTTAAGTGTATAGAATTAAACTATGGTCAAGATGATGATTAGGGTTTTGCATATTCTTTTAATTATTTGCTTATTCATTTTGGAAAATAATTAAAGCAATAAAGAAGAAAAACAAAATGGTTTTCTTTCTTTATTCTTCATGAAGCTTATTAAAGCTTCATGAAACTTTGACCACTTAACCATTTTGTCTTCTTCTTTTGACCCTAACCATTGATCTAACCTAAGTTAATTCTCTACACCTAACCATGGTGAAAATTATGATAAGATTATTATTCTTTTCTATTCTAATTAACATATCATAACTTTTATCTTCTTCTTGCTCTTCTTCTTCTTCATGAAGAAGCTTGTTTTCATCAATGGCATATTGAGCATATGAGTGAGAAATCCAATTCTAAAGTGAACCCACTTCCTATTTCTCCATCCTCTACCTCTTGCCAAGTAGTAGAGTGTGTTTCCTTCACAAGTTTTCATGGCAAGGTGAAGGTGGAGCTTGATCTAGCGATGCCTCGACGTAGATCATCTTCGGCATGGACATCGACGACCTAGCTCGCTTTTTCTCCGACGAAGCCGACTCTAGAGCCCGGATTCCTTTTGGACAGCGGAGACGACTTCGTTGCGGAGCTATGGAGGTGGAGCACCGGATCTACAAAGGTTGTATTTCCGTATTCCCTTAGTTAAGTGTTAACTAGTTTATGTTTTCGCCTAAATATCTAGCCGACGATCTTGTTAGGGTTTGTAGGCACCGTTAAAATTTGAAAATGGCATGTTCGATACTTTGCGAGACCTCACTAGGATGCCTAGGAACCCTACACTTGACTGAGCCAAAATGACCGCACGACTGTCTTAACCAATCACATATCCATGCAACAGAAAAGCACTACATAGTTACCGAACACTACGCCTCGGCTAAGCATGAAATACGTAGCACGAATACTAAGCAATACTAATCTGAAATGACGGAGGGCTACGACTGGTTTTTGGCGAAAAACCTTTAACGTAATGAACTTGATATCGTTGAAGGAACCGAGTGGTTTTATAAATATATAGTGGCATAAACTTTTGCTAAATAGGTCACTCCCGGTGAAGGGATCTCAGCTCTTTCCTCATCGAATGAGGTGCAGGATATTCCAAACTGAATACCATGATGCAAAGCAAAAGAATCGACTATAGTGAAGTTATTACACTGACGCAAACTTTTGCCCAAGTGGTCACTCCCGATGAAGGGATCTCGGCCCTTGCCACATCGAATGAGGTGCTGGATATTCCCAATCGAATACCACTATGCAAAACAAAAGAAAACGTCTGTAATATCAGTTTTTAAAAAATCTTGGTTCCAACAACATCATATATAGGTTTGTTTTATTCTTGCATTGATCAGAATCAACGCAGTCCCATCAATTAACATATCACACCAGAAAAGAACGAAAAATATGATGTATGTATATGCCATCTGCATTCGCCACTGGGCCCGTCATCACCCGTTGGGTTACTTAACTAACGACAGAGCGGGGGTTGGACTAGCACGGGTGCAAAACATATACAACATCTACTAGTATATATATAAATATATATAACAATCGTCCCAGGCATGATATAAAGCAACATAACAGAATCTCAGCCAACAACATAGAGTGGTGGATAATCTTGGAGCCTCGGGTTTCACTTGAGCCGTAATTGAGACCCGACGTTCCCTGTCGTGTGGATAGCCTGTGCAATGAAAACCTAGACCCTTACGAGCGCGGCAAGTTACCCGCTAATCCCAGAAGGGAGGTAACCTAAATCAACAACGTGAATGGGCCACCCAGCACTTCACGGAATCCAGCAACTTAGGCACCCCTCCGTGGGTAAACCTATACCCTCTGTGAGTGTGGTGAATAGCCCGCCAATTCTAGAGTAAGGTCCCCTCCGTCTCAACGCCATGAGATGTGGACCCGTTGCCCTCTAGAACCCGGCTATTTGTATACTCCACCGCAGGGTAATCCTAGTACAGAAAAGAAAATAATATGTACAAGGGTGACATCGACCTCAACCCGGTCGTGCCCCAAACAGATAATATACAAACTGGCAGAGACTGTAGTCCACAAGTCGGACGCTCGCCCCACAATATCAAATGTACAAATGAAACTAAACTGTACTACCATTGCACCACTGGCTATCCACCACAACAATCCAACCACAACCACAGCACAACACAGAACATCAACGTGAATGTCATGTTCGCAAACCCGTCTAAAAGAACATAAAGCAATTAGACGAGTTATACCGCTCTAATGATATTCACGGTCGCAGATAGAGTGGCCATCAAACCGTGACCAAATGCGGAAGAAATTTTTTCTAAACTGGCGCTACCACAACCCGATGCCCGGATCTACCCTAAACCCTATACTAGCAAGCAATATAAAGAGTTAGGAATGGTTATACCGAATGAACCAAGTCATTCGGGTCTTCAACCATCATCCCAAGCTCCTAGTGGCCGCGGATCGAATTTGGTTGACGGCTTCCTCCATCTACGATGATCCATCCGAAGGAAAATGGCGCAAGCTTCAGCCTTGCCTAGCAACGCAACCGACGCTCCAAGGTTGCTAGCAGTGCAGAGTGGAGGTGTAGAAATGCCTCACTATAATTTTCTCTCATCACTAATGCTAAAAAAAGCAACTCAAGAAGAAGAAGAAAAAGGTGAGGAAAACAATAGCATGAGCAACCATAGAAATGGCTAAGTCTCACAAGAGAGAGAGAGAGAGAGAGAGAGAGAGAGAGAGGAGAACGAGAAAATCAAGTGAATTATCAAGTGTAGAAAAACAAGCATGGCATGTAAAAAAATATATGGCCATAATAATTTCAACCATGAAAAATTCTCCTCAATTTTACAATAAACAAATGTATGCCATGCTTCTCTACATGCCAAGCCCATGCTCATGCCAACTCACCCTCCACCTCATTTCCCAAATTGATTTTCTAAAATGAAAATCAAATAATGAGGTGGCCATCTTCATGAAGCTATTCCGTATAAATATGGAGTGCAACCCGATACACGTATCGAAATACATATACGCATATTCGTACAAAAATACGAATAGTTAAGAGAGAAAATGAATAGTGAACAATAATACTAGAATATATATATATATATACATATATAAATTATTAAATCAAAACCTGATTTAATAATCCGGCTTAGTCCTAAGCCGCCAGTATTATCAACCGCCCGATTAAAGTCTGTGTAGCATGTACACATATTCAATCGGACACCTGTATGTACCAACATACGTCATATACACCATATCGCCTGAACCGTGAAAACTCTCTATGTGGGACTCTAAAGACTCGCCAATAAACTAGCAGTGGGTTTAAGCACAAGCACGTCAGCGGCACTGACTGTACATAACGGCTACCCAGGTATTGAGCGAAAGGAAGGCCGATGAGCAAATTCATCCGTATCCCTACTGAGCCTGATAGTGACAATCTCCGTACAGTCCGGTATGTTCGTCTAAGAGTATCGCATATCGAGTCTAGGGGGTGGATAAAATCAGACCCCTAATAACGCAACATTTCGTGTCGGTATGAAGCCCATCACCACCTGAGAAACTACTGATCCAAATCAATAATTCTCGACTACCTTGGCCAAGGATTTCTGATGATGGCCACTCGTGCACAACGCGACATCAACCCCCAATACCGGGAGAGATGAATTCCCGACGATCCGCTCACTGCCTCCATGTGACTCGGGACTGTACCCAACTAAAACCTGTTTGCACGACTCCTTTGAGTCGTGGTAGGGTAGTAATCAAAGCACAATGGTAACTCACACGAGACAAATGGCGATCTCAGGTCAACAGACTAACCTGTACACATGTCAACAGGGAACTGCCATCTGACAATAGGTATAATACCGACTAGCATGTTCCCGGCGAGTCCGTCCAGTGTACTCATAACCCAATGAGCACATGTATACTATCTTAGATGAACAAACTAACACCAAAGGCTTGTAAGACCTGGCCACCGCCCCTCGTCGGGGTCTCGATCAGTATACACTGGTCTACTCTAGAGTATCGATGCCCAGTCTCGAAACTCCCATGACTAGGGACATTTAAGGATGTGCTTATAGACCACCCAGCTCCCACGTATATGATCGCCATCATAATACTGGTAGTCAAGCAAGAATCCTATGGGCTTTATCTACATGTAATAGTGATCTGTAATATCACCTGAAGCATGTACATGATTGTTTCCTGATTTAAAATCAGGAAAGCCTACGGAAAAGGCTTCAGAAAAGGGTCACGTGTTCACACGTGACCAGCAGTCACGTGTTGGCACGTGACGCCTAAAAGCATCGGCATGGCAGATTCAGCTTCCCGACTACATCAAAGAAAAGGGGTTCAGAGAGGGTCACGTGCTCCCACGTGACCAGGGTCACGTGTTGGCACGTGACATTTAAAAACGGTTTCAAAGGCACATCGGTTCCCTGATCAAATCAAGGAAAAAGGCTTCAGAACAGGTCACTTGGGAGGTCACGTGTTGGCACGTGACACTCAAAAGAAGCAGACTCAATTCCCTGATCAAATCAAGAAAAAGGCTCCAGGCGAGGGTCACGTGGTCACACGTGACCAGGGGTCACGTGGTGGCACGTGACGGCTAAGCGGCAGCCAGAAGGCAGAGCGCAAAAAGGAAGAAGAGGTCTCGTTCCAAGGGGGTCACGTGCCCACACGTGTCCAAGGGTCACGTGGCTACACGTGACCAGTTTTCAAAGCCTATCTGTTAACAGAATTAAATTCTGAGAAAAGGCCTCTCAAATCTTTCCAAAGGAACCGATTGAATTAAAGATTTAAAAATATCACCTATCTATGGAAAAAGCCTGAACTTGGAAAGATTTCCCCTTAAAATCTAACCGAAATAACAAAGGAGAATCTCTGGATTTAAAATCCAATGGTGATTAAAATTCACATAATAATCCAAAGGTCCAAAACGAATGGTGAATACAAATTAAATCTCTCAATGAAAGATTCACCAAAACTAATTAATTCGGCTGCTTCTCCTATAAATAGGAGCCAAGAGACACACAGAGAGATATATATGCAGAAAGGAATCGATACATAAAAAAAGAGGAGAGCCTTGATACTTTGGAGGAATTTGGATCTTCTGCAAAAGAAAACCCTAGGTAAGAAAGGGAAGGCTTTTTGAAAGGAAAAAGAGAATTCAATTCTCAACAGAGTTTAACTCTGATATAAAATAGAAGAACATAGTTCTCTTTTTGGTGGAGGATCTGTAAAGTGCACATCTTCCCTTGAGTTGAGAATTTAATTCTCAATGGGTTGAGATCCTGCCATGCAGATCCAAAGCATAGAGAGGGAATGGAAGCTTAAGAATTTAATTCTCACAGAACTATAGGAATTTAATTCCTTTAAAATAAAATTAGGGTTTGACCCTATGTTATGGGAATTTAATTCCTTCAGAATGAACAGAATCAGGGTTTAACCCTAGTTAAGAACTTAGTTCTGTTAAAATAACAGGAATTTAATTCCCTCAAGAAAGAAGAAATGAAGGTTTAACCCTATTTAAGAATATAATTCTTCAAAAGAAAATATGAATTTAATTCCTCTAAAGTTTTTGCTAGGGTTTAACCCTATGAAGAATTCAATTCTTAAAAAGATAAACACATCTTCAAACAGGCAAAGGAATAGGGTCACGTGCTACCACATGACCCCTGAAAAGAAACAGAAAAGAGCTTTAGGGCGCCCTCACGTGTCGACACGTGACCCCTAATGAACATTCTAACAGATCAAAGTGCAGGCCTCCATCACGTGCCCACACGTGATGGCTTTCAGAATTAAAAAGTGTTAAACACTTATCTGTAGAACAAAATAAAGGGAAACAGGGCGCTATCACGTGCTACCACGTGACCCCTTGGCTGAAGCTTTAACGGACAAACACCAGAATTCCCATCACATGACAGAACGTGATGCTCCAAAGTATTCAGTACTTTTGGCAGAATAAAATGAATTGAGGGCGCTCTCACGTGCTACCACGTGACCACTCTTGCCTTAGTGTTTAACACTAAAATTGAAACCTCTATATCCAGTGTTCAACACTGATTTTCTTAGTGTTTAAACACTAATTTGGAAAACATCTATTTACAATGTTTAACGCTGACTTTCTTAGTGTTGAACACCAACCTGGAAAACCCTGTTTCCAGTATTTAACATTGATCTGCCTTAGTGTTAAACACTAATTTGAAATATCCATTGCCAGTGTTTAACACTGATTTGTTTTAGTGTATAAACACTAATTTGAAAGCCCTGTTGCTGGTGTTTAACACTAACTATCTTTTAGTGTTAAATACTAACTTGTCAATCTCATTCTCAGTGTTCAACACTGATTGATCTTTAGTGTTTAACACTAACTTTAGCCTCATTGGCTAAGTGTCTAGAGGCAAATCCTCTCCTCTAATGGACCAACAGAGGGCCAGTATCCTAAACATGATTGGACTTAGCCCAAGCTGGCCATAAGTCCTCAATTCAAATTCAACTGAACCAATGGGCTCATAATATAATTAATTGGTCTTGGTTCCAAATTGGGCCAAAGATTATTTAATCTACCTCGGTTTAAGGGTACATCTCTTCACTCCTTTGATACTTGGCGTTGTAATTCCTCAACGTCTTCAAAGAGGTGACGGGTCCCGATGACCACATATTAATACGGACTGTGGGGTCCTTAAACTCATGGACTATGAGGTCCTTAACCTTGACCGAGATGTCTTAAAACTAACGACGGACTGTGGGGTCCTTAAACTCATGGACTATGAGGTCCTTAACCTTGACCGTGATGTCTTAAAACTAACATCGGACTGTGGAATCCTTAAATCCACGGACTACGACGTCCTTAACCTTGACCGCAACGTCTTAAAACTAACACTGGACCGCAATGTCCTTAAACTACTTATTGACCGCAATGTCACTAAACAAAACAACATGGCTCCTTTAATTGCTCTATTGTTGGATCTAAACGATCCCGTTAAGTTGATCTTAGTCTAAAAACTAGACTAACGTATCCTTAACAAACGTTTAAGTTGATTTTAGTCCCGAATGAGGCTAACGTATCCTTAAACCCAAAACCCCCAAACCCAAATCTAAGATAATACGGATTTGGACTAGTCTACGCCCTACGGGCGATGACATAACTCAGTCTCCGTATACAATCGACGGGCAACTAAACACAAAATAAACACATGCGACACGAAGTGACCATCTGGAGAAAGAGAAAGTGGTTGCTGTTAGTGTTTATGCCCTAGAAGGCCATTACTGTATCATACTAGTTTGTATATTACTTAATGGAAGCTTGGGATATTCACATGTATATAACAGTCTTGCTAAACATGGTAGTATGCTACTTGGTTTTTCTATCTTAATATGTGAGTATACGTATTGATAGAGCTCTTAGGATCTTGCTTGACTACCAGCGTTGTGATGGCAGTCACACTAGTGGGGGCTGGGTAGTCTACAAGCACATCCTTATTCAGGTCCCTGGTCGTTGGATTATCGAGATAGAGCATCGATACTCCGGAGTAGACTAGTGTGTACGCTTCTCATCCCAGTTGGGGAGATGGTCTGTCCCACAGCCGTCAGTACGTCGTACTGGAGATAGTATACAGGTGCTCGTTAGGTTACGGGTACACCGGACAAGACTCACAGGGAACTGTTGGTTGGTTTTATACCAGTCGTCAGTGAACAGTTCCCAGGTGACATGAGTACAGCATAGTCCGCAGACTTGACACTGCTACTTCGCCTCGAGTGTGTCCCACTGTTCTTAGATTGCTACTCTACCACGGCTCAAAGGAGTCGTGCAAACAGGTAGCAGTTGGGTGCAGTCCCGAGCACTTGGAGGCAGTGGCGGTTAGACAGGATTCGTCCCTCCCGGTATTGGGAGTTGATATCGCTCTGTGTCAGAGAGCCATTACGCAAAGTCCCTGGCCAGGGCAAGCGAGATTTGCTGGTAGGTTCCAGTAGTTTCTCAAGGTGTAATGGGCTTCCCTCCGACACGACTTATACCGCTATTAGGGGACTGACGCTTGCCGCCCCCTAGGCCCGATATACGATAGTCTTGGACGAACGGACCGGACTGTATGGAGATTGTCACAGCAGGCTCAGTAGGAGTTCGGATGGGTTTCTTCATCGGCCTTCTTATCGACATCTACCTGTGGACCGTTACGTACAGCTAGTGCCGCTTGCGGTCTGTGGTTAAACCCACTGCCAGCGTAGTAGTCGAGTCTCTAGAGTCCCACACAGAGAGTTTCTTACTCCAGACGAAACGATATAGAGGTCGTATGGTTTTACGACAAAGGGTTCGGACGCATATGTGTGTTTACACACTTACGTCGTTTGGACAGTTTTTACCAGTCGGCTTTGGTTTAAGCCAGTTACTTGTATCCGGTTATTAGATTTATACAGTCTAAAGTTTTTCCGTATTTTTGCGGAAAGGAGGGGCGTTCTCGTAATTGTGCGAGAAGCTTCTAGAAGATGGTGACTAAGGAGGTTTAGGTGTCATTTGCATTAATGGGTTTAGTGAGTCATGAGAGTGATTCATCCATATCATTAATGCACAATAAATGCTTAATGAGTCATGGTTATGAATTGCCATTAGATATTTGTGAAACTTGATTATTCATCATTTGTTTTTCTTTTATTGATGAATTATAAAGTTTCATATATATTATGATAACTTACTATTCTCACAAAATAATCATTCTCACCTTCTCTCTCCTCAAGCTCTCCCTCTTCAAACCCTAATCCTCCCCTCTCATGTGTTGAGTACAAGGATTAGTTAGACTACTTAATCCATAACCCTCTCTATATTAGATCTATCTTCTTTGATTAGCAATCCAAGAAGGTTAGTTGCCTCAAGTTTAGAGGCTAAGCTTGGAGTTTTGCTCTCGAGTGGATCATCTACTACATCGAGAAGGCCGAGGAGGACAAGGAGATCGTAAAGCCGAAGGACTTGGTTCGATAGGTATAATCCCTAAGCATAGTAGTTTAGAACAACTGTGTGTTTGGTTAGTTATCGTTTAGCTTCGATTCATGCGGTTAGTCGATGTTTGTTCACTAAACAAGTTCGTTTTTGAAAATTCCGCCTCCCCGCAAGTCGTGGGGTGTTGTACATCGACTTACAGTGGTATCAGAGCCTCGCTAAACAATAAATAACTTAATTGCAAATTTGTACGAATTTCGAACGGAAAAAACGAAACCGGAAAACCCCGAACTGTCAAGTTTCTGTCGAAATTTAAATGAAGTCTAAAAATTTTTCAGGGATGTTCAGAAAGCTTGAAAAGCATCCAGGAGAACACCCAAGAAAATTGGGCCCATGACTCGGCTAAAGCGCCGCGGAAGCGCGGCGGATCCCACCGATCCGCCGCGGTTCCGCTGCCGAGTTGCCGAGTCATGAACCCAAATTTCTTGTGTGGGTCCCCTGTGATATTTGGTATTTTCTGGAATTTTTTAATATTTGCTCAGGTTTCAGTTTTACAGAGATGTATTGGAGCAATATTAAAAGTGTTTAATCGATCGAAATTGTACAGTATTTGCATATTGGATTATATCTGTGAATGTTTAATGTGTTCGTAAACCTCCCCTAACTGCTAGTATGTCGGTTGGCAGGGGGTTGCACATTTCTGTAATGGTTTTATCTGTTTGTGCATATGAACTGTATTGGACTGTTGTGGTGTATAGCCGGGGTTTTGCAATGGGTTATTATTTAATTCATTTGTTGTAAATGTAATTTGTTGTAATATTATTTTTGCGGGGCACATCCAGGTTGCGGTTGTAGCCACCGTTGTATTATTTCATTTTACTGTTTTTGCTCCTAGGACTGACCCAAGGTGGGATACACAAACTGCTGGGCGGGTAGTTTGCCGTACCCGTAGGGGTCGAGGGTGGGGTAATGGCTATTCATCACAACTGTGTTATCCGTCTTTTCTTGCAGGTTCAAAAGAAATACGGATTGCTTGCAAATCCAATTAAGTTCATCTGTGTTCTGGAATGTATATCATTGCGTCAGACGAATGTAAAATATCTATATATATGATAGCTATTTAGACGTCACTTATGTTTTACACCCGCGCTAGCCCAGTCCCCGCTCTGTCGTTAGTTAAGTAACCTAACGGGTAATGACGGGACCCAGTGGCGAATGCGGATGGCATAAGAGGACGTCATATTTTCGTTGTTCTCTGCAATGATAGGTTAATGATGGGACGCATTATCTATAATGCAAAGAAAATAAACCAAAGTTTTAATCGTTGGAACAATTTAAAAGAAACCACTCGGTTAATTTTAAAACAGATATTTTTAAATGCGGAGACCTAACCACTCCTTTTAAAAAGCTATCAGGTTCCTTCGGTTATATCAAGTTCACTACGTTCACGGTTTCGCCAAAACCAGTCGTAGCCCTCCGTCATTTCTTATGGATGGTCAGTAGTATTCAAGCTATGCTTGTTGGCTTTCGTCAAGGCATAGTGTTTGGTAGCTGCTGGGGTATTCATTTGTTGCATAGATAGATGAGTTGGTTTGGGACAGTCGTATAACCTTGTTGGCTTTCGTCAAGGGTATATACGGATGGGTTCAAATTAACAAGATAATGATGGGCAGAACTTGACATGTGTTTTATGATTTGTTGGCTTTCGTCAAGGTCATAAGAACATGGGGCAAAAATATATATCGGGAATTTCTAAAGAAACTGAAATTTGCAAAGAGATGCATACCATTTGGAGTTTGATGAATGTTGGTAGGATTCCTTCAACATTATCATACGATGATATTTGGATCCCGATCCTACTGTGAGTATATGCTACTTATCAGGATATTCGTCACTTAACGATCAATGCTATAAACCAAGTAGGTGTCCAGAAAAGTGTCAGCGGGGTTACGCCCCCAGAGAAAAGAGGTTATTTAATTAAGGAACTTCGCGAAAGCGTTGGAAAACCTCCCTCGAAGTATCGACACTGGCCTGGCTGAACGGTTAAGCAAGTATTGTACAGTGAGAATAGTCCTGGCTAATTCTTCTTTTATGGTTTGAGGAAGGATTCGAGAAACAGTGGGAGCCATCCAGTTTAGATAAATTAAAAACCAATCTAAACTTGCAAGAGCATCATGCTAAAGTGTTTTCTTCTCTCTCTCTCATTGCAGCGACCTTGTGACCATGACTAGGTTACATCTAGATAACAAGTTGACTGAATCTAACTTATATGACTGGCAAAGGTCTGTCCAGATGACCATTGCCTATGACAAGCTGGACCACCCTATTACTAATCAAGATCCCACCGTCACAGGTCCAGTTTCCACCGTCACGGATATGGATATCCGTCAGACAAAGGAAAAGAATAAAGCGAAAGCCAAGTGCCTCGTGTTGGCTTCAGTTGATGGTATATACCAGAAGCAGCACGAGAAGATGGACTCTGTTTCCATCTTTATCCATAACAAAGATTTATATGGAGAGCAATCTCATATCGCAAGATATGAGGCCTCGAACGAATTGATTCAAGCGAGGTCGGCTGACGGGTCATCTGTAAGGGACGACGTCCTTACGATGACTAGCTATATTGATGAGCTCAAGGACCTGGAGGCCACGTTGGGAAACAGGTCATATACTGACTTGTTTCCACAGTCCCTACCCTCTACTTACACCCTGAAAGAAACCAGGGAGACACAAGCTCTGCTTAATAGGGGACCTTCTTCTTCTTCATCCAAGGCGAAAGCAAAGGGTGAAAAGAAGAAGACCTCTACAAAGCCGATATACGGTGTCAGCAAAGTAGGAGGAAAGGGAAGAGAAAAAATTTCGGGACTTGGTATAGGTAAGGAGGGATATTCCTATTGTTGTGGGAATGGACATTGGCAGAAGGATTGCAGGGCTTTGGAAGCCAGTAACCAGGATACGAAGCATGTTGTGGCTTCAGCCTCAAGTGTGTTTGTAATTGAGAACTGTTTGTCAATTAACTCTACTTCCTGGGTACTAGATACCGGAGCAGGATCTCATATCTGTAATTCGTTACATGCTTTGAGAAACCGTAAAGTTATAAGGATAGGTGATTTGTCTCTCAGAGTTGCAAATGGAATGAGCGTGGACGCTGAATCCGTGGGAGAATATCGCCTAGGTTTGACAAGTGGGCAGATATTGATTCTACGTAACTGTCTGTATGTATCAAGTTTGACTTGTAATATCATATCAGTGTCCTCACTTTCAAGAGAGGGATATGACTTTACATTCGTAAGCGATGTAGTTCACATCCACCTAAATCAAGTTCTGATTGGGTCCGGTACATTAGATGACGGTATATACGTATTGAATCAAGCCCAGGTTTTCAATGTCCAGAACACACTTAAAAGAAAGTCTCCAGAAGTGAATCAGGCTTTCTTATGGCATTGTAGACTAGGTCACATCAATGAAACACGGTTAACGAAGTTACATAAAGAAGGATATTTGAATCCGTTCGAATATCAATCTTATGCCACTTGTGAATCTTGTCTCATGGGAAAGATGACAAAGACTCCGTTTACTGGACACGGAGTAAGAGCAAGCGAGCTCTTAGGACTCGTACACAGTGACGTGTGCGGTCCGATGTCTATACATGCGCGAGGTGGTTATTCCTACTTCATTACTTTTACGGATGATTTCTCCAGGTATGGACATATCTTCTTGATGAAGCATAAATCCGAGGCCTTTGAGAAATTCCAAGAATACAAGAATGAAGTGGAAAACCAAACAGGCAAAAGTATTAAGACACTGAGATCTGATCGAGGTGGTGAATACTTAAGTGCCAAGTTCCTGGGTTACTTAAAAGAGAAAGGATTCTCTCTCAGCTTACTCCTCCATACACACCACAACACAACGGTGTATCGGAAAGGAGGAATCGGACCCTATTAGATATGGTTCGTTCCATGATGAGTAAAGCTGAGTTACCGCGATCATTCTGGGGTTATGCGCTAGAATCAGCGGCATATCTTTTGAACAAGGTTCCAACCAAGACTGTGCCTACCACGCCATATCAGATGTGGAGTGGGAAGAGACCCTATCTTCAGTACCTGAAGACATGGGGATGTCCAGCTTTTGTAAAAAAGCAACATCCGGACAAGCTCGAGGCACGATCAGTAGAGTGTAAGTTTGTGGGATATCCAAAGAATTCCATGGGATATTGCTTCTACTACGCAGAGGAACAAAAGGTTTTTTTTTCTCGTCATGCCCGCTTCTTAGAAACTGAATTTTTAGAAAATCAGAAGAGTGGGAGCGCAGTAGAACTGGAAGAAATTCCAGAACCACAAGCTGTTACTGAAAGTTTGGTGGAACAAGAAGTTTCAGAAGAAATGGACATACCAGCGCCTATCCGTAGAAGTAGTAGGCAGTCTCATCCGCCCGAGAGATACTACGGTTTTCTCATAGACGGGGATAGAGAAGATTGCGTCATTGATAATGACGACCCTACTAGCTTCCAGCAAGCCATTCAGAGCGGTGACTCGGTAAAATGGCTGGATGCAATGCGGACCGAAATGGAGTCCATGTACACTAACAAAGTATGGACTTTGGACACTGCTCCAGATGGAGTGAAACCCGTAGGATGCAAGTGGATCTTCAGAAAGAAGATTGGTGTAGATGGACAGGTTGAAACCTATAAAGCTAGACTTGTTGCAAAGGGTTTCCGTCAAAGACCTGGTTTGGACTATGACGAAACCTTTTCTCCAGTGGCTATGCTGAAATCCATTCGGGTCCTTCTTGCTATTGCTGCCTTCCACGATTATGAAATCTGGCAGATGGACGTAAAGACGGCCTTTCTAAATGGAAATTTAGAAGAGAGCGTCTATATGGATCAGCCAGAGGGATTCATTCAGAGTGGGAGCAGCGGTAAAGTATGCAAGCTGCTTAAATCCATTTATGGACTAAAGCAGGCATCGCGGAGTTGGAACATCTGTTTTGATGATACTGTCAAAGAATTCAACTTTATCAAAAATCCAGATGAACCATGCATATATAGTAAGATTGTAGGGAGAGTTATTGTATTCCTCGTCTTGTACGTGGATGACATTCTCCTAATAGGAAATGATATTCCTATGCTACAGTCAGTCAAAAAATTCTTGTCACAGAAATTCTCCATGAAGGACCTGGGTGATGCCACCTACATTCTAGGGATCCAGATCTATCGTGATAGATCAAAGAGGATGTTGGGACTTTCACAGTCCAGGTACATAGACACCATATTGAAAAGATTCAGTATGGATGATTCAAAGCGCGGTAACCTACCGGCTTGTCACGGAATCACCCTCTCCAAAGAGATGTCTCCCAAGACTGATTTGGAAAGGGAACGCATGTCGATTATACCCTACGCTTCTGCGGTAGGCTCTATAATGTATGCGATGTTATGTACCAGACCAGATGTAGCATACGCATTGAGCATTGTAAGCCGGTATCAGGCAAACCCAGGGGAGAATCACTGGATAGCAGTAAAGAACATTCTCAAGTACCTGAGAAGGACTAAGGAGATGTTCTTGGTTTACGGCGGAAAGGACCTCAAGATGGAGGCCTATGCTGATTCCGGCTTCCAGAGTGACAAGGATGACTCCAAGTCCATGTCGGGTTATGTCTTTACCCTCAATGGAGGGGCGGTGTGCTGGAAGAGTTCCAAGTAGGACACCGTTGCTGACTCGACAATGGAAGCAGAGTATATAGCTGCTTGCGATGCCGCAAAAGAAGCAGTCTGGATGAAGAAGTTCCTAACAGAACTTCAGGTGGTTCCTACCATAGTTGATCCAATACCTCTGTATTGCGACAACAACGGAGCTATAGCTTTAGCGAAGGAACCAAGGTCCCATCAGAAGTCCAGACACATCTTGAGGCAGTATCACTTGATCAGGGAGATCATTGATCGTCAGGAGATCGAGGTTCGGAGAGTTGCTTCTGAAGAGAACATTGCTGATCCATTCATGAAGGCCCTACCTCAGATTCAGTTCGAGAGGCTACTCGAGATCATTGGTCTTCGATATGCCAGTACATGGCCCTAGTGCAAGTGGGAGATTGTTAGTGTTTATGCCCTAGAAGGCCATTACTGTATCATACAAGTTTGTATATTACTTAATGGAAGCTTGGGATATTCACATGTATATAACAGTCTTGCTAAACATGGTAGTATGCTACTTGGTTTTTCTATCTTAATATGTGAGTATACGTATTGATAAAGCTCTTAGGATCTTGCTTGACTACCAGCGTTGTGATGGCAGTCACACTAGTGGGGGCTGGGTAGTCTACAAGCACATCCTTATTCAGGTCCCTGGTCGTTGGATTATCGAGACAAAGCATCGATACTCCGGAGTAGACTAGTGTGTACGCTTCTCATCCCAGTTGGGGAGATGGTCTGTCCCACAGCCGTCAGTACGTCGTACTGGAGATAGTATATAGGTGCTCGTTAGGTTACGGGTACACCGGACAGGACTCACAGGGAACTGTTGGTTGGTTTTATACCAGTCGTCAGTGAACAGTTCCCAGGTGACATGAGTACAGCATAGTCCGCAGACTTGACACTGCTACTTCGCCTCGAGTGTGTCCCACTGTTCTTAGATTGCTACTCTACCACGGCTCAAAGGAGTCGTGCAAACAGGTAGCAGTTGGGTGCAGTCCCGAGCACTTGGAGGCAGTGGCGGTTAGACAGGATTCGTCCTTCCCGGTATTAGGAGTTGATATCGCGCTGTGTCAGAGAGCCATTACGCAAAGTCCCTGGCCAGGGCAAGCGAGATTTGCTGGTAGGTTCCATTAGTTTCTCAGGGTGTAATGGGCTTCCTTCCGACACGACTTATACCGCTATTAGGGGACTGACGCTTGCCGTCCCCCTAGGCCCGATATGCGATAGTCTTGGACGAACGGACCGGACTGTATGGAGATTGTCACAGCAGGCTCAGTAGGAGTTCGGATGGGTTTCCTCATCGGCCTTCTTATCGACATCTACCTGGGGACCGTTACGTACAGCTAGTGCCGCTTGCGGTCTGTGGTTAAACCCACTGCCAGCGTAGTAGTCGAGTCTCTAGAGTCCCACACAGAGAGTTTCCTACTCCAGGCGAAACGATATAGAGGTCGTATGGTTTTACGACAAAGGGTTCGGACGCATATGTGTGTTTACACACTTACGTCGTTTGGACAGTTTTTACCAGTCGGCTTTGGTTTAAGCCAGTTACTGGTATCCGGTTATTGGATTTATACAGTCTAAAGTTTTTCCGTATTTTTGCGGAAAGGAGGGGCGTTCTCGTAATTGTGCGAGAAGCTTCTAGAAGATGGTGACTAAGGAGGTTTAGGTGTCATTTGCATTAAATGGGTTTAGTGAGTCATGAGAGTGATTCATCCATATCATTAATGCACAATAAATGCTTAATGAGTCATGGTTATGAATCACCATTAGATATTTGTGAAACTTGATTATTCATCATTTGTTTTTCTTTTATTGATGAATTATAAAGTTTCATATATATTATGATAACTTACTATTCTCACAAAATAATCATTCTCACCTTCTCTCTCCTCAAGCTCTCCCTCTTCAAACCCTAATCCTCCCTTCTCATGTGTTGAGTACAAGGATTAGTTAGACTACTTAATCCATAACCCTCTCTATATTAGATCTATCTTCTTTGATTAGCAATCCAAGAAGGTTAGTTGCCTCAAGTTTAGAGGCTAAGCTTGGAGTTTTGCTCTCGGGTGGATCATCTACTACATCGAGAAGGCCGAGGAGGACAAGGAGATCGTAAAGCCGAAGGACTTGGTTCGATAGGTATAATCCCTAAGCATAGTAGTTTAGAACAACTATGTGTTTGGTTAGTTATTGTTTAGCTTCGATTCATGCGGTTAGTCGATGTTTGTTCACTAAACAAGTTCGTTTTTGAAAATTCCGCCTCCCCGCGAGTCGTGGGGTGTTGTACATCGACTTACAGTTGCCGCGATGCGGTAGCGTAATTAACTGCAGGGGCTTGCGCCTGCAGGGAAGAGCGTCCCCACAATCAAAAACCCCTTAAGCGAGGGGGAATCTGACGAAGTCTGCTACATCGGACGCATTCATTTAAACCTTCGATACACGGTGCCATAAATCAACTTGGCATCTTCGGAGAGGTGGACGGATAGTACCAATTAGCATCTGCCCCCGAATCTCAGGCAAGGCGTTCAGTCGCGCCGTCATTCGGAGGGGAACAGATTCTGGAACGCCCGGTGGGACCTTTTTCTCTTTCCACTCCACACTTCGTGTGTCGTGATTCGCGAACCAACCGCGGTTCGCTAATGGTTGCCCTTGGGTTTCAAGATACTAAGACTTGGCGTCTTACTTATTGCAGAAAGCAAAGAATCGATGGCTTCTACTTCTGCGAAATGCTCCAACTGCTTGGACTGCAATTGCAACCAACGCTCTGCCTCGCCAGGAGGTATAGCCTACGGACCCCAAGCTGCTTCGTTATTAACAATGCCCATGGAACAGGTCACTCGAGCCACCATGGGATTGTTTTTTGGGACCATGCTCCCGCCGACAAGCTTCACCGCTCCGGTGCTGACAAAGGAAGCTCCCAAGAAGTCGGTCTTTGATCGTCTTACCCCTGCCGCGGCCCCTCTCAACGGGTCGCCCAACACCAGCGCCTCGGTCTTCTCTAGATTGGGCCAAGACTCCTGTGGACCCACAATGGGGCCTACAATCCCAGAGAAGGCTGCTTCTAAGAAAGTGACCGGTCCTGCTCCTGAAGTCGTCAAGGCGGCTTCCCCTGCCAAAAAGTCGGTCTTTACAAGATTAACGGCTCCAGCTCCCGCTCCTGCTACCCAAAGGACATCGGTCTTTAATAGGCTAACACCAGCAACGACCCCCCACCCACACAGGGGGCAAGACGAAGCCATCCTCACCGCTAAACCAGTGCCGTCCGCTCGACACGCTCGACGTCGCCACTGGTGCCGAGTAAGGAAGACTGGGGGCAACTCCCCCTCTGGGCTAACTCCATCAGCCTCAACAGTGGAAGTTAATGCTGCCGTTCTAACGGGGAACAGCTTCGAGATGCTAAATAAGGTGCGAAGGAATTCTCCTACTACGGTGCTAAAGAGGTCTCCTCCTCCACTAAAAAAAGTTGCGGAAATAAAGCCAGAACAGCCCCGATCCCCTCAACGGCTGTCTTCCAAGATCTATAAGGTATGGCGGCAGGCCCGAGACTCGATGATCGATCCAAACTTCTCCCTCCAGCACAAGAAGCTGAAAATCCAACAGGAAGCCAGTCACCAGGCTAAACCACGAAAGGCTGTTTGGGTGCCCACTTCAACGGCCCCCTCAACTTCCACTGCTCATAAAAGGAGGAAGCCAGAGAAGATCCCCCAGCCTGCAACGACAGCTAAAGGCACTAAGCCCAGACGCCCTAAGTCTGGGGGCATGATGGTCCATACCGTATACATGGCGTCAGGAAAGAAAGACGGCCGTGCGTCTACAGATCATAGACCGCTTACACGGTCAGTGACCAAAGCTCAGGAGCAACAGCAAAAGCTCCAGAAAATGATGAATGCTATGGCCGCACTTACCGGGCCAAAAGAAAACCCAGAAACGTTCTCGGACGAACGCCAGGAGGAAGAAACCGACGCTGAGTTCCTTCGCCGAATATTGGAGAAGAAGGACAAAGAGGCTGCTGAACAAGAAGCCAACATATAGCGTATGAGCCTTCTCTTCCAAGATATGATAGGAATGATGATCCAACAGGACCTACCCGCTGAGGATCCCCCAATCGTTCTTGAAGAAGACCGGGAAGAAACGTCAAATCCACCGCCGGCCCTCTCAACGGCCAAGGAGGAGACAATCTCTAAGGCTGATTTAGTCGACTATATAGCCCAGCAAATCCGGGTTCATCATGCGACTGAGGCAGCTGGTCAAGTCGTAAAAACGGGGCGGCCATATCCAAGCTGGTACGACCAAATCAAGTACCCGCCGGGTTACACAATTCCCAAGTTCCATGTTTACAAGGGAACGGGCAATCCTCACCAGCATGTTGCCCAGTTTAGGGCACTCTGCGGCAACACCGGCGGTGATGACAAGCTTTTGCTTCGCCAGTTTGTTGGAAGTTTATCAGATACGGCATTCGAATGGTATTCGGAACTCCCGAACGATTCTATCAAGACGTTCGCTGAAATGGAGTTGCTATTCACTCAGCGATTCGCAAGCGCTAGTGAACGCACTCCAATAACGGCATCGATTAATGCCAGGGTGAAACCAGGCGAAACGTGGGTCTAGTATGCTATACGTTGGCGAAATTTATGGTCGAAATGCGAGCAACGCATTGAGGAAGCGCCCGTGGTGGGCATGTTCGTGGGAACCCTAGACCCTCACGCAACTATCTCCCAGTTTATGATGTTATTTAAGCCAACCACATTCCAGGCTCTAATCGACAAGTTGGCCCAGATGGACCAAATGGGTCATAGACCGTCTCCCCCGAAGCCCGAGCCTCGGAGTGACAAGGGTAAAGCAAAGGCAACCTTCGTCGCGAATGCCCAGCAGCAACCCAATGCCCCAAAGCTGGCGGATCAATTGGAAGAAAGATGCCGGTATTATAATGAGAAGATGAAGCGTCCTTACTCGTTCCCACGGGACAAGACGAAACGGTTATTCGAGCTGGCAGTACGCAACAGACTTATAAACCTGCCAAATCCAAGGCGACCGACACAACCCACTGAGGTGAATAACCCTAACTATTGCCCTTACCATCAAACGGTAAGTCATCCGATTGAGGACTGCTTCGTCTTCAAAGGATGGATTGAAGATCAATACCTCCAGGAGAAGTTTGTGCTGTCCTAAAAGTGGAAGGTGAACCCACCACAGCCGCATACTCCTAAGAAAGCAGATACACCGGGGGCAACCTGTTCCTTTATTGAGGAAGCTCCATGGGAGGTCGTGCTGTCAACTAAAACCAAAAGAATGCTGAAGGACCTTCATGCGTGCCTGGCAATCGAATGGAAGGACCCGCTGGAACCCCAGATCATTGAAGGAATGCTGAGGCCGCGCCCAACTACAAAGAGCGGTGGTGATGGCCCAAGTACTCATGCCCTACCGTCAAAATCTTCGAAGAAAAAGAAGAAGAAATCTAAGAAGCCCGTGAAGCCTGGAGACAAGCACACGAACTTGCAGAAGAAAATCGACGCGCTGGAAGAGTACAATCAAAAGGCGCGAACTCCTGTCACGCTGCAAGAGTTCCTCAACCACATCTTTCAGGAGGAAGATGATGGAGAAAGCTCGTCGGATGAATCCGAGGGATATGTCGCAAGTTGTAACGTAATCTCCCACTCGTTTACCGACGATGAAAAAACTCCTGGCACTAAGAAACTGGGGACAGAGCCTGAACCAGAGCTTGTGTGGCCAACAGATGAAATGATCGACGCCTTTCTAGACGAGATTCGTCTAAAGAGTAAAGCGGATCAGGAGCGTGAGATGGCCGCATCGGAAGGAGCCAAATGCAGGCGACTAAACGAAAGAGTTGAAGTACTCCCGCCAGATCGAAAGGCACCCGACGCAGACAAGAAGATATTCAAGATGAGGAAAAGGTTTGCCAAAGCCATGTCAATGGGAATGAAGCTACCACCCTCGGAAGAAAACACGCTCAATGGGGCGGAGAGGCACCCTGATTATTGCGCATATCATCGGAAAATTTCATACCCCACGGAGGAGTGCGACGCTTTTAGGATATGGTGGCAGGGATATGTTGCTCATCGACAACATTTTAAACGCATGAAATGCAAGATCCGTCGGGAACGAAGAAGTACTGCCGACGGGCACAACATAACCACTGGCAACTGTTACATGGTTAACGCCGGAAGGTCACAGGTTCTCACCTTTGGGAGCGACTCTGATGAAGAAATGGCTCTGGGCCCTCTCTTTAAAGAATCCGTTTTAGGGAAAGAGGAGAAACCGGAGGCCTGCGAAAACATTCAGCTGCGCAATCGCACGCTCCCAGAAAAGAATCTCGGGCCCGCAAATAGAAAAGATAAGGGAAATGAAAAGGTCACTGAGGATATCACTTTAGATGACCAAGTCATGAAAGAGCTGACTACCAAAGACCCTCCCAGGAAGGGTAAGGTGGACTACAATATCCTGGCGCACCTAAGGAAGCTACCTTCTCAACTTAGCATTCTCGATGCCCTCCTATTATCAAAAGAAGCGTGAGATTCACTAATTAAGGCGTTACAAGAACCTGAGCAATTCCACGCCTTCCTCGCCACGGAAAGGATGAAGGATGAACTGGAGGAAGTGCATACGGCCGGCATCACTTTCGGTGACGAAGACCTCCTTCTCGGGACGTGCGACCACAACCGTCCCCTATATGTCTCTGGATACTGCCATGATATCAAGACAGGCAAGATCCTAGTGGATAATGGATCCTCCGTCAATCTCCTTAATGTTCGGGTGTTAAAGGAAATCTGCATGAGTGTGCAACACCTCGCTCGTGACAAAATTACCATCTCCGGTTTCGATTCACAATCGTCATGGACTCTCGGATCCGTGATACTAACATTACGCTTCGGACTACTCGTCACAGACATCAAATTCCATGTCATTGACGCCAAGACCTGCTACAACGCCTTGCTCGGTCGCCCTTGGTTACACGAGTACAACATCATCTCTTCTACACAACATCAGTGTATGAAGTACTTTAAGGATGGTTTTGAGTATACCGTAACAGGTGAGCTGAACCCATTTTCCGTAAACGAAGTCCGCAAATATGAAGATGCGAAGTACTTTTTGCCAGATTTCGAGGATACAGAAAGGTGTCGCAAGCCGGAGAACAAAGCCGCCGCCACCATCCCTATTTTCGGGAGCGATACCGAAGAAGAAGAAGAGATAGTTTATGCTGGGCCATCTCAACGCAACAACCCGGGGACGTCCGCCCCTATGTTGGTCTTCGAAAGTGACTCGGAAGATGAGGTTAATGCCGTGTTCTCCAATCGGCCGTCAATACAAGCACCCCCTAGCGATGATCAGAGTTTGCAAATCACCATGGTGCGCGAGAACACTACAAGGATCTCGACACACTTCAATCTTACAATGTGCAGGACCTGCAAACGTTTTACGTCCCTCCCAGGCAAAGGGGTGAGAAGGCAATCCTATTCTACCGATCCTCAGAGACGAAAGTAGAGAAGTAGATCTGGCATGGCGCGGATGCTACACTCGACAGGCTCCAACCCATCCGTTTGCCCAGATGCTATACAAATGGACTAAGGAGGCTATTGAAGCGCCAAGGAGTACTCTTAAAACAGACTGTTCGACAAGCTCGGTTCTACAACAGGATTTGGGATGTCCCTGGGACTCAACGCAAATTGCCCAACGGGAAAATGGAAACACTTGGGCTTGGATGCGTGAGAGCCGGAAAACGGGAACGGGCCCACAGTAGCTACGCCATATATACCTTTGATGAAGAAGAGGACGCCCTGTCAGGAAATGCCAACCCCTCATCAAAACTAGATCCTGCGATTGAAGGGCCGAGTCCGTCATTTGAAGAACGAATGGACAAGCTTATCAGGAAAGCGGGTCAAAAAGCTCGGGAAGACCACAACCGCGAGATGGCCATCTACGAGAAAGCCAGGACGCAACGTCTGTTTCAACAGGCTGCAAAAGACGAAGATGCTCATCCCTATCAACCCGTTGTACGAAAGGCCCGACGTAGAGACAGAAATAAATCAAGAAGCGGAAATAGGAGCCGACAACAACGACGTAGGATTAGAGAGTCGTGTGATCGGGCGTTGCGTGGTCCGGATTTGTCCCTCATGAAGAAGATGAGTCGAGCGTATTCCTTCCCTCGAGACAAGACGGAGAGGTTACTCGAGCTCGCTATAAAACATCAAATGATCGCGCTTCCAGAGTCTAGACACCCTGAGCAAGCTAACAAGGCTTCTCATCTGAGCTATTGCTCTTATCACCGAGCCATAGGACATCCTACCGAAGACTGCTTCACCTTCAAGAACTGGGTCGAGGACCAGTACCAATAGGGCAGATTTGCTTTATCCCGCAGCTAGAGGGTAACGCCGCCACAACAGCACGAACCTAAAGCCGCGAGAGCAGAGCCAGACCCACATCAGTCCTGGAAGCGGATTCGCACCTGTTACATGATTACGATATTAAAAGAAGAGCCCAAGAATATGGATGACCTTCCCTGGTGCTTTGAGAACAACAATGATGAGGCGATCTCAAAATTTCCGCCAGCTCCGAAAGAACTGGAAGATGGCATACATACTACTGCAGATAACCTCAAGAAGATTGAGTTGGGATCGGCAGATGATCCGCGACCGACATTTGTCAGCGAGCTGCTATCTGAAGAAAGGGTGGCTGCGTTAAAGAACGTGCTCCTATAGCATAAATACTGCTTCGCGTGGAACTATTCCGAGATGCCAGGATTAGATCCGGAGATTGCTGTACATAAATTAGCGATATCCCCGAATATCAAGCCAGTCAAGCAGGCGCCGAGAAGGATGCGACTCGAGCTTGAGATGAGCATCAACGCCGAAGTCAAGAAGCTGATCGATTCTGGATTTATCCAAGAAGTCCAATATCCTGACTGGATCGCCAACATCGTCCCGGTAATGAAGAAAAATGGGACGGTACGCATATGCGTGGATTTCAGGGATCTCAATAAGGCCTACCCGAAGGACGATTTCCCAGTACCGGTAACCGAGCTAATGATAGATAACACGTCCACTCACGAGGTTTTCTCCTTTATGGACGGTTCATCAAGGTACAATCAGATAAAGATGCATCCCGAAGACCAGAAGCACACCGCTTTCCGGACCCCTTTGGGTATATTCTGCTACAAGGTTATGCCCTTTGGTCTAAAGAACGCCGGTGCTACCTATCAAAGGGCCATGACAAAGATCTTCGATGATCTCATACATGATATCGTCGAGTGCTATATTGATGACCTCGTAGTGAAGAGCATGTCATACGAAGAGCATTTAGATCATTTGAAGACTGTATTTCAACGCCTTCGGCAATATAATTTGAAGATGAATTCCCTCAAATGCGCGTTCGGAGTCTCCTCGGGTAAATTCCTGGGATTCATCATCCGACACCGAGGTATCGAAGTAGATCCATCTAAGATCAAGGCAATCATGGAAATGCCTCCGCCAAGAACCCTCAAACAGTTGCGGTCCCTCCAAGGGAAGCTCGCATACATCCGGCGATTTATTGCCAATCTTTCAGGCAAGTGCCGCCCTTACAGCCACCTAATGAAGAAGGGAACTCCATTCGTTTGGGATCACAAATGCCAAGGTGCACTTGACGAGATCAAGCAGTACCTGCAAAACCCTCCGGTGTTGGCTGCGCCGGTCAAAGGAAAACCCCTCATTGTTTATACGACCGCCTTCGAAGGTTCCTTAGGCGCATTATGGGCACAAGAGAACGATCAAGGAAAAGAGAGAGCACTCTACTACTTAAGTCAAGTTCTGCTGGGGGCAGAAAGCAACTACTCTCCCATTGAAAAACACTGCTTGGCGTTGATCTTCGCGATAACAAAGCTCAGGCACTATGCGTTGGCGCACGAAGTCCGTCTCATCTCGAAGGTGGACCCTCTTAAATATTTGATGTCAAAGGCTATATTGACGGGTCGACTCTCTATATGGGCTCTACTCCTGATGGAGTTCTTGATAACGTATCGACCTCTCAAGGCAGTGAAAGGCCAGGCCATCGCCGACTTTCTCGCTGAACATCCGATACCGGCTGATTCTCCTCTGAATTGCGATTTGCCAGACGAACATGCGTTTGACGCGATCGACAGCGGCGGTACCCGATGGGAACTCTATTTCGATGGAGCGTCCTCCGTAAAGAGGCGCAAACAAAGACCCCTATAGTCAAGTCGGGAGTAGGCCTTATCTTTGTAACCCCACAAGGAGGGATAATGCGCTTTACTTTCTCCTTAACGGAATCGAGGACGAACAATGAAGCCGAATACGAAGTTTTAATAGCGGGCCTCGAGATCGCCATCGACATGGGAATTGAAGACCTCCTTATATACGGGGACTCTCAACTGGTCGTTAGTCAAGTAAATGGTGACTACCAAACGTGCAAACCGGAGTTGGTGAAGTACGGCGAAAAGGTACAACAACTATTGACCCAAATTCCTTCCTACACTTTGGAAAGCATACCACGTGCGGAAAATAGCAAATCAGACGCGCTAGCCAAGCTCGCTAAAGAACTGGCTGACGAGAACCTTGATGACGTCAAAATCATGGTACAAAGCCGTCGAGTGCTCGCCCCCGCAGAAATATCTCCCGAGTCATACGAAGAAAATGGCGCGACTGAGCAAACAACCCTACAAATAAAAGACCGTGAGAAGGCAGAGGACTGGAGGGAGGTCTTCATAGACTACTTTAAGTCCCACCGAATCCCCGAAGAAGCATCCTCAAGACATCAGCTCATGAAACGAGCTCTATCTTTCGCTTTCGTCAATGATACTCTGTATAAGAGGTCGTTTGATTCTCCGTGGCTGAGATGCTTAGGACCGGACGAAGCAGAAAGAGTCGTTCAAGAAGTTCATGATGGAATCTGTGGTTCTCATCAAGCAGGCCCGAAGATGAAGTTAAAAATTAAACGGATGGGTTACTACTGGCCCACGATGGTCCAAGACTGCCTCGAGTATGCGAAGCAATGTCACTCGTGCCAAATCCACGGGGATTTCATCCACCAGCATCCGAATCCACTACATCCAACGGTGGCTAGCTGGCCATTCGAAATGTGGGGGACTGACATAGTCAGCCCCATCGAACCAGCATCGTCCCGGGGACATCGTTTCATCCTGGCGACAACTGATTACTTCTCCAAATGGGCAGAAGCAGTACCGCTGAGGGAAGTGAAGACAGAGAATATCCTCTACTTCTTCAAGACGCACATCATCTATCGGTTTGGAACTCCACGGCGGATTATCTCCGATAACGGGCCGGCCTACAGAAGCCATAAGATTAGCCGCTTCGCGCAGCATCACAATATAGACTGGAGATATTCTTCAGTTTATTATCCACGAGCTAACGGTCTGGCCGAGGCCTTCAACAAGACCTTGACGAAGATCATGAAGAAAACGGTGTCACGAAATAAGAAAGACTGGCACGAAAGACTGCAAGAAGCTCTCTGGGCCTATCGAACTACGTTCAAGACGGCCACGAACACAACGCTGTACGCGTTGGTATTTGGGACGGAAGCAGTGCTCCCCCTCGAGATAGAGTTACCCTCTCCACGAGTGGAAGTCCACTACGAGCTGACGGACGAAGAAAATGCTCACCTTCGGCTTGAGGAGCTTGATGCCCTCGATGAAACCTGGCTCATAGCGCAACAAAATCTAGAGGCCTACAAAGCAAAGATGACGCGCTCGTACGAAAGATTGACCAGGCCGAGGACGTTCTGCCAAGGCGAACTCGTACTAGTGGTCAAAAGACCTATGATCCCCAATCGCGCCGAGCGGGGAAAATTCGAGCCAAACTATGAAGGCCCGTACATCATAGATAAGGTCTACTAGGGTGGGGCCTATCTACTCATGGACGTGCACGGTGAAAGGCCTTTCAGGCCGATAAACGGTCGCTTCCTAAAGAAATACTACGCTTAATGAGCCACAGCCTAGGTCAATGATAGGTGACGACGACCATGCCCGCTCGATATCTTACTAAGCTCAAGTTTTATAAACGGTAGCCAGCCTCTTAACGATGGACCAAAACGTCCTTAAACTAACGACAGACCGAAACGTCCTTAAACTAACGACGGACCGAAATGTCCTGAAACTAATAGCGGACCGAAACGTCCTTAAACTAATACCGCAGCATCCTTAGGCTGACGAGATAAAAAAAATATAATAAATAAAAACTGTATGTCCATAAGCAAAAAGGGCACGGATGAAAACCCGAAAGGGCTCTGTGAGTAAAAACAGCAGGGCTGCCGGTGAGTATTCGTGAAAACCCAAAAAGGCGCGACCTCGTAAAAAAAATAATAAAAAAAAACAAAAAAAAACGGTATGTCCATAAGCAAGAAGGGCACGGATGAAAACCCGAAAGGGCTCCGTGAGTAAAAACAGCAGGGCTACTGGCGAGTGTTTGTGAAAACCCGAAAGGGCGCAACCTCGTTAAAAGACACTTACAGGGTCCTCACGACCTTGTAAGGAGAAACCACCCGCGTGAGTTCCTTACGACTCACAAGGGAGCAACACACTTAGGGATCCTCACGATTCCTAAAGAGAAATCACACTTGCAAGATCCTCACGACTTGCAAGGAGAACTCTCTTATGGGACCCTCACGGCTCACAAGATTTGAAAGTCTTAAGTCACAGAGACCTAAACCTGTGCTTAAGTAAAATCCCCCACAACCTTCGACACTGCCCTACAAGCAGCTCATACTGACCCTTGTATACAATCCACGGGCGCGAATAAACATTTCCCCAGCAAAGTCCCACCCATGACTAGGGACACGTCCATATGATGAGCAACCCTTATAAGTCCTCTCGACTTATAAGGAGAAAACCCTCTTGTAGGATCCTTACGACTTACAGAGGAACATACACTTAGGGATCCTCACGATTCTTAGGGAGAAAATACACCTACAAGATCCTCACGACTTGTAGGGAGAAATACCTTTGTGAGACCCTTACGGCTCATGAAGTCAAAAGCCTTAGTCGACAGGACCCTAACCCTGTTCGCTAAGCCACCTTTGTTCGACGTCGACAGAGGCAAATGATGATTCGCTCCTGAAAATATCCCAGTTGTAGCGATGCTGATGCCTAAATCGGTATCAAATTCCAAGTCCTTTCATGGCAAATGATGATTCGCTCCTGGCAATATTCCAGTCGTAGCGATGCTGATGCTAAGATTGGCATCAGATTCCAAGTTCCACACTCGTGATATAGGGGGGAAAAAAATCAGCGAGCCAAAAATGCATATGAAATAGCCGAAATGATGGGGCAGCTTGCAACAAAAAAAACAGTAAGTAAAAACGTATGCATAAAAATAGCCGAAATGATGGGGCAACTCGCAATAAAAAGCAGCGAGTAAAAATGAAATAAATAGCCGAAATGATTGGGCACCGCAAAAAATAGCCGAAATGATAGGGCAATCACGACCTCCGCGATATAAAAGCTGAAATGATAGAGCATCGCGGAAAAAGAAATAAAATATAAAAAAAGTTTTAATTTATGCCCTACAGGTGATGTTCCATCGCACCCTGTATACAATCCAAGGGCGTAAACAAAGAAGTGATCACATTTCTCCCAGGTTGCATCAAAGAAAGGAGTTAAGTCTCGACGGGCCCCAAGCGACCTAGAGATCATCCCAACACTCGTCGCGTAACAACGGACACAACTTCAAGCAAAGAGGAACAGCGGCAACCCCCCCAGTTCCATGGCTCGGCGATACATATATCGCCAACAGTCAAACCTCCATCCCGTGAAATGCGGATACAATCAACAAAATTCCTGGCTATGTGGAACGCGGATAACGTCACTCGCAGAGCACGGCAGTGGACCCGTGTGAATTGCATCTAGTGCAAAATTCCTGGTTACGTGGAATGCGGATAACGTCACTCTTTGACCCCGTGAAAAGTGCCCAGAGCGGATCCTGGTCCTCGCAGAGCACGGCAGTGAACCCGTGTGAAGCATCCAGAGTGGAGCCTAGTCCTCGCCGAGCACGGCAGTAAACCCGTGTGAAGCATCTAGTGCAAAATTCTTGGTTACGTGGAACGCGAATAACGTCACTCTTTGACCCCGTGGAAAGCGTCCAGAGCGGAGCCTGGTCCTCGCCAAGCACGGCAGTGAACCCGTGTGAAGCATCCAGAGCGGAGCCTAGTCCTCGCCGAGCACGGCAGTGAACCCGTGTGAAGCATCTAGTGTAAAATTCCTGGTTACGTGGAACGCGGATAACGTCACTCTTTGACCCCGTGGAAAGCGTCCAGAGCTGATCCTGGTCCTCGCAGAGCACGGCAGTGAACCCGTGTGAAGCATCCAGAGCGGAGCCTAGTCCTCGCCGAGCATGGCAGTGAACCCGTGTGAAGCATCTAGTGCAAAATTCCTGGTTACGTGGAACGCGGATAACGTCACTCTTTGACCCCGCGGAAAATGCCCAGAGCGGAGCCTGGTCCTCGCCAAGTACGGCAGTGAACCCGTGTGAAGCATCCAGAGCAAACACCGGACTGTGGAGTCCCAAAAATCCACGGACTATGATGTCCTTAACCTCGACCGTAATGTCTTAAAACTAACAATCAACCATCCCGATTCTGCCTTGGTTAAAGGGTACATCTCTTCACTCCTTTGATACTTGGCGTTGTAATTCCTCAACTTCTTCAAAGAGGTGACGGGTCCCTGCAACCAAACATCGGACTGTGGAGTCCCTAAATCCACGGACTATGAGGTCCTTAACCTTGACCGTGATGTCTTAAAACTAACATCGGACTGTGGAGTCCCTAAATCCACGGACTATGAGGTCCTTAACCTTGACCGTGATGTCTTAAAACTAACATCGGACTGTGGAGTCCCTAAATCCACGGACTATGAGGTCCTTAACCTTGACCGTGATGTCTTTAAACTATGATACCCTGAGCGACCCCTGACCCCGTGAAACACGGATAAGGGCGACCACATCCAGCACTTGCAAGTCCTCACGACCCGCAAGGAAGAAAACTCTCTCGTGAGATCCTTACGACTCTCAAGGGAAAAACTCGCTTAAGAATCCTCACGATTCTTAAGAAGAACTTACACCTATGGGACCCTCTCGACCTGTAGAGAGAGAAACTCTTTATGAGTTCCTCGTGGCTCATAAAGTACAAAAGTCTTAGGAAGTAGATCTTAACCCTGAATCCTAAACCACCGATGCCCTGCAAGGAGATCAAGATAAATTGTCCGCGGAATGCCGTTGAGAAGAAAAATGTATCTTTTATTCATAAACCAAAATGGATACAAAGTACAATTCATGAAAGAAACAAAAAAAAAGATACTCTCATCCATGAGTATGTACAAAAAGAGAAAAGAAAAGATACAAGTCTTCAAGCCGGCGGGCGATGTAGCAATTTTACCAGCTTATCTTTCTGTTGCTGAGCCACGGCTTCATGACGCAAGATCTCCAGAAGACGAGACTCCGCCTGAGCCTGATGGGCCTGATATGAAGCAAGCCGAACTTCAAGCTCTTTCTCGGTGGCCTTATGGGCCTCAACCCTTTCACGAGTGAACGTGGCAGCTTTATCGAGAGCCACCACCTCTTTGATAGACTCCTAAAGCACCCGCCAGAGTTCATACGCTTTGTTGGCTTTGGCTGTGAGATTGGCTTGAAGCTCGCTCAGCGCCTTGGAAGCTAGCTCCCTCTGCGAGAATTTGCGGCCAAGCCTCTTCTCGCATGACGTCATGTTGGCCGCGCATCGTGCTATCAGACCCCGCAACTCCGCTTTTGCAGCCACGACTTCCGAGGAAAGGTGAGAACATTCAAGGGCATGCAAGCGAGCCTCCACCTGCCGACAGAACTCCACTCAGACTCGCACCATTTCTTCGCTATGGTAGGTGGCGAGAAAAGGAAGAGAACCGTTAGCTTCGGCGGCAAACGCTTCAGCTGTGGTTGCGCTACCAGCACGGAGCTCCTCAATAAAAGACGAGAGGGAGACAAGGCTTAATTGGGCTAGGCGTTCTGAAGCTCGCAGAGCATAAGGGCCAGGCGGCATCACGATGCGCGATTCCAACGGCATGGAGACTGGCAGGGCTGTTCAAATTTGAAAGATGTCAATAAAACCCTTAAGCACAGAACGAATGGGATTATAACAAAATGTCGCTTACCAACAGTCATGCAAGTAAGAGCTGAAGGTTCCCCTGGCCCTTCGAGAACCTCGACCTCATCATCGGCCTCAAAAACTGTAGAAAACATCAATGTCAATACGCAAAATAACGACGATGCTATGAGAAGTGATGGACGACACCAACCTTGCCTGGATGAGAGGACAATGCGTTGGGGGGATATCGCTTGTGGAGCTGCCATCTCCAGCAGGCGCTGAAAGGATTGCCGGGGAGACAGATCGACAATAGAGGCCGCCAACTCGCGTAATTCTGAGAAAACAAAAGAATTCAGACAACGGAAAGGCTGCTAATTTAAAATTCAGAAGGTTACCTTCAACACTTCTCCCGTTCTGAGTCGGGGGGATAGCAGCTTCGACAGCCTCTGCCGGAACCTCGAGCTCCAGCAGAGGGAGGGTAGTCCCCACCACCTCCATCTCAGCCTCCGGGCCACCTTCGGGAAGAGCCATTGGGGCAGCAATCTCCAAAGGAGCCTCCCCCAAAAGAGCAAGCGCTTCATGATCAAGAACTGCCACTGGAGGCTCTATTGCAAGAGGAGCAGACTCATCAGCCCCCTCCACATCGAGCAACGCTTCATCGGGAATTTCGACAGGCTTTGGCTTCAACGAGCCCGTAGGGAGCTCCCCCAGCGTCGAAGATTCTGCACAATTCACACAAGAATAAAGATGCAGGCATGCAGGCGTAAACAATCCGAAATGCTATAAAGAAGTATAAAGGCATACCAATGCGTAACGAAGCCTTCAATATGGCTTCTTCAAGCCGCTGCTCCTTCTCAAGGAGGCGTGCTCGCCGGGGTTCAAGAGTAGACTCATGGCCGCCGGTCCATAAAGAGAGCGCGTTCGCTGCGTCCTCTGAAACAGCCTGCTTCAAGGCCCTTTCCCCCCATTCCTCCAAAGGACGGATAAATCACCGCCGAATCCACGAGGGGTCTTCGTAAAAGATTACAGCGGGATAGGGCTTCTTCGGAACCCTGGCATTATGAGACTCGTCTTTGGAGCGCCGTATGGCCTTGGCCAACTGTGCGGCCTCTTCATCAGCCGAACTCGGAAAGAGAAGTCCAGCATCAGACTCCGGTAAGGCCAATGGCTCGGCTTCAAGAATAGGCTCAGACTCCGCTAAAGAGTCGAGCAAATTAGTAGCCACCTTCCTTCGACGCTTGGACCCAGAACCAGTCGCCGAGGACGACCGTCTCTTTCCCATCGAAGCTTTGGTGCGGCGTTGGCCCACGTCGCCCTCAACACCCTCTCCCCGGGCCACAACTGGAGATGACACTGCCATCGTCGATGACACGGAGGGTGGTGCTGCCTCGGGTGGGGGTACTGTTACCGGAGCCCGTCTACCCTGCGATCGGGTACCCAGGGGCATACCAGCTATTGGAGTGAGATCTACTCCCGACTCTCCAAGAATAAGCGCAGTGCCGGTATCCCTCAGGGGAAAGCGGACCGGGGCACGCGGTCGCAGCGCAGCTCCCGTGGCCGGAATCTGAATAGGGGCGCTATGGCCAAGAATCACCCTTCTCTCCTCAATAATAACCGGGTTCACCCGGTGGAGATACCAACCTGTGAACGACCCCACACATCGGGGGATGTAATCGCCATCAGGTATCATGAATTGAGAACCGGTGTTCAGCCTCACAAAATGGTGAGCGGCATCTCGAACGGCCTCAAGCGAAGGAACCGGCGCGACTATGAAAGCTTCGAACGGGACACCCTGGTTGTAGCCGAACTGCCGGGCAAAACGGTGCGGATTGTACCGCATGAAGAAGGCCGCGTTGTCCTGACGGAATACTAGGTAACCCGGTCTGATTGCATATAAGCGCGCGGCTTCCCGGGGCTTCAAAGTGGGCGCGTCATCTTTCGACCGGTCCCAAAGCTGCTGGGCCGAACCCGTGGAAGAAGATAAGACCCGATCATTAAATATTAATCTGCCGACAGTAGCGTAAGGAGAAATCAACGCCCGAATAGCCCCGAATTGAGTTGGGTCAACGGCAGAAGCATCCACCAATCGCATAAGCCGAGGGAAAGTGTAGGCGTCATAGAACGCATGCCTCTGATGCATAGCGAAAGCCCCCAACACGTGCATTTCGATCTAGGACGTGAAATAATGAAGCGAAAAGTTTACCACATCCACTCCAGGAGTAGAGGTATTAGCTGCGGTGCCCAACCCATGATAAAGGTGCGCCAAGGCTGGGATGCTGATGGCCAACCGCGTCCCCTCAGCAATACGATAAGCCGGATAGATAACCGAAGCTCTCATAAAGCGACGATGCATGGGGATGACAAACCAACTGAGCCAGACGCTAACAAACCCCACGAAGAATGTCTCCTCATCCATGCCGGGAGCTGCGATGGATTCAAAAGACATCGGCGACATTATGGGAATATAGTATTGCGGCAGATCCGATTCATTAGTTGGCAGTTTCTTCTGGCCAAACCCAAAGGGGTCTTTCATGTTTGCAAACTTCGGGGCTGTCTTTGATAAGGCGTCCTCGCGAAGGAAACGAGCAATGAAGCTCTTGAAAGTAACACCCTGATCTTCGGATTCGGTGAATAATCGGTCGAAGATACCTAGCGCCTTGATTAAACTGGGACGCTTGTGGCGGACGGCATTCTCAGCAGACAGGCCGTCAACCGGGGCGGGCTCGGGTTCAAAAATGTACTCGTCAGAAGGCAGCAACTCCTCATACAGACTACCTCTGATTGGCAACCCCGAAATGTCATAAAATTCTGCCAGAGAGATCGAGACCTCGCGATCTCCTAGAATGAAAGTGTTGGTGGGAAGATTCCATTGGTTCAAAAATGCCTTGACCCACCATACATGCGGGGACTTATAATGGAAGAGTGACGCGTATATTGCCTGATAAAGCCCGACTTTCTGCAGCCGCGCACGATTGGCAGAAAGGATGTAGCGAGCCCAGAGAAGATAGCCCGTAAGGTGTCGAGGAGTGAGCCCTATCTTGTAAATTTGCCCCCACGGGTGGGCCTCACCTTGGCAAATACGCCGCCCCAAGATATCTATGGCCGGGATCGGATGGTTCGGAATACCGGTCATCGAAGGCTCGAGCCTCCCCGTTGGAGTCCAATTGGGCATTTCCACAGCAAAAACCGTTCTCGGAGGGTCCATCGGTAAGAATGGGAAAGTGGGCTCTGTCGGTACCGCGCAAAGGAAACTCCGGCGACCCTGAATAATATGACTATACCAAGATCCCCATTGAAGTAGGTTGGTGCAATTCGGGTCATGGGCCCGGATCATCGCCATCGCTTCCTCATCAGATGGTGACTGAGGAAAAGCAGCCTCCGAGCGAGAAAAGGGAAAGCATAGAACAGAAGCCATCGCACCTGAAATCCAATAAAAGAAGAAAGTCAGCGATGTATATCCATGCATGAACATGAAGACTAGTTAAAGAAAACAACAGTAGATTTTTCTGAGACCATTGGCTACAAAACACATGGGCCCCACAGAATCAAGATGACGGCTCATTAATAATGAGACCAAGCAGTTATAATAAAACAGAGGGAATATCCTCATTAAATAAAGAATGAGATTCAAGTAACCCTACACATTCCCCCTAGAGGACAAATCTGTCTCGGGCTCTACAACAGATCCAACAGGATCAAAGGAATTAAATTCCCACAGAAGACATCATTACAAAGCTCCTGTTTTATTAATTGCAGAAGGACAACCTCGGGTCAAGAGACCCCAAGAAGCCTCCATGGGAAGAAACTGAGTCCTTCATAGGAATTAAACTCCTTATTAAGAGAAGGGAATTAAATTCCCAGAAACATTTTCTTCAAACGGAATTAAATTCCTTAAAAAAGAGGTAACGGATCTCATCATCTCCCTAAAAGCATCAAGTGAACCCTAGGAGATCCATTGTTCGAAGATTAAATGGTTCTATATTTTCGCTGATAAATCCAAAAAAATGGGTTCATATTAAAAGAGGTAAAACCCCTAATGTGGATTTAAAATCCAGAGAGTTCTTTTAAAATAAAGGTGCTTCGACCGTTCAACATCATTACCTGAGGAAAAAGGATCCTTCAACAGAGTTAAACTCTGGAAAATGTTTGAGACAGAGAACTATGCTCTGGAAACGAGAATTAAATTCTCAAGGGAAAGAGTTCTCAAAAGAAGAAGATGAGCAAAGTGAAGGCTCTTCTGAAGAGACATGGGTATTTATAGGATGTGATGGAGACGCTTCATCTTCCCAAATCCCTAGAGGAATCCAACGGTCACAAAAGGTGACAGCGTTGCACTCAGGTGCAGACACGTGAGAACAACGCTGTGGGGGCATTTGTTTCCTGATTTAAAATCAGGAAAGCCTACGGAAGAAGCTTCAGAAAAGGGTCACGTGCTCACACGTGACCAGCAGTCACGTGTTGGCACGTGACGCCTAAAAGCATCGGCAAGGCAGATTCAGCTTCCCGACTACATCAAAGAAAAGGGGTTCAGAAAGGGTCACGTGCTCCCACGTGACCAGGGTCACGTGTTGGCACGTGACATTTAAAAACGGCTTCAAAGGCACATCGGTTCCCTGATCAAATCAAGGAAAAAGGCTTCAGAAGAGGTCACGTGCTCCCACGTGACCAGGGTCACGTGTTGGCACGTGACACTCAAAAGCAGCAGACTCAATTCCCTGATCAAATCAAGAAAAAGGCTCCAGGCGAGGGTCACATGCTCACACGTGACCAGGGGTCACGTGGTGGCACGTGACGGCTAAGCGGCAGCCAGAAGGCAGAGCGCAAAAAGGAAGAAGTGGTCTCGTTCCAAGGGGGTCACGTGCCTACACGTGACCAAGGGTCACGTGGCCACACGTGACCGGCTTTCAAAGCCTATCTGTTAACAGAATTAAATTCTGAGAAAAGGCCTCTCAAATCTTTCCAAAGGAACCGATTGAATTAAAGATTTAAAAATATCACCTATCTATGGAAAAAGCCTGAACTTGGAAAGATTTCCCCTTAAAATCTAACCGAAATAACAAAGGAGAATCTCTGGATTTAAAATCCAATGGTGATTAAAATACATAATAATCCAAAGGTCCAAAACGAATGGTGAATACAAATTAAATCTCTCAATGAAAGATTCACCAAAACTAATTGATTCGGCTGCTTCTCCTATAAATAGGAGCCAAGAGACACACAGAGAGATATACATGCAGAAAGGAATCGATACATAAAAAAAGTGAAGAGCCTTGATACTTTAGAGGAATTTGGATCTTCTGCAAAAGAAAACCCTAGGTAAGAAAGGGAAGGCTTTTTGAAAGGAAAAAGAGAATTCAATTCTCAACAGAGTTTAACTCTGATATAAAACAGAAGAACATAGTTCTCTCTTTGGTGGAGGATCTGTAAAGTGCACATCTCCCCTTGAGTTGAGAATTTAATTCTCAATGGGTTGAGATCCTGCCATGCAGATCCAAAGCATAGAGAGGGAATGGAAGCTTGAGAATTTAATTCTCACAGAACTATAGGAATTTAATTCCTTTAAAATAAAATTAGGGTTTGACCCTATGTTATGGGAATTTAATTCCTTCAGAATGAACAGAATCAGGGTTTAACCCTAGTTAAGAACTTAGTTCTGTTAAAATAACAGGAATTTAATTCCCTCAAGAAAGAAGAAATGAGGGTTTAACCCTATTTAAGAATATAATTCTTCAAAAGAAAATAAGAATTTAATTCCTCTAAAGTTATTGCTAGGGTATAACCCTATGAAGAATTCAATTCTTAAAAAGATAAACACATCTTCAAACAGGCAAAGGAATAGGGTCACGTGCTACCACGTGACCCCTGAAAAGAAACAGAAAAGAGCTTTAGGGCGCCCTCACGTGTCGACACGTGACCCCTAATGAACATTCTAACAGATCAAAGCGCATGCCCCCATCACGTGCCCACACGTGATGGCTTTCAGAATTAAAAGTGTTAAACACTTATCTGTAGAACAAAATAAAGGGAAACAGGGCGCTATCACGTGCTACCACGTGACCCCTTGGCTGAAGCTTTAACGGACAAACACCAGAATTCCCATCACATGACAGAACGTGATGCTCCAAAGTATTCAGTACTTTTTGCAGAATAAAATGAATTGAGGGTGCTCTCACGTGCTACCACGTGACCCCTCTTGCCTTAGTGTTTAACACTAAAATTGAAACCTCTATATCCAGTGTTCAACACTGATTTTCTTAGTGTTTAAACACTAATTTGGAAAACATCTATTTACAGTGTTTAACGCTGACTTTCTTAGTGTTGAACACCAACCTGGAAAACCCTGTTTCCAGTATTTAACATTGATCTGCCTTAGTGTTAAACACTAATTTGAAATCTCCATTGCCAGTGTTTAACACTGATTTGTTTTAGTGTATAAATACTAATTTGAAAGCCCTGTTGCTGGTGTTTAACACTAACTATCTTTTAGTGTTAAACACTAACTTGTCAATCTCATTCTCAGTGTTCAACACAGATTGATCTTTGGTGTTTAACACTAACGTTATCCCCATTGGCTAAGTGTCTAGAGGCAAAGCCTCTCCTCTAATGGACCAACAGAGGGCCAGTATCCTAAACATGATTGGACTTAGCCCAAGCTGGCCATAAGTTCTCAATTCAAATTCAACTGAGCCAATGGGCTCATAATATAATTAATTGGTCTTGGTTCCAAATTGGGCCAAAGATTATTTAATCTACCTCGGTTTAAGGGTACATCTCTTCACTCCTTTGATACTTGGCGTTGTAATTCCTCAACGTCTTCAAAGAGGTGACGGGTCCCGATGACCACATATTAATACGGACTGTGGGGTCCTTAAACTCATGGACTATGAGGTCCTTAACCTTGACCGGGATGTCTTAAAACTAACGACGGACTGTGGGGTCCTTAAACTCATGGACTATGAGGTCCTTAACCTTGACCGTGATGTCTTAAAACTAACATCGGACTGTGGAGTCCTTAAATCCACGGACTACGACGTCCTTAACCTTGACCGCAATGTCTTAAAACTAACACTGGACCGCAATGTCCTTAAACTACTTATTGACCGCAATGTCACTAAACTAAATAACAGGGCTCCCTTAATTGCTCTATTATTGGATCTAAACGATTCCGTTAAGTTGATCTTAGTCTGAAAACTAGACTAACGTATCCTTAACAAACGTTTAAGTCGATTTTAGTCTCGAATGAAGCTAACGTATCCTTAAACCCAAAACCCCCAAACCCAAATCTAAGATAATACGGATTTGGACTAGTCCACGCCCTACGGGCGACGACATAACTCAGTCTCCGTATACAATCCACGGGCAACTAAACACAAAATAAACACATGCGACACGAAGTGACCATCTGGAGAAGGAGAAAGTGGTTGCCGCGATACGGTAGCGTAATTAACTGTAGGGGCTTGCGCCTGCAGGGAAGAGCGTCCCCACAATCAAAAACCCCTTAAGCGAGGGGGAATCTGACGAAGTCTGCTACATCGGACGCATTCGTTTAAACCTTCGATACACGGTGCCATAAATCAACTTGGCATCTTCGGAGAGGTGGACGGATAGCACCAATTAGCATCTGCCCCCGAATCTCAGGCAAGACGTTCAGTCGCGCCGTCATTCGGAGGGGAACAATGATGATAAGACAAACCAGATAGTATACTATCATCTTGAGTAAGACTGTTCTACCGGTATAGGTCCTCTCTCAATCATCATAATCACCCGCCTGCGATTACGATAATTGCCTTGAGGGAACTATAGCCAACATGTGGCATGCCCTTCTTCTTCACAACTGCCTCATAGCGTTGGGCAGCCTTCAAAGTAAGCTCATGTGTTGGGAAATCCCCTGGAGCGAGTGCAGCTTGGATTTCAGGGTCTAACCCTTGCTGGAATCGTCGTGCCCGGATCTCAGAAGTGGAAATAAGGTGTGCAGTGAACCTGTTACGACCTTGTGTTAGCAGTGTTGTGAATGAGATCAAAAAATTGAATTTGAGACTATATCTTACCTGCTGAGCATGGTAAACCCAGCATCATATTAATCCACTGACTTGACCCACATAGAGCCTTGTTGTAAATGAATGAATTACTGCTCCATGTCAAAGCGGGCAGTCTCTGGAAAGTACTTGATGTAGGGTGTTTTTCGTCACCCCATTGAGATGGGAAATACACATCGCTTGTCGGGCGTATATAGATCCATCCTGCCTAGGGTAGGCTGGTGTTTATTGATTGCGGACTAAGCCGCCGTTAATTACCCCTTACGTTTTATGCGTAGGAACCTCCGATTGATGGGTCAAACTAGTCATGCGAACTCAATGTGCAGTGTGCGTATGTGTGTTTCTTGAGGGGTTTTGGGTATATTGGGGGCCTTGCAGAGTTTACGGGGGTCCTATTACCCAGATAATGGGCTGGGGCTCAAGGAGATTAGCAGCCCCCCTGCGGGATGTGGGGCAGTGCCCCGTTAGAAATTTTTTCTAGCGGAGGACGTGTTTTGAGTGTGGAGTGTATGAAAAAAAAGAAAGAAGAAAAGAAAAGGAAAAGAAAAAAATGGCGAGTAATGTTCTAAAGACGTGTAGGCGCTGAGCGCTAGCGCCTCACGTGCTCAGCATGTGGGCGCTGGGCACTAGGTACTGGGTGTCAGCGCCTCACGTGTCTGGCATGTGGACGCTGGGTGCTGGACGTTAGCACCTCATACGCCCGGCACGTGGGTGCTGGACACCTTCAGAAAGAAGGGGCTTAGTCTCGGAATGAGGAGTTGAACTCCCGAAAAGGATTTTTATCTATGGAGTTAAACTCCAAAAGATTTTAAGTGGAGTTAAACTCTCAAAAAGGATTTTTATCTATGGAGTTAAACTCCAAAAGATGTTGAATGTAATTAAACTCGTAAAAAAGGTTTTATTTATGGAGTTAAACTCCTAAACAGGGTTTTATTTATGGAGTTAAACTCCAAAGGATCTTGACAAATGGAATTGAACTCTAAGAAATCTTTGGAGATAATCAAAGAGGACCCCTTCCCTCTCCCCTTTAGCCCTGGAACTTCTTTTGAGCCTTGTATCTTCTTGAAGTGGGGTTTTTGGAGATGGGTCTCCTTCTTCCTCCTCTCTGTTGGCTGGATCTTGGAGAAAAGAGGGTGAGACTTAAAAATCTTCCCTTTTGGGGATTTGATGGAAGATCCGAGCTCCCCTTCAAGGGTTTTATGGTGAAAAACTGTTTCTTTTTGGAAAAAGAAGAGTTAAACTTTTGATTTAATTCAAAGAAAAGAAAGAAGGTTTAGAATCTTGAAGAAAGAGAAGGAGTCACAAAACCCTAATTTTTGAGAGAGTGAAAAGGTTATCCTTGATTTTTTTCATCATGTTTGCCTTTATAGGCTACACACTTTACATATAGCCCCTTGGGATTTACCAAATGGCACTTGTGCCATCCCATGACTTATGTACTTATCTCTTTTTTGCACATAAACCATGGGGTTTAAAAATTTTTGGCTTTCTGCCCGCTTTTTATACATTTATTTCTTAAAAAATTACATTAAACAAATTTATTACTTCATTCTTGACATGGAGCCGGCCCCTTCTATGCTTGGTCCTGATTTGGGCTTAGACCCACTTAGCTTGGGGGTTTATTGACTTTGATTTGGTCGATCGGGGTATAACTTTTGACCCCAACATTTGGCATCGAAGAGATCTCGGAATGTTTTCCGGTCTATTGGTTGCACAAGACGGCTCTCCTCAATCTTCTACTAAACTCTGGCATTATCGGTCAGTTGCACTTAGCAACTCTCATCCAGGCTATATCTGGAACTTGAGCCGCTACCAGATCATCCTCGATCGCTTGAGCCCATTCTTCTGCCTCTAGCGGGCTTTCCTTACTCGAGAAGTTCTTTGGACGCAGTACCCAAAACTGCTTAACTACAGATGCTTAGGCTTCGAGGCGGTGCATAAGGATAGCATTCTGCTGCTGCTGACCCTCCAATAGGCTCCTGATAGCCTCAAGCAGTACTGTTTGCTCATTGATAGGAGCTGCAACAGTAGGTGGTGGTGGTAGCGTAGGCGGTGGAGTATTGCCGTTGACGTTTGTGCTGGTATTGTTCGGAAAGTCCAACACCTTGATTATAAAAGATAGGTTAGGATAGATTTAAGAAATTCGAAATGCAAAGAATGCACTATATAAAATTTTCTTGTTATTATACAGAAAAGAGTATTACAAACAGTGTAAGAGTTAAAAGCTATTTATCTTAAATAAAAGCAAGAAGTATGTAGCTCACTGGTAAAGCCTCTACACTGCTGTGACATAGCCTGTGCGTTCGATTCCCATCAGACCCAATTATTTTTATATTTTTTCTTTTTAATTTCTGGAAGCCCAAGAGTTGCATGTGCAATACACGGAGAAATGAAAAGTTTCAGAAAAATCAAACAGGCGCAATGAGGTGTACACACCCAAATACCCACGTGGCACGAATCTCGACACAAGAGCTCGAGATCCGACCGCCCGTTTCCCCAAAAGGGCTGGCGCCGACGATCAGGATGAGCACAAATGGCTCCGTGCTTTGCACACTTGTCCCTTCAGCTCCCTTTAACTCCCATGCACTATTTAATTTTCCTGCAATTCAAACAGAGACCCTGCAAAATTTTAATTCCCAAACCCTAATTCTCCACTATAAATATCACCCCATGCCCTAGCTACCTTCTATTCTGAAAATTTCTGGCAAAATCACCTCAAACGTTTCTAAGTGCAAGTGGAGTCAAGTGGAGTTAGCAACCCAGCTCCTTCCATCGAAAATCGAAGCCATTTCCGGAGCTTCCACGACGCCACGAATCCCACTCCCTTCTTCCTTACTCTCTTATAGATATTACCAAGCTGTAACTCCCTCTCATCTATCTCTCTTTTCATCTCATTTCATTCCATAAACGTATATCGGTAAAGTGGAGTTACTTCCGATATATTTCTTTTAAAAACTTAGAACTCCCTTTTCCTTTATATATAAGTCATACTAATTTTACTACCTTACTTATAAGTTTAATTACAATCTTGTAGCTCCGAGTTTAATCAAAGTTTTCATGTGAAACAAACATAAACGAACTTTTCATTAAAATACCTTGAATTTTAGTATAAACCACTTTTCGATAATTGTTTAAATAATACCTTTAGGAAAACTTCACGGGGAAATGACCCACCCCACACGCACACTTTGGTTTTATAGCACGATATCTATATATATATATGGTTGGTTCAAAGAATAACTTTTACAATAAAATACCATATCTTTTCAAAAACGGGTTTCTTTTAAAAGCTGTATTATGTAATCCTTGGCAAATACGCCTCTACAACTCTCGTTAGGAAACCCGCTAATGGATGGTGCGGATTATCGCACATCCTTGGGATAATAGAGCGAGATGCAAAACTCCTCATGGAGTATTTGATCTCGAAAGAAAATAAAATACGGTTTTTAAGAAATGTGACTTTTCTAAATAAAACTAATTTTTTTAATAAAAAAATTATATAAAATTATAAATCTGTGTTTTTAATAAAACATATAAACTATATTTTTTAATATGAAAGATTAAATTTTTAATAAAATATCATCAAGTTACCAAAAAGGGCTAGTTTTCAATAAAATACAATAAACTTTTAAAAGCTAAGTTTTTATCATTAAAATATCCAATAATTAAAATACATGCCCATGAAAACCTTAAAGCTTGTAAATCACCCTCGAGATTATTTTTTTTAAAACAATATTATTATATATTTTTCATAAAACCCTATCGAGATATACAAACAATAATTAAGAACTCTAAATTAATAATAGGTTTAAGTGGGGTCAATTCTCTTGAGCCCCAAGGAGCCGGAGAAAGTGAGTGCTTGCCTATTCAGGTTAAACAACTTCACGGAGTTATTAATGGCAATTGTCTTGGAAAAAGACACAAATCCTGTCGTTCATATGCAGCAGTTGTCGATTACTCCCGAACCTAAAAAAGTCAAGAGTTAAATCTGTTCACAAGTGTCTGACTCAATCTGAGTCCAAACTCAAACCAGAATTCCAAAAATAAAATCAAACATGGACTTGAATACTTGATCATGAACTTGAATACTCGAATTCAAATATCAAACTCAAAATTGTATACTTGACTCGACTTGACCGAGCCATGGTTATAACGTGACATGAACTCGATATGATTACCTGAACACATGATTGCATCTTGAACATGAACCGGAATATTTTATATCTATGGATTTGGCCAAGACCTGTAATCTTAATCTATACAATACAATACGCGGGGATAAAGGGGTAGATTGGTACATAACGTATATCGTGGCACGAGAGGTCACTTTAAAAGAAACCTACATGAATTCATATGCCGTTGTCCTGTGAGTTATGACGGGGCCTTATACTACATATTATCATGGTCCACGGGGTAAGATGGACTTATTTTGTATACATGAATACTTTTCTTATCAAACTACAAATAACCACGTTAGAACTAACTTATACCAGTGAACGATCATATACTACTTTATCTGTTCATTTCACTTTATATACTATCTTCTCTTTCTTCTTTTGAGACTTCCCGAGCGCTAGTTCGCTGACGACATTCATCTCTGTTTTCTTTCTTTGGAATGTTCGTCAGGAGGACCGAACTCTGAAGACTTAGGGCTGAACCAGGAGGACTTGGACCAGCTTGCAGTTCAGCCTGACTACTGGTTCTTCCTGCACTTACTTTCAGTATGCCATTGTATAGGCATTTGCTTCTATTATTGTATTTTTTACTATCACACAGTTGTATGTAAAATTGAATGTAAATAAAGTTGCTGTTTCATTTTATTACTCTTGCCATTCTTGTTCATTGTTATATTGCTTAATTACTCTAAACGTATTTATTTTCATAGTAAATACGTTGCGGGCTTGCCACGTCACCGCTTCCTTCTATTTTGAAGCGGGGTGTGACAGGTTTTGTTGGCGGCCGATGCAGGTCAGTTCTGCATGAAGTCTTAAGCAAAATATCACAAAAATTATAAGAATCAGCAACTATACATTCCTTGCATTTCAAATTTCTTGAATCTATCCTAACCTTTCCTTTTCTATCAAGATGATGGATTCTCACAACAACACCAGTACCAATGTTAATGGCAACACACCACCACCTACTTTACCATCTCCTCCTACCCTTACTGCTCCAATCAATGAACATATGGGGCTTCTAGAAGCCATCAAAAGCCTTCTGGAGGGCCAGCAGCAGCAGACTGCTATTCTTATGGACCGTCCCGAAGCCGAAACACCTGGAGTAAAGCAATTCCGTACGTCGCATCCAAGGAACTTCTCAGACAAAGAAAGTCCTCTTGAGGCTGAAGAATGGGCCCAGAGTATAGATGGCGACCTTACCGCAGCATAGGTACCACACATAGCTTGAGTTCGTATGGCCAAGCTCAAGCTCACCGACAATGCAAGAGTATGGTGGAAAGCCATCTCACACAACCCATAGAGTAGAAGACGTTCCACGATTTGTTCAATGCGATGTTCTTCCCTAATACTGCCCGTTTTGAGATGGAACAACAGTTCATCCACCTACATCAAGGATCTATGTGGGTAAAATCAGTGGATGAATATGATGCCGAATTCATCATGCTTAGCAGGTAAATAATTCGTATCAAATTCTGTTCAGTAAGACACGTCACTATCCTGACATCAACATCTTATCAAGTTCGCGGCACACTTGATCCCGACCGATGGGATTCGGGCTAGACGATTCCAATAGGGCTTAGACCCGGAGATTCAGGCGGTATTAGCCACAGGCGACTACCCAACTCATGAACCCGTCCTGAAGGCAGCACGTCGTTACGAAGCAATGGTCAAGAAGAAGGGAAAGCCCCAAACAGCCAGAATCAAACGCCCTGCTACCCAGATGACAGGAGGAGCCTCTTCTAGGCCGACTTTTGCACCCAAGAGGCCAGGAGGATCATTTAACCGGTCCAGTCCAGATTTCTGTTTTTATTGCAAGAGAACTGGACACTTGGCGAATGATTGCAGGCGTGCAAAAGGCCTGTGTTTGATTTGTGGGGTATTTACTCACACTATAGGAGCATGCCCATATCATATTAACATAGCACCAGCACTTAGACCCGCAATAACAGCCTCACAGAGGCCAGCCATTCAGGCACCTGCACCCCGCCTAGCTCTTCCTTCACTAGCTCCACGTGGACCACCTGCACAACCTTAACGTCAATTCCACCGGGCACAGAGAAACGTGCCTCAAGGGCAGAGGAATGTGCCTCCGGCAAGGAGGAATGTACCGAGACGACAGACTTTTACAATGACGGTCAAGGAGGCCCAAGCCACAGGACAAGTCATCACTGGTAAAATCTCCCATACTTTCAATCTTTCAATCCTTATGTATCGCCATACTTTTCCTATATCTAAACACGATCTCACACAACTTAGGTATTATACTAGTAGCCACCCTTCCTGCACTCGCACTTTTCGATACTGGAGCTTCACACTGTCACAATGATTCGTGAGAACATATGCGATTCCCGTGAAGCCACTCATTTTAAGCTGAAATGTCAGTTCCGGGAATAGAGTCTTGAAGGCAATTTTGGGGTATGATCTGTACCCAGTTATGGTTTGCGATTGAGAATTCTACGCAAATTTCAAAGTACTGGACATAACAAATTTCGATATTGTGTTGGGAATGGATTGGCTGGGAGTATTTTATACTACTATTAACTGCCGTCAAAGGAGAGTAATATTTGAGATACCAGATCACCCAGACTTCTATTTCAAAAGTGGAGATAGAACTTTGGAGCCAGGAAGCTACCGTGCTAAATCGAAAAATGCAGAACTGTTCTCTCTACCTGCGGAAGAAGAAAAGCTCGAAGTAGTTCTAGAGTTCGAGAATGTGTTCCTTGAAGACATATCAGGTTTGCCTCCCGATCGAGCTCTTGAGTTTAGTATTGATTTACAACCTGGTGCACAACCTGTAATCAAAGCCCCATACCGGTTAAGTCTAGAGGGATTGAAGGATATCCGTATTCAGTTGGACGAACTGCTGAAGAAAGATTAGATCCGACCCAGTACTTCAAGTTGGGGATCTCCAGTGTTACTAGTAAAGAAGAAAGAAGGTTCTTACAGGATGTGTATGGATTATCGAGCTCTAAACGAAGTGATGATTAAGAACAAGTATACACTACCACGCATCGATGACCTTTTCGATCAGTTAAGTGGGTTTTGTGTATTTTCAAAGCTAGATTTTCGTTCGGGTTATCATCAGGTGAAGGTCAAAGAGTCCGACATTCTAAAAACGGCGTTTAGGACTCGTTATGGTCATTATGAATATCTCGTAATGACATTTGGAGTGACCAATGCACCTGCCATCTTTATGAACTTGTTGAACTAAGTTTTCCGAGAGTACCTAGACAGGTTTGTTGTCATCTTCATCGACGACATCTTGGTGTATTCAAAGAATCGGAAAGAGCACGCCGATCACTTGCGGATTGTCCTGGAGACATTGCGACAACACTATCTCTACGCCAAATACAGAAAGTGTGAATTTTGGTTAGATCAAGTCGGATTTCTCGGACATATTATTTCAGGCGAAGGAATCTCTGTGGATCCAGCTAAGGTGTCATCTGTCAGCGAGTGGTCGACACCAAAGACGGCAAAAGATGTAAGAAATTTCTTGGGCTTAGCAGGATACTACTGACGATTCATCGAAGGATTTTCAAAGATCGCAGCACCCCTGACCAAGCTCACACGTAAAGACGAAGCATTCATGTGGTCAGAAGCATGTGAAAAGGCTTTTTTAGAACTCAAGTCGAGACTAACTTCTACTCCTATCCTCGTAATACCGGATCAATCTGGCAGATTCGTCGCGCATTGTGATGCGTCCGGTAAAGGACTAGGATGTGTTCTACACCAGCATAGAAAGGTTGTGGCTTTGCATCAAGATAGTTAAAGATACATGAACACAACTATCCAACACATGATCTAGAATTGGCAGCCGTCATCTTTGCACTCAAGATTTGGAGCCACTATCTCTTGGGAGAACAAGTGGATATATACACTGACCACAAAAGTATTAAGTATGTATTTACTCAGAAGGAACTCAACATGCAATAGAGAAGATGGCTAGAACTTATGGCAAACTTTGACATCAACCTACAGTATCATTCTGGGAAGGTGAATGTAGTTTCTGATGCACTCAGTCGCTAGCCATTAGCAATGAACCTACTGCTCAGTGGAGACTACAAAAAGAATTGCACGGATTGGAGATTGAAGTAGCTGTGCCAGGTAACACTTCATATTTGATGCACTTACAAGTCCAATCCACTCTTGTAAATCAGATCAAGGCAGCTCAAGAAAATGATGCCAAGCTACAAAAGATCCGAGAACAAGTAGAAAGTGGACTTCAAACTGACTTCATCATCCACAAAGATGGATCCTTGCGATATGGAAGTCGTTTATGCGTGCCAGTCGGACCTATTCGAGAAGAGTTGATGAAAGAAGCTCATAGCTCTCCATATTCGGTACACCCCGGTGGCACGAAAATATACAAGGATCTACGGCAACATTACTGGTGGTATGGAATAAAGCGCGAAGTAGTAATGAGCGTAGCCAAGTATTTGGTGTGTCAGCATGTGAAGGCTGAACATCACAGAACTGCTAGTTTACTTCAGCCGTTACCAATCCAAGAATGGAAATGGCAGCACATTACCATAGACTTCGTGACAGTCCTCCCTCACAACATGAAGGGTAACGACGCAATTTGGGTTATTGTGGACCGACTCACCAAGTCGGCTCACTTTATTCCATTTCGAGTTGGCCAGTCAACCGAGACGTTAGCAAAGAAGTACATGGAGGTGAGTATAAATCTAAAGTAAGATTTAAACCCACAAGATGTACCATATTTGATACCCATAAACTCATGCAGGAGATCGTGAGACTACATGGAGTACCTGTTTGCATCGTCTCCGATCGTGATACAAGATTCCGATCACAATTTTGGCAGAGTCTGCAAGCTAGCCTAGGAACGAGTCTAAATTTCAGCACGGCGTATCATTCACAAACGGATGGACAGTCCGAGCGAACAATTCAGATTCTGGAAGACATGCTAAGAGCCTGTATGTTAGACTTTGGAGGTTCGTGGGAAGACCACCTACACCTTGTGGAGTTTTCATACAACAACAGCTATCGGGCAAGTATTGGAATGGCACCATTCGCAGCACTCTATGGACGGAAGTGTCATTCACCTCTAAGTTGGGACAACATTGGAGATCGTGAACTCCTTGGACCAGAGATGATCGTGGAAACTGTGGACGTGATTCATGAAAGTGTGTCTTAGCACTACCATTAGGTTAATACCAGCATCAAGTATGAAATTTTCAAATTTATGGGGTGCGAAGCTACACTAACCTAGAATCTTAACTAGAGTATTAGGGTTTAAGTGAAGATATAGCAAGTTTTATGCTAAGTGATGGAGATTACAACCTTTGTAGACCAAGTCCTTCACTTCTCAAGCTCCGAGTAGTAGTCACTATGACTCCTATTGGCTCCACTCGAAGAAGGATCGAGCTTGCTTCTTGATCTTCCAAGCCGAAAATGATCCACCCGAAGTTTCTCTAAGTCAACCTACCTCTTCACTAATCTACTATTAGTGAAAGAAACATACTAATCTAAATTTCTAATCTAGAGTAGGTTGATGAAGTAGCGTTTTTAGCTCACTTAGAATTCTCTAAAGCCCTAGGGTTCAAAACTCATGTGAGGGATAAGGCTTGGAGGAGGAAGAAGAAGATAATGGAGAGAGCAAGCAAAATAAGCTAGCATGCAAGCAAAAAATGAAGAATGGCTCACATATATTCTTCACTCATTGAAGCATGAATATTTTCACATAGAAAATATGCACCATGCTTCAATAGTGATGCCAAACAAATAAAATAATATATGAACCATGCTTCACAACCATGCCTAAAATATCTCCTTATTTTCCACCTCATTTATCCGTTTTCACAAAATAGATAAATCCATGTTCATATATATATATATATATATATATATATATATATATATCACACACACACACCCACACACACACACATATTAATAGAAGAAAATAATCAGTGAGCATTAATATTAGTTAATATATAAATATATCAAATATAAATATATATCAAATTATTAAATCAACACTTGATTTAATAATCCGGTTATATCATATATAACCGACTAATATCATTTATTTGTATATCATATTATCAAATCAACACTTGATTCAATAATCCGGTTATATCACATATAACTTAATCGATATCAAATGTCGCCATATTAGAATACGGTATCACATACTCGTATTTAATCAAGCTCCTGCACATATCAGCATATGTGCCCTACTTCGTTTCGCTTGAACTAGGAAACCTCTGTGTGAGACTTTAAAGATCCGTCAATACGCCAACAGTAGGTAATGATCACATCAGTTACCCACAAGCCGTCAGCGGTACTAGATAGATGTAACGGCTACCCAGGTATTGAGCGATTAGAAGATCAACAAGAAAACTTGTCCAAACTCCCATGAAGACTATAAATAACACTTACCATACAGTCCGGTCTCTTCATTTGATATGTCGCATATCGAGTCTAGGGGTAGAATCGTCAGACCCCAATAACTTGATAAGTCATGCCGATGTGTGGCTCATAATAGTTCGAGAAACTATTGATAACACTTACCAGTAAATCTCATCAGCCATGGCTAGGGACTTGCTGTTATAGCCAATCGAGCATGGCGCAACATCAACTCCCTATACCAGGAGAGATGAAACCCTTTCTATCGCTCACTGCCTCCATGTGACTCGGGACTGTATCCAAAATCTACCTGTTTGCATGACTCCTTTGAGCCGTGGTAGGGAGGAAATCAAAGCACGGTGGGAACCACACAAGACACTATAACGATCTCGGGTCTACAGACTAACCTGTACCAGTGTCATTAGAGAACTGCTATCTGACGATAGGTACAGTACCATCTAGGAGTTCTCGGTGAGTCATGTTCGGTGTACCCAGTCTCTAATGAGTACCTGTGTACAATCTTTGATGTTAAACACCAATAGTTATGGGATCAACCACCGCCCCCTACAAAGTCAAGAAACGTACACACTAGTCTACTCTGGAATATTGATGCCCTGTCTTGATAATCCCTCGACTAGGAACAGTTAAAGGATGTGCTTGTGGACTACACAAGTCCCAGTAGTATGATCCGCATCATAGTCCCGGTAGTCAAGCAAACATCCTAAGGGCTTTATCAACATGTATCAGAGAGACAGTATAATAATACAAGTGTACATGTTAAGATAAAGAGTAACCAGATAACATACTATCATGTCGAGGAAGAAAGTCCTCTCTATATATGTCCAAGTGTCCACTATATCATACAATAATGGCCTCTAGGGCATACATATTCCTAACAATCTCCCACTTGCACTAAGACCAGTTGTTGTAGTATCTCATACCCAACATCCTAAAAAGTCTCTCAAACTACGTATGGGGGAGGGCCTTCGTGAGTGGATCCACTGTTTTGTCTTTCGTGTCAACTCTCCTGACCTCGATCTCCCGGTGATCTACTATCTCCCGGATCAGGTGATACCGTCTAAAAATATGTCTGGATCGCTGATGGAACCGGGGTTCATTGGCCAAAGCCACAACTCCAGTGTTATCATAATACAAAGGTATTGGATGCTCAATGGATGGAACCACATCAAGTTCAGTAATGAACTTCTTCATCCAGACAGTCTCTTTGGCAGCCTCTGTTATGCCCCGCTTCCCAGTATACGGGCAGAGGTCGCGACGAGCCCGCTACGTATTTACTCAGAAGTAAACACGCTAAGCGTATCTAAGCAATATAAAATGTAATGTACACAAGAGACAAGATGTAAATAAACAACAACTTTATTTATTAAACATTTTTTAAAATAAAACTGAAAAGTAAATACATGGAATGAAAGCAATGCCTAAACAGTGACATAACAGAAATGAAAATACTGAAATGAAATGTACAAGTAACTAGAGCTCCGGGTCGAAGGCTAGCTGATCCAAGTTCTCGCTGATGGGCTCGATCTCCTGAAGGTCCGAATCACCTGACGTCATTCCAAAGAAAAGAAAGAGAATGTCGTCAGCGAACAAATCGCTCGGTAAGTCTCGTAAATAGACAAGAATGGAATAGACAGAATAGAGTATATATTGTTATATTATTGTATTTAGTGTTAACGCCGTTGTTTGTAGCTTGGTACAGAAGAATGCCAGTGTATACGAGAGGAGTCCCACTATTCCGGAGACTAAGGTATACGAAGCACAAGCAACCGTTCAGCCATGGTACAACGGCAATGGATATTCAGGTTAGGTGTATTATGGTTACAGTCTCATACCACTTTTAACACCTTCCGTACCAGTCTACCCCTTAAACCCCGCGATATCTTGATTGTATTGTGTTGAATTGTATAATAAATTGTATAGATGGATGACTTGCCGAAACCATGATATCAGTAAATGGATATAACTGGAGGATCATTTAGATGGATGTATATCCATGGTTCGGTTCGGTCAATATAGATTGAATAGATTGACTATATGGATTCATGGATTCATATTGAATTGCAGTTTATACTTGAATCATATTCAAGTTAGATTGATTATATTTAGACTCAGTCTGAGTAAGATAATTAGAAAAGAAATTGAAGTTCTGAATTAGGTTTTGGTGCCATCGGTAACTGCTGCACATGGACGGCAGGATTTGTGTCTTTTTCAAAGACAATTACCGTATTGATAACACCGTTTATTAAGTTGTCTACCTTAAATAGGCAATCACCCATATCTCCGGCTTCCTGAAGCTCAAGAGACCGGTCCCGCTCAAACCTATGTTTACTAGGGTCCTTATTGTAATTTAGTATAACTTGAGGGGGTTTTATGTAAAATAGTTTTGGCATAATTACAAAATATAGCTCAAGTATTTAATTATCGTGTTTAGAGTTTTCATAGATGTTTGTTTTATTAAATGTGAAATTTCTAGTGAATATGACATAGTTTTAAAGTATATGGTATTTATTTGAAATATTGGAATTGTATGGTATTTTCTTGTAAATGGGATGTTTTTATTGAATTTTGGAAATGTGGAATATTATAAATATTAAAAATAGATATTTTAAAATTAATTACATATATATTTATTTATTAAAAATATAAGTTTTATTTATAATAGAAATCACATTTTCTAAAGAAAAAATTTATTAAAAATCTTTCAAGATCGTATGCTCCTTGCGGAGGTCTGTATCTCAGTCTAATAGGCCCGAGGATGTGCGATAATCCATACCATACCGAACGGGTTCCCCAAAATGGATTGTAGAGGTGCAATTGCAAAGATTTGTTAAATACACTTCTTATAGAAAAAGTTTTTTTTTATAAATTGAAGGTGGTTATATGTAAAGTCGTATTTTTCCAAATCTATGATCCCAAATTCTATCGTGCTATATTAGATATGTGTGTTGTGAGGAGGTAGGTCATTACCTCGTGAACTATCTATAGGTATAACAAGAAATTATGATGGTTTATATCGAAACTAAACTATATAGTATTTTTCTGAAAAGTATAATAAAAGTTACAAAAATAATTAGTTCGATGTGAAACTTGTTTTATTAAGTTTGTTAAAGTTTATTAATCAACATATATGAATAGGGTTTTATTTCGTTAAAGAAATATGTAGTTTTTAAAGAAAACCGAATCGGAAGTCGAACTAACTCCACTTCCATCGGGTTTTAGTTTTGAATGTTTTTAGAATAGAGAAAAGAAGGATAAGTAGGGACTTACTGGATGATTGGCTAGAGGAGAGAAAGAGGAAGAGATGGGAGTTGCCGGTAAGTCATTTTGTCGTCGGAAACTCCTTGAGTTGTCTCCGGAAGTTCGTCGGAGCTTCACCCTTTACTAACTCCACTTGCACACAAAAAGATCTTGGAATTTTCTTGAGAGTTTTTGTAGGAAATTTCAGTGTGAAAGGGTGTAAAAATAGAGTGGGTATTTATAGGACAAATTAGGGTTAGAGTGTGATAAAAATGCATTTAAATTTGCATTAAAATTAGGATTAAAGGGATTTTATTATTCTCTATAAATGTGCAGAGAATAAACAATACTGGGGTTATAGGGGGAGTCCAAGAGTCACTAGGGTTAAAAATATTAGGGTTTAGGATCACTAGAACCGGCGCCGCAGCCCTAACCTTACATCTCGCCGGTCGGATTCGAGGTATGGGGGCTCGGATTCTCGCCACGTGTCCCTGACACTTGGCCTAGCCTCATGCACATGTTTTTTTAGACTGTGACTCTTAGTTTTACGTGTTATGCACGTGTAGACTCTTGGGCTTCTAAAATATTAAAAGAATTTTAAATAAAAATAATATGTGGCTGTTGGGATTTGAACTCTGATACTATGGATCAGCGGTGCAAGGTCTTACCAGTGAGCTACAAGCTCCATCTTGCTGTTCAAAAGTAAATCAAATTTTTATAGTGTCACGCCCCGCTTCCCGGTGTACGGTGAAGGGAACGCGACTGGGCCGCTACGTATTTACTCTGAAATAAATACGCTAAGCGTATCTAAACAATATAAATAAAAATGCACATGAGACAAAAGATATAATTGAACAACAACTTTATTTATTCACATTCTTTTTACAATACATGGAAAAGTAAATACATGGGATAAAACGATGCCTAAACAGTGTCATAACAGAAATGAAAAGTACTGAAATGAAATGTGTACAATGAAGCTAAAGCTCTGGGTCGTAGGCTAGCTGATCCAAGTCCTCGCCGGTAGGCTCGATCTTCTGAGTGTCCAGATCATCTGACAACATTCCAAAGAAGAAAGAGAAGGAATGTCATCAGCGAACAATCGCTCGGTAAGTTCCAAAGATAAGGGAGAAATAGAATAGACAGAGAGAGAAAGTATTTTTTAAAGTTGTATTATATGGTTAACGCTGTTGTTTGTAGCTTGGTACAGAATGATGCCAGTGTATACGAGAGGAGTCTCTATATGCCCGAGACTAAGGGCAACAGGAGTACAAAGAACCGTTTATGCCACGGTACAATAGCAACATGAATTCAGGTTAGGTGTCTTAAGTCTTGTAGTCTCGTGCCACTTCTAACACCTTCCGTACCAATCTACCCCTTAGAAACCTCGTGATGTCTTGATTGTATAGTTGTATTGTATTGTAAATTGTATTGTCTTGTAGAGGTGGATGACTTGCCGAAACCATGATATCCGTAAAATGGATGTAATTGGAGAATCATGTAGATGGAAGTATATCCATGGTTCGGTTCGGTCATACAGATTGAATAGATTGAATATATGGATTCATGGATTCATATTGAATTGTAGTTTGTACTTGAATTATATTCAAGTCAGATTAATCATAATGAGACTCAGTCTGAGTCAGACAATTAGAAAAGAAATTGAAGTCCTGAATTAGGTTTTGGTGTTATTGGTAACCGCTGCACATGGGCGGCAGGATTTGTGTCTTTTTCAAAGACGATTACTGTGTTGATAACACCGTTTGTTAAGTTGTCTACTTTAAATAGGCAAGCACCCATATCTCCGGCTCCGTGAGGCTCAAGAGACTGGTCCCGCTTAAACCTATATTTACTAGGGTCCTTATTGTAATTTATAAAACTCGAGGGGGTTTTATGTAAAAATAATTTTGTATAATTTATAAAATACACCTCAAGTATTTAATTATCGTCTTTAGAGTTTTCATAGCTGTAAATTTTATATTTTTGACATTTTTAGTGAATAAACCTATTTTTCATAATATATGGTATTTAATTGTAAAGTGTTGGACTTGTATGGAATTTCATGGTATTTTCATGTAAAGTGATTCTTTTGAATTAGAAAAATTGGAATATTTATAATATATCAAAAATAGATATTTTTATGATACATATATATATATATATATTTATAAAAATAATTTTATTATTTTCTAGAAATCTCATTTTCTTAAGATATTTGTATTTTAAATCTTTCGAGACCGAATGCTCCTTGCGGAGGTCTGCATCTCGCACTACTAAGCCTGAGGATATGCGATAATCCGCACCATCCCTAACGGGTTCCCCAAATGGGTTGTAGCGGCGCTTTGTAAAGATTTATTTAAAATACATAATCTGGTGAAAATGGTTTTTATAAGTTAAAGGTAGTTTTGTGTAAAACGGTATTTTCCAGAATCTATATTTCCCAAAAGGTATCGTGCTATGTTGCATATGAGTGTTGTGATGAGGTAGGTCATTTTCTCATGATCTATCTAAAGGTATAGCAAGATTAATGATGTTTAATGTCAAAACTGAACTATATGGTATTTTACTGAAAAAGAGCGGTAAAAATTACAATATGAAATATTTTGCTATGGAACTTGTTCAACATATTTTTATAATGATTAATAGTCAAGATGTATGAGTTTGATATGGTTGTATTTGAGGAAAGTTGAACTTTTTAAGAAAAACCGAATCGGAAGTCGGATTAACTCCGCTTCCGTCGGGTTTTAGTTTTACAAATTTTTAGAATGGAATAGAGAAGGAGGATGAGGTACTTACGAGATTTCAGATTAAAGGAGAGGGAGAGGGATTGGTAGTAGTTTCCGGTACGTCGTTTCGTCGCCGGGAGCTCCTAAGGTCATCGTCGGAATTTCCCCGGAGTTTCGCCCTTCGCTAACTTCACTTGCACACAAAAATTCTAGAGAGTTTTCTTGAGAGTTTTGGACAGAGTTTGTGAGTGAGAGGTGTGTGTTTAGGGGTGGTATTTATAGGAAAAACTAAGCTTAGGGTAGATGAAAGGGTGTGAAAAAATGTATTAAAAATTGTATTAAAAATTAAATTAATTGGGGTTTTAATTGAATTTTAAAGGCTCTGGAAATGTGCAGGAAATTTAAAGTGTACAGGGGTGTTAAGAATACCAAAAGACACAAGTTTCATGTTGGACCAACTCGGATCAGACCGAGCTCGGCCGACGGCGGCGGCCGAGTCGCTGGTCGAGTCACGGCGAGTCGGGCCGGGGATCATCGCCGTGGGTCGCTCATCGGTTGATCTTTCTCCTGGTCCAATTTGTTTCATATGTGACGTGGGGGGTTTTTACGAGTTATGCACCTGCACACTCTTGGACTTCTAAAAATTTAAAAGAAAATAATATTAAAAATAATGTGGGGGATGGGATTTGAACTCTGGTGTTTTGGTTCAGCAGTGCAAGGTCTTACCAGTGAGCTACAAGCTCCTTCTTGCTATTAAAAAGAAAAACAAATACTTATAGTACTCACAGGAAATGCAAATACCCCAAGTATACACTAACTTTTAAACAAATTTTTTTGTACACTAAAATTGGAGTTGTTACAGTCTACCCTCCTTACAAAAATTTCGTCATCGAAATTTACATATTTATTTTAAGGACTAATTTACAAAGAAGTGAGAATATCTTGCATGCATCTCATCTTCCCTTTCCTAAGTTGATTCTCCTGGAGTGTTTTTTCTCCAGATCACTCAAATCAAGTTGACTTCCTTGTTCCGAAGTGACTTTACTTTCCTGTCCAGGATCTCAACAGGTTGATGCTCACAAGATAAGTCGGGCAGTACAGTGAGCTCGGAATGATCAAGAATGTGGCTAGGGTCACTCACATACCTTCTGAGTTAGGATTTGTGGAATACGTTATGCACTCCTTCCAATGAAGGTGGAAGTGCTAAGCGATAAGCCACTTTACCGACTCGTTCGAGTATGTCGAACGGTCCAATGTATCTCGGACTTAGCTTACCCCGTCTTCCAAATTGGATCACTCCACAGTTCGGAGATATCTTTAAGAATACGTGATCTCCTGACTGGAACCCCAAGTGACGTCGATTTGCATCAGCCCAGTGCTTCTGTCGATCTTGGGCTATGCGCATTCTTTCCCTGATAGTACGAACTACATCAACAGTTGCTACTATCATCTCAGGTCTAAGGAGTTCTCTATCTCCGATGTTGTCCCAACTTAATGGTGATCGACACTTCCTTCCAGAAAGCGCTGCAAAAGGTGACATTCCAATGCTTGCTTGGTAGCTGTTGTTGTATGAAATCTCCACAAGATGTAGGTGATCTTCCCATGATCCTTTGAGGTCCAACATACACGCTCTGAGTATATCCCCCAAGATATAAATAGTTCGCTCAGACTGACCATCTGTTTGTGGATGATAAGCTGTGTTGAAGTTCAGACTTGTTCCCAAGCTTTCTTGCAGACTATGCCAAAATTGCGATCGAAACCTGGTGTCACGATCGGAAACAATGCAGACCTGTACTCCATGAAGTCTCACAATTTCCTCCATGTACTTCTTTGCTAATGTCTCGGTTGATTGGCCAACTCGAAATGGGATGAAGTGAGCCGACTTTGTGAGTCGATCCACAATAACCTATACCGTATTGTTACCCTTTGTACTGCGAGGGAGTGCAGTCATAAAATCCATCGTGATGTGTTGCCACTTCCATTCTGGGATTGGTAACGGTTGAAGTAATCCAACTGTCCTGTGATGTTCAGCCTTTACTTGCTGACACGCCAAGCATTTAGCGACGCTTCTGGCTACTTCACGCTTCATTCCATGCCACCAGTAATTCTGACGTAGATCTTTGTATATCTTTGCACCTCCAGAGTGTACTGAGTAGGGAGAGCTGTGAGCTTCTTTCATTAACTCTTCCCGAACAGAACCTTTTGGTACACATAATCTGTTGTCGTATCTCAAAGATCCATCTTCATGGATGATGAAATCTGTTCTGAGTCCATTCTCCACTTGTTCTCTGATCTTTTGCAACTTAGTATCACTTGCTTAAGCTGCTTTGATCTAGTTGACAATGGTAGATTGAACTTGTAAATTCATCAAACTTGAAGCATTACCTTACATGACTACTTCAATCTCCATCTGATACAAGTCTTGTTGAAGCTTCCATTGTGCGGTGAGATTCATCGATAATGGTTGGAGACTAAGGGCATTAGGTACCACATTCACCTTCTCTGGGTGATACTACAGGTTGATGTCAAAGTCCGCCATGAGTTCTAACCATCGTCTCTACCGCATATTCAACTCCTTCAGAGTAAACACATAATTCAGGCTCTTATGATCTGTGTATATGTTCACTCGTTCACCAAGTAGATAATGGCACCAAATCTTGAGAGCAAACATAACGGCTGCCAATTCCAAATCATGCATCGGATAATTGTGCTCATGAGTCTTCAGTTGTCTTGAAGCATAAGCCACAACCTTACCGTGCTGATGTAGAACACATCCTAATCTCTTACCAGATGCATCGCAATTCACTTCGAAATCTCCAGACTGGTCCGGTATAACGAGAATGGGCGCTGATGTCAACCTTGACTTGAGTTCTACGAAAACTTGTTCGCATGCTTCTGGCCACACAAATTCTTCATCTTTACGTGTGAGCTTGGTCAGGGGTGTTGCTATCTTAGAAAAGACTTCAATGAACCTTCTGTAATATCTAACCAAACCCAAGAAACTTCGAATGTCCTTCACTGACTTTGGTGTTGGCCATTCGCTTACTGCTGAAACTTTCGCTGGATCCACAAAGATTTCTTCACTTGATACGATATGTCCAAGAAAACCAACTTGATTTAGCCAAAACTCACACTTGTTATACTTGGCATAGAGCTGATGTTGTCGTAGAATTTCTAGGAAAATTCGTAGGTGTTCGGCATGCTCTTTCCGACTCTTTGAATACACCAGGATGTCGTCGATAAAGATGACAACAAACCTTTCTAAGTACTCCCGGAAAACTTGATTCATTATGTTCATGAATATTGCTGGTGCGTTGGTCACTCCAAATGGAATCACAAGACATTTGTAATGTCCATAACGAGTTCTGAAAGCCGTTTTATGAATATTAGCTTCCTTGACCTTCACCTGATGATAACCTGAACGAAGATCTAATTTAGAGAAAACACAAGATCCACTTAGCTGATCGAATAAATCGTCGATGCGCGGGAGTGGATACTTGTTTTTTATAATGACTTCGTTCAAGGCTCTATAATCGATGCACATTCTGTATGAACCTTCCTTCTTCCTCACAAGTAGAACAGGTGATCCCCAACTTGAAGTGTTGGGATGAATCCATCCTTTCACCAATAATTTGTCCAACTGAGTTCGGACTTCCTTCAAACCTTCCGGACTTAATCGATAAGGTGCTTTGATCACCGGTTGTGCTCCTGGTACTAAATCAATGCTAAATTCAAGAGCTCGGTCAGGAAGCAAACCTGATATATCGTAAGGAAATACATCGTCGAACTCTCGAACCACATCTGGCTTTGATTCTTCTTGAGTTGCTGCAATTACTGCCTTCTTTAGTTTCGCCTTATAAGTACTTGGCTCCAGGGTACGGTCTCCACTTTTGAAATAGAAGACCGAATGGTCTGTAATCTCGAATACTACCTACCTTTGACGACAGTCGATGGTAGCATAGAAGGTTTTGAGCCAATCCATAGCTAGAACCACATCGAAGTTTGGTGTGTCCAGCACTTTGAAGTCAGCATAGAATTCTCTGCTGCAGACAACTACTGGACACAAGCTGTATCATATTGTTGTCTTTAGAACGCCATTTCCTGAGCTGACATTCCAGCTGGATACAAGCGGTGTGACTGGAATCGCATGAGTTCGGACGAACCGTTGCGACATAAAGCAGTGAGATGCTCCGGTATCAAAGAGTGCTAGTGCAGGAAGTGAGGCTACTAAGATTGTATCTAAGGTATGTGGGTTAGGTTATAGGTAAAGGAAAATATGTGGATAGATGTTAAGACTGAAAGAAAAGTTTGAGAAGAAAGGGTTACCAGTGATGTTCGAAACTCACGATGTATTACTTTTGAAGGATATGGTCAATATCGGATATGTCGGTTTTGTCGGTGAAAATAGTGCACGACGTGAGTATCGAGTTTAAAAATACCGCAAGTGTACGGTGCATTGAAGCAAGCCGGCAAGCACAGGTCGAACCACAAGGAGTGGATATCACGACATCAATTTGAGTTAAGAAATAAAAGGTTGGAAAATGGGTGTTTGTCACGTTTTTTACAATACTTAAAAGAAAAAAGGTTTTGGGTTAGGGAAAACTTAGGCTAAGGTTTAGTAAGAGTGAAATACGACATTTACCCCCAACTCTCCGTTATTTAGTTTCCATTTGAATTGCGAAAGCATGCCGCATCTATCCGAAACATGCATCGGGATAGAATACGATATCAAGGTTAAGTAAAACGGAAACTAAATAGAATGAGATTGAGAATGAAATGAATATGGAGTTAGTTAAGTGAAGTTGGCAAGTATAGAATATATGCAAGTATGTTATATATCCTATCTAGCTAGTTGCGACACTTAACATAATTCCGTATGTATTTCAACCTTAAATCGTAATATAGCAACAATAAAATGTAAAGAAAGAATATGATATATGTTAAAGGTTGATTTGCAACCATTCAAAACGATATATTTTATCAAGCAAAACATAATAAAATTGCACAATTAAGAAAAGAAGTATAAAATGCAAGAATCAAAAGGGGGAGGGGGTTGGAAGTAAAGTCATTGCACAACCTACCTCACCATAGCCCAAGAACAACTAATCACATATCATCATAGAAATAACACAACTGAATAATAAAAAGAAATAACAATAAAATAGAAAAGAGATACAAGAATCAAACTTGAATGTAATGAAGATTTTATTGCAATGGTTCAAATACAAGTAAATGAATTCAACTACCAAAATCTAATCTTACAAGCTCAAAAATAGAGGTTGCAAGACCAGAGGAAGGCAAAGAACCCAGTCTAATCCCAAGAGCTACAAGAAATTTATCAAAAGAATTACAAGTATGCAAAAGTTCTCTTTTGGCCTCATGAACTGATCTGCTATTTATAGAGAATCCAAAATCAAATGTTGCAGGTGACAATAGACTGAAAAGACCACCATGGACCCACAAAATTTGAACGAGCCAAAATTGCACCAACTTGGCCGCAATTTGCGGCCAAGATGAATATATTTGCGACCAGACTATTGAGAGTCGGGCCCACCTTGCTTCAGTAGTTTTCCGGTCTCATGGGCATTTCTCAATATTTGCAATTTGTTGTAATTTGCACATGGGTAAAATCTGAGGTGATGAGCAGAGAAGAAATGAGATCAAGTTGTAAAGTTTCATATCACATCACTACTTTATGCATTTAATGCACACCAAGACCACTTGCACAACACATCATTGTTGTGTGCCATGGCAGCACCCAAGGTTCATGCATCCCAAAAGTGTTCACACTTGTATGTGTTGGACCATTTCACAAATTCTTTTTGTGCACACATATTATTTGTTGCAAACTCTTTTAAAATCTTGATCTGTATTCTGTCCTATCTGCAGTTCCAGCTAAAAATTCGTCTTCTTGTGCATGTTGTGTATAAATTTCAGTATTTCCGTCTGCGTACCTGTAATCTGTATAAATGAGCAGACATGAATTAAATAGCACTGTTTATTGACAAAATAATAGAAAATGGGTGGTATTAAAATGTAACAAATCGTGCCGAACAAATACCCCCAAACTTATCTTTTGCTCGTCCCGAACAAAACAAAACAAAAAATTCTAGCCTCACTTTCACAGGGAACACGATTGCACTGAGCACGTGCAACAAGCCGTTAAAACTCTAGGTGTCACTAGTAGGAGGAGTGTTGTCTCCTGAGAGTTTTCAGCGGATTGCACCCACAAAATCCAATCAAGCTAGTTTCGCGAGAAAACGGTTGATTCTAATCTTAAGGTTAAGTATCAAAACTAGAAGTTCTATCATTCTAGTTAGAAAACGTCTAACCCTATTTTTCACTCCCCACAATTTATTTAACATAAGCCAAAATGCGTCTTTACGTGATTTGTGTGGATAGTGTCCATAAGTTTCTAAGAACTAGATCATGTCAAAAATACGGACCAGGATAGACTTCTAAATGATCATACGAGTTTAAAAAGACTTAAGATTTTCTCAATTTTTATTCTCCAGTTAGTTTTCAAGTCAGAATATATATCACTTTTAACAGAGAACCTAAGTCTTATACTTCACTCCACCCTTTCACCTGTTTTTGTTCATACCCACTCTTCGTTATCGTACAAAACGTCTTAATAATACAAACTTCCATATCTCCGCGAAAAAATTGTTTTAATAGAAAATTCGTCCCCGCCAAGATTATTCTCCCACAAAGAATCGTTAGGACTTTTAACTTGGAAAGAACGCTTGCTTAGTTTGTTTTATCTGGCGATTGGAAACTTAGCGAGGTTTGGGTCAATGACTCCCAAATTAGATGGTTTTAGGGTATTAGGTGTGGAGACACCCCCAAGGACTTAATTACCCAAGTTACCAAGGACACAAAACAAAAGACTCGTTTTATTTTAAGATATTCGGAATTTAGTGAAAACGGAGATATAGCCAGCATTTCTTTTAAATCTGAAGACGTTACATGTGATAAGGTGTGTAATTACTCCAATAAGGTTTCAGATGGGTTGTTTTTCAGACTTATAGCTTCTGTTAAAACCTCTATACAATTCTTTATATCTACTTCACTGTATGAACTTTTTTTGAAATTACTTAACTCAGACAAACCTGTTTGATCCTAAAGATATTTATCAATTTTAAAAGTTTTACAGACATATCAGATATTCATCTAACTCTCAAAAACATACGACACGTGTAAAGTGCTTATAAAAGACGTATATCGGCTACGGTTAAACTCAAATGAGGGTTATTTTTCGAGTCGTCAGTTTCACAAAAGGGATTTAGTTATTTCTAGCTTATCAACTGAACCATCAGACTTTGATTCTAAGTTTCCCTGCTAGCTAACATGACAAAGTTTTTATGTTTTTGAAGAATTTTTTTTCAATTTATATGGGTTTTTTAATAAGAGTCTCAATGCAAAAATATACACAATTTTTTTAAATTTTTTTTACAATAAGCCAAATGCAGTACAAAAGCAAATATGCAATGCAACTATGTGAAAATAAAGTAAAAAGTACATGAACGAAAGTGCGAAAATGCAAGAAACATGCAAATGCAACTATATGCTATACCCCCAACTTGAAACAGGCGTTGTCCTCAATGGCTTCTGGATTTCCCTTTGCCCTTCCTGCTGCCGCTTGCTTCGTCTTGCGCTGCTTACTGAGCTGCTACAATCCTGTTCAGCGGCTCCTGCATCTTTTGTTGTTTCTTGAGTATGTGGCGGATACTCCGAAATGTCAAGAACTGCAAGTCTTTCTCATTGTCTGGTTCAGGCTCATTTAGAAGTGCCTCCGTCGAGCTTTCGGAACCTGGATGCTCGCTCGGGTCCTCTCTTGTCCAGTTCTTTTGTTCGTAATGGCCGCCGGTGTATCCCTGTGAAATCCGCTCTAGCTCAACTGGCTAATTTGCGTATACTGTCGCATAACCATCGAACTCAATCCGCTCCATATAGTATTTCGCAAGGAGGGTCACTAGGACTGGCAGCAGGGGTTTCTTCTAGGCTACCCCCTCCATAATCGTGCTGAACAATTGTGTCACCACAGAAATGTTGATCTTTTTCCATCAAGTAATGCACGCTGTGTCCTACACCAGCCGGAAAAGAAGAGACACGGCTTTTTCCCCTGATGTTGCGGTTTGCCCACCGGCAGACCACAAGTACATTTCTGTACATCTGCGCGGGGTTCAACCCCTTATCATTCAACTCCACAAAATCCCCAATAATGATCGATAAACCGCCAATTCTCGTGGTTGTTGATTTCCAAGCCACATTGGGATATTGGTAACCCTCGAGATTGTTTCGGGTTGAAAAATCTTACGTCTCCCTTGAAAGAAAAACTCCTCGAATCCCAATCCGGGTTGACCATTTCTTAACGCTTCATAAAAATCCTCCACTAATTCCCTTACAGCGAAAAGATCATCGCTGTTGTAAATCAGAAAATCCCACCCCTTTGACTGATTTCTCTGTAGAAATACTGTCCGTAAGTTGCATCGGAAAAAAATTTCGAAGAAATTCTTCTCACAATCAAACGCCACCATTTCATATCTAAAAATGAATTTTGCAAAAAGATTAATCAAGGAGAGAAGAACTTCTTACAGAGAGAAGAGAAGCGGGGCTGATAGAGGAGAGTATGCCGCAATTTGCGCCAGAATGGCCATTCCAGCAGCCTAATCGGGAGCTCTGGGGCTGATTTTTGGTTATAGGGTTCGTCTTGGGGAGAGAGATGTAAAGATTTAGGAAAAACTGAAGATGAGGCTCGGGTTGGGCTGAGGGTGATATATAAAGGGTAATTTGCCGGAAAAAAACCCACAAAGAGAAATAATAATAAAAAACAAATAATTACAAAAAGCTCAAAAAGTATATACAGGAAAGACAACTTGGGGATGTGATTTAATCGATATAATGTGGCTCATGTAAAAACATGAGCTCTCTCATTTCCGTAGGCAATTCTAAGAATGGCTTCAGTCGTTGACCATTAACCTTGAAAGTGTTGCCAGAGTGCTGATCTTCAATGTTAACTGCACCGTGCGGAAAAACGGTGCGCACAATAAACGGTCCTGTCCAACGTGACTTCAATTTTCCAGGGAACAGATGAAGCCTGGAGTCGTAAAGCAGAACCTTTTGTCCTACAGTGAACGTTTTTCAGAGAATTGCCTTGTCGTGAAAGACTTTCGTCTTTTCTTTGTACATTTTGGCATTCTCATACGCGTCATTGCGTATCTCATCGAGCTCATTCAATTGAAGTTTTCAAGACTCACTGGCCTTTTCTAGGTCGACATTGAGCTGTTTGATTGCCCAGAATGCGCGGTGTTCCAATTCAACAGGCAAATGACACGCTTTTCCAAAGATGAGTCGGTATGGGGACATACCAAGATTTGTTTTGAAGGCGGTGCAAAATACCCAAAGCGCGTCATTTAACTTCAATGACCAATCCTTGTGGTGGTGGCTGACAGTCTTTTCCAGAATCTGTTTAATCTGTCTATTAGAGACTTCGACCTAACCGCAAGTCTGAGGATGGTAGGGTGTTGACAGTTTTTGGCTGATGGAGTACTTCTTCATCAGTGCTTCGAAATATCGGTTGCAAAAATGCGTTCTATTATCACTGATGATGGTGCGAGGCGTACCGAACCGAGAAAAGATATTATCTTTTAAAAATTTTACGACAACCTTGTTATCGTTGGTTCGACAAGGGACAACCTCCACCCATTTGGACATATAATCCACAGCAAGCAAAATGTACAAATTCCCAAAAGAGTTTGGGAATGGCCCATGAAATCGATACCCCAGACATCGAAAATCTCTACAATCAGAATGGATTGTAGGGGCATCTGATTCCGTTTTCCAATCTTTCCCATATGCTGGCAGCGGCTACAGGTTTTGCAATATTCAAAAGCATCCTTAAAAAGTGTCGGCCAGTAGAAGCCGCTTTGCAAAACCTTTTCAGCCGTCTTTCTGGATCCAAAATGGCCCCCACAAGCTTGATCATGACAGAAAGACAGGACACTTCTCGTTTCAGAGTTAGAGATGCACCTTCTAATAAGCTGATCATGACAGTATTTGAACAAGTATGGTTCATTCCAGTAAAAGAATTTGACCTGGAAGAGAAATTTAGACTTGTCCTGATTCGACCAGAAAGAGGGTGTTTCTCCTGTGACTAGAAAGTTCACGATATCAGCGAACCAGGGTTCGACTGATACGGAGAGAAGTTGTTCGTCAAGGAACTGCTCATTGATTCGAATTTCCTCGGTTGGTGCATTTGGCAAGCGAGACAAATGATCGGCCACAACATTGTCGGTTCCCTTCTTATCTTTGATGGTTAAGTCAAATTCTTGAAGAAGGAGAATCTAACATATCAATCTGGCCTTGGCATCCTTTTTTGCAAAGAGGTGCCTAAGTGCAGAATGATCAGTATAAATCGTGACATGGGTCGCAATCAAGTAAGGACGGAATTTTTCGAGAGCGTACACAACAGCTAAGAATTCTTTTTCCGTGGTTGTGTAACTCAGCTGTGCGTCATTTAACATCCTGCTCGCATAGTGGATAACATGCGGCTTCTTTTCAAATCGCTGTCCTAAGACAACACCTATCGCAAAGTTAGAAGCGTCGCACATTAGCTCAAAAGGTTCACTCCAGTTTGGTGCACTTAAAATCGGAGCAGAAGTGAGTTCCGACTTCAGAAGCTTGAACGCATGAAGGCACTCAGAGTTGAAATCAAAAGAAGTTTCTTTATCCATTAAAGAAGTCAAGGGTCTAGCCAGTTTGCTAAAATCCTTGATGAAGCGTCTGTAAAACCCGGCATGGCCTAAGAATGCCCTAATGTCACGGATAGTCCGTAGAGGTGGGAGGCTTGAAATGACGCCGATTTTTGCCTTATCAACTTCAATAACTTTTTCAAAAATGATATGGCCTAACACGATGCCGTGTTTGACCATGAAATGACACATTTCTCAGTTGAGTGTGAGGTGTTTTTCTTTGCATCGTAACATGACTAACTCAAGATGCCTCAAAAACTCAGAATATGAATCTCCAAAGACGGAGAAATCATCCATGAAAACTTCTAAGAATCGCTCGACCATATCAGAAAAGATGCTCATCATGCACCGCTGAAATGTTGCAGGTGCATTGCACAGCTCAAAGGGCATGCGACGGTAGGCGAAGGTACCAAAAGGACAAGTGAAGGTTGTTTTGTCCTGATCTTCTGAATCAATCGGGATTTGATTGTAGCCGGAATACCCATCTAAGAAACAATAGTAGGCGTGTCCGGCTAGGCGTTCAAGCATTTGATCAATGAAGGGCAGCGGTAAATGATCCTTGCAAGTGGCCGCGTTGAGCTTTCTGTAATCAATACAGACTCTCCATCTCGTTTGTGTGCAGGTTGGGATTAGCTCGTTTGCTTCATTCGTGATTACAGTGAGTCCCGATTTCTTTGGTACCACGTGAATGGGGCTTACCCATCTGCTATCAAATATGGGATAGATGATCCCATTGTCCAGACACTTCAGCATTTCATTCCTTACCGCTTCTTTCATTACCGGGTTAAGCCGGCGTTGAGGATCTTTGAAGGGTTTGGAATCATCAATCATATGGATTCTGTGCTGGCAGATAGCAGGGCTGATTCCTTTGATATCGGCCATTGACCACTTAATCGCTTCCATGTTCTTTCTTAGAACGTTCATGAGGGCCAACTCTTGCTCAGGCGCAAGGTCAGTTGCAATTATTACTGGAAGCGTTTTATTATTTCCCAAGTACACATACTTGAGGTGGTCAAGAAGAACTTTGAGGTCGAGTTTTGGTGGCTCCTCCATAGATGGTTGCACTTCAGGGGCCGGTTCGTTACGAAGTGGTTCAAATTGGGGGGCCCAGTGTGCGTAGGAAGCCTGTTCAGGACATAGCTTCTCAAGGAAAAGAAGCTCTTCAGAAAACAGTTCTTCAAACGTTTCTTCAAAAAACTCATTTTTGAAGTCAAATGTCCCCTCCTCAGACATATCGTATACAGCGTTGACTTCAAAAGTGTCATCATGTTTCTCGCTCGCTTGGTTTCCTAGCGTGAAGATGTTGAGGTCAACTGTCATGTTTCCAAATGAGAGTTTCATGGATCCATTATGACAGTTGATCAACGCGTTGGATGTGGCTAGGAAAGGCCGTCCCAGTATGACTGGAATTTGACTGCTGGGGTTGGTGACGGGCTCAGTCTCCAACACAATAAAATCTATGGGGAATATGAATTCCCCGACCTTGATTAGAACATCATCAATTTCTCCCCTCGGTACTTTCATTGATCGATTTGCCAGTTGCAGTGTCACTCTGGTCGACTTAAGTTCTCTCAATCCCAGTTGTTTGTAAACTGAGTAGGGGAGGAGGTACGCTTGCCTCTAAGTCTAACAAGGCACGGTTGATTTGTTTGTCCCCGATAGTGAAAGAAATAGTCGGACAGCCTGGGTCCTTATATTTCACCGAAATGGATTTGGACAAGACATCGCTCAGAGTGGCGGCCAAGAAGATAGTTTTGGGCACATTTGTGCGTCGTTTTTGCGTGCACAGATCCTTCAGAAATTTCGCTTACGCCGGAACTTGTTGAACCATGTCCAACAAAGGAATGTTGACTTCACAGCATTTGAAAACTTCTAACACCTTTTCCATAATTGCAGAAGGCTTCTTCGATTTCAACCTATTAGGATAGGGAGCCTTGGGTCCAAACACTAAGTTTTGAGAAGCTGCAGATGGAACAGGTGCAGAAGGTGGGAATGTTCTTGCTGGATCATTAGGGTGGTCTTGTGGCGAATTCTCAAGCTGCTTTGAAGGAGGTGTAGCAAACAACGACGACGAAGAAGAAGAAGAAGAAGAAGAAGAAGGTGATGAAGATGACGACGGATCACAATGAGGAACGGAAGATGAGATACGTGCTGGTAAACTGACAACTGCACATTTGGATGAGTCGTTGGGGTTGACAACCTTATTGTCAATCGTATGTCCTGATCTGAGGACGGTTACGACGTTCGCATTATCAATATTATTCAGCTGAACAACATAAGCGTTTTTGTTTCTCTGCTCTCTTGGATTCATCACGGGTTGAGAGGGAAATGTTCCCTTCTCACGTTCATTAACTGCTGTAGCCAGTTGACTGATTTGGATTTCTAGTCTGGCTATCGCTTGAGTGTTAGCGCTATGCAACTGACCGGATGTTTGCATAAAAGTAGCCAGACTAGATGAAGTCTGCGCAGAAGTTTTAATCAAAGCTTTCAACCCTTTTTCAATGGATGACACCCTCTTGTCATCTTGGGCGAACCCAGGGGTGCAAAGGTTGGGTTGTGCTGATTCGGCTGTTGGGGCTGGTTGGTTGAGTATCCCAATTTCTGGTTTTGAAATTTTGAATTTTGAAATTGTTGGAAAGACGGGTTTGAATTGTTGTTTGAAAGGGTGCCTAATTCCAAGAAAAATTAGGATAATTCTCCCAACCAGGATTGTACGTCGGTGCGAAGGGGTCGTTCCTGGGACGCTGGTTTTGATACGGCGCATTAACGTTTTCAGGTCCCTGGGACCCAACAAGAAACTGACATTGTTCCGTTATGTGGCTAGGATGCTGACAGTTAGCGCACAAAGTCGGAGAAATTTGATTGACCGGTAGCGGTGAATTTTTGCCCTCTAAAGCTTCCATTCGCCGTACAAGAGCGGCAATTTTTGCTTCGGCAACTATAGAGGTGTCAACTATGTATACATCGCTCCTAGTCACAGATGATTTCTCACTCACACTCTCCCACTGGATGGTCTTTTCAGCCAGTTCATCTAAAAAGTTCCATGCGTCCTTAGCACCATAGCTCAGAAATTTGCACTAACACATAGACTCTAACATCATGCGTGAACTGGAGTCTAAACCTTTATAGACAATCTGACACAACCTCCACTGTTCTAAGCCGTGATAGGGACATTTGATTAAGATGTCTTTAAATCTTTCTAAGCATTTCTAAAAAATTTCACCCTCTTTTTGTTTGAAATTGTGGAGTTCATTTCGAATTCGCACGGTTTTATGAATAGGGTAAATTTTTTTTAGAAAAACTTTCACAAAGTCGTCCCATGATGTGATTGATCTAGATGGCAAACTGTTTAACCAACTTTTCGCATTATCCTTAAGCGCAAAGGGAATGAATTTGAGCTTAACTACATCCTCACCCACTCCATGAATCTTCATCATAGCACACACTCCTTCAAACTCACTGATTAAAAGGTAAGCATCTTCGGACTCGAGTCCGTGGAATTTCGGGAGTAGTGGTATGAATCGCGGCTTGATTTCATAGTTGTTTGCTGCAATGGTGGGCAACACTATGTATGAAGGAAGGGATGAACGGTGTGGGTAACATCTGTCCTGTAACGCCGTCTCCTGTTACCCAACGATTGTTTGCTCCATCATTGTCGGTGGTGTAGGAGAAGAAGGTGAAAGAAGTGTAGGATCGGACGGCTCCGATGAGGCAGAAGGTAAGAAGGTCTCAGAAGGTTCCGAGGAATCAGAATGTGTAGAAAAGTCGGAAGATACAGTCACAAACCGGACTAATCGATATTGTGAATCTCTAGTCTAAGCTGACATGCACTATCCGAAAGTGGTAGGGAAAGACTGAGGAAATGGAGGAAAAATGTGTTGTTTACCAAAATATTCACAACAACAAATATCACACAAAAAGGTATAACGAAAACACAAACAAGACACACTGCATACACCTAAACAGTCTAGGGTTACCTAGGTCAACTAGACCTGCTCAAAAAAAACTTGCTTTATGAAGTAAAAATGTACTGCGAAACGGGCCCAAGATAGACTGATCGAGAAGCCAGGCAAGTGCAGAGAAGAAGGGAGCTTGTCCCTCTCTTTCGCGAGGTTCCTTAATTAGAATAACCTTCTCTCTTTCGGCAGTTGCGCCTTTCACACTTTCCTAGACATTTCTTGAATAATGTACCGATGGGCGGTGTTCGAAATACACTTAACTTTTCCTAGGGAGCGTGAAGTTCTTAGAAGCTGAAAGTCTAATTTCTTTTAAAGTTAATGAGGGTGTGAAAATGCTCGTTCTTTGTTATTTGTGGGCCACGGAGAAGGGTGATGAAACCCCTTACCGTATCTTGTTGGGGTTCTTTGCCCTTAAGTCTGTATTAAATTTATGTAATGCGCAAACAATAAAAGGTGTTCAAATCATCAATCAATTGTTTTTTATGTTATAAGAGGCGCGTTGCAAAAAATACGGTTAGTTTTTTTTGTCACTTGTGTAGCAGAGTTTGCCAAAGAAATCCTGCAGAAAATTAAAGTATTGGAGCGTCGGATTTGAGGAGAAGGTGTTAGGAAATGTGTGTACCTTAAATTCTTGAGTTAAGAAACTCCCGTTGACTTGATCCGTGATTGCTTGAGTGTTCGCTCGCATGGGTCGATCTACCCGGATCTTTGGCACTGTTAACTTCTTAACGCATTTTTCCAGAATTCTGCTCTTAGCTCCGCACGATCGTAGTTCGTATTTTCGTCGAAATCTGGAATTACTGAAAAAATACGATATTTAGTACACAATACGATATCTATAGCCAAAGTTCTGTAGATACATAATTATAAAATTTTGCATATAAAAATGGATTAATAACAGAAATATAGAGAAGTAACAGAAGAATTGGGGCAAAATACTACAGTGAGGCCGCAAATTGCGGCCTAAGTGGTTAAAATTGCGGCCATGATGTAGTATTTTTGCTCCAATTTCTTTGTGTCTTCTTTTAGTTCTATTAGTGTCCCCTTTCAATATGCAAAATATTTTTATAACAATCATATCAACAGAAGAACAGAAACACAGAGAGCAAAAGTCAGATTATTTGTAGTGTTTTTGGTGTTTTTATTTTTGTTTGTTTTATACAAAGTATATACAGAGATAACTCAAAATAACTTCGTGGTGTTGCCACTCCCCGGCAACGGCGCCAAAAACTTGTTCGAAACTCACGGTGTCGTGCTTTTGAAGGATATGGTCAATATCAGATGTGTCGGTTTTTTTGGTGAAAATAGTGCACGATGTGAGTATCGGGTTTAAAAATACCGCAAGTGCACGGTGCGTTGAAGCAAGCCGGCAAGCACGAATCGAACCACAAGGAGTGGATATCACGACATCAATTTGAGTTAAGAAACAATAGGTTAGAAAATTGGTGTTTGTCACGCTTTTTACAATACTTAAAAGAAAAAAGGTTTTGGGTTAAGGAAAACTTAGGTTAAGGTTTAGTAAGAGTGAAATACGACATTTACCCCCAACTCTCCGTTTTGATTCAAGATTCATTTATTTAGTTTCCAATTTAAATTGCGAAAGCATGCCGCATCTATTCGAAACATGCGTCGGGATAGAATACGATATCAAGATTAAGTAAAACGGAAACTAAATAGAATGAGATTGAGAATGAAATGAATATGGAGTTAGTTAAGTGAAGTTGGCAAGTAAAGAATATATGCAAGTATGCTATATATCCTATCTAGCTAGTTGCGACACTTAACATAATTTCGTATGTATTTCAACCTCAAATCGTAATATAGAAACAATAAAATGTAAAGAAGGAATATGATATATGTTAAAGGTTGATTTGCAACTATTCAAAACGATATATTTTATCAAGCAAAACATAATAAAATTGCACAATTAAGAAAACAAGTATAAAATGCAAGAATCAAAAGGGAGAGGTTGGAAGTAAAGTCATTTCACAACCTACCTCACCATAGCCCAAGAACAACTACTCACACATCATCATAGAAATAGCACAACTGAATAATAAAAAGAAATAACAATAAAATAGAAAAGAGATACAAGAATCAAACTTGAATGTAATGAAGATTTTATTGCAATGGTTCAAATACAAGTAAATGAATTCAACTACCAAAATCTAATCTTACAAGCTCAAAAATAGAGGTTGCAAGACCAGAGGAAGGCAAAGAACTCAGTCTAATCCCAAGAGCTACAAGAAATTTATCAAAAGAATTACAGGCATACAAAAGTTCTCCTTTGGCCTCATGAACTGATCTGCTATTTATAGAGAATCCAAAATCAAAAGTTGCAGGTGACAATAGACTGAAAAGACCACCATGGACCCACAAAATTTAAACGAGCCAAAATTGCACCAACTTGGCCGCAATTTGCGGCCAAGATGAATATATTTGTGGCCAGACTATGGAGAGTGGGGCCCACCTTGCTTCAGTAGTCTTCTGGTCTCAAGGGTATCTCTCAATATTTGCAATTTGTTGTAATTTGCACATGGGTAAAATCTGAGGTGATGAGCAAAGAAGAAATGAGATCAAGTTGTAAAGTTTCATATCACATCACTACTTTATGTATTTAATGCACACCAAGACCACTTGCACAACACATCATTGTTGTGTACCATGGCAGCACCCAAGGTTCATGCATCTCAAAAGTGTTCACACTTGTATGTATTGGACCATTTCACAAATTCTTTTTGTACACACATATTATTTGTTGCAAACTCTTTTTAAATCTTGATCTGTATTCTGTCCTGTCTGCAGTTCCAGCTAAAAATCCATCTTCTTGTGTATGTTGTGTACAAATTTCAGGGTTTCTGTCTGCTTACCTGTAATCTATATAAATGAGCAGACATGGATTAAATAGCACTGTTTATTGAAAAAATGATGGAAAATGGGTGGTATTAAAATGTAACAAATCGTGCCGAACAAGTGATAACTTGGTCAGTGGCTTCAGCTTCTTCCATGGTCATCGTGAAAGCCTATCGTCGTGGTACATTCCTCCTGGCCGGAAGAGAATTCCTCGGAACGTTCCTTTGAGCTTGATGGAACTGACGGGGAGGAGGTGCAGCTTGTGGTCCTCTAGGTGGTGGAGCAGGTAGTGCAAGTCTCGGAGTAGGTGCTTGGATAGCTGGGCATTGAGGGTACGTGATTGCTGGCTTGGGTGCAGCATATGAGTTTTGTCTATGAGGAAAAGACACAATGTCGTGAGTAGTTGGGCCGTGGGCTAAGCAAAGGCGGTTTGCATGCCGGCAGCTTTTCGTCAGATGCCTATCTCTCTTACAGCAGTTACAAAAAGCTGAGCTGGGACGGTTGTTCGGTACTCCCGGTCTCCTTGGCACAAAAGGTGGTCTTGACAAGGCTCCTCCTGCCATCTGTTTAGCAGGGCGCTTAACTCCAGCAAATTGAAGTTTGCCCCTCGTCTTTACCACTGCCTCATAACGGAGGGCAGCTTTCAGAGCAGATTCATGAGTCGGAAAATCTTCTGTGGCTAGTGCAGCCTGGATCTCCGAATCCAAACCTTGTTGAAATCGACGGGCTCTGATCTCATCCGTCGGTATCAGGTGTGCCATAAATCTGTTAAAGTATTGTGTTAGCTGTGTAATATGTGATAGATTGTAAAATTCGAATTATTGAGACATATATTACCGACTGAGCATGGTGAACTCAGCGTCATATTCATCTACTGACTCGGTCCACATTGAACCTTATTGCAGATGGATGAACTGTTGTTCCATATCGAACCTGGCAGTCTCAGGGAAGTACTTTGCGTTGAACATGTCGGGAAAAGTTTTCCATTCAATGGGTTGATCAAGACGTCTTTCTTCTGCCCTCCACCAATTCCGTGCATTGTCCGTGAGTTGCAGCTTCGCAACTCGAACCCAAGCTATCTCTGGCACTTGTGCCGCTGCCAGATCATCTTCGATGCTCTGAGCCCATTCCTCAGCTTCCAGTGGGCTCTCTTTTCCTAAGAACTGTTTGGGGTGCAAAGCTCTGAATTGCTTCACCCCAGGTGCTTCTGCCTCTAGACGGTTCATTAAAAGGGCAGTCTGCTGCTGCTGTCCTTCCAGGCGGCTGTGGATCGCCTCAAGAAGAACCGTCTGCTCGTTGATCGGAGCATGGATGGCAGGTGTGATTGGTAGTGGAGGTGGAGTGTTGTTGAAGTTGGTGCTGGTGTTGTTTGAGGAATCCATAGCCTTGAATGAAAAATTTTAGGTTAGGACAGATTCAAAGTATATGAAATGATAAGATTCAAGGAACATGAATTGTAAAGAATGTTTTGGTTGCTGGTTCTTGTGTTATATTGCTTAAGTTGTTCACGCAGAACAAAACTGCATGGTAGGGTTCCATACAGCTCTGACCTGCATGGGCCACCAACAAAACCTGTCACGTCCCGCTTCCCGGTGTACGGCGAAGGGGACGCGACTGGACCGCTACGTATTTACTATGAAGTAAATATGCTAAGCGTATCTAAGCAATATAAATAAAAATGCACATGAGACAAAAGATATAATTGAACATCAATTTTATTTATTCACATTCTTTTTACAATACATGGAAAAGTAAATACATAGGATAAAGCGATGCCTAAACAGTGGCATAACAGAAATGAAAAGTACTGAAATAAAATGTGTATAATGAATCTAAAGCTCTAGGTCGTAGGCTAGCTGATCCAAGTCCTCGCCGGTGGGCTCGATCTTTTGAGTGTCTAGATCACCTGACAACATTCCAAAGAAGAAAGAGAAGGAATGTCATCAGCGAACAATCGCTCGGTAAGTCCCAAAAATAAGGAAGAAATAGAATAGACAGAGAGGGAAAGTAGCTTTTAAAGTTGTATTATATGGTTAACGCTGTTGTTTGTAGCTTGGTACAAAAGGATGCCAGTGTATACGAGAGGAGTCTCTATATGCCAGAGACTAAGGGTAACAGGAGTACAAGGAATGTTTATGCCACGGTACAACAGCAACATAAATTCAGGTTAAGTGTCTTAAGTCTTGCAGTCTCGTGCCACTTCTAACATCTTCCGTACCAATCTACCCCGTGATGTCTTGATTGTATAGTTGTATTGTATTGTAAATTGTATTGTCTTGTATAGGTGGATGACTTGCCGAAACCATGATATCAGTAAAATGGATATAACTGGAGAATCATATAGATGGAAGTATATCCATGGTTCGGTTCGGTCAATATATATTGAATAGATTACATATATGGATTCATGGATTCATGTTGAATTATAGTTTGTACTTGAATCATATTCAAGTCAGATTAATTATAATAAGACTCGGTCTGAGTCAGATAATTAGAAAAGAAATTGAAGTCCTAAATTGGGTTTTGGTGTTATCGGTAACCGCTGCACATGGGCGGCAGGATTTGTGTCTTTTTCAAAGACGATTACCGTATTGATAACACCGTTTGTTAAGTTGTCTACCTTAAATAGGAAATCACCCATATCTTCGGCTCCCTGAGGCTCAAGAGACCGGTCCCGCTTAAACCTATATTTACTAAGATCCTTATTGTAATTTATAAAACTTGAGGGGGTTTTATGTAAAAATAATTTTGTATAATTTACAAAATACACCTCAAGTATTTAATTATAGTCTTTAGAGTTTTCATAACTGTAGATTTTATATTTTTGACATTTCTAGTGAATAAACCTATTTTTCATAATACATGGTATTTAATTGTAAAGTGTTGGACTTGTATGGAATTTCATGGTACTTTCATGTAAAGTGATTCTTTTGATTTAGAAAAGTTGAAATAATTATAATATATCAAACATAGATATTTTGATGATATATATATATATTTGTTTATAAAAATAATTTTATTATTTTCTAGAAATCTCATTTTCTTAAGATATTTGTATTTTAAATCTTTCGAGACCGAATGCTCCTTACGAAGATCTGCATCTCGCACTACTAAGCCCGAGGATGTGCGATAATCCGTACCATCCCGAACGGATTCCCCAAATGGGTTGTGGCGGCACTTTGCAAAGATTTATTTAAAATACATAATCTGGTGAAAATGGTTTTTATAAGTTAAAGGTAGTTTTGTGTAAAACGGTATTTTCTCGAATCTATATTTCCTAAAAGGTATCGTGCTATATTGTATATGAGTGTTGTGAAAAGGTAGGTCATTACCTCGTGATCTATCTAAAGGTATAGCAAGATTAATGATGTTTAATGTCAAAACTGAACTATATGGTATTTTACTGAAAAAGAACGGTAAAAGTTACAATATGAAATATTTTTCTATGGAACTTGTTCAACATGTTTTGATAATGATTAAAAGTCAAGATGTAAGAGTTTGATATGGTTATATTTGAGGAAAGTTGAACTTTTTAAGAAAAACCGAATCGGGAGTCGGATTAACTCCGCTTCCGTTACAAATTTTTAGAATGGAATAGAGAAGGGGATGAGGTACTTATAGGATTTCAGATTAGAGGAGAGGGAGAGGGATTGGTAGTAGTTTCCGGTGCATCGTTTCGTCGTCGGGAGCTCCTAGGGTCGTTGTCGGAATTTCGCCGAAGTTTCGTCCTTCACTAACATCACTTGCACACAAAAATTCTAGAGAGTTTTCTTTAGAGTTTTTGACAGAATTTGTAAGTGAGGGGTGTGTGTTTAGGGGTGGTATTTATAGGAAAAACTAGGGTTAGGGTAGGTGAAAGGGTGTGAAAAAAATGTATTAAAAATTGTATTAAAAATTGAATTAATTAGGGTTTTAATTGAATTTCAAAGGCTCTGGAAATATGCAGGAAATTTAAAGTGTACAGGGGTGTTAAGAATACCAAAAGACATAAGTTTCATGTTGGACCAACTCGGATCCGACCGAGTTCGGCCGGCGGCGACGGCCGAGTCGACGGCCGAGTCACGGCAAGTCAGGCCGGGGATCGTCGTCGTGGGTCGCTCGTCGGTTGGTCTTCCCCCTGGTCCAGTTTGTTTTATATATGACGTGGGGTTTTTTACGAGTTATGCACGTGTAGACCCTTGGACTTCTAAAAATTTAAAAGAAAACAATATTAAAAATAATGTGGGGGATGAGATTTGAACTCTGGTGCTTTGGTTCAGCAGTGCAAGGTCTTACCAGTGAGCTACAAGCTCCTCCTTGCTATTAAAAAGCAAAACAAATACTTATAGTACTCACAGGAAATGCAAGTACCCCAAGTATACATTAACTTTTAAACAAATTTTTTTGTACACTAAAATTGGAGTTGTTACATATAGTACTCACAGGAATTGTAAATACTCCAAGTATACATTAACTTTAAATGAATTTTATGTACACTAAAATTAGAGTTGTTACAGGCAGCGATGTATTTAGCCTCCATTGTCGAGCCTGCTACGGTATCTTGTTTGGAACTCTTCTAACATACCGCCCCTCCATTGAGAGTGAAGACAAAACCCGAGACCGACTTATTGTTGTCCTTATCACTCTGGAAGCTCAAATCGGTAAAGGACTCCACTTGGAGTTCACCGTTACCATACACCAAGAATATTTCTTTAGTCCTTCTCAAGTACTTAAGAATGTTCTTCATAGCTGTCTAGTGATTTTCCCCAGGATCTGATTGATACCTACTCACTACACCCAGTGCATAAGCTACATCCAGACTGGTACATAACATTGCATATATGCTAGACTCAACTGCAGAAGCATAGGGTATCACTGTCATGCGGGCCCTCTCCAAATCAGTCTTGGGAGACATCTCTTTGTAGAGAGTGATTCCTGAACAAGCGGGTAAATTACCACGCTTAGAATCTTCCATACTAAACCTCTTTAGTATGGTGTCAATGTACCTGGATTGAGACAATCTCAACATCCGTTTAGATCTATCTCTAATCTCCAGGATGTAAGAGGCATCACCTAGATCTTTCATGGAGAACTTATGTGATAAGAAGAGCTTGACCTGGTGTAGCATAGGAACATCATTTCCTATCAAGAGTATGTCATCCACGTACAATACGAGGAAGACAACCTTACTCTCTACAACCTTTTTGTACATACAAGATTCATCTATGTTTTTTATGAAGTCAAACTCTTTGACCGCCACATCAAAACAGATGTTCTAACTCCGCGATGCCTGTTTTAATTCGTAAATTGATTTAAGCAGCTTGCACACATTTCCGCTGCTCCTACTGTCTATGAAGCCCTCTGGCTGAGTCATGTATATGCTCTCTTCTAAATCACCATTTAGAAAAGCGGTCTTGACGTCTATCTGCCAGATTTCGTAGTCATGGTATGCAGCAATGGCAAGTAGGATCCTGATGGACTTAAGCATAGCCACTGGAGAAAAGGTTTCATCATAATCGACACATGGTCGTTGACGAAAACCTTTTGCTACAAGTCTTGCTTTGAAGGTCTCAACCTTTCTATCTACACCAATTTTCTTCTTAAAGATCCACTTGCTCCTAATGGGTGTTACCCATTCAGGAGCAACTTCTAAAGTCCATAATTTGTTGGTGTACATAGATTCCATCTCGGATTGCATAGCCTCCAGCCATTTCACAGAGTCTTCGCTTGTGATGGGTTGCTCAAAACTAGTTGGGTCATCATCTTCCATGATGCAATCCTTGCTCCCACCGTCTATGAGAAAACCGTAGTATCTCTCAGGTGGAGGAGGAACCCTACTGGATCTGCGGAGAGGCCGAGGTTCGTCGGGGACTATTGAATCCTCCGGTTCTACCAAATTATCAGTTATAGTTTGTGTAGCTAGAACTTCTTCCAGTTCTACCTCATTACCACTAATTTCTTTCATAAGAAAATCCTTTTCTAAAAAGGTTGCATGTTGAGAAACGAACACTTTTTGTTTCTCGGTATGGTAGAAGATATATCCATATGAATCTTTTGAATATCCCACAAATTTGCACAAAACAGACCTTGCCTCGAGCTTGTTCGGATTTTTCTTTTTAACATAGGCCGGAAAATCCAATATCTTATCTCGTTTAAGAGATGGTATCTTCCCATTCCATATCTCATATGGAGTGGTAGGCACGAATTTGGTCGGAACCCTAATCAATAGGTATGCAGCTGTCTCAAGTGCATAACCCCAAAAGGAAATAGGTAACTCAGCAATACTCATCATAGAGTGCACCATATCTAATAGGGTGTGATTCCTCCGCTCCGATACTCCATTATGTTGTGGTGTATACGGAGGAGTAAGCTGAGAGAGAATCCCATTTTCTTTTAAATAGTATCAGGATTCCGTGCTCAAGTATTCTCCTCCTCGATCAGATCGTAGGATTTTAATAATTTTACCCGTTTGGTTTTCTACTTCGTACTTATATTCCTTGAATTTCTCAAAAGTTTCAGATTTGTGTTTCAACAGGAACACATGTCCGAATCTTGAGAGATCATCGGTGAATGTAATAAAGTACAAGGAACCATTCCTGACATGTGTAGACATAGGACCACATACATCACTATGTATCGGTCCCAAAAGTTCAGTGGCTCTTTCTCCGCGTCCAGTAAATGGAGTTTTGGTCATCTTGCCTTTGAGACATGACTGGCAAGTTTCATAAGATGTAAATTCGAACGGATTCAAGTATCCATCTTTATGCAACTTAGCTAGTCTGGTCGCATTGATATGACCAAGTCTACAGTGCCACAAAAAGGCTTCGTTCATTTATGAACTTTTCCTCTTATGTGTGTTCTGTATATTCAGAACTGTAGTTTGATTTATAACGTATACACCATTACACAACCTTCCAAACCCAATCAACACTTGATTTAGGAAAATATTCATAACATTATCCACTAATGCAAAGTTATATCCTTCTTTATGTAATAAAGAAACTGATATAATATTGCACATCATTTTTGGTACGTAATAACAGTCGTTCAGAATCAATGTATTACCATTTGGTAATACTAGGTGATATTCGCCAACTGTTTTGGCTGCAACAATTGCACCATTTCCTATTTTGAGAGACATATCACCTTTTCCCAGTTCTCTACCTCTCCTTAACCCATATAACAAATTACAAATGCGGGATCCTGATCCGGTATCTATTATCCAGGACGTAGAGCACACTGAGAAACAGTTCTCGGTAACGAACACACCCGAAGAAGATACATCATCATGCTCTTTCTTCGTTCGGGTTGCGTGGGAATCCTGATATTTCCCTATTCCTTACTTAGACTTATGACAGTCATAAGATAAAGCGGAACCAATATTCCCTAGCTCAATATAATAAGTGGGCTCGGTCAATACATCCATAATATTATCTTGATTAAGGCGTGTTATGGTCGCTACCTGGAGAGAGAGAGAAAGAAACGACTTAGCGTGCACTCTTTGCAAGATTAGATTGGTTATTATCTTATCTAATCAGGATAGCTCCCACTGTTTTTATCAAATCTTCCTTCAAACCCTAAAAGGTATGATTAGCCAGGATTAATTACACCCTACAAGTTTGTCAATCGGCCAGCCAGACAAGTATAGGTACTCCGAAGGAGTCTCCCCATACTTTTGCATGGAACTAATTAAATAATCTCGTTTCCGCAAGGGTATGACCCCGTTAACACATTTCTTAGACACCTACTGGATCGGCTAATTGTAAAGTGGAAAACTCTCTCAGGAGTAACACTTACTCGCGGTGGGTATCGGGATCCAACCATCTCATAAAAGGTATGCAATATCATTGCAATTTCAACACTTAAAATTCTCAATATCTGTTTTTACCCCTAGCAACTTATGACCTTAAATATGGTCAACAAATCATAAGTACCAGTCAAGTTCTACCCGTCGTTTCATGATTGAATTAAATCCACCCGCACGACCCTTAACTATGGTCAATAAGACCGTACGACTCCCTTAATCCAATCGCATCATATGCGGCTGTAGGTTGTTATTCGTCACCCCATTGAGATGGGAATACGCGCGAGCTTGTCAGGTGTACTACAGATTCCCCCTGCCTAGGATAGGCGGGGGTTTATTGATTGTGGGGATCCGAATCTCCGGCAGCTGCGGACTAAGCTGCCGTTAATTACCCTTTGCCTTTAGAGCGAGAGAATCTCCGATTGACGGGTAAAACCGGTCATGCGAACTCAATGCGTTGTGTTGGTGTGTGTATGTTTTTTTTAACATATAACAATAGAAACATGTTCATTTTTTTGTTCCATTTGTAAATAAAAAAAAAAAAGGATATATATATATATATATATTTATAAAAAAGAATAACAAAAATAAATAAGTAAATAAATATTCAGAGAAACTTTTTTTTATTTTAATATTATTCATAATTTATTTATCATTTTTTAAAAAAAGAAAAGAAGGAAGAAAAAAAATTAAAAAGAAAAGGGAAGGGGCTTCTCCGTACTCACGTGGGGGGTGGGGGTGGGAAAGAGACTCCCATTTAATGGGAGCCTCACATTCCCTCACGTGAGGGGGTAAAAGGGCTCCCATTAAAAGGGAGCCTTCCCCCTCACGTGCCCTCACGTGAGGGGGGCCAAAGGGCTCCCATTAAATAGGAGCCTTCCCCCCTCACATGTCCTCACGTGAGGGGGAGGGGAGGGCTCCCATTTGATGGGAGCTTCCCCCACGCATGGAGGTCTCAAAATTAATTAAAATTTAATTTTTTATTTTTTTATTTTTTTTACCTGGAGTTCAACTCCAAAAGAAAGAATTTTATTGTGGAGTTAAACTCCAAAAGAATTTTAAATGGAGTTAAACTCCAAAAGAATTTTAAATGGAGTTCAACTCCAAAAAGATTTTTATCGTGGAGTTAAACTCCAAAAGAATTTTAAATGGAGTAAAACTCCTAAAAAAATTTAATGTGGAGTTAAATTCCAAAAGAATTTTAAATGGAGTTGAACTCCGAAAGAATTTTTATTATGGAGTTGAACTCCAAAAGAATTTTAAATTTGGAGTTAAATTCAAAAACAATTTTAAATGGAGTTAAACTACTAAAAAGTTTTAATGTAGAATTAAACTCCCCAAAAAAGATTTTTATTGTGGAGTTAAACTCCAAAAGAATTTTAAATGGAGTTCAACTCCAAAAACATTTTTATTTATGGAGTTAAACTCCAAAAGAATTTTAAGTGGAGTTAAACTCCGCAAAAAGATTTTTATTGTGGAGTTAGACTTCAAAAGAATTTTTGTAGTGGAGTTAAACTCCAAAAGAATTTTTAAGTGGAGTTCAAATCCAAAAAGATTTTTATTTGGTATGAAGTTAAACTCCACTAAATGGGGCTCTTTCTCACGTGAGAGGGGAGAAAGGGGCTCCCAAAATGGGAGCCTCCCACTCATATGAGAGGGGGCAACCCAAAATGGGAGCCTCCCCCATCACATGAAAGGGAATAAAGGGGTTTCAAAAATGGGAGCCTCCCACTCATATGAGAGAGAGCAACCCACAATGGGATCCTCCCCCTCACATGAGAGGAAGAAAAGGGCTCCCAAGATGAGAGCCTCCTCCCCACATGAGAGAGGACAAAGTGGTTCCAAAAGATTTTTTTTAATTTTTTAAAAATGAGTTAGATCCAAAAACATTTGTATGGAGTTAAACTCCAAAAGAATTTTTATTTGTGAAGTTGAACTTCGAAAGAATTTTTGTTGTGGAGTTAAACACCAGAAGAATTTTTTAAAAAAAGAATTTTAAATGGAGTTAAACTCCGAAAGAATTTTTATTATAAAGTTAAATTCCAAAAGAATTTTAAATGTGGAGTTAAACTCCAAAAAAATTTTATTTGTGGAGTTAAACTCCAAAAGATTTTCTCCTTTCTCTTTTGAGAAGAAACCCAAAATGGATTCTCTTGAAACTCCAAGATTTAGATCTTGGATGATAAAAAAAAAGATCATTTTTCTTCTCTTGATGGAGTCTTGGGAGGTAGGTTTATGGTAAAACTTTATTTAGTTTTTTTTTAAAAAAAAGAGAGCTAAGCTCTTGATTTAATTCGAAAATGAAAAGGAAGAGTAAGAACTTGGGAGAGAGAGGATGGAGGCACAAACACTAGTTTTTGGGGAGAATGAATTGTTATTCTTTATTTCATTATTATGTTGTCTTATATAGGCTTACAAATTTACATATAACCTCTTAGGCCTTACAAAATTGCATTTTGCCCATCCCATGTCTCAAGTGCTCATTTCTTTTGCATATGAGCTATGGGCTTTACAAAAATTTGGCTTTATACCCATTTTTCTTACATTCATGCATAAAAAATTACATCAAAATTATTTATTACATGATTTCGTTTTGGCATGGGGAAGATTGGTCGCAGGGCTCGACTTGGGCATGGGCCCACTTGATTTGGGCTCGGGCCCACCTGGTTTGGGGTTGACTTTGAATTTGACTTGGTCAACCGGGGTATAATTTTTGGCCCCAACAAAGTGCCCCCATCAATAAATGCATACCGCACATGTGGGACGTATGCATGAAATTGATGGATCTTCTTTCATGTGGAGGCAACTTGATTTGGTTCCCGCTTTTTGGTAAGCCGTCACTGCCCTTTTTACGACATGGACGGTCGATGTCTCCGAGACGGAGTGTCCGTAGAAGACGTTTCCCGAGCATGGAGTGCTTTGGTTCCCACTTTTTTGGAAAGCCGGTACTGCTCTTTTTACGACATGGACGGTCGACGCTTGACGCGTTTCCGAGGTGGAGTGTCCGTGGTATATCGTTCCCCTCCGAATCATGGAGACGCGACCGTGTAGGTCGTCTTGCCTGAAATTCGGGGCAGATGCTAATTGGTGCTATCCATCCATCTCTCCGAAAATGCCAAGTTGATTTATGGCAACATGTATCGAAGGTTTAAACGGATGCGGCCGATGCAGCAGACTTCGTCAGATTCCCCCTCATCTGAGGGTTTTTTTATTGTGGGGATGCTCTTCCCTGTAGGCGCAAGCCCCTACAGTTAATTACGCTACCGCATCGCGGTAACAACTTTCTCTTTCTCCATATGGTCACTTCGTGTCGTGGGTGTTTGTTTTGTGTTTGGTTGCCCGTGGATTGTATACAGAGACTTATTTATATTGTCGCCCGTAGCGCGTGGACTAGTCCAAATCCGTATCTTTCTTAGATTTGGATTTGGGGGGTTGGGTTTAAGGATACGTTAGCCTCATTTGAGACTAAGATCAACTTAAACGTTTGTTAAGGATACGTTAGTCTAATTTAAGACTAAGATCAACTTAACGGGATCGTTTAGATCCAACAAAAAAGCAGTTGGGCTCTATTGTTTAGTTTAAGCACATTGTGGTCGATTAGTTTAGGGATATTATGGTCCACTGTTAGTTTAAGGACATCTCGGTCAATTGTTAGTTTAAAAACATCGCGGTCGAGGTTAAGGACATCATAGTCCATGGGTTTAAGGACCCCACGGTCCGATGTTAGTTTAAAGGCATCACGGTCAAGGTTAAGGACATCATAGTCCATGGGTTTAAGAACACCACAGTCCGATATTAATTTAAAGACATCACGGTCGATATTAAGACATCACGGTCGAGGTTAAGGACATCATAGTCTAGGGGCTTAAGGATCCCACAGTCCGATGTTTAGTTTAAAGACATCACGGTCGAGATTAAGGACATCATAGTCCGTGAGTTTAAGAACCCCACAGTCCAGTTTAAGGACATCATAGTCCGTGAAATGTGTGGTTGTCGGGACCCGTCACCTCTCTGAAGACGTTGAGGGATTACAACGATAAATATCAGAGAAGCGAAGAGATGTACCCTCAAACCAAAGTGGATTAAGTGATCTGTAGTCCAATTTGGAACTAAGATCAATTAATTAAATTATGAGCACATTGGCTCAGTTAAGTCTGAATTGAGGACTTATGGCCAACTTGGGCTAAGTCCAATTAAATTTGAAATATTGGCCCTTTGTTGGACCATTAAACACTTGTCTGGGTTCAAACCCACATTATTTAGCAATGCTAAACAAGAGTTTGAGGGCTTTGATAGCATTTTTATTTTTGACTGAGCATGAAATATTATAGCTCTGAATTTTTCTCAATTTTGAGATTCAGTTGAAGGGGAGGCTTTTGCCTCTGGAGAATTAGCCAATTTGGCTAAGAGTAGTGTTAAACACTAGAGAACAGTAGTGTTAAAACACTAGAAATAAAGCTCTCAAATTAGTGTTAAACACTAAAAAAAACAGTGTTAAACACTGGAAATAAGATTCTCAAATTAGTGTTAAACACTAAAAGATAATCAGTGTTTAACGCTGGAAATAAAGCTCTCGAATTAGTCTTAAACACTAAAGAAGAAAGGGTCACGTGGGGACAGGTGAGGACGCCCAAAGGTGGGGCCAGATCTCCCTTTAATTTGTTCTGCAAATAAGTGTTAAACACTTGTAATTTTTAGCCACCACGTGTGGGCACATGATAGGCACTTATGCACTATTTGTTAAGGCATTTATTAGGGGTCACGTGGTAACACGTGAGAGCGCCCAAAGCCTACATTTTCTTTGCTTTTATTCTCTGCATTTTGGAGGTCACGTGGGAGCACGTGAGGCATTGCCTCAAAGCTTTTTCCTTCTCATTTTTGGGGATCTTTTCAGGGGTCACGTGGGGCCACGTGACTCTAGTTCTTTGCATGCATGGAGATCTTTTAAGTCTCTTTATTTTTTAAGAATTAAATTATCTGTATGGTTAAACCCTAATTATAATTTTGGAGGAATTAAATTCCTGTTGTGAAAGAATTAAATTCTTATGTAGGGTTAAACCCTAATTTCTGTTTAGGGGAATCGGGTTCCTGTGAATTTGAGAGAATTAAATTCTCAATTAGAGTTAAACCCTAGTTTTGTCCATCTTGAAGAAATTAAATTCCTGTATTTTTAGGAGAATTGAATTCTCATGCAGGGTTGAACCCTAATTTTATTTGGAGGAATTAAATTCCTATAAATTGGGAGAATTAAATTCTCTTATAGGGTTAAACCCTAGTTTTGTCTTGGAGGAATTAAATTCCTATGAAATTGGGAGAATTAAATTCTCATATAGGGTTAAACCCTAATTTTATCTTTGGGAGAATTAAATTCTCTAAACTCAATTCCCTCTCTAAGTTTTAGATCTGCATGGCAGAATCTCAACCCGATGAGAATTAAATTCTCAACCTATGGGGAGATTTGCTTCTGCAGATCTTCAACCAGAGAAAGAACTGAGTTCTTTTGTAGAAGAGTTAAACTCTTAGATTACGAATTAAATTCTCTTTTTTGTTTTGTGAAGCTTTGATCCCTTTTCTTTTTCTCACCTAGGGTTTTCTTTCTTGAGAATTAAATTCTCCTCTCTTTTCTCTCTGTTATTTGCCTTTTAGAAAATTTCAAGACCTCCAAAATCTCCAAAATTCTATCCCTCTTTCTTCTCCTCTTAGCTCCTATTTATAGGAGAAGGAAAAGAATCAATTTGTTTAGTAAATCTCTCATTGAAAGATTTTGTTTGCTTTTCATAACTAATATGATCTTTTAGATTACTTAGTGAATTTTATTCACCATTGGATTTTTAATCCAAAAGATATTCTGTTTGTTATTCTTGGTAAATTTTAAAGAAATCTTTCCTTGTCTAAAATCTTTCCGTAAATTGGTGATTTTTAATCACCCTTGGATTTTTAATCCAACGGTCTCCCATAATCCTTTTTTGTTTGGAAAGATTTAAATAAATACTTTCCCAATTAGGATCTTGGATTTCCCTTAATTTAGAATTTAGTTCTATTAGTTCAGAAGGTTTAGATGCCTATCACGTGACCCCACTGATTGATTATTTGATTAGAATATAATTCTATTAATTAAAAGCTCAGGAACCCATCACGTGTCTGCACGTGACCTTTGGTCACGTGTAGACACGTGATGCCCGATGACGTGTAGGCACGTGATGTCTCGTAACTTTTGATCCCGGATGAATTATGAGACCCATAATATATCAAATCGAAGGATTTTTCGAGACATTTTTGATACCATCAAAATATAACTGTTTCACATTAGGGAGTTTATCAAAATGCAGCCCAGAAAATAGTGGTTCGTATTTTCTTCCTTAGATTACACGTGCATAGCATATTTGCTCATAACTTTTGATCCCGGATGAATTATGAATCCCATAATATATCAAATCGAAGGCTTTTTTGAGACGCTTTCAATACCATCAGAATTTAGCTGTTTCACATATGGGAGTTTGTCAAAATACAGCCCGGAAAATACTGCTTCACATTTTCTTAAACGTATCGTTGCCATTAGATATCTTGGGCTCTTTTGCGCAGAAATTTTTTTGGCGGGAACATATACGTTTCCCCGGCACGGGGTGAATTGGTTCCCGCTTTGTGGGAAACTGCCACTGCCCTTTTTACAACATGGACGGTCAACGCTTGACGATTCCCCGAGACGGAGTGTCGCCGGTTGTTGGACTTGTCCCCGGCACGGAGTGTCGTTGTTCGACTTGTCCCCGGCATGGAGTGTCGCTGGTCAACTTGTCCCCGGCACGGAGTGTCCCTGGCTGTTCGACTTGTCCCCGGCATAGAGTGTCGCTGGCTGTTCGATTTGTCCCCGGCACGGAGTGACGCTGGCTGTTCGACTTGTCCCCAGAACGGAGTGTTGCTGGCTGTTCGACTTGTCCCCGGCATAGAGTGTCGCTGGTCGACTTATCCCCGGCATGGAGTGTCGCTGGTTGACTCGATTCCGAGGCGGAGCATAATTCCGGCAGGGAAGGTAGATATCCCGAGGCGAAGCATGATTTCGACATGGGGTACATTCTAGGACGAAGCATGATTCTGCCGTAGAAGTTGTTGGTTTGATTTGATTTAGGTTGACATCAGCATCACTACACTGGAATGTAGTACCAGGAGCGAATCATCATCTGCCATGAGAGGATTTTAGGGATTTTGGTTTTGGTTTGGCATCAACATCGTTAAACTGGAATATGGTATCAGGAGCGAATCATCATTTGCCGTGAGAGGATTTGGGGATTTTGGTTTTGGTTTGGCATCAGCACCACTTACACTAGAATATGGTACTATGAGCGAATCATCATTTTCCATTAAGGGATCTCCCTCGTTTCCAGTTTAACGACTTAGAGGTCATCTGTTCCCAGTTTAACGACTTAGAGGTCATTTGTTCCCAGTTTAAAGACTTAGGGGTCTATTGGATCGGAAGCTTGGAATTTTAGGGTAGCGGTCGGCATCAGTATTGCTAACACTAAAGCACAGGTGCCAGGAGCAATTCATCATTTGCCTTTGCCTGTTGGGGAGCGATGGCTTAGGAGACAGGTTTAGGTCCCTATCACGTAAGACTTTTCAATTTTATGAGCCGTAAGGGTCCCATAAAAGTATTCTCCCTACGAGTCGAAAAGATCTCGTAGGTGTACTTTCTCCTTAGGAGTCGTGGGACTCCCAAGTGTGTTTTTCCTTTGTGGGTCGTAAGGATCCTACGAAGGTGTTTTCTTACGAGTCGTGAGGATCCCGTAAGTTTTGTTCTCCTCATGCATCGTGATGACACATGAATGGGTCTTCCCAAATGGAGCATAATTCTGAGGGCGGAGACCGGCCGCTGGACAGGTGACTGTGGTGGAGCATGGGTGTGATGGGAATTATTTGAGCCCATGGATTATATACGGCAGTCAATTTGGGGACCACCCGTAGGGCTGGGAGAATTTTGGGAAATTGGATTTTGGTTGGCGTCTACATTGCTGCACTAGAATATGGTACCAGGAGCGACTTATCATTCGCTGTTTGAGAATTTGGATTTTGGTTAGCGTTTGCATCGCTGCACTGGAATATGGTACCAGGAGTGACTCATCATTCGCCGTTGGGACATTCAGAATTTGGTTGGCGTCTGCATCGCTGGACTGGAATATGGTACCAGGAGCGACTCATTATCCGCCGTTGGGGATTTGAGTTTTGGACGGCGTTTGCATCGCTGCACAGAAATATGGTACCAGGAGCGACTCATCATTCGCCGTTTTTTTACTACCGCGATTGCTCTATCATTTCAGCTTTTCTTATCGCGAAGGTCGCGATTGTCCTATCATTTCGGCTTTATTTATTCGCGGTTGTCCCATTATTTCGGCTTTATTTTTCATGTTTATTTTTACTCGTTGATTTTTATTTCAAGTTGCCCCATCATTTCGGCTTTTCTTTTGTTTTTATTCACACTTTTTTTATTTACATTCCCAGTTTAACGACTTAGAGGTCGATTATTCCCAGTTTAATGACATAGTGGTCAGTTTGCTTATCCCAGCTCTTCGAACTTTGATCTTGGAGGAGTTGTGTTGATGACCGTAGCTCTGTGGCTTGTCGGTACATCTGACGACTGTGAAGCTTTTCCAAGTTTGTTTTGGTTCTCCACCCAATCTTTGAAAACATAGCAGTCTTCAATGGTATGACTCACTATTCTATGATATGGGCAGTATATGGGATTGTCGATCATGTTTATTTCATATGGACTCTTTAGAATAGGAAGTTGCAGACCGTTCTTCAAGGCGTCCATGAATATTTGGTGGACTTCATCCCTCCTGAAAGAGTATACCTTCTTCTTTCTCTCCATTGGAGTAGGTGCCTTTACTAATGCTAGTCCTTGATGCCGATCGGTCGTTGGTTCGCCTGCTGTCCGCTTAGCCCATTCAGTGTACATATCGGAGAGACTGGAAGCTGATCGTGGCCATTTTTCGCAAAAGTGTTCCACTCTTGGGCTGGAGGGAGTATCGGTTGGCTACTTTCGGATATCAATCCCTGGCTCGCGAACCAAAATTTGATTTTGCTGTAATTGCAGTCGGACGACTTGGGTTGTGAGATCTGCTACAACGTCCGCTAGCACGTCGAATTTGGAATGGACCTTGGCCATCTTCTCGTCCCTATCCTGAAGCTGCTTTTGAAGCCATTGGGATAATGCTTGTTCTATAGTTTTGGGTACGACAATAGGGTCACCCTTACCGCCTGAGCTTGATTCAGCAGGAACCACGGGTTCCTTTGGCTCAATGGTTTGAGCGGGCTCTTCATCATTTGGATTGAGCCGGTGTTGGACGGCAACAATCGTGTCATTGTCATGGCTATAAGGCATAGGAGGATTTGTTCCTTTGAGATCCATCATGTAGACAGTATGGGTTGTGTACCCGTCTATTGCTTCTTCATGGGCAATGTTGCTCTCTTGGATTTTAGCTTGTTGCATTGGTCCGCTCCTTTAATCGAAAGGCAGATGTCTGATAGGATCAGGTTTCCGAAGGACTTCGGTCTCCGTTCCTATAAAATTGTCGGTCGCAGCTTGACTGTTTGCTAACACGCCTTTAGACAGTTCTATCTCTCCTACCTTGTATTGCTTTTCGACCCAATCTTTGAAGATGAAACAGTCCTTAATGGCATGACCTATCACTCTGTGATAGGGGAAATATTTGGGGTCGTTAGTCATATTCGTTTCTTGCGGTCTTTTTGATTCTGGTAGTTGTAGACCGTTTCTTAGGGCGTCCTTGAATATCTTGTGGGCTTTGTCCCTTCTGAAAGAATAGACCTTATCCAGTTTCTCTTTCAGAGGCGATTCCTTTCCCCTTCCCAACACCGATTTTCTAGGTTAGTCGGTATAAGTTCTCCTGATGTCCGCTTACGACGTTCAGTGTATATATCGGGGGGACTGGAGACTGATCGCGGCCGTTTTTTGCGAAGGCGCTCCGCTCTTGGGCTGAAGGGGGTATCAGTTGGTTGCGTCCGGGTATCAATCCCTGGCTCAAGAACCAAAATTTGATTCTGATGTAATCGCAATCGGGCGACTTGAGTCGTGAAGTCTGCCGCGACGTTTGCCGGTTCGTTGACCTTAGATTGGACCTTGGCTAAATTCTTGTCCCTATCCTGAAGCTGCCTTTGAAGCCATCAGAATAATGCTTGTCCTATAGTTCCGGATATGACAACCGGGTCATCCTTATTGCCTGAGCTCAATTCCGTAGGAACCACGGACTCCTCTAGCTTATCGGCCTGAGCGGGCTCTTCATCATTTAGACCGAGCCGATGCTGGGTAGCGTCAACCATATCATCACCATGGCTGTGAAGAAGAGGATGTAAGTTCATGTCACGCACCCCATGAACTTGCGGGGAGGCGGAATATATGAAAAACGATTATCAAAGCTTCGTAACACGGACTTGAGCGCATGAATCGTGTCTAAACCGTTACTAGCAAACTACGAGAGGTTTAACTACTCGGATTCGAAATTATACCTCACGTTACTTGTCTTTCGGGTCTTCATCGCTGTCCTCCACTCCTCGTAGGCTTCTTAGAACATCGGCACCTCAACGGCCTCCTCGAGTCAAAAACGATCCACTCGAGAGCTCCTACGCCAAGCTTGATCTCTAACTTGAGATAACTAGGTTGCTCAAAGTGCTAATCTAAGCTGCCTAGGGAATATAGAGTGAGGTTATGGATGTATTAGTCTAGCTAACCCTTGATCTCAACACATGAGAGGTTAGGGTTAGGGTTTCAAGAATGAGAGAGCTTGAGGAGAGAGAAGGTGATGATAAGAATGAATATGAATAATGAACCCATTTGAATTTAACAACCATAACAATTTATCAAATAAATAATATAAATGATTAATCATCATGGTTGATTCATTCACCTTGTGTGATTCATCATATGACTCATTAACTAATTAATGCATCATTTAATACTATGGATGAATCATACAAATGAGTCATTAAGCAATAAATGCTTATGCCACCTTAACCCCCAAGTCACCATGCTTCTAGAAGCTTCCCGGAAAATTACGAGAACGCCCCTCCAATCCGTGAAAACACGGAAAAACTTTAGACTGTATAAATCCAATAACCCGATACTAGAATCTGGCTTAAACCAAAGCCGGCCAGTAAAAACTGTCCGAACGTCGCACATGCGTTTAAACACGTATGCGTCCGAACCCTTGTCGTAAAACCATACGACCTCTATATCGTTTCGCCTGGAGCAGGGAAACTCTCTGTGTGGGACTCTAAAGACTCGACACTACGCTGGCAGTGAGTTTAACCACAGACCGCAAGCGGCACTAGCTGTACATAACGGTCCCCAGGTAGATGTCGATAAGAAGGCTGATGAGGAAACCATCCGAACACTTACTGAGCCTATCCGTGACAATATCCGCGCAGTCCGGTCTGTTCACCTAAGAGTATCGCATGTATGGTCTAGGGAGGTGGAGAACGTCAGACCCCTAATAACCGTACAAGTCGTGCCGGTATGGCTCATGACCATTTGAGAATTTACTGATCAGTCCACCAGTAATTCTCCATCAGCCCTGGCCAGGGGCTTATGGTAATGATCAACCAATCACAGTGCGATATCAACTCCCTATACCGGGAGAGACGAATCCCTAACAGTCGCTCACTGCCTCCATATGGCTCGGGACTGTACCCAACTAAAACCTGTTTGCACAACTCCTTTAAGCCGTGGTAGGGTAGTAATCAAAATACAGTGGGAATTCACACGAGACAAATGACGACCTTAAGTTAACAGACTACCTGCACACATGTCACTTGAGAACTGCTATCTGGCGTTAGGTATAATACCATCCAGTCAGTTTTCCTGCGAGTCCTATCCGGTGTACCCGTAACCTAACGGGCACCTGTATACTATCTCCAGTACGCGTACTGATGGCTGTAGGACAGACCATCTCCCAAACTGGGATGAGAAGCGTACACACTAGTCTACTCTGGAGTATCGATGCCCCGTCTCGATAATCCTACGACTAGGGACAAGTATAGGATGTTGCTTATAGACTACCCAGCCCCTACTAGTATGATTGCCATCACAACGCTGGTAATCAAGCAAAGAACCTACGGGCTCTACTAATATGTATAAGTGATACGTTACAAGAAACATATGCACATATTAAAGTAGACACAAACCAAGTAGCATACTACCTTTTTTAGCAAGACTGTATATACAACTGTGAATATCCCAAGCTTCCATTAAGTAATATACATGCAAGTATGATACAATAATGGCCTCTAGGGTATATACACTAACAATCTCCCACTTGCACTAGGGCCATGAGCTGGCATATCGTAGACCTATCATCTCGAATAGCCTCTCGAACCGCGTCTGAGGAATGGCCTTTGTGAATGGATCAGCAATGTTATTCTCCGTCTCTACTCTTTTCACCTTGATCTTCCGGCGATCTACGATCTCCCTGATCAGGTGATACCGCCTTAAGATGTGTCTGGACTTCTGATGGGACCTGGGTTCCTTCGCTAAAGCTATAGCGCCGTTGTTGTCACAATACAGAGGTATTAGATCAACACTGGCAGGAACTACCTGAAGTTATGTGAGGAACTTCTTTATCCAGACAGCTTCTTTTGCGGCATCACAAACGCTATGTACTCCGCTTCCATTGTTAAGTCAGCAACGGTCTTCTGGTTGGAACTCTTCCAACAGACCGCCCCTCCATTGAGAGTAAAGACATAACCCGACATGGACTTGGAGTCATCTTTGTCACTCTGGAAGCCGGAGTCGGCAAAGGCCTCAATCTGGAGGTCTTTTCTGCCATACACCAAGAACATATCTTTAGTCCTCCTCAGGTACTTGAGAATGTTCTTTACTGCTATCCAGTGCTTCTCCCTTGGGTTTGCTTGATACCGGCTTACTACGCTCAATGCATATGCTACATCTGGCCTGGTACATAACATTGCATACATTATAGAGCCTACTGCAGAAGCGTAGGGTATAATCGACATGCTATCCCTTTCCAAATCAGTCTTGGGAGACATATCTTTGGAGAGGGTGATTCCGTGACAAGCCGATAGGTTACCGCGCTTAGAATCTTCCATACTGAATCTTTTCAATATGGTGTCTATGTACCTGGACTGCGAAAGTCCCAACATCCTTTTAGATCTATCACGATAGATCTGGATCCCCAGAATGTAGGTGGCATCTCCCAGGTCTTTCATGGAGAATTTCTGTAACAAGAATCTTTTGACTGACTGTAACATAGGAATATCATTTCCTATTAGGAGAATGTCATCCACGTACAAGACGAGAAATACTACAGCTCCCCCTACAATCTTTCTGTATATGCATGGTTCATCTGGATTTTTGATAAAGTCAAATTCTTTGACAGCATCATCAAAACAGATGTTCCAACTCCGCGATCCTTGCTTTAGTCCATAAATGGACTTAAGCAACTTGCATACTTTACCGCTGCTCCCACTCTGAATGAATCCCTCTGGCTGATTCATATAGACGCTCTCTTCCAAATTTCCATTTAGAAAGGTCGTCTTTACGTCCATCTGCCAGATCTCATAATCGTGGAAGGCAGCAATAGCAAGAAGGACCCTAATGGATTTTAGCATAGCTACTGGAGAAAAGGTTTCGTCATAGTCCAAACCAGGTCTTTGACGGAAACCCTTTGCAACAAGTCTAGCCTTATAGGTTTCAACCTGTCCATCTACACCAATCTTCTTTCTAAAGATCCATTTGCATCCTACGGGTTTTACCCCATCTGAAGTAAAGTCCAAAGTCCATACTTTGTTAGTGTACATGGATTCCATTTCGGTCCGCATTGCATCAAGCCATTTTACTGAGTCACCGCTCTTAATGACTTGTTGGAAGCTAGTAGGGTCATCATAATCAATGACGCAATCTTCTTGATCCCCGTCTATGAGAAAACCGTAGTATCTCTCAGGCGGATGAGACGGCCTACTACTCCTGCGGATAGGTGCTGGGATGTCCGGTTCGCCTGAACCTTATTGTTCTACCAAGGTTTTAGTAATAGCTTGTGGTTCTGGAATTTCTTCCAGTTCTATTGCGCTCCCACTCTTCTGATTTTCTAAAAATTCAGTTTCCAAGAAGCGGGCATGTTGAGAAACAAAGACATTTTGTTCCTCTGCATAATAGAAACAATATCCCATGGAGTTCTTTGGATATCCCATAAACTTACACTGTACTGAGCATGCCTCGAGCTTGTCCGCATGCTGCCTTTTTACAAAAGCTGGACATCCCCATGTCTTAAGATACTTAAGACAGGGTTTCTTCCCACTCCACATCGGATATGGTGTGGTAGGCACAGTCTTGGTTGGAACTCGGTTCAAAAGATATGCAGCTGATTCTAGTGCATATCCCCAGAATGATCGCGGTAACTCAGCGTTACTCATCATGGAATGAACCATATCCAATAGGGTTCAGTTCCGTCTCTCCAATACACCGTTATGTTGTGGTGTGTATGGAGGAGTAAGCTGAGAGAGAATTCCATTCTATTTTAAGTAACCCAAGAACTCGGCACTTAAGTATTCACCACCTCGATCAGATCTCAGTGTCTTGATACTTTTGCCTGTTTGGTTTTCCACTTCATTCTTGTATTGTTGGAATTTCTCAAAGGCCTCGGATTTATGCTTCATTAAGAAGACATATCCATACCTAGAGAAATCATCCGTAAAAGTAATGAAGTAGGAATAACCACCTCGCGCATGTGTAGACATTGGACCGCACACATCACTGTGTACGAGTCCCAAGAGCTCGCTTGCTCTTACTCCGTGTCTAGTAAACGGAGTCTTTGTCATCTTTCCTATGAGACAAGATTCACAAGCAGCATAAGATTGATATTCGAACGGATTCAAATATCCTTCTCTATGTAACTTAGTCAACCTTCTCTCATTGATGTAACCTAGTCTACAATGCCATAAGAAAGCCTGATTTATTTCCGGAGACTTTCTTTTAAGTGTGTTCTGGACATTGAAAACCTGAGCTTGACTTAATACGTATATGCCGTTATCTAATGTACCGGACCCAATCAAAACTTGATTTAGGTGGATGTGAACTACATCGCTTACGAATGTAAAATTATATCTCTCGCTTGAAAGTGAGGACACTGATATTGTTAGTTATATGTATGCCCTAGAGGCCATTACTGTACATTGGATGTATATTGTAGTGGATGCTGGGACATATATAGGGAGGACTTTCTTGCTCGACATGATAGTATGCTATCTGGTTGCTCTTTACCTTAACGTGTACACTGATTGTCTCTCTGATACATGTTGGTAAAGCCCTTAGGATGTGTACTTGACTACCTGGACTGTGATGCGGATCATACTAGTGGGGACATGGTAGTCCATAAGTACATCCTTCAAAGTCCCTAGTCGTGGGTGTATCGAGATGGGGCATCGATATACCAGAGTAGACTAGTGTGTACCTTCTCGACCCATACAGATGGGCGATGGATGATCCCATATCCATTAGTGTTTGACATCAGAGATGATATACGGGTGCTCAGTAGAGACTGGGTACACTGGACGGACTCGCCGAGAACTCCCAGATGGTATTATACCTCACGTCAGATGGCAGTTCTCTGGTGACACTGGTACAGAGTAGTCTGTTGACCCGAGATCGTCATAGAGTCTTGTGTGGTTCCCACTGTGCTTTGATTTCCATCTTACCACGTCCAAGAGGGTGTACAAAACGGTGGTTTTTGGGTACAGTCCCGAGTCACATGGAGGCAATGAGCGATAGGAGGGGATTCATCTCTCCCGGTATAGGGGGTTGATGTTGCACTGTGTTCGATTGGCTATAACAGGAAATCCCTGGCCAGGGTTGCTGAGATTTACTGGTAAGTGTTACCAGTAGTTTCTTGAATTGTTATAGACCTCATATCGACACGACTTATTGAGCTATTGGGGACTGACGTTTACCACCCCTAGGCGAGATATGCAACATATCAGACGATCAGACCGGACTGTACGGTAGTGTTACTGGTTGGATTCACTGGAGTGTGAGCAGGCTTGCTCGTCGATCTTCAGATCGCTCAATACCCGGGTGGCCGTTACGTTTAGCAGACCGCTTGCGGCTTGTGGGTGTTTGATATGATCATCACCTGCTGGCGGCGTATTGACGAGTCTTTAGAGTCCTACACAGAGGTTTCCTGGCTCAAGCGAAACGAAATAGGAGCGCATATGAGATATGTGCGGGACCGAGAATAATACCAGTATGTGATACTGTATTCGATTCTCGCGATGTGACATTGATCGGTTATATGCGATATAGCCGAGTTATCGGATCAAGTGTTGATTCGATAAGTTGTTACTGTTGATATTAGTCGGTTATATGCGATATGACCGGATCGTTAAATCAAGTGTTGATTTAATGATTTAATGCGTAATTATATATTTGATATATTACTTTGCATTAACTAGTATCGGTTCACTTTAAATGGATTTTCTCACTCGGGTGTGCGCATTGCATATGCGATATGATTTTGTGCACTTGCTTGTATCATGTTTGATGATACATGCAATACTTGGTTAAATGTATGTTTAAACCATAGTTAGTTTATGGTTAAGGGTTTTAAATGATTTATTTATTGTTTTATTTATTTTTGGCAAAAGGAAAATGGTGGCTTTATTTATTTCTTTTGTTGAAGTTTCTTGAACTTTTGAAAAGTCCACCATTTTTGTTTTATGCCAAACCCTAACCACTCACTAACTTTGGTTAACTCTCTACACTTAACTATGGTAAGTGTTATGATAAGATTGAATTTTCTTTTCTATTCTTTTCATCTTATCATAATAATTATCATCTTCTTTCTTTCTTCTTCTTCTTCCTTCAAGTGAAGAAAAGCTTGACCATCAATGGCAACTTGATGAAATGAGTGAGAAATCCAATTCTAAAGTCTACCCACTTCCTATTTCTTCATCCTCTACCTCTTGCCAAGTAGTAGAGTGTGTTTCCTTCACAAGTTTTTAGGGCTTGGTGAAGGTGGAGCTTGATTTAGCGATGCCTCGACGTAGATCATCTTCGGCATGGACATCGACGACCTAGCTCGCTTTTTCTCCGACGAAGCCGACTCTAGAGCCCGGATTCCTTTTGGACAGCGGAGACGACTTCGTTGCGGAGCTATGGAGGTGGAGCACCAGATCTACAAAGGTTGTATTTTCGATATCCCATTAGTTAAGTTGTTAACTAAATTGTTTTTCGCCTAGTTTTCTAGCAAACGATCTTGTTAGGGTTTGTAGGCACCGTTAAAATTTGAAATTGGCATGTTCGATGCTTTGCGAGACCTCATTAGGGTGCCTAGGAACCTTTCACTGGTATCAGAGCCTAGCTAGAGCCTTAGGCGAAGTCCCGACGGAGTTTGAAATCCGAACGAACCCGAAACCCGTCTCAAAACATGCTCTCTGTCCTTTTTTCAAAAATTGGGAATTTTCCATATTAAAAATATTCAGTAAAATCAGCAGGAAATTCTAAGGGATACTGCAAAATTCGTACGCCTGATTCCATCAATGCGCCGCGTTTCCGCGGCACGAGCATGGCTCGTGCGGCGGAACCGCGGCCGTTTTGTCGCTTGTGGCGTCCAAATTTGTACAGTAATTCACAATATGCTGTGCTGGTTTTCCTGGGTATTTTTGATATTTTTTCAAGAGTTGAATTTTCTGGGTTATTTGGGGATTCGTATGTTCGATCGGATTATCAAATTTTGTCTATGTGGCTTTCCGGATAAATTTTAGAATATGTTAAAAAGTTCGACCGGATATAAATACCCAATTTTTCCCCTGTCGGGAAATTTCCAAGTGTTGGATTTTTCCGTAGTTTAACGACGTTCTAAGTAGTGCAAGTAACGCGATGGACCCTCTAGAAGACAACAAACCTTAACTCGATTATGTGACCGTCTTGAACTGCCCTTTGAACCTTCGGGTTTGGGACAGTACGGCGTGCCACATGTGAGGCGTTGGCTTGACCCTTCTACGGCTGGACCGTTGGTACTGAGGCACGAACGGAATGTTGTTAGACTTGTTTCATGTGTTGAGCTGTATCGGGAAAACTTGGGTGTTCGATTGTTCGATCGAAAAGTTTAACATTTTATGTTTATCTGGAATGTGATACAATAATTGGAATTCACAAATTGTTATGAGATAACGGAATGAATATTATAAACGTAGCACTTTAGTCTCACTTGATCGGTTGCCACGGAATTTTGATGTGATCAAAAGTCCGTCGCAATCACGTAGCGTACGCGGATACTCGTCGGGTAAACTTAATAGACAGCCTCACTCCATAGCCCCGACCAAGTGACTGTAGGAGAACCCTGTCGCCGAAAGCATCCGGTCGGGTGCTCACGGTGGCGGTGTTCCGCCTTGGTGCACTTCGTCGATGGCGTCGGGGGTGCGGCCGCCTACTGAAGTTTGCGACGAGCATTCGATCAGGATGTCGGGAATCTTGTTGAATTGCCCGACTTGGTATTGAAAAGTGTTTTCGATAATGAGACTAAAATGCGGGGTTTATAATTGTTAGGCATGCGATGTCTAAGGAATTCATTTGGTCAGGCATGCGATGTCTGAGGTGGTTGCGGATTCCAACTGTTGTAGTTTTACACTTTCTTTTCTGTGACCGTAAGTGTAATATGTGATATCGCCGGTTTCATTGCTATATGTCAACGACAATTGGGATGGACATATTTACTTGCGTTGATGACATATGATGTTATGTGTTGCTGGATATGTTATATTGGATCGTCGTGTTTGAATAGCCGGGGTTTTTTTTATGTGAGATGAGTGTTTTTCATTTTCATTCATGTAAAAACTTGTATGTAATATTCTTTTATTGGGGCGCTTCCAGGTTGCGGAAGTTGTCACCCGTTGTATATTATTTACTTTTCCGCACTAGGATAGACCCAAGGAGGAGGGCACAAGTAACCGGGTTCTGGAGTCCAGTGGGAGACCAACTCGAGGAGTCGAGTCTGGGTCTCCTAACTCCAGAATTGGTAGGGTTGCTTGCCGCTCTCGTAGGGGTCTAGGGGTGTGGGTTTGGCTATTCATCACGACCGTGGAATCCGTGTTTTATACTGGCTCGTATTGAAAACACAGACGTCCTAGTATATCCATTATTTCATATGTTTCTTCTACTGCGATATCTGTGATGTGATCATGTGATGTTCTGTGATAGATACAGTATATAGTATATATGATATATTATATAGACGTTACTTATGTTTTACACCCGCGCTAGCCCTGCCCCGCTCTGCCGTTAGTTACCTAACCTAACGGTGCACGAGGGGACATCGAGGCGAATGCGGATGGCATAAGTGTACGTCGTATTTATCTGTGATGTTTAGGTACTTAAATGATGGGACTTCATTAATGTGATTAATGAAATAAAAGAAACCTAAGATGTTGTAGAATCGAATTTCAAAATTAAAACAGGTAGTTATAGTTCTTGCTTTGCACAGCGGTATATATGATATATCATGCACCTTATTCGATAAGGAAAGGACCGAGATCCCTTCACCGGGAGTGACTCCTTTAGCAATAACTGGCAGATGCTACACACTCGGTTTGTCTTTTGATTGCTTTTAAGTGTTTTTGCTTTGCACAGTGATATATATGATATATCCCGCACCTCATTCGACGAGGAAAGGACCGACGATCCCTTCACCGGGAGTGACTCCTTTAGCAAAACTAGAAAAGCCTCAAAAACACTCCATTTCAAAATTCATTCGATCCTACAACGATATCAAGTTCATTACGCAATAGGTTTTCAGAAAAACCTGTCGTAGCCCTCCGTCATTTCAGATACGTACTAGTTAGTATTCGTGCTGCGGTTGTTTGGCCTCCGTCAAGGCGTAGTATACGGTAGCTAACTAGTGCTTATCTGCCTGCATATGATGCGATTGGATTAGGGTATTCGTACGGCGTTGTTTGGCCTCCGTCAAGGGTCGTGCGGGTGGGTTTAATTCAATCAGGAAATGACGGGTTGAACTTGACTAGCGGACTATGGGTTGTTTGGCCTCCGTCAAGGTCATAGGACGCTAGGGGTAAAATATTATCGGGAATTTCAAGTGTTGAAATTTGCAATGAGATTGCATACCTTCTATGAGATAGTTGGATCCCGATACCCGCTGCGAGTAAGAGTTACTCCTGGGAGAGTTTTATACATTACAATTAGCCGATCAAGTAGGTGTCTAGAAAGGTGTCAACGGGGTTACGCCTCTGGGAAAACGAGGTTTACATTAATTAGGTTCGTGCGAAAGCACAGGGGACCTCCCTCAAAGTACCGACACTGGCCTGGCTGAAAGATTGGCGAACTTGTAGTGTGTAATTAATCCCGGCTAGTCTTTCCTTTTAGGGTTTGAAGGAAGATTTGATAAAAAGCAGTGGGAGCCATCCTGATTAGATAAAATAATAACCAATCTATTCTTGATAGAGCGCACGCTGAGTGTTTTCTTCTCTCTCTCTCCAGGTAGCGACCATATCACGCCTTAATCAAGATAATAATACGGATTATTGACCGAACCCGCTTGTTATACTGAGCCGGGGAACGTTGGTCCCGCTCCAACTTATAATTGTTATAAGACAGAGCAGGAAATTGGGAAATACCAGATTTCCCGTGCCGCCCAAACGAAGAAAGTGCATATGATGCATCATCTTCGGGTGTGTTCATTATACAGAACTGTTTCTCAGTATCCTCCGCATCCCTGGTATATGATACCGGATCAGGATCCCAGATATGTAATCTGTTACATAGGGCTACAAAAGGGTAGAAAAACTGAGAACGGGTGATAAGTTTCATGAGACAGAAAACGGGGCAAGAGTTGCAGCCAAGTCTGTTGGTCACTGTCACCCTGTATTACCAATACATTGATTATGAACGAATGTTATTAGATACCGAACCTGATATACCAAATCATATCACTCTCTTTGTTGGAAAAGAAAGGATATAATTTTGTATTGTTGGATAATGTTTTGAACATTTCCTATATCAAAAGTTGATCGGTTCAGGCACGTTATCTAAAAGCATTGATGTTCTAAATCAAACTACAGTTCTTAGTATATGGAACACACACAAGAGGAAGAGTTCAGAAATGAACGAATCCTTCTTGAGGTATTGTAGACTAGGTCAGATCAATGTGACCCGACTAGCTAGAGTTACATAAAGATGCATATTTAAATCGGTTTGAATTTACATCTTGTGAAACTCGCCAGTCATGTCATAAAGATAAGATGACCATAGCCCTGTTTATTGGAAACAGAGAAAGAGTCAGTAAACTCTTGGGATGATACATGTTGATGTATGTAGGTCCCCAGTCTACAAATGCCAGGACTGATTCTTTGTACTTCATTACATTCTCTGATGATCTTTCGAGATTCAGACCTATGTTCTTGTTGAAACATAAGTCCGAACCTTCTGAGATATTCACAGAATATAAGTTAGAAGTAGAGAACCAAAATACGGGTATAAGTATTATATCCTTTGATGAGATCAGGGAGGAGAATACTTGTGCATGGAATTCCTGGACTATTCTAAAGGAGAATGAGATTCTCTCTCAGCATTACTCCTCCGAATACACCATGGCACGATGGTATATCGGGGCGGAGCAGATACACCCTATTTGATATGGTGTGCTCTATGATGAGTACTACTGAGTTACCTTTTTCCTTAAGGGAGTTGTGCACTTAAGAAGCTGCATACCTATTGAATAGGGTTCAAGTCAAATCTGATGCCTACCACTTCATATTTGATATGGAAAGGGAAGAGCCCATCTCTTAAGATAGTTAAGATTTGGGGTTGTCCGGCCTATGTCTAAAAGCAAAATACGGACAAGCTCGAGGCAAGGTCTGTAATGTAGAACTGGAAAGGTTCCAGCCATACAAACTACAGCTGATGATTTGATAGAACCAAAGGATTCAGTAGATTCCAACGAACCTCAGCCTCTCCGCCGATCTAGTAGGGTTCCTCACCCACCTGAGAGATACTTTGGTTTCTCTATGACAGTGGGAGCGAGAATTGCATCATGAGATGATGACCCAACTAGCTTCGAGCTGGCCATCAGGAGTAAGACTCTGTAAGAATGGCTGGATGCTTAGTGATCTGAGATGGAATCCTTATACACCAACAAAGTATGGACTTTAGTTGCTATATCTGAAGGGTTAAATCCCCATCAGGAGCAAGTATATCTTGAGAAGATTACTTGGTGTACTTGGAAAGGTTGAGACTTTCAAAGCTAGACTTGTTAAAGGTTTTCGTCATTGACCAGGCGTGGATAATAATAAAACCTTTTCCAGTACCTATGCTTAAGTCCATCCAGATCCTACTTGCCACGGCTGCATACCATGACTACGATATCTGGCGGTTGGGTGCCATGACTGCTTTTCTAAATAATGATTTAGAAGAGTGCGTCTGTAAGTACACAGCCAGAGGGCTTCGTAAACAGTGGGAGCAGCGGAAACGTGAGCAAGATGTTTTATCTGATAAAGCAGGCATCGCGGAGTTGGAACGTCTGTTTTGATGAATTAGTCAAAGAAGTTGACATCATCAAAATGGTAGATGAACCTTGTATAAAAAAAAAGGTAGTAGGGAGTATGGTGACGATCCTCGTGGAGTACGTGGATGACATACTCTTGATAGGGAAAGAGTTTCCTATGCTACGCTCGATCAATCTCCGCTTATCACTATGATTCTCCATATAGGATCAAAAATAATACCTCCTAAATCCTGAGTTTTGGATCTATGAGATAGATTTAATTGGATGTTAGGATTCTCGCTAGTTGTAGTGAGATGGTATCAATCGATCCTGGGGAGAATCACTGGAAGGGTTCCAGGGTGATAAAGACGACTGAATGTCAGTCGCAGGCATTGTCTTTACCCTCAGTAAAGGGACGGTATGTTGGAAGAGTTCCAAGCTAGATACCGAGACATACTAGACGATGAAGGCATGATACATCGCTACTTAAGATGCTACCAAAGAGGCTGTTTGGGTGTATATTGGTTCATGAGATGAACTATGTTCCTCCCATTGTGTGACAATGGAGTTGTGGCTTATGCCAAGGAACCCCGGTCCCATCAGTGACCCAGACGTATTCTAAGGCAGTATCACCTGATCGTGGAGATGGTTGATCTCCATGGTGATCAAGGTTAGGAGAGCAGACTCAGAGGACAACACGGCGGATCCACTCACGAAGGCCTATTCCCAGAGAGAGACTTTTATGAGATGGTTGAGTATGAGGTACTACAACCACTGCTACAGATGGCCCTAGTGCAAGTGGGAGATTGTTAGTTATATGTATGCCCTAGAGGCCATTACTGTACATTGGATGTATATTGTAGTGGATGCTGGGACATATATAGGGAGGACTTTCTTGCTCGACATGATAGTATGCTATCTGGTTGCTCTTTACCTTAACGTGTACACTGATTGTCTCTCTGATACATGTTGGTAAAGCCCTTAGGATGTGTACTTGACTACCTGGACTGTGATGCGGATCATACTAGTGGGGACATGGTAGTCCATAAGTACATCCTTCAAAGTCCCTATTCGTGGGTGTATCGAGATGGGGCATCGATATACCAGAGTAGACTAGCGTGTACCTTCTCGACCCATACAGATGGGCGATGGATGATCCCATATCCATTGGTGTTTGACATCAGAGATGATATACGGATGCTCAGTAGAGACTGGGTACACTGGACGGACTCGCCGAGAACTCCCAGATGGTATTATACCTCACGTCAGATGGCAGTTCTCTGGTGACACTGGTATAGAGTAGTCTGTTGACCCGAGATCGTCATAGAGTCTTGTGTGGTTCCCACTGTGCTTTGATTTCCATCTTACCACGTCCAAGAGGGCGTGCAAAACGGTGGTTTTTGGGTACAGTCCCGAGTCACATGGAGGCAATGAGCGATAGGAGGGGATTCGTCTCTCCCGGTATAGGGGGTTGATGTTGCACTGTGTTCGATTGGCTATAACAGGAAATCCCTGGCCAGGGTTGCTGAGATTTACTGGTAAGTGTTACCAGTAGTTTCTCGAATTGTTATAGACCTCATATCGACACGACTTATTGAGCTATTGGGGTCTGACGTTTACCACCCCTAGGCGAGATATGTGACATATCAGACGATCAGACCGGACTGTACGGTAGTGTTACTGGTTGGATTCACTGGAGTGTGAGCAGGCTTGCTCGTCGATCTTCAGATCGCTCAATACCCGGGTGGCCGTTATGTTTAGCAGACCGCTTGCGGCTTGTGGGTGTTTGATATGATCATCACCTGCTGCCGGCTATTGACGAGTCTTTAGAGTCCTACACAGAGGTTTCCTGGCTCAAGCGAAACGAAATAGGAGCGCATATGAGATATGTGCGGGACCGAGAATAATACCAGTATGTGATACTGTATTCGATTCTCGCGATGTGACATTGATCGGTTATATGCGATATAGCCGAGTTATCGGATCAAGTGTTGATTCGATAAGTTGTTACTGTTGATATTAGTCGGTTATATGCGATATGACCGGATCGTTAAATCAAGTGTTGATTTAATGATTTAATGCGTAATTATATATTTGATATATTACTTTGCATTAACTAGTATCGGTTCACTTTAAATGGATTTTCTCACTCGGGTGTGCGCATTGCATATGCGATATGATTTTGTGCACTTGCTTGTATCATGTTTGATGATACATGCAATACTTGGTTAAATGTATGTTTAAACCATAGTTAGTTTATGGTTAAGGGTTTTAAATGATTTATTTATTATTTTATTTATTTTTGGCAAAAGGAAAATGGTGGCTTTATTTATTTCTTTTGTTGAAGTTTCTTGAACTTTTGAAAAGTCCACCATTTTTGTTTTATGCCAAACCCTAACCACTCACTAACTTTGGTTAACTCTCTACACTTAACTATGGTAAGTGTTATGATAAGATTGAATTTTCTTTTCTATTCTTTTCATCTTATCATAATAATTATCATCTTCTTGCTTTCTTCTTCTTCTTCCTTCAAGTGAAGAAAAGCTTGACCATCAATGGCAACTTGATGAAATGAGTGAGAAATCCAATTCTAAAGTCTACCCACTTCCTATTTCTTCATCCTCTACCTCTTGCCAAGTAGTAGAGTGTGTTTCCTTCACAAGTTTTTAGGGCTTGGTGAAGGTGGAGCTTGATTTAGCGATGCCTCGATGTAGATCATATTCGGCATGGACATCGACGACCTAGCTCGCTTTTTCTCCGACGAAGCCGACTCTAGAGCCCGGATTCCTTTTGGACAGCGGAGACGACTTCGTTGCGGAGCTATGGAGGTGGAGCACCGGATCTACAAAGGTTGTATTTCCGATATCCCATTTGTTAAGTTGTTAACTAGATTGTTTTTCGCCTAGTTTTCTAGCAAACGATCTTGTTAGGGTTTGTAGGCACCGTTAAAATTTGAAATTGGCATGTTCGATGCCTTGCGAGACCTCATTAGGGTGCCTAGGAACCTTTCAGATATGATATTACAAGTCATACTAGGTACATACAGACAGTTATGTAGAATCAATATCTGCCCACTTGTCAAACCTAGGCGATATTCTCCCATGGATTCAGCGTCCACGCTCATTCCGTTTGCAACTCTGAGAGACAAATCACCTACCTTCATAACTCTACGGTTTCTCAAAGCATATAATGAATTACAGATATGAGATCATGCTCCGGTATCTAGTACCCAGGAAGTAGAGTTAATTGACAAACAGTTCTCAATTACAAATATACTTGAGGCTGAAGCCACAACATGCTTCATATCCTGGCTACTGGCTTCAAAAGCCCTGCAATCTTTCTGCCAATGTCCAATCCCATAACAATAGGAACGTTCCTCTTTTACTACATTCAGTCCCGAAACATTTGCCATTCTCTTTCCTTCTACTTCCCTGGTTTCCTTCAGGGTAGAAGGCAGAGACTGTAGAATCAAGTCAGTATCTGACTCGTTTCCCAACGTGGTCTCCAGGTTCTGGAGCTCATCAATATAGCTAGTCATTGTAAGGACGTTGTCCCCTACAGATGACCTGAAATCCAACCTCGCTTGAATTAATTCGTTCGAGGTCCCATATCTTGTGATATGAGATTACTCTCCATATAAATCTTTGTTATGGAGAAAAATGGAAACTAAGTCCATCTTCTCGTGCTGCTTCTGGTATACACCATCAACTGAAGCCAACATGAGGCACTTGGTTTTCGATTTATCCTTTTCCCTTGTCTGACGGATATCCATATCCGCGACGGTGGAAACTGCACCTGGGACGGCGGGATCTTGAGTAGTAATAGGGTGGTCCAGCTTGTCATAGGCAATGGACATCTGGACAGACTTTTGCCAGTCATATAGGTCAGATTCAGTCAATTTGTTATCTAGATGTAACCTAGTCGTAGTCACAAGGTCGCTGCAAATAAGAGAGAGAGAAGAAAATACTTTAGCATGATACTCTTGCAAGTTTAAAGTGGTTTTATTTATCTAAACAGGATGGCTCCCACTGTTTCTCGAATCCTTCTTCAAACCATAAAAGAAGAATTAGCCAGGACTATTCTCACCATACAATACTTGCTTAACCGTTCAGCTAGGCTAGTGTCGATATTTCAAGGGAGGTTTTCCAACACTTTCGCGAAGTTCCTTAATTAAAGAACCTCTTTTCTCTGGGGGCGTAACCCCGCTGACACCTTTCTGGGCACCTACTTGGCTTATAGCATTGATCGTTAAGTGATGAATCTCCTGATAAGTAGTATATACTCATAGTAGGATCAGGATCCAAAATATCATCGTATGATAATGTTGAAGGAATCCTACCAATATTCATCAAACTCCAAAATGGTATACTCTTTCTGCAAATTTCAGTTTCTTTAGAAATTCCCGATATAAATTTTTACCCCATGCTCTTATGACCTTGACTTTAGTCAACAAATCATAAGTCACATGTTAAGTTCTACCCGTCATTATCCAGGTTAATTTGAACCCACCCGTACATACCCTTAACTTTAGTCAACAAGGTAATACGACTGTCCCAAACCAACGCATCTATCTATGCTACATATGAATATCCAATAGCTACAAAACACTGTGCCTTGACTTTAGTCAACAAACACAGCTTGAATACTATTGACTATCTATATGAAATGACGGAGGGCTACGACTGGTTTTGGCAAAACCGTGAACGTAGTGAACTTGATTTAATCGAAGGAACCTGATACTTTTTAAAAGGAGTGGTTAAAGCTCCGCAATTAAAAATTCTGATCTTTTTAAAATAACCGAGTGGTTTCTTTTAAATTTATTCCAATGACTGAACTTTGGTTTATTTCTTTGCATTATAATAATGTGTCCCATCATTTATCCTATCATTGCAGAAAACAACGAAAATACCACGTCCTCTTATGCCATCTGCATTCGCCACGGGGTCCCGTCATCACCCGTTAGGTTACTTAACTAACGACGGAGCGGGGGCTGAGCTAGCGTGGGTGTAAAACATAAGTGACGTCTAATAGCTATCATATATAGATATTGTACATTCGTCAGACGCAATAATAGGTATTCCAGATCACAGATGAACTTTATTGGATATATTAGCAATCCGCGTTTGCTTTGAGCCTGCAACAAAAGACGGATTACACAGTTGTGATGAATAGCCATTACCCCACCCCAGACCCCTACGGGTACGGTAAACTACCCGCCAAGTGCCCGAAATGAAGCGGTCTCCCTCAACAATGTGAGTAGGTCACTAAACACTTCAAGGTACCCGGTAGTTTGTGCACCCCACCTTAGGTCTATCCTAGGAGCAAAAATAGTAAAAAAATAATACAATGGTGGCTACAACCGCAACCTGGATGCGCCCTGTAAAAGAATATTACATCATATTACATTTACATCGAATGAATGAATATAAAACACATCTCAAACCCCTGCTAATCATCACAACATTCCAATCAAGTCCATATACACAAACAGTAAACATTACAGAAATGTGCAACCCCCTGCCAACCGACATACTAGCAGTTAGGGGAGGTTTACGAACACATTAAACATTACAGATAAAACCCAATTAGCAAATAACTTAGAATATCGATCAACAACCTTTTTCCATGTCTACCCCAAAAGCAAACCAGCACTGAAGTAATCTGGGCAGAAACAGAATATACAGGAAAACAGAACACCAAAATATATGAATTGTAGAGCAAATCGGAGTCAACTCGGAGTTGACTCCGCCGCGGATCCATGGCCAAAAGCACATTCTTGCCGCGGATCAGCAGCCATCAAGCCGAGTTAGAACTCCCTATTTTCCCGGAATTCTTATATTTACCTGCTGTGAATTTTAAGGCATATCAAATATTTTTTTAGACATGTTTAAAATTAACAGAACTGTTAGGGTTCCGGGGTTTCGTTTCGTGTTTTCCATCGAACTTCTAATAGTTTCTAACAAGCTAGCAATGATTTAGTTGGCTCTGATACCACTGTAAGTCCATGTCACGCACCCCACGAACTTGCGGGGAGGCGGAATATATGAAAAATGATTATCAAAGCTTCGTAACATGGACTTGAGTGCATGAATCGTGTCTAAACCGTTACTAGCAAACTACGAGAGGTTTAACTACTCGGATTTGAAGTTATACCTCACGTTACTTGTCCTTCGGGTCTTCATCGATGTCCTCCACTCCTCGTAGGCTCCTTGGAATATCGGCACCTCAACGGCCTCCTCGAGTTAAAGACGATCCACCCGAGAGCTCCTACGCCAAGCTTGATCTCTAACTTGAGATAACTAGGTTGCTCAAAGTGCTAATCTAAGCTACCTAGGGAATATAGAGTGAGGTTATGGATGTATTAGTCTAGATAACCCTTGATCTCAACACATGAGAGTTTAAGGTTAGGGTTTCAAGAATGAGAGAGCTTGAGGAGAGAGAAGGTGATGATAAGAATGAAAATGAATAATGAACTCATTTGAATTTAACAACCATAACAATTTATCAAATAAATAATATGAATGATTAATCATCATGGTTGATCATTCACCTTGTGTGATTCATCATATGACTCATTAACTAATTAATGCATCATTTAATACTATGGATGAATCACACAAATGAGTCATTAAGCAATAAATGCTTATGCCACCTTAACCCCCAAGTCACCATGCTTCTAGAAGCTTCCTGGAAAATTACGAGAACGCCCCTCCAATCCGTGAAAACACGGAAAAACTTTAGACTGTATAAATCCAATAACCCGATACTAGAATCTGGCTTAAACCAAAGTCGGCTAGTAAAAACTGTCCGAACATCGCTCGTGCGTTTAAACACGTATGCGTACCCTTGTCGTAAAACCATACGACCTCTATATCGTTTCGCCTGGAGCAGGGAAACTCTCTGTGTGGGACTCTAAAGACTCGACACTACGCTGGCAGTTAGTTTAATCACAGACCGCAAGCGACACTAGCTGTACGTAACGGTCCCCAGATAGATGTCGATAAGAAGGCCGATGAGGAAACCATCCGAACTCCTACTGAGCCTGTCCGTGACAATATCCGTGCAGTCCGGTCTATTCGTCTAAGAGTATCGCATGTATGGTCTAGGGAGGTGGAGAATGTCAGACCCCTAATAACCATACAAGTCATGCCGGTATGGCTCATGACCATTTGAGAATCTACTGATCAGTCCACCAGTAATTCTCCATCAGCCCTAGCCAGGAACTTATGGTAATGAGCAACCAATCACAGTGCGATATCAACTCCCTATACCGGGATAGACGAATCCCTAACAGTCGCTCACTGCCTCCATATAGCTCGGGATTGTACCCAACTAAAACCTGTTTGCACGACTCCTTTGAGCCGTGGTAGGGCAGTAATCAAAGCACAGTGTGAACTCACACAAGACAAATGACAACCTTAAGTCAACAGACTACCTACACACATGTCACCTGAGAACTGCTATCTGACGTTAGGTATAATACCATCCAGTCAGTTCTCTTGCGAGTCATGTCCGGTGTACCCGTAACCTAACGAGCACCTGTATACTATCTCCAGTACGACGTACTGATGGCTGTGGGACAGACCATCTCCACAACTGGAATGAGAAGCGTACACACTAGTCTACTCTGGAGTATCGATGTCATGTCTCGATAATCCTACAACTAGGGACAAGTATAGGATGTTGCTTATAGACTACCCAGCTTCCACTAGTGTGACTGCCATTACAACACTGGTAATCAAGCAAAGAACCTATGGGCTCTACTAATATGTATAAGTGATACGTTACAAGAAACATATGCACATATTAAAGTAGACACAAACCAAGTAGCATACTACCATTTTTAGCAAGACTGTATATACAACTGTGAATATCCCAAGCTTCCATTAAGTAATATACATGCAAGTATGATACAATAATGGCCCCTAGGGCATATACACTAACAGAGGAGGGTTCGTTTCTTCATGTCCGACCATGTAGACAGTGTGGACCACATATCCAGCCATCTCTTTATCTTTGGCGGCTGATTTTTCAGACCATCGTCGCGGCCCTTCATCTTTTGGAAAGGACAGGCGACAGAAAATGGTTGGCCCGGCTGGGTCCTTGGGCGGTGCTGTCCGGATCACAGCTCTCTTGACCTTCACGGTCATGGCATTCTTCTGAATCAATTTCAGCGGTTCAAAAGAGTTAGCGAGATTTACAGCCGTTTCAGCTGTCGTTCCTGGGTAATATCGTTCTTGGAACCCTATGATGTTCAAATCAGCAGAAGCCCTAGCCCTTTTGTTGTTCTGTATCTGAGCCTTTTCTGTCTTAGCTTCTCGATTTTGAGGGCTTGACGGGCGTCCGTCATCCAGAAAACCATCGTGAGTTGATTACCGCGGAGCTTAGAGAAGATACTCGATTGGGCAATTGTCAGGGACACCGCTGGAGCTTGGCCAAGACGCCTTATTGCTTTGTTGGTGTTGATGGCCTTGCCCCAAGCTGGAGCAAAGGAAAGTCGTTCAAACACCGAATTGTGTTTGGGTAGTGGTGCCCTCGAGATCACCACATTTGGCCTCTTCCCTTTTGAGGTCGGTTTATCCATCACCGGGGCTTGAAGAGTAGAGATGGCGTTAGCTGGCATGAACAGAATAGAGCCGAATGGTAGCGGTGGCTCCTTCCACTGTCGTCCGAGACTGGCCGGAAGGACCGTCCTGGCATCCATCTTCATCGTGTAAGAGATGAGAGTCGTGCTGAGAGATGAGCTTGTCCTTAGAGATATTTTTGCTACGTCCGAAAATTGCGATTGGAAAACGTTAACCTGCACAAAAAAGCATGATTTCAGTACAGGCAATTGATATACATATTAATTGAGTTCGCATGAATGCTTAACTCGAAATATAGGAGGAAAGATAGGTCCCACTGGACATGCCAGAATCTGTAGGGTGTTTTTCGTCACCCCATTGAGATGAGAATACGCGCACGCTTGTCAGGTGTACTATAGATTCCCCCTGCCTAAGTTAGGCATGGGTTTATTGATTGTGGGGATCCGAATCTCTGGCAGCCGCGGACTAACCTATCGTTAATTTTCCCTTACCTTTAGAGCGAGAGAATCTTCGATTGACGAGTAAAATCGGTCATGCGAACTCAATGCGATGTGTTGGTGTGTTTTTTTAACATATAACAATGGAGACGTGTTCATTTTTTTGTTCCATATATAAATAAATAAATAAATGATATAAATTTTTTTATAGAAAAAAATAACAAAAATAAATATTTAGAGAAACGTTTTTTTTATTTTAATATTATTCAAAATTTATTTATCATTTTTTCTTTTTTTAAAAGAAGAAAAGAAGGAAGAAAAAAATTAAAAATAAAAGGGTGGGGGCTTCCCCCACTCACATGAGGAGAGAGGAAGAGGCTCCCATTTAATGGGAGCCTCGCATGCCATCACGTGAGGGGGGAAAAGGGCTCCCATTAAATGGGAGCCTTCCCTCTCACGTGCCCTCACTTGAGGGGGGGTCAAAGGGCTCCTATTAAATGGGAGCCTTCCCTCCTCACATGTCCTCACATGAAGGAGAGGGAAGGGCTCCCGTTTGATGGGAGCCTCCCCCACATGTGGAAGCCTCAAAATTAATTAAAAATTAATTTTTTATTTTATTTTATTTTTTTTACATGTAGTTCAACTCCAAAAGAAAGAATTTTATTGTGGAGTTAAACTCCAAAAGAATTTTAAATGGAGTTAAACTCCAAAAGAATTTTAAATAGAGTTCAACTCCAAAAAGAATTTTATCGTGGAGTTAAACTCCAAAAGAATTTTAAATGGAGTAAAACTCCTAAAAAAAATTAAATGTTGAGTTAAACTCCAAAAGAATTTTAAATGGAGTTCGACTCCAAAAAGATTTCGATTATGGAGTTAAACTCCAAAAGAATTTTAAATGGAGTTGAATTCCGAAAGAATTTTAAATGTGGAGTTAAACTCCAAAAGAATTTTAAATGGAGTTAAACTCCTAAAAAAATTTAATGTTGAATTAAACTCCCCATAAAAGATTTTTATTGTGGAGTTAAACTCCAAAAGAATTTTAAATGGATTTCAACTCCAAAAAAAAAATTATTTATGGAGTTAAACTCCAAAAGAATTTTAAATGGAGTTAAACTCCTAAAATGATTTAATGTGGAGTTAAAACTCCTCAAAAAGATTTTTATTGTGGAGTTAAACTCCAAAAGAATTTTTGTAGTGGAGTTAAACTCCAAAAGAATTTTTAAATGGAGTTCAAATCCAAAAAGATTTTTATTTGGTGTGGAGTTAGACTCCACTAAATGGGGCTCCCCCACACGTGAGAGGGAAGAAAGGGGCTCCCAAAAAGGGAGCCTCCCCTCACATGAGAGGGAGCAACCCATAATGGGAGCCTCCCCCTCACGTGAGCGAAAGAAAGGGGCTCCCAAGATGGGAGCCTCCCCCTCACATGAGAAAGGACAAAGGGGTTCCAAAAGAATTTTTATTTTTATTTTTTAAAAGGAGTTAGACTCCAAAAACATCTACATGGAGTTAAACTCCAAAAGAATTTTTATTGTGAAGTTGAACTCCGAAAGAATTTTTGTTGTGGAGTTAAACTCCAAAAGAATTTTAACAAAAAAGAATTTTAAATGGAGTTAAACTCCGAAAGAATTTTTATTATGGAGTTAAACTCCAAAAGAATTTTAAATGTGGAGTTAAACTCCAAAAGATTTTCTCTTTTCTCTTTTGAGAAGAAACCCAAAATGGGTTCTCTTGAAACTCCAAGATTTAGATCTTGGGTGATAAAAAAAAAGATCATTTTTCTTCTCTTGATGGAGACTTGGGAGATGGGTTTATGGTAAAACTTTATTTAGTTTTTTAAAAAAAGAGAGCAAAGCTCTTGATTTAATTGGAAAATGAAAAGGAAGAGCAAGAACTTGGGAGAGAGAGGATGGAGGCACAAACCCTAGTTTTTGGGGAGAATGAATTGTTATTCTTTATTTCATTATTATGTTATCTTATATATGCTTACAAATTTACGTATAGCCCCTTGGACAAAATGACATTTTGCACATCTCATGCCTCAGGTGCTCATTTGTTTTGCACATGAGTCATGGGCTTTACAAAAATTTGGCTTTATGCCCATTTTTCTTACATTCATGCATAAAAAATTACATCAAAATTATTTATTACATGATTTCGTTTTGGCATGGGGGAGATTGGCCGCGGGGCTTGATTTGGGTATGGGCCCACTTGATCTGGGCTTGGGCCCACCTGGTTTGGGGTTGATTTTGATTTTGACTTAGTCAACCGGGGTGTAATTTTTTACCCCAATAGCGGCAGATAAGCACTAATGTAACAACCGTAAATTTCCTATACAAGTTTTTACAAAAAAATTTCAAAAATCCATAAAGGCGTATGTTTAACTCAATCAGAGCAAAGCTCTGTTCAAATTTCAAGGCGGAAAACGAAGCAACGTTTCTGTTTCCCCCAATCAGAGCAAAACTCTGTTTTGAAAATTAAAATTAAAATAAATGAAGCAACGCTTCAGATCCCCTGCGCTACGCGCAGAGCGCCACGTGTCAAAATCAGATACGCCAGCGCAGAGAGCGCAGCGCCCAAGGCAGCGCACTCAATCAAGAGCAAGGCTCTATTAAATGAAGCGACGCTTCAGCTGACTTACGCTGTGCGCCACGTGGCAGAGCAGTTGCGCTGCGCGACACGTGTCAAGCGCTGGGGCGCTCTGCGCTGCACGACACGTGGCAGCGCAGTTGCGCTGCGCGACACGTGTCAAGCGCTGGGGCGTTTGCGCCAAACAGAATTAAATTCCAGAAAGATATTTCTGTTCTTGTTAAAACAAGAAGATTGTCTTCTGTAAAACAGAAGCCCTTGGATCAAAGATCCAACGGTGGGGAAAATTCTCCAAATCACTCAGAGGAAGATCTCTTTAACAAATTTAACTAATTAGTGGGCACTATATAAAGGCCCCTAGACTCCAATTCAAAAAGGGAGGAATCACATCGACATCAAGAACTTCAAAACAGAAAGAACTCTGAAGAATTTTGGAGAAGAACTCAAAAAGAGAAAAAGGTAAAAACCTTTATAAAAGAAGAATTTCTTCTGAATAGATCATTGATATAAGAACAAGATCAATGATCTTCATTAAAAAAATAATAATAAATAAATAATAACAGTGCCTTGCACTTTTTTATGAACCATTGGTTCTGGAATCTAAAAGATTCTTTCCTTGAATCCAAAGTTGGATCAAGAGATTAAAATAGTGCCCTGCACTTGAAAAATCTGCACTGTTGCGCTCTCGGGTTGGCGCAAGCCACCAGAGAGTGCCACGTGTCAGCTCCAGAATGATCTGCGCTATGCGCTGTTAAAATAGAGCACTGCTCTCATGAATTGGCGCAACCCACTAGTGTGTGCCACGTGTCAGAAGCGCAACAGCGCAGCGCACTACGCTTGCACTCACCAGAACATGACACGTGTCACCTCCATATGGACTTGCGCCTTGCGCTCCTCAATTGGCGCAAAGCGCCTGACAAATGCACTGCATTGTTTAACTGAAGGGCCATGCCCAAATCAAAAAGGCCTAGTAGACCAAAATAAATTGCAATGCAATAAAAAGGCAGAGCCCAAACAAAATTGATGCTCTGGATCATTTATAAAAGGGCAGAGCCCAAACAAAATAAATTGCAATGCAATAAAAAGGCAAAACCCAAAAAAATTGGTGCTCTGTAAATGGGCAGAGCCCAAACCAAAATAAAAAGATGCAATGCATTATTTAAAAAGGGGCAAAGCCCTAGCACAGGCCTAGTAGGCCAAAAACAAATAAAAATGTTGAACATTTTTCAACTGGACTTAGCCCAATCATAGCCGTAAGTTCTCAAATTAAATTGACTGAGCACGACTACTCTCCTAAATCAATTTACATCTGGTTCGAGGGTACATCTCCGAACTCCTCTGACTCCTATCGTTGTAATCCTTCAACGACGTCAGAGAGGCGACGGGTCCCGAAGACCACACATTAAATACGGACTGTGGGGTCCTTAAACCCGCGGAATTATGCGTCCTTAAACTACCAATGGACCACCATGTCCCTAAACTGGAACATGGACCACCATGTCCCTAAACTGGCAATGGATCCCCACGTCCCTAAACTGGAACATAGACCGCAATGTCCTTAAACTACTTATGGACCACTATGTCCCTAAACTGGAACAGTAGAGCCCCCTAAACGCTCTTTTGCCGGATCTAAACGATCCCGTTTAAGTTGATCTTAGTCTCAAACATGGCTAACGTATCCTTAAACACTCAAATGGACTATAAAACTCCTAATCAACTTTGGTTCAAGGGTACATCTCTGAACTCCTCTGACACTTGTCGTTGTAATCCTTTAACGACGTCAGAGAGGTGACGGGTCCCGACGGCCATACATTAAATGGACGGCTATGTCCCTAAACTGGAACAATAGAGCCCCCAAATGCTCTTTCCGTTAAGTCGATCTTAGTCTCAAATAGGACTAACGTATCCTTAACGAACGTTTAAGTTGGTATTAGCCTCAATACGGCTAACGTATTCTTAAACTAAAACACCAAACCCAAATCTAAGTAAATACGGATTTGGACTAATCCACGTCCTACGGGCGACGTCATAACCTAGTCTCCGTATACAATCCACGGGCAACCACAAACAAAACAAACACACATGACACGAAGTGAAATTCTAGAGAAGGAGAAAGTTGTTACCGCGATGCGGTAGCGTAATTAACTGCAGGGGCTTGCGCCTGCAGGGAAGAGCTTCCCCACAATCAAAAACCCCTCAAGCGAGGGGGAATCTGACGAAGACTGCTACATCGGCCGCATCCGTCCAAACCTCCGATACACGGTGCCATAAATCAACTTGGCATCTTCGGGACGGATAAAACCAAATAGCATCTGCCCCGAATCTCAGGCAAGACGTTCAGTCTCGGCCGTCTTTCGGAGGGGAACAGATTCTGGCACGCCCGGTGGGACCTTTTCCTCTTTCCACTCCACACTTCGTGTATCGTGTTCGCGAACGAATCGCGGTTTGCTGTGGTTGCCTGTGGATTCGAAGTACTAAGATTCGGTGTCTTGCTCCATGCAGGAAAAGAAAACAGAAGATCAATGGATTCAAACTGCACTACCTGCAACTGCAACTCTCGCTCCGTCCCTATTGGAGGAGTGACTTACGGGCCCCAAGCGGCCTCTCTTTTCAAGATACCAGTGGAGCAAGTAACTCAAGCCACCACTGGACTGTTCTTCGGGACCATGCTCCCTCCAATGAGCTTTAATGCCCCAATGACGTTGCAAGAAGCCCCAAAGAAGTCGGTCTTTGATCGACTTATAACTACCGCGGCCCCTCTCAACGGGTCGCCCAACTCCGCTACCTCAGTTCTCAACAGACAGGGCCAAAACGTCTGTAAGCCCGCGATACCCGAAGTTGCCATCCCAAAGCGGATAGCCATCTCGGCTCAAGCGGACGAAATCAAGGCTTCTCTTTCCAAGAAGTCAGTTTCTACAAGAATGGCCATTCCGGTTGCTACTCCAGGCGAGGTCCTCAAAGTTGCTTCCCCTGCCCAGAGGGGGCATGATAAAGTCACCCTTATAGATGAAACAACTCCATCCGCAAAACACGCTCGACGTCGTCACTGGCGCCGAGTGAGGAAGGTTGGGGGCAACTCCCACTCTAGATTTACTCCACCAGCTCCGATGGTGGAAATCAAAGCTGTTGTTCTAATTGGGAATAGCTTTGAATTGCTGAACACGGTGCGCAGAAATTCTCCTACTGTGGTGTTGAAACGAACTCCTTCACCTGTAGAGAATACTCCAGAGAAGAAGCTAAAGAAGCCCCCTCAACAGCTGTCCTCTAAAATTTACAGGGTCTGGCGATAGGTCCAGAAGTCGGTGATTGATCAAGACTATCTATGCCGACAGAAAAAGATTAAGATTCGGCAGGAGAAGGATTGCTCCGTCAAGCCACAAAAAGCAACACCTGCTTGGGTGCCCACTGCGACGGCCCCCTCAACTCCAATCACTCAAAGGAAAAGGAGGCCGCAAAAAGCCCCTGTGAACATGGCAAAGCGTAAAAGCGCTGAACAAAAACGCCCAAAGTTTGGGGGCATGGTTGTGCACACTGTTTATATGGCTGCCGGAAAGGAGGAAAGACGAGCTTCTACGGGACACCGACCGCTCACCCGATCCGTGACAAAATCCCAGGAGCAACAACAGAAGCTTCAAGAAATGATGACTGCAATGGCTGCACTCACTGGGCCAAAAGAAAGCTCTAAAGCGTCCTCGGATGAACGTCAGGAACAGGAAACTGACGCTGAGTTCCTTCGCCGGATATTGGAGAAGAAGGATAAAGAGGCTGTGGAACAAGCTGCCAGCATAAAGCAAATGGCCCTCCTGTTCCAGGACATGGTGGGCATGATGATTCAACAAGATCCCCCTGCTGAAGATCCTCCGATCATCCTTGAAGACGATAGGAGAGAAACGTCAAATCCTCCACCGGCTCTGTCAACAGCTAAGGAGGAGGCAATCTCCAAAGCCGACCTGGACGAATATATAGCTCAGCAGATCCGGGTTCATCAGGCGACTGAAGCAGCTGGTTAGGTCGTAAAAACGGGACGACAATATCCGAGCTGGTACGACCAGATCAAGTACCCGCCGGGATATACGATCCCTAAGTTCTACATATATAAAGGGATAAGGAATCCGCATCAGCATGTCGCTCAATTCAGGGCCTTATGCGGCAACACTGGAGGCGATGACAAATTGTTGCTTCGCCAATTCGTCGGCAGCTTAGCCGAAACAGCCTTTGAATGGTATTTGAAGCTACCTAACGACTCTGTCAAAACATTTGCGGAGATGGAGCTACTGTTCACACAAAGATTCGAGAGTGCTAGTGAACCCACCCCGATTACAGCACAGATAAATAACAGGATAAGGCCAGGCGAAACGTGGGTCCAATACGCAACGTGATGGCGGAACCTATGTTCAAAATGCGAACAACGCATAGTTTTGGACTCGGCAGATTGATGAGTCTGTTGCGCATTGCTAGCTCAAACAGTCTTCTCATTTTATTCTGAGGAAACGAGTAAGGACGTCCTAATCTCTCTTCGAGGGACGGGCGCGGACGCATGATGTTTTGGCGAACGACCGGCTTTGAGTTGCTCGGCTGTTGTTGAGCATTGGCGACGACGATCGCTTTCCCTTTTCCTTTCTCATTTCGAGAATCTGGTTTTGGAGGAGAAGGTCCATGGCCCATTTGGTCTATTTAGGCTAACTTGTCGATCAGGGCCTGGAAGGTGGTCGGCCTGAAGAACATCATGAATTGCGAGATGGTCACTTGCTAGGTGATCTTAATAATCCCAATTATTGCCCTTACCACCAAACGGTAAGTCGCCCGATCGAAGATTGTTTCGTCTTCAAGGGATGGATCGAGGATCAGTACCTGCAAGGCAAGTTCGCGCTGTTTGAAAACTGGAAGGTAAACCCACCATAGCCGCACACTCCAAAGAAGACGGACACGATAGGGGCAACTTGTTCTTTTGTCGAGGACGAAAACAATGGAGAAGACTCATCAGGTGAATCCAAAGACTGCATAATGACTTGTCATGTGGTCTCTCACTCATTGGCGGATGATGAAGAGGCTCTTTGCGCCGAGAAACTGATGGCGAACCCTGAACCAGAAATTCCGCAGCCGTCAGACGAGTTGATCGATGCTTTCCTGAATGAGATTCGTTTGAAAGTTAAAGCCAATCAAGAGCATGGGATGGCCATCCTGGAAGGAGCCAAACACAGACTACTAGGCCAAAGAGTCGAGGAACTTCCGTCAAATCAAAAGTCATCCGCTGCGGGTAAAAACAAATGCAAGATGAGGAAAAGGTTCGCCAAAGCTCTATCAGTAGGAATGAAACTACCGCCTTCTGAAGAAAATACTCTCGGTGGATTAAAAATGCATCCTAACTTCTGCTTATATCATCAGAAGATCATACATCCTACCGAAGACTACGACTCCTTTAAGTGTTAGTGGCAAGGATATGTCGCTCAAAAGCAACACTTCAATAGGACAAAATGTGAAACTCGTAGACATCGGAAAAATGCGATAGATGAGCACAAAAGAGCCGCCACCGACTGTCATATAGCCGACTCCAAGGGATCGCAAATTATCACCTTTGGAAGCGACTCTGACGAAGAAGTTGCCTCAACCCTTTCCTCAAGGAATCCATTTCAAAAATGAAAGAATTGAGAAGTTGCGAGAACGTTCAGTCGTGCAATCGCACGCTACTCGGGAAAAATCTCGGCCCCGCAAACAAAGGATCAAGCGAAAAGGATAAAGGGAAGGGAAAAACAGCCCTCGTAGCCAATACTCAACAGCAATCGAGTGGCCCTAGACCGGTTGTTTACCGAAACAACAAGCGGCAACCCCTCCAGGAAAAGTTGAAACGTCCTTACTCGTTTCCGCAAGATAAAACAAGAAGACTGTTTGAGCTGGCAGTGTGCGACAGACTCATCAATCTGCCGAGTCCAAAACATTCGTTGCGGCCAGGCGATATTAATTATTTTAATTATTGCCCTTACCACCAAACAGTAGGTCACCTGATCGAGGACTGCTACGTCTTCAAAAACTGGATTGAAGACCAATACCAACAGGGCGAGTTCGTGCTGTCTGAAAACTGGAAGGTGAGCCCGCCACAACCGCACGCTCCGAGAAAGATGGATACGCCGGGGGCATCATGCTCATTCATGGGGAAAGCCCCATAGACCGAAAAGTCAGTAAACTAGATATTCGCCTCGAATACGGCGACAGCGGACCGAAACGTCCTTAAACTAATGGCGGACCGAAACGTCCTTAAACTAATAGCAGACCGAAACGTCCTTAAACTAATGATGGACCGCAATGTCCTAAAACTTGCAAACGACCGAAACATCTTTAAACTACTACCGCAACATCCTTAGGCTGACGAGATGAATAAAAAAAAAGAAAAAAATATAAATAAATAAATAAATAAATAAATAAAAACGGTATATCCATAAGCGAAATGGGCACGGATGAAAACCCGAAAGGGCTCCGTGAGTAAAAACAGCAAGGCTACCGGCGAATGTTTGTGAAAACCCGAAAGGGCGCAACCTCGTTAGAAAAAAGAATAAAAGGAATAAAAAGAAAAAAAAAACGGTATGTCCATAAGCAAAATGGGCACGGATGAAAACCCGAAAGGGCTCCGTGAGTAAAAACAGCAGGGCTACCGGCGAGTGTTAGTGAAAACCCGAAAGGGCGCAACCTCGTTAAAAGACACTTGCAAGGTCCTCTCGACCTTGTAAACAGAAACCACCTGCGTGAGATCCTTACGACTCACAAGGGAGCAACACACTTAGGAATCCTCACGATTCCTAAGGAGAAAATACACTTGTGGGATCCTCACGACTCGTAAGGAGAACTCTCTTATGGGACCCTCACGGCTCATAAGATTTGAAAGTCTTAAGTTACAGAGACCTGAACCTGTTCTTAAGCAATTCCCACAACCTTCCGCTAATGCCCTATAAGTGGCTCAGCACTGACCCTTGTATACAATCCACGGGCGCGAGTAAATATTTCCCTAACCAAGTCCCACCCGTGACTAGGGATATGTTCGCACGGCGAACAACTCTTGTAAGTCCTCTCGACTTATAAGGAGAAAACCCTCTTGTAGGATCCTTACGACTTACAGAGGAACATACACTTAGGAATCCTCACGATTCCTAAGGAGAAAAAAGCACCTACGAGATCCTCACGACTCGTAGGGAGAAACACCTTTATGAGACCCTTACGGCTCATGAAGTCAAAAGCCTTAGTCGATGGGATCCTAACCCTGTTTGCTAAGCCAACTTTGTTCGAAATCGACAGTGGCAAATGATGATTCGCTCCTGGCAATATCCCAGTTGTAGCGATGATGATGCCTAAACCGGTATCAATTTCCAAGCCCTTTCATGGCAAATGATGATCCGCTCCTGGCAATATTCCGGTTGTAGCGATGTTGATGCTAGGATTGGCGTCAGATTCCAAATTCCACACTCGCGATAAAAGAAAATCAGCAAGCAATACATGCATACGAAATAGCCGAAATGATGGGGCAACTTGCAATAAAAGGCAGCAAGTAAAAATGTATGCATAAAAAACAGCCGAAATGATTGGGCACCGCGAAAAAATAGCCGAAATGATTGGGCAATCGCGACCTTCACAATATAAAAAGCTGAAATGATAAAGCATCGCGAAAAAAAAGAATGAAATGAACCTTTTTGCCCTATAGGCGATAGCACAGCAATCCCTGTATACAATCCAGGGGCACAAACAAAGAAGGAAGCACCCTTTCCCTCCCAATGCTCCATCAAAAAACGGAGCCAAATCTTAACGGCAATATCTATGGCCTAAGAATCAACAAAAGCGCTCCTTCACAGTCCAGCAGGATGCAGACGCAACGTCAACGAAAGACCCCATGGCCGAAACAAAGCGGAGTGACGGCAAAATCCCAACTCCACCTCAGCATTCGTCTCGATACAGCAAACGAGATGTTAACAACGGCATTCCTTCGCAGTCCATCAAGATGCAGATACAACGCCAACGAAAGGCCCCATGGTCAAACAAGCGGAGTAACGGAAAAATCCCAGCTCCACCTCGGCATTCGTCTCGATACAATAGACGAGATATCACGACAGCGTTCTTCCTCCAACAGGATTTGGTTATGACAAAGCAAACGAAGCGAAGGCCAAATTCCTAGCTTCAAGGTCTTAACGGTGAGTCATATAAAGCCTGAAAGACAACTGGAGATCATCTCACACCAGTGCGGAATGGTCACCACTTCGACGTTCGTCTCGACACAGCAGATGCGACATCATCAAACAAATGGAGCCAAGGCAAAATCCCAGCTCCACCCCGACGTTCGTCTCGATACAGCAGACGAGTTGTCACCTCAGCGTTCTTCCTCCAGCAGGGATCAGACGCGACAATCAAACAAACGGAGCCACGGCAAAATCCCAGCTCCACCCCGACGTTCGTCTCGATACAGCAGACGAGTAGTCACCTCAGCGTTCTTCCTCTAGCAGGGATCAGACGCGACAATCAAACAAACGGAGCCACGGCAAAATCCCTAGTTCCAAACCTCAACGGTTTACCAGCAACCTAGAGACAACCGCGATATTTGTCTCGATACAGCAGACAAGTTGTCACCCCAGCGTTCTTCTTCCAGCAGAGATCAGACGCGACAATCAAACAAACGGAGCCACGGCAAAATCCCTGGTTCCCACCGCGACATTCGTCTCGATACAGCAGATGCGATGCCAGCAAACGGAGCAAAGGCCAAATTCCTAGCTTCAGGGTCTTGACAGCAACTCACATAAAACCTGAAAGATTATCGGAGATCATCCCATACCAGCGCGGAGTGGTTATGACTCATCGGGGCTCTCCAAAATGAGCCTAACCTCAAGTAAAAAGCAGCATGGCAAATTCCTAACGCTTGCTCTTCCGACGGTCAAACTGCCTAGGAAGATTGCTTGAAGACGTCTTGTCCAGCCCCCGAAGGGATCAGAGACACAGCAGTTGCAGGGCTACTCGAACAGCACGATTGCCTATGGAGGACTATATCAGCTGATGCGACGGTACGACGGCCAAAACCCTAAGTACCACAGACCCTAACGGACTTCTGTTGTAAAGAGCAGAGGTTAACTATGACGTTAGGATCTTTTTGCGAGAAATGCTCGATTTGTCTCGACTTGTGAAGAAATTGATGTCTTTGCGAGAACTTCTCGATGCGGCTCAACTCGTAAGATAAAGTCTTAGGCTGTAAGGATTAAAAAACTTGTTCCCTAAGCACTGGGACCCTGCAAGTTGGCCCAAAATGGTCTCTTGCATACTATCCACGGGTTTCACTCTCCGAAGTCGAATCTCGACAAGAAGGAAAACAACCGCTTGCGAGTCCTCTCGACTCGTAGGAGGGAAAATTCTCTTATAGGATCCTTACGACTTATAAGAGAAAACGCACTTAGGAATCCTCACGATTCCTAAGGAGAAAATCCACCTACGAGATCCTCTCGATCCGTAGGGAGAAAAGTCTCTATGAGACCCTCACGGCTCATATAGTTGAAAAGTCTTAGGCAGCAGATCTGAACCTGCGGCCTAAACCATCGCTATCTATTAAAGAAACCAAGGTGCTTACTCTGTTATCTGTCAACCATGTTCACTAAGGTACCATACGGATAATAAAAGAAAGAAGAAAGCGATAGAAAGAACATCCAATATGCATTTGATTAAGAGTTCGAGACATACTCATTCGTGCATGGGCAGAAGGCTCAGGACGAGAAATAAGACAAGCTGAAATAAAAAGTTTCCATTCATATTGAAAAGGGTCCTTACAATATAAAGAAATGAAATAAAGACATTATTCAAATTATTACAACGGTATAAGCTCAGATCCAGGGCACGGATTGAGGAATTCAAAAGTAAGGTCATCTAGAGTTCTTCTGGCCTTTTTGATTATTCTCGTGCGCAGCCTCTCGCATTCACGGGTGTCAAGATCTTCAGCAAGGCCCCCTATCCTTTGATAAGCAGCGATTATCATCGTCTGCTGAAAAACTTGATGCAGAATGTCGATGAGGCTATCCCGCCGTTTCTTCGAGATCAGCCCCGATAGGTACACTGAATGCACCTTGTCTTCGGCATCATCCAGCACATTAAGCGGCATGGCCTCGTGGAACCCCGGGAGTGCCCTCCAGATTGCTCCCAGCACGACTTTCAAGAGAGCAGAGCGGCGAGGGAGCAGCCAACCAACACGCGCGTTCAAGCGACCCATGACCTCCGCACACTGGGCATCTGTAAACTTCTGGTCTTGATGATGACCCTGTACGCGGATATCCTCGTAGGTGATGAATTCGTGCAGACTGTATAGATGAACAGCCATAATGCCTGAAGGAAACATCAATGGAAGATTAGCGATAAAAAAAGAAAAAGAAAGGGGACACAGGAAGTTAAACTCCTCGAGAGCAATGCTCTATAGACAGGAGCGACACCTGTCAAAATCAGTCATGAGGAGAATTTGAAGAAAATCCCCTAAGAACATTGAGAGATTTGCTCTGGAAAAAATGATATAATAATAATAGTGGTATCAAATGCCATCTTTAACTTCCAAGATCCATGAAGAATTCTTAAGAGTTCTTCTATATGATTTGGGAGGAGCAAAGCTCCATTAATGAATTAAGTACATCCAAGGAAAATCTTTTAGAGAGCAGAACTCTATTAATGGAACCCTAATAAGGTTCTCCTTAGTCTTCTTTAGACCCCTATAGAGCAAAGCTCTGCTAAGTGAAACCCTAAATGGGTTTTCCTTTAGATCAGGGATCTATGGAGAGCAAGGCTCTGTCAGTGAAAATTAATTTAATTTAAATTAAAATTTTCACCTAAAAGTTTGAAGAGTTTAACTCTTGGAGTTCCTGAAAATAAAGAACAGGGCTCTGAGTCCTGAAAGTAAAATTTTGAAGATGAAAGTCAACTAAGGGACCAAAGGTCCTATTTATAGGCATCAAATGCCCTTTCAACTTCCAAAAGTTGCCGCGACGGTTGGAATTATGCCACCCTGCGCTCACGTTTGGGGGCCACGTAAGCACAACGGTGGGGGGCATTTGTTTACCTCAATCAGAGCAAAGGTCTGTTCAAATTTCAAGGCGGGAAACGAAGCAACGCTTCTGTTTCCCCCAATCAGAGCAAAGCTCTGTTTTGAAAATTAAAATTAAAATAAATGAAGCAACGCTTCAGATCCCCTGCGCTGCGCGCAGAGCGCCACGTGTCAAAATCAGACACGCCAGCGCAGAGAGCGCAGTGCCCAAGGCAGCGCACTCAATCAAGAGCAATGCTCTATTAAATGAAATGACGCTTCAGCTGACTTGCGCTGCACGCCACGTGGCAGCGTGGTTGCGCTAGCGTGGTTGCACTAGCGCGGTTGCGCTGCGCTCTGCGCTGCGCGACACGTGGCAGCGCAGTTGCGCTGCGCCTTGTGCTGCGCGACACCTGTCAAGCGCTGGGGCGTTTGCGCCAAACAGAATTAAATTCCAGAAAGATCTTTCTGTTCTTGTTAAAACAAGAAGATTGTCTTCTGTAAAACAGAAGCCCTTAGATCAAAGATACAGCGGTGGGGAAAATTCCCCAAATCACTCAGAGAAAGATCTTTTTAACAAATTTAACTAATTAGTGGGTACTATATAAAGGCCCCTAGACTCCAATTCAAAAGGGGAGGAATCACATCGACATCAAGAACTTCAAAACAGAGAGAACTCTGAAGAATTTTGGAGAAGAACTCAAAAAGAGAAAAGGTAAAAACCTTTATAAAAGATGAATTTCTTCTGAATAGATCATTGATATAAGAACAAGATCAATGATCTTCAATAAAAAAAATAATAATAAATAAATAATAACAGTGCCTTGCACTTTTTTATGAACCATTGGTTCTGGAATCTAAAAGATTCTTTCCTTGAATCCAAAGTTGGATCAAGAGATTAAAATAGTGCCCTGCACTTGAAAAATCTGCACTGTTGAGCTCTCGGGTTGGCGCAAGCCACCAGAGAGTGCCACGTGTCAGCTCCAGAATGATCTGCGCTATGTGCTGTTAAAATAGAGCACTGCTCTCATGAATTGGTGCAACCCACCAGTGTGCATCACGTGTCAGAAGCGCAACAGCGCAGCGCACTGGCGCAGCGCACTGCGCTTGCGCTCACCAGAGCGTGACATGTGTCACCTCCACATGGACTTGCGCCTTGCGCTCCTCAATTGGCGCAAAGCGCCTGACAAATGCACTGCATTGTTTAACTGAAAGGCCATGCCCAAATCAAAAAGGCCTAGTAGACCAAAATAAATTGCAATGCAATAAAAAGGCAGAGCCCAAACAAAATTGATGCTCTGCGTCATTTATAAAAGGGCAAAGCCCAAACAAAATAAATTGCAATGCAATAAAAGGGCAAAGCCCAAACAAAATTGGTGCTCTGTAAATGGGCAGAGCCCAAACCAAAATAAAAAGATGCAATGCATTATTTAAAAAGGGGCAAAACCCTAGCACAGGCCTAGTACATCAAGCGAGGGGGAATCTGACGAAGTCTGCTACATCGGCCGCATCTGTCCAAACCTCCGATACACGGTGCCATAAATCTACTTGGCATCTTCGGAGAGGTGGACGGATAAAACCAAATAGCATCTGCCCCGAATCTCAGGCAAGACGTTCAGTCTCGGCCGTCTTTCGGAGGGGAACGGGGTATTTATTGCCTGAGCACAAGACTTAAGTAATTAATTAGCAATTTATTTACAAGAAGGAGGTTGTAGCTCATTGGTAATACCTTGCATTGCTGAACCAAGCCACCAGAGTTCAAATCTCATGCCCCACATTATTTTTAATATTTATTTTGTTTTAAATTTTATAGAAGCCCAACAGTCAACACGTGATAACTCCAGATTTTCCCACTACACCCACAAAACTGAAAGTACCAGTGAGTACCTCCGGCGACCCCCCACTTTCCGAGCCCTCGACTTGGCCGGTGCCGCCGACGGGCTCGACCGATCAGCCGATTCGTCAACTACAAATTGGTGCCTTTTCACATCCCCTACCCCCCTGCATACTTTAAATCTGCAAACCACTTCCAGAGAGCTCATTATACCCTATTTACTCCAATTTTTAATGATTTTTAATACATTTTCCCTACATTTTTACATTTTTTAAATTAAAACCCTTCATCTACCCTAACCCTAGCCTAACCCTATAAATACCACCCCTACCCTCTACCCTCTCACCCGAAACTCTGAGCCAACTCTCAAGAATTTTCAAGAAACCTTGTGTACTTTGAAAACGAGTAAGAAGCGAAGCTACGGGGAATTTTCCGGCGAACTTCCGACGACCATCCTAGGAGCTCCCGGCAAAAAAACGACGCACCGGCGACTCTTCCCGATCCATCTCCCTCTCCTTGTTGTCCTAAACCCGTAAGTCCCCATTTCTATCTTTCTTTTCTTTCTAAAAAAATACGGAATTACAAAACCTGACGGAAACGGAACCAATCCGATTTCCGATTCGGTTTCTTTATAAAACTTCACTTCTCGTTAATACAATTATGCTTAAACTCTCTCATGTTGACTATTAAACACTAATCAATCAAATTGATCAAGTTTCATATCACAAAACAATTGCTATTTCATTTTACCGCATTTTTTCATGTAAATACCACATAGTTTCAATTCCACCTTCAACATCACAAAAGCTTGCTATACTTTTAAGTAGATCACGAGGTAACGACCTACCTCCTCACACACTCATATGTAACATAGCACGATACCCTCGGTAACTTAGAATACGGGAAAACGACACCTTTTCATTTAAATACCATTTATTTAATAAAACCGTTTTCTAAAGGATTTAGTATTTATACAAATCTTTACAAAGCGCCGCTACAACCCAATTTAGGGAACTCGACTGGGATGGTGCGGATTATCGCACATCCCTGGGCTTAGTAGTGCGAGATTCAGACCTCCGTAAGGAGCATTCGGTCTCGAAAGATTTAAAATACAAAAATCTAAAGAAAATGAGATTTCTAGAATATTATATATATATAATTATTTTCATATAAATATATGTATATTTATCCTTAAATATCTATTTTGTAATAAAATAAATATTCCACTTTTTCCAAAAATATCACAAGAATCATTTTACACTAAAATACCATGAATTCCATACAAAACCAATATTACAAATAAATACCTTTATTTATGAAATTAGGATATTTTCACTAGAAATATCACAATATAAAATCTATATTCATTACAACTCTAAAGACGAATAATAAATACTTAGGGTGTATTTTGAAAAGTATATAAAAGTATTTTTACATAAAAACCCCTCAAGTTCTATAATTTACCATAAGGACCCTGGTAAATATAGGTTTAAGCGGGACCAATCTCTTGAGCCTCAGGGAGCCGGAGAAGTAGGTGCTTGCCTATTTAAGGTATACAACTTAACAACGGTGTTATCAATACGGTAATCGTCTTTGAAAAAGACACAAATTCTGCCGCCCATGTGCAGCGGTTACCGATAACATCAAAACAATCATGACTTCAATGTACTTTTCTAATTGTCTGACTCAGATGAATATTTTTAATAAACTGACTTGAATATGATTCAAGTACAATCTACAATCTACAATATTAAAATTCAACATGAATTCATGAATCCATTTATCAATCTCTACAACTTGACTGAACTGAACCATAGATATACATTCCATTTACATGATCATCCAGTTTACATGATTCTCCAGTTACATACATGATTCTACAGTTACATCCGTTTACTGATATCATGGTTTTAGTCAGTCAATCAATTATACAATCAATACAATTTACAAAACAAATAATACAAACAAGATATCTCGGGGTTTAAGGGGTAGATTGGTACAGAAGGTGTTAAAAGTGGCACGAGACTGCAAGATTAAGACACCTGACATGAATCCAATTGTCGTTGTTCCGGGTTGTATAACGGAGCCTTGTACTTCCATTTGCCTGTAGTCTCTGGCATATAGAGACTCCTCTCATATACACCGGTATCCTTCTGTACCAAACTACAAACAACAGCGTTAACACTAAATACAATATTATAACAATATAATACAATATTAAAAGCTACTCTCTCTCTCTTACTCTCTGTCTTTTCTACTTCTCCCTTCTCTTGGGACTTACCGAGCGATTTGTTCGCTGACGATATTCTCTTTCTTTCTTCTTTGAATATCGTCACGTGATCTGGACACGTCAGAGATCGAGCCCACGAGTGAAGACTTGGACCAATTCAGTGAAGACCCCGAGCTCTAATTCATTGTACACTTTCCATTCAGTACTCTTCTTTTCTGTTATGTCATTGTTTAGGCATCGCTTTTTATTTCAGTTGTATTTACTTTCCATGCATTGTACAGAAAGAATATGAATAAATAAATTTGTTGTTTATTATATCCTGTCTCTTGTGTTTTACTTTTATATTGCTTAGATACGCTTAGCGTATTTACTTCACAGTAAATACGTAGCGGGCTCGTCGCGTCCTCTACCCGTATACTGGGAAGCGGTGCGTGACAACTAATCAGCTACCGCACACTACTTCTTGATTATGGTCAACAAACGCAGCACGAATACTAAATAGTCCTTATATGAAATGACGGAAGGCTACGACTGGTTTTGTAGAAAACCTTTAACATAATGAACTTGATATCGTTGTAGAATCCAGTGATTTGAAAAGGAGTGATTTAAGCTCCGCTTTTAAAATCAAGTAGTTTTCAAAACAAACCGAGTGGTTTGTAGCATTTGCTAGTTTTGGTAAAGATGTCACTCCCAGTGAAGAGATCTAGGCTCTTTCCTCATCGAATGAGGTGCTGGATATTCATAAAGGAATACCACTATGCAAAGCAAGAACTAGAGCTACCTTTTTGAAAAGTTTGATTCTACAATATTTTTAGGTTTCTTATCTTTTCATTAATCTCATTAATGATGTCCCATCATTTATGTTTCCTAAACATCACAGAAGAAATGAAAATAGAACGTACACTTATGCCATCCGCATTCGTCACGGGGCCACGTCATGCACCGATAGGTTATTTAACTAACGGTAGAGCGGGGGCTAGACTAGCGCGGGTGCAAAACATAAGCAACGTTTATTATATATATCATATATATAAAGCATTCGTCTCACGCAGTTATATGATCACATCACAGAACTCAAGCAGCAGAAGTCAACATATGAAATATTGGATATTCTAGGAGGTCCGTGTTTTAAATTAAGCCAGTAATGAAAAACACGGATTTCACGGTCGTGATGAATAGCCAAAACCCACATCCCTAGACCCCTACGAGAGCGGCAAGCAACCCTGCCAAATTCTAGAGTTAGGAGACCCAGTCTCGACTCCTCGAGATGGTCTCCCACTGGACTCTAGAACCCAGTTACTTGTGCTCCCCGCCTTGGGTTTATCCTAATACGGAAAAGTAAATAATATACATCGATGGTGATAACAACCTCAACCTGGAAGTGTCCCAATAAAAGAATATTACATACAACTTTTTACATGAATGAAAATTGAAAAATTCTCATCTCACGCAAAAACCCCCGGCTATTCAATCACGACGATCCAATATAACATATCACAGCAACAAATAACATCATATGTCATCAACGTAAATAAATATGCGTATCCCGAATGTCATTGATGTATAGCAATGAGATCGGGGATACACCACATATTACACTTATGGTCGCAGAAAATAAATGAAAACTATAATAATTAGAATCCGCATATTTCTTAGACATTATAAATCCGGAATATCACATATTATGAATTTCATGCCTAACCCTATAAACCTTGCATTTTAGCCTCATATTGAAAACACTTTTCAATAACTTAGTCGGGTAATTCAACAAGATTCCCGACCACCTGATCGAATGCTCGTCGGAAAGTTTGGTAGATGGCCGTACCCCCGATGCCGTCGACGAAGTGCACTTAGGCGAAACACCATGGCCGCGAGCACCCGAGTGGATGCTTTTGGCAACGGGGTTCTCCTAAAGTCACTTGGTCGGGGCAATGGGGCGTGGCTATCTAGTAGTGTTATCCGGCGAGTGTTCGCGTACTATACGAGATTGCGATAGAGTTTTTATCCGAATCAAAACTCCGTGGCAATTGATCAACCGAGACTAAAACGCTAGATTTACTAATAACAAACTAGTTTTCACAAAACTAATTTAATGTGGATTTCAAATATTTTATCACATATCAAACTTAAACTCGAAACGATGTTAAATTGCAACTATAAAATACTCCGAATTATACCAATACAAAAGATAACATCACATGCAATCTGGGCAAAAACTAACATAACCTGAAACCCTAAACCCAAGCTACCAGAACACCAAAAAATACGAGACCAAAAACAAAAGGGTGGGCCAGCCAGGCCGGGAATTTGGGGAATTTCGCTAGCCGAAAAATAGAGTCTTGGTCTCGTTTTTCTTCAGTGTTCTAGTTACATTACATGTAGCATTCTGTATTTGTTTAAAAGATTTTCAGAGGACTTTATAAAATTTATAGAAACATGGATTTGGTTTACGGTTTTCGGAGTCGTTTCGGTTTCGCAATTCTACATACATCATCTAATGCTCTAGCTTGGCTCTGATACCATGAAAGCGTGTCTTAGCACCACCACTAGGTTAATACCAGCATCAAGTATGCAATTTTCAAATTTATGGGGTGCTAAGCTACACTAACTTAGAATCTTAATTAGAGTACTAAGGTTTAAGTGAAGATATAGCAAGTTCTATGCTAAGTGATGGAGATTACAACCTTTGTAGACCAAGTCCTTCACTTCTCAAGCTCCAAGTAGTAGTCCCTATGAATCCTCTTGGCTCCACTCGAAGAAGGATCAAGCTTGCTTCTTGATCTTCCAAGCTAAAGATGATCCATCCGAAGTTTCTCTAGGTCAAGCTACCTCTTCACTAATCTACTATTAATGAAGGAAACAACCTAATCTAAATTGTTAATCTAGAGTATGTTGATGAAGTAGGGTTTTTAGCTCACTTAGAATTCACTAAAGCCCTAAAGTTCACAGCCGATATGAGGGTTAGGGCTTGGAGGAGGAAGAAAAATATAATGGAGAGAGCAAGCAAAATAAGCTAGCATGCAAGCAAAAAATGAAGAATGGCTCACATATATTCTTCACTCATTGAAGCATGAATATTTTCACATAGAAAATATGCACCATGCTTCAATAGTGAAGCCAAACAAATGAAATAATATATGAACCATGCTTTACAACCATACCTAAAATATCTCTTTATTTTCCACCTCATTTATCCATTTTCACAAAATAGATAAATCCATGTTCATATATATATATATATATATATATATATATATATATATATAAGAAAATAATTAGTGAGCATTATTATTAGTTAATATATAAATATATATCAAATTATTAAATCAACACTTGATTTAATAATCCGTTATATTATATATAACCGACTAATATCATTTATATGTATATCATATTATCAAATCAACACTTGATTCAATAATCCGGTTATATCATATATAACCTAATAGATATCAAATATCGCCAGATTAGAATACGGTATCACATACTCGTATTTAATTAGGCTCCCGCACATATCAGCATATGTGCCCTACTTCGTTTCGCTTGAGCTAGGAAACCTCTGTGTGGGACTCTAAAGATCCGTCAATACGCCAGCAGTAGGTAATGATCGCATCGGTTACCCATAAGTCGTTAGCGGTACTAGCTGGACGTAACGGCTACCCAGGTATTGAGCGATTAGAAGATCAACAAGCAAAGTTGTCCAAACTCCCGTGAAGGCTATAAGTAGCACTTACCGTACAGTCCGGTCTCTTCGTCTGATATGTCGCATATCGAGTCTAGGGGTGGAATCGTCAGACTCCAGTAACTTGATAAGTCATGCCGATGTGTGGCTCATAATGGTTCGAGAAACTACTGACAACACTTACCAGTAAATCTCATCGGCCCTGGCCAGGGACTTGCTGTTATAGCCAATCGAGTATAGCGCAACATCAACTCTCTATATCGGGAGAGACGAAACCCCTCTTGTTTCTCACTGCCTCCATGTGACTCGGGACTGTACCCAAAATCCACCTGTTTGCACGACTCCTTTGAGCTGTGGTAGGGAGGAAATCAAAGCACAGTGGGAACCACACATGACACTATGATGATCTCGGGTCTACAGAATAACATGTATCGGTGTCACCAAAGAACTGCTATCTGACGATAGGTATGGTACCATCTAGGAGTTCTCGGCGAGTCATGTTCGGTGTACCCATTCTCTAATGACCACATGTGTACAATTTTTGATGTCATACACCAATGGTTATGGGATCAACCACCGCCCCCTACAGGGTCAAGAAACGTACGCACTAGTCTACTCTGGAATATCGATGCCCTGTCTCGATACTCTCTTGACTAGGAACAGTTAAAGGATGTGCTTATGGACTACACATGTCCCAGTAGTATGATCCGCATCATAGTCCTGATAGTCAAGCAAACATCCTAAGGGCTTTATCAACATGTATCAGAGAGATAGTATAATAATACAAGTGTACATGTTAAGATAAAGAGCAACCAGATAGTATACTATCATGTCGAGCAAGAAAGTCCTCTATATATAGGTCCAAGAATCTAATATATCATACAATAATGGCCTCTAGGGCATACATATTCTTAACAGTTCGCATGATCAATTAAAGGATGCGCATAGCCCAAGATCGACAGAACCATTAGGCAGATGCAAAGTGCCGACATTTGGAGTTCCAACCTGGAGACCATGTATTCCTGAAGATCTCTCCAAATAGAGGAGTGATACGATTTACCAAAAGGGGTAAATGTCACGCCCCGCTTCCCGGTGTACAATAAGGGGACGCGACTGGGCCCACTACGTATTTACTCAGAAATAAGCACGCTAAGCGTATCTAAGCAATATAAAGTAAAAGGTACACAAGAGACAAGAATATAAATGAATAACAATTTTATTTATTAAACATTCTTTTATAGGTACAACTGGAAATGTAAATACAAGGATGGAAAGCAATGCCTAAATAATAGCATAACTGAAATGAAAAGTAAATACAAGTGACTACAGCTCGGGGTCTTCAGTGTACTGCTCAGTGGTCTGCTCAGAGTGTTCCTGGCTGGTCTCGAACTCTTCAGAGACGGATCCTCATGACAACATTCCAAAGAAGAAGAGAAATAAGAATGTCGTCAGCGAACAATCGCTCGGTAAGTCCCAAAGAAAGAAGGAGAATAATAGACAGAGAAGTATATAATGTTATATTTTCTATACTAACGTAGTATTTGTAGCTTGGTACAGAATATGCCAGTGTATACGAGAGGAGTCCAACTTACACCGTGGACTTTGGTAACCCATAGTACAACGCTCCGTCGATAATACCACGGAACAAAGGCATGAATGTAATTACGTCTTTTAGTGACCACCTCGTGCCACCTTTCACATATTCCGTACCAGTCTACCCCTTTATAACCCCGTGATGTTTATTGTATTGCTTGTATTAATTGTACGGATTGTATTGTATTGCCTTGTATTGTAAATTGTATATGGAAGACTTGCCGAAACCATGATATCAGTAAATAGAAATGGATATAATGGATAGTCATGTAAATGGAATATATCCATGGTTCGGTTCGGTCAAGTTGTATAAATTTTGTTTTGGAGTTTATGGATTCGGGTGGTATTGTGGTTAAACTTGAATCGAATTCAAGTCAGATTGTATTCGGATTAGACCATGACTCGAACTGAGTCAGACTTTTAAATAGAATTGAAGTCTTGATTGTTTGGGAGTTATCGGTAACTGCTGCATATGGACGGTAGGATTTATGTCTTTTTCTAAGACAATTACCGTATGATAACCCCATTTTAGTTATCTACCTTAAATAAACATGCACCCACTTTCTCCGGCTCCCTGAGGCTCAAGAGAATTGGTCCTACTTAAACCTATATTTACTAGGGTCCTTATTGTAATTTAATATAACTTGAGGGGGTTTTATGTAAAAATAGTTTTGATATATTTTCAAAATATACCTCAAGTATTTAATTATCGTCTTTAGGGTTTTCATAGATGTATATTTTATAAAAATAAAATTTTCTAGTGAGTAGTGTTGGCTATAGTGCCCCTAAGGAAATTATCGTAATCGCAGTTAGGTGATTATGATAATTAAGGGAGGACCTATACCGATAGAACAGTCTTACTCGAGATGATAGTATGATATATGGTTTGTCTTTATCATCATGTACATGTTGATAGAGCCCATAGGATTCTTGCCTGACCATCAGCATTATGATAGCGATCATATATGTGGGAGCTGGGGGTCTATAAGCACATCCTTAAATGTCCCTAGTCATGGGAGTATCGAGACTGGGCATCGATACTCTAGAGTAAACTAGTGTATACTAATCGAGACCCAGACGAGGGGCGGTGACCAGGTCTCACAAGCCATTGGTGTTAGTTTGTTCACCTAAGATAGTATACAGGTGCTCATTGGGTTATGAGTACACTGGACGGACTCGCCGAAAACCTGCTAGTTGGTATTATACCTATTGTCATATAGCAGTTCCCAAGTGACATGTGTACAGGTTAGTCTGTCGACCTGAGATTGTCATTTGTCTCGTGTGAGTTCCCACTGTGCCTTGATTACTACCCTACCACGGCTCAAAGGAGTCGTGCAAATAGGTTTTAGTTGGGTACAGTCCCGAGCCACTTCGAGGCAGTGATCGGATAGCCGGGGATTCGTCTCTTCCTGTATTGGGGGTTGATGTCGCGCTATGCACGGGTGGACATCACCAGAAATCCATGGCCACGGTGGACGAGAATTACCGATCCAGAATCGATAGTTTCTCAGGTGGTGATGGGTTTCATGCCGACACTAAATGTCGCGTTATTAGGGATCTAACTTTATCCACCCCCTAGACTCGATATGCGATACTCTTAGACGAACATACCGGACTGTACGAATATTGTCATTGTCAAGCTCGGTAGGGGTTCAGGATGAGTTTGCTCGTCGGCCTTCCTTTCGCGCTATACCTGGGTAGCCGTTGCGTACAACTAGTGCCGCTGACGTGCTTGTGTTTAAACACTGACAGCATATTGATGAGTCTTTAGAGTCCCACACAGAGGGTTTTCACGGTTCAGGAGATATGGTGTAGATGACGTATGTTAGTACATACAGGTGTCCGATTAAATATGTGCACATGCTGCACAGACTTTAATCGGACGGTTGATAATACTAGCGACTTAAGATTGAGCCAGATTATTGAATCAAGTTTTGATTTAATAATTTATATATGTATTTATATATATGTATTCTAGTATTATTGTTCACTATTTATTTTCTCTCTTGGCTATTTGTATTTTTGTATAAATACGCGTATATGTATTTCGATACATGTACCGGGTTGTATTCCATATTTATACGGAATAGTTTCTAGAAGTGGACACCTCATTTGTATGATTTTCCTTTTTTGGAAATTCATTTTTTCACAAATGAGGTGGAGGAGTGAGGTGGCATGAGCATGGGCTTGGACATGTAGAGAGGCATGGGTCTTTATTGTTTATTGTTAAAATTGAAGAGATATTTTGTGTGCATGATTGTGAGGAGAGAGGGGGCAGCCATCTCATGAGAATGCTTGGCACATTTGTTTTTCCACACTTGCTTTTCTCCACTCTCTCATTCTCACTTGAAAACACTTAGCCATTTTCTTTAGTTGCTCGTGCCACATGTTTCCTCACCTTCTTCATCTTCTATGGTTGCTCATTGAGCATATGGGATGAGAGAAAATTATAGTACACATTCCTACACCTACACTCTCCATTGCTAGCAATCTTGAAGTGTCGGTTGCCTTGCTCGACGAGGCTGAAGCTTGCGCCGTTTCCCTCAGATGGATCATCGTAGATGGAGGAAGACCGGCAACCAAATTCGATCAAGGAGCCACTAAGAGCTTGGGGATGATGGTTGAATACCGAAGGATACGGATCAACTCGGTATAACCATTCTAACTTCTTTTTATAGCTTGCTAGTTTAGGGTTTAGGGTAGATCCGGACATCCGGTAATGGTAGCGCCAGTTTAGAAAAATTTTGTTCCGCAGTTGGCCACGATTTGATGGCCGGGGCGCTGCCGTAACCCAACATGGTATCAGAGCCAACCTTTAAACCCTTAGCTAGCTTGTTTAGACAATGTTAAAGTATCGAAACCGAAACAACTCCGAAACAGTGCACTGCACATTCCAGTCTCTGTCGATTTTGAAAGTCTTAAAAAAAAATTTTAAGCAACTGCAGAAGACTACTTGTATGACCACTAGAACATACCCCAAATACGAATCCATTCCACCCGTTTTGACCCGAGCACATGCTCACAAAATCCGAGCTGGCCGACCATAGTGAGGAGTTTGGGCTTCGTATTTTGGGTGTTGTCTAGTCTCTGGAATATTAGTTCAGTGGTATTGCTTGTTTTGCCCAGTTTGGATATAGTGTTGTCTTTTGTTCGGGGGAAATTCTGGGTGTTTCAAAGTCAAAAATTTAACACTGTTTGAATGTTTACAGTACTTACATTACTATCTGCGACCGTGAATGTCATTAGATCGGTACAACTTGTCTAATTGCTATAATTCTTTTAAACGGGTTTGCGAACGTGGCATTCACGTTGATGTTCTGTGTTGTGGTTGGATCGTCGTCGTGGTGGATAGCTATGATGTAATATTAGTACAGTTTAGTTTTATTTGTACATTTGATATTGCGGGACGAGCGTCCGACATGTGGACTGCCGTCACTGCTAGTTTGTATATTAATCGTTTGGGGCACTACCGGGTTGAGGTCGATGTCACCCTTATATATTATTTTCTTTTCTATACTAGGATTATCCCGCGGTGGAGTGCATGAATAGCCAGGTTCTAGAGGGTAACGGGTCCACATCTCATGGCGTTGAGACGGAGGGGACCTCACTCTAGAATTGGCGGGCTATTCGCCGCACTCATAAGGGGTATAGGTTGACCCACGGAGGGGTGCTCAAGTTACCGGATTCCGTAAAGTACTGGGTGGCCCATTCACGTTGTTGAAGGGAGTTGCCTCACTTCTGGTTTTGGCGGGTAACTTACCGCGCGCATAGGGGTCTAGATTTTCATTGCACAGGCTATCCACACGACAGAGAACGTCGGGTCTCATTTGCGGCTCAAATGAAACCCGGGGCTCCAAGATTATCCACCATTCTGTATTGCTTCTGTGATGCTTCTGTGACATTGCTTTATATCATGCCCGGGACGATTGTTATATATATATTTATATATATACTAGTAGATGTTGTATATATTTTGCACCCGCGCTATCCCAGTCCCTGCTCTGTCGTTAGTTGAGTAACCTAACGGGTGATAACAGGGCCGAGTGGCGAATGCGGATGGCATATACGTACATCATATTTTCGTTCTTTTCTGGTGTGATTAATTGATGGGTCTGCGTTGATTCTTATCAATGCAAGGATAAAACAAACCTATATGATGTTGTTGGAACCAAGTTTTTAAAAACTAACATTACAGACGTTCTCTTTTGCTTTGCACAGTAGTATTCGGTTATGAATATCATGCACCTCATTCGACGAGGCAGGGGCTGAGATCCCTTCATCGGGAGTGACCCCTTGAGCAGAAGTTTGCGTTAACGTAATAACTTCACTATAGTCAATTCTTTTGCTTTGCATCGTGGTATTCAGTTTGGAATATCCTGCACCTTATTCTACGAGGAAAGAGCCGAGATCCCTTCACAGGGAGTGACCTCTTTAGCAAAAGTCTTCGTCACTATATATTTGTAAAACCACTTAGATTCCTTCAACGATACCAAGTTCATTACGTTAAAGGTTTTTCGCCAAAAAACAGCCGTAGCCCTCCGTCATTTCAGATAGGTATCTTATAGTATTCATGCTATGTACGTTGGTCTCTATCAAGGTATAGTGTACGGTAGCTGCGTGATACGTGTATGTAGCATGGATATGTGATTATCTAGGACAGCGCATAGTCACGTTGGTATCTATCAAGGGCTTGTGCGGGTGGGTTTAGATCAATCTTGGATAATGACGGGTTGAACTTGACTAGCGACTTATGGCGTGTTTGTCTCTATCAAGGCCATGAAGTCGTTAGGGGTAAAAGTCATATCGGGAGTTTCAAACATACAGGAAACTTGCCAGGCTTGAGCATACCTTCTGGAGTGTGGTGACTTGAGCGGCTTCCATCAAGTTATCATGAGATGATGGAAGGATCCCAATTCCCACTGATGAGTTGGTTTACTCCTCGAGTGATTTTAGATGATCCCGACTACTTCTTCTTTCAGGTTTGGAGGAGAATTTGAGGATACAGTGGGAGACATCCTGATTAGATAAAGTGATTAACCATTCTGATCTAGGTTAGAGTGCACGCAGAGTGTTTCTTTTCTCTCTCTCTCTCTCTCTCTCTCTCTCTCTCTCTTTGGCAGCGACCATGGCTCGACCCTTGACTAAAACTCATGAACCAATTTAACCGAACCTTCTTAAAACACTTTGGCTTTTGGAATGTCACGGTGTCGCATACATCGTTGTTACTTCTATATCACCTTTGCATTTCTTCAGAACACCACGTATCACTACGAACATCTACTTCCATTGGATAAATCCATCGTATAATTACATACGAACTCGAAGGAACTTGTTCCAGATTCGAGGATGGATTCTGGTTCTGGAGAGATTGAATAAGATTATTCGGTTTTCTTTTCCCTTTACCTTCTCTCAGGTTGTGAGAGCTCCTAGGATTAGGAGAGGGTACACCTATTGAGCTTATTGAATAATCTTCTTTCAAACCATAGGCAGGTGTCGATAGGTAGGGAAGGAAGAAAACCAATTAAGCCTAAATGTGGTGTACAGAAGGTAATAAGTAAAGACATATAAAGGGATTAGATTAAGGGCAAAGAAAATTGCGACCACCATCATTCACGACAAAACCATGTATACCCCTGGCCACTCCCACATCCACTTTGGATTTCTCCAAAACACTCAGTATCACTACGGATATCTACTCCTATTGGATATTCCATCGTATAGTAACATACGAACTCGAAAGAATTCGCTCCAGATTCGAGAATGGTTTCCGGTTCAGGAGAAATAGAATAGGATTATTCAGATGTATTTTCCCATTACCTTCTCTCAGAATGCGAGGGCTCCTAGGATTAGGAGAGTACACCTATTGCGCTTATTGGATAGTCTTCTTCCAAACCTTAGGCTGGTGCCGAAGGGTAGGAAAGAAAGAAAGCCAATTAGTCTAAAGAAGGTGTACAAAAAGTAATAAGTAAAGACATAATAAAGGGATTGGAGTGGGGGCAGGTAAGTATATAGTTACTGTCATGAATCAGGATAGTGAAAGAGGCGTTACTAGGAATACCAGATTACCCCTTCGAATCATTTTCATGTTTCAGTTTCACTATGCGATATTAAATGAAAATTGTTTTCCCAATTGGATTTTAACTCCAGGGCTTGTATTTACCAGATTCATTTCTCACATCTGTATAGTGTTACAGATATTGAGTGGGAGTAATATATTGGGAATTGGGTGATTAGATCCTCATTATATCGGAATTCGTTGTAATTGGTGATATTTGAGGAAATCACCTGGGTTTTGCCTGACGGCAAATATTTGGTTTTGAATATCTGTCATTATGCACCAATTTTAAACTGATATATCTGTACGTTTATTTTATAAAGTGAGATATAATTTTTTGAAATTATGTCTATGACATTTACCTATATCAGTTGATGATTAAGTAAGGTGAATTCAACAGCGGTGGAATTCTTCTTAACCATAGTACAATTTTCAAATCACGACGCACAGGGTCTTGAGTTATTGAACTCAGGGGACTTGTACAAAGTATTGTTTGTTGTCCTGTGTCCATTAGGACAGAGGGGTTGGTACTCATACTATATTCTGTTTACTCATAACTTCTCTAGTTCTAGACAAGTATTTCATAGAAATACAAGGTTCGGATTTTGAGAAGTTATAGGTATAAGAATAAACTAGAAAACCATTTGTTGAAAGTATCAGGATTCTTCGAGATAGTCGAAGATGTAGATACTTGTGCTAGGTATTCCGTTGTAAGTAATGGTTTTGAGAACTTTTTTCTTTTTCAGGTCACTCATATATGGATCCACTCCTAGTTGAGTAACGCTGAATGGCCTCCTTCCATTTGGTTGATATGCACTATAGACAGCTGCATGATTTTGAATCTGGTTCCAATTAAATTAGTGTTTTTGTTTCTATATTAGATATATATAGAATCAATTTATATCTTGACGATGTTAAGGTATAGAGAGTTGTCCGGCTGATGCTTAAAACCAGAATCCGGATAAACTCGAGGTACGTTTCAGTAATGGATGAGTTCGCTCGTCAGCTTCCCTTCCAATCAATACATAGGCAACCGTTACGTACAGCTTGTATCTCTGACGTGCTAAAGGTTATACCCAGTGCCAGTGTGTTGATGAGTCATTAGAGTCCCCCACAGACAGTTTCCCAAGTTCGGGCGAAACGTTGTAGAGGCCGTATAGTTTTATGGCAGGTTTCGGAAAATACACAAGCGTTTACGCACGTGTCATTTTTCGGGCAGATAATACTGGTGGGCTTTGGTTTAAGCCGGATCCGAGTATTATACTGTGTAGATATAATATCTTTGTCTCAGTTGCATTTGTTCGTAATACAAATGCGGGTATGTTTATACTATTACGGGTTATCCTGAAATTCATTTCAAGATCACTTTTGGAAGTTACCAGTTTCCAGTTTTCTATCACCCGTCTTTAACATTCGGTTAAAGACGGATTTATCTTTTTGTCACTTGGGTGAGTCATGAGGGTGAGTCGTGATTCTAGAAGGTTCTAGATGGTGACTAGGATGGTGAGGTGGCTTAATGCATTAATTGTTCATTTAATGATATGATGATGTGTTTATATGATTCATTGTTTGCATTGATTACTTATGCAAGGTGTATATGTGACTCATTAGTTGATTAATGTTATAGTCACCCTCCTAGCTCCTACACTCACCTCCCCCCTCATTTTAAGTGGCCGGCCCCCTCTTGTTAGAAGCATAGTTTTTTAAGAGAAAAAAGATGATGATAGTTTTGGTATATAGAAATTATATGTGATCAATTTCTAATTTACCCGATTCCAAAAGGCAACTTCATTAACCGTTCATCCATAGCTTTGGATGTAATGAGACAAAGTGTTCTACTCATTCTCTACATCAATCTTGGTCATCTCTTTTAGCAAACTTGATGATCGAGTTGCCTCGGTTCAGAGGCGGGAGCCCGTTTAAAGATCCGTCGACGTGGTGCCACCTGGACGAGAAGACTGGAGATTCAGGAGATCGGAGCAGTCGCAACAAAGCGTGGGATGATGGTTGAAGACCGAAGGACTCGGATCGTTCGGTATAACATTTCTACCCACTTTGTAGTTTGTTGGTTTAGCTTTAATGGCAGATCCGGGTTATAGTATACGATAGCGCCAGTTGTAAAAGTTTTTGTTCCGCATTTGGCGTCTGTTAGACGGCCGGGGCGCTACCGTGTTCTTACAGTGGTATCAAAGCCTCGCCATGAAGCTTTACTAACTTGTGCTAACACGTTTAAAATATCGATCGAACCGAATTTCAAAAACTATAATTTTTCTGTTCAATGTTTCTGTCGATTTTTAATCTGGTCTAAAAATTATTTTGCATATCACAGAAAATTGTGCAGGCAATTCTAAGCAAACTGGTGAAATTTGGTCACGTGATCCCACAATACGGCCGCGGATCCGGCGCGCTTTTGTGAGAGCAGTGATCCAAATTTCTACAGTGTGTTCTACATGGTAAATTGTGGTTTTTGGAATGTTTCTTTTGGGCCCATTTTTTGTTACTGTACAGCAGATGTTCGTGGGGCCCACTTCGGGAAGTTTTGTCGATCGAAATTTTAAAGTTGTTAGTATGCAGTACTTATATTATATCTCCTACCGTGAATGTCATTCGAGCGATAAACCGCGTCTAATTGCTATAGTCCTTTTAGACGGGTTTGCGAACATGACATTCGCGTTGATGTTCTGTGTTGTGCTGTGATGTTGCGGATATGTCATGGTGGATAGCAGTGTGCAATGGTAGTGTTGTTTGGATTTATTTGTACATTTGATATTGTGGGGTGAGCGTCCAACATGCGGACTGCCGTCACTGCCTGTTTGTATAATATTCTTTTGGGGCACGACCGGGGTGAGGTCGATATACCCGTTGTATATATTTTCTTTTCTGTACTAGGATTACCCCGCGACGGAGTGCACGGATAGCCGGGTTCTGGAGGGCAACGGGTCCGTATCTCATGGCTTTGAGAGGCAGAGGGGCCTCACTCAAGAATAGGCAGACTATTCGCCGCACTCGTAGGGGGTACAGGTTGACCCAAGGAGGGGTGCTCAAGTTACCGGATTCCGTGAAGTGCCGGGTGGTCCATTCACTATGCTGTAGGAGGCTGCCTCGCTTCAGATTTTGGCTGGTAACTTGCCGCACCCGTAGGGGTGTAGGTTTCATTGCATAGGCTATCCAGACGACCAGGGGAACATCGGGTTTCAGTAGCGGCTCTGTGAAACCCGGGGATCCAAGATTATCTGTATTGTTATATGATGCTTATTACTTTTCTGTAATGTTGTATATTATCATGCCTGGAGCGATTATTGTATATTGGTATATATACTATTAGATGTTGTATATGTTTTACACCCGTGCTAGTCCAGTCCCCGCTCTGTCGTTAGTTAAGTAAGCTAACGGGTGATGACGGGACCCAGTGGCGAATGCGGATCGCATATACGTACATTATATTTTCGTTCTTTTCTGGTGTGATTAATTGATGGGTCTGCATTGATTCTGATCAATGCAAAGGAAAACAAACCTATATTTGATGTTGTTGGAACAGTTTTAAAAAGTGTTATTACAAAGACGTTTCTTTTTGTTCTGCATAGTGATATTCAGTTTAGAATATCCTGCACCTCATTCGACGAGGCAAGGGCCGAGATCCCTTCACCGGGAGTGACCCCTTGGGCAGAAGTTTGCGTCAGGGTAATAACTTTACTGCTGTCGATTATAAGTTGCTTTGCATCGCGATATTCAGTTAGAATATCCTGCACCTCATTCCACGACGAAAGAGCCGAGATCCCTTCACCGGGAGTGACCTCTTTAGCAAAAAATTTTCGTCACTATATTTTTATAAAAAGCTATCAGGTTCCTTCAACGAGATCAAGTTCATTACGTTAAAGGTTTTTCGCCAAAAACCAGTCGTAGCCCTTCGTCATTTCTTTTGGGTATTCAGTAGTATTCAAGCTATGTATTTTGACCAACGCCAAGGCATAGTGTTTGGTAGCTGCTGGGTATTCATTTGTTGCATAGATAGATGAGTTGGTTTGGGACAGTCGTTCTGCCATTTTGGCCAACGTCAAGGGCATGTGCGGGTGGGTTCAAATTGACCTGGATAGTGACGGGTAGAACTTGGCATGTGACTTATGATATTTTGACCAACGCCAAGGTCATAAGTGCATGGGGCAAAAATTAACATCTGGAGTTTCAAACATAAAGAAACTTGCCAAGTCATACCTTCTGGAGTGTGATAACGTGAGTGGATTCCGTCACGTTATCATGCAATGAGAGTTGGATCCCGATTCCCACTGATGAGTTGGTTTACTCTTCGGATAATCCCGACTAATTCTTCTTTCAGGTTTAGAGGAGAATTTGAGATTACAGTGGGAGGTTTCCTGATTAGATAAAGTGATAACCATTCTAATCTAGGTTAGAGTGCACGCAGAGTGTTTCTTTTCTCTCTCTCTCTTTTGGCAGCGACCTTTGACCGACCCTAGATTATGACTCAGTGACCAAGTTGACCGAACTTTCTTAAAATACTGGCTTTTTGATTGTCTAAAGTTGCATAAGTCATTGCCGCTCCTTTTTTTATCCTTTGTATTTCTCAAAACACCCCGTATTATTACGGACATCCACTTCCATTGGATAGATCCATCGTATGGTTATATACGAACTCGAAGGGACATCTTCGAGGATGGATCCAGGTTTAGGAGAAATAGAATTGGTTTATTCAGTTGTCTTTTATTATCACCTTCTCTCAGGTTGCGAGGGCTCCTTAGTTTAGGAGAGTACACCTATTACGCTTATTGGATAGTCTTCTTCCAAACCATAGGCAGGTGCCGAAAGGTAGGGAATGAAAAAAACCAATTAGCCTAAGTAAGGTGTGCAGAAGGTAATAACTAAAGACAAAATAAAGAGATTAGAAAGATGGCAAAATAAATTGCGACTGTTATCATTCACGACCAAACCGCGTACTTCATCGCCACTCCTATTTCACCTTTGCCTTTTTTCCCCAGTTCGGGAGAAAGAGAATAAGGAATTATTCAGTTGTCTTTTATCATCATCTTCTCTCAAGTTGCGAGTACTCCTTGGTTTAGGAGGGTACACCTATTATGCTTACTGGATAGTCTTCTTCCAAACCATAGGCTGGTGCCGAACGGTGGAGAAGGAAGAAAACCATTTAGCCTAACGATGGTGTACAGAAGGTAACGACTAAAGACAAATAAAGGGATTTGGAGAGATGGCAAAGTAATATACGGTTATAGTCATGAATTGGTTTATGGAAGAGGCATTACTAAGAATACAAGGATACCCGTAGGAAACATTTTCATGTTTCAGTGCATTGTTAAAGGAAAACTGATTTCCCGATTAGATACTTACTCCAGGGTATGTATTTACCAAGTTTCATTCTCATATCTGTATGGTTTTACAGATGATGGGTGGGAGTAAGTTATTGGGAATAAGGTGATCATCCTCATTATATCGAAATTCGTTGTAATTGGTGATATTTGAGGAAATCGCCTGGGTACAGTTTTCAACCTACGATGCACAGGTTTTGAGTTATTCAACTCAGCGGACTTATACAGAGTATTATATGTTGTCCAGTGTCCGTCAGGATAAAGGGGTAGGTCCTCATACTATGTTCTGTTTACTTATGTCTTCTCTAGTTTTTAGACAAGTGTTTCGTAGAAATACAATGTCTAAGTTTTAAGAAGTTGTGGGTGTCATGCCCCGCTTCCCAGAGTACGCTAGATTGGGTACGTGACATAGCCAACCATGCTACCTGTGGGTAGGAAGTATCCATCCACAGTCACATTACGGCTGTAGTGATATCAAGAACAAGACAAAACTATCTAAAACATGTCCATAATTCAAAATAACAAGAGTCAATAATAAATAAGTGCGGAAGCAAATGATCCAATACAAATAACTGAAAGGTATGTCCCATAATGCGGGCTCACATCAGGAAATAAATGCAGGAAATAAAACTAAGCACTACTGGACTCACAACTCAGCCTGCTGGCTGAAGTACTCCTGCTCGGACTGCGACAGTGGTACAGAATCTGGGCCATGCAAAACCCAGACGTCAGCGCGTCATGTCAGCCAGTAATATAATGTGAATAATGTAAAAGGCAATGCAAAAATAAACATGAATAAAGCAATAATGTGAAACAAGCAGTGCAGGGTAGTGTGCAGTGGGTAACTAAACTGTTCTATCAGGTTTTCTAGTCTAAAGTCTTTGAAACCAATTGATGAATCGTCGATGTAACTCAATAGTATCCCGTGCATGCCCGGGACCACGGTCAAGATCCTCGGGGCTGAATCCGAGACGTGCCGCTAGGCAGTAACAGGTAGCAGGATGGGCGAGTGATGTCAGCATCATCACTCCGGGGCTGGCCGAGCCCGTAAGACTGATCAGAACAGGTATCGAACTGTTGAGTTACAAGTCGGTTTCACCTTTGATTTCCCCATACCCCCAAGTTATGTATGTCAGGTCAGGTATTCAGTAATCAAGAACTAATGCCAACACAGGATCAGGTAAAAGCAGGTTTGTCTGGATAGACAACAGGAACGGTCCGTGAGGACTACATGTCAGGGTTGTTGGCATTAGGCATGAGATCAGGTAACAGGTCGGGTCATGGTACATCAGGTCAAGTCAACAGTATACGGTACCATGTCAGGTGTATCAATATATACCATGTGTGACAATGTCAAGTCAAGATGTAACAATATCGTGAGTGTGCTCCTAATCAGATGTATAGTCGAACAGGGTATTAACAACAGGAAATAAGCAATGAGTTTAAACAATAATAAGCAGTTTCATTCAATCACAAGAGTGTATTAATACAGTGCAGCCGTTTAATTATATTAACAGGTTTTGAGCACCCTTAGCGGTGCAATAGTTAGGTATTGATGCAATACAGTTATATCAAGCCTTTGAATACGAATGTCCGAATGTAATAGAACTACATGGGTAAGTGCTACCATCTATTAAACAGTAAAATGTGATTAAACAGGTAAACTTGGTTATTAGGTTTACATTGGCAAACTGTAAATTCTATGCTATCTGTAAAATGATATAATGCCATATTGCAACCAAAATGGGAAAACGACTATACTAAGTTAAGTTTTACGGTTTAGTATGTCAAAACATATATAAATATATTGTATAGCATGTAGCAAGGGATACTTGCCTCGACGGGTCGCGAACCGGGAAAAACGGAACGTAACGTCGGCGGGGAAACACGCGACGGACGCACGGTTCACGGATTGAACCCAAACAACGAACCAAGGGACCTCACGGGTCAGAGTACTCTGCTGGATCGTCGGGACACATCACCGGCACGGCTGGATTCCGGCGAACAGCGACTACAAAATTCCAGAATTTAGTGCACAGCCAAAGGAGAAACAGGAAGAGGGAATGTAAAGATGAACAGAAGAGATAGCTTACTGGTGTTGCAGAGGGTGTGACGGCGATGAGATCGACGGCGGTGAGGCGCCGACGAAGAGGTTGCAGCGGTTAGGGTTAGGACTCGGGTATGGAACTTCGGCGTAGGGAAAGGAAAACGGAGAAGGAGAGGGGATGGTCGGGGTGCTGGAGTGCGCAGGTGGTGAGGAGGGCGCTGGTGGTGGCGCGGATGGCGACGACGAGGGCCACCGGCGAGCAGGCGACTGCAGCGAATTCTGCAGGTGGCCGCAGCTGTCGTGCAGGGTGCGCGGGGAGGAAACAAGGGTTGGTTGAGGCGAGGAGGCACGGGCGAGGGTGACGGTGACACCGGCGCCGGTGTCAGGGTTGCTGCGGCGACGGTGAAGGCGGCTAGGGTTTAAGCTCTCGCTGGGTTTTCTCACGTTCTGGAAAAATAATATGGAGGAGATGGAATATATATGAGGGAGAGAGAGAAATAGAGTTAGAGAGAGAGAGATAGAGAAAGATAGAGAGAGAGAGAGGGACGGGAGAAAGAGATAATGGGAGAAGGAGAGAGAGAGTTAAAGAAAGTGGGGCCCATGGGGTTTAAATCCCTCTGTTCCCCTCCGAAGGACGGCGCGACATGACGTCTCGCCTGAGATTCGGGGCAGATGCTAATTGATGCTATCCGTCCACCTCTCCGAAGATGCCAAGTTGATTTATGGCACCGTACATCGGAGGTTTAGACGGATGCGGCCGATGTAGCAGACTTCGTCAGATTCCCCCTCGTTTGAGGGGTTTTTGATTGTGGGGACGCTCTTTCCTGCAGGCGCAAGCCCCTGCAGTTAATTACGCTACCGCATCGTGGTAACAACTTTCTCCTTCTCCAGATGGTCACTTCGTGTCGTGTGTGTTTATTTTATGTTTTGTTGCCCGTGGATTGTTTACGGAGACCGAGTTATGTCGTCGCCCGTAGGGCGTGGACTAGTCCAAATCCGTATTATCTTAGATTTGGGTTTGGGGGTTTGGTTTGAGGATACATTAGCCATGCTTGAGGCTAAGATCAACTCAAACGTTTGTTAAGGATACGTTAGTCTAACTTGAGACGAAGATCAACTTAACGGGATCGTTTAGATCCGACAAGAGAGCATTTGGGCTCCATTGTTCCAGTTTAGGGACATAGTGGTCCATTGTATGTATGGCCATCGGGACCCGTCACCTCTCTGACGACGTTGAAGGATTACAACGACAGATGTCAGAGGAGTTCAGAGATGTACCCTCGAACCAGAGTTAATTGGGGGGGATTCATAGTCCAGTTTGTTTGAAGGTTTAAGGACACGTTAGCCATATTTGAGGCTAAGATCAACTTAAACAGGATCGTTTAGATCCGGCAAAAGAGCATGCGTGGCTCTATTGTTCTAGTTTAAGGACATTGCGGTCCATTGTTAGTTTTAAGACATCTCGGTCAAGGTTAAGGACGTCGTAGTCCATGGGTTTAAGGACCCCACAGTCCGTTGTTAGTTTTAAGACATCTCGGTCAAGGTTAAGGACGTCGTAGTCCATGGGTTTAAGGACCCCACAGTCCGTTGTTAGTTTTAAGACATCTCGGTCAAGGTTAAGGACGTCGTAATCCATGGGTTTAAGGACCCCATAGTCCATTGTTAGTTTTAAGACATCTCGGTCAAGGTTAAGGACGTCGTAGTCCATGGGTTTAAGGACCCCACAGTCCGTATCAATGTGTGGTCATCGGGACCCGTCACCTCTTTGAAGACGTTGAGGGATTACAACGCCAAGTATCAAAGGAGTGAAGAGATGTACCCTGGAACCGGAGTGGATTAAATAGTCTTTGGCCCAATTTGGGATCAAGACCAATTATGTTGTGAACCCATTAGCCCAGTTAATTACGAATTGAGGACTTATGGCCATCTTGGGCTAAGTCCAATCATGTCTGGAATATTGGCTTCCTGTGGGTCCCTTGAAGGAGAGGCTTTGCCTCTATCCATTCGGCCAATTGGGCCAGTGTCTAGTGTTAAACACTAAAGACCAATCAGTGTTGAACACTGGGAATGATATTGATAGGTCAGTGTTTAACACTAAAAGATAGTTGGTGTTAAACACCAGTAACGAGGCTTTCAGATTAGTGTTGAACACTAAAACAAACCAGTGTTAAACACTGGCAATAGATATCCCAAATTAGTGTTGAACACCAGGGTAATCAGTGTTGAACACTGCAAATGAAGTTCTTTGCTTAGTGTTGAACACTAAGGTCAAACAATGTTTTATCACTGAATTCAAGGGTTCTAATTAAGGCAAGAGGGGTCACGTGACAACACGTGAGAGCGCCCTCCATTCATTTGTTCTTCTGAGACTATTGCATCTTTCAGAGCATTACGTGCCATCACGTGACGGGCATTCAAATGCTTATATGTTAAAGCTTCTGCCAAGGGTCACGTGGGTCACGTGGGGCACTGCCTTAAGGGGGCTTTCTGTAGATCTTTTGGGGGGGTCACGTGGTGACACGTGACCCTGCCTCTATGTATGTTGTTTAGAGGATCTGTTAATCTTTTCCAGGAATTAAATTCCTCGTAAGGTTGAACCCTGACAATAATTTCAGAGGAATTAAATTCCTACTTCCTTTTGAAGATTTATATTCTGGAATAGAGTTGGACTCTGAATTTTCTGTAGGAATTAAATTCCTCATATATGTGAAGAACTGAATAGGGTTAAACCCTAATAAAAGCTTTAAGGAATTAAACTCCCATTCTCTGTTAAAGGATTATAATTAAGGGAATTAAATTCCCATTGTTTCATCAGAACTAAGTTCTTAATTAGGGTTAAACCCTGTTTCTTTTTATTCTGAAGGAATTAAATTCCCATGACACAGGGTCAAGCCCTAATTTTATTTTAAAGGAATTAAATTCCTATAGTTCTGCGAGAATTAAATTTTCGTGCTTCCATTCCCTCTCTATGCTTTGGATCTGCATGGCAGGATCTCAACCCATTGAGAATTAAATTCTCAACTTCAAGGGAAGATGTGCACTTTACAGATCCTCTATCAAAGAGAGAAGAAATAAGTCCTTCTGTTAAACTCTGTTGAGAATTAAATTCTCTTTTCTTTCAATGAAACCTTCCCTTTCTTACCTAGGGTTTTCTTTGCAGAAGATCTAAATTCCTCTAAAGTATCAAGGCTCTCTTCTTTTTTTCTTCCCTCTGCACCTCTCTCTCCTCTTTTTTTTCTTTGTGTGTCTCTTGGCTCCTATTTATAGGAGAAGCAGCCAAGTCAATTAGTTTTTGATGAATCTTTCATTGAGAGATTTGATTTGCATCCATCATTCGTTTTGGACCTTTGGATTATTAGGTGAATTTTATTCACCATTGGATTTTAAATCCAGAGATTCTCCTTTGTTATTTCGGTTAGATTTTAAGGGGAAATCTTTCCAAATTCGAGATTTTCCCATAGATAGATGATATTTAATCACCTTTAAATCTTTAATTCAATCGGTTCTTTTGGAAAGATTTGAGAAGTCTTTTCTCAGAATTTAATTCTGTTAACAAATGGGCTTTGAAGTTGGTCACGTGTGGCCACGTGACCCTTGGTCACGTGTGGGCACGTGACCCCTTTGGAACGAGCCTTCCTCTTTCTTTTTGTGCTCTGTCTTCTGGTTGCTGCTTAACCGTCACGTGTCACCACGTGACCCCTGGTCACGTGTGAGCACGTGACCCTCGTCTGGACTCTTTTTCTTGATTTAGCCGGAGAACAAATCTGCTGCTTTTGATTATCACGTGCCAACACGTGACCCTGGTCACGTGGGAGCACGTGACCTCTTCTGAAGCCTTTTCCTTGGTTTGATCAGGGAACCGGTTTGCCTTTGAAGCCGCTCTTAATTGTCACGTGCCGACACGTGACCCAGGTCACGTGGGAATACGTGACCCTTTTCTGAAGCCCTTTTCTTTGATACAGTCGGGAAGCTGAATTTGCCTTGCTGATGCTTTTAGATGTCACGTGCCAACACGTGACTGCTGGTCACGTGTAAGCACGTGACCCTCTTCTGAAGCTTTTTCCATAAGCTTTCCTGATTTTAAATCAGGAAACACCCTCGTTGATTGGCTCAGGAAGATTGCAGAGGTTTAAAAAAATATTTAAAAGATTTTAGAAAATTAAATTAACAGTAAAGATTATAAGTTAACGGAATATTATATGGTTTTAAATATTATATTAATTTGGGATTTTGGCGCTAAACAAAACATTTCCAAATCGCGCCCGGGTTGGGTCCAAAAATTCGAAATTTAAATAATAGAATTTTAAGCGGGATCCAAATTTTAAAATTAAGTGTTTTATGATTAAAAAGCATACCCCCAAAACGGACACCTGTACGCGCGCGTAGCCGTCCAAACTCGCCCGTTTCACCGAACGGGATGAGAACTCGATGCACGGACGCTACCATGAGGCTAGGGGTGTCGAGTAGGCCAAGATATATATTTTTAATTTCATTTTAGATGCTGAAAATTGTTATATGCAGAAATGACTTTGCCAGATAAAATTTTACAGTAAGTGACAAACAGGCAAGCTAAATGAAATAAGTACTATCTAATGCTTAACCAGTAACAGAAAATAGTAGTATTGGGCTCGGGTGTTACATTATACCCAACTACAAAAAGAATTTCGTCATCGAAATTCCAAGAATACAAAGATAGAAAACTATAGGAAAAGGTGAGGAAACTTCTACCGGATCTCATCTTCTCGTTCCCAAGTGGACTCTCCATGCGATCGTTTACCCCAAGAAACAAGCACAAGGGGGATAACCTTGTTCTTAAGAACCCTTTCCCTTCGATCCACGATTTCAACCGGTCGCTCTTCAAAAGTCAGGTCTTCCCGTACTGTTAACTCCGAATGATCCAAGACGTGTGTTTCATCTCGAACATACCTTCGTAGTTGAGATACGTGAAACACATCGTGCACACCTGCCAAGGACTGCGGTAACGCCAAACGGTACGCTACCTCTCCAACACGCTCCAATATCTCAAAGGGTCCCACAAATCGAGGACTAAGCTTTCCTCAACTCCCAAAATGAATCACCCCTCTAGTCGGTGATATCTTCAGGAATACCAAATCACCCACGGCAAACTCTAGAGGTCTTCTTGACGTGTCAGCCCAACTCTTCTGTCTGTCTTGAGCTACCTTCATATGACTCCTGATAGTGTTAACCTTCTCAATCGTCTGCACCACCAAATCGGGTCCCAACAATCTTCGTTCACCGACATCATCCCAACAAACAGGTGAACGGCACTTACGACCATACAAAGCTTCAAACGGAGCCATCTGGATAGTTGCCTGAAAACTGTTGTTGTAAGAAAACTCCACCAAGTGTAGATGATCCTCTCACGAACCCTTGAAGTCTAACATGCATACTCTCAACATGTCTTCAAGAGTTTGGATCGTTCTCTCCGACTGACCATCAGTTTGAGGATGATAAGCTGTGCTAAACTTCAATCGAGTCCCCAAACTTTCCTGTAAACTCCTCCAGAAGTGTGATAAGAACCGAGTGTCCCGATCGGACACGATGCTCACCGGTACTCCATGTAATCTTACAATCTCCTGCATGTACCGCTCTGCCAAAATCTCCGTTGATTGACCAACCCGAAAAGGAATAAAGTGAGCAGCCTTGGTCAACCGATCAACAATCACACATACTGCATTGTTGCCCTTTGGACTCCGCGGTAAAGCCGTCACGAAATCCATGGTTATATGTTCACACTTCCACTGAGGAATCGGAAGTGGTTGCAATAAAACAGCAACCCTTTGATGTTCAGCCTTAACTTTCTGACACACCAAGCACTTCGCTACAAAGCGAGCAATCTCCCGTTTCATGCCTTCCCACCAGAAATGCTGTCGAATATCTCGGTACATCTTTGTGCCTCCTGGATGTACAGAGTAAGCTGAACTGTGTGCCTCCTTCATAAGCTCTTCACGAACATCACCCTTTGGCACATACAAGCGGCTACCATACCTCAACGAACCATCTTCGTGGATCAATAAATCTGTTCGTAGTCCGGCTTCAACTTGCTCCCGAAACTTTTGCAGTCTAGGATCCTGCGATTGTGCTGCTTTAATTTTCTCAATTAAAGACGACTGTACTTGCAACTGCAACAACTGTCCCGTAGAACGTGGTAGCACAACCTCCAAGTCAAATCTTCAAAAATCTGCAATGATCTCCTTCTGCGCAGTTAACACCTGAATTGCTGGTAACCGACTAAGCGCATCCGGCACGACGTTAACCTTCCCCAGATGGTACTTAAGATCAAGATCGTAGTCAGCCATCAGCTCCAACCATCTACGCTGCCTCATGTTAAGCTCCTTCTGAGTGAACACATACTTCAAACTCTTATGGTCTGTAAAAACTTCGACTCTTTCGCCCAAGAGGTAGTGTCTCCAAATCTTCAAAGTGAAAATCACAGCCGCAAGCTCTAAGTCATGAGTTGGATAATTCTTCTCATGGGTCTTCAATTGTCTTGATGCGTATGCTACAACCTTCCCATGCTGCATCAAAACGCATCCCAATCCTTTCCCAGATGCGTCGCTGTGAATCACCAATCCTCCGGAATTGTCTGGCACGGTCAGAATAGGGGCGGTTATCAACTTCTGTTTCAACGTCTCAAAAGCTAACGCACATTTATCCGTCCATACAAAAGGTACCTCCTTGCGCGTAAGCTTGGTCAACGGCTTTGCCAGACGAGCGAAGTTCTCCACAAATCTCCTGTAGTATCCGGCTAATCCAAGGAAACTTCTTATCTCAGCAACATTCTTTGGAATCGGCCAATCTCGAACTGCTGCAATCTTTTCGGGATCGACGGCGATTCCATCGCCAGACACAACATGCCCAAGAAACTTTACTTCCTCCAGCCAAAATTCACACTTACTCGTCTTCGCATACAATTTCTCCTGTCTCAACGTCTGCAGTGCGATCTTCAAATGCTCCGCATGCTCCTCAAAGCTCTTCGAGTAAACCAGAATATCATCGATGAACACCACAATAAACCGGTCCAAGAACGGTGAAAAGATTCGGTTCATCAAGTCCATGAATACTGCCGGCGCATTCGTTACTCCGAAGGGCATCACTAAGTACTCGTAATGTCCGTACCGAGTTCGGAACGCCGTCTTGAAAATATCTTCTGCTTTCACTCGGACCTGATGATATCCGGATCGCAAATCCAGCTTCGAGAATACCCTCGAGCCATTAAGCTGCTCAAAAAGTTCTCCAATGCGAGGGATCGGGTACTTGTTTTTAATAGTCACCCGGTTTAATTCTTGATAGTCGATGCACATTCTTCTTGTGCCATCCTTCTTCTTTACTAGAAGAACTAGAGCTCCCCAAGGTGAGTTACTGCTTCGAATCCAACCCTTCTCAAGCAATTCAGCAACCTGTTTCTTAACCTCTTCCAATTCTACTGGTGCCATTGGATAATACGCTTTAGATACTGGCGCTGCACCAGGAATAAGGTCAATTGCGAACTTCATGTCTCGCTTCGGCGGTAAACCCGATATATCTTCAAATACGTCCATAAAATCGCGAACAACCGCCGGCTCTTCACTACTATCGACTTCCATTGCTGCAAGAATATTGTTTGTCGGCCTAGCCCTAAACTCGACTGGCCCGACAGAACTGCTTCCTCCAGTGAAGGTAAACTCAGGATGTCCGGGAATCTGGAAAATTACTTTCTTTGCCCTACAGTCAATGTGGGCGTGGAAAGTGCCAAGAAAATCCATTCCCAAGACAACTTCATAGCTGCCCGTATTTATCACCAAGAAATCTGCAAAGAATTCCCGTCCGCACACAACAACCGTACAATCTTTACACTCCCTACTAGCTATGATTTTCCTATTCCCAGTGTGTATGTCCCAGAAACTAGACAGGGTCGTGCAGGTAATCGAGTGTGTAGTTATAAATTTGGATGACATAAAACATTGGGATGCACCAGAATCAAATAATGCCAATGCGGGAAAACCATGAACGAGTAAAGTACCTGAAACCACTTCTCCTGATGCCTTGGCTTCCTCAGCTGTCAAGGTAAAAGCTCGAGTCTGATTAGGTCCTTGAGTCAGCTGTTTCTGCCCTTGGAACGGTCTCTATGGAGGCTTCTGAATATCATCTCTCGTGCGAAGCTTCGACGGACAGGCACCAACTGCGTGATCAGCCGCTCCACAAACCAAACAAAGTCCCAGCCTTCTTCGACAATCCTTCTGCACGTGTCCAGGTAAACGGCAGTAGTCGCAAATCACGCTCTTTCTTCGATCAACTATCACAGGCTTCTTCATTAGTACTACACCGCAACGGTCCACTGGAATACCCTTGCGACCATGAGCTCGGTTAGGTACAAATGCGGGCTTCCTGGCCGTAACTGCTGTCTGCTGCAAGTTCCCTTTCATCCCAGATAAACTCTGTTGTTCCCGAGCTGCCGTAAGAACCTGTGAGAAAGTGGTCAAACCCAGGGAGACAATCTGCCTCTGGATGTCCACATCCAAACTGCGCATGAACCTTCGTGCCCTGTCTGCCTCGTTGGCGACTAAAGGTCCAGCGAATCTGCTGAGTCTCGTCCACTCTGCTGCATGCACATCCACGGGTGCTCCATTCTGCCTCAGCCCGATAAATTTCTCTTCCATTTCCTCCCGTGCAGTCCGCGGGAACAACTTCTCCAGGAAACTCTTAGAAAACTCCGCCGAACTGATCGGCTTGGGCAAGCGAGTCTCTTCCACAAGCCACCACTCTCGGGCGTAATCCACTAGCTGAATGCGTACCACATCAACCCTTTTGTCCTCTGGAATCTGTGCCGCAATCAGCAAATTCTCCGTGTCGACTAGCCACTGCTCGGTGGCAACGGCTCCTCCAAACCAGTGAATGTAGACGGACCCAAACGTCTGAAATCTGCCACGGTCCCTACTCGGTCAACTGGTTTAGCTCCAACGTTGTTTACAGACTGCTGAACGATCTGCAAACCTTCCTGAAACGAATCTGCTTGTTGCTGGATCAGCTCGGTCTGCCTCTTTTGATTTTCCAGCATTCCTCTTATTACTCCCAGCATGGCGGCTTCGTCCACACGCCTCTGGTACGTCTTGAAATTCTTATCTGCCATATCCCTGAAATCAAAACACCCAACATTAGCATGATGATAGATTTAATATATAGATCAAGGCTAGAACTCCAAGATACTTAAATAGAGTACCGCATTGTAACTATGCCGCGGTATCATAGCCACAATTACTTAACTCCACCCAAGTCGCCTAAGTACTAGAGATAACAAGAAATCAGGTTTTTCGAGTCGATATGCAAAGTAAGTTTGCACATCGTAAAAGATATAATCAGGAAGGATGTGATTCAAGAATGGTAAAAAGGTCAAGGTGGCAGGACATGTTTCCTAAACACGAGTATTCTGATTCGTGTATTGGGTACAATACCCAACTACAAAAGAATCAACCCGACTATCCTATGGGCTCTGATACCAAAAGAACCATGTCACGCCCCGCTTCCCAGAGTACGGTAGATTGGGTACGTGACATAACCAACCATGCTACCTGTGGGTAGGAAGTATCCATCCACAGTCACATTACGGCTGTAGTGATATCAAGAACAAGACAAAACTATCTAAAACATGTCCATAATCCAAAATAATAAGAGTCAATAATAAATAAGTGCGGAAGCAAATGATCCAATACAAATAACTGAAAGGTATGTCCCATAATGCGGGCTCACATCAGGAAATAAATGCAGGAAATAAAACTAACCACTACTGGACTCACAACTCAGCCTGCTGGCTGAAGTACTCCTGCTCGGACTGCGACAGTGGTACAGAATCTGGGCCATGCAAAACCCAGACGTCATCGCGTCATGTCAGCCAGTAATATAATGTGAATAATGTAAAAGGCAATGCAAAAATAAACATGAATAAAGCAATAATGTGAAACAAGCAGTGCAGGGTAGTGTGCAGTGGGTAACTAAACTGTTCTATCAGGTTTTCTAGTCTAAAGTCTTTGAAACCAATTGATGAATCGTCGATGTAACTCAATAGTATCCCGTGCATGCCCGGGACCACGGTCAAGATCCTCGGGGCTGAATCCGAGACGTGCCGCTAGGCAGTAACAGGTAGCAGGATGGGCGAGTGATGTCAGCATCATCACTCCGGGGCTGGCCGAGCCCGTAAGACTGATCAGAACAGGTATAGAACTGTTGAGTTACAAGTCGGTTTCACCTTTGATTTCCCCATACCCCCAAGTTATGTATGTCAGGTCAGGTATTCAGTAATCAAGAACTAATGCCAACACAGGATCAGGTAAAAGCAGGTTTGTCTGGATAGACAACAGGAACGGTCCGTGAGGACTACATGTCAGGGTTGTTGGCATTAGGCATGAGATCAGGTAACAGGTCGGGTCATGGTACATCAGGTCAAGTCAACAGTATACGGTACCATGTCAGGTGTATCAATATATACCATGTGTGACAATGTCAAGTCAAGATGTAACAATATCGTGAGTGTGCTCCTAATCAGATGTATAGTCGAACAGGGTATTAACAACAGGAAATAAGCAATGAGTTTAAACAATAATAAGCAGTTTCATTCAATCACAAGAGTGTATTAATACAGTGCAGCCGTTTAATTATATTAACAGGTTTTGAGCACCCTTAGCGGTGCAATAGTTAGGTATTGATGCAATACAGTTATATCAAGCCTTTGAATACGAATGTCCGAATGTAATAGAACTACATGGGTAAGTGCTACCATCTATTAAACAGTAAAATATGATTAAACAGGTAAACTTGGTTATTAGGTTTACATTGGCAAACTGTAAAATTCTATGCTATCTGTAAAATGATATAATGCCATATTGCAACCAAAATGGGAAAACGACTATACTAAGTTAAGTTTTACGGTTTAGTATGTCAAAACATATATAAATATATTGTATAGCATGTAGAAAGGGATACTTGCCTCGACGGGTCGCGAACCGGGAAAAACGGAACGGAACGTCGGCGGGGAACACGCGACGGACGCACGGTTCACGGATTGAACCCAAACAACGAACCAAGGGACCTCACGGGTCAGAGTACTCTGCTGGATCGTCGGGACACGTCACCGGCACGACCGGATTCCGGTGAACAGCAACTACAAAATTCCAGAATTTAATGCACAGCCAAAGGAGAAACAGGAAGAGGGAATGTAAAGATGAACAGAAGAGATAGCTTACTGGTGTTGCAGAGGGTGTGACGGCGATGAGATCGACGGCGGTGAGGCGCCGGCGAGGAGGTTGCAGCGGTTAGGGTTAGGGCTCGGGTATAGAACTTCAGCGCAGGGAAAGGAAAACGGAAAGGGGGAGGAGATGGTCGGGGTGCTGGAGTGCGCAGGTGGTGAGGAGGGCGCTGGTGGTGGCGCGGATGGCGACGACGAGGGCCGCCGGCGAGCAGGCGACTGCAGCGAATTCTGCAGGTGGCCGCAGCTGTCGTGCACGGTGCGCGGGGAGGAAACAAGGGTTGGTTGAGGCGAGGAGGCGCGGGCAAGGGTGACGGTGACGCTGGCGCCGGCGTCGGGACTGCGGCGGCGACGGTGAAAGCGGCTAGGGTTTAAGCTCTCGGTGGGTTTTCTCGCGTTCTGGAAAAATAATATGGAGGAGATGGAATATATATGAGGGAGAGAGAGAAAGAGAGTTAGAGAGAGAGAGAGAGAGATAATGGGAGAGAGAGAGTTAAAGAAAGTGGGGCCCACGGGGTTTAAATCCCTCGTTGATTGGCTCAGGAAGATTGCAGAGGTTTAAGAAAATATTTAAAAGATTTTAGAAAATTAAATTAACAGTAAAGATTATAAGTTAACGGAATATTATATGGTTTTAAATATTATATTAATTTGGGATTTTGGCGCTAAACAAAACATTTCCAAATCGCGTCCGGGTTGGGTCCAAAAATTCGAAATTTAAATAATAGGATTTTAAGCGGGATCCAAATTTTAAAATTAAGTGTTTTATGATTAAAAAGCATACCCCCAAAACGGACACATGTACGCGTGCGTTGCCGTCCAAACTCGCCCGTTTCACCGAACGGGACGAGAACTCGATACACGGACGCTACCACGAGGCTAGGGGTGTCGAGTAGGCCAAGATAGATATTTTTAATTTCATTTTAGATGCTGAAAATTGTTATATGCAGAAATGACTTTGCCAGATAAAATTTTACAGTAAGTGACAAACAGGCAAGCTAAATGAAATGAGTACTATCTAATGCTCAACCAGTAACAGAAAATAGTAGTATTAAGCTCGGGTGTTACAGTGGGTATAGGAATAAAGTAGAGAACCAGGTGTCGCAAGTATCGGGATTCTTCAAAGAGATTGAAGATGTAGATTCTTGTGACTGGTATTCAGTTGATAGTAATGATTTTGAGAAAATTGTTTCTTTTTCAGGTTACTTATAATTGGATGTATTCCTAAGTTAAGTAATGCTGATTAGCCTATCTCCATTAAGTTGATATGCACTGGAGACAGCTGCATGATTTGAATCTGCTTCCAATTAAATAAGTGCCAAAGTTTCTATATGAGATATAGAATGGTTCATATCTTAACGATGTTAAGGTAAGGTGAGTTGTCCAGCTTATGCTTAAAACCAGACACTGGATAACTCGAGGCACGTTTCTGTAATGGCAGTTTGTGGGTTGACCCTGGCTTTGACGAGGGTTGATTTTCTACCATCTGGAAGATCAATAGTGATATTGTTCGTGACTCGCCACAGTTTTAGTAAAATGGATTTTTTCAGAAAACTGTAGTGGGAGTATGGTAGAACTGGAAGTGATTCCAGAACCGCAAACGATTACGGAAAATTTAATAGGACCTATATATTCAATCAGGTTTGACATTCCAATAGCCACACCGTAGATATGGTGGGTAACATCAGACACCCGAGAGGTACTCCGGTACCCTCAAGGACGGTGACAGGGAGGTTCTTGTTTACCCAAAGTTGACACTACGGTTGTTCCAGGCTATGAGACCCGGCAGGAGAATAAGTATAGCGTCATTCTAAACTAGCTTTAGAAGTGTACGTATATATTATTCTGCCAGAGGGTTGTCAGAGTCAGTGGGAGCAGCGGAAGCATAGTGGGCAAGTAGCTTATGTCTATTTATAGACTAGAGCAAATATAGCGGAGATAGATCATCTAATTTTGATGTAACAGTCATGGCTTTGACTTCATCAGAATAGAGGATAGATCTGTTAAGAAGGTAGTAGGATGTGATGTCCTGGTATTTGGATGACATACACATAGTAGAAAGTAAAATTCCTATACTACGATCGGCTGTACTTTGGTCGTCACACAGTTGTTTCTCCACAAAGGATATGGATATAATATCAGACATTCTGGTTACTAGATCTATAGTTTTAGATCTAGATTTGGGTAGTTTCCCAATATGGGTACTTTGACAGTATTCTAATAGTATTTTAGAATAGATGACTCCTGGCATGGTGGTGTACCTGCAGGTGATGGAGTCACCCTCTCTAAAGGGGTCTTACAGACTAAAGGAGAGAAGGATGTGCATGATTGACAGATCACTTGCTTAGGCAATTGAGTCAATCATGAGATGTCAAGTACCACACCAGATGTTGTTTATGCACTAGATGAGATAAGTTTATATTAATCCAATCCTGAAGAAATATTAGGAAGCAGTTTTAGAACATGAATGGATGTTCTATGGATTTGATAATGGCAGCCTCCTTGAGGAGACGGTTACCATTCCAGGCTTCCAAGGTGACCTGGATGACAGAGTGATTGTCAGAGTTATAGTTTTCCCTCTGACGAGGGACAGTAATATGGACAGGTGGTCCAAGAGGATACTGTGGGAGGCATGGTGCTAGATACTGATTAGGTTTAGTGATCACTACTCTCTGAGAAGTTTGGATTTGGAGTTCATTTATGAACTAGGTCCCATCAGATATCCAGACATATTCTAAGACAGGTATTGCTCAATTCGGGAGATGGCTTTCTCCGCGAACTTGAGATTAAGAGAGACATAGAAAGAGACATCAGGGTGGATCCACTCACTGAGGCTATTTCTCGAACACAAGAGTTTTACAAACTAGCTTTGTGAAACTGATTAGTAGAGGAGTTGGGTGTTCGGTATCACACAGGCTGTGAGTATGCGACATCGCAATAATTAGCCTTAAGTGCAAGTGGGAGATTGTTGGATACAGTGCCCTCAAAGTCAATTATTGGATCGCAGGTACGTGATTGCAATGATTGAGGCAGGACCTATACCGATATGACAGTCTTGCTCGAGATGATAGTATGCTATCTGGTTTGTCTTTATCATCGTATACATGCTTTAGTTCACTAGTGCATGTTGATAGAGCCCATAGGATTCTTGTTTGACTGCCAGCAGTATGATGGCGATCATATACGTGGGAGCTGGGGTCTGTAAGCACATCCTTAAAGTGTCCATAGTCGTGGGAGTTTCGAGACAGGGCATCGATACTCCAGAGTAGACTAGTGTATACAGTCGAGACCACGACGAGGGGCGGTGGCCGGTCTCACAAGCCATTGGTGTCAGTTGGTTTACCTAAGATGTATACAGGTGCTCATTGGGTTATGAGTACACCGGACAGGACTCACCGGGAACATGCTAGTTGGTATTATACATATCGTCAGATAGCAGTTCCCTGGTGACATGTGTACAGGTTAGTTTGTCGACCTGAGATCGTCATTTGTCTCGTGTGAGTTCCTACTGTGCTTAGAATACTACCCTACCACGCTCAAAGGAGACGTGCAAACAGGTTTTAGTTGGGTACAGTCCCGAGCCACATGGAGGCAGTGAGCGGATCGTCGGGGATTCGTCTCTCCCGGTATTGGGGGTCGATGTCGCACAGTGCACGGGTGGCCATCACTAGAAATCCTCGGTAGTGGAGAATTACTGATTTGGATCAGTAGTTTCTCAGGTGGTGATGGGCTTCATACCGACACGAATTATTGCGTTATTAGGGGTCTGACTTTATCCACCCCCATAGACTCGATATGCGATACTCTTTAGACGAACGGACCGGACTGTACGGATATTGTCACTGTCAGGCTCAGTAGGGTTTCTGGATGAGTTCGCTCGTCAGCTTCCCTTCCAATCAATACATAGACAACCGTTACATACAGCTTGTACCTCTGACGTGCTAGAGGTTATACCCAGTGTCAGTGTGTTGATGAGTCATTAGAGTCCCCCACAGACAGTTTCCCAAGTTCAGGCGAAACGTTGTAGAGGCCGTATGGTTTTATGGCAGGGTTCGGAAAATACACGTGTGTTTACGCACGTGTCATTTTTCGGGCAGATAATACTGGTGGGCTTTGGTTTAAGACGGATCCGAGTATTATACTGTGTAGATATAATATCTTTGTCTCAGTTGCATTTGTATTCGGTCGTAATACAAATGCGGGTATGTTTATACTGTTATGGGGTTATCCTGAAATTCGTTTCAGGATCACTTTTGAAAGTTGCCAGTTTTCAGTTTTCTATCACCCGTCTTTAACATTCGGTTAAAGACGGATTTATCTTTTTGTCACTTGGGTGAGTCATGAGGGTGAGTCGTGATTCTAGATAGTTCTAGATGATGACTGGGATGGTGAGGTGGCTTAGTGCATTAATTGTTCATTTAATGATATGATGATGTGTTTATATGATTCATTGTTTGCATTGATTACTTATGCAAGGTGTATATGTGACTCATTAGTTGATTAATGTTATAGTCACCCTCCTAGCTCTTACACTCACCTCCCCCCTCATTTTAAGTGGTCGGCCCCCTCTTGTTAGAAGCATGGTTTTTTGAGAGAAAAAGGATGATGATAGTTTTGGTATATAGAAATTAGATGTGATCAATTTCTAAATTACCCGATTCCAAAAGGCAACTTCATTAACCGTCCATCCATAGCTTTGGATGTAACGAGACAAAGTGTTCTACTCATTCTCTAAATCAATCTTAGTCATCTCTTTTAGCAAACTTGATGATCGAGTTGCCTCGGTTCAGAGGCGGGAGCCCGTTTAAAGATCCGTCGACGTGGTGCCACCTGGACGAGAAGACTGGAGATTCAGGAAATCGGAGCAGTTGCAACAAAGCGTAGGATGATGGTTGAAGACCGAAGGACTCGGATCGTTCGGTATAACATTTCTACCCACTTTGTAGTTTGTTAGTTTAGCTTTAATGGCAGATCCGGGTTATAGTATACGATAGCGCCAGTTGTAAAAGTTTTTGTTCCGTATTTGGTGTCTGTTAGATGGCTGAGGCGCTACCGTGTACTTACATGGAAGTGTCCCAATTTAGGGTACTTGACAATATTCTAAAGGTATTTTAGAATGGTCAACTCCTGGCATGGTGGAGTACTTGCAGGTGATGGAGTCACCCTCTCTAAAGGTGTCTTACAGACTAAAGGAGAGAGGGATCTGCATGATTAGCATATCACTTGCTTAGGCAATTGAGTTAATCATGAAATGTCAAGTACCACACTAGATATTGTTTTTGCACTAGCTGTAATAAACATATATTAATCCAATCGTGGAGAAATATTGGGAAGTAGTTATGAACATAAGTGAATGTTCTTGGGATATGGTAACAACAGCCTCCTTCAGGAGACGGTTATCATTTCAGGCTTCCAAGGTGATCTGGATGCCAGAGTGACTGTCAGAGTTATAGTTTTCCCTCTTTTGAGGGACAGTATGTTGGACAGGTGGACCAAGCGGATACTGAGGAAAGGCATGGCGCAGGATACTAATTAAATTCAGTGGACGATACAGTCTAAGAAGTTTGCTGGATTTGGAGTTCATTTGTGAACTGGGTTCCATCAGATATCCAGACAAATTCTAAGACAGGTATTACTCATTTCGGGAGATAGTTTTCTCCGCGAAGTTAAGATATAAAGAGATACAGAAAGAAACATTGGAGCGGATCCACTCAATGAGGCTATTTCTCGAACACAATATTTTTGCAAACGGGCTTCGCGAAACTGATTAGTAAAGAAGTTGGGTGTTCGATATCACACGAGCTGTAAGTATGCGACACAGCAATAATTGGCCTTAAGTGCAAGTGGGAGATTGTTGGCTATAGTGCCCTCAAGGCAATTATCGTAATCGCAGTTAGGTGATTATGATGATTGAGGGAGGACCTATACCGGTAGAACAGTCTTACTCAAGATGATAGTATGCTATCTGGTTTGTCTTTATCATCATGTACATGTTGATAGAGCCCATAGGATTCTTGCCTGACTACCAGCATTATGATGGCGATCATATACGTGGGAGCTGGGGGTCTATAAGAACATCCTTAAATGTCCCTAGTCGTGGGAGTATCAAGACTGGGCATCGATACTCCAGTGTAAACTAGTGTATACTGATCGAGACCCCGACGAGGGGCGGTGGCCAGGTCCCACAATCCATTGGTGTTAGTTTGTTCACCTAAGATAGTATACATATGCTCATTGGGTTATGAGTACACTGGACGGACTCGCCGGAAACCTGTTAGTTGGTATTATACCTATTATCAGATAGCACTTCCCAGGTGACATATATACAGATTAGTCTGTCGACCTGAGATCGTCATTTGTCTCGTGTGAGTTCCCACTGTGCTTTGATTACTACCATACCACGGCTCAAAGGAGTCGTGCAAACAGGTTTTAGTTGGGTACAGTCCCGAGCCACATGGAGGCAGTGATCGGATCGTCGGGGATTCGTCTCTCCCGGTATTGGGGGTTGATGTCGCGCTGTGCATGGATGGCCATCACCAGAAATCCGTGGCCACGGTGGACGAGAATTACCGATCCAGGATCGATAATTTCTAAGGTGGTGATGGGTTTCATGCCGACACTAAATGTCGCGTTATTAGGGGTCTGACTTTATCCATCCCTAGACTCGATATGCGATACTCTTAGACGAACAGACCGGACTGTACGGATATTGTCACTGTCAGGCTCAATAGGGGTTCAGGATGAGTTTGCTCGTCGGCCTCCCTTTTGCTCAATACTTGGGTAGCCGTTACGTACAACTAGTGCCGCTAACGTGCTTGTGTTTAAACCCACTGCCAGCATATTGACGAGTCTTTAGAGTCCCACACAGAGGGTTTTCACGGTTCAGGCGATATGGTGTAGATGACGTATGTTAGTACATACAGGTGTCCGATTAAATATGTGAACATGCTACACAGATTTTAATCGGACGGTTGATAATACTAGCGACTTAGGATTGAGCCGGATTATTGAATAAGGTTTTGATTTAATAATTCATATATATATTTATATATATGTATTCTAGTATTATTGTTCACTATTCATTTTCTCTTTTGGCTATTCGTATTTTTGTAAGAATACGCGTATATGTATTTCGATACACGTACCGGGTTGTATTCCATGTTTATACAGAATAGTTTCTAGAAGTAGACACCTCATTTGTATGATTTTCCTTTTTTGGAAATTCATTTGTTTCACAAATGAGGTGGAGGAGTGAGGTGGCATGAGCATGGGCTTGGACATGTAGAGAGGCATGGGTCTTTATTGTTTATTGTTAAAATTGAAGAGATATTTTGTGTGCATGATTGTGAGGAGAGAGGGGGCAGCCATCTCATAAGAATGCTTGGCACATTTGTTTTTCCACACTTGCTTTTCTCCACTCTCTCATTCTCACTTGAAAACACTTAGCCATTTTCTTTAATTGCTCATGCCACATGTTTCCTCACCTTCTTCATCTTCTATGGTTGTTTATTGAGCATATAAGATGAGAGAAAATTATAATGACATATTCATACACCTCCACTTTCCATTGCTAGCAACCTTGGAGCGTCGGTTGCCTCGCTCGACGAGGCTGAAGCTTGCACTGTTTCTCTCAGATGGATCATCGTAGATGGAGGAAGACCGGCAACCAAATTCGATCAAGGAGCCACTTGGAGCTTGGGGATGATGGTTGAAGACCGAAAGACACGGATCAACTCAGTATAACCATTCTAACTTCTTTTTATAGCTTGCTAGTTTAGGGTTTAGGGTAGATCCGGGCATCGGATAATGGTAGCGCCAATTTAGAAAATTTTTGTTCCGCATTTGGCCACGGTTTGATGGTCGGGGCGCTGCCGTAACCCAACAAGTAGGACATATTTTCATTGTATATGGTATTTTAATGAAATGTTGGAATTTGTATTGAATTGTATTGGTAGTTTCCTTGATTTAGAAAACATGGAATATTTATAATATATTTAAAATAGATCTTTTGATAATATATATATATTTAATAAAAATAAATTTTATTTATTTTGTAGAAATCTCATTTTCTTAAAAATTGCATTAAAATTCCATCGAGATCGAATGCTCCTTGTGGAGGTCTGCATCTCGCTCTACTAGGCCCGAGGACGTGCGATAACCTGCACCATTCCAATCGGGGTTTCCCAAAATGGGTTGTAGATGCGTATTTGCAAGGAATTAATTAACACACTTTTTAAGGAAAACGGTTTTTTAATTGTTTAAGGTATTTATTCGTAAAAGCGTATTATCCCATAATCTAGAATCCTAAAATTCATCATGCTATATCAAAGATGTGTGTTGTGATGAGGTAGTTCATTACCTCATGAGTTTTCTAAAGGTAATACGGTTAAAAGTGGATAACAATATCCTTTGTAAATATGATGGTATTTTACTGTAAAAGTGAAATAAAAATTACAACATGAATTATTTTGATATAAAACTTATTCTAATATATTTATTTATGTTTGTTAAATATTATGAGAGAATATGGTGATTTATTGTTTAAGAAAAGTGGAGTTTTGAAATAAAAGAGAGTCGAAAGTCGGAATAACTCCGCTTCCGACGAGTTTTGAAAAGAAAATGTTATAGAATAGTAGAAGAAGAGAGGAAAAGGAACTTACAAGCTATTAAGATAGAGGGAAGGAGGAGGAAACTTTAGGAACCGTCGGGGTATCGTTTTGTCGCCGGATTCTTCTCGAAACGTCGCCGGAACTTCGACCTTTGCTAACTCCACTTGTACAACTTTTTGGACTTAGAATTTTAGAGAGTTTTGGCATGAAATTCTGAATGAGAACTTTTTGGACTTAGAATTTTAGAGAGTTTTGGCATGAAATTCTGAATGAGAAGGGGTGAAATGTAATATGGTATTTATAGGGAAAACTAGGGTTTATGGTATTGAAGAATGAAATTAAAATGTATATTAAAAATGGCTTAAAGAGGGGAATTATCATTCTCTGAATGAATGCAGAGAAATCAAACAACATGGGGGTAGTGGGGTAGGCCAAAGGATGCTAGGATTAAATTTTGGGAGCATTTGGTACGGTTTAGACCGGCGGCACCAGCCCAATTCATGATCTCACCGGTCATCTACGAGGGGATGGGGCTTGGATTGGGGCCACGTGTCCTAAGCTGTATAAATACCAATTTCCACATGTTTGTTTTTATTGTGTTTTTTCATTTTACGTGCAGTGCACGTGCAAACCTTTAAATTTCTAAAAGTTTAAAGAAAAATCAACAAAAAATAATGTGGCTAACGGGATTTGAACACAAGTGCTATGTCTCAGCAGTGCAAGTCTTTACCAATGAGCTACAAGCTCTTTCTTGATGTTCAAAAGCAAATTTAATTTATAACTTGTGTTCAGGCTTAGGTACTCCTTTCTGTATTTTGAAAAAAATATACAGAAAATTTAAGGTTGTTACAGTAAATTAAATCCAAAATACATAGGACCGTTCGACATACTCGCACGAGTTGGAGAAGTGGTATACCGTTTAGCACTACCACCCTCATTGGACGGAGTGCACAACGTGTTCCACATATCCTAACTACGACGATATGTGAGCGACCCCGGCCACATACTTGATCATTCAGAGCTCACAGTACAAATTGACATAATCTGCGAGTAACAACCAGTTGAGATCCTAGACCGAAAGGTGAAAACATTACGGAATAAGGAGTTAAACTTGATCCGAATGATGTAGAGAAAGGATTCGCCACGAGAATCAACTTAGGAAAGAGAAGAGGATATGCGTACACGATACCCTTACCTTTTTAAAATTTAGTCCCTGTGTAATTGTAAATTTCGATGACGAAATTTTTATAAGGAGGGTAGAATGTAACGACTCTGGAATCACTGTACAGAATTTTCTTGTTATTGTACAGAAAAGAGTATTACAGATTGTGTAATAGTAAAAAGTTATTTTTGTTAAATAAAATAAAGAAGCAACTTGTAGCTCACTGGTAAAGCCTCTACACTGCTGTGAAATAGCATGTGCGTTCGATTCCCATCAGACCTAATTATTTTTAGATTTTTGCTTTTTAATTTTTGGAAGCCCAAAAGTTGCACGTGCAATATATGGAGAAATGAATGGTTTCAGAAAAATCAAACAGGCGCAATGAAGCGTACACACCCAAATACCCACGTGGCACGAATCTCGAGGCAAGAGCACAAGATCCGACCGCCCGTTTCCCCAAAAGGGCCGGAGCCGATGGTCAGGATGAACCCAAATGGCTCCGTGCTTTACACACTTGTCCCTTCAGCTCCCCTTAACTCCCATGCACTGTTTGATTTTCCTGCAATCAAACAAAGACCCTTCAATTCACCATTTAACACATTTTTAATGTTTTTTAATCCAAAATTTTAATTCCCAAATCCTAATTCTCCACTATAAATATCACCCTATGCCCTAGCTCCCCTATATTCTGAAAATTTCTAGCAAAATTACCTCAAAAGTTCCTAAATGCAAGTGGAGTTAGCAATCAAGCTCCTTCCATCGAAGATCAAAGCCATTTCCGGAGCTCCTGCGACGCTACGAAGCCCCATCTCTTCTTCCTTACTCTCTTCTAGATATTACCAAGCTGTAAGTCCCTCTCATCTCTCTTTCTTTTCATCTCATTTCATTCCCTAAACGTATATCGGTAAAATGGAGTTACTTTCGATACATTTCTTTTACAAACTTAGAACTCCCTTTTCCTTTTTACATAAGTCACACTAATTTTACCATCCTACTTGTAACTTTAATTACAATCTTTTAGCTCCGAGTTTAATCAAAATTTTCATGTGAAACAAATATAAATAAACTTTTTCATTAAAATACCTTGAATATTAGTATAACTGTCTTTTCGATAATTATGTAAACAATACCTTAAGGAAAACTTCACGGGGTAACACCTACCCGCACGCACACTTTGGTTTTATAGCACGATGTCTGCATATATATATGGTTAGTTTAAAGAATAACTTTTACAATAAAATACCACATCTTTTCAAAAACGGGTTTCTTTTAAAAGCTGTTTTTGTAATTCTTGGCAAACACATCTCTACAACTCTCGTCAGGGGACCCGCTAATAGATGGTGCGGATTATCACACATTCTTGGGATAGTAGAACGAGATGCAGAACTTCTCACAGAGTATTCGATCTCGAAAGCAAATAAAATATGGTTTTTAAGAAAAGCGACCTTTCTAAATAAAACTAATTTTAAAAAATATATATATAAAAATATAAATCTCTATTTTTAATAAAATATATTGTTTTATTTGAAAGATTAAGCTTTTAATAAAATATCATCAAGTTACCAAAAAGGGCTAGTTTTCAATAAAATATCATAAACTTTTTAAATCTAAGTTTTTATCATTAAAATACCCAATAATTAAAATACATACCCATGAAAACCCTAAAGCTTGTAAATCACCTTCGAGATTATTTTTTTAAAACAATATTAATATATATATTTCATAAAAAACCCACAAGATATACATACAATAATTAAGGACTCTAGATTAATAATAAGTTTAAGCGGGATCAATTCTCTTGAGCCCCAGGAAGCCGGCGAAAGTGAGCGTTTGCCTATTCAAGTTAGACAACTTAACAGAATTATCAATGAATTGTCTTGGAAAAAGATACAAATCCTGCCGTCCATATGCAGAAGTTTTCAATTACTCCCGAACCTAAGAAAGTCAAGAGTTAAATCCATTCATAAGGGTCTGACTCAATCTGAGTCTAAACTCAAACCAGAATTCCAAAAAAAAAATCAAATACGAACTTAAATACTTGATCATGAATTGAATACTCGAATTCAAACATCAAACTCAAAATTGTATACTTGACTCAACTTGACCGAACCATAGTTATAACATGACATGAACTCGACATGACTATCTGAACATATAATTACATCCTGAACATGAACCGGGACTGTAGGGTGTTTTTCGTCACCCATTGAGATGGGAATACGCGCATGCTTGTCAGGTGCATTACAGATTCCCCCTGCCTAAGGTAAGCAAGGGTTTATTGATCGTGGGGATCCGAATCTCCTGCGGCCGTGGACTAAGATGCCATTAATTACCCCTCGCCTTTGGAGCGAGAGAACCTCCGATTGACGGGTTAAACTGGTCATGCAAACTCAATGTGCAGTGTTGTGTTTTAAAGGGGTTTTGGATATATCGGGGGCCCCGCAGAGTTTTTACGGGGGTCCCGCTACCCGGATAGCGGGCTGGGGGTCAAAGGGGCTAGCAGCCCCCTTGCGGGGTGCGGGGCAGCGCCCCGGTAGAAAAATTTTTCTAACAGAGACAGTGCCGTGGAGTGTATATATATATATATAAAGGAAAGGGAAAGGGCATCCAAAGGATGCGTGGGGGCCAGTGCCTCGCATGCATGGTACGCAGGCGCTGGGTACGAGCGCTCTAGGCGCTGGGCGCACCAAGTGCTCGGCACGTGGGCGCAAACGCCCTGGGCGCTGGGGCACCACGTGTCGGCACGTGGGCGCAAGCGCTCTGGGCGCTCGGCGTCAAACAGAAAGGGGACTTTGGTCCCTGCACTGGGAGCTGTACTCCCGATTTGTGGAGTTAAACTCCTAAAAGGTTTCAGAAGTGATCAAATGGGGCGGCTTTGTTTCTCCCTTTGGCTCTGGATCTTTCCCAGACGAGATTTTTGGAGATGGGTCTCCTCCTTCCTCCTCTATTGGCTGGATCTAGAAGAACAAAAAGTATGAGATTTTAAAGATCTCTTCTTCTTGAGATCTGATGGGAGATCTGAGTGCCCCCTTGTGGGTTTTGTGGTGGAAAACTACTTAGTTTTCGAAAAGAAAGAGTAAAACTCTTGATTTAATTCAAAAGAAATGAGAAGATTTAAAACCTTGGAAAAGGAGCAGGAGGCACAAAGAACACTAGTTTTTTGGGGAATGAAAATTGTATTTCTTATTCATCATCATGTTGCCTTATATAGGCTTACATATTTACATATAGCCCTTTGGGCTTTACAAAAAATGGCAATTTGCCCATCCCATGGCTCATGTGCCATTTCTTTTTGCACATAAGCCATGGGCTTTACAAAAAATTTGGTTTTATGCCCATTTTGCATACATTCATGCATAAAAAATTACATAAAAATTATTTATTACACGATCTATATTTTGGCATGGAGGAGGCTGGCCGCGGGCTCGACTTGGGCATGGGCCCGCTTGACCTAGACTTGGGCCCGCCTGGCTTGGGGTTGACCTTGACTTTGACTCGGTCAACCAGGGGTGCAAATTTTGACCCCAACAGGGACATTTTATATTCATGGATTCAGCCAAGACTTGTAATATTAATCTATACAATACAATACGCGGGGATAAAGGGGTAGATTGGTACAGAACGTATATCGTGGAACGAGAGGTCACTTTAAAAGACACCTACATGAATTCACGTTCCGTTGTCCCATAGGTTATGACGGGACCCTGTACTACATGTTACCATATTCCACGGGGTAAGATGGATTTCTCTCGTATACATGAATATATTCCTTATCAAACTACAAATAACCACGTTAGAACAACTATCTTATACCAGTGAACGATCATATGCAACTTTACCTGTTTATTTCACTTTATATAATATCTTCTCTTTCTTCTTTTGGGACTTACCGAACGCTAGTTCGCTGACGACATTCCTATCTGTTTTCTTTCTTTGGAATGTTCGTTAGAAGGACCGGACTCTAAAGACTTAGGGCCGAGCCAGAAGGACTTAGGGCCGAGCCAGCAGCTCAGCCTAACTATTAGTTCTTCTTGCACTTACTTTCAGTATGCCATTGTTTAGGCATTTGCTTTTATTATTGTATTTTTTACTTTCAAACAATTGTATGTAAAGTTGAATATAAATAAAATTGTTGTTTCATTTTATTACTCTTATCATTCTTGTTCGTTGTTATATTACTTAATCACGCTTAACGTATTTATTTTCATAGTAAATACATTGCGGGCTTGCCACGTCACCATTTCCGTCTATTAGGAAATGGGGCGTGACAAAATGTTTTTGAATTTATTAATTCTTGTGGTATATTGTTTACGACTTCATGCAGAACTGACCTGCATGGGCCACCAACAAAACCTGTCACGCCCCGCTTCCCAATAGATGAAAACGATGATGTGGCAAGCCCGTGGTATATTTATTCAAAGAAGATCATTCCCTAAATAAATATACTAAGCGTATTGAAACAATAATGCATAATGCAAGAATAAATGAAGACTGTAAAATTTTCAACAAACATCTTTATTTACATTCAACTTCAAATATTTACATGTACATGACTTTCAGCTGGAAAGTAAACACAATTAAAAATATGCCTAAACATGTGGCATACATAAGCTGGAAAAATATGAAGCTAAACTAGTCCTGAGTAGCAATCTGGTTGTAGTCCTCCTCTGAAGCCTCCACTTTTTTCGTCTCGACTGTATCTAACGAACATTCTAAGAAATAAGGGCGGATGGAATGCCCGTTAGCGAACTAATGCTCGGTAAGTCCCAAAAATAAAGTAAGAGTAAAAGAATGACAAGTGTAGAATATATATATATATATATATATATATATATATATATATATATATATAACGAGTAAAAGTATATGTTCATGGGTAAATATGTACTATAGATCTCTATATGGTCACTATGTTAACGTTACGTTCCAAGTGAATGTCAACGCAACCGTAAAAGTATTCACAAGCTCAAGAGTGGGGCCCCAGGAGTAAGGAAACACGAGCCCATTTCTTGTGTTAGTATCGGGGCTCTAGGCTGTAAATGAGTCGTCCTACTGATATTTGAGTAAAAAAAAAAAAAAAGGTTAATACGGGACTCCTGAAATGGATTCACATAAGAAACTATCCCAAGCACCCCGAGTATAACTAGCTTATAACTATATAGTATACTTAATTGAATTGATTGATTGGTTATAACATGTCTTGATCGAAACCATAGATTGCAAAATGTGTAAAATGAAGTCGAGTGAGTCGAGTAAAATGCAAGTCATGTCAATTGCAATCTTGGTTTGAATCAAGTTAGTTCGAGTATATTTAGTTTGAGTTTAGATTCAAGTTTAGATTCGAATTTGGATTCGAGTTCAGGTCTTTTTTCATATGAATTGTTTTAAACTTTTAAAAAATCTTATATTTGGGAGAAATCGGTAACTGTTGCACATAAACGGTAGGATTTGTGTCTTTTTCCAAGACAATTGCCATTGATAACTCCGTTAAGTTGTCCAACCTGAATAGGCAAGCACTCACTTTCTCCGGCTTTCTGGGGCTCAAGAGAAATGATACCGCTTAAACCTATATTAATTTAGAGTCCTTAAATATTGTTTGCATATCTCGAAGGGTTTTATGAAGAATACTTTAATATAGTTTAAAAATAAATCTCGATGGTGATTTGTAATATTTAGGGTTTTCATGAACGTGTATTTTAATTGTTATGGTATTTTAGTGATAAAACCTAGTTTTTAAAAATTTATGGTATTTTTATGAAAACTAGCTCTTTTGGAAACTTGATAGTATTTTATTAAAAATTCTAATCTTTCATTTTAAAAATATAGTTTTATAATACGTTTTTATTGAAAACACGGATTCATAGTTTTATATAATTTTCCAAAGTTTAGTTTTATTTAGAAAAGTCGTATTTCTTAAAAAACCGTATTTTTATTTTCTTTCGAGACCAAATACTTCATGAGTAGTTCTGCATCTCGCTCTATTATCCTAAGAATGTGCGATAATCCGCACCATCCATTAGCGGGTCCCCTAACAAGAGTTGTAAAAGCACAATTACCAAGAATTTAAAAACATCGATTAAAAAGAACCCGTTTTGTAAAACTGTGGTATTTTAATGAAAAACCTATTTTTTAAACCAACCATATATTTAGAATATCATGCTATGCAACTATAGTGTGCATGTAGAGTAGGTCATTACCCCGTAAAGGTTCTATAGGTAGGTAAACTAGTTATCGAAAAAAACGATTATACTAAAGGCCTGTTTGGTTGCAGGATTATGAGTTTGGATTTGGATTTTGGATATTGGAATCCTAAGATTTCACAATTTTGTGTTTGGTTGCAGGATTAGGATTTCTATGATTACTTTGTTTTTTATGGGTGCCCACCACAAAACAAGAATTCTTGAATCCTAAAAATTTTCGAAGATTTTCAAGTATTTGGCACTATTCGTTGTACTTTTAGATAGGGCCATGCACTTTATTTATTTAACAATTTTCTCTCTCTATCTCTCTTTAAAATCCTCAAATCCAAATCCCATTTTTTTCACCAACCAAACAAAGATTACAAGGATCTACAAATCCAATACTAGGAATCCAAAACCAACCAAACAACAAATTACCAAATCCAGAAATTTCAACCGTACTATTTTGAAATCCAAATTCCATAATCCTGCGACCAAACAGCCCCTAAGCTTCATGGTATTTTAATGAAAAAGTTTGCTATATGATTGTTTCTCATGTAAAATTTATTAAACTAAAATCTAAATGATTGTAAATAAGATTACGAGTGGTGTGAGAAAGTTAGTTCGACCTATTTTGCTTAATGAGGGGAGTACAAATGTTAAAACAACATATATCGGAGTTAACTCCACTTTGTCGATGTGTTTTTAGAAGACAATTTGAGATGAAAGAAATAGAGAGAAGAAGAACTTATTCGTTGTGTAGCGTTAGGAAAAGGTTAAGGAAGAGAGAGGAGGTCTTGTTCTCGTCAGAGATACTCCGGTCGTCGGAATTTGATCGCTACTTCCTTTAGCTTGCTTAACTCCACTTGAATAGACTTTTCTTGAACTTAGAAAATTTTGAGTAAATTTTAGAATAGAGGAAAGGTAGGGCATGGGATGATATTTATAGGATAAAAATGAGAGGGTGTGAAATAAAAATGAATTAAAATGGATTTAATGGTGTTAATTAGGAATTTGAAAAGTCTCTGTTTGATTACAGGAAAATCAAACAATGCAAGGGAGTTGAGGAAAGCTAAAGAGACTTGTGTGCAAAGCACGGAGCGATTTGGAGCATCTTGGCCCTGCGGCGGCGGGTGGATGGGGACTTTGGGCGGTTGGATTTGGCCCAATAGCCTTGAGATTCGTGCCACCAGCTTTAATCAGTGTTTACTCCTTATTGCGCATGTTTGATTTTTCTGAAACTTTTCGTATCTCCGTGAATTGCAAGTGCAACTCTTAAGCTTCTGAAAAATTAAAAAGAAAAATGTTAAAAATAATTGGAACTAATGGGAATCGAACGCACAAACTATGTCACAACAGTGTAGAGAGTTTACCAATGAGCAACAAATTGTTTCTTGTTTTTATTGAACAAAAATAACTTATAACTCCTACACATACTGAAATACCCTTTTTCTATACATTTAAACAAATAATTCTGTACAGGGTTTTCTGAGTCGTTATAGAAACACCAAATTCTTTCATGCTTGTGTGAAAGTTAAAAACTGTGCAGGAAAAATAATCAAGTTACATACAAATGATGGTACCTAGATTGAAGATCAAAAGGGGCTTGTAGATATGGATGTCACACACTTTCAATCTGCTTTCACTACTCAACATGATGAGATTAATGCAGATTCGTTTGATATTATTCCTCGGTTAATAACAAATGCAGATAATGACATACTTGCTGCTACTCCTAGAATGGAAGAAATAAAGGAGGCTGTGCAAAACATGGACCAAGATAGTGCCCCTGGTCCTGATGGATTCAGTGGCAAATTTTATCTTACTGCTTAGGGTACAATTCAGTATGAGCTTCAAGAAGCAGTTGCACATTTTTTCAGATATGGTTTGGTGCCCAGGTCGGTGAGTTCTATAGTTATCTGCCTCATTCCAAAAAAGAAAGGTTGTACAAAATTTACTGACTTCAGGCTTATAAGTCTTTGCAACTTCTTTTATAAAAATTTTATCCAGTAGACTTGCCAGTATTCTGCCTAAAATCATCTCTCAAGCATAAGGGGCATTTGTAAAAGGCAGAGAAATATATGAGAATATTGCTTTAGCTCAAGAAGTCACTCAAAATATATGCAAGAAATCAGGGGGAGGGGGGGGGGGGGGGAGGGGGGCGCAAAATTATTCTTAAACTGTATATGGAGAAAGCTTTTGACAGATTAGAATGGGATTTTATATTTCAAATTGTCATGCCCTGCTTCTCAGAGTGCACAAACTACGGCACGTGACAGAGCCAACCATACTACCTACAGGATATCAAGAACAGTAAAAAATATAAAATCTATCTAGTACATGTCCATTTGCCAAAATAAAAGAGTCAAGAAATGTATAAGCGGAAACGATAATAATATCCAATAACATCTGATGAAAATACGTCCCAATATGGGCTCACATCAAGGAATAAAAACTGCAGAAAAATAACTGGACTAAACATCACTAAACACAATCCTCACTGCTCGGTTTGACAGCTAAAGTACTCATGTTCAGCCTGTGATAGAGAGGAACTGAGCCATGCAAAACCCAGACGCCAGTGCGTCATAATATCAAACAATAGTAATAACCAGAATGTAACCAGATATACATGCATGAATATAAATCAACATGATGAATATAAACAGTGAGGTGTGTATATGTCTGTGAAGTGCGATGAGTAATCTAAACTGTGTTATTGGGTTATCTATTCTAAAATTTCTGAAATCAATTTAATAGAATCGTCGATATAACTCAATAGTATCCCATGCATGCTCGGGACACAGTCAAGATTCTCGGGCTGAATCCGAGACGTGCCGCTAGACAGTAAACAGGTAACATGTACAGATGTCAGCAGCAGCATCCCAGGGCTAGCCTAACCCGTAAAGACTGATCAGTATAAATATCGAACCGTTGAGTTACAAATCAGGTTTCATTATTGATTTCCCCTTACCCCTAAGGTTATGTGTTTAAGTCGGGTATTGATAATATGGAACTAATGCCAACACAGGATCATGCAGGTACATGTTTTGTCTATGTAGACAACAAGTTAAGTCCGCCAGGACAACAAGTCAGGATTGTCGGCATTAGTAACAAGATCAAGTATCAAGTCAAATAGTGTATCAGGGCATGTCATGTGGTGCATGTGTATCAAATGGACACCAAATGTGAAACGGTAAACGATATCGGGATCACGGAAAATTGAGCTGATATCAGGATGTATATGTGTCTATCTGTAATAACCTTTCTACGTCCATGACTACTTATGATGCAATCTAGATAACATGTCATGATAATATAATAGTGAAATGATATCAGGGTGTTCAGGCATGTAATTAGATATGCAATTGTCAGTACGGATACGTACGGGTATCAAAAACGGTAAAACTATAACATGGGATGCAAAATTAAAAATACATGTAATATTTTTATTCATATGGATATAAATATAGTAGGATAGCATGTAGCAAGATAAACTTGCCTGATCGAACCTCACGACGGGGTACGTACGTCACGTTCGACGTCGGGTAAACGTCGCGATGCGCACCATATGCGTACAGAACTGAACCAGGCTACTCAAAGACGTGACTACGCTGGATGAGGGCGACCACTGGATCGCCCGGATCGTCGGCGACGTGTGCGACTCCGACGATCACCGGAAAAACTACGAATCAAGAAAAGAAAAGAAATGAAGAAGAGTGGAGGTCTGGGGTTTTTGGTGCTCTGGCTTGGAGTTCTAGGATAGATGAGGCGAGGGGTGATGACGAGGTGAAGGCCACGGCGATGAGGGTTTCTGCAGGAGGCGTCAGGGTTAAGGGTTCTCGGGTGATGGGTTGCAGATGCAGAGATAAGGTGATGGTTGTGGTGTCGGGGGTTTGCAGGAAAGTGAGGAGACAGAAGTGGTGACAACAAGGGGTTGCCGGCGATCGGCGGTGAGGTCTGGGTCAAGGTCGGGCTGTAGGGGTTATGGGTTCTTGGGGATGGAGAAAAGAAAATAAGAGGAGAAGGTGACGAGGTCGGGGGTGTTGGTGACGGGGTTGTGGAGATGAAGGGGTCGGCGGTGGTGGCGATAGCGAAAGCGAGACGTGGGTTTCTCGCGGCAGAGGAGGGAAAAGAAAGGTGAAGAAGAGAGAGAGAGGCTATGAGGTTTTATAAAAGAGAATAATGGAGGAAAGATGCTATAGGAGGGAATTTCCTCCTGTGGCGTCGAAAAAATACAATCACCATCGTGTTTTCCGACGATCGGCACCCATCATCTTCATTGTTGAATTAGTGGGTTCACAATTAACGGTTTACCGATAATAGAACTTTTTACATTGCTAAATCAATGGTGAAAAGTTGTAGAATCACATGAAATTTGGCGTACCCACATCTTAGATGATAACGATGAAGATATGGATTCCGATCGTCGGAAAACGTGATGGAGCGCGTATTTTTTCGACGCCATAGAAGGAAATTCCCTCCTATGGCCTCTTTCCTCCATTATTCTCTTTATAAAATTAGGTTTTAAAATACAATATAATATACATATATATAGAGAGAGAGAGAGACAGGGATATATAGAGAGAGTGGGATTTGTGAGGATATATTAGTTTAAGAAAATATATATATATATATATATATATATATATATATATATATATATATATATATAAGTTTATAAGCTAATACAAATATACTCCGAAAATACCCGGATTCTAAAAATCTAGTTTTAAAATACGAATAATATGCGTATCAACCAAAACCATAATTCGATGTCTGGTTAAAGAAAATGCATACCCCCTCCCAGAACGGATACATGTCAATGCACGTAACAATCCAAACGAATCTGTTTCATCAAACAGGAAGTGAACACGATGTACGGATGTAACCATAGGGTATGGGGTATGATGCATGACATGCTGGGTATTTAAAATATTATATTTGATTATATTTGTATTATTTAAAATATATGCAGATACTAAATATATGATACAGGTATGTAGAGCATATATGTGTGCACGGATTCTCTGTACTAGCAAGGATATATCGTAATCTAGATCTATTAGGGATTTCAAGCATGCGGGTTGGGTCGGATACTAAACACAGATACCAAATGCACTATCCGCACCCAAAACAAATAATAATCAAGAAATAACCATAAGATTAGCAAAACCCAAATAAATTATAGTATAAAACGAGCTAGGGTGTTACACAAATTATGAAATCATTTGGCTTCTCTGAAAAGTCTCTGGATTTAATAAGAGGATGTTTGGAAACATGATACTTTTCTATAAATATGAATGGACAATTAGGAGGATTTTTTCAAGGCTCAAGAGGAGTCAGACAAGGTGACCCCCTATCTCTTGCTCTCTTTATTATAGCATCTGAATATCTCAGTAGATGCATTACATACTTAAATGCAGAAGGAAAAATTATCCCATACAGGAAAAAACTAACAGTGTTGATATCTCTCACTTGTTGTATGCTGTTGACACGTTGATAATCATAAATGGCAGTAAAAAGAGTCTGAAATCTCTCTTTAATTTTCTACATGTTTATGAGGAGCTATCTGATCAGAAAATAAACAAGCAAAAGAGTGCTTTTTACATAAGTAAAGACTGTCCTCTCTCCACTTGTTCTTCCATCTGGACAATGATTAATATTAACAAAGGAGCTTGGCCTTTAATTTACCTTGGTGCTCCAGTGTTTCATGGCAGATGCAAAATCAGATACTTTGAGTCTCTTATAGAGAATATTAAAGCAAAGTTGCAAGGTTGGCAAAACAAGTTATTATCTGCAGCAGGTAGATATACTCTTATTAATCATGTTCTGATGTCTATGCCAGTACCATTTTAGCTTCCTGCAATCCTTCTAATATAGTAATAAATAGAATTACTTCCACGATTGCAAAGTTCTTTTGGAATTGCTGTGATAGCCACAATCATCACCGCTGGGCCTCATGGGAGAAAATATGTAAGCCTCAATAAGAAGGGGGCCTCAAAATCAGAGTTCTACGTGAAGTTACTGAAGCTTTTAGTATGAAACAACCTTGGAAATTTATTGAAAATGACAGCTTGTGGGCCAACTATTTGCATGCAAAATATATGAAAGTTTCAGGTCCTGTCATCAATTCTACAGCATCTACTATTTGGAAAAAGATTTATCACTGTATTTCTATTATCAGTTCATTATCTAAATTGATCATCGGTTAAGGAAATATTGATTTCTGGTATGACATGGAGATATGCCTTTGAAAGTTGGTGTGAATCATCAGAAAGTTGATGTTCCTGTTAATAATTTTTTTGACTGAAAGTTGGTGGAATTTCACTACTATTCAAGATGATATCCATGTAAGCATTATTTCTGAGATCAAAAGCAAAAATTATTGTCTCAATAATAATTCATACAAATGATTTGGAAGCTTACCAACTCAGGAAATTTTACACTTCACTCAGCATGGGATATTATAAGGCAGAATAAACAGCTGGACAACAAAGCAAAATTCCTTAAACTCAGTAATATTCCTAAAATATTATGATCTTTAGCTGCAAACTTCTAAGAAATACTTTGCCACTTGATTCTAAAATCAGGAGTCTGGGTTTTAATATTCCTAGCAAGTGTACATATTGCAGTAATCCACAACAAGAAGACTGAGAGCATTTATTCATTAAAAGTGAATTATCAGAATCCCTCTGGAATGCTATGCATGACATTTTCAAAACTGGAAAGAGATTATATGATTTTGATACTATTGAAGATATGTTTAATTTTTAGTATGAAATATCAAAAAGTGCAGATATTGCTAAGTGGATTCACTAGTAAAATAGGGGGTTGCCCCTACGGATAGTTTAATCCGTAGGGGCAGAAATAACTTGGACCTACGGATATATCCGTAGGGCTAAAAGGTTGCCCCTACGGGCAAAGACGTCCAAGAATAAAAATATTAATTCTTAATTAGGTGTTTGCCCCTACGGAGGCGCAAACAAAGGACCTACGGATATATCCGTAGGGGCAAGTAAATATCGATTTAATAAAATCCCAGATCTCGATCGCCTACGCTCATTTCCCTCTCTCTCTCGATCGGGCGCGAAAATAAGCCCCCAATGCGCCACGCCGTCGCCGCCAAGGTTGTTCTCCTCGTGGCCACCGCCGGTTTCGTCGCCACTGGAGTTCTCGTCGCCACCGCGGTTAAGGTCGTCGCCACCGCCGTTAAGATCGTCGTCCCTGCCCCAGCAGCCGTTCAGGTGAGTAAATCTCGAGGTAAGTTAAAGAATTTATTGGATTATTTTGGGCTTAAGGTTCATGGCGCGCGAGTTGGGGTTGGGCTGGGGTCGCGGTCGCAGTCGGGGTCGGGTTAGGGTTGGGGCAGGGGCTGGGCTGCGGGGTCGGGTTCGGGGTCGGGGTAGGTTTAGGGTCGGGGTCGGGGAAGGGTCAATTTATCAAAATTTTTATTGGGGGTGCGGCTGGGGCTGCGGGCTGGGGCTAGGGCTGGGGAAGGGGAAGGGGAAGGTCAATTTATCAAATTTTTAACAAGATTTGTATTAGTTTGCAAGAACACTTAAGTTTATCACAAAATATTGTTTGGGTTTTCGATTTATATCTTTTAGCGGTATGTATCCGTTGTCCCAAATTTTGAATTATCTTATACTAGTATTTATGCATGTGCAGATCTTCTTTATCCTGACAAAAGATCCATATCCATTATCTTAACTTAAAATCCTTTAGAGGGTGCTAATCCTAAATAACAACAAAATGATGTTAAATATTTCATCCGATTTTCACAAGATCATACTTGAAAAAAATGCAACTACTTTCACAATTTCACAATCCTAACCAACTCCCAATTTATTATGGTATTCGATCATAACTTGAGAACAAATTCTCTTTTCTATTGCCATCCCATGTCAAACCCTAGAATCGTGGGCCATTTCAAATTACACCAAATTGAGGCAAGAATAGGATGAAACCAACATAACCAACAATAAAGAGCTTTATTTGGTAATATATATTGATGAACAATGGTTGCTGTGTTAAATCCAACCCTCACATCACATGCATATCAATAAAGGAGAGGACTGACCAAAATGTTGAATTTTAACAATTGTGAAAGTTCTTCGGTCAGGATGTAACAGAAATAAGGAAAAAAAACCTAAAATATTTCTCACAAAAAAGAAAAAGCAAGCTTCTCTCCCATATCATTAACAAAGCTTATCACTTTTGATTCTCGAAATTATTTTACATTATATTTTCATTCAACACGTTTTGCTAGTTTGCTCACCAACCGTTTGATAAAATTCCAAAACTATTTTTACTTTCCTTGCTCACAATTGCTCTTGACTACGTACAAATCTTGAAAACCCATTAACGCTCTTGCAATAATATGCAAAATCACATGAGGATTCACATTCATCACCACCACCTAAGGCTAGGGTTTGGGCTGGGGCTGCGGCTATGGCTGTGCGTCCTCAAGAGGGCGATCATAGGATCGGTGAAGTGAGGTAGCTGGATATGAGATACGATGGATTTCCATGTGTTCAATGGAATGCTGAGGGTCAGTGTTGGTTATTCATATATCTCCCAAAAAAGAATGAGTTTGTTATCAAAGGTGTATTGATTTCTACATCAAAGAATATCAGTTATATGTCATTCAGTGACTAAGTCTGTTTCTGGCCCAACCATATTTATGAATCGTTTCTTCTTTTTCCTTCTTACGTATATTTACTAGTTCAGACTGTATGCACCTCTGCAATCAACGCCGAGAACTTATACATTATAGGTTAATAGACATATCCTATGAAATCACGGTGCATATCGAATTCATGATATGTTATAGTCCCTCATTATTTTTACTGTGGTGAGAAAGCAGTCGCTGGTGGCCACAAGCCATAGAATTGGCAGTTGTCCTACCTGCGATAACATCTTACAAATCATCAGTAGACATCTCTGTTATATTAATCTTTTAATGTCAGCTTGCATGCATGTTTATTTGCATATTTCCTCTGCTAATTATATTCTTCTAGATCATGTTTGCCTAATCTATCCGAGGCTTAGCATAATCTAGTGGCGATAAACAATTCCATCTTCTGCTACTATGGTGGCACTGAGAAACTTCCATTTAGAAATGACAACACGTATTTTATGGAAGTATTGTACATAATAAGAAGGAGAAGACAGTAATGTGGCAGAAGAAGAAGGAGAAGACAGCAATGTGGCAGAAGAAGAAGGAGAAGACAGTATGCATGTATATACATTTGAAATTTAAGTAAAAACAACCCTACACTTAAGCGAAATCATAAATCGAAACACACATATATAGAATACAACTCATACATGGGTATCCTCAAATCTAACTTTCATTGAATTTGCACGCGCACTTAAAATAACAACCTTTATACTAAAAAATTATGTATGCCATTAGTTAGTAGTTTATGGTTTTTAGACGCAAAAGCCATTTAAGAAATACTTTTCCAACCCACTATTAATCCATATTCTCAATATAGTCATTGGATTTGCACGCGCACATAATAAGAAGGAGAAGACAATAATGTGGCAGAAGAAGAAGGAGAAGACAGTAATGTGGCAGAAGAAGAAAAAAATGACATTGCTCGTTCTCTGTTTCAGCATCAATCTTCTGATATGAACTAATGATGGCTTTCACATAGGCTTTTCCCTTTAGAGACTTCTTAGTGTCCAATGGAAAGCATACATCAGATTTGTGCAGGTCGGGTTCTTCTATGACTTTCAAGAGTCTCAACTGATTCTGTAAATTACACCCTACTTGGGTGGTACTTTTACCACTTCTCACTGCAGGTGCGCTCTCTAATATCCATTTTGAATGTAATATTATCGATATTCAAAATGGATATTAGAGAGCGCACCTGCAGTGAGAAGTGGTAAAAGTATCACCCAACTAGGGTGTAATTTACAGAATCAGTTGAGACTCTTAAAAGTCATAGAAGAACCCGACCTGCACAAATCTGATGTATGCTTTCCATTGGACACTAAGAAGTCTCTAAAGGGAAAAGCCTATGTGAAAGCCATCATTAGTTCATATCAGAAGATTGATGCTGAAACAGAGAACGAGGAATGTCATTTTTTTCTTCTTCCGCCACATTACTGTCTTCTCCTTCTGCCACATTACTGTCTTCTCCTTCTTATTATGTGCGCGTGCAAATTCAATGACTATATTGAGAATATGGATTAATAGTGGGTAGGAAAAGTATTTCTCAAATGGCTTTTGCGTCTTAAAACCATAAACTACTAAGTAATGGAATACATAATTTTTTTAGTATAAAGGTTGTTATTTTAAGTTTTCCCTTATAGAGATATGATCTAACTGCATCTATCAACTATAAGTGTGCAGAAAATTATGATAAGAAACCATAAGAAAGGGTCGTAGCCATGCATAACCTTGAATCTACATACCAAATCATGCAAAAGCATGCACTTATTGTCACCTTGCCTTGGAATATAAAATATCTTGGAAGACTATAAGCGAGCATTTAAATCTTGATAGCTTTTGACTTCAACATATATTTTTCTTAAGTACCATGAAATATACTTGCTCCGTATAAACCGTTTTCAGGAAGATGGATTAATAATGACAAATTATCCATTGTGGCTCACTAGGTTAGTATTTTCTCTTCTATTGACCATCTTTCTAATCAATTGGTAAATTTATTCGGAACCGGCTGCGAATCATTAAAAGACATGCATAAGAAAGAAAGCTAAAATACAGATATATAGCATACCGATACATCGAAACTTCATAGTTGCGATGGCAATCCAGAGATATTTATTTCTACACACGTGGTGCGCGTGCGAATGCGTCAGGCATCATGGACAAATATTTCAGAACATGGAAAGTATTATTCGTATAAAGTAATTAAAACTTTTAAACACCTTGGGTAGATATTTTCTTAGTTGATGCAATCATATCATGAGGACTAAATTTAAGCTATTATACATATGCTTATGTATTTTTCTAACCTAATATATCACACACAGAGAGAGAGAGAGAGAACATCTGGTAGGTAAAGAAATCAGGTAGCAGGATCCTGAAGAAATGGAGTCCATAGCATTGCTCATCATCATCATCCATGATCCCTTTGATAAGAGATCACGGATGATGATGATGAGCAATACTATGGACTCCATTTCTTCAGGATCCTGCTACCTGATTTCTCTATCTACCTGGTGTTCTCTCTCTCTCTCTGTGTGTGTGATATATTAGGTTAGAAAAATACATAAGCATATGTATAATAGCTTAAATTTAGTCCTCATGATATGATTGCATCAACTAAGAAAATATCTACCCAAGGTGTTTAAAAGTTTTAATTACTTTATACGAATAATACTTTCCATGTTCTGAAATATTTGTCCATGATGCCTGACGCATTCGCACGCGCACCACGTGTGTAGAAATAAATATCTCTGGATTGCCAGCGCAACTATGAAGTTTCGATGTATCGGTATGCTATATATCTGTATTTTAGATTTCTTTCTTATGCATGTCTTTTAATGATTCGCAGCCGGTTCCGAATAAATTTACCAAGCAGATTAGAAAGATGGTCAATAGAAGAGAAAATACTAACCTAGTGAGCCACAATGGATAATTTGTCATTATTAATCCATCTTCCTGAAAACGGTTTATACGGAGCAAGTATATTTCATGGTACTTAAGAAAAATATATGTTGAAGTCAAAAGCTATCAAGATTTAAATGCTCGCTTATAGTCTTCCAAGATATTTTATATTCCAAGGCAAGGTGACAATAAGTGCATGCTTTTGCATGATTTGGTATGTAGATTCAAGGTTATGCATGGCTACGACCCTTTCTTATGGTTTCTTATCATAATTTTCTGCACACTTATAGTTGATAGATGCAGTTAGATCATATCTCTATAAGGGAAAACTTAAAATAACAACCTTTATACTAAAAAAATTATGTATGCCATTACTTAGTAGTTTATGGTTTTAAGACGCAAAAGCCATTTGAGAAATACTTTTCCTACCCACTATTAATCCATATTCTCAATATAGTCATTAAATTTGCACGCGCACATAATAAGAAGGAGAAGACAGTAATGTGGCAGAAGGAGAAGACAGTAATGTGGCGGAAGAAGAAAAAAATGGCATTCCTCATTCTCTGTTTCAGCATCAATCTTCTGATATGAACTAATGATGGCTTTCACATAGGCTTTTCCCTTTAGAGACTTCTTAGTGTCCAATGGAAAGCATACATCAGATTTGTGCAGGTCGGGTTCTTCTATGACTTTTAAGAGTCTCAACTGATTCTGTAAATTACACCCTAGTTGGGTGATACTTTTACCACTTCTCACTGCAGGTGCGCTCTCTAATATCCATTTTGAATGTAATATTATAGATATCCATGCCTCTTTATGTCAAAATTACTTATATTGTCAATGTTTGATTGTCTAGTTGTTGGTGATGCGTCCATATCAGGGACAGAGGCCACTCCCGTTCCTCCAGGTATGTTTATATATTATATAGGGCATGTATATTGATTTAGAATGCTATATCATAAATATACACACATTCCTTTTGCTCTTAGTCGTCCAACTCATTATCATGGGCTGCTTGATGAGATTAGATTTGCGCCTGATGATCTACAAGAGCTTGTTCACTCCCTGTCATATGTGTAAGCAGCGCTATATGCGAGTTTACCTTGTTAGTATGTATGTACTGAAATTAATTAATATTATTCAAATTTTGATACATGCAGATACCAGAGGAGCACATCTTCTATCTCTGTAGGTAAGGCTTTGAATTTGTTGATTTTGGTATTTCTTGTCAATTTTATAGACCAGTATGTGCTAAATATAATGTTCTGACAGTTGGTAGGGGGAAGGCAACATTCGAGGCTGCTGACCCCAGTCCTGGACGCCGCACACGGACGGCACCACGGAGGTTGGGAGAGAGGCCGAGGACTGGGCTCTAGCAGGGCCCATATGAGGTTGGACTCCACCCCGGTGGTTACTTCCTCCGTCTCCAGTGAGCGACGTATCCAGCATAAACTGGATAGCTTGAGGGCCAGCGTTCAGGAGTTGAAGGAGATGATGGTATGTATACTACTTTATAGTAAAATATCATTTCATATTATATACATATCAACATATCCATAATTAGTACGTAGCTTGAGCTTATTTGGTTTTAGACTTAAGTTTGATTAATCATACATACATATGTAATTGAAATAAACAACGCTTTTCCAAACTAGATATCCAAACAGGGTTTCGAAATAACTTAATAATGATACGAATTCGAATAATAAACAGTTCTTACACGCTTCTTACACACGTTATATCCAGACGCGACAGGGTAGATCGGCCGAGCCTCCACACGCATCTCCTTCGGCTGCGGCTCCGCAAGCCACTACATCGGCTGCGGTTCCGCAGACAGCTCCTGTAGCTCCACCGCCCACTCAGACTCCCGCTCGCGACGAATTGCAGAGTTTATTGACCGAGGAGCAGGCGCGCGTTATTCTATCGTTATTCAGAGGTGGAGCTGGACCGAGCTAGGGTAGATTTTTGGTTCTTTTTTTTTGAAACATGTATTTATTTATATCATACACATTGTACTACATTTTGAAACGATATTGATATTGGTTTGTATTTATATCATATTCAGTTTTTGTGTTTCTTTTGTATATTATATATATGCGTGAGATGTGATTATGAATACTGCAATATATGATTTGATTGATGTATATATTATTGTGCACAGGGCGGGAAAAAATCAAGCAGCCCATTTTTTAAAAAAAAATTCAGACAATATGTACCTACGGATTAATCCGTAGGCACACATGCTACCCCTACGGATATGTCCGTAGGGGCAAAATATCAGCAGTAACTGATATTTCCCCCAGATCTCAGTGCCAGGGGGTTAGGAAAGCCCCTACGGCTATATCCGTAGGGGCCACTGACTCTCCCCTACGGCGTTATCCGTAGGGGCAAAATATCAGGAATCCTGAATTTATGCCCCTACGGAAACGTACCTACCCATATATCCATAGGGGGCAGTACATGCCCCTACGGGTATATCCGTAGGGCCAAGTAATTTATTAAAATAAATCGTAAATAATATAAAATCTTATACCCTACGGCGTAATCCGTAGGGGAAAATGGACCTACACATATATCCGTAGGGACAAGAAATTAACCGTAGGGGCAAGTTCAGGGCCTCAACTTGCACCTGCGGCCTTTGCACCTACAGGGTATTTTTTCGCCCCTACGTATATATCCGTAGGGGCAGTGGGTTGCCCCTACGGATAAATCCGTAGGGGCAACCGTTCTTTGTAGTAGTGATTCCACACATTATCAGTTGGAATATCTGAAAAATGAGGTGGAAATGCAAATTTCGGGATGAAAGTATTGGTGCTTCCACAGTTTGGTATCAAATAATTGCAGATTTAAAGAATTTAGTATCTGCAGCTCAAATTTCTCTCAAAGGTAACTCAAGTCCCCAGATTCTTATGCACCTAGGTTTATTTGATCTGGTTATGATGGAAAATATTTATCACAACTTCATAGGAGAAGCCTCTAGAAGAGAAACATAAACTAAATGCTGATGGGGCAATGGATCCTATTGTTAAATTAAGTTCAGGGGGTGCTGCTCTGAGGAATGATGATAGGAAAATAGTTTTTGTATCCAAATTCTACAATGGTAGAGATGATATTTTAGAAGCTGAATGCAAAGCTATTTTAGATGGTGTGTTACGGTGCAAATTCATGAATATTAAAAGGGTGGAGGTTGCAACTGATTCCAGTACTATCATTGTATATATCACTGGAAAAAGTAAGGTAAAATGGTCTTTATTCTATTTGGTGCAAGCTATTCAAAAAATTGCAGTAGAGAATGAAGCCAGTTTTAAGCATACTTTCAGTGAAAATAATGTTGTGGCCAATTTCCTAGCAGCCCAAGCAAATAATGACAAATACAGTAGTAGCTATAGAATACAAATGCTTCCTGAAGAAATAAAAAGATTGGCTTGTCTTGATCTTTCATACCTGCCGAGATTTCGCTTAAGGAAGTCGAAAAATTCCAAGTTTGATGATGCTTTCAGACTTGTAAATCAAGAGCATGGGTCAACTGGATAAAAGGTTTGAATCTTAGAGCTTTTGCAGCGAGATATCAACGAGAAGACCCTGGATCTGCTGATCTCATGAAGGATAATATGGATCTTAACGAAGAAAACTCGGTTCTGAAGGATTTCTGTACAAAAAAAGTTATGAAATTTATCAAGTCAGAATCTTTGAGTTAAAGTTGACGCCTTTGAAGATTCTACAGGGGGTCTCACAGAGAAAATTTAGATCTACAGCTTTCTATTAAAGAGAAGATTTTTAGTTTACCTGGAACTTACTTGTGTAGATCTAACCGAAGTGAGCATAGGTTTCATAAGAAAAAACTCAGATTTGAAGAGATTAAAGAGGAGAACATGGATCTCTACAAGAAGATTTCGGATATGAAGGTTTAATGGGCAAAAGTAGCTGCAAGTTTAGAAATATTTGAATTTTTAGTGATTCTCTCGGTAGATCTCAGCGAAGAGAATTTGGATCTACAAAATTTAAGGGAGAAAAGAAAGAGATTTTGAGCTTAGAATCTTTGAGTGAGGGGGAAAGATGGCAAGATAAGAAGATTTTTTCAGACGCCGGAAGAAGAATGAAACCATGAGGATATTTGTTTGTATATATATCCTCTGAGTGGGGGCTAAGCGCGCGCATATTCTTATTTTCTTTAGTAACATTTTAACTGGGCTTTTTCCCAGTTTTACATTAAAAAAATTGTATATGAACATTGATTTCTAGGATATAAATAGATATATAGCTCTTTTTCAATCCTTGATTTAAAAAGAGCTTGACAAAGAATAATAAAGATTGAAAATGTGTCATCAATTGATCCATTGATATTAAATGAAGATGCATAATTTTAGGCTTCTTTCCGTTGGTAATGTGAATTCCCATTCATGTGATTTATGAATTTTATTAGATCTATCGAATTCACGTCTCTATTGGACTCACCAACTTGTAAAGTTCACCTCTTAATTTATATGGTTTAACCATTACCAACTAGCAAATGGAGGGCCGTGTTGTCCTTAATAAAAAAAAATCATCGAGCTTTGATATTTATTTTATCTAAAATCTTAAGTTCAACCTGAATTACTTGATAAACTTTTTCGTTTTTTATTTTCATCCTTTTATCCTTCTTCTTGTAAATATAAAATGCAACCTAAGTAAATCTATCTTTCTTGTCCTCCCCCCACCCCCACAAAAAAACCCATGGAACAGATAGGAGACAAAATAAAAGGCAAATAAATAAAATAAAAAATGAAATTCAATCTTCATGAGCCCACACCAACTAAAATGCATATAGTAAACGAACCCTTGGAGAAAGCCTAAGCAGAGATCCGATCGAACAAAATCATGTCAGTCAATCATTTCTAACATGCATCCATTTAATCATTTCCAAATAGCAGTATGAGATTGCAATCATCTTTTAGCCATTTACAATTTCTCCAAGTCGATCAAAATCTCTCTAACAACCCATTACCCAGAAACACTTCCAAGCTCTTTATTTTGCAAATACCCAGTTTTACAAATTCATCAACACTTTCTCTTCAACAATATCTTCAATCTGCGGTAGCTCCAGCCTTTTCAAACTTGCATGTTCATTATTACAACATCAAAAACAATACACAAAAATTCAAAATATGCAACCCCTACAATATCTAATTAAGAAACATCAAAGATAACAGCTTCAATGAATTAGCAATCACAACCACCAATTGGTTTCTACTGGCACAACTGCTCCACCGCAGCCACGATCTGTGGCGGCTGCACCACTGTCCACTCCTCCAGTGTCCCAGCATATGGCGTTGGCACATCCTGTGATGACAAACACATAACAGGCGCATCCAAATAGTCCCAGAAATTATCAATGATCGCCGACCTCAAACTAGCCCCAATCCCCCCGGTCCTCATACACTCTTCAACGATCAACACCCTATGCGTCTTCTTGATCGAATTTCCGATGGTGTAAAGATCAAACGGCTTCAAAGATCGGATGTCGATCACTTCAGGATCATATCCTTTGTTCACGAGGGTTTTGGCGGCTTGCATGACATGGTATCTGTCAAAAGTGTTAGTTCGATAAATTGTTGGCTCACAACCATAAAGACTAAGCTTGCGTAGCATAGTATCAAAATGTCGTGTTTTAAGAGGTCCGGGTTCAAAACTTATCAAGTTTATTAAAAATATATGCTTATTTTTTCCACTATGAATGACTGTTTTAGCTGGAGGTCTATTTATAGGATTAAAAAGCCCACATGAAGAAGAGTTTTCAAAGTAAGGGTAAATTGCAAAACACCGCCTTGTCGTTTACCACGAATAGCACTTGTACCTCCTCTCAAGTGGTTTATTAGCGCAAACACCACACCCCTCTGCTCATAACCAAAACTACGGAAAAGAATCGAATTCTTTTGTAAACAACTTGAACTGTCATCTAATTAACTCTAGACTTTGTTTTATGTCGTTTAGAGTAGAATTATAGTGTTTTTTGACGATTTTGGTCAATAAACAGATGGGGTGTTTGTCATAATAAATTACTTGAGGATAATTAAACCTAAGCTTTTAAGTGAAGTGGTTCTCGACTATACCTCATCCTCGAATAGGTCAAGATCGTTACATGCTCCCCAGGCCTCACCATCTCGGCCTCTTCCAAAGACAACACATACTCCTCATCAGGGATCCTTTCTTTCAAATTATAAAGAAGCACATGTTCAAAAAGAACAACCGGGTTCTCGCTCCTGATTGCAGCCTTCATCAAACCCTTTGCATTATACGGTGTCGAACAGGCGACCATCTGCAGACCCGGAATACTCTGGAAGTACGACTCCAACCTCTGAGAGTGCTCAGCTCCCAGCTGGCGGCCGACCCCACCTGGTCCACGGATAACAACCGGAATAGTAAACTGCCCGCCAGAAGTATAATGAAGCATGCCGCAGTTGTTGGAGATCTGGTTGTATGCCAACAAGAGAAAGCCCATGTTCATGCCCTCAATGATAGGCCTGAGGCCGGCGGTGGCAGCCGCCCCAATGGCCATGCCGGTGAAGGAGTTCTCAGCGATGGGAGTGTCAAGAACCCGGAGGTCACCGTATTTGGGTGCGAGGCCTTTGGTAACTTTGTAGGACCCGCCGTAGTGGCCCACGTCTTCACCCATGACGCATACGCGGGGGTCACGCTCCATTTCCTCTTCGAGTCCTTCACGGAGCGCCTCAAATAGCAGGAGCTCGTGGCTGAAGTTAGAGAATAGGGATTTTTAGGAGTTGTATTTACCCTATCCATTAAATTTTGTAGGAACAAAAAGAAAAAGGCTAAATTGCGCTAAACTAATCTTACTATTCTTGTTTTCCCAGTTAACTACCTTAATTTTTCTTATTAGAGTAAAATCCCTTAGTCTCCGATTAATGAAGGAAAAACTCGTTCAGGTTCAAACTTTAACGGAGTTTACCATAATAAAAAAAAAACTTTTAAGGTAGTTTAGTGAATAACAGCAATAGTTAACTACGTTATGAGTAGTTTGGTGTAATTTAGCCTAAGAATAAATCAAAGATAATGATTGGCAACAAGAGCAATTTTCTCACCATTCATACATACATACTACAGAAAAATCACAAAATTTTGACATATAATCCAGATTGGGGTTAGGAGTATCTTATCCTCCATCTTATAGAGGAAAATTCAGGTTCCAATGAATTGTACAACGCACTTAAAGTAAAAAGAGCAAATTCAATATGTGATAAGGAGATGATATATTATAAAAAAATCTAACGAAATTTCCTACAGCTTTGATGTTATGAGGAGGCTGCATAGCTTAAATAAGCTAGAAATGCAAAACATCAAAACCGAGATGAACTCTTTACTGAGCTTTGTAAAGAAGATGAGGTGACACAAAATTACAAACTATGGTGTCAACAAACTAAAGATAGCTTAACCAATGCTCTTTTTTGGTCACCACAGAGACATCTATTCACCTCTCCTCTGTTGCATTAGCAATTGACAATTCCCAGAGGTGACTTGATCTCACCAGTAATGGAGCAGTGATTAATTTAAATGATGATCCATACATGAACGTGACAACGGAAGGCTCCATAAGTTACGAAATGAAATCTAATTGACTTTGAAATCCTACTGTGGTGATTTTAGTAAATTAACCAAGTGGAACTTGTTAAATAAGGAAGTACATCTGAGTTTAAAGCTAATATTAGGAAGTTAAGAGCCCAATTACTACTTCATAAAAAACATGAGCCTTTGCAATATAGATTGTAACACAGGAGTCAAAAAAAGTTTAAGAAGTTTGGGTAAGAACATATGCAAATCTGAGACACAGGAACATTGGAATTAGTATCCCTAGAGAATTCACAGGGTATAAGGAACAACCAATTTTCAAATAGCCTACCAACACACTGGACAATACGCATCTAAAGGATTAATAATTGTGTTCATGATGATGCCTGCAAACCCATGAAATTAAATTTAAGTAAAAGTTAGGTGAATCTCGGTTGTAGAACAAATGTTGTGACTAATACAAAGTAAGAGTGGTTATCTTACGGATAGTATAAAGATTGGTAGTGGGCTGAGAACAAGTGTAAAGTTAGCATGGAAACCAAGCCGAGGCTCTTGCATAATTGAATTCAATAGCAGATCCATTTGCAAACATTCCAATATTCCAATTGTTCTTTCTACTATGTCTAACTTGAAACCTATTTACTCTGTAAGTGAATAAATACATTTGGGAATATTATTCTTCAGTGTCATAATTTAAATGAAGCAAGATCTAAATAGAAAGAAATAGTATATAATTCCATTCAAAGATAATGCAAGTATTTCTTTTATCATAATGGATACAACAATGGAGCATGAGTTTAAGTCGATGAACGCTCCAACTGAAGTATATGCATTACTTGCTTCTGACCATTTCCGAGACTAAAATTGTTTGTGTCACCATGGCTCATCGAGTATTGGATGTATGGATGTGTATGCGGCTTTATGGGGCACAAAGGTTGCATGCATATCCAAAAAATGGCTACTGGAGGGGCAATCCACAATGCTATGTATGACAAAAGATTCGGTTGAAAAGCAGCATACGGAGGACTTCGGTTGGAACCAGGACTGGATTGTAAACTTTTTCCTTTTTGGTTCAAGTATGACCTTAATCATATTAACAAAAGAATCCCAGTACATGTCACCTTATTTGAAGCTATGTTGAATTATAGCAAACATCTGGTTCCTAGCTACCTGTAAAAAGTTATTAATTTTTTGGACAGCCTTCTTGCTATGTAGTTATACTCCATGTCACCCACATGAAATGCAATGATCATGGGGATGATAATAATGCAAAGATGAAGACGACAATTCAACCAAAGGTTGTATATTTCCCATCTCCAAGAACTTGTGACCCAACCAACAAAATGTAGCTTTTATTGCCCATCTAGCTCCCATAGTTTTCTTGTTTATAAAGATAAAATAATCTCATGAATGTTTGTTCATTCATCTGAAAATTCAACCAAGTTTCTTAAACTCCTTCTCAATATAACCTAATGCTAATATCAAAGCTTGAAAGTTTCAATCAACGACAAGAAATTTAAGGTTCGTGTTGAGCTTACCCAGGTTTAGACGAGGCCGAAGCTCCAGCTGCAGATTTTTCCTACAAAACACAAATTCAAACACACAACTTTCTAATCAACAACAACAAATCAAATTATTAAAAACAAAACCATCTCTAATCAAACAAAAATCCACAAGACTGAACTGCAACTGCATTGGCGATCAAATTAGCATTCCTCCGAGGTCTAGCATCAGAACTCACAACCAAAACGCACCCTTTTCTCTCTGCATCAAAAACAACCACAAAAAATTCTTCAGATCTAAGCTCAAATCAATTGGAAAAAAATCTTCAATTCAAACCCAAAATGAAGAACCTGGCGAGGGTTTGAAGATCGATCCGACACGAAACTTGTCGGCGAGGCTCAGCGAAGCGGAGGCGATGGAGAAGGCCTGAAGAGCCGCTGCCATTGTTCAGAGAGAGAGGAGAGAGAGAAGCGATGAGAGAGAAGAAAAGAGAGGGGGAGAAAATATAAAGGAAGAAGCAGTTGGGGTTTGGCGATGAGAGAGAAAGAGGGCGGAGAGAGCGAGGATGGTTTTTAGAGAGAGAAAACTTTGATAATATCGAGTCTCTAAATGATTCACATCGATGCTGCACAGGGCTTCTAACAAAAATGGTTTTTAATTACAAGAAACTCCCTTACTTTTGCGACGAATTAGCGTAAAACCATCAGTGTATCTAAAAACCAAAATTTACATGTATTATAACGGCAGTTAACTTCTCTCGTTTTGTTATCTTATCGTCATAAAAAAATTATGAACCATTAATTAATATGATAGCAGAAAAATAATAGAAGCTTAGAAATTAATCTGCGGTTGGAAAAAAATTTGAACTTTAACCTAAAAAATGGTTTCGTTGATTCATTGATTGGGTCGGTGCATGATTTGGCTAAAAAATGGTTAGTTTTCAATCAAATATCATAACATTCTTGCATTTCCCAAGTACATATATTTTTAAATGGAAAATAAAATAACATAAACGAGTTCTTAAATAAAAAATATAAGAAATGTGTATAAAAGTAATAGGTTCACACAAAAAATAGCATGTGAGTTAAATATGTTGAAAAATTATGGTTATTAATTGCAAACGGTAAGTTTTTATAGTACTTATCTTAAATAAATGCTGAGATGTCATGGTATTTTAGTTAAATTTAGCCTTTTGAAAATGATAAAGGTTGATTACAATAACATTGTTTGTCAACATCTCATCCAATAATCATAGCCTAAGGCCCTAAGTAATTTATTAACTAGTGATATCAAATTTGAAAATTTTAAGTTGACAAATTATATTTACAAAGACATGAGTGTTGAGTATAATTAGATGTTTTATTTGATCTAGATATGTACATATTTGCACTGCTAAAACATTTTTCCCCTTCAAATGACTTAACTAAATTTCATTATTTAATACTAGATTCTATAGGAATATGAGACAAACTAACTTCTCATAAAACAAAAAATGCCTTCATGCTATATGAATGTTAGCATGACAAATTATTCATTTGATATTGCATGCTTGACAATATTAGCCATAACAGCTCATTTACTTGATTTTGCTACATGAATATTAGCATGACAAATTATTCTTTTGATATTGCATGCTTGACAATATTAGCCATAATAACTCATTTACTTGATTTTGAGTACTTTTCACTATTAGCCATGCGATGTCATAGGATACGCTGTCATGAGAATTGCTTTACTATTTTATCAGATATTGCCATGCCAACATAATTAATCTTTGACTTACTAACCGATATTTATTTTTCTTATTCGATAGATCCTCTATATACACAAAATATGGGAATGACAGTTATCATAAATACTTACATAGCCTTTTCTATCATTTCAGGATCAAGTCTTTAGACTATACCAGAACTTATAATTCGCTATATTGAGTCCTAAACCATAATTCATTTGAGTTCGTGTACACTTCAATGACAGTTATCATCTCAGATTTCACTGCTATGATATGTCATCTGAAAAAGATCCTTAATGGTGATGGGATTTATGATTATCCATATTTCTTTGCATTAGCATTTACAGACCATATTATGAATAAAGAAGAACTATAGTTTTGATTCTTGAATGTCATTTTATTTGAACAAAGATGGCCTCAAAGATTTGTTGAGTAATAACTTTGTTGAAATTTATGTCATTTCAAAGTAAATGTCATAATTTTCCATTGGATATATTGTCACAAAACTTTTTTTCTCTCCGCATGTAATGTCTCAATTCCTATGCTACTCATTCCAAATTCATAAACAATCAAATTGTATTAAACATGTTTTGCAAATAACCATTCCTAGATTTCTCATAGTGATCATTTTCAATAATAATACATTTATAGCCTGTTCTGTATCTAGGTGGGATGCCTCTGCATCACGCTATAATAGCCCCTTCACATTTTGTTCATGTGGCATCTCCACCATTTTTCTTGGGAATGAACTTGATAATTGAGATAATCTTTTTGTTAACTCTTCAAATATTAGCAATGCAGGCTACGCATTACCATTAGGTCGGCAACAGTCCCAAACAGATTTGCTGGGTTTTTTTTTTTTTAATTTCAAAACAAAATAAGGAAAATACTTTATAAATGAATTGCAACAGGAACAGATAGCATTTTTAATCAGAAATGGAAATTTTGCTAAGACGTGCATATGAGCCCATAAATAAATAGGAAAAAAAAAGCAAATAACTCTTTATGGGCATGTAAACGGATATGGATAATCCGAGCTAACTTTGTATATGTATCTGATTTTTGTCGGATACGGATAGTAATTTTCATTCCAAACACAATTTGTATTCGTATTTTGATATGCCAATAGCAGGGATGGACCTATTCAAGGGCAAAGTGGAGCCATGGCCCACCCTATTTTTCGAAACATAGGGAGGTACCCTGCAGTCCCTACCTTCATCTCGATCTCAATCAAAGGGAAAAAATACGTCTTATCATCTTTGAAAAAACCCGCATCTCTTCTCAAAAATCCCTAACCTCATGGCTCTCATCTCGATCCAAAAAGCAGCACGTCATATCTAAAAACTCCCACCTCTTAGACTCTCAGTCTCATCTCTAAAAACCCTTGCCTGAGCTTCATCCTCTTCGTCGGCACCCTTGCCCTCGCCCCTCACGGTTGCGGCCCCGTCTCGCCTCGCCGAGTCGCAAGTCGTACTCGTCTTCATCAGCCATCTCCTCCTCTTCGTGAACAGTCGCCTCATCGCCACTGAAACCCTAGAATCTTGTTGATTAAAAATCTATATGGCATTTTTCTTTTAACCCAAACCCCTGATTTTGATTTTGAATGAATAGCTTAATTTTGTTACTCGATTTCAATTACTTGATTTTGAATGACCTTGTTAAAAAAATTGTGAATGAATAACTTAATTTTGTTAACAACTGTAAAATAAATTGATTAAGACTTGATTTTATTATAAAAAAAATTGTGAATGAATAACTTGGACCTTGGCCCCATCCTTTGAAAATTCCTGGATCAATAGCCACCGAATACATATATGCTAACACCTATATTCTTTTTGTATCTGTATACGTATCAAAAATATTTTTTGAATATGCATTTCATGTCCGTATTTGATTTCTTACCATTCGTATCCGAATCGGTCAACTACTACTACAGCCATACAGATATAGTAATACCTATATCCACCCCCTATCCTATCCGTTTGACATTCCTAGCTCTTTATATTTCTCATCTTGATCCAGGGAATAATCTAGAATAATTTAGCAAGTGACAATTAATAACAAGTAGGGCATTTGGTATAGTGGTATGATTCTTGCTTATTGCTTAGGGTGTGAGAGGTCCTGAGTTCAATTGTTGGAATGCTTTTATATTTGTAAATTTTATTTACTTTTCTCCCTAAATCTTTTTAGGACAACAAAATTTGATTATAGAGAAATAGCAAGTGCTATGTAGATCAGTAAAGGAGAAAAATGTTCCATTGCGTGTTCCTAAGCAATGGCATAGATAATTTTTTGAGCAACTTTGTAAAAATCATCCATCTTCATGCCCTAAAACATAAATACACTAATTTTCATTTGATTTCAATGTTTTTGCTCATTGATTTAGGATTGTCAAATTTTCTATTGTCAAGAAGTCGTTAACCATTGTCGAACCATTTGATACAAGAGCAATAAGCTTCAATATACTATGAAAATTGGCATACTTATATTTTAGAGTTTAAAATGGACGGTAGTTCGCACTTCAATAAATTGCATATGAAAATTTCCCATGCAATTCATAGGCAACTTGAGCTCTTTGTTATTTAGTATACACATTATGTAAAATAAAAAGAAAACTTGTACCATATTTCAGAAGGCCATGAAAGAGCCTGTAACTAGAAATTTAATTTCATCCTTTCCTTTTCTTTTAGGTTTACTTTTAGGTTTACACGACGTAAACAGCTAGAAAAACATAATCATATATATTCCCAATATAAAAGAAATATTTTCAGAAATCTCAAATATATAGCATGATTTTAAAGGAAAAGCATGCATATTTGATATCGTAACTCATTCGCTGAAAACCAGACTCAATTTATACACAAGTAATGCAACATTAGCAAATCATAATTTAAATAGGAGAATAGCTCAAACTCCAAATCTTCAAAATATGATCAAATTAATGAAAGCATCATCCATATGTGAATAAATTAAGAATACAAGATTACGATTTCCAAAACAAGTAAAACTCTTACTGATATGCTGCTCTGCGGTAAGAATTTTGAAGAATAATCCGATATCATAACGTACTCTAAGCTTCCTACATATTAAACTTAATCGGCTATTTTTTGCAGTGAAAAATGATAATACAACAAAGCTGCTGAGATTATTGAACCTACTGTAAAAAAAATTTCGGGGGGGGGGGGGGGGGTGTTATTCACATCTTTGAACGATTGTGATGCTCCCCAAAAATGCTTGGTAGCTTATACATTTCACCTTTACACACAAAAAGATATAATTAGAAAAAAGAAAGAAAGTGTAAGCTTAATTATATAGATACACGGGCACAATGATTCCAAGTAAAAATAATTTACATCTATCTATATGCATTACATGGTTGCATTGCATCTATATCACTTTATTAGTTACAATTCATAAAATAACCGAATTTTACCTGAAAACAATCAATTTATGCGAATACAGTGTCTCGCATCAAATCTGCCGGAGCTGTACAAGGAAGAAAGCAAAAGGGTAAATTTTAGTTGAGTGAAATTCAAGCCAAGTTGACAAAGAAGTAAACAATACTTATAGATCACTTTGTGGAAATAACAAATTTTTACCCGGGGAATTAGTGAAGAGTTCAAATTGGCTCATTGCTTGCCTCAAGAACATCTCGCCTCCAGGGACGACGACGGTTCCACACTCTCCAGCTTCACGCATAAGTCTGGTTACTTTTGGGTTGTAAACGGCATCAAATACTAGAGCATATGAACTGAGAGCTTTCTGCAAATGCCACGTGTTTAATTAATTACATTAGTCGGATTATAACACTAGCTATATTTTTATTGTTTGAACAATAAGACGCGGGATGTTCATGATCATTGAAAGCACTATTGGATTTTATTTGTTTAGATGTAGAATGTAAGAAAGAAACAACGAGACCCTTCTTTGGATAGTATTAGTGTTCTAAAACAACGAGACCCTTCAAATTGGCTCATTGCTTGCCTCAAGAACATCTCGCCTCCAGGGACAACGACGGTTCCACACACTCCAGCTTCACGCATAAGTCTGGTTACTTTTGGGTTGTAAACGGCATCAAATACTAGAGCATATGAACTGAGAGCTTTCTGCAAATGCCACGTGTTTAATTAATTACATTAGTCGGATTATAACACTAGCTATATTTTTATTGTTTGAACAATAAGACGCGGGATGTTCATGATCATTGAAAGCACTATTGGATTTTATTTGTTTAGATGTAGAATGTAAGAAAGAAACAACGAGACCCTTCTTTGGATAGTATTAGTGTTCTTTACTATGTGCTTTCTATGGTAATGATTTCGATTCCCTTCTAAAATATCCTGACCACTGATAAGCTGTTTAGCTAAAATAATTACACAATGGCACTTAATGGTTGTCCTGTTGAGTTGATTGCACAGAACCCCTTTGTACATTACCCCAATTATACCCCCCTCGAGTGATCTAATAGCAAACACCCCCTTTGTCCATTGATCAAAACAATCCACTCAGATTTAACTCTATGAATGCCTGTAGACTCGAGATCTTGTTTGTGTTGCTCAGAGTAGAATATGGGTGTTTTCAAGAGTGTGTGAACATCAGGGGTGTTACTTGAGGGGATAAGTTCTACAAGTGTAAACTGCTGTTTTGCTTCTTCCTTTTCTTCTTCTTCTTTTTTGGGGGTTTGTGTGTGTGTGTGCGTGCGTGTGTGAAAGCATGGTACAGGTGTTTGGTCCTCTTTCCCCGATCAAACAAGCAAGGGGTGAGCAGCGACTAGCTATGGAGTATGGACTTTTCTCGCTTCTAACGAACTTCTATTTGACCTTTTTTGTCACACCTTTTTTTAACCATACACGAAGAAAAAGCATACTTTCTAGCTATAAAGCTTGTCAAGTCTGAAAGCGATCGATTGTTCTTTTGAAGAGCCTAGGACCTTTGAGCATGACCATTCTTCTTCTTCTTCTTCTTGTTTTTTTTTTCTGGGGGGGGGGGGGGGATTATGTGCTGCTAAATAGAAAGGTGGCGTATAGTTTGAATGCTTGGCTGACAACTGAACACTGTAGTCTTGTATTAAAAAAAACATATATATTTAAAAATATAATAAAATGCAACTTTTTAAAAAATGAATAATAGGCATTAATCCTCCTGTTTAACTGCAACGAGGCTTTACCACTAGGCTATAATGACACTCATAAATAAAATAGAACTATGGATAAATTTAATCAAGCACCATCTAATTTTCATGGATTTTGAGATAACACTGTTGAACTTTAAAAATGTCATGAACCCTTCTTGAAGGGTATTTTTGTTAGAGTTTTCATTAAAAAAAATGTCATATTCGGTTCATTTTGGGGTTATTCAATCCAATCGTGCCTTCCACAAGCCAATGAAACTGGCATTTTCATACAAAATTGCCCGTTCAAGGGGGATTAATGCCATTAACTTAATGGCATTTACAAAGTTCAATGGTGTTATTTCAGAAACCTTGAAAATTCGATGGTGCTTTTTAAAATTTACCCAAAAACTATATACGAGCAATATTCTAGCATTCATCAAAAGACCAACCCTGATTTTTTATTAAAAAAAATTGGAAAAGAACATTACTTTTTAAAGTAAACTAAGACTAGCAAGAGCACAGCATTTTGATTCCTAAATTTAATTACTTTCATACCTGAAAAGCAATAATATACAAACCTTAGAAGGTAGAGGTGTGTTATGGATGTTAGGATGCATCCCTACGAATGTTGTGTTTGCTAGAATGGTACCTTGCTCCACTTGAAAATTCTCCAACTCAGAAAGTGTTAAAGCCTTTCCTCCAACTAAGTTAGCTAGCTCCTTTGCTCGCTCTATAAGTCAGAAAAGTACATATAATTTAGTGCACAAAATTTAGTGGTGATATTGTTCCTCGAAAAGAAACTAGTCAAGCAGCTAAGCAATAAAGCTAGTGAGCAACATATTAATGTAGAATGCCCTAATATATTAATGTAGAACACCCTATTTTTGAAGGTGCAAAGAATAGATGATGATACATTGCAATTTCCAAATGTCAAAATTAGACCGATGCGTGGAATGGTCCTTATTGCTGTATCATAGAATCTTCCATTCATTAATAATAGGCTAAATTTCACTTAAGCACCCTTAACAAATAAAGATATAGGTTTTCTCACTAGCTACCTTAAAATATTTTATAACAGTAAACTACCTTTTGTTTTGAGAGTTTTTTCATTAAATACCCTCCAACATAGCACTTTAAGGGAGCTAACTATAATTTTTTTTAAACATTTAAGTAGTTAACTGAAAAACGCTCAGGGTGTAAAGTAGTTAAGTAAAAGGCTTATTTACTGAAAACTCCCCATAGGTTTGGGCTCGTGACAGCCCTTTCCATTTGAAATTACAGAAAACTATCCCTACATAACTATGCCACATCAGCCCTAACTACGCCACATCAGCTAAATTGCCACATCAGCAAAAAAAACAAAATTACCCTTATTATCTAACCCAAATTTCTATATAAAAAAAAACTTAACCCTCATCTTCCTCCTCCCCCCCCTCCTCCACCATCTCCGGCGACGGCCTCATCTCGCCATCAACCCCATCACCCGAACTCTGGTCCCCACCTCACTCATCTCTATCATCATCAGCGGCGGCGACATCATCACCACCGCCGCCACCATCATCACGATCATCATCGCCAGCCCCCCTCTACGCACCGCCACCTCCCCCTCTACTATCGCCCCCAACCTCCTCACTCACTTTGTCCCCCCTCCCCCGACCTCCCTCCCATGTCCGCAAACCCCACCCCCTCGACCTCCCCCTGCTTTGCGGCCCCTGACCTTCCCCTGGACTTCCTCCCTTTTGCCACCCTGACCTCTCCCTTGACGTCCTCCCCTGCCTCACCCCTCTCTCCTCTCTACACTTATATTCATCTTGGTCTTCAACCTCCTCTTCTTTCTCTTCGCCTCCATTCTCATCACCAGCGACTTCGTCCACCCACCGCTGTGGACGCGACCTCCTCCTCCACCCTCCACAGTTATCAATTATTTCATTAATATGTAATAATTATTTAAAATGAAATTAATAATTAATTAATTGTATTATGAAAAGGGTAAAAAGGTATTTTGATATGAAAATTAACACAGTTAAAGTTGATTGTTAAGTCGAGGTAGTTTATTGTAGTTTTAAAAGGAAAGGGCAGTTTTTTGTCACGGGCCCAATCTTATGGGGAGTTATCAGTAAATATGTCTAAGTAAAATTTAGCCTATATATAACGTATTCAAGAATAAACTCCTTGCTTAACCATCTAGCAAGGCAAAGAAGTATACTTGTCTGAAGTGAATTGTAATGAATTGTACCAAAATGTACGAAGACATGATTCTTTATTCAAACTATTGGGTCACTGTTCTTATTCCTAGACATGCCATTAAATAGTTATTCTTGATATGTACTAATCGCTCCTGAAATAAATACCAAATACATAATTGAATCCTACCATAGGTACGGTTCGCAATCACAAGTTTTGCACCCTTATACTTGGCTCCAAAAGCAAGTGCTCTTCCAGCACCACCAGCGCCTATGACAACAAAAAGCCTACCAGCCAAAGGTGAAACAGTACCATTCTTGTATCCCTGTAATCCTGTTCAAAAGATCATATCATGAAGGCTTTGCATTCCAATAGAAATTCCAGGCGAGCCACTTCATTTCCATTTAAACCTCTAAATATTAATATTAAAATCTAGAGTAGTAAGGCACCTCTAATTCCATCCTCAATAGCAGAAATTGCACCGAGGTAGTCGGTGTTGTAACCAATGAGTTTTCCATCGCTTGGTCTCTTGATAATAGTATTCACAGCTCCTATAGACTGAAAGATCACGAAAAACACGAGGTGGAGCTAGTTACAAATGTATTGTCACATTGCACGGTGAAGCAAATGCAAAAGAATACCATAGTGCAGATGTCATCATTTACCTTAACAACAGGATCAACCTCATGGCAGAGAGCAGCCGCTGTCTCCTTGTGAGGCATTGTGATACTGCAATCCAAATAAAAAAGAAAACAAAGTAGAAACTAATAGTTTTAGACAAATATTCTAGGTGAATAACCATTGATTATGACAAATTCAGGGAATAAGAAAAGAGGTTCTCAAACATCAGTTTCTGGTCCACAGTTATAAACCTAAGTATCGGTGGCCGTGGATTTGGACATGATGTAGGAATGATGCTAAGAAAGCACTATAATTAACAAAATGAAGTCATCATGTGTAATAAAGCATGAGCGGTCCACCTAATTCCATAAACAAGACAAACAGCACTAATTTTGTAAACATTTTCTTAAGGAAATTATAAGTACTCGTTTCTTGCCCCGGCTCTTGGACTTCAGATGGACTTATATACGATAGAAACCAATTAAGCTACAAAAATATATATAAATGGTAGGATTATCAAAATTATGAAAAATAAGAAGTACTGAAGAAGAAAGAATAAACCACACCTGAACCCAGCAAAGTCTGGGGATGAGTAGGTATTAAGAAAATCAACAAGGTCATCAGTCAAAAAGGGCACATAAACTGCATCGAGACCAACAGCCTCGAAGACTGCATTGTGCAACTTAGGGCCTTTGCTGTGGCGCACTGGCTTTCCAATTAATCCATATACTTTTGTATCAGCTCCTATTTGCTTGATTCTGTATACATCCAATAATTCTGACATAGTCGGCTGACCAGGAGCTGATTCTTTTCCCGCACCAAGTGTACCAAAAGTGAGATATCCACCAAATTTAGAGCTAAGTATTCGGGAGATCAGTCCTCTTTCACCCATACACAATCCTATTATTGGGACCTGTCATTCCCATTCATTGGTCAAATATATGATAACTAAAATAGGCATTAGCAGTATAAATATCCATGCGATAAAGGAAAACTTAGAAATTTGTAGTTTACAAAGACAACAATTTGTAACAAAGGATCATTATAAGTAGCAGAGAATTATAACGAAAGAGACTACGGATAATTCGCAGAAAACTGGTGGCAGCGCCTAAGATATTGTATTTGCTTGAAAACATGCATCAAACTAGCATGAATGTAATCAATCTGTACTGAGCAATCCATTGTGTAAGAAGGAAACTGGATATAGTTAACCTCCATAACATTTTTAATTGTAACATGTTGCAGATCTTAATATGGTACTTTATTTTGAAACATATAAGTTCTTCATTAATGCAAGCTCGTTGTCTCGTGTATATTAATTTTTTTAGATATCCTTACTTATTCTGTCTGATGAATTGATTTCGATTGGAAATATGTTTTCTCAATATTCACTAGATTGACCCTTCACTTATTTCTGGGGTACAATAGAAAACCATCCTCACATAAATCGAACTTTAGCATCAAAACTTCATCAACAGACCCATCTGCATTTAGCACAGCCTCGCAGACCTTTACCTAGCTGTACTTTCAACCAATCCCGGCCAAAAAAGAAAATGTACGAAATGCTGCATTGAGTTGGTGCAGTAATGAAAATCAACAAATTACGAACTAACAACATCCATTCATAAATTATAAAATTTATGTCCTAAGAAACTTCAATTTGGCAAGTCCTTTATGTATGCGTAAATGTGCTGAATATGTATTACCTGGCAATGCACAAGCACTTGAAACATGCGTGCCACATCACAAACGTCTACAGCAAAGGTCGCAATCTTCACTATGTCTGCTCCAACAGCTTGTATCCTTGCCACGAGACTGCTTAGCTCGTCGCTAGATGGAGTGAACTCATAGTTATGAGAAGAAACAATGATCTTAGTGCTCCCTGGTCTCTTTTCTGATAAGAAATCAAAAAACTCCTCAGCTACCTGCAAATAAATTAATGCAAAATCAATGGCATTTTCCCAATGGACACATATATATTAATGCAGCATAAAATACCTTAAGCTCAATATCCACATAGTCTGCTCCCAATTCCATGGCCAAGTGAAGTGCTTCAAACCTCTTTCTATCGCCACCTTCATATTGACCTCCTTCCCAGTTTGGCCTATAGTGAAGAAGCAAGAGTCAAAAGCACCGTACATACATGTATGTGTCGAAGTGGATCATAAAATATAAACAGCAGAGGTATTACAAGACTCGTTAGAAATATTATTACAAGATAACATATCATGAGCAAGTGTCCGTTCAACATATCGATTTCAATGTAGACTATATTAACTGTTGTAGAGGCTTATTCCAAAAGAGAAGGATACCTTGATCGGAAAGGTACACTATAGATTTTAGTACAAAATAAATAAATAAATTATACTTCATATTGTACAAATATATAAGCAATCACTAATCAATACTCCAATGGAATTAAATATCGTACTTAAAATGCTCCAAAGTTTTAGTTCACACTAATAATTAATAACAACATCAGAACCATAGAGTGTCAAACCTGAGCAATGCAAAAGCTGTCCATAAAAAAGAAAAGGCTTGGATTTTTTTTTTAAAATTAAATCAAGGACTTTCATTTACTGATTATATGAACGATATAAGATAAGTAAAAAGTGAATCTTTTATCCTAACTCTCACTCCGTAAAAAGTGGACAGCATGATGAGACCAAAGGCCAAGACTAAAGAGGTCACAACCCCAATGCTCCTTATCTTTCTCATCCAAGCAACTATAAACCAAACAGTTCATATCCTCTTTAATCAATCTTATGCTAAAGGATCTCTTTCCTTCACATACTTAAACAAAGTCCACATTGTGCGGATGCTTAAAAAAAAGCTCAAAACTTTTGTATGACAAGAAATCCGACGGAAAAGGAAATCACAACATCAGCTCCAATCTCTCACACACTAGACTCACATTTCCAAAGAAATGCAAACTAAATAACAGCCTACTGTTGGAATAAATTGGAATTAATGGGAATAATAAATTAAAGGGGATTTAATTGCAAAATGTTCTATGGATGGATACCATATTTGTGGTTAGATTCCAAAGATGAAAGTAGTTGTCATAATTAAACTTTAGAAAGATACCTTGTATATGGTTGATTTCCATAGTTGACAATATTGGCTTAATTAATTAAATTCAATTAGTGGAAGCTGAAAAACCTGGTTGTTTAATGCAATTAATGGAGGGTTATTAAGGGTATGTTAAATGTATTTAGTGAAAGCTGAAAACCCGGCTGTTTAATGTAATTAATGGAGGGCTATTAAGTGCATGTTAAATGCATTTATTAAATGCATTTAGTGGAAGCTAAAAAACCTGGCTGTTTAATGCAGTTAATTGAGGGCTATTAAATGCAGTTAATGGAGGGCTATTAAATGCAGTTAGTGGGAGATGAAAAGCCTGGTAGGCTGTTGAACTCCCCATGATGAACCTATAAATAGGTGCATTTCTCATTCTAAATGACCAAGAGAAAGAAAGGAAAGAAAAATACAATTTTTCTCTGAGTTTTTCTAGTTTCGAGTTCTAAAGTTTAGGCTATCTGAAGTAGCTTTCGAAGTGCTAATTGCAAGTGCATTGTTGGTTAGAGCTGTCTGATCCTACGAAGAATATTGCAGTACTCAGCGCAACAGGTTTGTGGGGCAATATTTTCTTCAAAGCTAGTTTTCCTTAAAAGACAATTCAATTCACCATGATTGTTTGGTAATCTGTAAAATTACTTTGTTGTTTAACTTCAGTTAACTGATTACGTCCATTTCTATTTGTTTGTTCTTAATCGGTATGTTATGTTTTCTTGAATTGGATCTAATAACAGTTGTACTAATCTTTACTATTTCATTATATGATTATCTGTACGACTCTGCTATCTTTGTAACAATCTTGAAGAAAATATTAGCAGTTATGTCTTCCTTTTCTGATGTTGGTGCGACTGCTTTCAGCCCCAAAATGGACAAGTCAGGAATGCCTGAGAAATTCTCATGACAGTTTTTCAAATATTGGCAACGGATGAAGATCCGGTTGACCACAAAAAGGTTGTTGGCAATGATACCATCGGAATGCCCAAAACCGGAATAAAAAAGATCCCAAAAGTGCAGAGAAATTACCGAGTGGACATAGCCAAAAGATGCATTTTGTTAGCTATGTCCAATGTGCTCTTCAATGTATATTGTTCCTTTTCGAACACTGCAAAGGCAGTGTGGGATGAATTAGACAGGAAATACAATACTGAGGACCTCAGTCTTGAAAAGTATTTTGTGTCCAAGTTCTTAAAGATCCAAATGATTGAGGGCAAATCTGTCACAGAACAAACATATGAACTTCTGTTCATTCTTCATGATCTTCAAGAGGCTGAAATGAAATTGCCCGAAAAGTTTCAAGTAATGGCAATCATCGAAAAATTTCCTCGATCTTGGGGAAGATTCGATATGTTTCTCAAATATCGTAAGGAAAAGTTCTCTATCGATGATTTGATGGTTGCCATAGCAATTGAAGAGCATAATAATGAGAATCATTTTGTGTTGAACACCAACCCAAGGCAAATGTTATCACTGCTAGGAAAAGTAAACATAAACTATCTTCTAAAAATAATGATAAAATCAAACCTAAGCTAAATATCCAAAAGAAACCGAAAGTAAACAAATCTTGTTGGAACTGTGGACAGCTTGGACATTGGGTTAAGGATTATCCCAATAAGAAATCCAAAGCTGGTCCAGGGTCTCCTAGTCAGTCTCAGGTCAACATGATGACGACTGGAGGTTCTGTCTTCCATTAAAGGGTATGTTCTGTTGATCCTTAAATTTTCACTATTTATGAACCTAATGAGTGGTTAGTAAATACTGAGCAAATGTGCACATTTGTGCTGATAAATTGCTATTTATGTTTTACCAGCCTGCAGTTGGGAAGTCAGTAATGATGGAGAACTCTTCTGTTGCTAAGTTGTTAGGATACAGACATATAGACTTGAAATTTCATTCATGGTGAGTTCTGTCTTTACATAGAGTGCATCGTGTTCCTACTATTTATCGCAATATTCTTAATGGATCTTGTCTTGTTAAAGAGGGTTATGAATTTACTTTTAGATATAATAAAGCGGTTATTTTAAATTCTGCTTCTTTTGTTGGCAAAGGTCATATGTCTGATGGTTTATTAAAGCTTATGGTAGAATATGTATTTTTTCTGAAGTTAATGAAATATCTGATTATCCAGTTAGTTATTCAATTGAATCATCTGATATTTGGCATGGTCGTTTAGGTCATGTTAACTTTGATTTTATAAAAAGAATGATAAACTTGAACCTGATTCTTAAACAAGACATTGATCGAAGTTAAAAAATATTTAATGTGTGCCACAACTAAACAACTAAGGAAGCATTTTCATTCAGTTGCTAGGACTTTAGATTTACATGATTTAGTTCACACTGATATTTACGAGTTCAATGGTGTTTTAACTAAAACCTTAAAAAATATTGTCACCTTTATTGATGACTTTAGTAAATATTGTTATGTTTTCTTGCTTAAAACCAAAGATGATGCTCTAGAAAAATTTATAATTTTTAAGAATAAAACTGAAACTCAAACTGATAAGAAATTTAAACGGTTAAGATCTGATAGAGGAGAAGAATACATCTCTAATCAGTTTACTCAATTATGTCAATCTTTTGGCATAGTGCATAAGGAAATTTCTCCACATTCTCCACAATCTAACGGTGTAACAGAACGAAAGAATAGAACATTGAAAGAAATGATTAATAACCTACTTGAAAATTCTAGACTTCCTAAATATATGTGGAGAAAGATTTTGAATATGGCTTGCCATATTCTGAATAGAGTCTCTTAGAAGTATAAAGAAAGTAATCCGTTCGGACTTTGGAGAGGTCGAAAGCTTAGCTTGAAATACCTTAAAATGTGGGGGTGTTTTGCAAAAGTAATAATCTCAGAACACAAAAGGAGAAGGCTTGGTCCTAAGACTGTAGATACTATCCTTTTGGGCTATATGGAAAGCACCTATGCATTGAGATTTTTAGTGATTAAGTCTGAAATCTCTGGCATAGAAATTAACATTATAGTTGAGTTTCATGAAACAATTTTATTTGAGGATGTTTTTCAAAATACTACTAAAGAAGATTCCAACACTGTCTCGGTTTCCATTTCTGATTAAATGTGAGGGCAGAAAGTTCCGACTCTGGATCTCATGGACCCGAAGAATTAGATGAACACAGAAGAAACAAAAGAACTAGAACCTTCAAGAACTTTGGTAACGATTTTGTCGTTTACAATGTCGAGGAAGATCCTGCTATGCTATGGCCTCAAAAGATGCTAAGCACCGGAAAGATACTATAAAGAGAGATGAATTTCATTGTTTCTAACGTAACCTAGGAATTAGTAAATTTTCCTCCTGGATGTACTACCATTAGGTGTATATGGATCTTCAAAAGGAAGCTAAAACCATATGGAACCGTCGATAAGTTTAAGGCCAGACTCGTTCTAAGGAGTTTAAACAAATAGGCATTGACTTATTTGATACTTATTCTCCGGTTGCCCGCAGGACTACAATCAGAGTGCTAATAGCATTGGCCTCCATATATGATAACACTATCCATCAGATAGATATGAAAACCGCTTTTCTTTATGGTACTCTTGAAGAAGAGATTTATATGAATCAGCTTGAAGGATTTGTAGCTATTGATATTGAAAGAAAAATATGCGAACTTGTGAAGTCTCTTTATGGACTTAAACAAGCCCCTAAACAATGGCATGAGAAGTTTGACACCACCGTTTCATTTGGCTTCACTATGGTTGAGTCTGATAAGTGTGTTTAAAGATCAGAAATGATTCATGTATAATCTTATGCATTTATGTTGATGATATCTTATTGTTTGGATCAAACATAAGGATAATCAATGAAGCTAAGTCGTTCTTGAGTACCAAGTTTGATATAAAGGATATGGGTGTTGCTGACGTGATTCTTGGTATGAAGCTGTTGAGGACGGCTGAACATTTCTCAGTCTCAATACGTTAAAAAGATGATAGAGAAATTTGGCTATAAAAATAGTAGAACCGTTAAAACCCCTTACAATCTTCGGTAACTCTCTACAAGAACATTAATGGTGTCTCTGTATCTCAATTGAGATATTCTCGTATCATTGGAAGCTTAATGTATATTGCGAACTGCACGAAACAGAATATTTCGTTCTCAGTGACAGTTAAGCAGATATACTAGCTGTCCAAATAAAACTCATTGGAAGGCCTTGGATAGAGTATTTCGGTACTTGAAGGGAACCATTTCCCTTGGGCTGCATTATGGAAGATTCCCCGTTGTACTTGAAGGGTGCAGTGATGCCAGTTGGATAGCTAGTGGCTCTAGTGGCTCTGGCTGTAATGGTTGTACAGGATGCGTTTTTACCTTGGGTGGTGGCCAGTCGCCTAAAGGTCTGCTAAACAGACTATTTTGTCTCGGTCCACTTTTGAGGCTGTGTTGTGTGCTTTAGATACTACTGATTAGAAGCTAAATGGCTTAAGAGACCTATGTCCGAGTTGTCCATAATCAGCAAGCTTATTCCTGATATTTCTGTACATTGTGACAACGTGACCACAGTTGAAAGAATTAAGAGTTCAAAAAACAACCACAAAACATGAGTCATATCCAAGTAAGAATTAAGACTGTGAAACAATTTGTGAAAAAAAGGGTGATGGTTGTGGACTTTGTTAGGTCCAAAGACAACACAATAGATCTTTTTACTAAAGAACTTGAATCGTCACTAATTCTGAAATCCAGGTTGGGGATTGGTCAGAAAACCCTCTCTAATTCATCGACAGTAGTAACCCAGCCTATCTGAGTGGAGATCTCATGAAATAGGTTCAATGTGGTAATAACAAACTGTTGGGTGAATTGAACACCTAAAATAGATTGATACTATTGTATCTGAGTCTATCCCCTGACAAACCTGAAAGGTGTTGTATACTGCTAGTAAAGTGAAAGTATTTGACTCTGAATAGGATCATGTTTTTATGACGAGATATGGGCAGTACATCTCTAGAGATGTACAACTATATGAATGTTATTGTGTGGCCGCAATTAGAGGAAATGGGTTATTCCTCAAATACATCCATGAATCAGGATAAGATTACATGGCCATAATGCATCAAAACCTAAATATTGCTACTATAGCTTATAGCATGTTGCTACCAATGAACAACACCACACTAAAGGGTCAAGTTCAAGACTCGGTTTCATTTCGTCCCTGTGCTGGTAAAATTGGATAACTAAGGTGATAGTTCAAACCGGAAGGTAAAACATGTTAGAAATCACTTCTGAACTTTCATCTATGAAATTGCGGCAGACTGTTGGAATAAATTGGAATTAATGAGAATAATAAATTAAAGGGGGATTTAACTGCAAAATGTTCTATAGATGGATACCATATTTGTGGATAGATTCCATATATAAAAGTAGTTGTCATAATTAAACTTTGGAAAGATACTTTATATATGGTTGGTTTCAATATTGACTTGATTAATTAAATGCAGTTAGTGGAAGCTGAAAAGCCTGCTGTTTAATGTAATTTATGGAGGGCTATTAAGTGCATGTTAAATGCATTTAGTAGAAACTGAAAAGCCTGGTTGTTTAATGCAATTAATGGAGGGCTATTAAGTGCATGTTAAATGCATTTAGTGGAAGCTAAAAATCTTGGCTGTTTAATGCAGTTAATGGAAGGCTGTTAAATGCAGTTAGTGAGAGATAAAAAGCCCGGCAGGCTGTTGAACTCCCCCAATGTGCACCTATAAATAGGTGGATTTCTCATTCCAAATATATTGAGAGAAAGGAAGGAAAGAAAAATACAATCTCTTCTCTGAGTTTTTCTAGTTTCGAGTTCTAAAGTTTAGACTATCTGAAGTAGCTTTCGAAATGTTAACTGTAAGTGCGCTGTTGGCTGGAGTTGTCTGATCCTATGAAGAATATTGCAGTACTCGGCGCAACAGGTTTTTGGGGAAATATTTTCTTCAAGGCTAGTCTTCTTCAAAAGACGATTCAGTTCACTTGATTGTTCGGTAATCTGTAAAAGTACTTTGTTGTTCAGTTAACTGATTATGTTCATTTCTATTTGTTTGTTCCTAATTGGTATGTTATGCATTCTTGAATTGGATCTGATAACCGTTGTGACAATATGTACACCTCTGCTATCTTTGCAATACCTATGAGCTGGTGAGAAAAACTAGCGATCGATTATTCAATTGCAATAACTGCAAATTTAGAATTTCCCCATCTCTAAACACACTACGCTCAGCTTTCTATAATCGATTCTCAACGCAATTACTGAAAAATTAAATTAGGGATGAATCAATTACCTGTAAGTGATGAGAACTGGAAGCGGGCGATTCTTGATCAAGAACTCGAGATCTGTCTCGGGATCGAAGGAGGAGAGGTGATCGATCCTGATCTCGGCCACGTCAGCGCCCTGAGATCTCGCCGCCGCCATGTCGGCGGCCATCTCCTCCACCGTCTTCGACACAAGTGGCGCGCACAGTAGCGCCGTCCCGAACTTATCCGCCATTTTCTCTCTCTTCGGAGCTTTCTCTCTCTAGAGAAATTGGGGAAGAGAGGGGGGGGGGGTTATAGAGAGAGAAAGGGAGAATGGGGGCTGGTGAATGAATCGGTGATGGCTCGGGAGAGAGTTTGAGAGCGAGATTGGCAATGGAGATAGGGGCATTTTGGTCTTTTTGTAGATATGTACAATATATATATAGAGAGAGAGAGAATAATGGAGAAAAGAGGCCCTATGGCGTCGAAAAACTACAACCTATAGTTTTTTCCGACGATCGGCACCACCGTCTTTATGTCATCATCTAAGATGTGGATATACCAAATTTCATGTGATTCCACAACCTTTTCACCGTTGATTTAGCAATGTAAAAAGTTCTATTGTCGGTAAACAGTTAATTTTTAACCCACTAAGTCAATGGTGAAAAAGTTTTAGAATCACATGAAATTTGATGTATCCATATCTTAGATGATGATGGTGGTGGTGGTGGGTGCCGATCGTCAGGAAAAAATAGGGAGAGGATATTTTTTCGACACCATAGGAGGGCCTCGTCCCTCCATTAATCTCATATATATATGTATAAACTAGGGAGAGGATATTTTTTCGACAAAGGAGGGCCTCTTCCCTCCATTAATCTCATTCATATATATATATATATATATATATATATATATATAAATTGTTAGAATAAGAAAAATTAAACAAAATGGCATGTCATTGAGGCCTTCTTTTGTTTACCTATGCTAATAAGTTGGGAGGCAATTTTGAAGGGAAAAAATTGTTAAGATGAGAAGGAAAGTAAAAGTGCTTTTCCTACGCTAACACCGTATATTTCTAAGGCTCTCTTTCCAAGTTGTAGTTAGAGTTAATGAGTTTATGTCGTTTTAGAGTATCATTGTGTTCTTTTTTCCTTAGTATATTAAATAAAGATCAATACTACACCAAACTTTTATGTATGTGGATGTTATGACACTAATTGGATAATAATTTAGCTGTTTATTTTGGTTATTTTGGAAAGTGTAACTTTTCACAAGGACAGGTGCTTTCCAAAATATCGTTAAAAGTGTTTTTAGTGATCGACTCTATTTTCTTTTTTTATTAAATTAATTTGTTTTTATGGAGAGAAAATTTTACGACATGATTATATACAAGGTTCAAGAACTTGGTTTCGGTTTCGGTTTCGGTTTCGGTCTATCATAATTTTATTTGTTTCGCTGGATTTCTACAAGTTATGTATTGGTTTCGGGTTTCGAATTTCGAATCGGTCTCCACCGAACCTTCTGCCATCAGTCTAACTTCTTTTTTCCCATGAGATAGAAAGAGCTAAGTACAACTAAGTCGGGGCCCCACACCTATGGTTGGTGGGCCGATGAAGTGGCAGCTCTTAGTGGGCCCCATGATGAGTGGACAGAGAAACAGCTCGAGAAGGACATTATGGCCTTCGTAAACATTAATAATAAAAAAAAAACACCGTGCTATTCCGCTGTTTTAGGGATTAGGTAATTTCAGGTGGGGGCTGTTATTAAGGTTTGAAACTTGAAGCTCTTAGTCTCCGCTCATTAAAAACTTATTCGATCTTATTCGACAGCTATATGAATAGAGCTTGAATAAAAATCTAAGCTCGCTGAAATAGACGAACAAATACGAACATCACAACATTGAGTTCGGCTCATGTTTAGGCTTCAAGGATAAGTTAGATCCTGTTGAGCAGTAATAATAAAATGATTAATCATTCTTAAACTTAGATCATAATTATCAACTCGTTGATATTAATCTGAGACTCGATCATACTAAATATCGAGTATATGCTGCAATATTGAAGAATTGGATAATTAATAATTTTAAAGTTAGTTGGCAAGGTTTAGACAAACTTGAACTCGTTTATTAAATTAACAACTATATTTCTCGCTACCCACTTTATCAAATAAATATGATGTTAAACATCGATATGATTTTTTAATATACTTTTGTATTTCTTTAGATGCAAATTTATAAATTTTAAATTGGCTAAGAAAACCCCAAGGCTCGATTTTTTTAATATACTTTTGTATTTCTTTTGGTGCAAATTTATAGATTTTAAATTGGCTAGGAAAACCTTAAGGCTCGATTTTTTTTAAATATATTTTTGTATTTCTTTTGGTGCAAATTTATATATTTTAAATTGGCAAGGAAAAACTGTTGGCAGATTCAAGCTAGTGAGAAATAGAATGAGTGGTGTTGCAAAACCACCGTAAAAGCTTCAGTGTGAGGCATTCTTAACCAATACAAACTTATGAGGGCGACCATAGGAAGCAGCTTGAACAGAAATGGTTGACCCGATACTAACTTCATGATACAATTATTGAAACAAATCATTGGCTAAATCACTGAAAACCCATCAATTTTGCAGGAAAATCAATTTTAACGACCAACATTTTACGTGTTATTTCTGGAACATGCATGTTTTATATAAACCAAGAATAGTTTTTTTCTGCCAAGTGGAAAAACGAAAGGGATTTATCCTTTTGACTCATGCATTCGGTAATTCCCACTGCATTTAGAACAAATAAACTTTCCCATCTCCAATGCCTAAGCTGATCAAAATAAGACAATTTCACATAAGCTTGATGCTTATGTGATGCATCTGAATATAATAAACCTTGGATAAAAACATAAAATTTTGAACCCAATCGACAAAATTGTAGAATGGTTGCCATCACTAAACAAAATCTTCAACAAATTTCACAATCAAATCCTCCACATTATAGAAGTAAGACCAGCTGTTTGCTTAAGTGTGTTCTGCCCTTCCACTGCTCATTAAGTATAAGAGCAGTCAGTAAATTGATCTTTAAAAAGCACAAGATGAAAATATAAATGTGCAACAAACATTTAGCCGAATTCTCCCCTCTACTTTGGCATTCCACATCATACCCATTCAATTCAACTTCGTCAAAATTAAACACAATCCATGTTGCATCAGAAAATATTTAACTCGGTTTCCTCATGTTGCGGCCAGCACGAATCACTTCATCCACTAAAAGCAACTGGGAGGCAATGACGGGCCTACAATGTGAAACAATAAATTTACAAAAATCACAATCTAACACTTTGGTACGAGGAATTCGAAATAGTTAAGAGTTTTATTTTTTTTGTGGGAAGAAAGAGCGGGGCTCAAAGTGAACCCGTCTCAAAAGATATATTGACAATAGTTAGTTAATACCCGGAGTTTATAATTTGGCGCTTCACCGAGTAGTTGTCAAAGATACCCTCGATGTGTGGATCAATCGATTCACCCGTGTGCTGGTTCAAGCCCACAACATTTCCTTGGTCATGCTCCCCCTAATAACGATAATAAAATATAACTTAACCTTATAACTTCGTTACAATGTGAAAACATGGCATGGAAGATATAATTTTACTATAAAGAGCATTGTTTGATTTTTGACACCATCTTAACACAATCATACTTCCCACACATCAAAGGCTAGAGAAATTGTGGGTGTCGCGACAGTATAGAAAGCTTCTAGTAAGTAAAATATCTAGAGTTCAAATCACGCATCATGTTTCGACCTATTATTTTAAAAAACAGAACTTTACCGTAAGTGCTATGATGGCATCTTGAGTGTCGAGGCCAGAGTTCTCTGCAAGAGTCTTGGGCACGACAAGGAGTGCGTCCGCAAAGGCTACAACACCGAGCTGGGCACGCTGTTAACAGTAACACTTTTGATTAATGATTCAGTATCAAGAAATTTGCTAAAAAGAGAAATTTGAGAGTATGACTTGCCCCCTGAACAGTTTTCTTCACAATGTTAACAAGATGCTGCCTTGCTGCAACCTCAAAAGCTCCAGCACCCTGTGATAACAATGAAAAACAAAAGGTAAATAAAGAATATTATGAAAGTAATACTTGAATCTGAACTCTTAAGATAAATCCAGCAACTTTGCTCCCAACTATAAGAGGCAGATTTCGCTAGCCTAAGTTGAAAACATATCAATTGTTTATTCAAAAATAAATGCTGAACAGATCACTTTTTCTGGCATTTAATATGCATTTCCTTTTTTGCCGCTGTTACGCAAAAGACGAAATTGATCTCGTAATAGGTTGGGAGATTTTGTTTCAAACCCAAAAGAACAGTTTGTCCATTTATATCTTTAAAGATGTGATGGAGAGTGATTGTTACCCATAACAGTCGACTTTGTATTCTGAAATCTAAACAAACACTTCAAAAACTTTCAAGTTTTTGAAAGGTAAAAGAAGGAGAAGGATACATTGAAGAGATACTAAGATGTCAAACTATGGGGATTAAGAGATAGGGTATAACTGATGCACGTTTTATGAATATAGAAGATAAACATGCACTTCATGACAACAAATATGTACACAAGACCTATTGAGCACGAAACAAATCATAATAATGGCATCCAAATGCATAAGCTTGTTCAGTTGAGAATCAAGATAACCGCAAGCACGGACGGCTATTCAAAAATAAATAAATTTGGCGATACAAAATCTCACCAGGACAACAGCCTCATCCTCGATCGTATTCTTAACAGATCTAAGGCCGTCACGAACAGCATCCTTGATTTGAGCAATGGTATGATCATTTGGTCCTGCAGTATAGAAGATGATGGGTATAGTTATTTAAGTGCACTATAAACAGAGGAATCTGCATCAAATCCATAATACTGGTGATAATTAAAGTGAGAAGCATGGATCAAAGAGATTGCTTAAGAACCTTTAATTAAAATTGTACAAGAGTGAGGGTTTTTCACATTCTCCACAAAGGTATACTTGTCCTCCCCAAGGACGTGTTCATACACAAGTCCAGCCCAACCAAGACAATCTTCAGTTAAATCCTCGACAGAATTAACAGCCTCACCACCACATGCTAGAACAAGTCTTTCCATATTTCTCCTCTTTGCTCTTCGAAGAGCAACTATCTGTAAATTGCGAAGTAAAGAAATTGTAAATGAGCACGAACAAATTATCGTTACACAAGAACTTCAAAAGAATTTCTATACCCTTATAAGAATTAATATAAATTTTGTATAATTATGAAAGAAAAATGGAGGCAAACCAAATGCAATGGTTGATAGATAAATAAACATTGCAAGAGTGACATCTGTCTCCATTAGGAAAAAAGAAAAAGAAATCAGAAGAATCGTGCCATAAATACTATTGACGGCCAGCATTAATAATTCAATGTAAGAAAATAGAATACAATTTGTGGTAATACAGAGAATACTTTCTGATTAGCAAGCCAGATTTGTAATTATACACCCACTCATAGCAGATAGTTATTAGCAGTTCGTCCATGAAATATTTGAATTTCAATATTCTGTGCTCTTCCTGAGCATAGCAATGAGCAAGAAAAATTAAAATGAAAGACCAATTCTCTTCACAATTTCCCTACTTGTGTCCTCTAATGAAGTTGCAAAATAATAAGCTTGGGGGGGGGGGGGGCACTAAGAAAAATGTACACAAATATACCAAACAATACTCATCAAATGCAAATTAAGTGATTGCACAAGATGAAGTTCCAACAGAAGAAAACATGGGAGAATCACTAACCCCTGCTCTCGCAAGTAGGTCCAGTGATGGAGGATCAATTCCCTTTTGATTGATCACAACGAAGTTTTTGTCAGTACCTGCACAAACCTACATATCACAAAAATCAACCTAAAGCAAATAACTTGCTAGAACAAGCATGGTAAAGTACAGCAGCTATCCTAGACCTTGTTCTTCAGTTCAATAATCTTCTTAACTCGCTCATCAACTTGGCGCCTTTCTGCAGCAACCATTTTTTCTCGCTGCTCAGCATTGGAGTAGAAAAACCCAGCATTTACTTCACTGATATAAAAAGAAATTATATTAGTGAATGCGAGTATATAGGTAAACTAGCATTGTTATTTTTAAAAAAGCATGAAAGAGTATCCTAATAGCGACACGGAGAAGTACATTACATTTAAGGACGAAAAGAAATTGGAGGTCTATGTGCAAAGTATAAATTTGAAATTAGTAATCAGAGCAGGGGAGGAGATAGGGATGTACAGTCAACATAATGTATCTTATTCAATATCGAATTGGTACCCTCAAGCTTAAGAAAGTAAAGTATTTCATCAGGGAAACGACTGAAATCAACCGAAGTCCTCACCCTTGTTTTAGAAAGTAAAGTGTTTCAAGCAGGTTAGATTACCAATCGTCCGCATACAAATCGAGTTGGCAGTTGTGCTCCCACATAGGGCTCCTGCAGTCTTATAGCTACGACGGCACAGTAGTATTTCAATCAATCATGTTTTGGAGGGTAAAGCAGAGAATTGATAGATTAATAGCATTCCAAATAACCTTCAGTATGGAGCACTGTACTTACAGGAATCTGACGAAAACAACCAAACTACCAACCAAGAAAGAGTAAAAGTAAAATTTTAATTAAATAAATAAAGTATCGATAAGGGGTACAGAATAAGATGGGTTTGGGCATGTGTCAATTAGTCTACAAGTCATGAGCAACAACAAAAATGTAATCAATGGTGTAACATGGGCTATATGTAGGCCAAAACAAACATGCAAGGAGACAATATGCAAGCTATGCTAGTTGCTAACCTTATCAAGAAGATACATTGGTGCATTTAAATTAAACTAGAAACCTATGAATAAAACAAACAATATACTGACATATGAGTCATATGAAAGTAGCTTCAATGCAAGTTTTGTAGTTTAAAATTGTCGGTACCTTTTCTCATATTCCAAAGATACATTGCACGTCAGGATGTAACAGTTTTCCACCCTACGCTTCATATCAGGGTGTCGAGAACCATGATCAAGGACTAGACCTTCAACCTAGAAAAAAGATCGATGGGTATGTTTAGGAGTTAGAAAAAAGAATATAATATTTAGAAGAAAAAAGAATCCCTAGTAACTGCACACATGCACCCACACACGCCGACAACTTTTAAGTTTGGTATGGGGGTTAAAGTTAATTCTTGAAAATAACAGTACCACTGCAGACACCCTTAATGGGAAATCATCTCAAGGGCAATTAGAAAGTATGAAGATATAGCTTTAGTATAACAATTGCAATATAATGAGCGCAATGGCTGTGACTTCAGCCAAAACTATATTGAGATAAATATCGGGTGCAATATAGTGTTAATTTTTCTACTCACTGCTAGTATTTTTTGTATAAGACATCAAGATATTTATTTTAGAGGACCTGAGGCTGAATGTTGTTTATCCAATGAACTTACACATAAGATTTTTTGGACTAATCATATACAGGCAATGCAATAATATAGAAATAAAGCTATAATCTAATAACGCAATTTATAAACATACCAATCTAGTATCAACGTCAAACTTATGGCGCATGTGCATTATCTCCACCATAAACAAATCAATAGGTTCATCAGGCTTGCGGATACAAAGCACCTGACCATGTAAACATACACTTTATTCAAAGACAGAAATAAATATGCCACAGATCACCAAGCATACAGTTGTGATGAGAGCAATAATTGTTAATATGACAACTTGTACAATTTGCATCATCATGAAAAATAAGGAATACATAACAAGCCTAGATACCCACTCAATAAACAAAATTATCTGCGAAAGAATGCTCGTCATGTTAGCAACAATAAAAATATACAGTATCACCAATTATAACTACGAACAACCAACCATCTCGAAAAATACAACTGAACTATTCAAGTATACATAATAAAAAGGAATGGTTGTGGGAGCATAGGAGAGATATATGAAACATAAGATAACATAATCAATGTGAATGATGGCAGGTAATCCCAAAGACTCTATTTGCTTGCTGTTTCCGACACTCCGACACGTCTTGGACACTCCGACACATCTTGGACACTCTGCCGGACACACTTACGGACACACTTGGGCCGTGTCCGGCCATATTGGACGTGCCCGACTCTTCTAGATAGTGTTAGGGTTAAATCTCTTTCATGATTGCCTACTGGAAAGAGTAAATATCATTTCTAAATAGTGTAAGGGATTAAATCTTTTTTACGACGGACTACGACTAGAAACAGTAAATGCCCATATTGATACTCGTATATATAAAAGTTGACTCCAATTAAGAAGAGCTAATATTTTGTTTGTTATACTTTTAAGGATTGTATTCTTATGTGTTACTTTTTATTTAATATATGTATTTGTTTATACTTAAAAAATACTTACGTTTTGGATAAATTTATAGCCTTTGTTTTATTTTATTATGATTTTAAGGTTGTATTAATATATATTTTTCTTGTATTTTACTATATTTTATTTAATATATATAATTAAATATATAGATAAATAATATAGCCGTGTCTCCATATCCTCCTTTTTACAAACTTGTCGTGTCCCGTGTCCGAGTCCGTGCTTCATAACCTAGAGGTCAACTTAAATATTCCAAAGAAACAAGTACAGAAAGAAGGGACAGTTATTGCCTAACTGCTATATTTTATAAAGATTGCATAAATCATACCGAAAATTTTTATATCACCTATGTTCCAGCTTTATAAGTTCTATAACTATTAAGGGACAACTGTTATCTCCGGTTTATAGCCAAGATGAACAAAAAACCAATAAATAATTCACGATTTTGTATTATCCTATTATCATAAATAAACTGGTTTGCTAATAATTATAGTAAACATTTTTTCGGCACGGACAAGAATTTAAATGTCTAATGGTTGAACAATATCATTTGGATAAACTGCAACTACTAACTGCTTAAAAAACCAACCGTTTGCAATAGAATGCACAAGTCTATCAGATATAATGTGCATGATATTGGTAGCATTAAAAATTATAATTTTCTATAAGCATTTCAATCTCGGTCTGCAGTACATAAGAAATTATTCTAGTATGACCAGTGCCCCTCCAATTTAACATGAAAACAGCCTGGGAAAGTTCCAGTTAATAGATAATTTGGAAAGTCAAGGGTTGGAAACAAGGACGGACCCATGCTTAATCCGAGAGGCACGTGACCCCTCACCAGATTTGGCCAATATATTTTTTTTAAAACACTCCAGCGCTACATCTTAACTTCTCTACTTCTCTTTTGACCAAATGGTCCCCATCCTTCACTAACTCAACCCTTAAATAAACAAAAGAATAGAATTTCCCAAATCTCAAACCCAATTCTTAAAATCGATCCTCTATTTCTACCTCTTCTCTATTTCTTTTCATTTAGCCACCGAAGTCCTAGTCGTGAAGCCCGTGACGCTCCCTTGACCTCGCCATCGTCGTTCTTGCTCGCCCCCCAAGTCTCCGCTGATCGGACCTCTCAATTCTCATCCTCCTCTCGCTCGCAATATCTAGATTAGGGTTTATACATTATATTTTCTTGTAATTAAATTATGCAATTGTCTTCGGATTTTATGTTTGAGTCTCTTTGCGTTAATGTGTTTAATTGTATTTCTAAGAAATATTGGTTTCTTAAGGAAATTCAAGTAATGTTTGTGTTCGCCATCCTCATTCGGTTCTTTTTCATGAGATTTCTTTGCTTTGAATTAATTAGATTTAGGGTTGAGCAATAGGCATCCCTAATTTTAAAGTATTGGGATCTTTTTTAAGCTCTTAAACTATTAAATCCAATAAATGAAATATATTAATTGAGTGCGTCACATCTTGATACAAATGTCTACACCATAGAGGTGGAATTAGAAATTAAGAATATCATTTTGTTAATTGTAGTTTATGAGATAAATTATACTTAAATACCATGGGCTTTTCTCTTTTTAGGAATATCATGGCCATGTTAAGTGCATTAAAATTGCACAAACTTATCTAGTTGATATATTTAATTTTATCCTTATTTTTATATTTATAAATGTTCTATTTTGAAACAGATATGGAAAGATTTTTCAAGAAATTAAAACCTAATGAAGGTTTATCCACTCAAATTAAAAATGATGAACTTTCTCAAAGTATCCCCTCTTACATAGGGATCGAGCCTAGTCAAGATGAGCTTCCTACTGATCCGGGATTGAGAAAATATATTAGTATCATTTCTTCTTATGCAAATGAAAAAGAGAAGATCCGAATAACATACTTGGTAAGGTGTTCTTGTCAATCCAAAAATCATGATTTTCCTTTTAGGCAATTTGGAGATAAAAGTAGATTTATTTTGGAATGCTTCAAAGACTACGGTAGCAGTAGCTGGTTAGAGTATAGCATAAAGCAATGTCGTAAACAACGGATTCGGAGTTTGTTTGGTTGGTCGACGAATAAAACATATCATGTTTATTTGTTGAATATTTAGTTTATTCAGATTATACGGCCATCAATATTTTCATATAAATATTACATATAAAAAATTCAAAAAATATAAAGATATAAAAAACTAAATTTTGTGGCCTAATGGTAAGGCATCTGGACTAAATCGGATGTGGGTTCAAATATCAGTTGAGAAAAAGAATAAGGCGAGAAATAAGGGAAGAGTATGTGAAATAATAAGTATGGATACTAGTTTTTTAATTAAGTTGTGGATCACACGCTTGAATTTTTAGTTGTGGGTATTTTGTTTTGGGCCTAATGGATCAATTCAGCCGAATATTCGCATCCACTTAGCTACATCCACGCTTTATCTAGCTAAAAGATTCTCTTTTTTCCATTCATCATTATTGTATTTATTCTTACCTTCATACTTAGATCGAGATATTCTATTGGACATAAAATGCCAATCTTTATTCACCTAAATATACGGTTTGTGTGGCAAATATTCAATTTGACCACATATTTAACCGAATATTGCAGTGTTTGTTCGTTTTGCCACCGAATTCGAATATTCAGCCGAATATTCTTTTTTTCAACACTAGCTCATATTGTTTGTGTTATCTCTTTAAGCCCGAGCATGGTGGCCAAGGATAGTAAAGTATTTGTTACCCAAGAATTTACAAATTGGAAAAAAAAATATAAATTTGATTTGCATGTTGGAGATCATAATAGTGTCCATAGCAAATGTTTGAAGACATGTGAAAACTTAATGAAACAAAAGCAACATATAGATAATGCTTTTTCAAACGTATGTGATAAAGCAAAGAATGACTATCACATTCGTTTAGATGCATCAATTAGAGCCGTTCGGATTCTATTAAGACAAGGATTGGCTTTCCGTGATCATGATGAATCCGAGAAATCAATAAACAAGGGAAACTTTCTTGAATTCCTAAATTTTCTTATGAAAGCTAATGATGATATTAACCAGTTGTGTTAAAAATGCTCCAACCAACAATCAACTCATAATACTGACAATTCAAAAAGATATTGTTCATGCGGTGGCTTGTTTAACGACCGAAGCTATCATTGTCGAGGTTAGGGATGAACTATTCTCTATATTAGTTGATGAAGCTAGCGATGTATCAGATAAAGAGCAAATTGCTATTATTTTGCGCTATGTGAACAAGAAAAGATGCGTCGTCGAGAGGATTTTCGATATTGTGCATGTAAACGATACTACATTTCATTGAAGGTGGCTATTGATTTTCTTTTTGGCGCACATGATTTGAACATGTCAAGTTTGTGAGGTCAAAGTTATGATAAGGCAAGAGAGAATTTAATGGTCTCAACAGCTTAATATTAGCTCAAAATTCTTCTGCATATTATGTTCATTGTTTTGCCCATCAACTCCAACTAGCACTTGAAGCGATTGCTAGAAACTATAATAAAGTTGCTTCATTCTTTAATCATATTGCAATATTAACAAATATAGTTCGAGGCTCATGAAAATGCAAAGGTGTTCTTCGGGAGAAACAATTTGAAAAAGTTGTTTAAGGAATTTGCAATTGTGAAATCATAACCAGACGCGGTTTAAATCAAGAAACAAACTTAAAGCGGATAAGAGACACAAGATGGGGTTCTTATGGTACAATTATCAGTTTGATCTCATTATTCTCCTCGACGATCGACGTGCTTAAGGTTGTTAGTGAGAAAGGTGCAAGTTCGGATCAAAAGACAAGCAGCGGATCTTTTAGATTTGATACAATCTTTTAAATTTGCATTTTTATTACACTTGATGAAAACTATCATGGGAATCACTAATGATTTGTTGCAATCATTAAAAAGAAAATATCAAGATCTTGTGAATGCCTCGACTCTTATTAAAATATCCAAACAAAGATTACAAAAAATGAGAGAGTGGTTGGAATGATTTGTTGAAATATGTGAGTAATTTTTATGAAAAGCATGATATAGATGTCCCAAAAATGGAAGATGTATTTGTTGTTCGAGGTCAATCCAGTCGAGCAAACACAAATCTTCATCAATTTAAAATTGAATTATTTTATACCGTGATCGATACAGAACTTCAAGAATTAAATAACCGATTTAACGAGGTTAGCACGGAGTTACTTTTATATATGTCATGTCTTGATCCAAGTGATTTATTTTCCGCATTTGATAAAACAAAAATAATTCGATTCGCGCAATTTTATCCTACGAATTCTTTCCAACAAGTCTCATTGCACATGATAGTCAACTCGAGAGCTATGTTTGGGATGTGAGTAACAATGATGATTTTTCTAAAGTGAAACGGATTAGTGCACTTGCTCAAAAAATGGTTCAGATAAAGAAACATATTATGTATCCTTCAATTTTTTGTTGATAAAGTTGGCATTGCCCAACGGCTACTACTACAATGGGAAGAGCATTTTCTGTGTTGAAATTGTCAAAAGTTCATTACGCAACCGAATGGAAGATGATTGGTTGAATGGTTGAAAGAGACATTTGATACCATCGACAATGAAGCAATCATGGAACCGTTTCAAGATATGAAGCATCACGGAATGATATTGTAAACAATATTCTTATAATGTATGATTAACTAGTTTATAGTTTTATTGTATTATTTCAAATTTCTGTGATGATTAATTGGTTGTTATATATTATTTTGTCAGACCGTTTAATTAATCAAGAAATCTATAATCTTTTGGTGCCCCCTCTGACCCAAAATCCTGGGTGTGCCACTAGTTGGAAATGCATGGGAAAATAGCTTCCTTTTATGTTGCAGGCACTCAATAATAGGAGATATTGTATGTGATAATTTTATGTCTGGCTTAAATTTTAACATGGTTCACCACTAGCAGATTAGAATTGGATAATATTTGACCCTTAAACATATAATGCAGCAGGTCAGGATATATAATATAAGATATGCTTATTCTCTTGTTCATGAAAAAGATAAGACGACTTTAATGTTGCATGAGCACCTTCTAACTTAAGATTGAATGTGGTTTCTTAAAAAAGAGTAATCTATGCAGTATAAGAAACATTGGCACGAGTTGCATGGGAAACTTTTAAGAGTATGTAGAAACTAAAGTATCACCAGTTGCAAAAAATGGTTATTACAGAGATGTCAAAGAAATCCTATCAGACAAGCAACAGGCAACTAAGATAAAATATTTTTCACAAAAATTACAAGGTCAAAATTTATACTTACAGCGTTAACGACAATATCTGTCAACTGATCAGCCAGTGATTCATACAACTGTAATTATTATAAAAAAATGTTTAGTGGAATTAATGTTAAGACACACAAAGAAATACTATCAGTGGGGAAAAATGTAATGCTGGAAGAGAAAAATGGCTACCTTTGTCCTAAGTGTCGTTCTTGCAACCATTTTTAAGATCTCTTTATCTGGTGCATCACCTATCACAACGGGTGTTTTAAACTTCTCAAGAAATTCCAGAGTTGCCCTTTTAGCTATATCAAATCCATCCACCAATACACGTGGATGCATACCTGGAAAAAAAAGCACCGCATAGACTTACCAACTCAACAGCAAAACTAGTGATCGGTGACAATAGCATATTGAGTTATGATGTCTGCATTGATGGCAGTTAAATTCCATAAGGGGGCGGTTGGTACGCTGTAATCTAAGAGTGAATCCTAGATTACCACCAAAGATTACCATGCTTGTATTGACACACATAATTTCCATGAATAAGATTCTCATGGGAATAATATGCCATCAAATCGTGGGAATCTTATTCCCATTCTACAAGTGTCTATCCAAATATTCCCGCCCAACACATCCAGCATCACGACTATCGGCTGCTGCTGCTGGATGCTCACCTCCATCGCTTCACAGCCATTTCTTGTCCCCGGCCACCGTCACTGGCCTCGTCGACATCCTCCGCTGCCTCCATAGTTGTCTTCTGCCGGCCGCTGCCCTCCACTGTCGCTCATCGACCCACCTTCGCTGATAGGATGGACGTCCCCTGCCACCGCACGATGTCAATGGCCACTTCAGCTACTCCGGTACGCTCGGTCACCGACAGTCACCCTTTGTTTTCCACCCACCACTTGTCACCAACCGGCCACCCCCATCCTCCATCGCCATTTTCTCTGCCGGCTCTACCATTACGCCCGCCATCGTCTCTTGCCACAACAACCAATGTTGTCCACTATCGTTGCACACATATATTAACGAGTATAATTACAATATACCAAGCACGATAATGCAACATTCCCTGGGATCAGTGATACATCAATCCCCGGAAATGTTTGGATTCCCGGTAATCTTCCATTCGGTGTACCAGGCGTCCCCAAAAAGCTTGCACATATGAAGATCGCTTTTAGGGACATAAATACCTCTAACAAAGGAGGATATATATATTAAATAGGTTTGAATTATTGAAAGAGCCTCACATGATGCCAAGCTCCAGTTTTCATGTACTCTACATATAAAGCAGGAAAATATGTTTGAACTATATTATTGCTTTTAACACAAGGCGCCGGAACATCAAGTTATAGGACCTTTATTCGAAGCAAGCAATGGCCCTATATGTAAAAGTTGCCAAATTAAAAAGAAAATCTTGAGATATGAGACAAAAGGTTGAACAGTTCAGAGACCAAAGCATAGTTTAAATAGCTTGTACATAGCTCAATGTTTGCATGTGGACTGGGAGTGAAATCACATTCCATAGATTTCAATAAATTCACTTAAGATAAATTGGAGTGATGTTATATATGTTTATACTTTATGCAGCTAATGGAGCTTGGGAGGTGAATTAGAATTAACCTAGTAATTCTTCTATAAATTCACATAAAAAATTAAGGGAGTCTCTATAGAACTATTATCTGGGAAAATTTTCACTCTTCTAAGGTGCAAACACACTCCAACCAAGTTTAAAAGAGTACAGCTATCCATGCATTGATATCAGACCAGAATAATGAAACTTATATAAGCTTCATTTTTACTCTTTCCACACAGACCTTCTGGATATACTATGAAAATGTTATTGTCTTTATACAGATCAACTTAAAAGATGTCAGTGATTTTCTTCCTATAAATAAGCTCCAGAATCAAGTTATGTCTTGTGACTTGTCTACAACAAGAAGCCTTCACCCCAATTTTTGGGGTCGGCTATATAAACATGTTTTTCCATTAAGCTCTGTCAAGGGTAATTTCCTCCGTTAAATTTACGGTTGCGGTAAGAACTACAGTTTTGTCACTTTTTCTAACCAGGCATCGACCGGTCTTTGTTGCACATGTCCAAACCATCGCAATCTTGTGACTTGTCTACTTTTTATAATTAGTTCATCATTCACAAATCCCTCCAGGTTTTTTTTTTGTGAAATCCGCTCATATTACCATTTCATATGTTCATCTATTCACCATCCATTGTGTTTACAAACAGCAACGAACAAGAACATACTGGTAATCTATGTCTAGGGTTGGCATGACCAATGGTCTAGAGTACCCTATAACGCCTGGATTGCTAAGTATGTATAACTAGCTAGGAAAGTGAGAACTTGAAAATGCCCCCAAAAAAACACCTAAAAACCTAGAAGCATCGATTTCCATGAATTTGACGATGGATATGACATAAATAATTACTTTGGAAGACTGACCAATGCTTTTCTTAAGCAAGCAATAGATCTCTAAGGGTGTGTTAGGTTGCATGTAGTTAGAAAAGCAATGCATTTGCAACAACATGCGTATCTAGTTACTTCACTTGCAACACACTTTTTTATGGTTAAAATGTGGTTCTAATTACTCGTTTTGCCAAATATGTGATGTAGTTGCAACGCAATACTACCTATCCCTTTAAATTTTGTGTTCCAGCACTTGTGGTTGGAAAACGCTTATATTTAAGCTTAGCTGCACTTACATGTTGCACTTACATGTTGTCTAACTCAAATTGTTATTCAAACTGCATGTTGGAGCTACAACCACTCAATACCAAACACTAATTTTAAGATTCAGGCGTAGTTAGAACCGCATAGGTCTCCAATTACACCCAATCAAACAGGCCCTAAGATGTGCATAGTTATCATCCATCTGTATGCATTTAATAAAATAACTATTTCATATTTTAGCATTTCCACACAAGACTAGAAGTTGACCTGCTGTGACAAAGCAACTTGATAATCATAGATCCAAAGAGTACTTGAGTATGTTGAAGATGCCCGTGTAGGTACCCTAGCTATCGTGAAATTGGAGAGGAGCATTACTCTCCATACAGACTATATCGCTAGATCCAATGGGAAAAGTGCATCTCCCTTGATTAACATTCAATCTTTGCTCAACTACACTCTTTGCAGGAACATGACTACAATTAAACAAGTTTATTTATCTAATCCATCTAAAACTTCTAATGGTTGCATGTTAAGCAAATGTTTGCGTGTGACACGCGGCATATGTAAAGGTGAACAAACTAAACCCAATAAGGCCTCATTAAAGTTACGATTCTTTTACATAAAAAGTCAACAACAAAAAAATTTCTATAGTCATAAATCTCATATAGACCTCCCGGTAGAGTGTACCCATTCTCCCTTATCAGTAACCACAGCGTTGAGGTCAAACGATTCCTACAAACATCGAAGTTAAGGCTCTCTACCACAGAACACGACAAGATTAAATGTTGCTACTCACATGGCTTCTAACATCACCACGATGATACTTGCATACTACACTTCCATTCTAATGGACCAGGAAAAACAAGAACCTTTATTGTGTCATTTCATAATATACATATGTTGTCGGACAAGTCAACACGAACTAGTACAAATACGGAAAAAGCAAGAAACCAAACAAATAAACCACCATTTGAATCAACTATTTCTTACATACCCAAGGTTTTGAAACAAAACAAACCTTCGTCGATGCAACGCTCTGACTGCTTCATCAACTCCCCGATAAACAACACAGTAGAAGTAGTCCCATCCCCGCTTGTATCATCCTGAGCCACCGCAGTCCTCGCGATCATAATAGCCGTAGGGTTTTGGATTTGCTACCAAAAAAAAAACTTCACATTCAGTCTCATAAAGTCAACAATATCTTAAAAAGTTCTTCAGAGTTTACAAGATCCGATACCATTTCCTTCAGCAGCGTGTTCCCATCCTTAGTGAGCTTGATGTCCCCAGCTCCACCAACAAGCCTATCAAATCACAGATCAAAATATAGATCAAAACATGCAAAAAGGTGTAAATATCAAAAGATTGGGGAAAATGATTACATTTTGATGGTTCCTTTGGGGCCGAGATTGGTCTTGAGCACGTCTTGAAGGCCCTTGGCGGCGTTGATGTTCATGTGCAACGCTGACGACTTGTTGAGGACCTCGGCGTTGGGATTCAGCACTCGAATCGACATTTTTTTCCTCTTGGGTCTTTTGTTTGAGGATCTAGGGTTTTGAAAGTCGGGGTTATTTTGGGCTTCGAATGGGGTTTTTGGAGAGAAGTAAGGAGAGAGAAGCGAGTGGAGAGCGAAACGATTTTTTCCCTTAATTAAACCTAATTAATTAATTAAATCCCGAAATGAAGCCAGACTGAAATTATTTCCCAAAATGAATCTGGAGTGCTAACGTGGAGTCTGGATTGCCACATAAGCAAGAAACGCTTTTTGTGTTGGTGTATTTTGCCCAGAAGCAAATTTTTCTTCGATTTGAGTAGCAAGGCTCGTGACGCTCTCTCTCTCTTCACAATTCCAATCTTTCTCTCTGTCCACTTGATCCCCTTGCTCTCAGTAACAAAAAAAAAATCCAACTCTCGCCGCTCTTAAAAATTCTCATCTCTCTCGCTAAAAATCTCTGGAATTTAATTCGAAGGTCGAATGAGAATTTCTCTCAGCGCAAACAAATGTATATCTTATCCCATTTCTACGATGATCGCTCCTTTTGCATGTTGGTTGCTTGATTTTTTTATGGGTTGTTGGTTAGATTTTTCACAATGTTAGCATGAGCTTCATAGAGATTTTGTTCAGAAATTTGATGTTTGTTTGATTCAAAAATAATTTGAAAATCACTAAATCTGAAATGGGTCTGATATTGGGTTTGAAAATTTAGGAAAATTATAGTTTAAGGTTGTCCGGTTTACATTCCATCGGTTGAATGTCTATTTTACCGAGCGACGTCGTGTGGCGCAAGAACTTATTATCGAGGGTCAAATGTTCGCTCAAAGGGTTCAAGCACCGTTAGACATTGAGCGTGAAAAGGCTAATTGTCATAAGGTGGCGATGTACGATCAAAATATTGGACTGTTTTTGATTAAGACCGGTACACGTCTTGTAGGTGGTCGGCTTAGAGATGGCAGAACACAGATAGTTAACCTTCAGGAGTCCTCAAGATGTTCTTGTGAGAAAATGTAGTCCTATCACCTTCCTTAATCGCATATTATAGCAGCTTGTGCATCTCGAGCGATTGACTACCGTACCTTTATCTACCCACACTATTCCGTAGATCGGTTGGCCTTCACCTGGACAATTAATTTTTTCCCGATCCCCGGTAAGGAGTACCGGTGCACCTATACCGGTGCACATGTTGTTCCCGACGAGTTTATGCGAAGATGTAAGAAAGGACGACCTGTTAGTGATATATGCCCTAGAGGCCATTATTGTATCGTACTGGTTTATATATTACTTAATGGAACCTTGGGATATACACGGACATAGTAACAGTCTTACTCGAAATGGTAGTATACTACCTGGTTTGTTTCTACCTCAATATGTGCATGTGTTTTTGTATTTCGCTTATACATATTGGTAGAGCCCTTAGGATCTTTACTTGACTACCAGCGTTGTGATGGCAGTCACACTAGTGGGGGCTGGGTAGTCTATAAGCACATCCTTCTTCAGGTCCCTAGTCGTTGGATTATCGAGACGGGGCATCGATACTGTCACGTCCCGCTTCCCAAAATACGGAATACGAAGGGCTGACAAGCTCAGCCATGCTCCTACGGTCGAGGAAATATCTCTCCGTAGTCACACTTCGGCTTCTAGCGTCACGTGGTAATCAGTAAACAATGCACAGGTAATGAGAAATGCAGTAACTAAATCAAAAGAACTAACCAGATGGAGATCAAGAGAGTATAGCTCTGGGTAACTGGTCAAGATGTCCGCGATATCCTCGAGGTGCGTCAGGTCCTGGTCCAAGGTAGATCTACTTTTCACTCTGAGCATGCATACTCAGGTCGTCAGAGCGACACGATAGTAATATATGTGTAGGTACAAATGGTAACACGCGCAGCAATAATGAATATGTAACAGTAAATCAAACGAGTAAAGATATGAACATGAAGTAGCCAAAATGGGTGTCTAATAGAGCAGGTAAACAGTAAAACAGTAGATAGTATGTCAGGTGTGTTGAATCAATAAATAATCCATGTCAATGTCACTAACCCTATCAGTCTCTAAGTCTCACTGTACAGGTCACTAAGCCTATCGTCTGTCCAAGTGTGAGAGTCAACCACTCGTGAGTATCCCCACCCAAGGGTAGGACCCAAGGGCAGGGGAACACGGGCCCGAGTCGCTCATAATAATCAGTGATATCCCTATATATCTCCATATATCTCCATATGTGCCGGCATGGGACTCTCGAGATTCTGTTGAACTCACACTCAAACTACCCCACACCCCGTGGTCTGCATCAAACGCCAACCATAAACTCAAATACCGGTCGGTCCATGACAAGCCTGCGTAAGAACTGGAGACAGGATCTCCATCAAGTATGTCCCGACTGATACCCAAGATAAATGGACAGTGTTTGGTGCCTTACCTGTGATACCCATACAAGTGCTTCCATAATTGTCCTATACCAATTATAGTCACACTTATACACGTCCTACAGACGTCGACAATGCAATAAATCAATAGGGTCCACTGATTGTGTACAAGTACGTGTCACTTTCACTTGTCCATTCATGCTTAAACACTAACGAACTTGCCACAATCAAACGCTAAAACCTAACACTGGGTAATGCACATGATCACTAGGTTACTAATGCAATAGCATATAAGTAATGTGATGAGAATACGATAATTCAGGCATGATTAAGATGTCATAAGTCGGTGTCCTACTACTTGTATATTTATCATAAATCATACATGCAAAATTCAGCAAAACAATGAAAAGAGGTAAACAATATGTTTAATTATCTAACCATCAAAATTGGTTTCACGTTAATCGGGTTTCAAAATCACTAGATATGGCCATTTCATTTTACGCGTTCACTGCTGGAAATCCAGTTTCAGAATCGAAAGTCCGTTTCGTAACGCATTTTAATCCTAGTTAGGATCGGAATTTAGCGACACTACAGTTGGATAAAATTTAGGGTTTTCAATGAGGTTTCCAACGCACTAGACGGATTCTCAATCGCATCTCTACGTCAGAAGTTATGCACTGTTCAACGACAGGGTATCAGTTCTGTTTCAGTTTGGGACTGCTATACGTCATGTTCTTTTAAACTGCAGTTTAAATAGTAAACGACGATAAAAAGTGGTGAAATCACTTGCGTTATTTAGCTAACAGATTCATATTCAAATAAGTATAGGGTTCCGCAACATACAAGTTCAGGCAGCAAGGTAGTGAGCATTACGAGACAGAAAACAACAACCAGAACTGCTCTGGACTGCAGTCCAGAGCCGCTCTCCGGACCAGTTCTCATCATATTTTCAGTACAGAGACAATTAAAAACATTCATAGGGTTTTAGGTCGTCGAGTCGTCTTTGATTCAAGCCCTCGAAAGCATCAATTTAATGTGTACACAATTAATTATGATTTTAACAATTTTCAAACGCGGGAAATATTCAGTTTTAATGGGTGTGCTTGGGGATGATCGTTTAAGCCGGTAACGATTAAATTCTCCAGTCAAATTTTACCACAACATTCATTGCCACACGGGCCAGCATATATAATCAAGTTCCGTCAGTTTAAAGGAATATTTTCGTTCGGGTTTTGCATCAATCACTTATGTCATATAAGGTTTCACGAATCGTAAACATGGAATTTATAGTATTTTGAATTGTAATGGATATAATATAGCATGTAGCAAGTATGGTACTTGCCTGGAGACACTTAGGCGAAGCACGGCAGCGGCAATGGCACGAACGCGCGACGAACGGTACGGTTGGGGTTTGCGGCCTTGGCTCGAGCTTGGGCTCCTGGACTCGATGGCTCGGTGGGTGCGACGGCGTGTGCTGGCGTTGCGACGGACGGCGTGTTGATGATGATGACGGCTTAAGAGGTTGAGGCCATAGATTTGATGGCGGCGTCGGTGATCCGAATGGCGGCAACAGCGATCAACGTAGGTATTCGACGGAATGCCGGGGACTCGACTGCGGCGGCCAGGGATCGAGAGCGGAATGTGAAGTCTCGGGAGTCGTGCAGGGGCTCGAGGGAGGTGGCCGGAGCTCCGGTGACGAGGGGACAGCGAGGGTGCTCGGGAAAGGAGGTGGGGGAGCTTGGGAAGGCGATGGGTTCTGGTGTGCGGGCGGCGGCCGAGGTGACGAGGAGTGGTTCTGAGTTTAGGAGGAGGTGATGGTGATGCAGGGCCGAGGTGACGAGGAGTGGTTCTGAGTTTAGGAGGAGGTGATGGTGATGCAGGGGATGCCGAGGAGTCGACGACATGGCCGGCAGCGCGATGGGAGCTCGTCGGCGTGAGGGTGCAGGGGGTGGCTTGAGCTCGGCGATTTGGAGATGGTGGGGTGAGGGAGCTCGGTTGGTGGAGGAGGACTGTGCAAGCGAGGGGTGAAGAGGAGAGAGAGACGTGAGGAAGGAACAGTGGTGGTCGTAGTCGGCGGCGGTGGAGCAGTGGGTTGTGGGGAGTGAGGCTTGGAGTTTTGGAGAGAGGAGAGGTTTGAGAGAGATCGAGAGTGATGAGGGGGAGCGGTTTAGAGGGACGAGGGTGAGGGTGGAGCACGCGCGGTCGTGGCCTCGAGCGTGGAAACGTGGTCGCGAGCAGGGCCGGGAATGTTGGCGACGTGGGGGGGCTCGGGGAAAAGAGCGGGAAATGATTTTACGCGGGGAAGAAGGGCAGAGCGGGTCGGGTCGGGTTCGTCTTGGGGTTTTGGGTTTAGGCGCGGGCTTTGGAGGGGATTGGGCTGGGCCGAGTGGGATTTTAATAAAAATAAAAGGGCTAGGGGAAAGGTGGGCCGGAGGAGCATGGGCTGGGAAATATAAAAGAAAAAGGGATTTAAAGGTTTTGGGTTTGGTTTAAAAAGGGAAATTTAATTACTTGGTTTACACTTTGCTTCTGTTGGGCTGGGCCGATGGGGAGTGTGGGCCGGAAAAAGAAAAGGGAAAGAAGATAAGGAAAAAGGGAATAGGGCCGGGTTTGGGAATAAATAAAAATAGGAAAAGTAGAGAAGAGTGGGTCGGCTGTGAGGGGTCATAGGAAAAGCAAAGAAAATGAAACTGGGGCTAGGGTTTGGGAAAAGAGGGAGGGAAAATATATAAGGAAAAATAAAAAGGATTGGGAGTTTAGAATAATTTATAAATATAAATAAATAAATTTGTAAGTAACCCATTTTTTTTTATAGAAAATACGGATATTGGTGTATAAAGGAACTGGGTATTACATCATACCCCACTTATATAAAAATTTCGTTCTCGAAATTTAAAATAAACGATAAGCTATAAATAATATGTGAAAAGAACCACAGAAGCAAATACTACTATATAGTGATCTACGTAGATGCAGCTAGATAAAATCAGAATCCTAAATACGTACATACGTATATCAAGAAAATAGCGCAGCTAAAATAATAAGCATAAGGCATAACCGTTCATAATAGCAACTATAAGTACAATACCCGGGAAAAATAAAGTAACAACAATAAAATAGTGAGGGATTTGTCGATAGGTTAAAACATTCTAGTATAATGTATCAATCAAAAAGAAAAATAAATTTTAAAATAACTTAGAAAATCCACATGGTGAAAATAAGAAATATAGCGCAAAATAATATGCGCACTATATGGTTGCGCTATCGAGAAAAAGGGAAGAATAGTAGTGTACTTAAAATGCATAAAACGGAAGTAGTTAATAACATGCACTTTTCGATACATACCAAATAATGAAAGCTAAATTTTCGAATAACGATGTTCTTAAATATAGTAAGGGTAATAGGAGGTAGCAAAGAAATGTATAGGGGCTAGCCAGGGTAGGGATTACAATAGAGTAAGGCCCATTCAAAAGATCGGGGTGCGGCACTTTTTAATCTAAGCGAGGATCAAAACAACACAAGGTGCAGGGGTGAAGGACAGTAATGAGTCTCAGGGGGAAAAGAAATGTATAGGGGAAACAGTCAAAGTATCAAGCGAACCAAAGATCCAAAAGGTTAGCGAACTCAGAAATTTTATTTCATTCCAGAAAATTCCAAACAAGGCATTCTCGAAAGATAAAAGATGGCCCTAAACTATACATAGATTTATTTGGCCAGAGGAGACAAAAACTAGATCACGTCAGTCGCGGTTGTGGAAGTTCAGCAGGTTACGGTAAGCTCGTGCGCTCAGATAGGGCGTCCGTTTCCATAGCGCATCGCAGGGATCGACATTGGAGGTTCTTCTGCCGCGGGGTCTTGTTCTTCTGGTCCTTCTTCTTCGTCGTTCGAGTCGCTGATCATGTCAACTTCGGAGGCTGCGAATCCCTCGCCCTCGGAATCGCTGTTTCCGAAAATCAACTGTGGACCGTTGATCTCGTCATCCGAACTGACCAGCACGCAGTCCAAGGAAACGCACGACCGTGTGTCCTCATCTAGAAGCGGCGCTGCTCCAGGGTGGGCCATGGCCTGAGAAGAAAGAGTCATAATTAGACAGTGGGACACATAAAGAAGATAACCAAGGATACAGTAGCACACAGAAGATATGCTGCAGGCAAGGATTGAAAAAATTAAAGTTTAGAATGCTGATGCAATGAATAGTATAAGTAATGTGAGTGGGAAAGAGACGATACACACATCACAACTCAGAATTTTATTACATTCAACTAAAAGTTCAACGGATACAAGATCTCAAACGAAAAGAAAATATTTACAAAAAAGTGACAACATTCTTATTGAAAGCGGAAAGGTGATAATTCTTCTTTGATTTCTAGACCGCTGCATTCTCGTCACGCGAGTTGAATCCTGCGCTGGGTCCGCACTATCCTCGAAACTCGAACTACGAAATAACCATCACTTAGCAGGAGTGGAGAGTGTGGACGAACCTCCTCCTTGTAGCTCCTTCCTTTTAGGGCAACTATTGACAAGGTGTTCGCTGGATCTGCAAATCAGGCATTGCCCTTTTGGCGCCGCGACAATCTCTCTGAAGGTGTCCTAGCTTATTGCAGTATCCACAACGTTGAGTCTTCCGCTGCTTCCATTACTGGGGAACAAGTGGGCGCTTCATTTTCATCTCTTTTCCTTGTTTAACGGGGATTCCCCTACGATTGTAGGCTTCCGCTGGTGCCGGAGTCATCTGCCTTCTTAATCCTTCAGATAACAGGTCGTTTGTTCGCTTATGGGCCTCCTTCAGACTTTGCAGTGCATTCAGAATCTCTACGGTCTGATTCTAGGGAGTGGAGATGGAAGAAGGGTCGTTGGAAGACATGGTCCTGAAACAACAATTTTGGGGACGATATAAGGCACAAGCTATAAGAATTAAAATACAATATGGATTAGGAAAGAAATCAAGAATATCGGGTGCGGTGAAATTCAAGCAAGTGGAATCAACTGTAGAACTCCAAGTCACTCAAACAGAGTTCAATGTTGCAACTATGCTGCAGTTCACAATTACAACCACATAACTCTACTAAGTCACCCAAAACTCTAGCGGATGGACCAAAATGTAAAGCATGATACACTATGTGAATCAAGATCAAGGACAACAAGTTTGCAATCTAGACCGAAAGATGTCTTAGATTGTCAAACACTACACGGAAACTGCAATCCCAATCGAAGCAAAACCTGGCTCTGATACCTACGGTCGAGGAAATATCTCTCCATAGTCACACTTCGGCTTCTAGCTTCACGTGGTAATCAGTAAACAATGCACAGGTAATGAGAAATGCAGTAACTAAATCAAAAGAACTAACCAGATGGAGATCAAGAGAGTATAGCTCTGGGTAACTGGTCAAGATGTCCGCGATATCCTTGAGGTGCGTCAGGTCCTGGTCCAAGCTAGATCCACTTCTCACGCTGAGCATGCATACTCAGGTCGTCAGAGCGACACGATAGTAATATATGTGTAGGTACAAATGGTAACACGCGCAGCAATAATGAATATGTAACAGTAAATCAAACGAGTAAAGACATGAACACGAAGTAGCCAAAATGGGTGTCTAATAGAGCAGGTAAACAGTAAAGCAGTAGATAGTATGTCAGGTGTGTTGAATCAATAAATAATGCATGTCAATGTCACCAACCCTATCAGTCTCTAAGTCTCACTGTACAGGTCACTAAGCCTATCGTCAGTCCAAGTGTGAGAGTCAACCACTCCTCGTGAGTATCCCCCCACAAGGGTAGGACCCAAAGGCAAGGGAACACGGGCCCGAGTCGCTCATAATAATCAGTGATATCCCTATATATCTCCATATATCTTCATATGTGCCGGCATGGGACTCCCGAGATTCTGTTGAACTCACACTCAAACTACCCCACACCTCGTGGTCTACATCAAACGCCAACCATAAACTCAGATACCGGTCGGTCCATGACAAGCCTGCGCGAGAACTGGAGACAGGATCTCCATCAAGCATGTCCCGACTGATACCCAAGATAAATGGACATGTTTGGTGCCTTACCTGTGACACCCATACAAGTGCTTCCATAATTTTCCCATACCAATTATAGTCACACTAATACACGTCCCACAGACGTCAACAATGCAATAAATCAATAAGGTCTACTGATTGTGAACAAGTACGTGTCACTTTCACTTGTCCATTCATGCTTAAACACTAACAAACTTGCCACAATCAAACGCTAAAACCTAACACTGGGTAATGCACATGATCACTAGGTTACTAATGCAATAGCATATAAGTAATGTGATGAGAATACGATAATTCAGGCATGATTAAGATGTCATAAGTCGGTGTCCTACCACTTGTATAATTTATCATAAATAATACATGCAAAATTTAGCGAAACAATGAAAAGGGGTAAATAGTATGTTTAATTATCTAACCATCAAAATTGGTTTCACGTTAATCGGGTTTCAGAATCACTAGATATGGCCATTTTATTTTAAGCGTTCACTGCTGGAAATCCGGTTTCAGAATCGGAAGTCCGTTTCGTAACGCATTTTAATCCTAGTTGGGGTCGGAATTTAGCGACGCTACAGTTGGATGAAATTTATGGTTTTCAATAGGGTTTCCAACTCACTAGATGGATTCTCAATCGCGTCTCTACGTCAGAAGTTATGCACTGTTCAATGATAGGGTATCAGTTCTGTTTCAGTTTGGGACTGCTATACGTCCTGTTCTTTTAAACTGCAGTTTAAATAGTAAACGACGATAAAAAGGGGTGAAATCACTTGCGTTATTTAGCTAACAGATTCATATTCAAATAAGTGTAGGGTTCCGCAACATACAAGTTCAGGCAGCAAGATAGTGAGCATTACGAGACAGAAAACAACAACCAGAGCTGCTCTGGACTGCAGTCCAGAGCCGCTCTCTGGACCAGTTCTCGTCATATTTTCAGTACAGAGACAATTAAAAACTTCCATAGGGTTTCAGGTCGTCGAGTCGGCTTTGATTCGAGCCCTCGAATGCATCAATTCAATGTGTACACAATTAATTATGATTTTAACAAGTTTCAGACGCGGGAAATATTCAGTTTTAATGGGTGTGCCTGGGGATGATCGTTTAAGCCGGTAACGATTAAATTCTCCAGTAGAATTTTACCACAACATTCATTGCCACATAGGCCAGCATATATAATCAAGTTCCGTCAGTTTAAAGGAATATTTTCGTTCGGGTTTTGCATCAAGCACTTATGTCATATAAGGTTTCACGAATCGTAAACATGGAATTTATAGTATTTTGAATTGTAACGGATATAATATAGCATGTCGCAAGTAGGGTACTTGCCTGGAGACGCTTAGGTGACGCACGGCAGCGGCAACGGCACAAACGCGCGACGAACGGTACGGTTGGGGTTTGCGGCCTTGGCTCGAGCTTGGGCTCCTAGACTCGATGGCTCGGTGGGCGCGACGGCGTGCGCTGGCGTTGCGACGAACGGCGTGTTGATGATAATGACGGCCTAAGGGGTTGAGGCCACAGATTTGATGGCGGCATCGGTGACCCAAATGGCGGCAATAACGATCAATGTAGGTGTTCGACGGAATGTCGGGGGCTCGACTGCGGCGGCCAGGGATCGAGAGCGGAATGTGAAGGCACGGGAGTCGTGCAAGGGCTCGAGGGAGGTGGCCGGAGCTCCGGTGACGAGGGGACAGCGAGGGTGCTCGGGAAAGGAGGTGGGGGAGCTTGGGAAGGTGATGGGTTCTGGTGTGCGGGTGGCGGCCGAGGTGACGAGGAGTGGTTCTGAGTTTAGGAGGAGGTGATGGTGATGCAGGGGATGCCGAGGAGTCGACGACGTGGCCAGCGGCGCGATGGGAGCTCGTCGGCGTGAGGGTGCAGGGGTGGCTTGAGCTCGGCGTTTTGGAGATGGTGGGGAGAGGGAGCTTGGTTGGTGGAGAAGGACTGTGCAGGCGAGGGGTGAAGAGGAGAGAGAGACGTGAGGAAGGAACAGTGGTGGTCGTAGTCGTCGTCGTCGGCGCAGTGGGTTGTGGGGAGCGAGGCTTGGAGTTTTGGAGAGAGGAGATTTGAGAGAGATCGAGAGTGATGAGGGGGAGCGGGTTAGAGGGACGAGGGTGAGGGTGGAGCGCGCGCGGTCGTGGCCTCGAGCGTGGAAACGTGGTCGCGAGCGGGGCTGGGAATGTTGGCGACGTGGGGGGGCTCGGGGAAAAGAGCGGGAAATGATTTTACGTGGGGAAGAAGGGCAGAGCGGGTCAGGTCGGGTTCGTCTTGGGGTTTTGGGTATAGGCGCGGGCTTTGGAGGGGATTGGGCTGGGCCGAGTGGGATTTTAATAAAAATAAAAGGGGTAGGGGAAAGGTGGGCCGGTGGAGCATGGGCTGGGAAATATAAAAGAAAAAGGGATTTAAAGGTTTTGGGTTTGGTTTAAAAAGGGAAATTTAATTACTTGGTTTACACTTTGCTTCTGTTGGGCTGGGCCGATGGGGAGTGTGGGCCGGAAAAAGAAAAGGGAAAGAAGATAAGGAAAAAGGGAATAGGGCTGGGTTTGGGAATAAATAAAAATAGGAAAAGTATAGAAGAGTGGGTCGGCTGTGAGGGGTCATAGGAAAAGCAAAGAAAATGAAACTGGGGCTAGGGTTTGGGAAAAGAGGGAGGGAAAATATATAAGGAAAAATAAAAAGGATTGGGAGTTTAGAATAATTTATAAATATAAATAAATAAATTTGTAAGCAACCCATTTTTTTTATAGAAAATATGGATATTGGTGTATAAAGGAACTGGGTATTACATATACTCCAGAGTAGACTGGTGTATACGCTTCTCATCCCAGCAGGAGAGATAGTTTGTCCCATAGCCATTAGTACGCCGTACTGGAGATAGTATGCATGTGCTCATTGGGTTATGAATACACTAGATAACACTCGTTGGGGACTGCTGGTGGGTATTATACCTACCGTCGAGTAGCAGTTCCCAGGTGACATGAGTATAGTATAGTCTGTTGACTTGACACTGCTACTTCGCCTCGAGTGTGTTCCCACCGTTCTTAAATTACTACTCTACCACGTCTCAAAGGAGTCGTGCAAACATGTAGTAGTTGGGTGCAGTCTCGAAGCACTTGGAGGCAGTAGCGGTTAGATAGGATTCGTCTCTCCCGGTATTTGGGGTTGATATCGTGCTATGTTCGGAAGGCCATTACACAAAGTCCTTGGCCAAGACAAGCGAAATTTATTGGTAGGTACTCCAGTAATTTCTTAGGGTGTTTTGGGCTACCATCCGACACGACTTATTGCGCTATTAGGGGTCTGACGATTACCGCCCCCTAGGCCCGATATGCGATACTCTTAGACGAACAGACCGGGATGTACAGAGATAGGCTCAGTAGGAGTTCGGATGAGTTTGCTCATCGGCCTTCTTATTGACAGATACCTGGGTAGCCCTTACGTGCGGCTAGTCCGCTGACGGCTTATGGTTAAACCTACTGCCAGCGTAGTGTCGAGTCTTTAGAGTCCCACATAGAGTGTTTCCCTGCATCAGGCAAAAGATGTAGAGGTCGTATGGTTTTACGACAGGGTTCGATCACGTAAGTGTACTTGTGCACGGATGATGATTCGGACAGATAATACTAGTGAGTTTTGGTTTAAACCGGATCCTAGTATTATACTGATGGATTATTTTCGTCTCTTTTGTATTCGTATTTTTCGGGATACGGATATGTATATACGGATGAGGGGCATTTTCGTAATTTGTTCAAAGATGCTTCTAAAAGAAGACACCTCATATTATGTATTAAACATTTTAGGTTAAATGATTAATGTATTAAGAGGTGGAGGAAATGAGATGAAATTTTGCATAATATGGAGCATGGCTCTTGGTGACACATGGAGGGTTTTGAAGCCATGACTCACTAAGATGAAATATGAACCAATTTTTTATTAGAGTTATTCTATTGAAAAATGAGAATGGTTCAGATTATTTACAAGTGAGTACACTCTCCATTTCATGCTAACACCTCACCAGCTTTTCCTCAAGTTGATCTTCTTCTACCTTTAACCTTTCATGTCTCATGTGTTGAGAAACCTAAGGTTATGAGAGACATACCAATCTATCTATACTCTCTACATCACTTAGGTCATCTAGTGTAGCGAACTAGGTGTCCTAATTTCCTTGGATTTGAGGTTGGAGCCCGGACTATAGACTCTCGGGTGGATCGTCTTTGACTCGAGGAGGCCGACGAGGAAGCACCAATCCGTTACGATCCTTGGATCTTGTGAAGAGGAGGAGGACAACAACAAGAAGACCCGAAGGACTTGAAATCATGAGGTATAATATTCTATTCATGTAATTTACCTCATAGTAGTTTGCTAGTTAGGGTTTTGTATCGATCCTGGAGTTCGAGTCGGTGTTACGAAGCCTGTAAAAATCGTTTTTATATATTCCACCTCCCCGCGAACCCGTGGGGTGCGTAACATCGACTTACAGTGGTATCAGAGCCTACTAAACCTTTACTAGCTTGTTAGCAAGTGTTAGAATTTCGATCGTCGGAAAAATCCCGAAACGAAACACCAATACCCTAATTTTATATCGATTTTTTAAAGTGTCAGGAAAATTATTTCAGAGGTATGAAAAATGTGTGCACGGTATTCTATGAATACTGTAGAAAAATGAGTCGATGATTCGCCAAGACGGTCTCGGAAGCGCTGCGGAACGGTGGGTTTTGCCACGGATCCGCTGCCGAGTCGAGGCCGATTCAACTCATTTTTCCACTGTTGTTTCTTATTTTTGGTGTTCCGTTTTCTGGAATATTTGGTTTTTACCCAGTATTTTTTGGTGTGCTGGTTTGCACTTGGGGTAGACACGGAAAATATGTTTCGATCGAAATTTTAAAGTTCTTGGCTAATCGGGTTTTATCTGTGTTGTTATATGTGTTTTTAAATTTCAACTAATTGCTATATGTCGGTTAGTTTGAGGTTGCACATATCTGTTAGTTTGTGTATATGAACTTTATTGGATTGTCGTAGATGAATAGCCGGGGATGTGAGAAGAGAGTTTCTTTCATTCGATATAAATCGTAAAGTGATGTAATATTATTTTGCGGGGCACATCCGGGTTAAGGTTGTATCCACCGTTGTACTATTTCTTTTTCTGTTTTTTTTGCTCCTAGGATAGACCCAAGGTGGGGTGCACAAACAACCGGGTTCTTTGAAGTGCCGAGTGGTCTACTCATTTTACCGAGGGAGGTTGCTTCACTTCGGGAATTTGGCGGGTAGTTTTCCGCACCCGTAGGGTTCTGGGGTGGGGTTTTGGCTATTCATCACGACCGTGGAATTCGTCTTTCGTTACAGGCTTAAACGAAATGCGGTATTCCTAGTATATCCAATATATTCATCTGTGATATAGAATGCCTATTATTGCGTGAGACGAATGATTATTATATATATTCTATATAGTAGACGTTGCTTATGTTTTGCATCCGCGCTAGTCCAGCCCCCACTCTGGCGTTAGTTAAGTAACCTAACGGTGTTAGACGGGGCCCAGTGGCGAATGCATATGGTATAAGCGGACGTGTTATTTTCGTTTCTCTCTGTAATGATAGGTGTTAATGATGGGCCTGCATTAGATTAATGCAAAGCAAACAAACTAGAGCTGAATCGTTGGAACAAATTTCAAAACCACTTAGTTTTTCCAAAACAGAAACTTTTAAAATGCGGAGCTTAAACCACTCCTTTAAAAGCTATCATGGTTCCTTTGACTATATCAAGTTCACTACGTTCACGGTTTCGCCAAGACCATTCGTAGCCCTCCATCATTTCATATGAATATTCAGTAGTATTCAAGCTATATTTGTCGACCTTTGCCAAGGCATAGTGATTGGTAGCTGCTGAATATTCATATGTAGCATAGATAGATGCATTGGTTTGGGACAGTCGTACTACTTTGTTGGCCTTCGTCAAGGGTATATACGGGTGGGTTCAAATTAACCTAGACAATGACGGGTAGAACTTGACATGTGACTTATGCTTTGTTAGCCTTCGTCAAGGTCATAAGAGCATGGGGCAAAACTCCACATTGGGAGTTTCTAAGGAAACTGAAACTTGCTAGTGCTGCATACCATTTGGAGTGTGATAATGTTGGTAGGATTCCTTCAGGATTATCACACAATGATATTTGGATTCCGATCCTACTGTGAGTATCCGCTACTCCTCGGGAGATTTTTCACTAACACATTCAATACTATAAACCAAGTAGGTGTCTAGAACGGTGTTAGCGGGCTACACCTCCAGGGAAAAGAGGTTATGTAATTAAGGAACTTCGTGAAAGCGTTGCAAAACCTCCCTCGAAGTACCAATACCAGTCTGGCTGAAAGGTTAAGCAAGTATTGTAGGGTGAGATTAATCCTGACCAATTCTCTTTTTATGGTTTGAGGAAGGATTCGAGAAACAGTGGGAGCAATCTTGTTTAGATAAACAAAAAACCAATCTAAACTTGTAAGAGTATCATGCTGAGTGTTTCTCCTCTCTCTCCTAATTGCAGCAACCATGTGACCAGGCGTAGGTTACAGCTAGATAATTAATTGACTAAACCAGACTATATTGATTGGCAAAGGTTTGTCCAGATGTCCATTACCTATGACAAGCTGGGCCACTTCCTTACTACTCAAGCCCCCGTTGTCCCAGGTCCAGATTCCACCATCGCGGATGTTGATATCCATAAGACATCGGAAAAATACAGTGCGAATGCCAAGTGTCTCGTATTGGTGTCACGCCCCGCTTCCCGGTGTACGGTAAGGGGACGCGGCGAGGCCCGCTACGTATTTACTCAGAAGTAAACACGTTAAGCGTATCTAAGCAATATAAAGTAAAATATACACAAGAGACATGAATATAATGAACAACAACTTTATTTATTAAGCATTCTTTTACATGTACAACTGAAAATGTAAATACATGGATGGAAAGCAATGCCTAAACAATGACATAACTAAAATGGAAATATGTACAAGTAAAGTCTAATGCTCAGGGTCTTCTATGAACTGCTCTAAGTGCTCCTGGATGGTCGCGATCTCGAGTGCGTCCGATCCACCTGAAAACATTCCAAAGAAGAAGAGAAATATGAATGTCGTCAGCGAACAATCGCTCGGTATGTCCCAAAGATGAGAGAAGTAGAATAGACAGAAAAGAGAGTATATCTAGTATGATGTTTGATTATTGTGTTAACGTAGTGTTTGTAGCTTGGTACGGAAGATGCCAGTGTATACGAGAGGAGTCCAACTTACACCGTGAACTTTGGTAACCCGTAGTACAAGGCTCCGTCGAAAATACTACGGAACAACGTCATGGATGTAATTACGTTTTAAGTGACCACCTCGTGCCACCTTTAACATGTTCCGTACCAGTCTACCCCTTTATAAACCCCGTAATGTTTATTGTATTGACTGTGTTGATTGGTTATATAGATGGATGACTGATTGCATTGTATTGTCTTGTAGTAAATTGAAGACTTGCCGAAACCATGATATCAGTAAATGGAATGGATGTAAATGGATAGTCATGGATAGTCATGTAGACGGAGTATATCCATGATTCGGTTCAGTCAATATAGATTGAATAGACGGATTTATGGATTCACGTTGTATTGTAGTTATACTTGAATCACATTCAAGTCAGATTGATTGTATATTGCCCGCGACTCGAACTGAGTCAGACTTTTAAACAGAATTGAAGTCCTGATTGTTTTGGAGTTATCGGTAACTGCTGCACATGGACGGCAGGATTTGTGTCTTTTTCCAAGACAATTACCGTGTTAATAACACCATTTGTTAGATTGCCTACTTTAGATAGGAAAGCACCCACATTCTCCGGCTCCTTGAGGCTCAAAAGTATCGGTCCCGCTTAAACTTATATTTACTAAGGTCCTTATTATAATATAGTATAACTTGAGGGGGTTTTATGTAAAAATAGTTTTGATAGAATTTCAAAATACACCTCAAGTATTTAATTATCGTCTTTAGGGTTTTCATAAGTGTTTCTTTTATAAAAATGAAATTTCTAGTGAGTAGAAACTAGTTTCCATTGTATATGGTATTAAAATGAAATATTGAAATTGTTTTGTATTGAATTTAGATGGTAGTTTCACGTAATGGTGATTCCTTTAATTTAGAAAAACCTGGAACATTTGTATAATATATTTAAAATAGATCTTTTGATAATATTCATATATATTTTATGAAAATAAATTTTATTTATTTTATAGAAATCTCATTTTCTTAAAAAATAGTATTAAAAATTCCATCGAGATCGAATGCTCCTTTCGGAGGATCGCATCTCGCTCTACTAGGCCCGAGGACGTGCGATAACCCGCAGTATCCCGATTAGAGTTTCCCAAATTGGGTTGTAGAGGCGTATTTGTAAGGAATTAGATAATACTCTTTCTAAAGAAAATGGTTTTATAATAGTTTAGGGTATTTTATTGTAATTCGTGATATTCCCAAAAACATTGCCCAAAAGTAAATCGTGCTATATCCAATATGTGTGTTGTGATGAGGTAGGTCTTTACATCGTGAGTTTTCTAAGGTAATACAAGGAAATATGTGAGTTATGGCGAAATATAAAGTATATGGTATTTTACCGTAAAAATACGGTAAAAGTTGCATAAAAGATTCTTTTGAGATGAAACTTGTTTTAAAGTGTTTGTTAATATTTGTTAAACATTATATGAGAGTATGGTATTTATTGTTTAAGAAAAATAGACTTTTTAAAGAAAAACCGAATCGGAAGTCGGATTAGCTCCGTTTCTGTCGGGTTTTAGAAATGAAAGTTTGAAGAATAGAAGACGAAAGGGGGAAATGGGACTTACTGGCTATAGGGGTAGAAGGAAGCTAGGGTAAGACTATGGAGCGTCGGGACGTCGTTGCTGGGTTCCTTAGCACTATCACCATGTTTTCTAAGGCATATAGCATGCAATTTTAAAAAAACTAGAATGCTAGAAAACCCATCACCGAGGATCTACCTAGAGAGTTAGGGTTTAGGTAACATATAAACAACTTTACACTAAGTGAACAAGGAATACAACCTTTGTAGACTGGTCCTTCACTTCTAAAGCTCCGTGTAGTAGTCCCTTCACTCCAAGTAGTGGTCTCCCGGACTTTCGTTAGGCTCCACTAGTCGAAAGGAACAAGCTTGCTAAAAAATCTTCGAGGCCGAAGATGATCTACGTCGAGAAATCTCCAACTCAAGCTACCTCTTCACTAATTGAGAATTTGTGAAGCAAAAAACCTATACTAAATGGCTAGTCTAGTGTAGGTTGATGAAGTATGAATTTTGCTCACTTTAGAATAATTTTTCTCACTCTCTTTCTTCACCTCAAGAAACCTAGTGAGCTTAGTTGAGATGAAGAAGATGAAGTGGTGAATGAATCAAGAAAATAGAATGGCAACCATGGGTGAGAAAATATCATATATAACTCATGTGGAGACTTAACCAAGGCTAAAGATAATGGTTAGATTAATAAATATCTAAAGTAAAACAAAATTAGTGGACTAAGTCAATGGTTTCCACAAGCTTCTCCAAGCTTCATAAGCCATGACAAATACCACCTAATTTTGATTTTCCCTTAATAATTAAATCCCTTAATTATCTATGGTATGGTATTGTTTACCCCAATCAGAGCAAAGCTCTGTTCAAATTCCAAGGCGGGAGATGACGCAACGCTTCATCTTCCCCCAATCAGAAATAAAGCTTTGCTTTGAAAAATTAAAACTTTAATGAATGAAGCAACGCTTCAGATTCTTTACGCTGCGCGCAACGCGCCATGTGTCAGAAGTTGACACGCCAGCACAACGCCCAAGGCAGCGCGTCCAATCAGAGCAAGGCTCTTTAATGAAAAAACAAAAGCAATGCTCAGTTGCGCAAACACAACTGCGCAAGCGAACCGCTACGCGATACGTGTCTGCGCAGTTGCGCGACACGTGTCTGCGCAGTTGCGTAAGCGACGCGTGTCTGCGCAGTTGCGCAAGAGCAGCTGTGCAAGCGCACCGCTGCGCGACGCGTGTCTGCGCAGTTGCGCAAGAGCAGCTGTGCAAGCGCTTCATTGTGCGACGCGTGTCACTCACTGGGGGAGTTGTGCAAAACAGAATAAATCTTGTTGAAACAAGAAGATTTTCTGGTATAAGGCAGGGCCTTTGGATCAAAGATCCAACGGTGAGGAAAATTCCCCAAATCACTCAGAGAAAGATCTCTTTAACAAATTTAACTAATTTGTGAGCACTATAAAAAGGATCCCATACCTCATTTCAAAAGGGATCAAAATCTTGCTAAAAAAAAAGAGAGAAGATAACTCTTGAGAACCCTTGAAGAATAAAAGGTAAAAACCTTTAAAAGAAGAGAAAATTCTCTTATGAACAAGATCATGGATCTTCAACAATAAATAAATAAATAAGTAAATAAATCAAATAGTGCCTTGCACTTGTTTTATGAACCATCGGTTCTTGAACCTAAAAGGTTCTTAAATTAATAGTGCTTTGCACTTTTATGAACCTTTGGTTCTCTGAGATAAGAAAAACAAGAAAAAACTTGTTTTTTTTCTTAGATCTAAATCAAATAGTGCTTTGCACTTCTTTTATGAACCATCGGTTCTTGAATCTAAAAGATTCTCAAATTAACAGTGCTTTGCACAAATGCAATGCATTACTTAAAGGGCCAGGCCCAAATCAAAATGACCTGACAGGCCAAAATAAATTGCAAGGCAATAAATGAGCAGAGCCCAAATAAATTGATGATTTGCATCCTTTATACAAGGGCAGAGCCCAAATGAAATTGATGCTCTGCATCATTTATAAAGGGCAGAGCCCAAAACAAATTGATGCCCTGCATCTTTTCTGGGCAAAGCCCAAATAAAAATAAAAAAAACAAATGCAAATAAAATATTGGACATTTTTAACTGGACTTAGCCCAATCGTGGCCATAAGTCCTTAAACTAAATTAACTGAGCAAAACGGCTCTCCTAAACCAATCCACATCCGGTTCAAGGGTACATCTCCGAACTCCTTTGATATCCATCGTTGTAATTCCTCAACGACGTCAAAGAGGTGACGGGTCCCAACGACCATACATCAATATTGGACCGAAACGTCCTTAAACTAATATCGGACCGAAACGTCCCTAAACTAATATCGGACCGAAACGTCCCTAAACTAATATCGGACCACCACGTCCCTAAACTGGAATAGGGACCACCACGTCCCTAAACTGGCATAATAGAGCCCAAATGCTCTTTTGTCGGATCTAAACGGTCCCGTTAAGTTGATCTTAGTCTCAAACTGGACTAACGTATCCTTAACAAACGTTTGAGTCGATCTTAGCCTCAAAAATGGCTAACGTATCCTCCAAACAGACTTTAGTCCCAAATTGGACTATGAATCTCCCAAACTGGAACAATAGAGCCCAAACGCTCTTTTGTCGGATCTAAACGATCACGTTAAGTTGATCTTAGTCTCAAACAGGACTATCGTATCCTTAACGAACGTCTAAGTTGATCTTAGCCGCAACGCGACTAATGCATCCTTAAACTAAAAACACCAAACCCAAATCTAAGTAAATACGGATTTGGACTAATCCACGTCCTACGGGCGACGGCATTACTCAGTCTCCGTATACAATCTACGGGCAACCACGAGCAAAACAAACACCCACGACACGAAGTGAAATTCTGGAGAAGGAGAAAGTTGGTACCGCGACGCGGTAGCGTAATTAACTGCAGGGGCTTGCGCCTGCAGGGAAGAGCGTCCCCACAATCAAAAACCCCTCAAGCGAGGGGGAATCTGACGAAGTCTGCTACATCGGCCGCATCCGTATAAACCTCCGATACACGGTGCCATAAATCAACTTGGCATCTTCGGAGAGATGGACGGATAAAACCAAATAGCATCTGCCCCGAATCTCAGCGTCAGGACATCGCAGTCCTGTGCTCCGCCATTCGGAGGGGAACAGATTCTGGTACGCCCGGTGGGACCTCTTCCTCTTTCCACTCCACACTTCGTGTGTCGTGTTCGCGAACAAATCGCGGTTTGCTGTGATTGCCTGTGGATTCAAGGTACTAAGATTTGGTGTCTTGCTTTATACAGAAAACAGAAAATCAATGGCTTCGGACTGCACCGCCCGCAGCGATAACTCCTGCTTCGTCATTGCTGGAGGAGTGACTTATGGGCCTCGAGCGGCCTCCCTTTTCAAAATGCCGGTGGAGCAGGTGACTCAAACCACCACTGGACTATTTTTTGGGACCATGCTCCCACCAATGAGCTTCAACGCCCCAATGACATTGCAAGAAGCTCCAAAGAAGTCGGTCTTCGATCGACTTACCACTGCCGCGACCCCTCTCAACGGGTCGTCCAACTCCACTGCTTCAGTTTTTAACGGACTAGGCCAGAGCTCTAACAAGCTCATGAAGAAGCCTGCCATACCAGAAGGCGTTATCCCGAAGCAGATAGCCATTCCAACTCACGTTCCTGGCAAAATCACCAAGGTTGCTTCCCATGTTCAGAAGTCCGCTTCTGACAAGTTGGCCGTCCCCGTTCAACGGACGTCGATCTTTAAAAAGCTGGTACCAGTATCTTCTGACCAACACAGGGGGCATGAGGAGGTCACCCCTATAGCTGAAATAACTCCATCAGCACGACACGCTCGACGTCGCCACTGGCGTCGAGTAAGGAAGGCTGGGGGCAACTCCCCCTCTGGGATAACTCCGTCAGCTCCGATGGTGAGGATCGATACTGCTGTTCCAATCGGGAACAACTTTGAATTGCTGAATACGGTGCGCAGAAACTCTCCTACTGCGATGTTGAAACGAACTCCTTCACCTGTGGAGAATACTCCAGAGAAGAAGTTAGAGCAGCCCCCTCAACGGCTGTCCTCTAAAATTTACAAAGTCTGGCGACGGGTCCAAGAGTCGGTGATCGATCAAGACTGCCTCCGACGACAGAAAAAGATGAAGGTTCGGCAGGGGAAAGATTACTCTGTCAAACCACAAAAAGCAAAAGCTACTTGGGTGCCCACTACAACGGCTCCCTTAACTCCAATCACTCAAAAAAGGAGGCCACAAAAGCCCCTGTGAACATGGAGAAGCATAAAAGCGCTGAACACAAACGCCCCAAATCTGGGGGTATGGTGGTGCACACTGTTTATATGGCTTCTGGAAAGGAGGAAAGCCGCACTTCTACGGGCCACCGACCGCTCACCCGATCCGTGACGAAAGCCCAGGAGCAACAACAAAAGCTTCAGGAAATGATGACCACAATGGCTGCAGTCACTGAGCCAAAAGAAAGCTCTGAAACGTCTTCGGATGAGCGTCAAGAACAAGAAACCGACGCTGACTTTGTACGCAGAGTCCTCGAAAAGAGGGACAAAGAAGCCGCAGAGCAAACGGCTAACATAAAGCAGATGGCGCTCCTCTTCCAAGATATGGTAGGGATGATGTTACAGTCGGACCCTCCTGCTGAAGATCCTCCGATCGTCCTTGAAGACGACAGGGGAGAAACGTCAAATCCTCCGCCGGCTCTGTCAACAGCCAAGGAGGAGGCAATCTCCAAAGTTGACCTAGACGAATATATAGCTCAGCAGATCCGGGTTCATCAGGCGAATGAAGCGGCTGGGCAAATTGTTAGAACCGGACGACCGTATCCGAGCTGGTATGACCAAATCAGTTACCCGCCAGGATATACGATCCCTAAATTCCACGTATATAAAGGGACAGGGAATCCGCATCAGCATGTCACTCAATTCAGGGCCTTATGCGGCAAAACTGGAGGCGATGATAAATTGTTGCTACGTCAATTTGTTGGCAGCCTAGCAGAAACAGCCTTTGAATGGTATTCGGAGCTACCTAACGACTCTGTCAAAACATTTGCAGAGATGGAATTGCTGTTTACACAAAGATTCGCAAGTGCTAGTGAACGCACCCCGATTACAGCACTGATAAATGCCAGGATAAGGCCCGGCGAAACGTGGGTCCAATACGCAACATGATGGCGAAACCTATGGTCGAAATGCGAACAACGCATAGAAGAGGCACCTGCGGTAGGCATGTTTGTGGGCACTCTCGATCCGCAGGCGACCATCTCGCAATTCATGATGTTCTTCAGGCCGACCACCTTCCAGGCCTTGATCGACAAATTAGCCCAAATGGACCAGATGGGCCATATACCGTCTCCTCCAAGACCCGATCCTCGAAATGAGAAAGGAAAAGCGATCATCGTGGCCAATGCTCAGCAACAGTCGAGCAACTCAAAGCCGGTCGCTCGCCAAAACAACGTGCGTCCACGCCCATCTCTCGAAGAGAGGCTAGGACGTCATTACTCGTTTCCTCAGAATAAAACGAGAAGACTGTTCGAGCTGGCAGTGCGCAACAGACTCATTAATCTGCCGAATCCAAAACGTCCGTTGCAGTCAGGCGATCTTAATAATCCCAATTATTGCCCTTATCACCAAACGGTAAGTCACCTGATTGAGGATTGTTTCGTCTTTAAGGGATGGATCGAGGATCAATACCTGCAAGGCAAGTTCACGCTGTCTGAAAGCTGGAAGGTAAACCCACCACAGCCGCACTCTCCAAAGAAGACGGACATGCCGGGGGCAACTTGTTCTTTCGTCGAGGATGAAAACGATGGAGAAAACTTATCGGATGAATCCGAAGACTACGTAGCGACTTGTCATGTGATTTCTCATTCACTGACGGATGATGAGGAGGATCCTTGCGCTGAGAAATCAATGGCGGACCCTGAAACAGAAATTCCGCGGCCGTCAGACAAGTTGATCGATGCCTTCCTAAATGAAATTCGTCTGAAAGCAAAAGCCAATCAAGAGCATGAAATGGCCATACTGGAAAGAACCAAGGTATTCCCGTCAAATCAAAAGCCATACACTGCGGGTAAAAACAAATTCAAAACGAGGAAACGGTTCGCCAAAGCTCTATTAGTAGGAATGAAGCTACCGCCCTCTGAAGAAAATTCTTTCTCTGAGGTAGAGATGCACCCTAACTTCTGTTTATATCATCAGAAGATCATACATCCTACCGAAGACTGCGAATCCTTTAACTGTTGGTGGCAAGGGTATGTCGCTCAAAAGCGACACTTCGACAGGACAAAGTGTGAAGCTTGTGGACATCGGAAAAATGCGATAGATGAGCGCAAAAGAGCCGCCGCCGACTGTCATATAGCCGACTTCAAGGGATCACAAATTATCACCTTTGGAAGCGACTCTGACGAAGAAGCTACCCCCAACTCTTCCCTCGGGGAATCTATTTCAAAAATAAAGGAATTGAGAAGCTGCGAGAACGTTCAGCCGTGCAATTGCATGCTACTCGGAAAAAATCTCGGCCCCGTAAACAAAGGATCGAACAAAAAGGATAAAGGAAAAAGAAAAACGGCCCTCGTCGCCAGCACTCAACAACAATCAGGTGACCCTAGGCCGGTTGCTCTCCAAAGCAACAAGCGGCAACCCCTCCAGGAAAAGTTGAAACGTCTTTACTCGTTTCCGCAAGATAAAACAAGGGGACTGTTCGAGCTGGCAGTGTGCGACAGACTCATCAATCTGCCGAGTCCAAAACGTCCGTTGCGGCCAGGCGATATTAATAATCCTAATTATTGCCCTTACCACCAAACGGTAGGTCATCTGATCGAGGATTGCTACGTCTTCAAGAACTGGGTTGAAGACCAATACCAACAGGGCAAGTTCGCGTTGTCCGAAATTTAGAAGGTGAACCCGCCACAACCGCATGCTCCGAAAAATATGGACACGCCGGGGGCATCATGCTCATTCATAGAGAAAGCCCAACGGACCACTACGTCCTAAAACTGGATAACGGACCGAAACGTTCTTAAACTAATATCGGACCGAAACGTCCCTAAACTAACGACGGACCGCAATGTCCTAAAACTTGCAAATGACCGAAACGTCGTTAAACTACTATCAACCCGCGGCATCCTCAGGCTGGCGTGGTTAAAAAAAAGCAAAAAAAAAAGCAAAAAAAAATAAAAAAAAATGGTATGTCCATAAGCAAAATGGACACGGATGAAAACCCGAAAGGGCTCCGTGAGTAAAAACAGCAGGGCTACCGGCGAGTGTTTGTGAAAACCCGAAAGGGCGCAACCTCGTTAGAAAAAAGAATAAAAAAAATCGGTATGTCCATAAGCAAAATGGGCACGGATGAAAACCCAAAAGGGCTCCGTGAGTAAAAACAGCAGGGCTACCGGAGAGTGTTTGTGAAAACCCAAAAGGGCGCAACCTCGTTAAAAGACACTTACAGGGTCCTCTCGACCTTGTAAGGAGAAACCACCCGCGTGAGATCCTTACGACTCACAAGGGAGCAACACACTTAAGAATCCTCACGATTCCTAAGGAGAAATTACATTTGCGAGATCCTCACGACTTGTAAGGAGAACTCTCTTATGGGACCCTCACGGCTCATAAGATTTGAAAGTCTTAAGTTACAGAAACCTTAACCTGTTCTTAAGCAGCCCCCACGACCTTCGATATTGCCCTACAAGCGGCTCATATTGACCCTTGTATACAATCCACGGGCATGAATAAATATTTTCCTAACAAAGTCCCATCCGTGACTAGGGATATGCTTGTACAGCAAACAACACTTGTAAGTCCTCTCGACTTATAAGGAAAAAACCCTTTTGTAAGATCCTTACGACTTACAAGAGAACATACACTTAGGAATCCTCACGATTCCCAAGGAGAAAACACACCTACAAGATCCTCATGACTTGTAGGGAGAAATACCTTTGTGAGACCCTTATGGCCCATGAAGTCAAAAGCCTTAGCCGACAGGACCCTTAACCCTATTTACTAAGCCATCTTTGTTCGACATCGACAGAGGCAAATGATGATTCGCTCCTGGCAATATCCCAGTTGCAGCGATGCTGATGCCTAAACCGGTATCAAATTCCAAGCCCTTTCAAGGCAAATGATGATTCGCTCCTGGCAATATCCCAGTTGCAGCGATGCTGATGCCTAAACCGGTATCAAATTTCAAGTCCTTTCACGGCAAATGATGATTCGCTCCTGGCAATATTCCAGTCGCAGCGATGCTGATGCCAAGATTGGTATCAGACCCCAAATCCTCTACTCGCGAAAAAAAAATCAGCGAGCCAAAAAAAAAATGCATACGAAATAGCCGAAATGATGGGGCAACTTGCAAACAAAATCAGCAAGTAAAAATGTATGCATGCAAAATAGCCGAAATGATTGGGCAATCGCGATTTTCGCGATATAAAAAGCTGAAATGATAGAGCATCGCGGAAAGAATAAAAAAAATGAAAGAATGAAACTTTTTGCCCTATAGGTGAAATCACGTCGATCCCTGTATACAATCCAGGGACACAGATAAAGATGGAACCATACCTTCCCAACAGGCTCCATCAGAAAGCGAAGCCAAATCTCGACGGTTCATAGACAACCTAGAGACAACCTTAACATTTGTCGCAATATTACAGACACAATGTCGGCAAATGAAGCAAAGGAAGGTCCCTAGCTTCAGGGTCTCGACGTCAATATCGACAACTTAAAGATCACCAACGGCGTTTCTCCTCACTCCAACCAGATGCAGACGTGACGTCAACAACCGACCATGGAGTCGCAACGAAATGGAACCATGGCAAAGTCCCTAGTTCCAAATCTCAATGGCCACATCTACAGCCTGGAGACCAACAACGGTGTGCCTCTTCATTCCAACAGGACACAGATGTTACACCATCAAGCGGAGCAATGGCAAAATCCTAGCTCCATCTCAGCATTCGTCTCGTTACAGCAGACGAGATGTCAACGACGACGTTCCTCCACAGCCCAGCAGGATGCAGATGCAACGTCAACGAAAGACCTCACGGTCAAAACAAAGCAGAGCGGCGGCAAAATCCCTGCTCCACCTTGACGTTCATCTCGATACAGCAGATGAAATGTCACCCCAGCGTTCTTCCCCGAGCAGGATTCGGACGCTCCAAAGCAAACGAAGCGAAGGCCAAATTCCTAGCTTCAACGTCTTGACGGTAACTCATATAAAACCGAAAAGACAATCAGAGATCATCCAGCACAGAGTGGTCACCACCTTGACGTTCGTCTCGATACAGCAGACGAAATGTCAACCCCAGCGTTCTTCCTCCAACAGGATTTGGACACACCAAAGCAAACGAAGCGAAGGCCACATTCCTAACTTCGACGTCTTGACGGTAACTTATATAAAACCGGAAAGATAATCGGAGATCATCTCGCACCAGCACAGAATGGTCACCACCTCGACGTCCGTCTCGATACAGCAGACGAGATGTCACCCTAACGTTCGTCTCGATACAGCAGACGCAACATCACCAAAAGGAGCCACGGCAAAATCCCTAGTTCCAAACCTCGACGGTTCACCAGCAACCTAGAGACAACCATGACATTCGTCTCGATACAGAGGACGCGATGCCAGCAAACGAAGCGAAGGCCAAATTCCTAGCTTCAGAGTCTTAACGGCAAGTCATATAAAGCCTGAAAGACCACCAGAGATCATCCCACATGGAGTGGTCACCACCTCAACGTTCGTCTCGATACAGCAGACGCAACATCACCAAAAGGAGCCACGGCAAAATCCTTAGTTCCAAACCTCGACGGTTCATCAGCAACCTAGAGACAACCACGACATTCGTCTCGATACAGAGGACGCAATGCCAGCAAATGAAGCATAGGCCAAATTCCTAGCTTCAGGGTCTTAACGGCAAGTCATATAAAGCCTGAAAGACTATCAGAGATCATCCCACACCAGCGCGGAGTGGTTATGACTCATCGGGGCTCTCCAAAATGAGCCTAACCTCAAGTAAAAAGCGGCATGGCAAATTCCTAGCGCTTGCTCTTCCGACGGTCAAACTGCCAAGGAGGATTGCTTGAAGACGTCTTGTCCAGCCCCCGAAGGGATCAGAGACACGGCAGTCGCAGGGCTACTCGAACAGCACGATTGCCTATCGAGGACTATATCAGCTTATGCGACGGTACGATGGCCAAAACCCTAAGTACCACCAACCTTAACGGGCTTCTGTCGTAAAGAGCAGAGGTTAAATGTGACGTTAAGATGGTCTTGCGAGAAACGTTCGATTCGTCTCGACTTGTGAAAAATTGTCGAGGCGGCTCGACTCGTGAGATAAAGCCTTAGGCAGTGGGCATAAAAGAAGCCTGTTTCCTAAGCATTGGGACCCCGTAAGTTGGCCCAAAATGGTCTCTTGCATACCATCCACGGGTCTCACTCTCCAACGTCGAACTTCGACAAGGAGGGAAACAACCGCTTACAAGTTCTCTCGACTCGTAAGAGGGAAAAATTCTCTTGTAGGATCCTTACGACTTACAAGAGAAAACCACACTTAGGAATTCTCACGATTCCTAAGGAGAAAAACCCACCTACGAGATCCTCTCGATCCGTAGGGAGAAAAGTCTCTATGAGACCCTCACGGCTCATAGAGTTGAAAAGTCTTAGGCAGCAGATCTGAACCTGCGGCCTAAGCCCTCGCTATCTCATGAAGAAAACAAGAAGCTTACTCTATTACCTGCTAATTGTGACGACATGCTGAGAAAGAGGAAAAGCAACAGAAAGAGCATCCGATTTACATTTGATCAAGCGTTCAAGACACATTGATTAGTCGAAAATATTGTATATTTTAACCGGCAATTTCCTTAACATTTGCATACATTTAGAAGTGTTCGGCATTCATATTCTACATATTAGCAAATCTATCACAAAATATGAGATTGCATGTATTAGACTTTTAAACCGACACTTTAAAGGAAATTAACCGCATTTCATGGCATCGCATCATTTCTGTATTTGCGCAACACTTGTCTTGAGTCTGTGCAGGAAATACGGAAGAAAAGCAAAAGAGCTGATCAAAAATACGCCAACTAAATCATTTCAGATCTGGTAGCAATTCAGATGGAGAAATACAAATCTATATATCAAACAAAGGCCCATACATCATCCCAAGAGAGCACCAGAGAGACAAAGGCCCAAGACTCCAAGTTAGCCGCGGAACCGCGGCAGGAGCTTGCTTGCGCCGCTGTTCCGCGCCTCTATTGCCATGTCAGCAGATGAATTTTTGGGCACAATTCTCAGCTCTGGTCCCACAGTCCTCTCTGATACTTCAAATTCCAGAACTCTCTCAAAGCTACTGCCAGATCAGAAAAGAAGATTAAGGAAGGCTAATCCTAATTAAGCTCCTAATTAATCCTCTTCTAGAAGCTCCTCCTAACTAATCACATCTAGAAGCTTCTCCCCTAACTAACTTTTGGAGGGAAATTTGAATTTCCTCAACAAACTTTAGGAGGGAAACTTAGAATTTGAAATCCTAGATCTAGGGTTAGTTATCTATAAATAGGAACCTAGACCTAGGGTTAAAGGCTAATCAATAACCATTGGTTCATTCTACACCATCTTCTTCCACAAGTCTCGTGACAAGGCTTGTGCGAAACCCTAACCCTAATTCCACTCCAAATCCAAGATCTTGAGTACCAAATCAAGTGAGAAGCCTTCAACCTTTTAGGAGCCGAGCCGATCTTCAATCGGGCAAGTGATCCAAGCCGATCCGCGATTCACGGAGACGAGCGAAGCCAAAACGACGATCAAGTTCTTCCTCTTGTAGTTCTTGAGCGAATGTAACTAAATTGTTGATATAAATAAAAGGTGAAATTCTTTAATCTTGCTTTCTTTTAATTCTTGCATCATGATTAGATCTCAATTTGTAATTGTTGCTCTTGTTGTGATGTGTGAGTGAAACTCCGCTCGTAAAGGAGTCGAGACGATAAATAGTATGATGATGTAACAAATCTTTAAACGATTTTTAAGTCCTATGAGTTTTGTAAACCCTAGCAAGTTCAAGAATCGATGACCTAGTTTCGTAGCGATGCTTTCTTGATTGTTATCGCTCAAAATTAGGGATCTACGATCGTTTCTTGAATTTACTAGAGGCTAGAATATGAATGATATCGACGAAAGAATAAGGGATAAGATGAAACCCTAGTTTCACAAGAAATCCCTAATTCTCATCGATCATCATCGATCTAGTATCAATTCATCGAAGGATAAGAATACGTCATTGTAAGATTACATCACATCTATAGATCCGATCGATTCCTACGACCCTCATTTCGATTCTTGAGATTTAGTTTGGAAAAATTATCAAACGATCAATTCTTGATTCTATCTTTTAATGCTTTCTTAGATCTAGTTGCCGTTGCCGGGGATAGTGCGCTAATAGTTCGTATTTTGAAATTTGAGTTGAACAATTTATTTCATCATAATTTTTAGATCTAAACTCGTACAAACCCTAATACGTGTGTTGTGATTTGTTGCGAGAAAATCTGGAATCACTGGAGCTGGAGAAAATTTTTTCTGAAATTTCCAGAGAACTGTAGAAATCAACAGCAAGCTACTGTTGAAATTTGGTAGAGTGAACAGTATATTGAGGCGCGTTTCCGCGGCAAAAGACCCCTACCTGCGGCGGATCCGCGGTGGGTTTGAGTCTTCTCTGTACCAAACTTTCAGGTATACTCCTCTGCTTTCTTATCTTCTTCCCTGTCTACTCCAATTAACATTTTGGTGCAGGTTTCTTTGCAAATAAATCGCAGCGCGCAAAAGCAAAATAAAATTTGTGCGTGTTTTGATTCTTTTGGTTGTTTGCATATTAATACGGAAATTTAAGAGGCATGACCAAATCCAAATTAGGTGGGGAGTTCATTACCCTTCCTAGGCCCCGAAAATCGCAAAACTTGCATCCGCATTTACCCTCATTAATTAAAAGAAATCTAGAGATGACTCTAAGGACCGTCGCGCTCAATTAGGACAAGAGAAGGCCGTGGGTAATTCATTGCTTATCCGCGTTTTCCTGTGGTGCCTAAGGCGAGTGTGTCTAAGGCTAGTGGTTTTTAATTAGGCCCACTACTTACGTAGTGGAGTACCTTCCCACTTACCTGGCACTTATCCGGCCACAGGGGGACAAAGAGGCAGTGGAGGATTTATCCTGCGACTTGTCTTTTGGCAGTTAGGAGCGGTCTAGAGTTTGACCTAGGTGACTACTAGAAATTAGGGTTTTTGCTTGTTGCATTTGTTGTGTTGCATCATTTTTTCAAAAATCCGTATCAATTTTCAAAACAAACACCGCATTCATCATTTCCCCTAATTATAAATTCACGCTGCCACTTGTACTAACCCTTTTTAGTGCAAGATAGGCTGGACAACGGGTTTCTAGTCCTGTTTAGTCCGCGTCCCCTGATCGACCTAAAAGTCGGTATTTCTACACTTACCTTTTCTTTACCCACCACCACACCCACATCGATGGATCCACCTCCATCGAACTTCTTTTCCACTACTCTGCCGCCGTCCGTTGGTGCGCAGAATCCACCTCGCATCTCTCTCCAAGAGAGATGTTATCCTACACGAGGCCCACTTTCCACTTGTCTTTCCACACTACCAGCCAACGGGGAAAATTTTCAAATAAAACCCCAATACATCAACCTTCTACCAAAATTTCACGGTCTCGAGTCTGAAGACGCATACGTGTTTATCACGAAATTTGAAAATGTATGCGCAATGGTGGGTACCTCACAGTTGTCTGTGGATGCTTTGCGTCTTCGTCTTCTCCCATTCACTTTGTGCGATTTAGCCGAGAAGTGGCTATATAGCACTACCGCACATTCCATTTCAAATTGGGACGAATTCGTCAAAGCATTCCTTAAGAAATTCTACCCACATCAAAAAACAGCTCGAGTCCGTAGCGAAATCTATCAATTCATCCAGCTTCCAAATGAAACATTTTCAAAATGTCTTGAACGTTTCAAGGATCTGTTAGTCCAATGTCCACATCACGGCATCCCGAGATGGGAATTGTGCCGAATCATTTATGAGGGCATTACTCCTTACACAAGACAGTCCCTTGAATCCATGTGTCAAGGCAACTTTATGACCAAAGATGATAGGAAAGCCTGGGAATTTTTAGAAAATTTCGCTGAAAAATCTTTACAGTGGGAGGGTGTGAGTCAATCATCTAGGGATGGCAATGATATTTCCATAGAAATTAGAGCTGACATTGCAGCTATCAATAAGAAACTTGAGAATATGGAAAATAAATTTTTAGCCGCCGCCCTAAGTCAAATATCACTCTCCAAAACTGTATGTGGATGCTGTTCTGATCCGTCTCACTTGACGGAAGAATGTCCATTTCAAGGTCCTGAGCATACAAATGCCGCATTTCAAAGACCTAGAAACAATCCATCTTCCTCCACATATGATCAGGGGTGGAGGAATCACCCTAACTTTGATTGGAACCAATCCCAATTTCAAAACACGGTTCTAAACCAAAATAATTTCCAAGGGGTCACTCCACCACAACAGCACCCACAACTTCAATTGAGTCAGCACCCCTTTCAAGCACAAAATTTCCAAAATCCGGCCAACACTTTTGCACCACATGAAAACTTTTTGCAATTGACCGGTACAGATAATACCTCTGCACTAGCACAAACTTTGGATACTTTCATGAAACAATCCATCCAAGGGACGGCAAGTTTGCAATCTTCCGTCGAGAATGTGATGAAGATCATTATCTCTCAAAATGATAATATCAAATCGATGGAAGAACAAATTGCACAACTAAAAGCCGAAATGAGTGCACGAGAGAAAGGGAAACTTCCAGCTCAACCTTTACCCAATCCTGGCTATTCACATGATGTGGATGCAATCATGTTGAGATCTGGAAGAGTGCTTGACACTCACGTTGGGGAAGAGTTTGATGATACTGATAAATCAATCAATAACACCCCGGCTGAGACCTTTCCTCACACACACACTTCTTACCCCAGTTCTTCTACCCCACCATCTTCTTCCGAGCCTATTCTTCGTTTCCCAAAAGGCTCGCCACTACAGCCCACCTCTTTTACCCCTCCACGGACGATTCCCACTTCTATTATGGGATCCGTTCCACACACACTTCCTTCTCCTATAATGGACCCAGCGCTTATTGCTAAAGCACCTTATCCTAATCGGTTAAGGGCGAACACACCAAGTCCACATATGGAGAAGATTATGAACATTTTTAAGCAAGTAAACACCAACATCCCTCTCCTAGATGCCATCCAACAAGTTCCGTCTTATGCAAAAACTCTTAAGAACTTGTGCACTAGGAAGAGGAAGAATTCAGTGCCCAAGAAGATTTTTATGGAAAAAACAATAGACACGGCTTTCCCCCAACAATTACCGAGGAAACGTAAGGATCCAGGATATCCTACTATTTCCGTTTCTATTGGGGAAAAACACATCAACCGTGCTCTACTAGACCTTGGCGCTAGTGTTAACTTGCTTCCATATTCAGTCTATGAGCAACTAGGGATCGGAGAGTTAAAGCCAACCAATTGCACTCTCCAGATGGCTGACCGATCTATCACCAAACCTAGGGGTGAACTGGAGGATGTGTTAATAAAAATCGGAGAATTTATATTCCCGGTAGATTTTATTGTAATTGATACACAACCTGTAGCGAACCCACGGAATCAAATTCCGGTGATTTTAGGTCGCCCCTTTTTGGCCACTTCCAATGCTATTATCAACTGTCGTAACAGTTCTATGACCCTATCTTTCGGGAATAGGTCAATAGAGCTGAACATTTACAAGTTGGAAAGTGTACCCTCCGAACCTATTGCTCAGGTATGTTCTGTCGACTTAATGGATGTCGACATCAGCGAATTTGATGATCCTCCTGATATCGATCTTGACTCTTTTCATACGCTATTGTTTGACCCAACTATGTATCATACACATACGGACTCTTCCACCGAGATGTCCGGGTCAACAATTAACACGGATTATGAACTGTTTTTAGAGTCTGAAGATCACCCCACGCTTTGTGATGACATTATTCATCGGGGTATTGATGGAACCTTTGAGGAAATCTTCGCTGATGAACTCGCATTTTTAAATAACACGGGTGTTGAGATGAATCATCTACTCAATGAAATTGAACCTCCATCCCTTCTTCTGAACTGTAAAAAGAATGCGAGTAATCCATCATATTCACTGCATCGTCTCTCCAAAATGAGACGCACACACATTCTCTTCCACCACTTACCTTTTCCCCACTTCTTCTTCCACTAACCAGAGCACTGCATTGATAAAATTTTTGAATGGTTGGTGTTAACATTTGGTCTTTGCAAAGCTTGGCATCGACCAATGATTTTTGACCCCCTCATATGATTTTAAAAGATTAACATTGCATAACTCAAGTTTGGGGGGGTATATTTTTTCTGGCTCTTGAAAAGAAAATTTTTACAAAAAGATGAGCCAAAAATAAGTTTGGGGGAGGTTCTTCACTTAAATATTTTGCGCCCACTAATAAATTCCTCCCAAGCTTACAGGTTTTTCGAGATTTAGCAGATGGCAACAGTGAGGACACCGTTGAAAACAAGTTTGGGGGAGGTTTGTGCTTATTTTCGCATCATTTGCATATCATTTGCATAAGCACAAAACATTTTTGAAAACCTATAAAAATTTAAAATTTTTTGAAAAATATAAAAATATTTTTGTACATAAATAAGATAATGAAAGATTAGATAGTGAAAAATTACATCCATGAGATTAGAAAAATTTAAGAAAACTAAGAAATTTAGAAGTTTTCTTATACGAACTAGTAATAAGTAGTTATGAGCCGTTGTCCCAAGGGTTAGTAAGATGAAAAACGTCACTAATCTGAGGATAAAAATAAGTCTGAAAAATAGTTTCTATTCTGGAAGCCAAACATTTTGAACGTTGCTACCCTGCTATTCGCACTTACACACGTCTTAAAGCCTGGGATAGTAGAGGATACCTTGAAATGCTCTTTTCTTAAAGCCAAAAGTATAAAAGAAATAAAAAAATTGATGTGGTGAGAAAAATGGACACTGGTTTTGTTATCACCGAGGGCAATAAAAAAATATATAGCAAAGGGTGCTTCTTCACCTAGTGCCCTAAGGCCAACTGGTCTGGGAGTCACTGCTATACCTAAGGTGGTGCAAGATGAGGAAAATACACCAAATAAGCAAGCACATGAGTAATCGGTCGGTTAGTACCTCAAGAAGTATTAACGGTCGCATGAAAGTGTGTGAGCTCATCAAAAAAAAAAAAATACTGAGGCTGATGGGCAAGAGTATGATAGCTTGAATTGAATTCTCCGGGTGTAGGGATGTCTTTACACACACGCAGGGTTATATGATCGATGTTTGGAAGAAAGATAGGAATGAAGAATAAGACGATGTTTTATTGAGGGAGGACGTGATTTCTGACATCTTTTCATGACTATTAAGATAGGGCTCATGACAACCGAAAAGCTAGCTTAGTTGGAAACCCTAATTTTCAAGGCTTTTCTTTTACAATTCTTTTCTTTAAATGTAATATTCATGATCTTGCTTTTATTATTGGATTTTGTGGGTGCAATCCGCTGAAAACCCTCAGGAGACAACACTCCTCCTACTAGGGACACCTAGAGGTTTAAAGGCTTGTTGCACGTGCTCAGTGCAATCGTGTTGCCTACGAAAGTGTGCTAGTTAGTTTTTCCCTTTCTTTATTTTCTCCTTCTCTTTTTAATAAAACATTCGCTCGAGACGATCGAAATTAAGTATGGGGGTATTTGATCAGTCGAAAATATTGTATATTTTAACCGGCAATTTCCTTAACATTTGCATACATTTAGAAGTGTTCGGCATTCATATTCTACATATTAGCAAATCTATCACAAAATATGAGATTGCATGTATTAGACTTTTAAACCGACACTTTAAAGGAAATTAACCGCATTTCATGGCATCGCATCATTTCTGTATTTGCGCAACACTTGTCTTGAGTCTGTGCAGGAAATACGGAAGAAAAGCAAAAGAGCTGATCAAAAATACGCCAACTAAATCATTTCAGATCTGGTAGCAATTCAGATGGAGAAATACAAATCTATATATCAAACAAAGGCCCATACATCATCCCAAGAGAGCACCAGAGAGACAAAGGCCCAAGACTCCAAGTTAGCCGCGGAACCGCGGCAGGAGCTTGCTTGCGCCGCTGTTCCGCGCCTCTATTGCCATGTCAGCAGATGAATTTTTGGGCACAATTCTCAGCTCTGGTCCCACAGTCCTCTCTGATACTTCAAATTCCAGAACTCTCTCAAAGCTACTGCCAGATCAGAAAAGAAGATTAAGGAAGGCTAATTCTAATTAAGCTCCTAATTAATCCTCTTCTAGAAGCTCCTCCTAACTAATCATATCTAGAAGCTTCTCCCCTAACTAACTTTTGGAGGGAAATTTGAATTTTCTCAACAAACTTTAGGAGGGAAACTCAGAATTTGAAATCCTAGATCTAGGGTTAGTTATCTATAAATAGGAACCTAGACCTAGGGTTAAAGGCTAATCAATAATCATTAGTTCTTCATTAGTTAAATAATCTCTCATTCCCTCTTTCATCATCTTCTTCCACAAGTCTAGTGACAAGGCTTGTGCGAAACCCTAACCCTAATTCCACTCCAAATCTAAGATCTTGAGTACCAAATCAAGCGAGAAGCCTTCAACCTTTTAGGAGCCGAGCCGATCTTCAATCGGGCAAGTGATCCAAACCGATCCGCGATCCACGGAGACGAGCGAAGCCAAATCGACGATCAAGTTCTTCCTCTTGTAGTTCTTGAGCGAATGTAACTAAATTGTTGATATAAATAAAAGGTGAAATTCTTTAATCTTGCTTTCTTTTAATTCTTGCATCATGATTAGATCTCAATTTGTAATTGTTGCTCTTGTTGTGATGTGTGAGTGAAACTCCGCTCGTTAAGGAGTCGAGACGATAAATATAATGATAATGTAACAAATCTTTAAACGATTTTTAAGTCCTACGAGTTTTGTAAACCCTAGCAAGTTCAAGAATCGATGACCTAGTCTCGTTGCGATGCTTTCTTGATTGTGATCGCTCGAAATTAGGGATCTACGATCGTTTCTTGAATTTACTAGAGGCTAGAATGTGAATGATATCAACGAAAGAACAAGGGATAAGATGAAACCCTAGTTTCATAAGAAATCCCTAATTCTCATCGATCATCATCGATCGAGTATCAATTCATCGAAGGATAAGAATACGTCATTGTAAGATTACATCACATCTATAGATCCGATCGATTCCTACGAGCCTCATTTCGATTCTTGAGATTTGGTTTGGAAAAATTATCAAACGATCAATTCTTAATTCTATCTTTTAATGCTTTCTTAGATCTAGTTTTTTCTCATTCTTGAACTTCAATTTCAAATCATGAATTGTTTTGTTTTCTTTTCTTTAAAGTTTCGACTCATCTAATTCAAAAGACGAACGATTACACTTTCCCTGAGGACGATCCGCACTCACTTACAATCTACAATCCGACACCGTAGTTGATTGCGGTCAAATAATTTTTGATTGTGATTTCTTTACAATTTTATACTACACAATCCGAAATCTTTTCAATCAAATGGCGCCGTTGCCGGGGACTATTTGATTCGATTTACACAATCACGGAAATTATAACAATTACACATTCATTCATGCATGGGCAAAAAGACTCAGGACAAAAGATATATAATAAAGACAAGCTGGGGTAGGAAATTTTTTTTCATTAATATTGCCCAAAATTCTTACAATCATAAAAAGCAATGAAAGAAAAGTATTATTACAATGGAATAACCTCAGATCCGGGGCACGGATTGAGGAATTCAAAAGTAAGGCCATCCAGAGTTCTTTTGGCCTTTCTAATTATTCTTATGCGCAGCCTCTCGCGCTCCTCTGTGTCGATATCATCGGCAAGCCCTTCCGGCCTTCGATAAGCAGCAACTATCGTCGTCTGCTGAAAGATTTGATGTAGGATGTCAATGAGACTGTCCCGCCGTTTCTTCGAGATCATCCCCGTCAGGTACACTGAATGCACCTTGTCTTCGGTATCATCCAACGCATTGAACGGTAGGGCCTCATGAAGACCCGGAAGTGCTCTCCATATTGCTCCCAGCACAACCTTTAAGAGAGCCGAATGACGAGGAAGCAGCCAACCACAACTCGCGTTGAGGCGACCCATGACCTCCGCACACTGGGCGTCCGTAAACTCCTGGTTCTGTTGACGGCCCTGTACACGGATATCCTCATAAGTGATGAACTCGTGCAAGCTGTATAGACGCACCGCCATAATACCTGAAGAAAACAATACAGGGAGATTAACAAACAAGAAAATACAGAAAGTTAAAAGTTAAACTCCTCGAGAGCAATGCTCTGCAGACAGGAGTGACACCAGTCAAAATCAGTTATGAGGAGAATTTGAGGAAAATTCCTTGAGAACATTGAGAGCTCCGCTCTGGAAAAAAAATGATATAATAATAATAATATTATCAAGTGCCATATAATTTGGGAGGAGCAAAGCTCCATTAATTAAGAAGATATAAGAAAAATCTTTTATAGAGCGAAGCTCTATTAATGGAACCCTAACAGGATTCTCCTGAGTTCTCTTTGGACCCCTTTAGAGCAAAGCTCTGCTAAATGAAACCCTAAATGGGTTTTCTTTAGATCAGGGATCTATGGAGAGCAAGGCTCTGTTGATGAAAATTAATCTAATTTAATTTAATCTTAATTTAAATTTTCACCTAAAAAGTTTTAAAGAGTTCAACTCTTGCAGTTCTTGAAAATAAAGAGTAGGGCTCTGAGTTTTGAAAATAAAATTGTGAAGATGAAAATCATCTAAAGTACCAAAGGTCCTATTTATAGGTATCAATTGCCTCTTCAATTGCCAAAAGGTGCCGCAACGGTTCGGATTCTGCCACCGTTGCGCTTGCGTTTGGAGGCCACGTAAGCGTAGCGGTGGGGGGGCATTTGTTTACCCCAATCAGAGCAAAGCTCTGTTCAAATTCCAAGGCGGGAGATGAAGCAACGCTTCATCTTCCCCCAATCAGAAATAAAGCTTTGCTTTGAAAAATTAAAACTTTAATGAATGAAGCAACGCTTCAGATTCTTTGCGCTGCGCGCAACGCGCCACGTGTCAGAAGTTGACACGCCAGCACAACGCCCAAGGCAGCGCGTCCAATCAGAGCAAGGCTCTTTAATGAAAAAACAAAAGCAATGCTCAGTTGCGCAAACACAACTGCGCAAGCGAACCGCTGCGCGACACGTGTCTGCGCAGTTGCGCAAGCGCAACTGCGCAAGCTCACCGCTGCGCGACGCGTGTCTGCGCAGTTGCGCAAGCGCAACGCTGCGCGACGCGTGTCTGCGCAGTTGCGCAAGCGCAACTGCGCAAGCGCACCGCTGCGCGACGCGTGTCTGCGCAGTTGCGCAAGAGCTTCATTGTGCGACACGTGTCACTCACTGGGGGAGTTGCGCAAAACAGTATAAATTTTGTTGAAACAAGAAGATTTTCTGGTATAAGGCAGGGGCCTTTGGATCAAAGATCCAATGGTGGGGAAAATTCTCCAAATCACTCAGAGAAAGATCTCTTTAACAAATTTAACTAATTTGTGAGCACTATAAAAAGGATCCCAGAGCTCATTTCAAAAGGGATCAAAATCTTGCTAAAAAAAAAAGAGAGAAGAGAACTCTTGAGAACCCTTGAAGAATAAAAGGTAAAAACCTTTAAAAGAAGAGAAAATTCTCTTATGAACAAGATCATGGATCTTCAACAATAAATAAATAAATAAGTAAATAAATCAAATAGTACCTTGCACTTGTTTTATGAACCATCGGTTCTTGAACCTAAAAGGTTCTTAAATTAATAGTGCTTTGCACTTTTATGAACCTTTGGTTCTCTGAGATAAGAAAAACAAGAAAAAACTTGTTTTTTTCTTAGATCTAAATCAAATAGTGCTTTGCACTTATTTTATGAACTATCGGTTCTTGAATCTAAAAGATTCTCAAATTAACAGTGCTTTGCACAAATGCAATGCATTACTTAAAGGGCCAAGCCCAAATCAAAATGACCTGACAGGCCAAAATAAATTGCAAGACAATAAATGGGCAGAGCCCAAATAAATTGATGATTTGCATCCTTTATATAAGGGCAGAGCCCAAATGAAATTGATGCTCTGCATCATTTATAAAGGGCAGAGCCCAAAACAAATTGATGCCCTGCATCTTTTCTGGGCAAAGCCCAAATAAAAATAAAAAAAACAAATGCAAATAAAATATTGGACATTTTTAACTGGACTTAGCCCAATCGTGGCCATAAGTCCTTAAACTAAATTAACTGAGCAAAACGGCTCTCCTAAACCAATCCACATCCGGTTCAAGGGTACATCTCCGAACTCCTTTGATATCCATCGTTGTAATTCCTCAACGACGTCAAAGAGGTGACGGGTCCCAACGACCATACATCAATATTGGACCGAAACGTTCTTAAACTAATATTGGACCGAAACGTCCTTAAACTAATATCGGACCGAAACGTCCCTAAACTAATATCGGACCGAAACGTCCCTAAACTAATATCGGACCACCACGTCCCTAAACTGGAATATGGACCACCACGTCCCTAAACTGGCATAATAGAGCCCAAATGCTCTTTTGTCGGATCTAAACGGTCCCGTTAAGTTGATCTTAGTCTCAAACTGGACTAACGTATCCTTAACAAACGTTTGAGTCGATCTTAGCCTCAAAAATGGCTAACGTATCCTCCAAACAGACTTTAGTCCCAAATTGGACTATGAATCTCCCAAACTGGAACAATAGAGCCCAAACGCTCTTTTGTCGGATCTAAACGATCACGTTAAGTTGATCTTAGTCTCAAACAGGACTATCATATCCTTAACGAACGTCTAAGTTGATCTTAGCCACAACGTGACTAATGCATCCTTAAACTAAAAACACCAAACCCAAATCTAAGTAAATACGGATTTGGACTAATCCACGTCCTACGGGCGATGGCATTACTCAGTCTCCGTATACAATCCACGGGCAACCACGAGCAAAACAAACACCCACGACACGAAGTGCAATTCTGGAGAAGGAGAAAGTTGTTACCGCGACGCGGTAGCGTAATTAACTGCAGGGGCTTGCGCCTGCAGGGAAGAGCGTCCCCACAATCAAAAACCTCTCAAGCGAGGGGGAATCTGACGAAGTCTGCTACATCGGCCGCATCCGTCTAAACCTCCGATACACGGTGCCATAAATCAACTTGGCATCTTCGGAGAGGTGGACGGATAAAACCAAATAGCATCTGCCCCGAATCTCAGCGTCAGGACATTGCAGTCCTGTGCACCGCCTTTCGGAGGGGAACAGGTATGAGTCTCATACACCCATGTACAATATATCATCAAGCATGACACAAAGAAATAAACACAATAATATATATCACATATATATAAAATGTACAAGTGAGAAAAAGAAATTCTTAAGTGAGCTAATATTAGTTAATGTATATTAATATATCAAATATATATTTATACATTAAATTATTAAATCAACACTTGATTTAATAATCCTGCTATATCACATATAACCGAATAATATCATTTATATCAACTTATCGAATCAACACTTGATTCGATAACCCGGCTATATCACATATAACCGACGGATATCACATATCGCGAGATTAGAATACGGTATCACATATACGTACTAATCTCGGTCCCGCACATATCACATATGTGCCCTATTTTGTTTCGGTTGAGCCAGGAAACCTCTATATAGGACTCTACAGACTTGTCAATACGCCGGCAGTAGGTAATGATCATATCAGTCACCCACAAGCCGTCAGCGATATTAGCTGGACGTAACGGCTACCCGGGTATTGAGCGATCAGAAGATCAACAAGCAAGCCTGCTCATACTCCCATGAATCCAATAAGTAACACTACCGTACAGTTCGGTCTCTTCGTTTGATATGTCGCATATCTAATCTGGGGGTGGTAAACGTCAGACCCTAATAACTTGATGAGTCATGCCGATGTGAAGCTCATAACGGGTCGAGAAACTACTGATAACACTTACCAGTAAATCTCAGTATCAGCCCTGGCCATGGACTTCCTGTTATAGCCAATCGAGCACATCGCAACATCAACCCCCAATACCGGGAGATACGAAACCCCTCCTATCGCTCATCGCCTCCATGTGGCTCAGGACTGTACCGAAAAACCACCGTTTTGCACGCTCTCTTGAACGTGGTAAGGTGGAAATCAAAGCATAGTAGGGATCACACAAGACTCTATGACGATCTCGGGTCTACAGACTAACATGTACCAGTGTCACCAGGGAACTGCTATCTAACGATAGGTATAATACCATCTAGGAGTTCTCGACGAGTCCTGTTCGGTGTACCCAGTCTCCACTGAGCACCCGTATACAATCTTTGATGTCAAACACCAATGGATGTGGGATCATCCATCGCCCATCATATGGGTCAAGAAACGTATACGCTAGTCTACTCCAGAATATCGATGCCCTGTCTCGATACACCCACGACTAGGAACAATTAAAGGATGAACTTATGGACTACCCTGGCCCTACTAGTATGATCTGCATCATAATCCTGGCAGTCAAGTATACATCCTAAGGGCTTTATCAACATGTGAGAGAAAGACAGTGTCACAATACAAGTCTACATGTTAAGCTAAAGAGCAACCAGATAACATACTATCATGTCGAGCAAGAAAGTCCTCTCTATATATGTCCAAACATCCACTATGATATACAACCATGTACAATAATGGCCTCTAGGGCATACATACAACTAACAATCTCCCACTTGCACTAAGGCCAGTTGTTGTAGTATCTCATACCCAACATCCCGAAGTGTCTCTCAAATTGTATCTGGGGTATGGCCTTCGTGAGTGGATCCGCAGTGTTATTCTTCGTGTCAACTCTCCTGACCTCGATCTCCTGGCGATCAACTATCTCTCGGATCAGGTGATACCGCCTCAGAATATGCCTGGATCGCTGATGGGACCTGGATTCCTTGGCCAAAGCCACCGCTCCATTGTTATCACAATACAAAGGTATTGGATGCTTGATGGACGGAACCACACCAAGTTCGGTTATGAACTTCTTCATCTAGACAGCCTCTTTGGCGGCATCGTTGGCAGCGATGTATTCAACCTCCATCGTCGAGTCTGCCACAGTTTCTTGCTTGGAACTCTTCCAACAAACCGCCCCTCCATTGAGGGTGAAGATAAAACCAGAGACCGACTTAGAGTCGTCCTTATCACTCTGAAAGCTCGAATCGGTAAATGAATCCACTTGAATTTCACCGTTACCATACACCAAGAACATTTCTTTAGTCCTTCTTAAGTACTTAAGAATGTTCTTCACAGCTGTCCAGTGATTCTCTCCAGGATCCACTTGATACCTACTCACTACACCTAGTGAGTATGCTATATCGGGTCTGGTATATAACACCGCGTACATGATAGAGCCTGCTGCCGAAGCATAGGGTATCTCTTTCATGTGAGCCTTCTCCAAATCAGTTTTGGGAGACATCTCTTTGGAGAGAGTGATTCCTAAGATCGTGGGTAAATTCCTACGCTTGGAATCTTCCATACTAAACCTCTTTGGTATGGTGTCAATGTACCTGGATTGGGACAATCCCAACATTCGTTTGGATCTATCTCTATAGATCTTAATTTCCAAGATGTACGAGACATCACCTAGATCTTTCATTGAGAATCTTTATGATAAGAAGAGCTTGACTGAGTGCAGTATAGGAACATCATTTCCTATCAAGAGTATGTCATCCACGTACAATACGAGGAAGACGACCTTACTTTCTGCAACCTTCTTGTATATACAAGGTTCATCTACGTTTTTGATGAAGTCAAACTCTTTGACTGCTACATCAAAACAGATGTTCCAACTCCACAATGCCTGCTTTAACCCGTAGATTGATTTAAGCAGCTTGCACACCTTCCCGCTGCTCCCACTGTCCACGAAGCCCTCTGGCTGTGTCATGTACACGCTCTCTTCTAAATCACCACTTAGAAAATCGGTCTTGACGTCCATCTGCCAGATTTCGTAATCATGGTATGCAGGGATGGCAAGTAGGATCCAGATGGACTTAAGCATAGCCACTGGAGAAAAGGTTTCATTATAATCCACACCCGGCCGTTGATGAAAACCTTTTGCTACAAGTCTAGCTTTGAAAGTCTCAACTTTTCCATCTACACCAAGTTTTTTCTTGAAGATCCACTTGCTTCCGATGGGTTTTACCCCTTTAGGAGCATCTTCCAAAGTCCATACTTTGTTGGTGTACATGGATCCCATCTCAGATCGCATTGCATCCAGCCATTTCACAGAGTCCCCACTCGTGATGGCCTGCTCGAAGCGAGTTGGGTCATTATCTTTCATGATGCAATCCTCGCTCCTATCATCAATGAGAAAACCGTAGTACCTCTCAGGTGGATGAGGAACCCTACTGATCGGCGGAGAGGCTGAAGTTCGTCGAGGACTATTAAATCCTCCGGTTCTACCAAATCTTCTGTTGTAGTTTGTGTAGCTGGAACTTCTTCCAGTTCTACCTCTTTACTGTTAATTTCTTTTTCAAGAAATTCCTTTTCTAAAAAGGTGGCATGCCGAGAAACAAACACCTTTTGTTCCTCGGTGCGGTAGAAGATATTCCCTCGCGAATGTTTGGGATATCCAATAAACTTACACAGAACCGACCCTGCTCGAGCTTGTTCGGATTTTGTGTTTTCACATAGGCCGGACAACCCCACATCTTAATAAAATTAAGACATGGTCTCTTCCCCTCCCATATCTCATATGGAGTGGTAGGCACTGATTTGGTTGAAAATCTATTCAATAGGTATGCAGCTGTCTTAAGCGCATAACCCTAAAAGAAGATAGGTAACTCAGCGGTGTTCATCATAGAGCGTACTATATCTAATAGGGTACGATTCCTCTGCTCCGATACACCGTTGTACTGTGATGTATACGGAGGAGTAAGCTGAGAGAAAATCCCATTCTCTTTTAGATAATCCAGGAACTCCGTGCTCAAGTATTCTCCTCCTCGATCAGATCGAAAGATTTTAATACTTTTACCCGTTTGGTTTTCGACTTCGCACTTATATTTTTTGAATTTCTCAAAAGTTTCAGACTTGTGTTTTAACAGGAACACATGTCCGTATCTTGAGAGATCGTCAGTGAATGTAATGAAGTACGGAGAACCATTCCTGGCATGTGTAGACATGGGACCGCATACATCACTATGTATCAGTCCTAAGAGTTCTGTGGCTCTTTTTACGTATTCAGTAAACGGACTTTTGGTCATCTTGCCTTTGAGAAATGACTGGCAAGTTTCATAAGATGAAAATTCGAACGGATTCAAATATCCATCCTTATGTAACTTAGCTAGTCGTGTCGCATTGATATGACCCAGTCTACAATTCCACAAGAAGAATTCGTTAATTTCTGAACTCTTCCTCTTGTGTGTGTTCTGTATACTTAGAACTGTCGTTTGATTTAGAGCGTATATACCATTGCACAACGTGCCTGATCCAATCAACTTTTGATTTAGGAAAATGTTCATAACATTATCCTGCAATACAAAATTATATCCTTCTTTACTTAATAAAGAAACTAATATAATGTTGCATATCAGGTTCGACATGTAATAACATTCGTTCAGAATCAATGTATTACCACTTGGTAATACAAGGTGATATTCGTCAACAGATTTGGCTGCAATAACTGCACCATTTCCAACTCTTATATCTTTATCACCCATTCTCAGTTCTCTACCTTTCCTTAGCCCATGTAACAGATTACATATGTGGGATCCTGATCCGGTATCCAATATCCAAGACATAGAGAATGGTGAGAAACAGTTCTCAGTAACAAACACACCTGAAGAAGATGCATCAACATGCTCTTTCTTCGATCGGGTGGCATGGGAATCCTAGCATTCCCCTATTTCCTGCTCAGACTTATAACAGTTATAAGATAGAGCAGAACCAACGTTCCCCAGCCCAGTATAATAAGCAGGTTCGGTCAATACATCAATATTATTATCTTGATTAAGACGTGTCATGGTTACTACCTGGAGAGAGAGAAGAAAACACTTAGCGTATGCTCTTACAAGATTAGATTGGTTATTATCTTACCTAATCTGTAACAACTCCAATTTTAGTGTACATAAAATTGATTTAAAATTAATGTATACTTGGGTTATTTACATTTCCTGTGAGTACTATAAGTATTTGATTTGCTTTTTAATAGCAAGAAAGAGCTTGTAGCTCATTGGTAAGACCTTGCACTGCTGAACCAAAACACCAGAGTTCAAATCCCATTAGCCACATTATTTTTTATTATTTTTTCTTTTAAATTTTTAGGAGCCCAAGGGTCTACACGTGCATAACTCGTAAAAACCAAAAGTCACATATAAAACAAACTGACCCAGAAAGTAGACCAACCGTTGATGAACACGTGGCGACGAAGAAATGGCCCGACTCGGGCCGGCGGCGCCGGTCCGACCGAGTCGGATCGCCGAGTCTCCTTCTTGAAAGTTGTGTCTCTTGATCTCCTTATAACCCCTGTCATGTTTAATTTCTATGTATTAATCCAGAGACCATAAAATCCCTTTAATCTCCATCTTAATGCAATTTAAATGCAATTTTTTTTCTATCAAACCCTAACCCTAATCTTTTCCTATAAATACCACTCCAATTCACACACCCCTCGCTCACAAACTCTGTCCAAACTCTCAAGAAAAATCTCTAGAACTTTTGTGTACAAGTGGAGTTAGCGAAGGGCAAAGCTCCGGCGAATTTCCGACGACGACCCTAGGAGCTCCCGGCGATGAAACGACGCACCGGTACCTCCTATCACTCCATCTTCCTCTTCTCTAATCTAAATTCTAGTAAGTCCCTCTTCCCCCTTCTCTTTTCTAATCTAAAAACTTGTATTTCTAAAACCCGACGGAAGCGGAGTTAATCCGACTTCCGATTCGGTTTTCTTTAAAAAGTTCCAGTTTTCTTAAATACAGACATACCAAACCCTCACATCTTGACTATTAAACATTAACAAAACATCATGAACAAGTTTCATAGCAAAATATTTCATATTGTAATTTTTATCGTACTTTTTCAGTAAAATACCATGTAGTTTAGTTTCGACATTAAATATCATAATTCCCTGCTATACCTGTAAATAGATCATGAGGTAATGACCTACCTCCTCACAACACTCAAATGCAACATAGCACAATGTCTTTTGGGAATATAGAATACGGCCGACTCGGCAACCATTCTCTGTTCGAGCTCACCGGCCGTGCTCGCCGGACAGTTTGACTACACAGAAGAGCGCCCCCTCAAGCGCCAGGGGCCAAAGAGGCTACGCCGTTCCATATTCAGTCGCGCTCATCCCTTGCTTGTTGACTCTACACTTAAATACCTTTTACTATTAAAACCGTTTCTACAAGATTATGTATTTTAAACAAATCCTTACAAAGCGCCGCTACAACCCATTTGGGGAACCCATTTGGGATGATGCGGATTATCGTATATTCTCGGGCTTAGTAGTGCGAGATGCAAACCTCCGCAAGGAGCATTCGGTCTCGAAAGATTTAAAAATACAAATATCTTAAGAAAATGAGATTTCTAGAAAAATAATAAATTAAAATTATTATATATATATATATATGTATCATCAAAATATCTAATTTTTGATATAATATAAATATTCCAACTTTTCTAAATCAAAAGAATCACTTTACATGAAAATACCATGCAATTCCATACAAGTTCAATACTTTACAATTAAATACCATGCATTATGAAATTAGGTTTTATTCACTAGAAATGTCACATATATAAAATCTACATATATGAAAACTCTAAAGACGATAATTAAATACTTGAGGTGCATTTTGAAAATTATACAAATTATTTTTACATAAAACCCCCTCAAGTTCTATAAATTACAATAAGAACCCTAGTAAACATAGGTTTAAGCGGGACCAATCTCTTGAGCCTTAGGGAGCCAGAGAAGTGGGTGCTTGCCTATTTAAGGTAGACAACTTAACAAACAGTGTTATCAACACGGTAATCGTCTTTGAAAAGACACAAATCCTGCCGTCCATGTGCAGCGGTTACTGATAACACCAAAACCTAATTCAGGACCTCAATTTCTTTTCTAATTGTCTGACTCAGACTGGGTCTCATTATAATGATCCGACTTGAATATGATTCAAGTACAAACTACAATTCAATATGAATCCATGAATCTATATAAACAATCTGTTCAATCTATTCAATCTGTATTGACCGAACCGAACCATAGATATACTTCCATTTACATGATTCTCCAGTTACATCTATTTACTGATATTATGGTTTCGGCAAGTCATCCATCTGTACAATCTATAATACAAGGCAATACAAATTACAATACAATTAAGACATCGCGGGGTTTAAGGGGTAGATTGGTACGGAAGGTGTTAAAAGTGGCACGAGACTGAAAGAATTAAGACACCTAACCTGTATTCCATTGCTGTTGTTGTTGGGGTCAAAATTTGCATCCCCGGTTGACCGAGTCAAAGTCAAGGTCAACCCCCAAGCTAGGTGGGCCCAAGCCCAGGTCAAACGGGCCCATGCCCAAGTCGAGCTCGCGGCCAACCTCCTCCATGCCAAAATATAGATCATGTAATAAATAATTTTTTATGCATGAATGTATGCAAAATGGGCACAAAGCCAATATTTTGTAAGCCCATGGCTTATGTGCAAAAATGAAATGGCACATGAGCCATGGGATGGGCAAAACGCCATTTTGCAAAGCCCAAGCGGCTATATGTAAATATGTAAGCTTATATAAGGCAAAATGATGATGAATAAAGAATAATACTTTCATTCTCTCAAAAACCTAGGGTTTGTATTTCTTTCCTTTTTCTGAAGGTCTCAAACCTTCTTCTTTCTTCTGAATTAAATCAAGAGTTTTACTCTTCCTTTTCAAAAACAAAATAGTTTTTCACCACCAAACCCACAAATGGGAACTTGGATCTGTCTTTAGATCCCAAAAAGGAGAGATTTTGAGATCTCACATCTCTTGATCTTCAAGATCCAGCTAACAGAGGAGGAAGGAGAAGAACCCCTTTTACTAAACTCAAAAAAGAAAAAAACACACTCAGGAGTCCAACTCCTCTCTATTTCTCTTCCGAGAAATTTTTTTTAGGCTAAAATCCTCTTTTTCTCGCCGGCGCTCAAGCGCAGAGCGCCCGCGTGCCAACACGTGGCGCGCTTGCGTTCAAGCGCAAGCGCTCGAGCGCAAGTCGTCCCGGTGCCGACACGTGGCGCGCTTGTGCTCAAGCGCGAGCGCACGAGCGCAAGTCACCCCGGTGCTGACACGTGGCGCGCTTGCGCTCAGGCCAAGCGCTCAGGCGCAAGTCGCCCCCATGTCGACATGTGGCGCACTTGCGCTCAAGCGCAAGTCGCCCCCGTGCCGACACGTGGCATACTTGCGCTCGAGCGTCGGGCGCTGAAGCGCAAAGTACCCACATGCCGACACGTGGCACGCTTGCTTTCAAGTGCAGAGCGCCCACGTGCCGACACATGGCACTCTAGCGCCTGAGCGCACAGCACCTGGGCGCACAGCGCCTAAGGTGCTGCCCCCACGCATCCTTTGGATGCCTTTTCTTCCCTTTTTCTTATATATATACTGTTCCCCTTCGAATGGCGGCCAAGACATGAGGACGTCTTGCCTGAAATTCGGGGCAGATGCTAATTGGTGCTATCCGTCTACCTCTCCGAAGATGCCAAGTTGATTTATGGCACCCTGTATCGAAGGTTTAAACGGATGCGTCCGATGTAGCAGACTTCGTCAGATTCCCCCTCGTTTGAGGGGTTTTTGATTGTGGGGACGCTCTTCCCTGCAGGCGCAAGCCCCTGCAGTTAATTACGCTACTGCATCGCGGTAACAACTTTCTCCTTCTTTAGATGGTCACTTCATGTCGTGGGTGTTTGTTTTGTTTTTGGTTGCCCGTGGATTGTATACGGAGACTAATTTATGTCGTCGCCCGTAGGACGTGGATTAGTCCAAATCCGTATTTTCTTAGATTTGGTTTTGGGGTTTTGGTTTGAGGATACGTTAGCCATATTTGAGGCTAAGATCAACTCAAACGTTTGTTAAGGATACGTTAGTCTAATTTGAGACTAAGATCAACTTAACGGGATCGTTTAGATCCGACAAAAGAGCATTTGGGGGCTCTATTGTTCCAGTTTAGGGACATAGTGGTCCATTGAATGTATGGCCGTCGGGACCCGTCACCTCTCTGACGACGTTGAAGGATTACAACGACAGGTGTCAGAGGAGTTCAGAGATGTACCCTTGGACCAAAGTTGGTTGGGTGATCCATAGTCCAATTTGGGACTAAAGTCTGTTTGAAGGTTTAAGGATACGTTAGCCATATTTAAGGCTAAGATCAACTTAAACGGTTGTTAAGGATACGTTAGTCCAGTTTGGGACTAAGATCGACTTAATGGGATCGTTTAGATCCGACAAAAGAGCGTTTGGGCTCTATTGTTCCAGTTTAGGGACATGGTGGTCCATTGCCAGTTTAGGGACATAGTGGTCCATCGCCAGTTTAGGGACGTGGTGGTCCATGTTCCAGTTTAGGGACGTGGTGGTCCATCTCCAGTTTAGGGACATAGTGGTCCATTGGTAGTTTAAGGACGCATAAGTCCATGGGTTTAAGGACCCCACAGTCCATATGGGTGTGTTTAAGGACGCATTAGTCCGTTAGTTTAAGGACGCATAAGTCCGCAGGTTTAAGGACCCCACAGTCCGTATCTTGGTTTAAGGACGCATGAGTCCATGAGTTTTAGGACCCCACAGTCCATGTTGATGTGTGGTTGTCGGGACCCGTCACCTCTCTGAAGACGTTGAAGGATTACAACGACAAATATCAGAGGAGTTCAGAGATGTACCCTTGAACCAATGAGTTGGTTGAAAGAGCAGATGCGCTCAGTTCAAGATGATTTGAGGACTTATGGCCAGTTTAGGCTAAGTCCAATTATGTTTGAAATATTGGCCCTCTGTTGGCTCATTGAAGGAGAGGCTTTGCCTCTAGAAACTTAGCCAATTGGGCTAAAGCTAGTGTTAAACACTAGAGACCAACAGTGTTGAACACTGAGAATAAGATTAGCAAATTAGTGTTAAACACTAAAAGATAATCAGTGTTAGCAACATGGCTTTCAAATTAGTGTTAACACAAAAGCAAATCAGTGTTAAACACTGGTAGCAGAGATTTCAAACTAGTGTTAAACACTAAAGCAAATCAGTGTTAAACACCGGGAACAGAGTTTTCCAATTAGTGTTAATCACTAAGAAAATCGGTGTTAAACACTGCAAATAGAGTTTTCCAAATTAGTGTTAAACACTAAGAAAATCAGTGTTAAACACTGCAAATAGAGTCTTCCAATTAGTGTTAAACACTAAGGAGGGAGGGGTCACGTGCGGACACGTGAGAGCGCCCTGATTTCCCTTATTTTATTCTGCAGATCAGTGTTTAACACTTTTAATTTCCTGGCCATCACGTGTGGGCACGTGATGGAGGCCCCCGCTCTGGTCTGTCAGAATGCTCATTAGGGGTCACGTGGTGACACGTGAGGGCGCCCTAAATGTGGAGCCAGATCTCCTTTTGGTTTATCCTCAAATCTGCGAATAAGTGTTAAACACTTTTATTTTTATTTTAGAGCATCACGTGTTGGCACGTGATGGGGATTTATGCGCTGACTGTTAAAACGTTTGCTAAGGGGTCACGTGGTAAACACGTGAGAGCGCCAAAAGCCTTCATTTCCATTGATCTTTCTTTCTGCGTTTTGGGAGTCACGTGGGAGCACGTGATGGCATCAAAAAGTGGGGCCAGATCCCCTTTATTTTATTCTGCAAACAAGTGTTAAAGACTTTTAATTTTCATAGTCATCACGTGTGGGCACGTGATGTATAATCATGCCCTGATTTATTAGAACATTTATTAGGGGTCACGTGGTAACACGTGAGAGCGCCCATAATTGTTTCTGCCTTTACTTTTGTTCCATATATAATGAGGGTCACGTGGGAACACGTGAGGCATTGCCTCAAAGCTTTCCTCTTCTCATTTTTGGGGGATCTGTTCAGGGGTCACGTGGGAACACGTGAGGCATTGCCTCAAAGCTTTCCTCTTCTCATTTTTGGGGGATCTGTTCAGGGGTCACGTGGGGCATGTGACCTTTGTCTTTTCATGCACAGAGATCTTTTAAGTCTCCTTATCTTTAAGAATTAAATTTTATTTAGGGTAAAACCCTAATTTTTGTTTTGGAGGAATTAAATTCCTATTGTGAAAGAATTAAATTCTTATTTAGGGTAAAACCCTGATTTTATCCCAAAGGAATTAAATTCCTATAATTTTGTGGGAATTGAATTCTCAAAACTTAATTCCTCCTCTATGTTTTGGATCTGCATGGCAGGATCTCAACCCAATGAGAATTAAATTCTCAATTCATGGGGAGATGTGCACTTTGCAGATCCTCCACCAGAGAAAGAACTAAGTTCTTTTCTTTATATAAGAGTTAAACTCTTTTGAGAATTAAATTCTCTGTTGAAGCCTCCTTTTTCTTACCTAGGGTTTTTCTTCTGCAGAGAATTCAATTCTCCCCTCTTTTCTTTTTTCTCTTGAGAATTAAATTCTCCTCCCTCTGTTTCTTCTCCCAAAAAAGTAGATCCCTCTCTTCTCTTCTTGGATCCTATTTATAGGAGAAGGAAGAAAATCAATTTGTTTAGCAAATCTCTCATTGAGAGATTTGATTTGTATGTTGAGAGATTTGATTTGCATTCATCATTAATCTGGGCCTTTAGATTGTTAAGTGAATTTTATTCACCATTGGATTTTAAATCCAAAAATATCTATTTGTTATCTCGGTCAGATTTAGGGGGGGAAATCTTTCCAAGTCCAAGATCTTTCCATAAATTGGTGATATTTAATCGCCCTTGGATCTTTAATCCAACGGTCCCCATAATCCTTTTCCATTTGGAAAGATTTAGAAGCTTTTTAGAATTTTAATTCTATTTCGAAAGATTTAAATGATATTTTTTTTAGAATTTAATTATGTTGAACAGCAAGGCTTTTACAGCCAGTCACGTGTTGCCATGTGACCCCCAATTGAGTCCTTTTCTCAGTGTTTACTTACGCTTCAGTTGTAACCATCACGTGTCAACACGTGACCATTGGTCACGTGTGAGCACGTGACACCTCATTGAGGTATTTCCTTCACCTGTTTGTTTACGCTTCAGTTTTAACCATCACGTGACCATTGGTCACGTGTGAGCACGCGATTCCTGATTTTTAATCAGGGAACAGATTTTAGAATTTAATTCTATTCATTATTTTAGAGGTCTTAAAAGCCCATCACGTGTCTGCACGTGACCCATAGTCACGTGTGAGCACGTGATGCCCCATTGGGGTCTTTTCTGAGTTTATATTATATTTTTTAACTCCTCCAGCGGGTTCTTAAAAGTCCATCACGTGTGGACACGTAATTCCTCATAACTTTTGATCCCAGATGAATTACGAGGCCCATAATATATCAAATCGAAGGGTTTTTCGAGCCGCTTTCGATACCATCAGAATTTATCTATTTCTAATTCGGGAGTTTGTCAAAAAACAGCCCGGAAGATACTGGTTCGTATTTCCTTAAGCATATCGCTGCCATTTGATACCTTGGACTCTTTTGCGCAGAAATTTTCGGCGGGAACATATACATACATACATACATACATATATATATATATACACACACACACACACACACATATATATACATATGTGCACACACACATACACCACGACACTGTCCCTGTTAGAAAAAAATTTCTAACGGGGCGCTGTCCCGCATCCCGCAAGGGGGCTGCTAGCCCCCTTGACCCCTAGCCCGCTATCCAGGTAGTGGGACCCCCGTAAAAATTCTGCAGGGCCCCCGATATATCCAAAACCCCTCTAAAACACAACACTGCACGTTGAGTTCGCATGACCAGTTTAACCCGTTAAATCGGAGGTTCTCTCGCTCCAAAGGCGAGAGGTAATTAACGGCAGCTTAGTCCGCGGCTGCCGGAGATTCGGATCCCCACAATCAATAAACCCCAGCCTAACCCAGGCAGGGGGAATCTGTAATGCGCCTGACAAGCGCGCGCGTATTCCCATCTCAATGGGGTGACGAAAAACACCCTACAGTTGTACATCTCTGGTCTACTGAGACTCCTCTCGTATACACTGGCCTCTTCTGTACCAAGCTACAAACAACAGCGTTAACACTAAATACAACATTATAACAATATAATATAACTTTAAAAGTTACACACACACTTTCTCTCTCTCTCTCTGTCTATTCTACTTCTCCCTTATCTTTGAGACTTACCAAGCGATTGTTCGTTGACGACATTCTTTCTCTTTCTTCTTTAGAATGTTGTCAGGTGATTCGGACCTTCAGGAGATCGAGCCCACCAGCGAGGATTTAGACCAGCTAGCTTACGACCCAGAGCTTTAGATTCTTTGTACACATTTACTTTCAGTACTTTTCATTTCTGTTATGCCACTGTTTAGGCATTGCTTTCATTCCATGTATTTAATTTTCCATGTACTGTAAAAAATGCTAATAAATAAAGTTGTTGTTCATTACATTTGTCTCTTGTGTATATTCCTTTTATATTGCTCAGTAACGTTTAGAGCATTTACTTCTGAGTAAGTACGTAGCGGCCTCGTCACGTCCTCTGCTCGTACACCGGGAAGCGGGGCGTGACATAATCAGGATGACTCCCACTGCTTTTTATCAAATCTTCCTTCAAACTATAAAAGGTAAGACTAGTCGGGATTAATTTTACCCTACAAGTTTGCTAACTGGTCATCCAGGCCAGTGTCGGTACTTTAAGGGAGGTTCCCCGTGTTTTCGCACGGACCTAATTAAAGTAAACCTCATTTTCCTAGAGGCATAACCCCATTGACACCTTTCTAGACACCTAATGGGTTAGCTAATTGTAAATTGCAAAACTCTCCCAGGAGTAACACTTACTTGCAGCGGGTATCGGGATCCAACTATCTCATAGAAGGTATGCAATCTCATTGCAAATTTCAACACTTGAAATTCGTAATAATATTTTACCCCTAGCGTCATATGACCTTGACGGAGGCCAACAAACCATAGGCTGTTAGTCAAGTCCAACCCGTACATTTTGTGATTGAATTAAACCCACCCGCACGACCCTTGACGGAGGCCAACAAAGTCGCACGACTACCCTAATCCAATCACATCATATGCTGCAGATAAGCACTAGTTAGTTACCGTACACTACGCCTTGACGGAGGCCAACAAATGTAGCACGAATACTAAATAGTACTTATCTGAAATGACAGAGGGCTATGGAAGGTTTTTAAGAAACCCTTTTGCGTAATGAACTTGATATCGTTGTAGAATCGAGTGATTTGAAAATGAGTGGTTTAAACTCGACTTTTAAAATCAAGTTTTTCAAAATAAACCGAGTGGGTGTAGCATCTGCTAAAGAGGTCACTCTCGGTAAAGGGATCTAGGCTTATTCCTCATCGAATGAGGTGCTGGATATTCTACAAGGAATACCGCTATGAAAAGCAAGAACTAGAGCTACCAGTTTTGAAAATGTGATTCTACAACATCATTAGATTTATTTTCTTTCATTAATCTCATTAATGAAATCCCATCATTTATGCTTTCTAAGCATCACAGATAAAGAAACGGAAATAGAACGTACGCTTATGCCATCCGCATTCGCCACTGGGCCCTGTCTTCACCGTTAGATTACTTAACTACCGGCAGAGCGGGGTCTGGACTAGCGCGGGTGCAAAACAGAAGCAACGTTTATTATATATCATATATATAATAATTAAAATTCATCTCAGGCATTCATATGATCTCATCACAGAACATTGCAGCAGAAGTCAACATATGAAATATTGGATATACTAGGATTTCCGCATTTTAAATCATGCCAGTAAAAAACGCGGATTCCACGGTCTTGATGAATAGCCAAACCCACATCCCTAGACCCCTACGAGAGCGGCAAGCAACCCTGCCAATTCTAGAGTTAGAAGACCCGGTCTCGACTCCTCGAGATGGTCTCCGACTGGAACCTAGAACCCGGTTACTTGTGCTCCCTACCTTGGGTCTATCCTAATGTGGAAAAGTAAATAATATACATCAATGGTGACATCATCCTCAACCCGGAAGTGTCCCAATAAAAGAATATTATATACATTGAATTTTACATGAATGAAAATGAAAAACTCTCATCTCACATAAAACCCCTGGCTATTCAAACATGAAGATTCAATATAACATATCACAGCCTCACATAATATCACATGTCATCAACGTAAGTAAATATGTGTATCCTAATTGTCGTTGACGTATATCAACGAAACCGGCGATACCCCACATATTACACTTACGGTCACATAAAAGAAAGTGAAAACTACAACAATTGGAATCCGCAACATCCTTAGACATCATAAATCCGAAATATCACATACTTCGAATTTCATGCCTAACCAAATGAATTCCTTAGACATCATAAACCCGGAATATCTCATATTCCGAATTTCATGCCTAACATTATAAACCCCGTATTTTAGTCTCGATATTGAAAAAACTTTTCAATAACTTGTCGGGAAATTCAACAAGATTCCCGACATCTTGATCGAATGCTCATTGGAAACTTTAGTAGACGGCCGTACCCTCGACGCCGTCGACGAAGTGCACTTAGGCGGAACACCGCGGCCGTGAGCACTCGAATGGATGCTTTTGGCTACGGGGTTCTCCTACAGTCACTTGGTCGGGGCTATGGGGCGCGGCTATCTAGTAATATTACCCGGCGATTATCCATGTACACTACGCGATTGCGATGGAGTTTTGATCCAAATCAAAACCCCGTGGCAACCGATCAATTGAGACTAAATTGCTACATTTATAAAATTCAAACCAGTTTTCACAAAACTATTTATTTTGGATTCCAAATATTGTATCACATATCACAAATAGCTAGACGATGTTAAACATTTTGATCGAATCAACAAACACCCATATTTTCCAGAGAGCTCAACACTTGAGCAGTTTTAAAAATACCCAGAACATGCCAACAGTACCTACGGACCAACCCTAGAACGCACGTTCCTTGCCTGACCAACGGCGTGGCGGAACCGCCGCCAAACCCATGGTTTGGCCGCGGTTCCACGGTCGTTTAGTCGAGTTAGGCTTTTGTTTTTCTTGGGGATCCATAGAAAACCCTGCATGATTTTTTGAATATTTTCAACTTGGAAAAATCCAACATTTGGAAAAATTTCCAGAGAGGGGGCAAAAGTGGGATTTCGAAGTTCGATCGAACACTTTAACGTCGTCTAGGCCACTCCTAATACTCTACCTTGGCTCTGATACTACTGCTGGGTTTCTTAGCACCCCCACCATGTTTTCTAAGGCATCTAGCATGCAATTTTAAAAAAAACTAGAGTGCTAGGAAGCCCATCACCGAGGATCTAACTAGAGAATTAGGGTTTAGCTAACATGTAAACAACTTTACACTAAGTGAACAAGAAATACAACCTTTGTAGACCGGTCCTTCACCTCTAAAGCTTCGTGTAGTGGTCCCTTCACTCCAAGTAGTGGTCTCCTGGACTCTCGTTAGGCTCCACTAGTCGAAAGGAACGAGCTTGCTCAAAGATCTTCGAGGCCGAAGATGATCTACGTCGAGGAATCTCCAACTCAAGCTACCTCTTCACTAATTGAGAATTAGTGAAGCAAACAACCTATACTAAATGACTAGTCTAGTATAGATTGATGAAGTAAGAATTTTGCTCACTTTAGAATAATTTTTCTCACTCTCTTTCTTCACCTCAAGAAAACCTAGTGAGCTTAGTTGAGATGAAGAAGATGAAGTGGTGAATGAATCAAGAAAATAGAATGGCAACCATGTGTGAAAAAATATCATATATAACTCATGTAGAGACTTAACCAAGGCTAAAGATAATGGTTAGGTTAATAAATATCTAGAGTAAAACAAAATTAGTGGACTAAGTCAATGGTTTCCACAAGCTTCTCCAAGCTTCATAATCCATGAAAAATTCCACCTAATTTTGATTTTCCCTTAATAATTAAATCCCTTAATTATCTATGGTATGGTATGAGTCTCATACACTCATGTACAATGTATCATCAAGCATGACACAAAGAAATAAATACAATAATATATATCACATATATATTAAATGTACAAGTGAGAAAAAGAAATTCTTAAGTGAGCTAATATTAGTTAATGTATATTAATGTATCAAATATATATTTATAAATTAAATTATTAAATCAACACATGATTTAATAATCCTGCTATATCACATATAACCGAATAATATCATTTATATCAACTTATCGAATCAACACTTGATTCGATAACCCGGCTATATCACATATAACCGACCGATATCACATATCGCGAGATTAGAATACGGTATCACATATACGTACTAATCTCGGTCCCACACATATCACATATGTGCCCTACTTTGTTTCGCTTGAGCCAGGAAACCTCTGTGTAGGACTCTAAAGACTCGTCAATACGCTGGCAGTAGGTGATGATCATATCAGTCACCCACAAGCCGTCAGCGGTACTAGCTGGATGTAACGGCTACTTGGGTATTGAGCGATCAGAAGATCAACAAGCAAGCCCGCCCATGCTCCCGTGAATCTAATAAGTACCACTACCGTACAGTCCGGCCTTTTCGTCTGATATGTCGTATATCTAGTCTGGAGGTGGTAAAAGTTAGACCCTAATAACTTGATAAGTCATGCCGATGTGAGGCTCATAACGGGTCGAGAAACTACTGATAATACTTACCAGTAAATCTCAGTATCAGCCCTGGCCAGGGACTTTCTATTATAGCCAATCGAGCACAGCGCAATATCAACCCCTAATACCGGGAGAGACGAAACCCCTCCTATCGCTCATTGCCTCCATGTGGCTCGGGACTGTACCCAAAAACCACCGTTTTGTACGCTCTCTTGAACGTGGTAAGATGGAAATCAAAGTACAGTGGGAATCACACAAGACTCTATGACGATCTGGTACAGACTAACCTGTACCAGTGTCATCAGAGAACTACTACTATCTGACGATAGGTATAATACCATCTAGGAGTTCTCGGCGAGTCCTGTTCGGTTACCCAGTCTCCACTGAGCACCTGTATACAATCTTTGATGTCAAACACCAATGTATGTGGGATCATCCATCGCCCATCATATGGGTCAAGAAGCATATACGCTAGTATACTCCGGATATCGATGCCCTGTCTCGACACACCCACGACTAGGAACAATTAAAGGATGAACTTATGGACTACCCTGGCCCTACTAGTATGATCTGCATCATAATCCTGATAGTCAAGTATACATCGTAAGGGCTTTATCAACATGTGAGAGAAAGACATGGTCACAATACAAGTCTACATGTTAAGATAAAGAGCAACCAGATAGCATTCTATATATGTCCAAGCATCCACTATAATATATAACCATGTATATATATGTCCAAGCATCCACTATGATATACAACCATGTACAATAATGGCCTCTAGGGCATACATACAACTAACAGTCGTTTCGGCGCCGGAATCTCCTCGGAATTTTCTCGGAACTTCACCCTTTGCTAACTCCACTTGAACAACTAGAGGCTTGAGAATTTTTGAGAGTTTTTGTGAGGAAATTCTGATTGAGGAGGGGTGAAATGGAGTGTGATATTTATAGGGAAAATTAGGGTTTTGGGGTAATGAAGATTGAATTAAAAATGCATTAAAATTTTGGTTTAATACCACTTTTTAATTCACTGTTTATTTTTAATAAAAACAAACAATACAGGGGCTAATGGGGGAGGCCAAGGGACTAGGGTCAGTAATATGGAGCATCACTTACGGAGGGGGGCTGGCGATGCCGGGGAAAGAGAGAATCTCGCTGGTCCATTCACGGTGAGGAGTGCTTGGATCGTCGCCACGTGTCCCTCTCACTTCATATACCTCAGTGCACGCGTTTGTTTATTCTGTGTCTCTTCAGTTTACGTGTAGTGCACGTGTAAACCCTTGGGATTCTAAAAGATTAAAAGAAAATGCAATAAAAATATATGGGGCTAGGGGGATTCAAATACAGGGGCTATGTCACAGCAGTGCAAGGCTTTACCAATAAGCTACAAGTGCTTTCTTGCTGTTCAAAACCAAATCAAATTTATAACTTGTGCTCAGGCCAAGGTATCCCTTTCTGTATTTTGGAAAAATTTATACAGAAAGTTTAGGGTTGTTACAGTTGGCCTCAATGGATAGTGTATATTAGAGGCAGCATGAGAAGATGTACTTAGCTTCTATCTTCCTCCATAACAAAGATTTATATGGAGAGCAATCTCGTATCGCAAGGTATGAGACCTCGAAGGAATTGCTTCAAGCGAGGTTGGCTGTCGAGTCATCTGTAGGGGACCACATTCCTACAATAATCAGCCGTATTAAACAGCTCACAGACTTGGAGACCACGTTGGAGAATGAGTCATATGCTGACTTGATTCTACAGTCCCTACCTTCTACTTACGCCCAGGGGAAGAAAGTTGTACTTCCAGTTGAGGGTACCTTGAAAGAAACCAGGGAGACACCCGCTTTGCTTATCGGGGAATCTTCCTCTCCTGGATCGAAGGTGGAAGCCAAGGGTGAGAAGAAGAAAACCTCCACAAAGTCGATAGGCGGTATCAGTAAGGTAGAAGGAAAGGGCAGGGCAAAAAGGATTCAGGGCTAACAGCAGGGAAGTAGGGATGTTCCTATTGTCATGACAAAGGGCATTGGCAGAGCCAGAATCCAGGATTCGAAACATATTGTGGCTTCGGTTTCGGGTGTGTTTGTGATTGAAAACAGCCTGTCAATTAACTCTACTTCCTGGGTACTAGATACCGGATCGGGATCTCATATCTGTAATTCTTTACAAGCTTTGAGAAACCGTAGAGTTATCAGGGTTGGTGATATAACTCTCAGGGTTGCTAACGGAAGGAGCGTGGACACTGTTGTTTACCACCGAAAACAGAGACGAAACCGCGTAGGTCGTCTTGCCTGAATTTGGATTTATCCGTCCACCTTTCCAAAGATGCCAAGTTGATTTATGGCACCGTGTATCGGAGGTCTGGGCGGATGCGGCCGTTGTAGTAGACTTCGTCAGATTTTCCCTTGTTGTGAGGGGTTTTTTGATTGTGGGGATGCTCTTCTCTGCAGGCGCAAGCCCCTGCAGTTAATTATGTTACCGTGTAGCGATAACTACTTTCTCCTGCTCCAGAAGGCCACTTCATGTCATGCGTGTTTGTTTTATTTTTGGTTGCCCATGGATTGTATACGGAGACTAATTTGTATTGTCGTCCGTAGGGCATGAATTAGTCCAAATCCGTATTTTCCTAGATTTGGGTTTGGTTTGATTTAAGGATCGTTAACCATGTTTGAGATTAAGATCGATTTAAATATTTGTTAAGGATACGTTAATCCGATGTTGGACTAAGATCTATTTAACGGGGGTTCAGGATCATTTTTGATCCAACGAAAGAGCATTTGGGCTCTATTATTTTAGTTTAAGGACGTTACTTTAGAGTGTTTTTCATCACCCCATTGAGATGGGAATACGCGTCGCTTGTCAGGCGTACTACAAATTCCCCCTGCCCAGGGTAGGCGGGGGTTTATTGATTGTGGGTATCCGAATCTCCGGCAGCCGCGGACTAAGCTGTCGTTAATTACCCCTCGTCTTTGGAGCGAGTGAACCTCGGATTGACGGGTAAAACAGGTCATGCGAACTCAATGTGCAGTGTTGTGAAGGGATTTTGGATATCGGGGGCCCCGCTACCCGTATAGAGGGCTGGGGGTCAAGGGGGCTAGCAGCCCCCTTGCGGGGTGCAGGGCATCGCCCCATTAGAAATTTTTTCTAACGAGAGGTATTTTTAGTGTGGAGTGTATACACACACACACACATATAAAAAAGGAAAAGGCATCCTAAGGACGCGTGGGAGAAAGCGCCAGCGCCTCACATGCATGGCACGCGGGCGCTAGGGACAAGGCGCCAACGGAAAATTAGGGGGGGCTCAGCCCCCTGTTTCCCCCAATCAGAGCAAAACTCTGTTCTGAATTTCAAAATTCAAAAATTGAAGCAATACTTCAGATCCCGCGCGCTGTGCTCCACGTGTCAAAAGCAGAAACGCCAGCGCCAGGAGCGCTGCGCCCTAGGCAGCGCACCTCAATCAGAGCAAAGCTCTGTTTCAAAATTCAAAATTTAAAAGTTGAAGCAACGTTTCAGATCCGATGCTCTGCGCTGCGCGCCACGTGTCAGACACAGGTGCGCTAGCGCAGTTGCTCTGCGCTGCGCGCCACGTGTCAGACACAGGTGCGCTAGCGCAATTGCGCTGCTCTTTGCGCGCTGCACGCCACGTGTCAGACACAGGTGCGCTAGCGTAGTTGCGCCGCGCTCTGCGCTGCACGCCACGTGTCGAACGTAGGTGTGCTAGTGCTGAAATTAAAATTCCCCCACCGTTAGATCAAAAAATCTACTAATAATAAATTATTAATTAATCATAACCGAAATTCTGTTATGGAAAAATTCTTCAATCTTATTAAAACAAAAAAATTATCTTCTGTAAAATAGAAACCTTAGGATCAAAGATCCAACAGTGGGAAATATTCCCAAATCAAGCAGAGAAAGATCTCTTAAAACTGATTTAACAAATCATTTGGCCCTATATAAAGGATCCTAGACTTCAAGTCTAAAAAGAGAGAGAGAGAGATACAAAAAAAAGAGAGAGAAAAACCCTCTGCAAAAAAAAAAGAGAAAGCCCTTAGAGAAAAGAAGATTTTTTCTTCATTTTCAAGGTAAAAAAGAACTATGTTCTTGAATAATAGAGATGAGACCATCTCGTAAAAAGAAGAACCATCTTCTAAAAAGATCAGAGATCTAAGAAAAAGACCAAGGTCTTTAATAAAAAAAAGAAAAGATCAAAGATCTAATCATAAAATAATAAAAAGAAGTATTTTACTTCATTCGCAGATCTTTTGATCTATAAAGGCAGAGCCTTTTATAAAAAACAAGAACTTTTGTTCTTGAATCTTGAGGCAAAGCCTCATTTTTTTAAGAAGAACATAAATTTGTTTTTTGATCTTAAATTGACCAAATGCGCTTTGCGCTATTAAACAGTGCTATGCACTCATGAACAGCGCTTCTGCGCTCTCATAGACACGTGTCACTCACGTGTGCGCTATTCAGCAGGAGCGCTGCACTCATGAGCTGGCGCTCAGCGCCAAGCGCACAATGTGTCGCTCGCTGGTGCGCCGACAGACTAGCGCAAAGCGCTCATAAACGGAAAGCGTAATGCGCTAATGAACCAGCGCTTAGCGCTAAGCGCGACACGTGTCACCTTCGTGTGCGCTAGCACAATGCGCTCTTTAATTGGCGCAATGCGCTCTTTAATTGGCGCAAAGCGCCTGACGCGCCACGTGGCGCACTGTTAGAATGCACTCTGTTCTAATGAATGCTCTGCATTCAATACAAGACACAAAATGACAGAGCCCAATGCTTAGCATTATTAAAAAGGCTGAGCCCAAATGAAGGCTTAATAGCCAGAACAAAAATAAAATGTTAAAACATTTTAATTGGACTTAGTCCAATTCTGGCCATAAGTCCTCAACTTATCTTGAACTGAGCACATCTGCTCTTTCAAACAAACTCACCTTGGTTCAAGGGTACATCCCTCCATTCCTTTGATATTTGTCGTTGTAATTCCTCAACGTCTTCAAAGAGGTGACGGGTCCCGACAACCACACATTTCACGGACTGTGGGGTCCTTAAACTCATGGACTATGATTTCCTTAACCTTGACCGTGATGTCTTTAAACTAACATCGGACCGTGGGGTCCTTAAACCCATAAACTATGATGTCCTTAACCTTAACCGCGGTGTCTTAAAACTAATATTGGACCGAGATGTCCCTAAACTAACAATGGACCGTAACGTCCTTAAACTAATCGACCGCAATGTCCCTAAACTAAACAATAGAGCCCAAATGCTCTTTTGTTGGCTCTAAATGATCCCGTTGAGTTGATCTTAGTCTAAAATTAGACTAACGTATCCTTAACGAACGTTTAATTTGATCTTAGTCTCAAATGAGACTAATGTATCCTTAAACCCAAACCCCCAAACCCAAATCTAAGAAAATACGGATTTGGACTAATCCACGTCCTACGGGCGACAACATAAATTAGTTTCCGTATACAATCCACGGGCAACCAAACACAAAACAAACACCCACGACACGAAGTGACCATATGGAGAAGGAGAAAGTTGTTACCGCGATGTGGTAGCGTAATTAACTGCAGGAGCTTGCGCCTGCAGGGAAGAGCATCCCCACAATCAAAAACCCCTCAAACGAGGGGGAATCTGATGAAGTCTGCTACATCGGCCGCATCCGTCTAAACTTTCGATACATGGTGCCATAAATCAACTTGGCATCTTCGGAGAGGTGGACGGATAGCACCAATTAGTATCTGCCCCCAGATTCAGGCAAGACAGTCCGTTTTCCCGGTTTCCGGCGGTAAACACCCCCTATACTGGGAGTTGTACTCTTATTGGCTTTTGGAGTTAAACTCCTTAAAAAAATGTATTATTATTGTTTGTTTATTTTTATGGAGTTAAACTCCTTAAAACTTTGATTTGTGGAGTTAAACTCCAGGGAATCTTTGTAAATGCTCAAGGGGATCCCTTTCTTCTCTCTTGAGCCTTGGATCTTTCCCAAAATGGGATTTTTGGAGATGAGTCTCCTTCCTCCTCTTTTGTTGGCCGGATCTTGGAGAACAAGAGGGGTGGGATTTTAAAAATCTCTCCTTTTTAAGATCTGATGGAAGATCCGAGCTCCCCTTTGTCGGTTTTGTGGTGGAAAACTATTTATTTATGGAAGAGAAAGAGTTAAACTTTTGATTTAATTCAAAGAAAAGGAGAAGGTTTAGAACCTTAAGGAAGGAGAAGGAGGCACAAAAACCCTAGAGTTTTTTTAGAGAATGAGAAAGTTCTTCTTTATTTCATTATCATGTTGCCTTATATAGGCTTACAAAATTACACATAGCCTCTTGGGTTTTACAAAATGGCATTTTGCCCATCCCATGTCTCATGTGCTCATTTCTTTTGCACATAAGCCATGGGCTTTACAGAAATTTGGCTTTATGCCCATTTTCTTATATTCATGCATAAAAAATTACATCAAAATTATTTATTACATGATTTTTTATTTTGGCATGGGGGAGGCCGGCCGCGGGGCTCGACTTGGGCATGAGCCCACTTGCTTGGGCTTGGGCCCGCTTACTTGGGGTTGACCTTGACTTTGACCAGGTCAACTGGGGTGCAAATTTTGACCCCAACAAAGTTCCCCCATCAATAAATGCATACCGCACATGTAGGTCGTGTGCATGAAATTGATGGATCTTCTTTCACGACTTGATTTGGTTCCCGCTTTTTAGGAAGCTGGCACTGCCCTTTTTACGACATGGATGGTCGATGCCTGACGTGCCTCCGAGACGGAGTGCCGGTGGTTGACGTGTCCCCGGCATGGAGCGATTTGGTTCCCGCTTTGTGGGAAGCCGTCATTGCCCTTTTTACGACATGGACGGTCGGCGCTTGACGCGTCTCCGAGACGGAGTGTCCGTGGTAGACGTTTCCCTGGCATGGAGTGATTTGGTTCCCGCTTTGTGGGAAGACTGCACTGCCCTTTTTACGACATGGATGGTCGACGATTGACGCGTCTCCGAGACGGAGTGTCCGTGGTAGACGTTTCCCTGGCCCGAAGTGATTTGGTTCCCGTTTTGTGGGAAGCCTGCACTGCCCTTTTTACGACATGGACGGTCGACGCTTGACGCGTCTCCGAGACGGAGTGTCCGTGGTAGACGTTTCCCTGGCCCGGAGTGATTTGGTTCCCGCTTTGTAGGAAGCCTGCACTGTCCTTTTTACGACATGGACGGTCGACGCTTGACGCGTCTCCGAAACGGAGTGTCTGTGGTAGACGTTTCTCTGGCCCGGAGTGATTTGGTTCCCGCTTTGTGGGAAGCCTGCACTGCCCTTTTTACGACATAGACAGTCGAGGCTTGACGCGTCTCCGAGGCGGAGTGTCCGTGGTAGACGTTTCCCTGGCCCGGAATGATTTGGTTCCCGCTTTGTGGGAAGCCTGCACTGCCCTTTTTACGACATGGATGGTCGACGCTTGGCGCGTCTCCGAGATGGAGTGTCCGTGGTAGACGTTTCCCTAGCCCAGAGTGATTTGGTTCCCGCTTTGTTGGAAGCCTGCCCTTTTTACGACAAGGACAGTCGACGCTTGACGCATTTCCGAGACGGAGTGTCCGTGGTAGACGTTTCCTTGGCCTGGAGTGATTTGGTTCCCGCTTTTTGGGAAGCCTGTACTGTCTTTTTTACGACATGGACGGTCGATGCTTGACGCGTCTCCGAGACGGAGTGTCTGTGGTAGACGTTTCCCTGGCCCGGAGTGATTTGGTCGACGTGCCCCCGGCACGGAGTGTTGCTGATCGACGTTTCCCCGGCATGGAGTGTCGCTGGTTGACGTGTCCCCGAGATGCAGTGTCTGTGTTGGACGTTTCCTTGGCATGGAGTGTCTTTTTGACGTTTCCCCGGTACGGAGTGTCGCTGGTTGACGTGTCCCCGGCACGAAGTGTCGCTTTGTGACGTTTTCCCGGCACGGAGTGTCTCTTTGACGTTTCCCCGGTATGGAGTGTCTCTTGTTGACGTGTCCCCGGCACGGAGTGTCTGTTTGTGACGTTTCCCCAAGACGGAGTGTCGCTGGTCGACGTTTCCCCGGCACGGAGTGTCGCTGGTCGACGCAGAAGTCGATGTTGGGATTAGTTTTTTGTCGGCATCTGCATTGCTGCACTGGAATAATGTCAGGATCAACTCATCATTTGCCCCGGGAGGATTTGGGAATTGGTTTTTGGGTCGGCATCAGCAACGCCACACTGGAATATGGTATCAGGAGCGAATCATCATTTTCCTTTCCCTGTTGGGAAGCGATGGCTTAGGAGACAGGTTTAGATCCCGATCACTTAAGGCTTTTCAATTTTATGGGCCGTAAGGGTCCCATAAAAGCATTTTCTCCCCACGAGTCGTAAGGATCCCGTAGGTGCATTTTCTCCTTAGGAGTTGTGAGGACCCCCAAGTATGTTTTTCCTTTGTGAGTCGTAAGAATCCCACGAAGGCGTTTTCTTATGAGTCGTAAGGATCTCGCAAGTTTTGTTCTCCTCATGCATCGTGAGGACACACGAGTGGATTTCCATCGTTCCCAGTTTAATGACTTAGGGGTCATATATTTCCTGTTTAACGACTTAGAGGTCATATGTTCCCAGTTAAAGACTTAGGGGTCTATTGTGCCCAGTTTAACGACTTAGAGGTCATCTGTTTCCAGTTTAACGACTTAGAGGTCATATGTTCCCAGTTTAAAGACTTAGGGGTCTATTGGACTGGAGTTTGGAATTTTGGGGTTAGGGTAGGCATCAGCGTTGCTAACACTGAAACACATGTGCCAGGAGTAATTCATCATTTGCCTTTTCCTGTTGAGGAGCGATGGCAAAGGAGACAGGTTTAGGTCCCTATCACTTAAGGCTTTTCAATTTTATGAGCCGTAAGGGTCTCATAAAAGTATTTTCTCCCTACGAGTTGAAAGGATCCCGCAGGTGTATTTTCTTTTTAGGAGTCGTGAGGACTCTTAAGTGTGTTTTTCCTTTGTGAGTTGTTAGGATCCCACGAAGGTTTGTTCTCCTCATGTATCGTGAGGACACATGAGTGGGTCTTTCCAATGGAGCATAATTCCAAGGGCGGAGACCGGCCGCTGGACTGATGATTGCGGTGGGGTATGGGTATGATGAGAATTATTTGAGCCCGTGGATTGTATACAGTCAATTTGGGGATCAACCGTAGGGCTAGGAGAATTTTGGGAAATCGTATTTTGGTTGGCATCTGCATCGCTGCACTGGAATATGGTACCGGGAGCGACTCATCATTCGCCGTTGGGACATTCAGAGTTCGGTTGGCGCTGCATCGCTGCACTGGAATATGTGATCAAGAGTGATTCATCATTCGCCATTTTTTGTTTTTTGTGTTTTTGTTGTTTTTGTTTTACCGCGATTGCTTTATCATTTCAGCTTTTCTTATCGCGAAGGTCGCGATTGCCCTATCATTTCGGCTATTTATTCACGGCTGCCCCATCATTTCGGCTTTATTTTCATCTTTATTTTTACTCGCTGATTTTTATTGCGAGTTGCCCCATCATTTCGGCTTTTTTTTGATTTATTTACATACTTTTACACCCCCAGTTTAACGACTTAGAGGTCGATTGTTCCCAGTTTAACGACGTGGTGGTCAATAGTTCCCAGTTTAACGACGCGGTGGTCAGTCGTTCCTAGTTTAACAACGTGGTGGTCAATCGCCCCTAGTTTAACGACGTGGTGGTCAGCGGTTCCCAGTTTAAAGACTTAGAGGTCTACTTTTTCCAGTTTAACGACTTAGAGGTCATCTGTTTCCAGTTTAACGACTTAGTGGTCATCTGTTTCCAGTTTAACGACTTAGTGGTAATCTGTTTCCAGTTTAAAGACTTAGAGGTCTACTGTTTCCAGTTTAACGACTTAGAGGTCATCTTTTTCCAGTTTAATGACGTGGTGGTCATCTGTTTCCACTTTAACGACTTAGAGGTCATCCGACGGGGAGCTTAGAGAAGACACCCGATTGAGCAGTTGTCAGGGGCACCGCTGGAGCTTGCCCAAGATTTCTTGTTGCTTTATAGGTGTTGATGGCCCTGCCCCCAGCTGGGGCCAAGGAAAGTCATTCAAACACCGACTTGCGTTTGGGTTGGGCGCCTTCGAGACCACCACATTTATCCTCTTGTCTTTCGAGGCCGGTTTTTCTGTCACCGGGGCTTGAGGTGCTGGGATGGCGCTAGCTGACATGAACAGAATAAAGCCAAATGGTAGCGGTGGCTCCTCCTATTGTCGCCCGAGACTGGCCGGAAGGACCATCCCGGCGTCCATCTTCATCATGTAGGAGATGGGAGCTGTGTTGAGAGCTGAGCTTGCCTTTAAAGACATTTTGTTGCGTTCGAAGATTGCAATTGGAAATTTGTTAACCTGCACAAGAAGCATGATTTCATTACATGTAATCGATATGTATATTGATTGAGTTCGCATGAACGTTTAACCCGAAATATGGGAGGGGAGAATGTCCCATCGGGCGTGCCAGAATCTGTAGTACGCCTGATAAGCGACGCGTATTCCCATCTCAATGGGGTGACGAAAAATACCCTACAGATTCTGGCACGACTACAGATTCCCCCTGCCCAGAGTAGGCGGGGGTTTATTGATTGTGGGTATCCAAATTTCCGGCAGCCGTGGACTAAGCTGTTGTTAATTACCCCTCGCCTTTGGAGCGAGGGAACCTCGGATTGACGGGTTAAACAGGTCATGCGAACTCAATGTGCAGTGTTGTGTTTTGAAGGGGTTTTGGATATCAGGGGCCCTGCAGAGTTTTTACGGGGGTCCCGCTACCCGGATAGCGGGCTAGCAGCCCCCTTGCGGGGTGCGGGGCAGCGCCCCGTTAGAAATTTTTTCTAACGAGAGAGGTATTTTTAGTGTGGAGTGTACACACACACACAGATATATATAAAGGGAAAGGGCATTCAAAGGACGCGTGGGAGAAGGCGCCAGCGCCTCACGTGCGTGGCATGCGGGCGATGGGCGCCAGCGCCTCACGTGTATAGCATGCCGGCGCCGGGCGCCAGCGCCTCACGTGTATAGCACGCGGGCGCTGGGCGCAAGGCGCCATCACCTCACGTGCATGGCACGCGGGCGCTGGGCGCAAGGCGCCTCACGTGCCTCGCATGCGGGCACTGGGGACAAGGCGCCAACGGAAAATAGGGGGGCTCATTCTCCCATACTGGGAGTTGTATTCCTATTGGCTTTTGGAGCTAAACTCCTTTAAAAAAATGTATTATTATTGTTTATTTATTTTTATGGAGTTAAACTCCTTAAAACTTTGATTTGTGGAGTTAAAATCTAGGTAAATCTTTGTAAATGCTCAAGGGGACCCCTTTCTTCTCCCTTGAGCCTTGGATCTTTCCCAAAATAGGATCATTGGAGATGAGTCTCCTTCCTCCTCTTTTGTTGACCGGATCTTGGAGAACAAGAGGGGTGGGATTTTAAAAATCTCTCCTTTTTAAGATCCGATTGAAGATCTGAGCTCTCTGTTGTGGGTTTTGTGGTGGAAAACTATTTATTTTTGGAAGAGGAAGAGTTAAACTCTTGATTTAATTCAAAGAAAAGGAGAAGGTTTAGAACCTTGAGGAAGGAGAAGGAGGCACAAAAACCCTAGAGTTTTTTTTAGAGAATGAGAAAGTTCTTCTTTATTTCATTATCATGTTGTCTTATATAGGCTTACAAAATTACACAAAGCCCCTTAGGCTTTACAAAATGGCATTTTGTCCATCCCATGTCTCATGTGCTCATTTCTTTTGCACATAAGCCATGGGCTTTACAGAAATTTGGCTTGATGCCTATTTTCTTACATTCATGCATAAAAAATTATATCAAAATTATTTATTACATGATTTTTTATTTTGGCATGGGGGAGGCCGGCCGCGGGGCTCAACTTGGGCATGGGCCCACTTGCTTGGGCTTGGGCCCGCTTACTTGGGGTTGACCTTGACTTTGACCCGATCAACTGGGGTGCAAATTTTGACCCCAACAGTTACGGTCCACAGCTAGTTTATGGACATTACGGTCCATAGCTAGTTTAAGGACATTACGGTCTGTATTGGGATGTGTCCGTCCATTTGAGAGTACACTAAAGAGTTGTTGGTTATCGGGACCCACCACCTCTCTGAAGACGTTGAAGAATTACAACGACATTTATCAGAGGTATGAGGAGATGTACCCTTGAACCGATGTTCGTTGGAAAATCAATAGTCGTGTTTGGGTCTAAGACCAATTTGGAAAAATTGTGAGCACATGGGCTCGGTTGATCTGAATTAGGGATTTTTGTTCAACTTGAACTCAACCCACTTAGTCTTTGAATAAAGTGTTAAACACTTGTTTGGGCTCGGTCCCTTTTCTGTGCAAACAGTGCTGAGCATGGATATGGGCTCTGACACTCACCCTTTTTTTGTTTTTTATGGAGTGTTAAACACTCTTTATGGCGCCCACGTGAGGGACACGTGAGGCTCTTGGCGCTGAGCGCCAACCACTGAGTGCAAGGAACTACTTGTTGAGCAGCACCCACGTGAGGGGCACATGAGGCGCTTGGCGCTGGGCGCCAACCATTGAGTGATAAGCACTCTTTTTTAAGTAGCGCCCACGTGAGGGGCACGTGAGACGCTTGGCGCTGGGCGCCAACCACTGAGTGCTAAGCACTCTTTATTAAGCAGCGCCCATGTGAG